>OZ025291.1:411926813-413334313 GCA_964019185.1 Maratus speculifer | reverse complement strand
ATTTATTTCTATGAAATTAATTTTTTAATAGTTTTAGTACAAATTTTGTAATTGTGAAAACAGAATCACTCCATTTTCTTTTAAAATTGAAAAAAAAAAAAAAAAAAAAAAAATTAAAATGCGCAACACTTTTTTATACAATTTCGGTTTTGCAATTTTTGGTATATCAAATTTTACACTTCTAATCATCGTACATTTAAAATTTTTACGTTGTCGTATAGAGAAAAAAATGTACTTTTAAATACAATTTGTTTGAAAACTGTATCTCAATCTATTTCTATGAAATTAATTTTTTAATAGTTTTAGTACAAATTTTGTAATTGTGACAACAGAATCTCCATTTTCTCTTAAAATGGAAAAAAAAAAAATTAAATGCGCAACACTTTTTTATACAATTTCGGTTTTGCAATTTTTGGTATATCAAATTTTACACTTCTAGTCATCGTACATTTAAAATTTTTACGTTGTCGTACAGAGAAAAAAAATGTACTTTTAAATGCATTTTGTTTGAAAACTGTATCTCAATTTATTTTTATGAAATTAATTTTTTAATAGTTTTAGTACAAATTTAGTAATTGTGAAAACAGAATCACTCCATTTTCTTTTAAAATTGAAAAAAAAAATTAAAAAAAAATTAAAATGCGCAACACTTTTTTATACAATTTCGGTTTTGCAATTTTTGGTATTGCAAATTTTATACTTCTAATCATCGTACATTTAAAATTTTTACGTTGTCGTGTATAGAGAAAAAAAAATGTACTTTTAAATACAATTTGTTTGAAAACTGTATCTCAATCTATTTCTATGAAATTAATTTTTTAATAGTTTTAGTATAAATTTTGTAATTGTGACAACAGAATCTCCATTTTCTCTTAAACTGGAAAAAAAAAAAAAAAAAAAAAAAAAAATTAAATGCGCAACACTTTTTTATATAATTTCGGTTTTGCAATTTTTGGTATATCAAATTTTACACTTCTAGTCATCATACATTTAAAATTTTTACGTTGTCGTACAGAGAAAAAAAATGTACTTTTAAATACAATTTGTTTGAAAACTGTATCTCAATCTATTTCTATGAAATTAATTTTTTAATAGTTTTAGTACAAATTTTGTAATTGTGAAAACAGAATCACTCCATTTTCTTTTAAAATTGAAAAAAAAAAAAAATTAAAATGCGCAACACTTTTTTATACAATTTCGGTTTTGCAATTTTTGGTATTGCAAATTTTATACTTCTAATCATCGTACATTTAAAATTTTTACGTTGTCGTATAGAGAAAAAAAATGTACTTTTAAATACAATTTGTTTGAAAACTGTATCTCAATCTATTTCTATGAAATTAATTTTTTAATAGTTTTAGTACAAATTTTGTAATTGTGACAACAGAATCTCCATTTTCTCTTAAACTGGAAAAAAAAAAAAAAAAAAATTAAATGCGCAACACTTTTTTATACAATTTCGGTTTTGCAATTTTTGGTATATCAAATTTTACACTTCTAGTCATCGTACATTTAAAATTTTTACGTTGTCGTACAGAGAAAAAAAATGTACTTTTAAATGCATTTTGTTTGAAAACTGTATCTCAATTTATTTCTATGAAATTAATTTTTAATAGTTTTAGTACAAATTTTGTAATTGTGAAAACAGAATCACTCCATTTTCTTTTAAAATTGAAAAAAAAAAAAAAAAAAAAAAAAATTAAAATGCGCAACACTTTTTTATACAATTTCGGTTTTGCAATTTTTGGTATATCAAATTTTACACTTCTAGTCATCGTACATTTAAAATTTTTACGTTGTCGTATAGAGAAAAAAAATGTACTTTTAAATACAATTTGTTTGAAAACTGTATCTCAATCTATTTCTATGAAATTAATTTTTTAATAGTTTTAGTACAAATTTTGTAATTGTGACAACAGAATCTCCATTTTCTCTTAAAATGGAAAAAAAAAAAAAAAAAAAAAAAAAAAAAAAAAAAAAAAAAAATTAAATGCACAACACTTTTTTATACAATTTCGGTTTTGCAATTTTTGGTATATCAAATTTTACACTTCTAGTCATCGTACATTTAAAATTTTTACGTTGTCGTACAGAGAAAAAAAATGAACTTTTAAATGCATTTTGTATGAAAACTGTATCTCAATTTATTTCTATGAAATTAATTTTTTAATAGTTTTAGTACAAATTTTGTAATTGTGAAAACAGAATCACTCCATTTTCTTTTAAAATTGAAAAAAAAAAAAAAAAAAAAATTAAAATGCGCAACACTTTTTTATACAATTTCGGTTTTGCAATTTTTGGTATATCAAATTTTACACTTCTAATCATCGTACATTTAAAATTTTTACGTTGTCGTATAGAGAAAAAAATGTACTTTTAAATACAATTTGTTTGAAAACTGTATCTCAATCTATTTCTATGAAATTAATTTTTTAATAGTTTTAGTACAAATTTTGTAATTGTGACAACAGAATCTCCATTTTCTCTTAAAATGGAAAAAAAAAAATTAAATGCGCAACTCTTTTTTATACAATTTCGGTTTTGCAATTTTTGGTATATCAAATTTTACACTTCTAGTCATCGTACATTTAAAATTTTTACGTTGTCGTACAGAGAAAAAAAATGTACTTTTAAATGCATTTTGTTTGAAAACTGTATCTCAATTTATTTTTATGAAATTAATTTTTTAATAGTTTTAGTACAAATTTAGTAATTGTGAAAACAGAATCACTCCATTTTCTTTTAAAATTGAAAAAAAAAAAAAAAAATTAAAAAAAAATTAAAATGCGCAACACTTTTTTATACAATTTCGGTTTTGCAATTTTTGGTATTGCAAATTTTATACTTCTAATCATCGTACATTTAAAATTTTTACGTTGTCGTGTATAGAGAAAAAAAAATGTACTTTTAAATACAATTTGTTTGAAAACTGTATCTCAATCTATTTCTATGAAATTAATTTTTTAATAGTTTTAGTATAAATTTTGTAATTGTGACAACAGAATCTCCATTTTCTCTTAAACTGGAAAAAAAAAAAAAAAATTAAATGCGCAACACTTTTTTATATAATTTCGGTTTTGCAATTTTTGGTATATCAAATTTTACACTTCTAGTCATCGTACATTTAAAATTTTTACGTTGTCGTACAGAGAAAAAAAATGAACTTTTAAATGCATTTTGTTTGAAAACTGTATCTCAATTTATTTCTATGAAATTAATTTTTTAATAGTTTTAGTACAAATTTTGTAATTGTGACAACAGAATCACTCCATTTTCTCTTAAAATTGGAAAAAAAAAAAAAAAAAAAAATTAAATGCGCAACACTTTTTTATACAATTTCGGTTTTGCAATTTTTGGTATATCAAATTTTACACTTCTAATCATCGTACATTTAAAATTTTTACGTTGTCGTATAGAGAAAAAAATTTACTTTTAAATGCAATTTGTTTCAAAGCTGTACCTCAATTTATTTTTGATGTATTAATTTTTTTATAATTTTTAGTACCAATTTATTAATTGTGGCAACAGAATCGCTCTATTTTTTCTCAAAATTGAAAAAAAAAATTAAAATTAAAATGTGTCTGTTATAAAATCCGGTGAATTTCGGTTTTATTTCGTTTAATACTAATTTGAATAATTGAGTTTTATAGTATTTTGTTAATTTTAGCTTAAAATAACATTTGCTTGAGAGTTAGACTGACCAATATAAGATGCATTTTTTACTGTAACTAATTTTGCAGATTTTTTTTATAAATAAATAAAACAGTTCCTTTTTAAAGATTTTCTTTCGTCGAATTTCGACCAATTCCACCTCGTTTTTACGTGCGTTCGTAATTATGTAAATACGTAGCACCTATTGTTGTCGCTCAGTCCGTCCGTCTGTCCGTCCGCATATAACAACGTAAAAACTACCCAACCGAATCGTTTGAAATTTAAAATACATAATTATAACATAATTTTGTCGAGTCATTTCAAATTTTATGAAAATTGGATGGATAGATCAATTACAGGGACAATCAAAAGGATTCCGTTACATTACGGTCAATGGGGGAAAAGTTTCAAGTGCATTTTAATCGTTTGAAATTTAAAACGTATATTTATTACATAATTTTGTCGAGTCATTTCAACTTTTATGAAAATTGGATGGATAGATCAATTACAGGGACAATCAAAAGGATTCCGTTATATTACGGTCAATGGGGAAAAAAGTTTCAAATGCATTTTAATGATGTTACACTCATTCGAACATAATATAATTGGCATGAATCTATGAAGTATATACTAAAATATGCATTCTGTACAATCTGTGATGCAAAGAATTTTTATTATTAAATTACAGGGCCACACAAAAGTATTCCACAACATAATGCTATACGGGGAAACATTGTTTGGGGCGTGTTTTAATTATATTCAACTATTTCACATTTTATGAATAAGATATACGTTACTGACAGTGGCGTAGCCATCTACTGTCATGTTCTTTGGCGCCCGGGGCCAGCAAGAAATTTTGCGCCCCCACCCCAATATAGATATATAACAATTTCTCTCAATTTGGCGCCCCTAGGCCTCGGCGCCCGGGGCGGACGCCCCCCTTGCCCCCCCTTAGCTACGCCACTGGTTACTGAGGTGTAATAAAAATTACTTCCTGCATATTTACAGAAACACAACGATTTCTACTACTATACTGTATCCGAAGTACGCTGTACTATATCATCAAGATCTGAATATTTTTAAAACTTCGTTATCGTACGAACGCACCTCATTTGCTACGCTTCACGTGCAATTTCCAACTTGTTGTAAAATTACAAAAGAATCTATTATAATTACAGCCCCATTACTAAACTTTTATTTGTAATAGGGGTTATAGTTACATAAAGAGTTCTAAGCGTCCCGATTTTCCTTAAAAAAATTTTCGCAATCTTATAGATTTTTTTTTTATTTAGAGTACAAATGTGCATTTGTTACATGAATTTTTGCTGTTGCAGCACCATCTGTTAAGTGATTTACCCCAAAATGTAAAATGCCATTTCAAGGACTAGCCTAATCTGAAGTTTGATGAAAATCCGTTACATAAGTTCTACAGATTGAACCATTGCGGGAATCTTAAATAATGTTGCATAACAGCGTCACCTATTGAGCGATTTACACCAATTATAAAAAGAAAAGTCAATTCATCTCAAGAACTAACTGAAACTGAAGTTTGATGGAATTCGGCGCATTAATTCTGGAGATGGCGATATTGCTAAAATCGCACAAAATGCAGCATAGCAGCGCCACCTGTTTAGCCATTTACACCAAAAACTAATGAGCACCAATGTATATCAAGGACTAGCTAAATAAAAATTTTCATTAAATTCAGTGTATTAGTTCTTGAGATAGCGTGTCCACAAATTTTATGTCACATACAGACAGACAGAATCAAATACAGATTGATAGACATTTTGTAAAAACAAGTTTTTTTGGAATCTTTAACCCCTCTAAACCGTGTCAATCCGTTAAAAACCGGATTTCGAAAATTTTCACGAATCCAATACTTTCTTCTTGTAAAGATAGAAAAAAGTAAAAAAAAGCTGAAAAAAAAAGATTTTTTTTTATATAAAGGTAAGTTCGTATACCATATATACCGGGTGTCCCAAACACGACTGATGGATTTTAAAATTCAATAATTTGAAAACGGTGACAGCTATTAAAAAAAAAAAAAAAAAAAATTGCAGGAGGGTTATGTATGATGTCAAGAGTTTTTTTTTTTTTTTTTTTTTTTTTTTTTTTGCCGTGATTCTTCATTTTAGTTCGAACTTCAAACAACAGATGGCGCTGACGGCGATTGGCTGTCAGTCAACGCCAAAACTGACGTCATTCAGCATTGATGCAAAGAAAGGAGATTAAGGATATGGAGTGCGTCTCATTCGCCAGCACAATCTTGCTCTCAGGCCCCGATTCTGAACTCATTCGATATGATTTCAATGGAATGCGTTGTTGCCATGGAAATAACAGATTCTTCGATAGTGGAATACAGCGTTCACAAGTGGGCGTAAATTTAGCAAGCAGTATTCGAGTTTTCATTAGATTCTACATTTATGAAGTTTTATTTTCCCGGATTAAATTACATAATAAATTAAGATGGGATATAAGTGCTGCGTTCCTGGATGTAAAACAGGCTATGATAGTAAGAAAAAAAAATAAAAAGACGAAGGGGGAAAAAAATTAAATTTATTCCGTGTCAACAAGTCAATGTTTTTTTTTTTTTGGCTTTAATATAAAGCTATTTGCTTGTAATTATATTTAAATTGAAATTTTGTTATTGTATATAATATAGATCTTAGTGTATATATTTTTTAAATGTTATGTGGAATAATAAAGCACAGACTTTGTTTTGTGTCTAAATACAAAGTTATTTAATGTGCAAAAGACTTGTACATTTTACAAAACATTAATTAGCCAAAGATTTTTCATGCATTTTTATAGCATTTATAAGTAGTATTTATTACTTCTTATTCTTTTTTATCAGGTACTAACTGAATCTGAAGTTTGATGAAAATTCATGCATTTGATTTTGAGATACAGCTATTGCGAAATCATGAAAAATGCAGCATAACAGCGCCATCTGTAAAGCAATTTACACAAAATACTGAATAACATTAATCTATTTCAGGGATTAACTAAATCTATAGTTTTATAAGAATTCATGCACTAGTTCTTGAGATATGGCTATTGTGGAACTTGTAAATAATACAGCTTAACAGCGCCACCTGTTAAGTGGTATACACCAAAAACTAATCAGATCTATTTTATACCAGTGTCTAACAGAATCTAAAGTTTTGTGTAATTCTGTGTAATTCTTGAGATAGAACTATTGCGATAACCACGAATAATGCACCATAGCAGCACCACCAGTTGAGTAATTTGCACCATAACGTAATCAGCACCATGTTATATCAAGTATTAACTGAATACAAAATTTTATGAAAATCCATGCATTAGTTCTTGAGATATAATTGTTGTGGAAATTGTAAATAATGCTGCATAGCAGCGCCACCTGTTGAGTGATATACACCAAAAACTAATCAGATCTATTTTATACCAGGGTCTAACAGAATCTAAAGTTTTGTGTAATTCTGTGCAGTTATTCTTGAGATAGAGCTATTGCGATAATCACTAATAATGCACAATAGCATAAACACCAGTTGAGCAATTTGCACCGTAACGTAATCAACACCATGTTATATCAAGTATTAACAGAATACAAAATTTTATGAAAATCCATGCATTAGTTCTTGAGATATGGTTGTTGGGGAAATTGTAAATAATGCAGCATAGCAGCGCCACCTGTTGAGCGATTTACACCAAATGTTAATCAACTTTAATTTATATCAAGAACTACCTGAGTATCATTTTTTTAAATTAAAATCTGTGCATTAGTTCTTGGGATACAGTTGTTGCATTAATCTTTAAAAATGCTATATAGCAGCGATACCTATTAAGCATATTACACCAGAAACTAATCATCATCAATTCATATCAGTGACTACTTAAATATAAATTTTTATTAAAATCCGTACGTAGTTCTTGAGATACAGCTGTTCCGTAAACCGTAAAAAAAATGCAGCTTAGCAGCGCCACCTGTTGAGCGATTTACACCAAAATCTTATCAGGATCAGTTTAAATAAGGGACTACCTAAATATAAAATTTTATTGCAATCCGTGATTTTACCAAATAGCGATTTACACCAAAAACTTATCAGGATCAGTTTAAATAAGGGACTACCTAAATATAAAATTTTATTGCAATCTGTGCGTATTTCTTGAGATACAGATATTGTGTAAACCGTAAAACAATGCAGCATAACAGCGCCACCTGTTGAGCGATTTACACTAAAAACTGATCAGCATCAATTTATATCAGGGACTACCTAAATATAAATTCTTATTACAATCCGTGCGCTAGTTCTTGAGATACAGCTGTTGCGTAAATCATAAAAAATGAAGCATAGCAGTACCACCTGTTGAGCGATTTACACCAAAAACTGATCAGCATCAGTTTATATCAGGGACTACCTATCATGCAGACTAAACTATATACATTTTTATTATAATCCGTGCATTAGTTCTTGAGATATAGCTGTTGCGTAAATCGTGAAAAATGCAGCACAGCAGCGCCACCTGCAGAGCATTTTATGCCAAAAACTAATCAGCAATAATTTATATCAGGGTCTATCTAAATATCAATTTTTATTAAATTCCGTGAATTTTTTCTTGAGATAGAGCAAAGCACCCACAAAATATCTATCACAGAGAGAGATTTTATAAAAACATGTTTTTTGGAATCTCTGACCCCTAAAATTTGTACAATCCGTCGAAAACCAGAATTCGAAAATTTATACGAATCCAATACTTTCTTCTTGTAAAGATAGAAGGGGAAAAATGGTGCTGGCAGAATAAATTTGGTGCTCCCTCAATCTCCTCGGACGGGGCGACCCCCCCCCCCTCCCCTTTCACATGGGCCTGAATATCCGGATGGAAAAGATGGGGATTTAAACAGTGGTATAGCTACATATTCAGCGCCCTGGAGCAGGCAAAGTTTGTGCGCCCTTTTGTCACTCGAAAAAGTTGTGCACAATTTTGTTTTGAAGTTTAAATTTATATACTATTTTTAATTTGATTTAAAATTTTATTTTTATTTGAAAGTCCCTCCTAAATTATTTTGATAGCGTATTAAATACAAGTAAAAGAAAGTTTCGCTCCATAGACTCTTGCATTGACGTCACAGCAATGGCTGATACTCTGATCTGGTGCACATCTGGAGCCCAAACAAATCATCATATTTCCCCGTTTGCCGTTTAAAGCATGTATAGCCTTTTTGTTCCATTTTGATTTTTTTTTTTTATTCTTGCATCATTTTTTTAATTACTTTAAAAATGAAGCGCAGATAATTATCTTTACAAATGTTAAAACACCACATTTACCTATGTTTGGGCGCCAGATGAAGTATGTGACGTCAAGTGCAAGGGATCTATACGCATGCGTGTCTATCCGTCTATTCGCGATGCCCAGAAAAATCTATTGTGTATACGAAGCTTAAAATTTTTGTGAGGATAGTCGAAGATCTCTCCTGGTACTCTTGAATTTCAGAAACTGGAATCTCTAATAATTAAACGAGAAATTAATTAAAAATCTCAAATTAAAAGAATGGAAAAGTATTCATAATTCAACAAAAGCCTAGATTTTTATCAAACAGCAGAAAATTTCTTCGAAAACTCGGAGAGGAGAAGGGTTTAATAGAATTACAGCGTTGCTAGGGGTGATAAATGTACTGGGCCTTTTAAAAAAAAGTTGTATATTAAATTCTACTGGGTCTAAAAACTCAAAAATTGCACAGCCAAACGAGGAAAAAAATTCCTTTTCAAAAATTCTAAAAATTATTCCGATACTCTTATATAAAGCTGAAAAATTAAATTCTATTGGGTCTAAAAACTCAAAATTTGCACAGCCAAACGAGGTAAAAAATTCCTTTTCAAAAATTCTAAAAATTATTCCTATACTCTGAGATAAAGCTGAAAAATCCATTTGTAAAATCTCTTTTTATTTCCGTTCAAAGAAACAAACTTTTTTGAGAAAGCTTCCATAATAAGAGTAGGTGTTTCAAAGGCAAACACAAGGCTGTCGACGGTGAATAGTGCCATTTATAGACGATTTGTAAAAATAAATTAAAATATTGAATTTATAGATTTTATATTTTATGCATCCGGATGTAGAAATTTCAGATAAAAAACTATTTCAGATATGAAAATTTCTTCACGGTCACTCAATTACAACCTTAGATATTAATTATTATTTCATGAATTGGATTATGCCTTTCAAATTCTCATTTTCAAAGCCAATCCTCACCCGAAAACTCAATTTTTGTGCTAGTATTATTTGAAACATCATCAATTTTTTAAAAAAATACACCATTTGGAAATTTTAAAGTTATGCATCTAGCCTTATTATTAGACGCTGTTTAATAATATAAAATGTTTATAAAATAATAGTTTATAAAATAATTTTTATAAAATAATATTTTATAAAAATCGATCCGCAGATTTTTGTTTAATAAAAAATTCCGATTTTTAAAAAGGAAATAAAATGCTTTGTTGAAAAGCGAATTTGTTAAAATTAAGAAAACTGATGAACCGATCAATTTGAAAGTTTCAGATAATTTATAACATATAGTAAAATTTTCATAAGTAGGAGGCATCAAATTTTGGGGTGAAGGGGGCGTGGGAGGAAGTCGGCGACGATCAAATACTATTTAAAATCGTACTGTTTTCTACAGTAGGTGCGGTTTCTCGACAGAGCCTTGAGATAATTTTTGCTTATTTGTTATAAAAATTTCAAAAGCTTACTTACCTTTATTTTTGAATAGTAATTTCAGTAAGTATCTTAAATTCTTACTAAAATCCGTCCTTTTGCCTATTATATCTACGAGTATAGGTTGTTTAACGGACTTTCATTCAGACACAGTTTTGTTAAGAATAAGAGTTCGCTCCCTAATGGTGGCAACTGGAGCTAAACGATTAGAAATTAAATTTTTATGCGAAATTTTGCAGTGCGTGGTCAGCACGACTGCTAAACGGTGCCACCGACAGCGGGAATCCGGTTCCAGTTTCATTCGGTTCGAGATTGGGTCTAATGAAATTTTGCAGTTAGCACGGGCGGAATCAAAATTGGTTGAAAATTATGTCATGAAAAACTGTTTAAGATTTATGAATGAAAGTTCACAGTTTTTTAAAAAACATGGGGACTTTATTGCCAGCGAAAATATTTCACCTTTATATAAAATTAGTTGTGTAAAAAAGTTTTTATTCATTGTTATACTTTTTATACAGACACAGGTTCGTAAATTGTTCGGAAAATTTTAATAAGTAAATCCAGGATTCATATATATATATATAATTTGAAAATTTATTGAATATTAATATATGATACTGGATGGTGTTGATGGTTGGGAGGGAGTGCTGTATAGAACCTGATTACGGCCTAAGTAAACTCCCATTACTATTTTCGAAAAATATATTTTGCCTTATTTAATCGTAAATTCTGATATTAAATGAGATATTATGCGGAAAAAGAATACATTCGATAAAAGTAGTGTAAATTTGCATAGACGATAATTAGATCCTAAAATATGCTGAATTTGATACTTAACTTTTTCAAGGAAAATGATTATCAATTCTGCATTTGCGATTTGCCATATTTTTAAAACACAATACGCACAAAATTTAATTTTCTGCGTCCTCTTTATCCCTGTCTAAATTTTACCGCCATGGATTGTGTGGAATATATCTCTCGCATTATTCTTTTGTAATCTGTATTGATGCACACATAGTTTCCACAAAACAACAAAAATAAACAAATAATAATAATAAAATAAAAATTTTGTTTCCTTGGTTTTTTTTTTTTTTTTTTTTTTTTTTTTGTAAAATGTCAATATAAAAGACGAAATACTACCAAAAATACTGCCAATATAAAAGACAAAAACATGAAATATAACAGATGAGATACAAATTATATTTTTGCTACAAACTTCGATTGTTTCCGCGACCCACTGGTGGGTCTCGACACATAGTTTTAAAACAGCTGCTCTAAAATAAGAG
This sequence comes from Maratus speculifer, assembly GCA_964019185.1. Classification (NCBI taxonomy): domain Eukaryota; kingdom Metazoa; phylum Arthropoda; class Arachnida; order Araneae; family Salticidae; genus Maratus; species Maratus speculifer. The sequence continues at coordinate 413,322,680 of OZ025291.1, read as the reverse complement.
GTTTAAGTAGCAGTAACAATCTGTATACCGTAAATCTTGAGCATAATCCAGTGAATATGGGTTTCAAATTTCTCCAAAATCGATCGGGTAGTTTCCAAGAAAACAAGTCCTAAAGCTGATGTATTTTCCATAGGGACAGTATTTTTCATAGTACACCCAGTCTTATGTTCCCTTAAAACTTCGCGAATAGAAGCTATTGCTTTTAACTGTGTATAAAAACATGCTTTAAATCGAAAAAAATGAGGCTAAACACAGCGTAAAATGTCTTAGAATATTCTAATTGTAACAGAATTTATCTATGATATCTGATTAATAAGGAAAAATTATGTAAATAATTAAAACAATGTATTTCGCTGTTACAAATTTTGCGCCCTTAGGATTCGTGCGCCTGGAGCAATTTGCTCCAATTGCTCCACGGTAGCTACGCCCCTGGATTTAAAAGCAAAAATTCGTGAATGAGCTAAGAACAATTTTGATTAATAGATTTATTTTTACTGCACAGTCACAAATAAAAGATAGAAGCAAAGTTAAAAAAAATAATTAATAAAAAAAAACAATGTTTAAATTATTTTAAATGTGTATTCTGGAGATCCTATAATTTACACAATTTTTTTCCCTCCACATAATTAAAATAAAAATTTGCTTTAATTCTACATACATTAATTGCATAAATATCCAAAGTTATGGATTATTAAAATATTCTAAGGTTATAAAAACTATACTCGAAATTAAAATTTACCCCAAAATATTTGATTAATACTTAATTTCTAAAAATCATAAGTCTATTTCTTTGCGATATTCAACTTACAACAGTCATTTTAATCCGCGATATTCAATGTTTTTAAATGGCCTGCCCTTTGGTTTTTATCAGAACTAGCTGCACCCGTCGAAACTCGACAGAAAAGAATATATATTAGGTATGATATATACCAACTTTATATAGACAGTAAAATACTGAGCGAAATAAACAATTATGCCACCTCTCAAAATAGGGATAACATAGCTTTTCATGATGAAGATACACAAACTTCAGAAAATAACAAAAAAATAAGGAAAACAACTCATAAATTATTATGTTGGACTTAACTTCAGCCACAAATCTTTTTTTAATGCGGTTTCTAAACCTTAAATATTATTTAAATGCCAAATTATTTAGGAAGTTAATATTATACCCCGGAAGACGAATTCAAAAATATCTGCATAGTTTATTTTTTCTCCGTTTAAATATCGTTTGATAACTGTACAATAATTATAATATCAATGAAACATTTTAATTATAATAGAAACAGGGACTTACTAAACTGCCTAACCAATCCACTACATATTTACAGCACTTGCAATAAATTTAATTTATTTATTGGTTTGTATCCTCCATGAGCTTGTAAAAATTAATTTTATTGTTATGGCAACGAAATAAAAGAATGATATCTCTGTTATTAAAAATAATAAATTTTTTGTATTTGTTGCTGAAATGCAGAATTTTTTTCTTTTTTGAAACAATAACTTAATACAATGAAATGATTTTAATTATTTTTTTATATTACGTAAGATAGAAATATAGTAATACCGACATATCACAGGTTTTATTCTTTTTTTTTTCCTTATATGACATCATTTACATCTTCAGAAATACTCATCTTTTCTTAAATAAAAGCGTGATTTATGCAGTTATTTAAGAATTCTTTAGTTTCATAAAATATTCATTATAATTAAATAGAAATGGTGCAGTTTATAGAAATATTTTCATTTGTGCACGCCACGGACCTTTAAATTAATAGAAGTTCACTTTATTTAGATGCAGGAATTAAAGTAAGTGAATATGACATCATCACTGACACAGCTATAACAATGTATATTATATTCATGGATTAAATTTATCTGGCTTCTGTATGACCACATTTTCTCCATCGACAAAATTTCACTTCAGATATTATATTTTATTAAAGTTTATCTTCTGTTATTTTACTTACATAATAATTAATATTATTACTCAGTAAATAATCTGTGTATTGCAGGGAATAACTATGTGCAATCATTTTATTATGATTCAATTTTACGAATACCTTTATTTTTTTTTTGTTTGAAATGCGATTACACATTCACCGATGAGATCGAGTTCCTGATTGGTGGAAAATAATGAAACAAAATAAATTTTGAGAAAAGCTTAACCTGTTGCCACTGTTTTGAAGAAATATCATGAAAAAGCTTTTAAAATTAAAAATAAAACATAAAAATTGAAATAATTTAAAAATTAGCCAGAATGGGCACATCTACACATAAAGAGCTTTCATTTAAAAAAATAATTATCAAAATCGGGCCAGTAGAAAGCTCAGGGCTGATGACCAAAAAAACAGCCAGGTGTTTTAAATATATAGATGATCTCGTATTAAATCGCCTTAAAAACTTTATGGCTTAAAAAAGAAAATGAAGCGCCAAATACCTTTAAAAATATATGCATGTTGTGAAGAAAACTTCAATTAACCATATTTTCATTTCTACAACTTTCTAAAAATTCAGATTTTTCGTTTTTTTTTTTTTTTTTTTTTTTTTTTTTTTTTTTTAATGACCATTTTTTCCATTGAAAAGCATTGCAGAAGCATCGATCGACAGCCCACATTCAGCGGTGTCGCCCCCTATCGTCAAAAAATCCGCATTGCAAAATTTTAACACTACTTTCCCCTCCTGCTGCTTCTTATACTCCGTGGTTGCAAAGAAGCGGGGGATTTTTTTTCCCTTCTAGAAAAAACAAAACATGATTGTTAGAATTAAAACGAAAAGTAATTTTTGTATACAGGGTGTTTCAAAATAACGTGGACAAATTGATATGACAAATCAGGCATACGACAAGGATAAAAAAATCACATAGGAACATAGGGCCGCAAACCCCTTGCAGAGTCAAAAATACAGGGTGTTTCATCCTAACTCAATTTGGGTTGACGATAATAAATTTCAGAAAAATGAAATAAATTATAACAAAACATTTAATAGACATTCTCACCTTTGTTTTAAATGTGATAACACCAATTAAAAGTGGTAGAAGTTTGCTTTATGCGCACCAGCAATACGCACTTGGCACCTCACATTTTGAACTGATCATCAGTTTATAGGGTATCATCGATTGCTTGAGCAATATGTTTTTCCAGATCTTTTCGTAACGTTATCACACTTCGCACAAAATTAGGTACATATCGTTCCATTTTCATAACGATGTTATTATTTTCCTGGAAATTATTACTTTCAAACAGGTTGTAGCTAGAAAGAGACACCCTGTATTTGTGACTCAATAAGTAGTTTGCGACCCTATGTTCCTATGTGATTTTTTATCCTTGTCGTATGCCTGATTTGTCATATCAATTTGTCCACGTTATTTTGAAACACCCTGTATAATGTAAATATAACTATTTTGTAAGTTTAATCTCGTTAATTCGAAATCGGATAATTCGAATCTTCGCTTAATTCGAACTAAACATGAAGTCCCGAAATTTTCGATGGCAGAATAACGTTAAACTTTTTCATTAATTCGAACTCATTTTCTCTTGACATCGTTTAATTCGAACTAACAAGAATTCCGTTTTTTATTTTTACTTTCTTTCTCACGGATTTTAGATCATTTGAATAACTTTCTTTCTTTGATTTTTGTGAGAATTGTTCCAAACGAGTATACATATAATCCCACTCATTTGATATCCACTTTCTAAGTGCCCCGTCTGTCCATCAGTGACGCTTCAAATTTTTCTTCCATTGTGCTTGTTTCTAATTTTTTAATTAGTTTATGTATATACAGGGTGTATCTAAACTACTGGGCAAAACTTTAAGGGGTGATAGTACACATCAAGACAAATAATATTAAATGGGAAACTAAGGCTCCCAAGCGTCTTCCGAAAGAGATAGGAGCCATCAAAGTTTAGGGTCCAAAATTTGAAATGATTATAAAAAACGGAAAAATTGGTCGATTCGTTTGCGGTTTTCACGAAAAATATTCTTCATGTCAGTATTGTCTTGAAAATAAATTATAAAGATAAATTTTAAAAAAGGCCGATAGAGGGCGCTTTAGACTTTGGAGTAACGTATAACTGTTTTTTACCGTTATTTTTTGTATCTCATTAAATTTTTTTAGAAGTTTAGACATAAACTTAAATTTTGAGCTCAAAGTCTGTGGTTAAGTAGCGCAAACTGAACAGTGTTCAATGGGAGTGGGGAGGTTCAAATTTCAAATGATTATAAAAAACAGAATAATTGGTCAATTTATTTGCGGTTTTCACTAAAACTATTCTTTATGTCAGTATTGTCTTGAAAATAAATTATAAATATAAATTTAAAAAAATGTCGATAGAGGGCGCTTTAGACTTTGTAGTAACGTACAACTATTTTTTACCGTTATTTATTGCATTTCATTAAATTTTTTTGAAGCTTAGACATAAACTTAAATTTTGTGCTGAAAATCTGAATCGTTGAGAGTAGTTAAGTAGCGCTAACTGAACTGCGTTCAATGGGGTTAAGAAGGTTCAAATTTCAAATGATTATACAAAACGGAAAAATTGGTCGATTCGTTTGCGCTTTTCTATAAAACCATTCTTTAAGCCAGTATTTCCTTAAAAACAAATTTAAAAAAAAAATTCAAAAAATTCCGTTAGAGGGCGCCTTAAACTTAGAGTAGCCAACAACAATTTTTAACTGTTACTTTTTGTATCTAATTAAATGCTTGCAAACGCTTAGACTTAAATTTTGAGCTCAAATTCTGAATCTTTGGGAGGGGTTAAGAAACGCAAACTGAACTGTGTTCATGATTTGAAATGTTAAACTGCTCACCCTACGAACACGGTTCAATTTTTCGCTACTTAATTACTCACAACGATTCAGGCTTTGAGCTCAAAATTTAAGTCTAAGCTTTTAAAACACTTATTTAGATAAAAAAAAAATAATAATGACGGTTAAAAATAGTTGTTGGTTACTCTAAAGTTTAAGGCGCCCTCTAACGAAATTTGTTGAAACTTATCTTTAAAATTTATTTTCAAGAAAATACTGACATAAAGAATGGTTTTATAGAAAACCGCAAACGAATCGACCAGTTTTTCCGTTTTTTATAATCATTTGAAATTTGAACCTCCCCACCCCCATTGAACACAGTTCAGTTCGCGCTACTTAACCACTCTGAACGATTCAGATTTTCAGCTCAAAATTTAAGTTTATGTCTAAGCTTCTAAGAAAGTTAATGAAATGCAAAAAATAAAATTAAAAAATAGTTGTACGTTACTACAAAGTCTAAAGCGCCCTCTATCGACATTTTTTGAAATTTATCTGTATAATTTATTTTCAAGACAATACTGACATAAAGAATAATTTTAGTGAAAACCGCAAATTAATTGACCAATTTTTCTGTTTTTTATAATCATTTGAAATTTGAACCTACCCCCTCCCATTGAACATAGTTCAGTTTGCCCTATTTAACCACAGATTTTGAGCTCAAAATTTAAGTTTATATCTAAACCTTTAAAAAAATCTAATGAAATGTAAAAAATAACGGTAAAAAATAGTTGTTCGTTACTCCAAAGTCTAAAGCGCCCTCTACCGGCATTTTTTGAAATTTATCTTTATAATTTATTTTCAAGTCAGTACTGACATAAAGAATATTTTTCGTGAAAACCGCAAACGAATCGACCAATTTTTCCGTGTTTTATAATCATTTCAAATTTTGGACCCTAAACTTTGATGGCGCCTATCTTCTTCGGAAAACGTTTGGGACCCGTAGTTTCCCATTTAATATTATTTGTCTTGATCTGTATCATCACCCCTTAAAGTTTTGCCCAGTAGTTTAGATACACCCTGTATACATTCTAATTTAATATCAAATCTTATTCTTATGATAACAGACATAATAAATTTAAAAAACACTATAACTTTAATTCCTTTATAATAGTACCATGTTAAGCGTGTTCCCCTTTCATACTTTCCATAATTCGAACTTCGGATAATTCGAACATTTCTTGTGGTCCCGACGAGTTCGAATTAGCGATAGTCGACTGTAATTAGAAAAAGAATGAAGCGATTGATTATTTAACAAAGTTTTGATTTCATTGCTTGACTGAGATTTCATAATAGATTCTGATCTTTTCCGAAAGCAACTAACCTTGGACTGGTAAGTATTTTACTTACCCTTTTTTTAGTTTGTATGCTATTAAAATATTGTATACAACAAGTGCCACCTGTTGGATGATGTACACCAAAAATGAATCAGAATCGATTTTTATCATGTACTAACTGAATCTGAAGTTTCATGAAAATTTATGCTTTAAATCTTGAGCTACAGCTATTGCAAAATCGTGAAAAATGCATCATAGTAGCGCCACCTGTAAACGATCTACACCAAAAAACTAAACAACACTAATTTATATTAGGGACTAACTGAATCTGAAATTTGATGAAAATTTGTGCATTAGTTCTTGAGATAGAGCTATTTCGATAATCATGAATAATGCAGCATAGCGGCACCACCTGTTGAGCGATATACACCAAAAACTAATCAACTACAATTTATATCAAGGTCTAGCAGAATCTAAAGTTTGCTGCATTAATTCTTGAAATTGAGTGCCCACAAATTTTTTGTCACATACAGACTCACAGACAGGCATATTAAAAAGAATCATCAAATCGTATTCAGAACCTTCTAAAACGCATAAATCCATCAAAAACCGAAGTCGAAACTTTTCACTAATCTAAAACTTTTTGGGGCCATCCATAAATGATGTAACACGTTTTTTCCATATTTTTGAATTCCCCCCCCCCCTCCCTTTTGTCACAAAGTGTCACATTTCACTTTACCCCCCCCCCCTCTTGTCACATGACACGCTATTTACGTAAACAAATACAGTAGAGTCTCTATATAACGAAATCCACCGTTCCAGTAAAAAATTCGTTATATAGAGAAATTCGATGTATAGAGAATGATGTTAAAAATCGTATTTAATGTGTAAATTTTGAAAAAATATTATTTTTGATCTTTTTAATTAAGAATTTGAAATGTTTAAATGTAAACATTAACCTAACATTTTATTTCTTAACTATTTAAGCTGTTTCAAAAAAAAGAGAACAGACATTTATTTGAAAGCTTAATGAAAATCAAATAAGGAAGACTAGCATTAATTTCAGACGAAGATATCTGAAATTTTTTTTGTTGTTTTTTGATTTTAAAATTGTTACGCTCTAAAAATAAATAAATAAATAAATAAATATTCCTCCGTTTGAAGGCCTCTCTTATATGTGTAACAATCCAATTGACTCTGTTTTGAGAAGGATGTGGAAAGATGTGTGGGAGGTGGAATGAATTCGTTGAATTTAAAGAACAAGGAGAAAAGTAATAATTAAAAAAACTCAGCACTGAATGATAAATCAAAAATAAGTTATGGAAAATTGATCCCATATGATTTCGAAGCTTTTTTAAAAATGAATAAATTAAGACCAATTTATGAAAAAATTCGTTATACGGAGATAGATATTTCGCTATATAGAGACTGTTTTTAATGTAATCATGCGAAAAGGGGACCGTTCCTATTAAAAATTCGTTATAGAGAGAAATTCGATGTATGGAGTTTCGTTATAGAGAGACTCGACTGTACTTGCAGTTCAAAAACAATGCACTACGTTTTAGATCACATTTAAAATTTTATTTTAAAATTTTAACTGTTTTAAGGAAATTTGTGAGCTGAACAATAAAAATTATTCATATTTTGTATGAAATAAGTTTTACAATAAAAAGCATAATTAATATACAATAGTAATAAAATATTAATATAAAAGAGCAATTGAAAACAGTAGTATTTTGGAAGTTGAAATAGAATTCAACAATTTGCTTTAATCGTATCTTTATGAACACAAAATATTTTAATTTTAAAATAACTTCATGTACTTAAAAAAAATCTTCAAATCAAAAAAAATTAATTCTACTGAATTTTAATGCCTTTTTTTAAAACCGAAATGTATGATACCATATTTCTTTTTTCCCCCCTCCCTCCCTCTTGTTACAAACTGTCACAATCTCATGAACCCCTCCCCCCCCCTCCAAGCGTGACATCATTAATGGACGGTCCCTTTTCCTGTAAAGTTAGAAAAAAGTAAAAAAAAAAAAAAATAAAAATAAAAAAAAAAAATTATCCTGAAAAACGTATTTCTATTATTATTGTCTCATTGAGCATAGGTCGTAGAAAATGCCGACAATTTGAGAGTTTGATAAAAAAATAATCGGTCAAGTGCGAGTATTGCTTGCGTGTACAAAAAATTAATCGCGAATCTCAAAGTAATTACGTGATTAATTCTAATTAGGCCAGTAAAATTACTTCAAAAAGGTGCCGTACTAACCGATAATTCGCGGAACACCGAATATCGTTTTTAGGGATCTGCACGGGCCGGGCCTCGGCCCGAATCCCGAGACCGGGCCGGGGCCGGGCTTTACTTTTTTCCGAAGACTCGGGCCGGGTCTAACATATTTTTTCAGCACGAAGCCGTGACTAGGCATGCTTCCTAGTCACGGACCAAAATATCAAATCTCGGTTGTATTATCCTGTATGAAAACAATTTTCTTGATGTGGCGAAGTCTGATCGAAAATCAGTAAAATTTGGCTTGGTTAATTTTTTTTTCAAAAGAGGCATATAGTTTTAAATCTTTATTATGCAATTAAACATTAGAATATTCTTTTTAAAGAATCGTAGATTACTAGGCTTGTTAAAATAGAGTTGGGGGGGGGGGGGACATCACATGGGAAAAAAAAAAAAAAAGCGTGGATATGACGGAATTTTTTTAAAACTGAAAATAGATACTTCTTTTAAACTATTCATCCATGCAAAATCACTACAATTATACACGAGAAAAAAATATATTATACATTTACACCTGCTAAGAAAGGAACTTGTCTGTAACGTATTTACTTTCTTCCTAATGCGATTCCGTCTTAGAAGATTTTACTTTTACAATATACCAATTTGGATTTTTATGTCTCCATTACATGGAATATCTATCTTCTATAATAATAAAGAGACAAGTTTGTGAGTGTCTCAGCGCTGTTCTGAAGCGAACGATGCATATAGAGTTACAAAATTTGGGGAGATGGTACTTCTATAAATGAATTTTTGTACCTCGGAGCCCGATTTTCAATTTTTTGATAAGATTATTTTATTTAAATTTTTAGGCGATTTTTCTACATTAACGAAAGAAGTACTGTTTCTTTCTTTTAACCCAATGTAGTAAATTTAGTTATCTTCTTAATAAAGTTTATTCGGAATTCGTACAGCGATTTTTGAATTTTTAACGTATTTTTTAATGCGATTTTCAGTATTTTTTCGTGTTTTGCGGGTTTTTTTTTTTTCTTTGACCTTTATAAAAAGAAAACTGTATCAGACTTTTTGCCTAATTTATTAAATTTTTGCTACTACGATTTTTGAATTTCTGTGATTTTCAGTGCGATTTTCTAAGTGATTTTTAAGGATTTTAAGAATTATTGTGCGTTTAGCATCGATTTTTTGTCTTTTTTTGTCAATATTACAGATTTTTGTATGCATCAGCATCATAGCCTTATCTATTTTTAAATTGCATGTAAAAGCAGCAAAAACCATAAAATTAATGAATCAGCAATAAAGGAATTATTTAGAATATTCATAGTAATGTTTTTCTTTTATAATAATAAAGAGACAAGTTTTTGAGTGTGTCAACGCTGTTCTGACGAGACCGCTGCACGTAAAGTTACAAAATTTGGGGGGAAAGTACTTCTTTCTATGCATGAAGTTTTGAACCTCGAAGCCCGATTTTCTATTTTTTGATTTCAATTTGTAGACGATTTTTAGCGTTCTTTTTATGTTTCGGGTGATTTTTCTGCATTAATGAAAGAATTTTCACTGTTTCTTTCTTTTAACCCAATATAGTAAATTTAGTTCTTTTCTTACTTCTTAATAAAATTTATTCGGAATTCGTAGAACAAATTTTGAATTTTTAACGAATTTTTGAATGCTATTTTTAGTATTTTTTTCGCATTTTGCGGCTTTTTTTTTTTTTTTTTTTTCTTTGGACATTGATTAAAAAAAAATTGTAACAGATTTTTAGCCTAATTTACTAAATTTTGTCTACTACGATTTTTGATTTTCTGTGATTTTTTGTGAGTTTACCATCGATTTTTTGTTTTTTTTTTAGTCAATATTACAGACTTTTTATGCATCATGGTCTTTTCAATTTTTAAATTGCATGTAAAAGAGGCAAAAACCATAAAATTACTGAATTATCTACAAAGGAATTATTTAGAATATTCACAGTAATCTATATATATAAAATAAGAGAGTTGTCTGCCTGCTTGACCGTGGATAACGCCAAAATTATAAAACCCAGGTCTCTGAGTTTTTTGTCATGTTTGGATGCTAACACACAAGAAGGTACTTCGCAGCCGGATTTTTAAATTTCATTTTCGATGTCTAAAATCGCAAGTGGCCGGTCACCTTTGGCTATATAGTGTATTCTCAAATGAAATTTGTTTGAAAATTGTATCTCATTTTTAATGGATTTTAAAGTATTTTTCAGGCATGCAGGGGGCCTCGCTAAGAGGGGGGGATGGGGGGGAGCCTCCCCCCCAAACATTCGTGAATGTTGTTACACTTGGCAAATTCACAAACTTAGTTGGAAAATTTTCTTTAAAATTTTAATAAAAACTATAATATATTTTCAATTTTTGATAGAATTGGCAAAAATTACAAAACTAATTGGGAATATTATCAACCTTTTAACAAATAGGGGCTATATTACATTTTCTAATTATAGTAAGTTGGCAAAATTGTAAAATGAGTTGGCAAATATTGAAATTTGACTTGGCAATTTTAGGTCCTCTCCCCCCTCAATAAAAAGTCTTAGCGATGGCCCTGCAGGCATGGATGTTTTAAAATTCGTGTGCAACCGAATTACGATAGATGAACCCTTTTTCACATAAGGCTGTTTGTTCTCAACAAACGCAAAACGTTTTGACACATTTACAACTTCATCTTTTAAAAGAAAGATATGAAACTGGAAAGCCTGACTATGGAAGCGATAATGAATCGAACGGAATTTTCTACATTTTTTTTTTTTTTTTTTTTTTATCAATAAATTACCTGTTGAGTTATAAGCGAATTCGATCACGTGTCTAACACGTTTTTCATCCCAGTTTGGATCGTTATTCTTTTTTCTACACTAGAATCTTTTCAAAACGGCCACTTTGATACTATTTTCTTAAAAAATCTATTGTGTTTGAAAAAAAAAAAAAAAAAAAAAAAAAAACGGGAAAGTGAATACGATTAGATAGCTTCTCAACGACAACACCTGCTAGTTTTATGCATTTCCGAGCAAAAATAAATTATAAATTGTGTCACATAGTTTTTTTTAAAAAGCACTTTCAGTTTCGAAACCGGTTTTGAAAGTGAAACTAACTTTGTAGAAAATATCTGCAACCAAAATCGAAAAAGTAAAAAAGGTGCGCTGTCGGCATGCACCTCAGCTATCCAATGCAAAAAAAATTATTCAAAAATGTCAAAATGCGAAAGAGTTATTAGAAAAATGCTTCGCCATAGGAATAGCATTAGCTCGCGAGCGTTTCCTCGAGCGAGGACAGGGGCCTTAACCTCTAAACATCGCATCTCCAAATTTTCCAATGTCGAATAAAAAACAAAAGTATTTTCAATGATATTTCTTTGAAAAGTGTACCTCAGTATATTGGTTTCATATGTATTTTAAATTATTTTCTAAACATGAATATTTTATTAATAATAACAGCCCAATTACAAAATATGAATCCGATTGCTCTTACAATGTAAATAATTCCGCATTATCTTTTCGTGCAATATTCCGTAACTTCGGCAAACGAAATTAAAACTCCGCACACAAAATATATAAATAAAGCAAATTAAATCAAATATTTAAAATTATCAGATTAATAAAAAATCGCTATAAATAGAAAAAAAAATTTTTAATATTGAAATACCAAAAGTGCTTTTTGGTTTTCAGATTAATAAAAAATCGTTATAAATAGAAAAAAAAAAAAAAAAAAAAAAAAAAATCACTTGTTAATATTGAAATACTTAAAATGCTTTTTGGTTTACCTTTTCAGTCGTTCTAAAATATGTAGTAAATGTAAAAAAATCTTAAAATAGTTTTAAATTAAAAACGAATTTTTTTCTGCGTTGTGAATGGGCAGTATATGGCCATTTTTAACCACCGACATGGATGGATTGCCTGATTATTTTTAAGCGGAAACTTTCATTCATGAAAACTAAATCTGCAGTGGCTAACCTGAATATTGCCACCAGGGCCGTAGCTAGAAATGATCTATAGGGGGAGGGCTCATAATTTTTTTCTCTTTCTCTGACACAAATAGATAAATGCGTGCATATTTACACTGTAGGTATTATGTTTCTTATTAAACTATTGTAATAACTTCATTTTACGCTAAGAAAAGTATATGATGATGAAAATTTTGAGTGTATAACTGATGGAAAATTAAACATCATGTTAGCTTCATAGCTTCATAGGATGAGGGACTGTTGAATTGCTTTTTTCAGATACAATTTAATAATTCTGCAAAACTGTAAAAAGGTTTAAAACCTAAATTAGACTTTTGAACAGAAATTCATTTAGTTGTGGACCTTGGAATCTTTTCCAGGGGGGGAGGGGCTCAAAATATTTTAGGGGGGGGGCTGAGCCGCCCATAGCGCCCCCTTAGCTACGGCCCTGATTGCCACCCCCTGGATTCAACACTGTTTAATTTAGTTACAATTTAGTATTCCGGCAAAAATGTGAAAAAGCCTCAAAACTAAATTAGATTTTTGAACAGAATTAATTTCATTTGGATTTTCGGAACATAAATTCATTTAGTGACTTTGGATTTTTAACCAGAGGAAGCTCAAAATGTTTTAGGTGGGGGAGGGGAGCTGAGCCGCTCCTAGCAACCCCTTAGCTGCTACGGCCCTGGATGTTCCTTTGGGCCATCTCCCGAATTCAACATTGCCACCCCCCCAACTAGGATTTACCGGGGCTAGGTAATTTGTACCGGCTCTACCTTTTTCTTTACCACTCACCCCCCCCCCCCCCATCCTTATTAGTTTAAATCGATAAACAAGTGGCTTGTCGATCATAATAAATTCGTAAAATTTTGACACTAAAAAAATATTGCATAAAATTTAAATTTTTTTTTTTAATAAAATAAAAAATGAACATAAAATGAAAAAAAAAATCATTTTTATTTCATTCATTAAAAAATATTATTCTTTTTATTAATTTTTTAATATAAAATCTAAAATGTATGTTACTATTACGTTTTGCTTTTCTAAAACATTTGATAAGCCGCTATAAATGACTCTTCAGTTATAGGAAAGGAATGATGAATTGGGGGTCACACACATCTTTCACACTCGTTTATTCACGTTCGATCTCTTACTACACCTCCTAAAAAGGCTATATGCCCCATAGCTATATCTGATTGGGTCTCATTTTTGAAGCAACCGTAGCATGAAACAACGGCGTTGTTCGGCCGCTGACTCACCTAAAGAGGGAGTCATCCCTCTCGATACAGACTGCATACGAAGTATAGTGCTGAATCGAAAATCTGAAAAATCGTCTTCTTTAAAGGCCAAAATATTCACCTTCATTTTTTGAGCATTTTTTAGACATTAATATTAATTGTATCTCAAAATTTAATTATTTTAGAGGCTGCGTAAAAGAGGCGTTGAAATGCAAATCTATGGTATTTGAGGTTTTATAAGGCAGTATCCCATTGGGCAAAATTGCGCGCTCACCACTTAAACGTTTTGATTGCGCGAATGACAGTGCGGCTGACATAACTGCGAGCGTGGAGGCGTAAGGATACATCACTCCAGCACCTACGAACCCTCCCGTGTCTTGTGTGAAAGAAGCCGGTGAAAATTTTTGTGTGCTGTATTTTTAAAAGCTTCTTGGGTATTTAAATATCACCATGGTGAGTTGCAATTTAGTTTCTATTTCGCACAACTTATTTACCTGTAACACAAATGTTGTAATTGCTATAAAACTTGAAGTATTTACATTTTGTTCTCAAATTATTGTGCTACCGGTATTGAATTAAGCCTAAAGTTTAACATCCCCCGAAATTTGTTGTTGAAGGTATTGCAGCTTTTTACTTAAATCATGGCATCTTTACAATTGCTTCTGCTCTGTAATCGAACAAAGCAGAAAGTAAATAAGAATAGCTTTAATTCTCGCTTTGGCTCCGCTGCTAAATTTAGAATCTCGTGCGACTGTTTTTTAGGGTTTGGCCTGCTGATGTATCTTTGGCAAGCTCTAGCTGCTTTGCTCAGGGAAATTTTTAGAACTCTCGTTCGCTTGTCTTAACTTGATGTGACCGAATAGGGTACATGGTTTTTAGTAGTGAAGTTCAAGTAATTTTTGAAATAAGTTGACGTTTCTTCTGTCGGTTAATAATCCATATTTTTTTCCTCGAGACTTCAATGTACTTCAATTAATGTGTGTGATACTTTGTTAATTGTTCCTTTTTTCATTTGGATAGTCGAAAATGGATTAAAGTGAAACTAAAACTACGTCTACCGGTGCTTGACCTTGCATATTTCGAAACTTAACAAGCTGTTGTGCATGATTGAATTTAGTCATGCCAGGTCCAGTACGTTTTCATTATAAATTTTACATTGCATGCAATTAAGATCAATTTGCTCTAAAATTCTTTATCTGCATTTTCTGAATATTTTATACAGAATTTTTTAGCCACTAGTGAAAATTTGTGTTTCTCCATAAATCCTGACTTTCTCTCTAAATTAGTTAATAAATCCTAACTATACATTTTGATAATACTTTGAAAGTTCTCTCTAGTATTTGAGATGCCTTGTAGCCTTTATTTGATAGTGATTTACCGACTCTAATTCGTTTTTGAATACCTAACTAAACAGTAAAGTTGTCAGTTAAGCATGACCATTTAAAATCATTTTTTCTTTTCATGTTTTGTAAATGAAATGTCATAACTTGTTACACTTCTAATTCCTTAGTTTATATAGTGGAAAAAGTTAGATTCATTCATATTTGATGACCTAAATATTATTTGGAACTTGCAAACTGTCCATGTTAATTTTGTTTATGATTTAGTTTACCTAAACAAGCTCTAAAAACTTATGGAAAAGCTCAAGCTATAAAAATTGATTTTACATATTTTCTGTTTGTATCAAGTTGAGATATCGAGTATGGATAAAATTCTTTAACACAGTTGCATGAGTTATTAAAATGGGCATCACAGATTTAAATAATGCAGATCTCCCAATATCTTCAGTAATGCTGCTATGCTTTTGAAATTCCAGAGCTTTAAGATCATGCTTCAAATTTTGTTTTTAAACAAAAATGGGTTGTAATTGACTGACTCTATAGATTTAATATAAAATGGCACTTTTATGATCTTGTAAGAGAAAATTATGCATCCTAAAGAACACATTGCAAATTTTTTATGTATATACATACCTTTCTGTTAATTATGCACTGTAACTGTAGTACATCCCTGGCATATTGATATTAAACAAGCTATAGGATATTTGACATCCTTTTTCATTGTTATACTCACAAGTTGTTTTTGGGGTCTCCATTACTACACATCAAATGATCCTAGCCATATAGAATACAAAATTATTCTTTAAAAAGGAAAGGCTTGCTTTGTTCTTTCAATCTCTATAAGTTGTTAGCAATGTTCACTCTTGCTTCTAATTTAAGCAAACTTTTTGACTGGTATTTTTGTCAGATGAGGCAAAAATTGGGTTAAAATTTACATGTTTAAATTAAAGGGAATTGTGCTGCCTAAATGTCTCATACATGTTTGTCATGAAGGGGTTAATGACTTTCAAATACTGTAGTCTCCTGCTTGACCTGCCTAAATGGGACTAAGGGTTAGCTGGTAAGAGAAAAAAGTTAGTGATGAAGGAAGAAATTCTCTTGTAATTTTACCCGTATGATACATTTTAATATTTTTACTTGTGCAGTTTAAGAGTACATTCTCTTCATTTTGTGAAATGAATATTAGTTAACAGAATTGAAAGAAATCGACTAACTAATGATAAAAATACTTAATGCAGATTGTTGAAAATCATGCTGCACAACTGAATAAGTTAATTGTTCTACATTATATAAATTTAAGGTTATGAACCATAAAGAAATCGGTGATCTTCTGTTGAAAACAAGATGCCTGAAATTTTGCAGCATCTCTCCATTCTTTTTAATATCTAAAGTTTCCGAGGAAACTGTTAGTCGCTGCTCAACACAGCAGAATGCCAACTATAATGCTTTTGCCCCTTCCATATGCAAATTTTAAGTGTCAACTTAAACAGACTTTACCCATGCACTGTCAAAATATGTAAATAAAAAGAAAACACCAGTAAGCTTGCTTAATATTTTAACCCTGCTTCTCATTTCATCCACTAGTCTTTTTCGGAGGATATATACTTAGAGGCATGGCTTTTGCCATTCTTGGATTAAGTCCACTGGATTATCAAGATAGTCTTCATATTGAATAACATCTGTTACAATCGTTGCATCCTCATCAAATACTTCATGCTTGAAATCTTTATTAATTCTTAGTTTAAATTCTTTTGTTCATGTGTTCAAGCCGTTTTCAGATAAGATATTGGATTTCTTGCCTTTGGGGGGGGGGGGGGGGGTTGCACTTTTGACCATTTAAAAACAATCTACCATAAAATACCGTTAGTCCGCCCCCTCAAACGTGACGAAGAATCGTACAATAGTTAGAGGGGGGGGGGGGCGCTTACACAGGATTTTTCCGCGATGGTTCAAAATTTACAAGAATGAATCGTGATTAAATGAATGAATCATGAATTTTGATACTTGAAAAAATTTGGGTTTTCTTTTTAAAAAACGTAAATTCTGTCAAACGCAGAAAAAAAAATTGTAAAAAAAGCCAAAACAAGCATGAAATCATTTTTAGAAATCTCGAAAAAAACACATATTTCATCAGATTCATGATTCATTCATTTCATGATTCATCTCATTCTCAATCTCCTTTTGAGAATGGGGAGGGAGGGCGCTTTCTTGGGATCTTTTGAAAATTTCAAATTTTTTATAAAGTGGGGAAGGGGGCGTTTGATCGGGAAGGGCAGATTAACGGGATTTTACTGTAATTTTCTGGGAAAGGCATTCCCTCTTTTCCCCAGATCACACCTTGAATTAAACACTGCTGAAGGTCAAACATTCTCCTTCCTGAATTTTTCTTCGTTCTCCTTGATGGCACTTAAAGTAAAAAAATAATCTCAGTTCCTGAGACTGCATCCCTGATTTTAAAGGGCAAAATTCGGCTGGTTAAGGAGTTTACTAATATTTATTTCACAAGTTAAGGAATTTGTCTAAGAACAAGCAGACGTTGCATTTTAAGTACTGAAAGTATAGGTTAAAGACTCTCCTTGGCCACCAGGGTTGGGTTTCTTTCGGAAGAAACCTATTTCTTCCAGGACAGTGGAAGAAACCACCAGAAACCAAAACAAATGCTCAAAGTTAAAGTATAATAACTATGTAAAAGAATTGTAGTATAATTAGATAAAATCTAAATTGGAAAATTTAATTATTAGAAGTATTTTTGCAAAAGTTTTTTTTAATAACAAACTTCAGGCTCAGCAGACATTTTCAGGTGATGGATTTTTACTACTCTAGAGGTTGGGTTTTTTTAAATTAATTGCTCCATTTATTAAAAAAAACCCAGAAACTACCTACAAATTGTTATTTTCATATAAATGTGCATTATTTTAAAACTGTACAACACAGTAAATAAATTTGTAATTTTTTATATTTTTCATCTAGCATGAGTATTTCAATGCTGATTTTAAAAAGATGTGTTCTAAAAGCATCTATGGGTATGTCAAAATGCTTTTAAACTATCCTGAAGTGTAGGACTTTGAAAAAAGTCTTCATTTTTACTTGCATCCAATTTAAGTTGAGAAATTGATTGCAGCATCCTACTGCTAAAAAACTTTTTTGCTATACTATGTTGCATTATACTAAGAAAGATTTTAAAGATTTTTTTTAATACTATACATAGTTAATTTCATGAGTATAATTTTACTGAGGATAGACCAAAACAGGTTTTAAGGCCAAAACCGAATTTAGATGGCCTACTTTTTGGCTGAAAATAATAACATAAAAAAAATTAAATTGTATGTTTTAAAGTAATACATAAATATACATAATTGAAATTACTTATATGTATAGTATTTATTATGTAAAACTTAATAATCCAGAAGCTTCACAGAAAGATTTTCTAATTATACGAATTTAATTAAAAAATATTAGTTTTAGGTAAATACATCTTGATTTTTTCTTTTATGATTTTTGTAAATGATCATTTGTTATTCTAGAGCTTTCTCAAAGAATATTTGAAATCTAATGCAGTTTAAACTAAACTTTCTATGAGATGATTGATAAATCCAAATTGATAATTATAAACAATGAAGTTCATTGCAATACATTCATCTGAGCCGATACAGTTAAAATCAATAGCTAATATTGAAAAATTCTGAAGGAAGAAACAAGATTTTTGAAATACTAAGATCTGGCTGAATTTTCGCCCACGTTTTTGGCAAAACTCGGATTTTGGGCCGAAAACGAAACCGTATTTTTGATTGATCTCTATTTAATTTAGTAATTATTATACATTATTTACATTAATAAAATTGATGTAAATTAAAAGCTTTGTTTAATTTAAATGGATTTCATTCTATCATTAGTACAGAATCTCTACTATTTACTACTAGTTTCAGAAATTTAAATAATAAAAAAATATGTTGGTTAAATTGAAATAGATAACTGATTTTGTGTATTTTGGATAAAATTTCTTTTCATTTAGCCAATGGTTGAAGTTCTCTAGATAAGTGTTGTGTGTGATCTTGGCTAAAAAACTGATGCAATTATTAATACTTAATTAAATTTGTTTTGGTCTGTTTGGTATGTGTTTTTGTGAAATTAATTTATATTAAATTATAGGAAGGAGATATTTATTATATCTTACAAAATTGAAAATGTATGGTAAATTCTTAAAGAAACAGTTTCTTCCACTTGGAAGAAACCTATTTCTTCCGGCCAGTTTTTTCCATTGTTTTTTTTCCACTGCAGAAGAAACTTCCCAACCCTGTTGGCCACTGGCCAATAAGTTTTTTCACCCACTGGCCTACAACAAATTTAAATTAAATACTTGATTAAAACAATTAGCTCTTTTTAAATATTAACATAATTTACTAATCCTTTATTTCTGGGATTAAAAAAAAAAGCCCAACTCGCTGGGTTCAGCAGTCTGAAACCTAGGTTTTTAGGTTTCAATAAAAAAATTTTGAGAACTATTAAACTTCTATTTTTCATATGCATAATGCCTAAATTTTTCATCTATCAGTGGAACAAGGGTATATTGCATTAAGTATGGATTAATGATAAAAATAAATTAGAAGTTTTTCAAGTGGGCCTTCCCGAAAAACCCACTCGTGTTTTTTCTGGGCCCACTTGGGCAAACCCTGCTTTATTTACACTTGAATTTGTAAAACTCTGCCCTTCTCTCCCATCACCAATAAATTTTTAAACCTATGGTGTATGTTACAAATTGCAGGAATTTAATTTTGTACTCGGTTAACAGACCTTATGAAAAATATTGGGACAATTTATCTTAAATTTATAGTTTTTTATATTGTCATTTTTTGACATGCTCGGGTAATACGGGTGAGTAAGTTATTATAAATTTACTGCAAGAATGCTAAATAATTTGGCACAGATGTCATATACACACCATCAGGGTTGGCAAGTTTCTTCTGTAGTGGAAAAAAAGTCTGGAAGAAACTTAAGAATTTACCATATATTTTCAATTTTGTAAGATATAATAAAAATCTTCCTATAGTATTATATAATTTCACTGGACCAAAACAAATTTAAGTATATGCTAAATTAAATTATAATAATGCAAATATATGCTAAATTACATTAGTTTTTTAGAAAAGATCACACACAACACTTATCTAGAGATCTTCAACCATTGGCTAAATGAAAAGAAATTTTATCAGATACACAGAATAAATTAAATGTATCCATTTCAATTTAACAATACATATTTTTTTATTACTTTAATTTCTGAAATTAGTAGTAAAGATTCTTTACTAATGGTAGAATGAAACCCATATAAATACAATAAAGTTTATTAATGTAAACGTATAATTACTATATTAGAGATCAATCAAAAACTAGGGATGGGACGAATATTCGGCCCTTTTGCCGAATATTCGGTTGGCCAAATATTGAAGGCTTGTTGACCGAATACTTCAGCCGAATACCATTAGCTGAATATTTAGAGATATCTTGCCGAATATTGCTACAATTTCACCGAATAGTGAGATATCTTGCCAAATAAATTTCAGATTTAAAGAATTTCATTCTTGCAATTTTTTTCCTCTAATCCAAATTGGCTACTTCATTTGTGAAGTCATTCTCACTCTTACTTACGAAATATAGTTATTCAGATAATAAAAAATATAGCCTTTCTGTATTTCCTATAAAAGTTAGTGATATTCTAGAAAATGCTGCCCAAGTTGGAGATTTAATTGTACGGGAAATGTCATCATTAGAGAATATATTAAAATTCAAAATATAAAAATACTTTCTTATTCTAAAATGCTCGAATATTTATTAATGTTAATTCCATGCATATATAAAAAAGGCTCTTATGAAATTCATAACTTAGTTTCTATAAAGTAAGAAATGAGAATTTATTCACTAGGTGTTAATGAAGATTCATTTTCAAAATTAAATAGAATATATCACCATTCCAAATACAGCGGTACATATGAAAGCAGAACTGGTGTCAAACTCGAAACACATTAGATGACACAACTTGCTTTATGAAGATGGTTTTATAAATATTTTAATATAAATTCTAAATACTCAACAAAATATTTTCATTCTATAGTTTTCACTTTTAAATAATTATTTGCATAATTACTGACTTAAATATGTAACATTATTATGTATGTATTTTTAATTTACATCTTCCTTCCTTCATGTTGTTACCAATTTCTGTTTATCCTTTTAATCAGGGTTGGCAAGGTTTTTCCCACCCCCGGTAAATACCATGGTAAAAACCGGTATTTACCGTCCTGGGAAATACTATGTTTTTCCCACATGGGAAAAACTAATTATTTAAAACAAATATAAATTTAAAACAACTTTTAAAAATGTCAAAATAGAGTTTAAGTAAAGCATTTTAAAGGATTTTTAAAGCATTCTATTATAGACTAGACCAGAATCTGGTAACAACAAAATAATTAAACAAATATGATGAACATCTGGTTGTAAAAGAATATTTTGCGTAAAGATTATACCTAACCAAAATTTTCAAACTAAAAAACTAGTTGGATGTGGCTGTCTCAAAACTTTCTGCTTTTTTTATACATGTTAATACTTTCTAAAAATGCAGCATAACCTTTAAATGGAGGCTTAGACAGCATCTGTCCAGATTAGCATATACGGACAGATATTATCCAAGCCCCCGCAGAAAACAGCCATCAGTTAGGTGATTTACACCAAAATTGAGTCAACAACTTATATCAGCTTCTAACTGGTGCTCAACTTTGATGAAAATCTGTGCATTAATTTCTAAGATGGAACTATTGCTGAAATAATTAAAAATTCTGCACAACAGCACCAAAAACAAATCAAGACCAATTTTATCAGGGGCTATCTTAATCTGAAGATTGATGAAAATCCATGCATTATCTCGGATACAACTATTGCGAGATTTGAAAAATGTAACATAACTATGCCACCAACAATTGTAGTGCAATTTACACTAAAAACTAAAGAAATCTATATCAATGGCTGACTAAATCTGAAGTTTGATGAGAATAAGTGCTTTAAGTTCTCAAGATAGAGTTACTGCGATAATCATTAATAATGCATCATAGCAGTGCTACCTGTTGAGTGATTTACACCAAAAAGTAATTAGCGCCAAATTATAAAACTGAATCTAAAGTTTTATGAAAATCCATACATTAGTTCTTGAGATAGAGCTATAGTGAAAATCATGAAAAATGTGGCATAACAGCTTCACTTGTTGAGCGATATACACCAAAAACTAATCAGCTTCAGTTTATATCAAAGTTTAACTGAATTTAAAGTTTTGAGAAATCCCATGCATTAGTTCTTGATATAAAGTACCCACAAAGTTTTTGTCACATACAAAGTTACTGACAGACATTTTCTAAAAACCATCAAATTATATTTAGGACCTTCTACTTCTAAAACTTATTTAAATCTACCAAAAACCCAAGTCTAAATTTTCCATGAATACAATATTTTTCTTTATTACAAATAAAAGAAGGTAAAAATTGTGTTTAACAGATCTATTTAAAAAATAACATTTTTATTTAAATGTAACGCAAATTTTTTATTGACTTGATAACACTGATATTTTTAAGTATAATAATTTTATTTTGTGTTCTAAAATATTTATTTAGGAAATCCATTATTAAAAAATTTTATGAGCAAATTTTATATTTTATGCAATAATTCTTATGTATTTATACTTCTTTCATACAGAATGATTTTAAATCTTACGGAAATTTGCAATTACTATAACTTTAATTTTACACATCTGATACAGAAAGCCAGAATATTTTTTACATATTTTGTTTTGGAAGTTTTTCCCGGTATTTACCACTTTTTCCCAGTATTTACCACTTTTCCCCGGTATTTACCACTTTTTCCCACTGGGATGGGAAAAACCAGTTTTGGACGGGAAAAAGCCAACCCTGCTTTTAATGCTTGTTGAATAAGTGGAATATTGAAGTTGAATATTGTATGTGCCGATTCAAATGTCAAAGATTTTGTTAACATATGCATTCTACTTTAAGCATAACCTTTTGCTTTAACCCAATTTGTAATTTAAAGCTTGGCATCTGATTTCAGAACAGTCTCATTCTTACAGATTTGCTTATCACTAGGGACACTCTAAATGATCAAATTTACTTCATTAAAGGTTATTTCAGAAAATATGCCTTTGTGCGTTCTGATAAAGATTAAGAATATTATTGACTTTGTAGACAAGAAGTATCAATTGATAGTAAAAGTGAAGTACATTCTTCATATTTTAATGGAAATATTTTCTCATTTTGACTTGCTGAAAATCAATTTGATGTACATTAGAATGAAGGATATAATGCAATTTCATAATTTTTGTGTTAAAATAAGTTTTTCAAATTTAAAAATACATTTAAAAGCACATTTAAGAGTAATAATTATTAATGAGCTCCTATTTTTTAAATTATACATAATCAAAATTTTTTCTTTATTGGAAACAAATGTTATTATTCGGCTGGCCGAATATTCGGTATTCGGCCAAATCACTATTCGTCCGATCCCTATCAAAAACATGGTTTCGTTTTCAGCCCTAAATCAGTTTTGCTAAAAACATGGACGAAAATTTTAGCCTGATTGAAACACTTGCTATTCCAAAAATCTTGATTCTTCCTTTAATTTTATCTCTCTAAAATTAATTTAAACTGCATTAGATTTCAAATATTCTTTGAGGAAGTTCTAGAATAAGTCATTTACAAAAATCATAGAAGAAAAATAAAGATGTGTATACCTAAAACTAATTTTTAATCAAATGAAATTCATATAGTTAAAATACCTTTATGTGTGATGGATGAATTGTGTAATTATTGTATATGAAAAATTAGTTTTTGGATTATTAAGTTTTGCATAATAAATGCAATACGTAAAATTAATTTAAATTATGTATATTTATGTATGTATTACTTTAAAACATAAATTTAATTTTTTTGGATGTTATTTTCAGCCAAAAAGTAAAGTTACCTAAACTCGGTTTTGGCCCTTAAAAACCTGTTTCAATCTATCCTCAGTATTAAAAAACAGTCATTGAAATATTTATTTTTATTACCACAATGCAACACAGTATAGCGAAAAAAATTTTTAGCAGTAGGATTCTGCAATAAATTTCTCAACTTAAAGTTTCATTTTTTGCTTTTATCCAATTTAAGTCCTATGCTTCAGGATAGTTTAAAAGCATTTTAGATATACCCATAGATGGTTTTAGAATATTAATCTTTTAAAATCGGCATTGAGTTATTCGTGCTGAGTGAAAAATATAAAAAGTTAAATTTACTGTTGCACAGTTTAAAATAATGCACATTTATATGAAAAATAAACAATTTGTAGATTTTTTTAAATATAAATGGAGCAATTAATAAACTCCATCCTTCTACCTCTCTAGAGTAATAAAAATCCACCTGAAAAAATGTCTGCTGAAGTTTGTTATAAAAAAAAAACTTTGCAATAATATTTTTAATAAATTTCCAGTTCAGATTTCATGTAATTAGTTTCCCCCAGGTTTAAAAAAGGGCAGGGCGTTACTGCTTTGAAAAGGACACTTTTTACATTTTTCAGGGCACTTTTTTCATTTTTAAGGGCACTTTTATAGAGTTGAATCAAGAATCTAGTGGTTCAAAAAATCGCGAAAAAACAGTAATACAATCAAAAATTGAAAAAAAAAGGTAAATTTTTTAAAAGATCTCAAACGGCAAATATTGATAAAAGATCTTGGAAAAACGGCCAATTTTGTTAAAAGATCGTGAAAACAGCAGTTTTTGTTAAAAGATCATAAAAAATAAAAAAAACAAATCTCATGAAAATATAGCGAAAAAACAACTTTTCACAGAATTCTGTGTTTTATTGTGATTTTTGGACGAAATTTGCAGTTTTTCTCGCAAATCTTTTGACGAAATCTGCTGTTTTATCGCTATGTTTTGACGAAAGTTTTCATCTTTTGAGACTCGTTTGACAAATTTTCATTTTATCGCGATTTTTGGAAGAAAATTGCCGTTTTTCCACGATCTTTTGAAAAAATCTGCCGTTTTGTGACATTTTTTGACAAAATTAATCATTTTTTTTTGGGGGGGGGGGGAGGCAAATGTTGCCGAAACTTTTTTAGCGATTTTATGACGAAATTACCCATCCCACAGGACGCGTATGAGGCTATTTTTGCATTCCGTCGCCGATTTCTTGTGTAATTTACGCGCTATAGCGCGTTTGGATCATCGCTGGAGGGCTGCGTTTTTTCAAATGTGGGGCAAGAAAGGCACTATTTTTTTTTTTTTTTTTTTTTTTTTTTGAATGAATGAATGACAAGAAGGGCGCTAGTTTTTGGATGAGGGGCAAGAGGGGCGCTATTTTTTAAACTAAAGGGCAGGAGGGGCGGAGCGCCCTCCTGAAACCCTCTGGGGAGGAAACTCTGTAATTTTATTTAAATTCTTTTATATAGTTAATGTAATATACTTTAACAACATCTGTTTCCAGTGGTTTCTTCAATTTCTGCTAGTTTTTAAATTTCTTCTAGAAGAAACCCAACCCTAAATGCAATATTGACTATTTCACCTTTTTGCCTTTTTTAAATATTTTATATGGAAAGCGTTCATTATAATTTAGATTGCATTATTGCATTCAAATTACTGTTTGAAAAGTGTAAACAATGACCAGAAATTTGCAAAATTCTAAAATCCACAACATCTCTGGTCCCAAGCTGTGCAGATTTGAGGGAGTCTACTGTATACAGGGTTGGCAAGTTTTTCACATGTGACAGTTTTTGATGGTTTTAACCATGTCAAACCTATATGTAAATAAAAATTTTCGCATATCGTAAAATTTATTTGCTTTTAATAAAGAATGTTTCTAAATATGCTGTAGAGAAAAAATTAAATGTTTGAAGAAACATATTTTGAATAGTAAACAAAATCTTGGAAATTGGAAAGCTTAATGTAATATCAGGGATGCCACTTTTCCGCCAAAAGGCAGATTTCCGCTTTTTTTTTAATTTTTAAGAATTCGCGATTTTCGTTAAGCGATCACGAAATAAAGTAACTATTTTCGTCGAACGATTGCGAAATAAAACAGCGATTTTTGCTAAAAGATCGCAAAATACAACAGCCTTTTTCGTCAAGCGATCACGAAATATAACAATGATTTTCGTTAAAAAATCTAAAAAACAGATTTTCATCAAACGCCCGCAATATAAAGCAGCAATTTTTATCAAACGAAACGGTGAATTTTGTGAAGCGAATCGCTATGTGAAACGGCGATTTTCGTCTAAAAAAAAATCACTATGTAAAACAGCAATTTCCGTCACACAATCGCAAAATAAAACGGCAATTTTCGTCAAACAATTGCGAAAAACGGTGCTTTTTGTGAAACGGCGATTTTTGTCAAAGGATCGCAATGTGGAACGATGATTATCGTCAAACGATCATGATGTGAACGGCGATTTTCAATAAACGATCGCTACATAAAACGGGCATTTATGTCAAACGATCGCGATGTAAAACAATGATTTTTTGTGAAACGATTGCAATGTGAAACAGATTTTCGTTAAACGACCGCGATGTGGAACGATAATTTTTGTCAAACGATCATGATGTGAAACGGCGATTTTCATCAAACGATCGCTGAATAAAACAGCAATTTTCGTCAAACGATCATGAAATAAAACAGCTATTTTCGTTCAAAAAAATATCCTGCAAAATTTTGCTATTCACTCGTGGAATAATCATCGAATCTATTGCTGGGTTACTTGAATTGGTTTAAAATAATGCAATGCATAAAATTCCTTACTGAACCTGCTGCTGGGTTACCTTAATTGATGTAAAATGCTGTGAACTAAAGAAAAATCATTTTTACTTACTCTTATAAATTAGAAAGTTTACAACATAAATAAAAGCTGTAATTCTTTAATTTATTATAAACAATATAATTTACAAAATTCACACAAATGTTGTGAAAAATGTCATAAATTTTACTTTACGCATAATTCCTGCTTTTTTGCTGTTTTCTGAGTAGCATCCCTGGTAATATTAAATTTTAATGAGTTATTCAAAATATGCAGGGATATTGTATTATGAAGAAATTTATAACTAGTGTATATTTGTACAGTTTAAAATATTAAAGAATTGACATTTCCTGAACATTGGATGCTTTTGCAGAAAATTCTCTTAATCAGGTTGAATATTCATCAATCATTCTCAATCTGAGAACTTCTATTTAACTCCTAAAATAAACTGAAAAGGGGCAGGGTAAGTGAATTGCTTTTAGCATAATTTAAGGTGGGAGAGTAGGAAATGCCCCAAGATGTTGCTTTTGTATTCCAAATCTCCTTTATCCTTCTAAAACCCATCTCTACTCCATTCTCAAATACTTATATATATATTTTTTCTTTTTCACTGAATACTATAAAAAATTTTGTTAAATATCTTTCAGTTATTGAATAATTACTTGTCTTAACTTGCTTTCAATTTCAAAGTAAACATTTGTATTCTTTATACTATTAGGGTTTGTGTAGGAGGGCATGGAGAGGTTAGAGTTAAAAATGGTTTATAATGTGTAATAATTGGGGATGCACCGAATATTCGGTATTCGGCCATGTTGCCGAATATTTGGTTTGGCCGAATACCAAACTATTCGGTCTGCCGAATTTTCGGTTTGGCCGAATATCGAAATATTCAGCCAACCAAATACTTAAACTTTTAAAATATCTTAACACTTATACATTTAACTTTCAACTTATAAAGATGTTCAGAATAATTAAAAACAGAATATTTAAACAAAAGAGAATGTTTTTACATTATTTATTTGCTGTTTCTTAAGTATTATTTAAGAAAATTAACCAAACACAAGGATTTTCACAGGAATTATGTACAAATGAAAGTTCCTGAACATTGTCCAGTAAATAATCGGATTTTAAGAACAACATTTACAATCGCTGAAAAGGATCGCCCATTCCAGATACCAATCTAGGACGTATTTAAAAACTTCCTCCCTTAATAAAAGGGAGTAGAACAGTTATTCTTGCTGAGTTGGCACCATATAAAATTTGAATAGATTATATTTATTTTTACTTTAGTCTCTTCCTGACATACAATATGATCCTGTGCAATTTTTCTTCAAATTTTTTCACAATTTCTCTTTGATTTTAAAATGTTTGCTTTAGAATTTAAGAATTTTATTCTTTTGTTTTAATTCACAGAAGAATCCGTGGAATTAAATTTTATTAAAAATGTTTTATAACTATCCTCCTCTTAAATAACTCAAAGCAGATTTTCTTCAGCATAAAGTTTACTTGAAAAAAGCTCTTAATTATCAAAATGAAAATTTCTGTTTTTAAATATCATGTAAAACTTTTAAAATTTAACATTTTAATGGCTTTAAACTTTGAAATGTAAAATTATTTGACAAGCCGAATGTTCGGTATTCGGCCGAATAGTTACTATTCGGGCTAGCAGTTGCTATTCGGCTAGCTGAATATTCGGTTCGCCTGTAGGCCAAATATTCAGCCAAAATCACTATTCGGTGCATCCTTAGTAATAATCATACTTATAATAAATAATATGCATTATATTTGAATTCAAATGAACCTATTGGATATTATGCATGTAATGTGTATAGCAAAAATAATTATTAAATATATGTATGAAGTTCCACACTTTTGAAAATCCTGCATTTCTAACACTTAACTTGGATAACACTTATTTAATGTACATTTTGACATATTTAAAGTTATAAATATTAGCTATCTTGTTTATTTTAATATAATTCTTGTGCAAATATTTTTGCATTTCCATTTAGAGATAGATTTGAAATCTGTTATTTTTATTAACTAAAAATACTCGAAGACCTGCTAATTACCCATAATGCAATTAAATTTCAACATAATGTATAACAACTGTTGCTAGTTTTAAAACTTAACAAATTCTATTGCACTGCAGCAGATTGTGACTCTATAGGATTTTGACAGTTTAATCTGGTTTAAACCTTTGTCATGTCAAACCAAACCCTGACTGTATATAACTGAATATGAGAATGAAGAACTGAGATAGAACTGAATATGAGAAGGGAGTAGGGGAGGGGGGGGGCGACTACTTCAAAATGACAGTATGTAAAATATATATTGGCTTTCTGAATGTTTAAAATTAAAGTTAAAAATGCATAGTTATTGCAAATTTCCCTTATGTTAAAAATTACCCTGTAAGAAAAGAATATAAATTATTGCACAACTTTTATGCATTTCCTAGAATATTTTAGAATAAAATTATTAAACTTTAATATCGGTGCCATCAAGAAAAACAAATTTTGTTAAATTTATAAACTTTTTAAGTCTATTAAACAATTTTTAATTTTGCTTTGATAAAATGCCAAAATGTTCTTAAAAATCAGTATCAGAAGTCATGTTTGTTTACCCTTTTTGTTGCCAAATTTTGTCTAGTCTATAATAGAATGCTTGAAAAATATACCTTTTTTTGAAGGCTGGTTTTCTTTTTTTAAAAAAGCTCTTTGCAAAAACAATTGACAAAGATTGCAATCAACCAAAGATGGTTCACAATTAACTAATCAAGTAATAATAAACATTAGATAATCAAATACATTCTAAATAAAAAGTTATTTTATAAACTCTTACTTTAACACCCTAATAATAAAGTTTGAGATGAGTCAGGCATCGGATTTTTTACTTTTAGCAGAATTTTTTTTAAAGCCTTTTTTATTTTTTTCATGTTTAACTTTTTTTACTTAATGCAAAAAGTTATAAATTTGTATTAATCTTAATGTTTATTCCTTACAGGTAAGGAATTGTTTCACTTAAATTGAAAAATTATTTTTATTTACCTGCAGATTATTTTTATCAATGTATCCTATTGCAGACCCTTGGGAAAATTTTGATACTGGGCTTATCGCAACTTTTCTTAATGCTTATTTTCTGCTTAAGGGTACTTTTGAGGCTAGTGCCTTATACCTTTTTGTTCACTTAAATTTTCTAGCATCATTCATAACTAGTATTGATATACATAAAATGGCAAGTGTCATTGAATGCAAATGTTCTTGACTGTGCTATTTCCGTACATTGTGCTTTTCAGAATGTTTTAAACTTTGCTGTGGATTTAATTTCTTGTATACTTTGCTTTTTTTTTTCCCTAAAATGAAAGCATGTTTTATATATTTTCAGTCTTCTGGAGTAACAGTGTCAACGGCTGCCAAAACTGTCTATGAAGAAGTAAAGAAAGACAAAAAATACAGATACATAATCTATCACATTAAAGATGAAAAGGTGATCGATGTTGAAGTGACCGGTCCTCGTGATGCTACTTACAGCGAGTTCCTTGAGCAACTGCAGAAGTACAAAAATGAATGCAGATACTGTGTATTTGACTTTCCAGCTAACATTCCTGTTGAAAGTGGAGGTCAAGAAAAGTCTTCAATGTCTGTCGATAGGCTTGTTCTCATGACATGGTAATAGTCTTGGCATTTATTGATGCTTGCACTTTATGTGAATTTTTTATTTTTTAATACTTGTCAAGGTTGACAATCTTTTTTTAACCCTCTGACAGTCTTGCCAAAAGGCAAATTTGTAATGTCATTTTATCTGCACTTTCTATAATCTTGTATTAATCATTAAATGAATTAAAATCCATTAAATCGTTGGATTTTATTACTTTAGATAGTGCTCATATTGCAGTGAAACCTGGAACTTGGTAGACATATCACAGGCTTGTCAGTAAGAATGTTAAACAATTTTTAGGGTCCTTCAGAGCTGGGTTTTGCCGTGCTAGTTTCAGAAACCAGTTATAACTGGTAGAAACTGACCTACTCATTTAGACATCAGGCTTTTTTAGTTGTATTAAATTGCTTATATACACTTTATTCAGGATGAATAACAAAAAAATATTGTAATTTGATAGTTTTGAATCTTTTACAAAAAATCTGCCATATTTGCATAGAATTGAAAATCAGAAATATATTAAGGATATAGCAGTTGTTAAAATTGTCAATAAACATAATTAGAAGTTAAATACTTGTTATAAATCTAAAGTGTTTTTCGATAAAAGTAAAAAACATGACCTGTTCTATTGCAGCTGCTCAAAAATTTTGCTCTACTTTATTTAATGATAAAAATATCAAACTAACAAGTGCAAGATTCAGATTTCATTTAATACAGCTAGCTGCTAATTCTAGCAATTTTATGCTAGTTCATTTATTTCATCCTAAAGTATATGGGATCATAGGGTTTAATCTACGAAAAAGAAAATTGTAGATTTTTGGCTAATTACAGCCAAGAACTTTTAGTGAAATAAAAATAGCTTTAGCCAAGAAAAAGTAAAATGTTTCATTTATGCAAAATTTCTGCATACATGAGTATTTATGCAATATACAAACAATATGTCACTCTGTAAGATTAACCCTCAGAGATTTATGCATACAATAATTTTAGAAAAACTGAATTTAACTGTCCTTTTCAAATTAAATTAAATTCATGATTGTCCGTTTTCTCAAGTCTGTTTTTGTTATATTTATGAGACTAAGGGAATCTCTTTTCATAATTTGTTGTAGACAATGAAAGTGTTGCTACAAATTTATGCAAAGTAACATTGAAAAATGTGTCATTCCTAAATTCAAAATTGACTATTGAACATAAAGAAAGGACAAAGAAATTGCTTTTGATAGTTATGTGAATTTTGTGCTATAACCTTTTGTAACAAAATACAGTAGAACTTTTAAGTTGACCATCCAATGGACTAAGTGGCCAATGTATGGAGGTGGTCAACTTAGGGAATATTTTAGGAAATAATTAATACAATATTAGAAAAAATTTTAGTAAACTTTTAATATTTAAGAAATAATTTTATAAAAATAGTTTACTCATTTTTACTGAAGGTGCAGCATATTTTTACAATTTTTGAAAGAATAGTTCAATTTTTGAGTCTTCCTTTTTGTTCATTACGTAACTACAAAAAACTACAGAACAGAATGTATTTCACACAGGGCTGGCAAGTTTCTGCCAGGGTGGTTATAACCGGTTAAAACCAGCATGGCAGAAACTAGTTTCTACCAGTAAGTGGCAAAAACTGGCAGAAACCAAGAAATAATGCTAATAAGAACTTTAACCTGCAATGATTCATAATTCACATGTATTTAATGCATAAAGAATTTAAATTAAAGATTATGAATCTTATTTAAAATAGCAAAATGTTTCAAAAGGATCATATAAATATACTTTGTTTATATAATTTTCTGCCACTTGAAAACAAATTTTCATAGCAGTAATCTGGTGCTGCACAAGTTTGACTATTGATATTATTGTTTGAATTTCTATTTAAAAGTTATAAAAAAGAAAAAAAAGAAATGCATAAAAAAAATTATATCTTAACATCACTTTTCATTTTTAAATAATACTGCAATACCTTAATCATCTACTACATACAGAGATGGTTCTTGTTAAAGATATATAATTAAATAATTATAGCATAAAAATAACAGAAAAAAACTTAAAAGGAATATCTTGTACAATTATTTTACAATATTGAAAGAACAGATTCATTTTTGTGGAAAAAGTAATAATTATATTAAGAGCATTCTATAATGTATATTGTTAATTTTGCTAATCTTTCTTTACCTAGACTGCTTTCTTAATTTGTTCTGAATGAAAGAAAAGTTCAAAAATATTCTTTCAAGACCAGCATTACTTGCTGGTAGTGTCATTATGTAGAATTTGAAAAATGTTGGTTTTCACTGGTATTTGTTTTTAAAAGCAATCACCCACAGAAGTCATGACATTTTCTAAGTTTTTTGGGGATATATGTTTGAGAAAGGAGTTTATTTTGCTAAGGGGTTATTATATAGGGTACAAAATTTAGATGAATTATATCAAAAAGCAATTTTCTTGCTCCTTTTTTTACGCTCAAATGTCAATTTTGATCCCATGTACTTAAGATGAATTGAATAAGCTAGCACTGCATTAAATGAGATTTGAATCTTGCATTTGCGAGTTTCCATAATATTTCCATTATTGAGTTACGTTAAGCAAATTTAATGAGCACATGCAATAGAACAGTCATGTTTTTTACTTTTATCTAAAGCAACAGCAATAGATTTTAACTTGTAACAAGTATTTAACTCTTTATAAATCATGATATTTATAATTTTAACAACTGCTATGTCCTTTATCATTTTCATGACTTTATCTGCAAATAATATGGATCATTCTTCTTGAAAGATTCAAAATTTCCAAATTCTAATACTAATCTATATATTTTTTAAATTAAAACTATTCACAATATTTTATTTATCTTGAATAAAATATGAGCAATTTAAGATCACTAAAAAAGTCTCGGATTATGTCATAAAATGAGTTTATGCCAGTTAAAACCAGTTATAACCACTTTTTGCCACTGGCACGGCAGAAACTACACGTTTTCCAATTTGGTGTACCTATATCTCCCATTTCTCCAGGCATTTTTTTTTTTTATTATTGCAGGAATTCTGGAATTTTCTTTCTATTGTATCGTACTGGAAGTGAATAATGAATAGGGCAAGCAATACTGGTACTGAAAAAATATCTTCAAACTTTATTCTTTCTTAAACTGCTTTTTAAAATTTGTTTTTGAATGAAAGGTTAGCAATTAATATTATTGTTATATGCTCTTGGTATATCTTTCTCCAAAAACTTGTTCCTTATTGTAAAAGATATTTTAAGTTTTTTATTTTTGTGCTGCAATTATTTACTAAATATTTTTACATGAACCTTTTCACTTTGTATGTTGTAATAGATAATTAAAGTTATTGCATTATTTCTTTTTAAAATACTCTGAAGAATGTTATTTTAACATGGAATTTTTATTTTGGTAAGTTTCTTAAAAACCTTTTTTAAATAGAAATTAAACTGCAAACAATATCAACTGATGAACTTGTACAGCATCAGATTATCATTATGAAAATTTGATTTTCAAGTAACAGTAATTTTATAAACAAAATATATTATTTTGAAACTTTTTGTTATTTTGAGTAACATTCATAATCTTTATTTAATTCTTTATATTGAAAACGTGTGAATTATGAATGATTGCAGGTTAACGTTATTGGTGTTTTTTTAATTTTTGCCTCTTGCTAGCAGAAACTTGCCAGCCCTGGTTCTGTACTCAAAGTAAAAACGGAACCATTATAATATCATTCTTGTCTGTCTCTGCAGAGTTTCCAGGTATAAAAAGGGACAGGGCACTTTTTACATTCTTTGGGGCACTTTTTTGATTTTTAAGGGCATTTTTATAGTTAAATATAGCGATTCAAAAAATCGTAGAAAAACAGATTGTGTCAAAAGAATAAAGAAAAAATACAAAAATTTTGTCCAAAAGGGGTAAATTTTCTTAAGATCATGAAAAAACAGCAAATGTTGTTAAAAGATCACTAAAAAACCCCGGCAAATGTTAAAAGATCACAAACCGGCCGATTTTGTTAAAAGATCGCGAAAAAAACGCCAGATTATGCTAAATTTTCTTTTTTAAAAAAACTGTGCAAGATACAAATTTAATTATGAAATAATACTTGAGTGTAGAAAATAACTATCATTATTGTTACATTCCTTTTTAAAAAGTAGCAAGGTGGATTTATTGAAAAAGACAAAGAATATTTTTGTTGAATAAAAGGGTTTTTTGTTTAATGAACAGGTGCTTTCAGGATTCACATTTAGAAAGACTTAGACAGTCAAAAGTAGATTATGAACAGAACCGTGAGTAAAGGGGGGAGAGGATGCCCCGGGCGCAGAAATTTAGGAGGCACCAAATCTATACTACAAACGTCATTTTTGGGCTGTCGCCAAAAAAAAGTTGGGGGTGGGAGGGGAAGGCTTCAAATTAAGCCCCGGGTGCAATTTGCTCTTCGCATGCCCCATGATTGTGCAGCAGGAAAAATCTGCTTTTGGAGCAATAAACACAATTTTGAAGCAAGAAAATAAATCTTTTAGAACAAATTCATTTCTGTAACTTTTTGTTTTGTGCCTCTTTGACGACGAAACTTGCATTTTTTTTTTCGCGATCTTTTGACGAAATCTGCCCCTTTTTTTTTTTCCCAAGGATATTTTGATGAATTTTTTGGCAGAATTTTCAGTCTGAGATTTTTGGACGAAATTTGCCTTCTCTTCACAAATCTTTTTACAAAATCTGCCGTTTTATCCATGATTTTATTACAAAAGTTGCCATTTTTTGTTAATCATTTGACAAGATTTTAAGTTTTATTGCAGTTTTTGGACAAAATTAATCTTTTTTACGATCTTTTGAGGAAATCTGCCAGTTTGTTTAGATTTTGTGTCGAAATTAGCCTATTTTTCGCGAATCTTGCCAGAAATTGTTATTTTGAGATTTTTTAATGAAATTTTTCGTTTTTTCATAATTTTTTGACAAAATTGTGTATCTCTTGACACATAAGAACTATTTTTTGCACTTCGTCCCCGATTTATTTTTTTTGCCGTAATTTATGCGCTATAGCAGGTCCACATCACTAGCGGGCTGCATTTTTTCAAATGTGGGGCATGGAGGGCACTAGTCTTTTGAATGAGTAGAAAGAGGGATGCTAGTTTTTAGATGAGGGGCAAGAGGGACACTGTTTTTAAAACTAAAGAGCAGGAAGGGCGGAGTGCCTTCCGGAAACCCTCTGGGGGAAACTCTGGTCTCTGCCATTTTACTTGCAAACTATGGAATGTGGAAAATTAAAATTGGCTACTAACCCACATACTTGGATTTCTTTAAGCATTCAGAAATAAAATTTAAAAATGAAGAGCTAATTAGATTCCTTAAGGGAGGGTTACAAGCTGAAACTCCAGCAAAAGCAGTTTCCACACTTTTGAGTTGTATTTTAATTTTTCATTTTTATATCAATGAATCCAGTGGCAGAAAATAGGATTTTGTGCATCGCACATTTTTTAACTTTATTTTTCTTTGTCTCTTGCAGACATTGCAGCAAGTAGATATCTTTTTCAGTGACGGGGGAAACAAATTGTGAAATGTAAGAAGAAAAAAAAACTATCGGGGGGGTTGAAGGGGCAGAAGGTTGTGAAAATTGGTCGTAAGCAGTGTTCTTGCTGACATTTGACCAACGTTAGTAATTTGGCTAATTAAAACTAAAAATTAGCCAAATGAAAAAAGTAATAGCAAATTTGGTTTGCCATGCAGCCCCCCCCCCCCCCTCTCTCTTCCAAAAAAAATTTTAATGTATGCTTTTTCATAACCGTGACAACGATTGTTATTAATCTAATTTCAACTATCCGTACAAATATACTAAATATGTATGAAAAAGCAAATTGAGCACTAACAATTTGACAAATCTCTTGTTAACTCGCCAAATGAAGAATTAGTTGCAATTTGGCACAATGGCAAGAGACAGTGAGAACCTTGGTCGTAAGAAAAAAATTTCCAATCTGCAACATTGAAAGAGATTGGGGAAATTCTTTCAGTTTGCAGTAAAAAAAGCAAAATTCAGGCTATTTTCTTATTAAATTTTTGTTATCAATATAAACTTTCTGCTGTTGGGGAGGGAGGGGGAAGAACAATAAAATATTAACAATCATTGGATTTTAATTTGCAATTATACTTGTACTGAAAATGCAAATTTAACAAAGTTTTAGTTGTTCTATCTTAAAAGAATGGAATCTAATGAATCTTTCATATTTGATCTTAAATTGTTATAAATGTATTTTAATACTGAAATAGTGCTGTCGTGTTTGAGTTGGTCATATCCAGTACTCTTGGGGGGGGGGGGGGGAAGCAACTAGCACTTCCATTACTGTGTAGAGTGCAAGAAATAATCTTCTCTTCAGATAGTTCAAAAAAAGGTGCTCAATATTTACTAAATTGCAACAAAATAAAAATATCAAATTTGTCATTTTTAAACAATGACAAAATTTAGTAAATTTTATAACTTTTAATACAGTAAAACCTCTAAACGGACACCTTGGGAGTACGGAAACTGTCTACTATTCAGAGGTGTCTGCTATTGGGGGGAAAAGCCCAAATATTCAAAAGAAAAGCAAAATTGCAAAAAAAGCACAATGTTTCATTGACTTTTATATATCCTAAAACTTATGCTATATGATTAATTAAAATTATTTTTTAAGCAATAAAACTGAAATAAAATTGTGCATACCTTTTTTTATTCCTCGTTTATCACATTGTTATGAAAAGAATCTGTTACTAAATGTTATGAAAAGAGTCTGTAACTAATCTGTTGCTTTTGCTTGCGATTACAAGTAATTAGTTTTTCAATGAAGTTTTCACTCAGTCAATAGTGTTAATCCTTCTGAATCATCTTTTTTTACAAAAAAAATTAACTGCTCACTATATTTTGCCGCTTCTTGGAAATTCTCAATACTGCAAGAAACATCTCCAGTTTCCGTATCTGTTTCTTCATCACTAATAGTCAGCTTTTGTCAAATTCTGAAGGAATATAATCTCATATCAGCTGAGTCTTCTTCAGTAGGCAATTCATCATCAATACTAATGAAAATTTCGGCAGTTTCTTCACTTCTGATATATTTCATTCACTTATTTCGCATAAATTTTCATTTGTGTCGGAAATGTGCGTTTCATTTTCGTTTAAAATAAAGCCTGCTTTTCTGAAACACTGTCGTATGCTTTCCGGTTTTGTTTTTAACAGCTGACAAAATCCAAATTACAGCATCGAGAGCATTAACTAATTTTACAGTTCTCAACTGTATCCATAGAATCTAACTTTGAAATAATATGACATAATAAAAGCTTTCTGTACAAGGCTTTAAAATTGCTTATTGCACCTTGATCAAGTAGTTGGCATACTGAAGTTGTGTTTGGAGGGAAAAACTCAATTTTAACATTGTCCAACTTCAAATGTTTTGGATGAGAACTTGCATTGTCCAAAAACAATAGAACTTTTCTTTGTTTTTTCATCCTCTTATCAAAGGAAGTTAACCATTCGATCATTAAGGACTGGTCATCCATGCCTTATTTGCTCTCCACACAATACCAAATTTATTAAATTGAATATTCTTTGGAAAACACCTGGGTTTCAGAGATTTTCCAATAAGAGGGGTTTCAAATTCTCCTAACATATTGGAACATAATAAAATAGTGAGTCGCTCTTTTGACATTTTTCCACCAATACAATCATCTTTTTTAAAACAGTCTTCAGGAAAAATTCTGAAAGAGTCCGGTTTCATCGGCATTAAAAATGTTTCTCTCCTCGTAACCTTCGCAAATTGAAGTCGTTCTTGCCAATCCTTCACCTCTTTAAGATCTACAGATTTTGCTTCTCCACATATTGCTTTGAAAGAGATGTTGTTTCAGAGATCGAAACTTTTCCAGCCATCCACTGGAGGCCTTAAAATCGTGTAATCTGAATTCTTTAGAGACTTCCAAAGGCTTTTTCTGAATCAAAGGTCCATTGATAGGAATGTTTTTAGAACAAACAGAAGTAAACCAAATCAGAATTATAGAATCAATTTCAATGGAATTCGTCTTCCTCAATTTCACATTTTTGGTGTTCTTGTTTGAGTTGGTAATTCATAAATTTCTTATTTCTTTATTTC
This sequence comes from Maratus speculifer, assembly GCA_964019185.1. Taxonomy (NCBI): domain Eukaryota; kingdom Metazoa; phylum Arthropoda; class Arachnida; order Araneae; family Salticidae; genus Maratus; species Maratus speculifer. The sequence continues at coordinate 413,284,239 of OZ025291.1, read as the reverse complement.
ATAAAATTTCTCCCTGTGTTTTACCTATTTTAAAACGATCAGCAAGTATCCGTACACTCAATTTCTCTCTCGGATACACTTACAATTACAATTTCAAATTTTTCTTTTAAAGTTAATAATTTTCTTTTTGAGGCCATTATTAAAGCAATTCTCACAAGAATCGAAAAGAGCAATAAACATTGAGAAGTAGTTTTTTACCTCCTATTCTCATTGCATTCTTGGCGCCTTTTAATCCTCTCTGCCAAAATTATCAGTATGCAATTTCCCAATAAAAAAAAAGCTCCAATCATAGACGCTGTGTGATGTCTCTGATTTCTCTTCTATGTTATGCAATATGATATCTAGTTAATTACTCATTGAATTTTATGAATAAGCCCTACTAAAATTTTTGTTTTTTCTTTGTTTCTTGATACTTGACACATTAATCTGATAAATTTAGAGGTTTTATTTTTTTTTTTCATTGAAAAATATTCATCTTTTATCATCAAAATTACTGTCCGCTATTCGGAATGTCAGTTATTCAGAGGTTAAATATACAAAAATTTAGGTTTTGGGAGTGGGGATTGGAAAAGTGTCCGTTATGGAGGTTTTACTGTATTAAGTGCATCATTTGAATTATCTGCATTTCAAATTTGATCTCATTTGGACCAATAGAACATTATAGGGCCTCCTGAAGTTGGCAAGTTGTTTTTTAGTCATTGCATGGTTTTAAGAGTGACAGTTGATTCCCCAAGTATTGGATTTGTCATTCTACTGTACTGAAAATCTTATGGTTGATTTTGCATTTTTATTGACCAGTTTCACTCTTTAATTTTTATTTGTAAAACTAATGTCCTGAAATTAAAGTTCTGCATGTATATATTATTTTAGAAAATTTAATTCTAACATTAAAATATTCTGCTTATTTGTACATTGAAATGCTGATAATTTATAGAACAAATTTTAACCATTACATATATATTACTATGCTTATAACTTGTAATGTATTTTCAAAGAAATTCTAGTTTCCTTTTATAATATAAACAATGCCTACGGATATACCCATGGTTGAAGACTCTCCAAAAATAAGTTTATTTCATGCTTTTTTTTTTCATGTTTTTAATAATTTAATACAATTTTACCTTAATGTAACAATTTAAAGCATTCACCAATTCAACTTTTTTTTTTTTTTTTTTTTTATTGTGTCAATCATTAATCCTTTTAAAATCGTTAATTTTAAAATTAAGTTGTGTTATATTATGATAGAAAAAGTTACTAAGTTTAGTAATCTTTAAATCATTATTTCTTGCTATATTTGTTTTTTATAACCTTTTTATTTGATAAAATAAGATTATAATATTTTAAAACGTATTAAATGTCAAAAACAAAGGTATTCACCAAAAACAATGAAACATTTGAGATTTTTCAATAAACTTACAAGCAGGGTTAGGTTTCTGACGTCAAACTGGTTTTTGACATGACGAATGTCAAACTGGTTTAAACTGTCAAACATGTAATGCGCTTTAAAACATTTTAAGAACAGGAGGGAAACATTGAATAAGTCTTAATGATTTAAGTAATTTTTTAACATTTTAACTACTGTAATTTAATAATTACAGAAAAGTTAAATTATTTTAATTGCAATAAAAATTTGTTTTTTAGAATGTTAACAGAAGAAAATGATTTTGTACCAGGGGTGATTCTCTTGCAAAATTTCTGAAAATTTAAGGCATCCTCTTCCCAAAATTTGAAACTGGGTTATCAGTTCTGCATAGTTGCCAACTTGTATGGTTTTGCGTGCAGAAAAAACAATTACGTAGAAATGCAAACTTTGTAAAAGGATTGCCGAAATAGCATACATTTCGTCAATATTTTGTGGGAAAAGACTATTTCGTCAATGTTTTTGTAAACTTTTTTTGTCAAAAGATAAAAAAAAACACTAATTTCCTGTGCAGATTGCGGGAAAAACGGCAATTAGCTAAATATCGCAGATAAAACGCTGATTTCTTCTGAAGACCACGGGAAAATGCAGATTGTCAAGATTGCGGGTATAATGCAGATTTCGTTAAAAGATCGCTTAAAAATATTTTGTCAAAAGAATATTTGAAAAAATACGCAGATTTTATCAAAAGATCAGAAGAAAAAAAACGAAGATTTCGTCAAAAGATCGCGGAAATGAAAGTTTTAGAGAAAATCTCTTAAATGCAAATTTTGTCTAAAGATCGTCGAAAACGATGATTTCACTATAAAAAACATACAAAAACGCAGATTTCGTCAAAAGATCGCAGGGAAAAACTGCAGATTTTGGCAAAAGATCGCAATAAATCGGATTTTGCTAAAATATTGCTGATTTTGTCTGAAGATATTGGGGGAAAAACAGATTTTGTCCGAAGATCGCTGGCAAACCTGAAAAGGTATCCCCCACTTTCTTTTTGAAAATGTACTTTTTATCCGATTATAGAACACAGATCAACTTCAAAAACTAATTCTCCATGTTATTGATGTGGTCTTCGACCACCCAGACGTATTTACAAGAGGCCCTTCTCTTGAAAAGGTTGTGCACCCGTATAAATAGTATACAGGCATGAGTGTTCAGGCCCAAATGGCAGATTACTACCAATAAATTGTAAAAGTATACTTTGGTTTGTAACTTCTCAGAAATCCCATCATTTAAACATTACCAGAATTTTTAATAGAATTTAGTAATCGGTCATTTTGGTCCGAGCGGTATAATCGCTGAGTATAGTATTTTCTCTTGATTTAACAAAAATGAAAGAAATAACTTAAAATATTTCAAATGAAATTTAGTCTTTGATTGCTGTTGTAAGGTTTTCTTTAGAAATTTTCTTATTGCAATTTCTTCACTTATCTTTTTTTTTGTTTAATGGTGTATTGAGAATGTTCAATTCTTCCATTCCAGGTGCCCCGAGAGTTCGAAGATCAAACAAAAGATGTTGTACTCTAGTAGCTACGATGCATTGAAGAAAGCATTAGTGGGAGTATACAAATATGTCCAGGCGTGTGACTTTGAAGAAGCGAGTCAAGAAGCAATTGAGGATGCTTTCAGGAAAGGAAAATAGAAATTGACCATCTCTTTAATACTTCCTTTCGTGTGTTGAAGGGACAGTCTCTCAGCACATTAAAGTGATCCCTTCTTCCAAGCTTCTGTTTTTCAAAAATGAAAGATGTAACTGGGATGCTCAGTACAACATCAAGTTTATGAAAATTTTGGGAAGTGCTTGTAGAGCATATTTATATTGTTTACAGTACTGTATTTTTTTTTTCATGCTGATTAATATTAATGTGAAATATTTCTAGACAAGTTCCTTTTTATTTCTTTTTTGATTCTAGTTTTGGCAGTCATAGGAAAATCACATGGCTCTTCGATTTGTTTACAACTCCTTTTTTTTATAATATTTAAAATTTTATAGTTATGTTTTAGAACAAATGAATTTTTAAAACCAAAATTAGTCACCTGGTTATTGCTGTGCAAACACTTCCACGTGTCTACTTGAGTAATTGTCATTTCCCTGTGTTTTTCATATGACTGTATTTGTATGTAAGCACCAAAAGCAAAAAATAAAATGATTAAATTTTTTTTCAAATAAGCTTTCTACTTGTGTTGAGCTTTTTATGCAGTCAATGTAACAAAATGGCACATCTTTATACTAAAGTGCATTAATGATTCATAACGTAATTTAAAATTTTCTAAATTTTTGTCTATCTCTTTGAAATAAATTAAATTTAGAAATTATCTTCTTGCTTTCTTTGAATTTCAGTTTATGCTGCTGTGTTTAATTCTTTTGCTAAAATCTTTGCTGTCGTCAGTAAGCTTGATAATTGTGTCGTTTTTAGAGAATTGTCCATAAATAACTGGTTTAGGATTTATAAAAGTAACTTATGTTGTCTGTAAAATTAGTATTTAAATTGCAAATTTAGTTTTGCAAGCATAAGTTTGAAAAGTTTAAGTTTCTTTCCTTAAAAATGCTCTGTAGGTAAAGTTCTGCACTTGTTTTTTCTGTTAAGTATGCATGCTTAAAGGAATGGTGGGAAGAAAGCTTAAAATTCAGCAGAGCCTATATAATAAAAATATTGTCACATTTTTAAACTGAAATGAATCTCATTTTAAAATTTTTTATATAGTTGGCCTTGACATGGCAGTTTTCACATTCTAGAATTGGTTTTAAAAAATTCACTTGCCTATCTCAATCAAATCTAAAGATTTGTAGAGTAGAATTGGATATGTCTAAAGCTTTGACAGGGTCAATATCTTGTCTTGTATCTGAATTATACAAACTTAATATTTAAAATTGCACTTTTATGATCTGCATCAATTTAGCTTGGTGTTTCATCGCTGTATAACTCCATATAAGGTTTTTAAATGTTGGCAAGAATCTCCTTTTGAAGGAAATCTAATTTAGTCTTTATATTCTGACTATTTAAAACATAATTGATACTGTTAAAAAGCTTAAGTCATTATAGTGTGAAAGTACCAAAACTTACCTAAAAAATAAAGGTTTTCTCTCTGGTAATAACATAGTAAGGATAAAATAAAGCTTGGTTTGTTTTGTTTAACTTTTAGTTATGTTATCAAGTACTTTTTATTGATCAGCTTAAATATGCAAACTTTTATTTTCCAAACCTCCTACTTTCATACAACATTAGTTTCTTTAATCAAATCGGTCAAAATTTTTACTGGAGTTGGTTCCCTTCCCCTACTGATAAATGAAAATGTTGCTTTGGCCTTGTTTTTAAACTTGATACTTGCTGGCACTTATTGAACTTATTTGTAATTCTCTTCTCGGTTACAGTTGAGATTCTTATTGGTGTTACTGTTAGATATCTTTTCATCTTCAATCACATCATACTTTATATTGGAAATACTGACTCAACGCAACTTCAGTTTAGCAACTGCCAAAGACAAAAGATTATAAATTACGATTTCTCTTTTACTATCTATATGCTGGTAAAATCAGAATTTCTAACAATTGCCATATAATGAAAAGCTTTGCTGAAATGCAGCATTGAATTTGCCATTTATCATACCGTTTGATTGTATGCAAAATATCATTGGCCAATCTTTTTGTTCTCCTGTGAGTTGATCTAAATCTCGCAGCAATTTATTGCTGAAAGAATGTTTCAAACATTTACACATTTAGTATCTGGGTTGTCCTGGTTTTAACCAGGAAATAGTTAAAATCTGTTTTAACCAGGGGTGCAGAATATGTCCAATCCGGCAATCTAGGATCAGGAAATTTTAACCGCCTGGAGAAATTTTGCAGAAACATAAAATTTAGATTTAACAATGAATTCAATAATTCCCAGAGATGGAAAAATTTAAGTACACATAAATACATAGCCACTTTCACAAAATCTATCAAATAATATGTACCATATATCAAGTTTGATTATTTTCCAAAAATTTAAAGCATTCGGTTCCTGAAATTAGAAAAAAAATAGTTGGTCCTAAATCTGAAAATTTTGGCATTAAAAATACCTCATTTTGCACAAGAATTGCAGAAAAATGCACATTTCGCCAAGGAAATGCGAAAAAAAACTCAAAATAACGAAAAACAAAATGTTGTCAAAAAATCTCAATGAACGCATATCATCAAAAAATCTCAAAAGAACCACAAATTTCGTCGAATGATCACGAAACAATCCAAAGTTTCATTAAAAGATTGCAAAACACAAATTTCAAAAGATCGCGAAAAAACAAATTTTGTGAATCGTGAAACAGCACATTTTCTCAAGGGGCAAAACAAGCCCAAATTTTGTTAAAAGATCGCAGATTTCATCAAACCATCACGAAAAATTCTCAAATCTCGTCAAAAGATCTCAAAAGAACCGCAAGTTTTGACAAAAGGCACCAAAAACGGCAAATTTCATTAAAATGGACATGAAATAATCACAAAACATCGTGAAATAACATTTCATCAAAACATCACAATCCCCCCTGCAAACTTTGTTAAAAGATCGCCAAAAAAATTCAAAATTAGTCAAAAGACTGTAAAGTGCTTTTTCTGCCCCTGCACCCAGTCTGCTGTAGCTTTTTGGAAAACCTTTTCACCCAGAATCACTGCTGTCATATTCGGCCATAAGTTGAGAAATATTGGAAAAAATTTTCTATACCTATGGTAATACAGCATTTATAACGTACCATAAAATTTTGGAAAATTTCATGTGGATTGGGGGAAATGTTGAGAGTAGAAGCATTTTCTGCACCCCTGGTTTTAACTGTCCTGGTCAAAATTCACTTTAATTGAAATTGATAAATTTTAACACATTTGAAAGGGTTTGTCAAAACAGCATTTAACAATGTTTAATACAACATTTGGGAGTATTTGCAAACAATTCACATTGATAATAATAAAGTTCTATCTTTTTAAAAATTGACTTATAGAATCTATTTATATCAATGAAGGCATTTTTGCATCAAAATGTTATATAATTTACATAGGACCTTACAATTATAATAGGACATATTTTAATCCAGAACAGGGTTAGAAATTGAAAATATTAAGTAAGGTGTCAAATGACTCCTACATTTTTTTTTTTTTTTTTTCTAGGTGCCAAACATTTCATGGTTGCAATTTTATGATGCATCATATTTTCTCATTTCTCTTTGCAACCATATTAACAATATTGTTTCTATTTTTATGTATATTATTCACTTTATATATTTGTCTTAATCACTAAACCAGAATAAAAACTCTAAACTAAAACCTGATGAAACTACAAAATATGGATCCTAGAAAACTGTTTAATTTTTTATAAAGCTAGTATGAATACAAAAATTAAACATACCAAAAAAGAATACAAAAATTAAATTGTAAAATTAAAATCATGTCTCCTAAATTGACAGTGTATTACATCGGAGTGTAACAGCATTGAAATCTTAAAATTAAGATCCATATAATTTTAGGGGTTTGGGTTTAAGGTCAGTTTATCAATCATTGCTTAAAGTGACATTAGAGGTGAGCGATAAATGCAAAGGTGTCTTTAACACATGTTATTGTCTATATATTAAAGAAAGCAGCTGCTCAATGAAACTAGCCATTTTATTGCAGTTTTTTGACGAATTGTCATTTTTTGAAGAAATTGGTCTTTTTCATGACTTTTTGAAGAAATTAATGGGGTTTTGCAATTAAACAAGATTTGCGATCTTTACATGAAACTCGAGCTCTTATCACAATCTTTTGGTGGAATCTGCAATTTTTTTTTTCCAGAATTTTTTGACAATTTGCCGTTTTTTCGTGATTATTTGACAAAATGTGTCACTTTTGAAAGAGATTGGTCATTAAGATTTTTAAAAAGAAATTTTTAATTCTTTTGCAATTTTTTAACGAAATTTGCCTTTTTTTATCTTCAGGCGAAATTTTTTTTTCAATATTATAACGAAATCGGTCGTTTTTCATGGAATTTGATTAAATTTGCTTTTTTCACATTTTTTTTTTCAGACTAAAATTGTTTTATAGCAATTTTTTGATAAAATGTCGTTTTATAATTTTTTGAAGAAATTAATTTTTTTTTTGCAATCTTTTAACGATGTTTGACATTTTTAACAATCCATAGACGGAACATGGGCTTGTTTCTGCAATCTTTTGACGAAATCGATTGTTTATTCGGAAATTTTTGACGAAATTTGCTGGTCTTTCCACAATTTGACAAAATATAGCATTTTCCCACAATCTTTTTGACAAAATCAGCCACTTTTTTCAGAAATTGGATGAAATTTACTGTTTTTTCGTGACTTTTTGACAAAATGCCATTTTTTTTTTCAATGAAAATTGTCGTTTTATCGAAATATTTGGACGAAATTTGTCATTTTTGAAAAAAAAAATTGGTTGTTTTTCATGGTTTTTTAAAGAAAATTAGTTTTTTTTTGGCAGTTTTTTAACGAAATGTGCCATTTTTGTGTTCTTTAGTTGAAACTCGGGCCTTTTTTCGCAATCATTTGACTTAATTTGCCAGTTTTTGTGATTTTTTTTTTTTTGGACAAATTTATGTGCTTTACAGATACTTTTTTTGCACTCTGTCTCCAATATTTTGCATATTTTACATGCTATAACGCATCCGTGTAATTGCTAAGAACATTTGTTAAACAAAAGTTAAAGTAAAAAAAAGTTAGTAGTTATATTTGACGACTAAGTATAATTTTGTAGTTGTCAAATGCAATAATTTAGTTACATTTGGTGACTAATGACTGCTAATGTCTAATCCTGATCCAGAAATACCTTCGATACAAATAGAACCTTTCTATTTTGGCAAGTCAATTTTTTCCAAAAACAACCTTTATTCTCAGGTGACGAATTTATTTGATGCTATACTCTACTTTTTGAAACTTTATTTAAGAGCAGAAATTTTTTACTATTACTAAATTACTATTCTTCTACACAGATATTTTTAGAATATTTTTTAAAATAAGACTAAAAATATTTCAATGATATATAGATTTAGAATTCTGGAGAGCAAATTAGTTTATTTTTTAAAAATATACTATTTGCTTTCATTTTAAATTTTAATAGTTAGACATTAAAGAAAATGGGTAATGGCTAAAAAACTGGTATAAAAATAAAACATTTTTAAAATTCTTATTTAGAACTTTAAAGATCATTACAAGTGGTAATGTAAATTTCGCCTTAAGGCACAACACTAGGCACAGAAAGACCTGGATGATAATGTAAAGTCTATGGGGGCGTTCTTTTCAAATATCGTGCTCAAATTTTAATATTTTGACATGATTTTTTTGTGTAGGATAGCTGAGGACGATCTATAACCAGCCTAGTTTTTTACTTTTTAGATTTTGCTTATTTTTATATTATGATGGTTTCAATTTCAAAACCAGTTTAAACTGGTTTTGAAAGTTAAAGTAATTTTTAAAAAAAGCCTTGGCTATCCTATGCAAAAAATAATGTAAAAATATTAAATTTTGAGCGTGATATGTTTGAAAAGAAACGCCCCCGTAGACTTACATATCATCTGCATCTTTTTCTGTGCCTAGTGTTGGGGCCTTAAAGGCTGCCGAAAAAACTTGGTGCTGGAGAAGGATTCTCCTTTCCCTTCTGCTGTAACCTCGCAGAATCTCCACTGAAATATACTTTTTTTATGAATATATTGATAGATAATTTGTTCTCTAAGACAGGTCCAGTTCGAGGTGGAAGTCTTTTTCGTCAATAAATCGCCAATTTTGCTAAAATATCTCGGGTAAATAGCAGATTTCATCTAAAGATCGCGGATATTAATCCCCCCCCCCCCCTTCCCTTCTCCATAATTGTTAATTTGAAAATCAAACTTTGCTGGTGAGAAACAAGTGCAAGCCACTATTTGTATAGAACAGCGGTTCCCAAACATTATTGGTACGCAACCCCACCTAATATGAGTGCATATAACTATGGAAATTGTTGTATAATGTCAATAAGCTATAGGATATGCTATTCTACGAAAAAGTCAAATTTTCGTTCGAAGGATACATTATCAACAAATTCGTAATCCCAATGTGTGTAAGTGGAATAATAATTAACACAACACATAAACTACAAATTAAAAATACATTAAATTACTGTCAAAACATAAATTTATAATCGGTGCGTTTTCTGGCACTGGTGTTTATTGAGGAAAGCATCTAGATCTCGTTAAAATTTGTTAATTTCAACCTTAATTTAAATTAAAGGTTTTTTTTCTATATTTTAAACGGCAGAGTGCAAAAAGCATGTTCACATAAGTATGTTTTGTTGAAATCATCAAGGAATTCAAATCCAGGGATGTCACTTTTCCACCAAATGGCGGATTTCTGCTTTTTTTAATTTTTGAGAATCTGAGATTTTTGTTAAGCGATCACAAAATAAAATAACTATTTTCGTCAAACAATCGCGAAATAAATGGCAATTTTCGTTAAACGACTGCAAAGTAAAATAGCAATTTTCTCAAACGACCGCGAAATAAACTGAGATTTTCATCAAACAATCATGATGTAAAACGTCTACTTTCGTCAAATAATCATGATGTAAAAAGATTCTTGTTAAACGATCATTAAAAAAAACTGTAAATTTTTGCTATTTAGTTATGGAAAAATCATAGAATATATAGTTACCTAAATTTATTTAAAATGATGCAATACATAAAACTCCTCAATAAATTTCTTGCTGGGTTACCTTAATCAATGTAAAGTATTGTGAACTAAAGAAAATCATTTTTATTTACTCTTATAAGTTTTCATGCACATTGAATTAATAACATATTTCAAACTTTTTTACAAATGCACATATCGAGACTTTGGTTAAAGGTTTACAAGAGGAAAAGTTTTTTAAGTTTGTTATAATTTAATTCTTTATTTAGTTTGTTATAAACAATAATGTTTACAAAATTCCTGCATAAATGTTGTGAAAAGTGTCGTAAATTTTACTTTATGCATAATTTTCTCTTTTGTTAATTTCAGAGTGGCATCCCCGAAATCTCATTTAGATGTTTCTAGATATTCTGCATGCATATTTATTCATATGGAAATTAAAGAATTTCCTTTGAAATGTTATTTTCAGTTGAAATTTTTATAATTTATTAACAGATGATAAACAAAATATATTTTTGTGACAAACCTCGATTGTTTCCACGACCCACTAAAATAGCCACCACAACCCATAGTTTGGGAACTGCTGGTATAGAACATAAAGGTTAAAAAAAAAAAAACTGATCTAATAATAATTGTGGGCAAGGTTTGTGTTAAACCCAGTTATGCCTTTTGGTGTAATGAACTAATCTGTTACATACACTGTGCTATCCAATGCAAATCTATGCTGAGCATGAATTTCTATGTATTGATGCTGTCAAATTAGCATTGGTTTGCTCAGCGCATTTTTATCTCTGCAGACCAAAATGTTCAAAATCAAAAAATTCAAATTAACATACAAAATGACATTATTGAATCTTATCTAGAATCTTCTTATCCATCAACAATTGTGTGCACAAACTTTTCTGCAACTGTCAATTTGCAAAAAAAAAAAAAAAAAAAAAAAAAAAAAAATGCATTGGAAGATTTTTTTTTTTTTGGGGGGGGGGGGCAATTGATTCTTATGTATTCTACATCTCTGAAATTGATCTTCATTTTTTACCATCACAGGTTTTTTTTGCAAATCTTAAAATTTTAAAGTAAAAAAAAAAAAAATACTATAAAATAGGATTGTTGTATTTTTAACTATTGATAATAGATTTTTATATATTTTTTACTGCTCAATCTGAAAATGACCTTCAAGTCGCATTAAAATTTTCAGTAAATTGTAAATAATTAAAATTTAAAATTAAACCTCTTCACCTACCTCAGTTGACCGCTCAGCTGTTTAGTTGTAAGAATTCCAGTATTAGCCAAAAAAGATTTAATACATTATTGAATTAAATAAATTATCAAAAGCTAAAAAACACAGCCATCTCATTTATTTTATAATATCCAATTTTGTTATCTTTTCAACTTTGACCTTTTATCATTTGCGAAAAATCCTGACATGATGGTTAAAAATTAAGATAATTTTCAGATTCAATGATTGTAAAATAGCTAAAAAAAAAACTCGCAACTATCACAATCTTATGTTATCTATACTAGTTTTTGTCAACACTGAATATTAATGGGAATTTTATCTTTTATTCAAGCTGGTTTCATTTCAAGCGATTTATAAGGTTGTCAAATTCTATGATATGAAGTGCCTATCATTTTAAAACATAGGTAAAGCAACCCAAATAAGCTAAGAGTATAAGGGCACTGTCGCAGGCAAATTGATTTTTAAAAATGTCATCCACATTAGAAATTCAAACTGCTATATCTCGGCCATTTTTTAAGATAAAACAAAAAATACCGTGGAATGCATGTATTAAGATAAAACACTTCAAAAAAATTATTTCATTCATTTTTTTTTTTTTTTTTTTTAACATTATTATGTATTTAAAATTTATAGACAAACTTAAATGGCCGCCATTTTGAAACAAAATGGTGGATGAAGTTGGCCAATGAACTCCAAGGAGACATTGGTATGTACTCATCAAGTTACACCCAAATCTAGTTTATAAATACACGTATTACAGTATGACCAAAAAAAAAAAAAAAAAGTTTTAAAATATGAGTTACACTAGAAATTCAAAGTGCTGTAACTCGGTCGTTTTTTAAGATGTAGAGGAATCAAAATATACTCTAAAATCTTTTATCAAGATTGAACACATAATTTTTTTTTTTTTTTTTTTTACTTTATTTTAAATTAAAAAAAAATTAAATTGCTGCTATTTTAAAAGATGGCTGGCATAGTTTTAATGTATTGGAATCCTTTTGATTGGCCCTGTGATTGAAGTATGCATCCGATTTTCACAAAATTTGAAATGACTCGACAAAATTATCTAATATATATATTTTAAGTTTCAAACGATTTGGTTCGGTTGTTTTTGAGTTGTTATATGCACAGACAGGCGAATGGGCAACTCAAGATTGCAGGATTTTTTCCCTTCGATTCAAAACAAATGCAACGTTTCTCCGTTTTCGGGATCGGAGGAGATAACGTCGCATACATACGATCGAATTTTAATAGTGTAGATGTTATCACGTGACAAAAATCAGATCAATTGAAAGTGCTATAACTGAGCCATTTTTTATGATATAGACAAAAGAAAAACTGCTCTGGAATCTGTGTATCAAGGTCAAATATATAAAAGAGAAATCTTTTTCAATTTCTCACTCTTTTGTACCTAATTTTAAACTTTAAAAATTTTAAAAAAATTTAAATAGCTGCTATTTTGAAATTAGATGGCAGATGGAACTGGCTAACAAACTGTCCTGGTATCAGTATGTACTATGTACACACCAAGTTGCATCCAAATCTGTTCATAAATACACGAGTTATCATATGACAAAAATTGGAACATTTCAAAATATCAGCCACACTAGAAGTTCAAAGTGCTATAACTTAGCCATTTTTTAAGATATAGGCTAAACAAAAAATATTCTGGAATCTTTGTATCAAGGTCAAACCTATTTTTAAAAAAATCTTTTTCAATTTTTTGTATCTAAATTTAAAAGAATTTAAATGGCTGCTATTTTGAAACAAGATGGCAAATGGAACTGCCCATAGAACTCAGTTCAGGCATCAGTATGTACACACTAAATTATTTCCAAATTGGTTCATAAATATATGTGTCATTACATGACAAAAATCCTATTGTTTCAAAATGTCAGCCACAGTAGAAATTCAATGTGCTATAATTCAGTCATTTCTTAAGATATAAACGAAATAAAAACTCCTGGAATTTTTGTATCAAAGTCTAATACATAAAAGAAAAATATTTTTCAATTTTTTTTAAACTTAATTTTTAAATTAAAAAAGGTCGTCATTATGAAATAAGTTGGCAGATGATGCTGGCCAACGAACTTGGTTGAGACATTAGTGTGTATTATGTACACACCAACTTTGGTTCAGAAATACGATAGTTACAGCATGAGAGAGATCAGATATACAGTGGCGGTCAAAAGTGTCTGGCCAGTAAAAAATTTTCAGTTTATTTGTAAGTATATCCATATGAAGAGGAATCTCAAAGTGATACTTATACATTTTATTGACATAATAGTTAGGAACTTACTTATAGAAGAACGTGTAAATATCAATAAATTTAATTGAAAAAATTAAATATAAAGGAAAATGGATGTTTTCAAAAGTTTCCGGCCACCTTCATAAGTTTGTAAAAAAAAAAAAAAAATGAATTTCAATAGAAAATTACAGTGATCAACAACACTTAGAATTAGTATTTTATCGTATTACTATTTTATTAGCTTTAATAATAAGTACTGTGGCGCAGCAACGTGACATTCATACAATCAACGGTTAAAGATAGTCTATGGTATATTTTTTCCACATTTCTTGCAATTTTCGCTGAGTTGAAATATTTATAGTTCTGCAGACTTTTGCCAACTTCTTTCCAAAGATTTTCTATTGGATGCATGTTGGGCGTTTGGGCTGACCATTTCAAAAACGAAATTTTTTGTCTGAAAACCATTGCTTATCGAGGCTTGCATACATTATTTATGTCGTTATCATGTTAAGAAAAATAGTTGCGACCAAATTTTTTTTCTCTAATAAGGCAGAAAATGGTCTTGCAAGATATCCTTATACATTGTATTATTCACTTGGCTGTGGATTTCAAATAACGGACGAACACTTTTTGAAGAAAATACTCCCCACACAACCAGGAAACACTTTACGAATAGAAAAAACTAAACAATGATAGGTGGCCGGAAACTTTTGAGAACATGCGTTTTCTTTTATGCTTAATTTTGTCAATTAAATTAATTGATATTTACACGTTCTTCTATAAGTAAGTTCCTAACTATTATGTCAATAAAATGCATAAGTATCGCTGTGAGATTCCTCTTCATATGGGTATATTTACAAATTAACTGAAAATTTTTTGCTGGCCGGAAACTTTTGATCGCCACTGTATATACACTATATGGCCAAAGATGATCAGTCACTTGCAATTTCAAACATTTTATTAAATATCTAGAACAATACATGAGGAATTATCCTGAAAATGCTAAGCGTGTAAAAATAATAGTGCAGGCCATATGTTTCCGTGAAATTTTTTTCTCTTCGACTCTATAAGGGACCGTCAACAAATAGAAAAAGAACAAATAAGTTTTTGATAACCCTGTCAAAACTAATGTAGCAAAAGTTCTCAAACTATAGATTATGATTAAATGGCTTATTGTAACATACAGTCACCGCAAAAAAAATCTTGACGCTTGCGATTTTAGACTTTTGTTAAATATCTAAAAATATACATGAGAAATAACTCCGGAACTCTAGATATATTAACAAAATTGTACAAGTCATATATTTTCGCAAAGACTTTTTTCTGTAATCCCATAGGGGACCGTCAAGAAGTTGAAAAAGAATGAATATCTTTTGAATAACCCTGTCAAAACTAATATAGCAAAATCTTTCAAACTGCAGATTATGATTAAGTGGCTTATGGTTATAAACTGTGTTTATTTTTATGCGGATAGCATGCATACTCGTAGAGAAATTAAGGTTTTTATAAAAAGGGTTCCAAATTTTGCCAAGTTTTTTGCTTATATTTTGCAGAATTCTTAATAAAAAACAATGTTCCTTTCAGAAAATATGAGAAATGATATTGTACATAATATTCTGTATTCAAAATTAAAAAATAATTGTATGAAAAATGAGCAGGTTTACTAAATAAATTTTCACTGTGCATGTGTCAACTCTATAAAAATTCCATTTGCATATTTTGTTAGCTAAATGTATAGAGCAATTTTTGTTAAAGTTTCAAAATCATAGCTTGAAAATTCTGAAAATTATTGTCGAAAGAATAAGATTAAAATCTGATATTACCAAAATGAAACAAAAAAAAATGAGGAGCTGTATCCAAATATTAGTAGTACGTGTGATATCGTGTAGACACTAATCAATGGAATATGGATACAGCCCCTCATTTTTTTGTTTCATTTTAAGAATATCGGATTTTGATCTTATTCTTCCGACAATAATTTTCAAGCTATGATTTTGAAATTTTAACAAAAGTTACTCTATACATTTAGCTAACACAATGTGCAAATTAAATTTTTATAGAGTTGACGCATGTGCAGTAAAAAGTTATTTAGTAAACCTGCTCATATTTCATAAAGTTATTAATATTTATAAATTTTGATTACACAGTATTATGTACAATGTCATTTCTCATATTTTCTGGAAAGAACATAGTTTTTTATTAAGAACTCTACAAATTATAAACAAAAAACTTTGCAAAATTTGGGACCGTTTTTATAAAAACCTTAATTTCTCTACGAGTATGCATGCTATCCGCATAAAATGTACATAGTTTATAATCATAAACCACTTAATCATAATCTGCAGTTTGAACGATTTTGCTACATTAGTTTTGACAGGTTTATTCAAAAGATCTTTGTTCTTTTTCAATTTCTTGACGGTCCCCTATGGGATTTCAGAAAAAAAATCTTTGCAAAAATATACGACTTGTACTATTTCCTTTTCAGGGTTCATACTCATTTTCCAAGAAAAAATCCCCTGATGTATTTTCCTAGATGTACAATTTTTCTATATCAACAATTACCGACATTTTGATATTACATATGATAATAAAGCACATGAACAGTAACAATCGCCCCCAATTTCCCAGAATAGACTGTCGTTTTGGCAGGCTTTCCCAGGTTTGGGAATTTTTTTGTATTATCCCCTGAGATTCCCCTGATTTTTAAAACCTAAAATTCATCCCCTGATTTTCCCAGGAATCCCATATTCCCCTGATGAGTATGAACCCTGCTTTTATATATCTGGAGTTTTAGAGTTATTCCTCATGTATATTTTTAGATATTTAACAAAACGTCTAAAATCGCAAGTGTCAAGATTTTTTTTTGCGGTGACTGTACTGTGTTCGTTTTTATGTGGATAGAATGTATACTCAGAGAGAAATTAAGGTTTTTATAAAATCAATCCCAAAATTTTCGAAGTTTTTTGTTTATAATTTGCAGAGTTCTTAATATAAAATGTACATTTCTAAAAATATGACAAGCAACATTGTACACAACACAATACCCTGTCATCAGAATTAATGAATAAAAATTGTATGAAAAATGAGCAGGTTTACTAAATTTTTCATTGTGCATGCATCAACCATATAAAAATTTCATTTGTATATTATGTTGGCTAAAAGTATGGAGCAACTTCTGTAAATATTTCAAAAACATAGCTTTAAAATTCTGAAAGTGATAGTCTATAGAATCAGCTTAAAATCTGTTATTCTCAAAGTGAGGCAAAAAGAAGAGTATCCATATGTCCATCGATTTATGGCAATATAAAATGCACAATATGGCACATACTTCTATATTAGGATAAAACCCTTGATTTTTTTTTTTTCTTCATTTTGCAAATAACGGATTTTGAGTTGATTCTATACACAATCACTTTCAGAATTTTCAAGCTATGTTTCTGAAACTTTTACAGAAGTTGATCTATACATTTAACTAATACAATATGCAAATAAAATTTTTATAGCGTTGACACATGCACAATCAAACATTTACAAAACCTGCTCATTTTTCATACAATTTTTATTATTCTTTAATTCTGATGACAGGGTATTGTGTGCAATGTTGTTAGTCATATTTTCAGATAAGAACATTATTTTGTATTAAGAACTCTGCAAATTATAAGCAGAAAACTTGGGAAGGTTTTGTAAAAACCTTAATTTCACTACCATTATACATTCTATCTGCTTAAAAATTAACACAATTTATTACAATAAGCCACTTAATCATAATTTACAGTTTGAACTCTTTTTCTACATTAGTTTTGACAGGTTCTCCAAAAGATATTTGTTCATTTTCAATTTGTTGATGGTCCCCCATGGAGTTTCAGGAAAAAAATCTTCATGGAAATGTATGACCAGTACTATTATGTTTACACACTTAGTTTCAAGATAATTCCTCATGTATTTTTCTAGATATTGAACAAAATGTTTGAAATTGCAAGTGGCCGATCATCTTTGGCCATATAGTGTATATATATGTCAGTATTTGAACGGAGGGTGGTTTGGGGGTCTAGGGGTCATGATCAGTGAAAATATACCAAAATTTTCCAAAAGTGCTTTATTCCGGACAGCTGCAATACGTAGCTTTTAACTTTTTGTAATGAAAGCTACCTAATAGAGCATTTCCCAAAGCAACTGGTTGCCTTTTATTAATCTATCTATATATATAAAAGGAATTCTGAGGATAATTGAGGCACAGGCGAAAGCAAATCTTGGCAATGCGCCAACTCGGTCCAGAGGAAGCAAATCTTGGCAATGCGCCAACTCGGTCCAGAGGTATAAAAGCAAGATAGAAAAAAACGCGCAGGTCTGTGCATTCAAGTACAACCACCCATATGTATATGCTGAAAGTTTGTTCTGACGCTCACCCGACGCACGTGGAGTGCCGATGGTCCGGGGAGAGTCACCGGGGGATCCGTCGCGAGCTGAGAGAGAAGCGTACCATACACATAAATTATTAAATAAACCTTCAAATTAAGCCCGGCGAAGCGGGCTGGGTATGCTAGTAAAATTAAAAATCTTTATGGCATTCAATGATAGTTGTTTCACATGTCAGCACATGCTCCTATATTTGTAGACTGGGTTCGGAATGTAATTGGAGTAAAATCAAGTTTGTGTGCAGATGGGCTAATATTACATAATATTCTGTAAAAACAGTCTGTCATCAAAAGGCCTGTATCATTATCTTTACATTAATATATCACATATTTTGGTGTATTGAAACAAGAAAATATATCCAAAATAACAGATATGCAATATACACCAGGTTTTTAAATTCTTGATCTGACTGCCAAACTTAATTTTGCCAGTGAAAGGTTATATAACCATTCTATGAGAAGAAAAATGTGCCATAAAACACTTTCGACCAGTGCCTTGTAATCAGTTGCACATCATAGACCAATCCAGTCCAAATATGCAATCATTTTTGTGTAATGAATGACACACAGCTTGTATACTAGGGTCATTGATTACTGAAATTAAAGA
Organism: Maratus speculifer; assembly: GCA_964019185.1. NCBI lineage: Eukaryota > Metazoa > Arthropoda > Arachnida > Araneae > Salticidae > Maratus > Maratus speculifer. The sequence goes on along the minus strand of OZ025291.1, from coordinate 413,265,681 downwards.
ACATATACAGCATACATCCTGGCGATCAAGGGGTTAAAGAGCAAAACTGGTCCGGCCACCTGCCAGAATACTAAATGGAAAAAAAAAAAAAATGTCTGATAGTAGCCACCTCTATTTTTACAAGGGGAGAATAAACTTTTCTATGATTGGAATTAGACTATAAATTAGAAAAAAGTTTCTCTCACTCTCATACAGAATTAAACAAGTAAGAAAAATCATGCATTAGGCATAGATTATGGAACACTTTCCAACATTTCCTGAAATCTTTAACAAAACTGTTATTTAGGGAAATAAGGTTATTGTGTATAGCTAAATATGTATTTCTATTCTTTTGGACAGTCGTGTATTTAATCTGTAGGTTGATATATATACTATATAATGGGGAAATTTAGATTAAGAAGAAAATGCCTAGAAATGTCCTGGTTAAAATTTCTTTTTCAACAATTTAAACTAATAGATAGAAACATGCTTGAATACTTTTGTTTAGCTCTGTAGTTTGCCTAATACCAGGGTTCTCGCTGTCGCTCGCCATTGCACCAAATTGCAACTAAATTCTTCATTTGGCGAGTAAAGAGGCAATTAGATTTGCCAAATTGCTAGTTCTCAATTTTTGCTTTTCTTTCTTGTCCTTTTAGTTTTTCATACATGTGCACTTAAACATATTTTTAATACATATATAATTTTAATATATTTGTAGTGGATACTTGAAATTAGATTAATAACAATCATTATCGCAGTTTTTAAAACTTTGGTTATTTTAGAACTTATTGAAAAAGGGGATATATAAAGATAATTTCTTTTTGTGCTACACGTCGAATCTATTTTGCTAATACTTTTTTCATTTGGTGAATGTTTTTTATTTTTAATTAGCCAAATTACTAACGTTGGTCAAATGTCAGCGAGAACACTGCCTAATACCTTTATTACATGCCAGTATTTAGCTAAAACTTATTTTAAACTAAAACTCTTAAAATTACTGAAATCATATTCTCAGAAATTATCATTCATCAATTAATCCAATGCTTTGTGTGGCCCTGTATTTAATTTTATCTATATTCTACAAACATATCTTGGTAAACTGAATGCAGTTGAGTTTAAAAAAGCATAACTTATTTTAAAACAATCTTTAAGAAATTTATGCTTAATTCAGTAACATTTGTAAGCTCTTTTGTGTAGCCCTGTATATCAACTATAGTATTTATATACATCATATAATATGCATAGATTTAGTGAAACTTAAAAGCTCACATATCACAATTAAAATGCATTTCATCCATCCATCAGCCCTCATCGGATACATATACAGTACTTCTGAAAAAATATAACATTGAAAATCTTTTGTGTATCCCTGTAAATGCTATGCACTTCATATTATGCAGGAATATATAGTATAACTCGTATTAAGCCTCAGCGGTGTATATCAATTTTATTATGCATGAAATAGTTTTTAAAATATGTTGCACACTCCCTTAGTATTATGTAATGGAATTCTTGTGTGGCCCTGTAAATGAATAATAGCTTTTTTTTCCCTACCACATACTTTACAGAATGCATATTTCAGTGCACTTTGTTGCATATAAATTTTAATATGTTTGACAGGGTGTAGCTTCTTTAAAATTCATTTGAAACATTTTCCCCATAGCCCATAATACAATGGTAAAATTTGACTATCCCTGTAGTTAAACTAATCATGATAGAAACTTCATTTGAAATGGGATACATGCTAAGGTAAACATCAATAATGTCCAAAAAATTTCATGGCAGTCTGAATATATTTATGGAAATTAGAGCAAGGACAGACAGCCAGACATACCAAAATCATAAACATTTTTGAACTTTGTTGGAAAGTGTTAAAAAGAACTCAGCAATCTGGTATTTGTTAATCTAAATTGAATACAGATGATTCCATAGTATCTATATGGGCCATGGATGTATGCCCTATTATCCCGGAGTGGCTAACCACATGCTATGACAATTTATAGTAGAAAAAAAGTTCAGAATTTGAACAATTCAAATAATCATAAATATCATTCCATTATGTTATCAATTTTAAGAGATTGTATGACACTAATAAATAATCATAAACTTGCTTTAATAAAGTAATTCCTGCTCATTAATTGTAGAATTATTTTTTAATTAATGGGAAAGCTTCATTCTACTTTTTAAAAGTTTGAATAGATTAACTTTCGCACGATAATAACAAAAATAGTGCAGATTAGTGCTTTATTAGATTACCCTGATTTTTCAGACTATCTTTATTAGATTACTCTGATTTTCTTTATTAATGTTACAGATACATGCCTGTTTGTAACACTTGATTAAATCCCCTGTAAAATAAATCATTTTTTTAAAATAAGTTACAATAGTATATAAATCATAATCGCCGATTAACTTCATAAGTATCCCATGAGCCATTGCATAGAATTGCTTTTAACTTGTGAATATTTTATTCTTTTGTAGATTTTACTCCTATAATATTTATAAACTGTAAAATCATCAAAAAATGTTACTTTTTTTCACCCCTTGCACATTTATTCCTATCCACCAAAAAAGAATTTTTAAAAGATCACGAAAAAACGGCAAATTTTATTAATAGATCGCGAAAAACGGCATATTTTGCTAAAAGATCACGAAAAAACTACATATTTTGCTAAAAGATCGCGAAAAAACGCCGCATTTTGCTAAAAGATCGCGAAAAAACTGCATATTTTGCTAAAAGATCGCGAAAAAACGGCACATTTTGATAAAAGATCGCGAAAAAAAGGGCAAATTTTATTAAAAGATCGCGAAAAACGGCATATTTTGCTAAAAGATCGCGAAAAAACTGCACATTTTGCTAAAAAATCGCGAAAAAACGGAACATTTTGTTAAAAGATCACGAAAAAACGGCAAATTTTATTAAATGATCGCGAAAAACGGCATATTTTGCTAAAAGATCGCGAAAAAACTGCATATTTTGCTAAAAGATCGCGAAAAACGGCACATTTTGCAAGAAGATCGCGAAAAAACTGCAAATTGTTTAAAAATCGTAAAAAATGGCATATTTTTTAAAAAACCATAAAAAACGACAAATTCTTTAAAAAGGTCGTAAAAAACAGAAAATTTTGTTAAAAATCATGAAAAAAAGACAAATTTTGTAAAAAGATTGTAAGAAAAACCCGGCAAATTTTGCTAAAAATCACGGAAGAAGACAAATTTTATTAAAAGATCTCAAAAAACGGCAAATTTTGTAAAAAGATCGTAAAAAAAGACAAGTTTTGTTAAAAGATCGCGAAAAAACGGTAAATTTCGTCAAACGATCGCAAAAAGACGCAAATTTTAAAATAGGGGCGCGAAAAAAAAAAAAAAAAAGAAAAAAAAAAGCACATAACTTTGTACCGGTAATGGAATTGCTCCGCCCTTTCTCCCACTTCTGTTGTAACCTTTCAGAAAATTTGCTGTGAATTTCATATTTTTTCACCTCTGTAATTCTAATCAGATTTTCCACAAAATCAAGAAAAATTGAGTCAGTCATTTCAGAAATTAAAAAAATCGGTCAAAACTCCGAAAATTCGAATATAAAACGTATCATAAATTTTGACAAATTATTGGGGGGGGGGGATGCAAATTTTGTTATAGAATCGCATGAAATAAACGAATTCTGACAAAGAATCGTGAAAAGATACGAATTTCGTTCAGGGATTACGATAAAAAAAAAAAACGTGAATTTCGCAGAGTCACGAAAATAAAGTTTCTTCCACAGCCCTTTGATATAAAATTTGCATTTTTACGAGGCATTTTGATGAAATTCGCGCTTTTTGTCTCTATACTTAGATAAAATTTGCGTTTCTTCAACGGCCCTTTGAAAAATAGCATTTTTTCTGCGGTCATTTGACGAAATTAGTCTTTTGTCCACGGTCATTTAACAAAATTCGCATTTTTCCGTAGCTCTCTAAGAAAATTTCTATTTTACACCCGATACTCTGACAAAATTGGTATCCTTTCGATGGCTCCTTGACGAACTTCGAAGTTTTTTTTCCGATTCTTCAAAATTCACACTTTTGTCTGCTGCATTTTGATGAAATTAACACTTTTTCGGCGATCCTTTGTCGAAGTTAGCGTTTTTCTCGCAATTCTAAAACGAAATACGTTTTCCCCCACGATACCTTGATGGAATTCGCGTTTTTTTCCTTTCTTTTGTGTGTGTGTGTGTGTGTGTGAACGATTGACGAAAATTTTCGGCAATCATTTGTTGAAATTCGCGATAATTTTTATGCCTCAATTTTCTGATTCATGATATAAAAAAAAAGAGAACAGAATGTTTTTAGTTCTTGGAAATTTCGGAACAAAATCTTATAAAAAAAAAAAACTTGACCTGTCAAAGACTTGTCTACCGTGATGCACGCTTTGAGAACGCCCGGTCTTAAATGTATGAATGAGAAGACAACTAGCAGGCGCGCATTCAGTTCGGACGCAACAGCAGTAAGGGCGTTCTTTCAAATGAGGGGAAAGAAGGGTGCTATTTTTTTGAATGAGCGGCAAGAGGGGTTCTATATTTTTAATGAGGAGCAAAAGGGGCACTGTTTTTTAAACTAAAGGGCGATTTGTTACTTTCGAATCAAGCTTCCCAGCTACTAACGTCCAGATGAAAGGAAAGCTTCATAGAAAAGTAAAAAAAAAAGCATGCCGATTTATTGTAATTAACTCCGGATTTTCCGGGGCACTTTTAGTAAAATCCCCGGAACACAAACAGGCATGCAGATACTGTAATTTTCTAATGTGCTGTTTTCGCAGTTAACATACTTACCCGGCTTTCTAATTATTATTATTATTTTTTTTTTTTTTTTTGGGGGGGGGGGGGAGAAAAAGATAAATTGCAAAATCATGTCCCATTATTTACTTTACTTGTTTAACCATAAATCAACCTTGTTGGCAAGTCAACAACACAAATATTTTGTCATTTAGACAAATTTCTCTGATTTTCAAGTATTTTCACGAATTTGCCAGACTTTTCCAGACATACTCCTGCCTGATTTTTTTTTCAGAATCTGTAGTTAATGTCTTGAAACCCTTATAACTCAATGGGTGAAGCCCAGCTATAATTGGGATTTGAATTTAAATTATATATATAAAACCCTTCCATGTATAACAATTCCGGGGTCAACCTATCCATTAGTAAAAGAAACTCATTCACCAATGAAAACATTTCAAAGTCGTAATGGAGCATTATAATTGGTCAGGTTTACAGTGGGAGCTGTAAATGACGTCACTACATTTTACTTCGCTTTGAAATTTTTCCACGATTTCAAAAAGTACACTTAAAAATTTTACTCATTTGCTGCAGCGGCACTCCACAGCTTTTATAGAATATCTCTTTTATGACCAATGAGAATGCTCCATAACACAGTAAAGTAACCGTTTTCTATAAAAGCCGTGGAGTGACGCTGTAGCAAATGAGTAAAATTTTTTACAGTGTATATTTAATTAAAACTTTTTATTAAAGGAAAGCGAAGGTGAGTTTTAAATGCAATATTGTTAAAATTTTTATATTCGAATTGCTTTAATTTTTTTTTTCTTTACAGCCGTGAATGACTCTTGAGAATTTTAAATCTATAAAAAACATTGTGAAAAGTTACCTCTGATTTTAAAGGCAATCTATTTTCTGACCAATGAAACCATCCCATAGTCGTAATGGAGCGTTCTTAATGGTCAGATTTACAGTGGGAACTGTAAATGACATCACTACATTTTACTTCGCTTTGAAATCTTTTCACGATTTCAAAAACACTATTTAATTAAAACTTTTTATTTAAGCAAACCGCGGATGCGTTTTAAATTTCATTATAATCCCCACCTCCATCTACCAGATAGTTTTGCTATAGTTTTAAATGCAGATTTCTGTTGAAATTTTCTTTCTTTCTTTCTTTTTTTTTTGTTTTTTTTGTTTTTTTTTGTTTTTTTCCCTTTTCTAAGTTTAATTGCTGTATTTATCAAAATTGTTTCAGCCTAAAGTGGCTATGATTGACCGCAGTTGTATTTTTTTTATCATCCTTTAAAAATGCAAACACGTCATTTTGATGGGCTATCTTCTTGTGATTTTAATATTTATGAAAAGCACCAAGTATTTCATTTTTTAAACATGTTGTAAATCATCTAAACACTATTTGTTTTGTTAAGGGGGGGGGGGGATAAGTCATACTGCTTGTGTTTGACTATTAATGAATTTTTTATTATTAAATAGATATCTTTTTACCATAGTGTGGTGTTTAAAAGATCATATTATTGAAGTAATTGCACGAGTAGAAAATTATGATCAAACTAAATGACACCACAACACAAGGGTTAATGAACACAAAAAGAGGTGATTAGTTGAATAAACTAGAATACATTCCTAAAGATTTCTGGAGATGCATGTAAGCAGATGGGTTAAGCATTATATTAAAATCTGAAAGAAGGTTTTTTTTTTTTTTTTTTGTCAAGCAATATTTTTTAAAAAGTATAATTAAGTACATTTTATGCAACATATTTAATAAAAATTTATTTGCAAAGGAGAAGGGGGATTGCATTTAGTTACAAAATCATGAGATGTGTTATGGGCCAAAGCATATTATACATATCATTCTATTTATACACACAAGGATATAATGAGGAATACATGATGATATTTCATATACTTTCTAGGGGTTTTTAAGGCCCCTGTCCTCGCTCGAGGAAACGCTCGCGAACGAATGCTATTCCTATGGGGAAGCATTTTTCTAATAACTCTCTCGCATTTTCACATTTTTGAATAATTTTTTTTTGCATTGGATAGCTGAGATGGATGCCGACAGCGCACCTTTTTTTACTTTTTCGATTTTGGTTGCAGATATATTTTTTAAAAAGCACTTTCAGTTTCGAAACCAGTTTTGAAAATGAAACTAACATTGTAAAAAATACCTGCAACTAAAATCGAAAAAGTAAAAAAAGGTGCGCTGTCGGCATCCATCTCAGCTATCCAATGCAAAAAAAAATTATTCAACAATGTCAAAATGCGAAAGAGTTATTAGAAACATGCTTCCCCATAGGAATAGCATTAGCTCGCGAGTGTTTCCTCGAGCGAGGACAGGGGCCTTAAAGCAGTTCTTAAATGCGTTGTCAACAAGCTATAACTTTCCAACTCATTTTTAAATCTAAAATAAATCCAAATACCTTTTGTTAAGAGGGGGGGGGGGGGAGATAAAATATTTATTTGAGTTATAAGTAATTTTGAATCACGCAACCACAATTTTTTCTCTTTTTGTCTGGAAGTTTTGTTCAAAACACCAACTTTGACAGGATTTTCTGAAAGATCATCTATGATCCCCTCAAAATTAAAAAATGTCTTGATTATATAGTTTCTAAAGTTGCCTCTTTGAATTTGAGAGTAGCTTAAGGAAAACTACACATCCTATGCTACTCAAATAAAGCTACAGCATATACAGTGATTTTTGCTGTTGTTGTTTTCTCAACTATTCCACTTTATACAAGCATTTATTAATGCATGATACAATAAATTCAATTATTTTGTTCATTTATTATACAAAATATTAGAAAATATACATTACAAAGCTTTAAAATACATTCAATTCAAAGGCAAACATTAAATATTTTTATACTGAAAAGAATACATAATTAAATCTTTATATGTCAATGCATAAGGTGTCTTTATATTAATAATACATTAAGACAAACTTAAAATAAAAACATCTTTGGTAATCAGTTTTTACTTTGGTTTATGAAAGTACAAGTATTGTATACTATATATAAGAAGCTAATACTTATATAATGTTATGATAAATTTAAGAAACAACTCGATACATTTACAATAAGGATGCACCAGATAGTGATTACAGCCAAATATTAAATGTTTAGTTTACTGAAATACTCATACTTCAGGGTTAAAAAGATTTTAAAAATTAAGTTTCAAAACAATTTTACATCTGACACATCAATTTTAACAGTCAACTATTTTCATACAAAAAACTTTGCACGAAAAACAGATTTATGTTTGGAGTACTTATTTAAAAAGAATTTATCTTAAACCTTCTTAAATTAATAAAACAAAGTTTTTTAATGCAGTCTCTAAAATGAGCAAATATTTTTTGTACAAGAAAACAATTCTACAATCAACTTATTCACTTGTTTTGTTACAAGTTCAATTTTCATTCCAAATAATGAAGAAATTTTTATCATATCAACTTTGCTTTGTATGAAATGCGATGATATCATTGGAAGTGATTACAACACAATATGTTTTTTCACCTAGATTCTGAATAATGCAAAGATGTAGCAAATTTCAGGCTTTTCTCATCAAACTTCATATAAAGCAAAGTAAGTCTATTGAAAATATAGCAATATCTTCATTATTGTTAAAAACAAATCAGCATAAAATGAAGTTACACACAATTTTTAAATGGATAAGTGACCCAATTTACTGTTTGTATAGTATCTCATTACCATTGAAAGATCGTTCCATTTTTGTTTAGAAACACTCTGTTTATGAAAAGAAACAGATTATTACCAGGCAATATTCAGGAATTTGCTTTTATACATCATTAACCACTTCCTTGATTTGTCCGTACGTCTTATGAACAATGTCTTTTCCAATCATGATTTATTCTTTTCACCAGTAAATTTTTATTGTAAATTTTGCATCATTTAATCTGAGAATTTTTTCTGATTCAATTAGGCAAAAAATTCTGTTTTGAAAACAGTGATAAAAGATTAAAAATTCTGTAAAAGACACAAAAAATAAACATTGATTTTTTCCCCCAAAATATATTGGTCAGTCAAGTGGCTAATTCCTATAAATAACCATTAATAATTATGTCACTATTCAAACAGCAAATAAAAACTGTATAAAAAAAAATCCTTTTGTTAAATATTTCTATTTTTTAATTATTGTGAGCATCTTTAGAATTTTCGTTTAAAATATTTTCTTTAACTTTTAAATTTGGTTGAATATTTATTTGATATTCAGCCTTGTTGAACATACATAAGGTAATATAGCCAAATATTATGCACATCTCTACTATTGAATCGACCAAAACACACATTTCTCAGCAAATAAGAGTTTATGGTAAAATTTGAAATGATTAATTTAGATGAAATTCATTATAATTAAAACGATAATTAAAAAACTACTTTTTTCAAAACGCAGTATGCCCTCTATTCTGCTAAATCAATGGTTAAGATGCCTGATAATGATTAGAAATGTGATCCTAAATTCCAGAAAATACAAATTAAATTTTATCCAAAATACTTTAAGCATAATCAATTAAAATTTAAAATGTAAGTCAAATCCAAGTCTCCCGGATGCTTATTATATATGTATTTTTAAAAGGGTAATAAACTTTGAAAGTTTTACAAAATGTAAAGTTTTGGCATTTAAAAAAACTTCTAATTTAAGAAAGAAAGAAAAAAAAAAAAAAATGCAATCATCAGAATAAGTTGATGATGAAAAATATAATTAGGTAATAAATAATCTTGTTTGAATGTTCTACAAAATGTAAAGATATTGTTTTGATATACCAATTAGGTATTTGTAATATCATAGAAATGGACTTAACAATAGCTAATGCACAATAAAATACATTTCAGGATAAATAATAAGTAACTGCAAAAAAGATTCTGTTGATGATGAAATATAAATATGTTATGCATATGTTATAAAGATGAAACAGCAAGAAAAAAAAATAATAATAAAAAGGAAGAAAGAAAGAATTAAGAAAGGATTAACACAAACTTGAAGATATTTACATTACATGAATATCAAAATAAAATTGATGAAAACAGAAAAGATCTTAACTGTACAGGTAAGTATTTTTTTACATGTTTAATACTAGATATTCAATTAATTGACATATGAACCACATAAAATGGATATTTATTTATATAAATAAAGACATGTTTCAAAAGAATAATCTCCAAAACAATTATTAATAAGAAGATATTTAATTAGGAAGAATTTTTGGTATTTTTCCAGGACAGAGATCTTTTCACAAAACAAAGAAAATGGCTAAATGAGACAGAGAGAAATTTAGTAACATTTTTCACTACTTCACATACACAAGCAATTTTCCAATATTAAAGCAATTTATTTAATATAAAGAAGCTATTTATCTATTTCCATATACAAACAAACTTGTATATACAACAATAACAGTAAATATAAATAAAGTTATTTTTGTAAGTATATATAATACACATGTAAGCAAGAATAAAAGTTAATCCGGTTTGTTTTCATAGCTGTTGGCAACCAATCTCACTTTCTGACACTTGAATTGCACTAAACTTAAAGGGGGGAAAAAAGAAGACGGAGGGGGAAGCTTTATATTAAAAAAGTATTTTTTTTTTTTCTTTTTGAAAAATTAAACATTTAATTATACATATACACCTACATAATTTCCCCTGTCCACTTCTAAAAGAAATTCTATGAATGGCTACAAGAAAAATGAGAAACACAGTTATTTTTTAAAATATAGATGAAATGAAATGTAATAATAATTTTCACGAGTTTGTGCAATTTGTGCATTTTGAACTTTAAATATGTTTTAAAGTTTCAATTTAGTTCAATAATCAAAAGACACATTTTATTATTATCTCTTCACCATAAAAAAACTAAAAGTACTGCATTTCCCCCAAAGCAGAATACTTTGCAATGTTCTGCAATGAAATTCAGCTAATGAAAAAGTAAGACGCAAGGAGACGTGACAAAATGTGTCCCCCCCCCCCCTTGCTTTTTTGACAAAATTGCTGGTTCTTTTTTTTTTTTTTTCACTTTTTTGGGTATAATTTGCCATTTCTTTTGTTGAAATTTGCTTTTTTTCCCCCAATATTTTGGTGAAATTTGTTGTTTTTCTTGGTTTTTTGACAAAGTTTGCCGTTTTATCATGATCTTTTATTGGAATTTGCCTTCTATAATTATTATTTGTTGAAATATTTTCTTTTTTCGCAATCGTTTGATAAAATTAGTATTTTTTTTTTTGAGATCCTTTTATGAAATTAGTATTTTTTTGCAATCATTTGATGAGATATCCAGGTTTTTTCTGATTTTATGAAAATTTTTCCGTTTTTTCTGCGATCCTCTGATGGAATTGGCAATTTTTTTTCTTTGCACGATTGCAAAATTGATTTTTTTTTTTTTTTTTTTTGGGGGGGGGGGGGGGGGGACACCATTTGTTTGAAAATCACAATACATTTTCTGCCCAAAATTCGAAATTTATGACCTTTTTTTTTTTTTTTTCAGAACCCTTGTTGATTTAGATTTTTCTTTCAATTAAATGGCGAATTTTTTAAATGATTATTTAAAATGTTTTGCAGAGAAGTTTGTTGTTTTGCAACATATATCGCACTTTTAAGCATATTGTACTTTAGAGCTGCATCATTAATATTTTCAGTTCTAGATTAATCAATCTAAAAGTGAGACTTGATTAAAATAAATATAAAAATTTAACAAATTACAATGATCATTTGAAAAATAACTCTTTTTTAACTAATCATAAGATGATTAACTAAGAGCTTAAACTTTTGTCCACAAAAAGAATCTAAATTGCTTAGAGAAAATATATCATGAAAAATTTAACTAATCATAAGATGATTAACTAAGAGCTTAAACTTTTGTCCACAAAAAGAATCTAAATTGCTTAGAGAAAATATATCATGAAAAATTACTTCTGCTTTTAAAACCTACCTTTTTTTCTAACCAATCAGAATACTCCATAAGCATTTATGTGGTGTTCTCATTTGTCAGAAAATTTCTAGTCTTTAAAATTGGAGCTTATCTTTTATGATATTTTTAACAGCATATTAATTCTTATATACAAAAAGAAACCAATTTTTAATCACATGTAACTCGTCCTTCAATATAATTGTTACATTCAGTCTAGAAAAAATATGCGAACAATTATTGCCCCAAGCAAATTGTATAAAATTTTCCCACTGAATCAATAAAAATCAAAACATAGCTTATATAATAATAGAGTCATATTACATATGAAATGGATTAAACAAGAATAAAATGCAAACATTACAAGGATTCAGATATTTCTATTCTCAACCAAGTGCAACAACCATTTTCTAAATGGTTAGAAAGGGTTCAAAAAGAATATTTTCAATTTTCTTAAAATTGAAACTGTAATATGTTTTGTTTGATATTAATCATTAAAATATTCTTTACATTCTCAGGATTTTTATTTTAAATTTTCCTTATAGCAAACTGCATATTGATGAACATCCCTTTTATTTTATTTTTCATTTTTAATTTAATACTAAACAGAATTGTAAAACTAATGTAAAAAAAAAAAAAAGAACAAAGATGCTTTGTGAATTAATTAAAAAACAATTTTTAAAAGCATTTTTTCTTTTTTTTTTTTACCTTTGAAATTACCATAATTTCTTTGAAATTTTTGAATTCAAAAGGTTTTTTCTATTATTATTAATTTCATAAGAATACTCTTTAAAAGCTTCAACAGATTAAAAACATGAAAAGACTACATATTATCAATAAATAGAAAACAAATAATAGGAATCATTATTACTCTAAATCTTTAACTACAACATCAGAGGTTTTCAGGACGTCTCTTTTTGAGTTCTTCTATTAAACTGTTTTGAGGTATTTCAAATTCCTCCCTTGTTTCAATATTTCTTAGCTTCACAACTCCTTTTTGCAATTCAGACTCTCCAATGACGATGGCCCAAGGAATGCCACGGGCCTCACAGTACTGGAGTTGGTCCAACAGTTTTGGATTTAATTTGTACGAGTGTTCAGCTTTGATGCCAGCATTCCACAACTCTGAACATAATTTCATACGATGGTGTGTGAGTTTTTTCTGAGCTGTGGCAACAAATACTTCAGTTTCAGATGTTCTTATCTTTTTATCATTAGCCTGAAATTTTAAATATTCAGTATTAACTTATAAAATATAGATTCAGTAAAAATACAACAATGTATTTTAAAAAGTTCACCAAAAAATGTTAAAATCATTTAGTAAGAATACAGCTTGCTAAATAAAACTTTAATACAATCAATTGGAACAAAATGTTAGTAATTTAAAAGTAATCCCTAAGATAATAAGTTATTAGAAAATATGAATACAAGTTCTCAACTGCATTGCTCAACAAGCACTAAATGTTTTGACACATTTACTATTTACTAATTCATTTTTTGACATAAAGATACAAAATTGGAAGGCTTGGCTGTGGAAACGATTTCGAGTCGAACTGATCTTCCATTTTAGGATAGTTAAATTACGTATCGAGTTATAAGTGATTTCGATCACGTGATGACGCGTATTTCTCTTGTTGTAAGACTTGTTTTTCTGCTTTCGTCGGGAAATGTCATTCAAAGTGCCAATTTTGACGCATGTTCTGAAATATCTATTACATTTGCAAAAAAAAAAAAAAAGGTAATATGAGTGTGATTAGATATTTTCCTAACAACAATACTTTCTAGTTTCATGCATTTCTGAATAAAAATAAATCTAAACAATGTCACTGTTGCTCTTTTTGATTCAAGAACACCCTTAAACAATAAAGGAATCAACAAAAATCTGATAGATTGCTACAAAATGTAAAATGGCAATTACACTTTCTACAAAAAGAATTAAACAAGCAGATTGCACCTAACAAAATATTCAACTAAGACATTCTTTAAAAAAAGGATCAATAATCAGCTTTTGAGTGCATCTCTTTAAATCAGTATTTCTTAATCTTTGATTTTGATTTATCTAAATACTGGAATTGCCTGATTCGCAGAATGGAAATGCAAAGGGTAAAAAAAATTTTAATAGTTTTCAAAGGAATTATAGGGTACAATTTTTTGATAGAAAGCTAAACTCATTCAAATTTTTACTGAAGAATGTTGAACGGTAAAATTTATCATTGCTTAAATCAATAAGGTGTTCTTTTTCTGTTTTTGTTAGATTCAGTGTCTACCAAATTACAAATAGGAAGACTAATACAGGGAAAAGTTAACAAGGAATATAGTATATGATAAATAATAGAAAAAGTCTTATCTTGATACAACAATGTGCAATTTTAATAATTTGTCAAAAAGCTTCAAGGCACATTTGACAATCTCTCATGATGCACTGATGCGCCATGGCACATAGGTTGAGAAACACAGCTTTAAATAATCACATGTTATCAAAAATTAAATGCATTTGTACAGTATTATTCAATGTTCACACAGACTGGAGAAAAAATCCAAGGATTCTAGAAAAATTCCAAAGAGTTTGTGAATATAAGAAAAGGAAAAAATGTTTGTTCTCCTAAGTGAACAAATAAGATTTTTTGTCTTATATTCCCAAACTCCTTAGAATTTTTCTAGAATCCTTGAATTTTTCTCTCGCCAATGTGTAACATGCTGAGTCTAATTTTTAATGTCTTATTCTGAGAGAAAAATTAGGAGAAAATAATTCTGTCCGTAAAAAGTACATGCATTTTTCACCAAAAAATGACATTATCCTTATTTTGAGACGCTGGGCCATATACGAGTTAAGATTTTGTAAACATATCAATTTTAAGATTTTCAATTTAATTCCTCCTTGGAAATGAATGCACTGTAGATTATCCCAATTTAATTAAAAAAATTAAAGTTTAGCCTTAAAGTGTTTACTTTCTAATTTTGAAAAAAATTTCTTGTTCCTTTCAAAACTTATATGAAAGGTTTTGAACATTTATTAAATAAAAATTAACAACAGAATCGCTTTTAAAAAAAAGATGAAAAGTAATGATTAATGGATGTGCTACGTGAGTGATCCAACAATTACTATCCCTAGTGTATATAAAATATTAGAAGTGTGATGGACTGTAGAATATCAAAGCCTAAATGTCTTAGATGCCTATATGCTCCATTTCAGCACCATAGCTGCTATATTAATATATTTTTGGAGGGAAGGGTAAAGTTTTAAAGATTTTTTTTTTTAGGGTTTTTTAATGGGGGGTGGGGGATGAAGATGAAGGGCTGTTTCATATACATAGGCATCTAAGATAGGGATAGGGTAGGGGGATAGACTTAGGGTTTGACATTTAACAACCGTTACAGTACAAATATTTTATATACACTAGGGACAATAATTAGTGAACAACCCATGTATAGTGTGTCATTTAATGCCTTCGCAATGGGAGCCATTTACGAAATTTTTAATGCTTAGTCACTGGTGTTTGAAAACAGAAATTTTTACCTTTTTGAAGAGAAAATGCTCTGGTTAAATAAGGCAAATTTTAAAGTAAAATTTTACTCGTGGGCATAAAAAAGGATTCTTAAGCCTTTTTGTGGCACATATACATATCGCTCATTCCCAAGGGATTAAGTAAAAAACTGAAAAAGGGCAACACAAAAAATTTCGATGACCTTTTACCAGGTGCTTAATTTTCCCATTAGAAATTTCAGAAATGATATTTTGTATTAAATAATTTGAATTTGTCATTTATCAAAAACAAAGATTTGCTTTTGCAAAAAGACTTCATTTTTGTAAAGTGTCTGCATTCCAGGTAACCAAAATTTCAAAAGCTTGTTGACATGACTGATGATTATTGTACAATTTAAATGCACAGCAAATACAAGCAAGCATAATTAACTGTGTTTATCATAATATTAAATCTTATGGGGAACTACAGATTGAAGTCATTACCTTATAAATTGTTCAGGTTTTATTCTCATTTATGTATTTAATGTTGATGATACATTTACATTATTAAAAATGTGTATGTGAAATTTATAATAGATGACTAGTGAATTAAAGTTAAATTATTTTAATAATTGAAGCCTCTAAAAATAATCTAATTCTGCTTGTCATTGGAAATGAAAAAACATAATCTAATTTTTAACCAAGGAAAATAAAATAATAAATGGATATATGCATTTTTCAATACATAAGAAATTTTAATAATAAATAAGCAGCTGTGTAATAAATATTCAAAAGACATCTATTAAAAGTCCATTATTAAATTTGAATAATGACCCCAATTTAACCAAATAGATTTAATTTATAAATAATTTTAAAAAGACATACCTGTAATTTGGCTTCCATCAAAGCAAATATACGTTCAATTCCAATACTCATTCCCACACAAGGTACATTTTTATGTTTGGAGTCAAACATCCCGACAAGATTGTCGTATCTTCCACCACCAGCTATGCTGCCAATGTTAATCGGTTCACCATCAATAGTTACAGGTTCACCTACATAAGGAAAAAAAAAAAATGATTAAAGAAGAAAATCTGCTAATCAAGATTTAAATACTTGTATGAAACAAATATAAAAAAACTTTTTAAAGAAGACTTCAATGATTTCATTCATCATAACATTATGATTAAACATGTAAAAAATGATTAATAGCAATTATATAATATATTATTATCAGGGATGCCACTCAGCAAATGGAAACTGAAAACTGTAAACATATTGTATATGCTATATTATATTTTCACAACATTTATGCATAAATTTTTTAAACTATATTGTTTATAATAAACTAAATACAACATTAAACAAAATTAACTTTTCTTTTTTTTGTAAACCTTTAACAACTTATAAGAGTAAATAAAAATGATTTTTCTTTAATTCACAGTATTTTACATTAATTAAGGTAATCCAGCAACAGGTTCAGTAAAGAATTTTATGTATTACACCATTTTAAATCAATTTAAGTAACTCAGCAATACATTCAATGATTATTCCATGAATAATTAGCAAAAATTTGCAGATTTTTTTTTTTTTCTATCGTTTGATGAGAATTATTGTTTTATTTCACGATTGCTTGACACAAATTGAAGTTCTGCATTGTGATAACTTGACGAAGATCACTGTTTTATATCGCAACTGTTTGATGAAAATCGACATTTTATTTTGCAATCTTTAAACAAAATCACCGTTATATTTTGCAATCTTTAAACAAAATCACCGTTATATTTTGCAATCTTTTGATGAAAATCAACGTTATAATTCATGATCTTTTGACAAAAATCACCATTATATCTTGTGATCTTTTGATGAAAATTGCTTTTACATTTCGTGATTGTTTGAAGAAAATTGTTAAATACGTGATCGTTTGATGAAAATCACTTTTTTATTTTGCAATCGTTATTTTATTTCATGATTACTTAACAAATATTTATGATTCTTAAAAAATTAAAATGCGGAAATCTGCTATTTGGTAGAAAAGTGGCGTCTTTGTATAATAGATATTTTATCCTTACAATGATATAAAAATATTCACCCCATTTAATGTCTCACTTTCAGCCTCATTTATTTATAAGCTGTTTTTAATATCATCCTTCTTGGACCTGATACCCTAAAATGTGTCTCTACACTTATTATTGTCTTCAAGCATACATTAATTTTATAAATTTTATAATAGGGGCTACTTGTCCGAACCAAAACCAAAGCAGAATACTTTGCGATGTTCTGCAACGAAATTTAGCTGATTAAAATTCTTCGGGAATTGCATGAGTTTTTCTTAAGACCAATTGATGATTTTCACAAACTTTTTAAGTGAACGATTAAAGAATTTTGACATTTTTTTTTCTCCAGCTACTGAGGGAAAACTTCCAAACCAAATAACTGTAATAAACTGGTCAGCCATAAATCCTGACTTGAATACATTAGAGATTCTTTGGGAAAGATTAGCTAGAGATATATATGCTTATGAGTATCAAATTGCAATGGTTTAAGATCTAAAGTTGAAAATTGAACAAAATTTGTTTTCTTTAAGATTAGAATTTCTTTAAATTCTTGTTTTGAATTTGCCTGAAGTGATTAGAAAAAAAAAAAAAAAAAGGCTCAAAAACTTGAATTCTAAAAGAAGAAGAATTGGTTTTCTATAAACTTTTGGGACAGTAAAATTTAAGTTTATATATTTATTAAGTTATAAATTGTTTTTAAATTGCTACTCCTCTTTTTCAACTGTTAAAAAATAAATCAAAAAGGTCTATAATCTTTTAGGACACACTCTAGATATATAACGAGTACTCTGCATATTTGGTATCTATTCAGTATTTAATCTATTTGGTCGTACAACTGAATATTTGATTTAGCCAACAGCCACACTGAATACCTTTCAACTTTTAACTAGAGTCTGACAGGTGCCACGGGAATTAAAGAGTTAAATAATATAGAATGCTTTTCACAGCTTTGACGTTTGAAAAATAATATATAAGAATGTTGTTTGGTAAATAACTTTTTTCCTGCTTGGAACTAAACAGAATGTTTTTAAAGATAAGAACAAGATTTGATTTTATAATTCCATATAATTGCAAGTAAAAAACATTAATGATAATAAATATTCACACACCTTTTAAGACTGCTTCAAATATAATTCCAGTATAATAATCAAGTCCTCTAGCCAAACTAAGATCGAATGAGACTTTATCCAAAACATCATATAAATCACAATAAATAAAGAACAATTTCATAGATTCTAAACCTTCTTTTGCTCGTTTATTATCCGCTAATTCTGTTATCTGTAACAAATCTTCAACAAGTTCTACACCACCTAAAAAAATATAAAAAATATAGATATATATAGAACCTAAATGATATACAACTTTCACCTAAAAACAAAGTTCAATTGATGAATTACAAAATGAAAGCAAAGGAAAAAAATATATGTTCATCCCCCCTTTCACCTTGAACAAAAAAATAATTTTAATTCCCTCTAACCAGGGGCCATAGCCAGAAATGAACAATAGGGGGAGGCTCAAAAGAAGGTAGGGGGGGGCTCAGAATTTTTTTTTCTCCCTCTTTATGACGCAGAAAAATAAATTAGTGCCTATTCACATTGTACGTGTTGTGTTTCTTATTAAACTGTTGTAATAACTTCATTTTATGCTAAGAAAAGTATATGATGATGAAAATTTTGAATGTATAACTGGTGCAAAATTAAACATCATGTTAGCCTCATATGTACAAATAGGAAGAGGGAGTGTTGAAACACTTATTTTAGATACAATTTACTAATTCTGCAAAACTAGGAAAGGGTCTCAAAACTAAATTAGATTTTTGAACAGAATTTAATTTGGATTTCCAGAACATTAATTCATTGAGTGACCTAGAAATCTTTTCCAGGTAAGGGGGCTCAAAATATTTTAGGGGGGGGTGAGCCGCCCATAGCGCCCCCTTAGCTACGGGCCTGCCTCAAACACAACCTTGACTACCATTAAGTGTGATTGATGAACTAATGTAAAATGAAATATAAAAAGTGTATACACAGTGAAATCCCGATCTATCATTCCCGCATCCATCTTTTTTCCCCACACTGATCATTTTATTTCTGTGGTTCTAGTACAAATTATGTTTCAATAATGTTAACGTAATCCGCAAGCATCATTCTTCAAAAAGTCGTTTTCCTGCATTCATCATTGTAAAATTTTTCAACTCAATTAAAATTGAAAGTCATGCAAATCCATGACATACAAACCAAAATTACTTCTTTTTTTACTAAAATAACTCATTTATGCTGTGTGGTGATGATAGTGACAATAATGCAGATGAAAAGTAGTTGTATATAGCAGAGGATGCTATTATGTTTTCATTCATTAAAATATTGCGACATATAGCATTTTAAGATAAGAGAAATATGTGATCATGCAAAAAATGAAAATAATGGCGAAGAAACAGAGGATAGCATTCATGCCGATGAAGCTGAGCCACCAGTGCCAAATCTGTCTGGCGCAATTACAACAATTGAAACTGTATGAACTTTTATATAATCATATGAAATTACAGAAATGATCAGAAAAATGTTGTATATCTTGAAAATTTATTTTTTGATTTTTTTAAAAAAATGAAGAAAAAACCAAATGAAATTATTGATTTTTAAAAATAAATATAAACTCTCTACAATTTTGTTTTATTTCTGGCTTGGATATTTTTCATTCTGTTGGTTTCATGCTTAATTAGCAATGTGATAAATCACTTATATTAAATATTCCTTAATTTCAAGCATACTTTTACTGCTGAAAACCAATTGAAAAATTAACTAAACTGTAAATACATGTATTTTTTATAAATGCAAAACACACAACTCAAATTTTGCATTTAAATGATTAAATTTGTAAAAGGTTCAATTTAAAAGCTAAAAAAAAAAAAAAAAAAAAAAAAAAAAAAATACATTTGAAGGCAAAAAACTTTGTGAAGAATCCTATTTTAAGGGTGTATTCGAAAAAACGCTTTTCCACCTTCAACAGCTCAAAATTTTCAGATACAATTTCAGACACATTTTTAAAAGATGAAACTTGCTGAGGGGATTTTTGAAGAGACGTACAAGGTGCCGTGTGATGTCTTTTTACACTCCATTCATTAAAATTTGATTTATAAACAATTAACTTCTCAGTATGACACTTTTTTTTCGTTCACAAATCTCCCGCTTCGGAAAGATCAGTTCAAAAGGCCGTTTTTGATTGCAGTTTTTGCAATATTTTCTGAATTTATCAAAGATTGGGCAATCACGGCACCTTGTGTACTTTCTAAATAAGACATTTTGCCAGTTGGATGCATTCGAAAGCAAAAATAAATTTAAAAATAAATTGGAAAATAAGCAGTTTTAATCGAAATACACCCTTAAGCTGAAAAAAAAAATTTGGAGAATACTTCAAGATAAAAAGTTTTGTGAAAAGTCTTTTTGAAGTAAGTTTTGTGAATGATCCTTTAAAGGAGCAAATTTCTTCCCAAACAGACCCTAGGTAATTAAATAGTGGTAATAAAAGCAAAAATAGATAGTAGTAACTAACATTTAAAAATAGTAAATGAATGTGAAAATATTTTTAAATACTGGGAAATGTAACTTGCACTCACTCCTGTTATTCAGTGTATGATTTAGAAATCAAATCAGAGATGAGGGAGAGTAAAAAGCGAAAAAGAGAAATAGAGTACAAAAAAAAAAAAAAAAAAAAAAAAAAAAAAAAAAAAAGCAAAAAGTCATAACACATGAAATAAAAATAGAGCAAAAAGGTTAAATAATGTGAAAAGTAAGAATCAAGCAATGTGCAAGGTATAAATCAAACAAAAATTTGAAAATAAAATTTGTTGTTATTTGAATTAAAAATAAAACATATTCATGCAATACAAAAATACATTAAAACGAAATATGAACGCATGTATATATATTAAAATTGGAATTCGAAATTTTATTCAATAATACACAGTAAAAGAGCAATAATATGAAAGTTCCTCAAAAATGTAAAAATATTGTTTAAAATTTGTATGTGTAAGTACATTTAAAAATCTGCATTTGAGATAACTTGTCATGAATCCTTTCAAAAATTTATTTTTAATTAAATGAGATAGCATATATTATGAACAAAAGGCTATAAAAATATTTTTTTCCTTTTTTCCTTTTGTTCTTCAATAACATAAGTATTCACTAAAAATTAATTTTTAACAAGAACTAATTTATCTAAAAATTAAATTTTTTTTAATTTTAATAGGTTATACAAAAGAGTGGATTATCACTAAAAATACCTCTAGTGCAAAACTCTACAATGTGCAAATATTTAGATTTTATTGATCATTTTATTCATAATCATGGTTATTTCTTACTCTGTGCATATTTCTTAATATAGCATATACAAGAACATTTTATTAAATAGGATTGCTGCACGGTCCAAAACATTTAATAGCAACTAAAATCCAATAAAGTCACAAATTATACATATATATATACCAGAGTTTCCCCCAGAGGGTTTCAGGGGGGCGCTCCGCCTCTCCTGCCCTTTAGTTTAAAAAATAGCGCCCCTCTTGCCCCTCATTTGAAAAAACGCAGCCCTTTAGCGATAATGAGAATGCGCTATAGCGCCTAAATTACGCAAAAATCGGTGAAGGAACACGAAAAATAGCTCTTAGGCGTCCCACGGGACGCGTAACTTCATCAACAAATCGCGAAAAAACGGCATATTTCGTTAAAAATCACGAATAAAGGGCAGATTTAATTAAGAAAAACGACAAATTTCGTCGAAAAATCGCGATAAAACCCAAAATTTTGTCAAACGATTCGCAAAAAACAAAACATTTCGCCAAAAGATCACAAAAAACGGCAACTTTCGTCAAAAAATTATGATAAAGCGGCAAATTTCGTCAAAAGATTTGCGAAAAAAATGCCAAATTTCGTCCAAAAGACACAGTAAAACGTAAAATTCTGTCAAAAGATTCGCAACAAATGGCAAATTTTGCCAAATATTTGCGAAAAAACGTAATTCGTCAAAAGAAAAGATGGCAAAAAATGTAAATTTTGTCAAAGTAGCACAAAGGAAAAGTTAATGTCAGAAATGAATTTTTCTCTATTAAAAACTAATTTTCCTGCTTCAAAATTCTCTTTTTATAGCTCTATATTCTGATTCACAATCATTTTCG
Organism: Maratus speculifer; assembly: GCA_964019185.1. Lineage (NCBI taxonomy): Eukaryota > Metazoa > Arthropoda > Arachnida > Araneae > Salticidae > Maratus > Maratus speculifer. The sequence goes on along the minus strand of OZ025291.1, from coordinate 413,243,332 downwards.
TGCGAAGAGAAAATTGTACCCAGGGCATAATTAGAATTTGACCCCTCCCCCCTCCGCATGGTTCTGTTCACAATCTGTCACAAATTTACCTTTTTTCGTGATTTTTTCATGAAATTTGTCGTTTTTTTTGCGTTTTTTAGCAAAACACCACAACAAAACCTGTTGTTTTTTGCGATCTTTTAACAAAATTGGCCGTTTTTTGCGATTTTTTTAATAATATTTGCCGTTTTTTTTTTGCGATCTTTTAGCAAAAGTTACCGTTTTTCTTTTTTTTTTTTTTTTTTTTTTTTTTTTTTATTTTTCGACGAAATTTTTGAATTCTTTTTTCTGGATTCTTTGACAAAATGTCTGTTTCCACGATTTTTTTAACAGCTAGATTCTTGATTCAACGCTATAAAAGTGCCCTTAAAAATCAAAAAAGTGCCCTGAAGAATGTAAAAAGTGCCCTTTTCAGAACAGTGGCGCCCTGCCCCTTTTTAAACCTGGGGGAAACTCTATATATATATACACACACACACACACACACACACATACATATATCGCTTACTTTTCTTTGTGATTTAAAGGTGTTCTCAACTGCTCCGCTCAACAAGCATAAAACGTTTTGACACATTTACAAATTCACTTTTTAACAAAAAGTTATGAAATTAGAATGCCTGACTAGGGAAGCGATTTCGAATCGGACTGAATTTTCCATTTTATGATAATTAAATTAGCTATCGAGTTATAAGCAATTTCAATCTTGTGATCGCTCGTTTTTCTCCTGCTTTTCAACTGGTTTTTCTGCTTTCGTCGGGAAATGTGCTCAAAAACGTCAACTTTGAAGACTTATTATGAAAGATCTATTGTGTTTTTTAAAAAACAGAAAATTGAGTGCAATTAGACAGTTCCTGAAGAACAACACCTGCTGTTTTCATGCATTTACGAACAAAAATAAATTAAAGCATGTGTCACAAAGTTGCCCTTTTCGTTTAAGAACACCCTTAATTCATCAACACTTAATTAAAAAAAAATTTAATGTATTATAGATTATCTACAGATTTTGAGTTTTACTATATATCCTGGCTAATTGTCAATTCAAAACACCTTGTCATAAATTTAGCATGCAAACTTATTTCTTTCATCCACGATATTACAAGTATTTTTAAAATCTAAAAAAATATTAAGACAACATACATATTTTTCTTTCAGAACAATAATTAATTACAAATCAATAAGCAAACAATGCATTTAAACACTTAATCCATCATTTTAGCAAGTTTCAGCTCATTAAGAAGTAAACAAACATGGCTTTTCTACCTATTGAAACCCACAGAACTTTGCACTCACTGATCAGATGGATCCTGACTACTTCCACTTACGATGTGATGTCAAACCTACTCACCAATCAGAGATGATAGAATTATCATAAATACGATAGATGGATTAATTATCGGGTGACTTGGGAAGTCTGAATTTATGATTCTGCTTTGATTTAACTGAATGAAAAACCAAAGTAATAAAAAAACAAAATCTTTCAAACTGTGAAAAAGATTTTTTTCCTTTTTTTCTAAGTGGAAATCTGCGGGGGAAAAAAAAAACAACATATTAAAATAGGCAAAAACGTGGAAATTCGTAGTTCCATGGAAAAGCAGCATGCCTAAAAAATATATGACACCACATGTTAAAATAATGAAATGACTATAATTACCATTTCACTAGTTACGAAACAAATCAAAAATCAATAAACAAAGAACAGAAATGCTACTAACCATGCCTTTTAACATATTCACCAATCTTATCAGCGACTTTCTCTTCTAAATGTTTTTCATTAATCATCTCTTCTCTGACTTCCTCCCAGGGTGTTTTGTCTAATTTATCGACAGATGAACAGATAGTTCTAAATTTATCTGCAGGAACACCACAAGCTTCAAACATACCATCAAGAATTAATCTGTGATTAACCTAGAACAGTAAAAAAAAAAAATCAGAACACAAAGGGAAAAAAAGGATGGGAGGGAGAGAAAGTGAAAGACCAGGGTTCGTGATTTTTTATATTTTTTTAATTTTAAAAAAAATATTTTTTTTATTATTTAAATTGGATTTTTTTTATTTAAATCAGATTTAAAAAAAAAATAATCTGACATAGTATTATTGTTTTTATATGACTTTTCTTTTAATTTATAAAATATAAATTATACATACACACACATGCATGTTATAAATATTATCAATATATATTATTAATATTACACAATTTACATAAATGATTCAGAGGTAAAATTTTAGGCTGTGGTAAAATTTTTATTACACTAAATGCATGGAAAAGTATAAATTAGATGTCAAAAATCAATCAACCTTCAGTATTTTAGTTAAAATAAAAATAACTGCAGCACATAAAAATTTTAAACAAATTTGAAAATTAATTGTAAATTAAGTTATTAACTTTTGTTTTGTTAAAGTGCTGGTACAGAAAAATGAGTTTAACAACTTTATGAATCTATTTCTACTTTTCAAATGCACCAAACTAAAGGCAGTAGATATTTGTTCCACTGAAATAGAAGAAGCTATTGCAATAAAAAGTTGATCATGAATTCTATAAGTTTTTAAGTATCAGACTTTTCAATAACTGTAACAAATATCTTACCTTTCACCATTCTAAAAAGGCTGAGATCTAATATGCTAGATTCAAACAAAAAATCAATGAATGGTTCAGATTTTGGTCAAACTTTAATATAACAGGCATCACTAAAGTGAAACACACAAAGTCATACTTTTTTTTTTTTTTTAATCTCAACTTGCAGAAGTTTTTCTAAATACCAATAACCAAATATTCCAATATTTAATATATTTCTGCTTAGATTTCCTTACTGTTGCAAGATTATTTTGAAAGCATATTTATCCAAACTTTTTACATTGCATTTTACTTGTTGACAAAGATTAAGCTTTATCTTTCTAAAAGCTATTTGATTATCTGGATTATATTAAATTAGATTACATTAAAAAGTACATTAATATGTTAGTTTACATTTTAAATTTGATGAAAAATAACTAAAGAAATACTGATTTAAATCAAGATTAAAATCATGCTGATTTAAATCAACAAACTCTGTAAAAGATCAAAAGAAAATGATAGAAATGATAAAAGATCAAATTACTTTAATAACAAAATCTCCAATATCAAGATCGCCAAGAATTTCTTTCATGATCCGGACACATTCGACATCTGGGATCATTTCACTGTACTGGCCAGCAATATCAAAATCACACTGGTAAAACTCCCTGTAGCGACCTTTGGTCATGGATGGATTGTCTCTCCTGTACACTTTACCAAACTGGTATCGCTTAAAGTTTGTTATTTTATTCATTGCTAGATACCTAGCAAATGGAACAGTCAGATCATATCTCAAAGACAGTATTTCTCCTCCTTGGTTCGCCAGGTCAAAAATAAGCTTACTGTCTTCTCCATACTTCTCTGTCAATGTCTGTTTCAGTTCAAACACAGGCGTGTCGATGGTCTCAGCCCCATGTCGTTTGAAACAAGCGATAACTTTGTTAAAAACTTTTTCTTTCACTGCCATTTGCACCGGGCCATAATCCCGGGTGCCCTAAAATAAAATGGGATATTTCACTTCATATATCACAACAAACAACATAATTGTTATTTACATTTCTATCTAAACATATGAAATGTAAATGCTTAAACATTTAATAGATATTTACATCAAATCTTGATAGGTACTAACTTGAAAGTTTCATTAGAAAAAGTCTTGAATTTTCAATTAGTTGTTAATTAAGTAAATATTAAAATCATGTTAATTAAGTCAACATGTCATTTAATTTGTTGTTAATTAAGTATTAAAATCATGACAAATTGCTATATTGTATAAATGCAAAATAGACAAGAAAAAAACCCGAAGTTTTTATCTTTAAATTTTTAATACCTGTATTAACAATTATATATCTGCTCATTTACTAATTCTATCAGGTATTATAACAAGTTAAAAATGGGGTAGCTTTTCTACGTTCACTTACTTAAAAAAATTCTTTTTCAAAAAATAGTCTATAAATATATAATACTTTTTGTATATTTTAACAAGTTTATTTACACTTCACAGTTATTAATATGGTATTCCATATAATTTATTACAAATCAATAAATCCAATTCATTTTTCAGAATCAGAATGCATTGAGCTACGAATGAAAATTAGAAATGTAATGGAACTTAAGTGAACTATTATATAATTTAACACTGAAACTATCTGGACGAACTTTGTTGACAATTACTATGTTTTTAACTTGAACTTGAAGTATTATTATCATCATTTTTAAATAATTTTAAATACTATATGCAGTCTATTTATTTTTAAAGGAAAAATGAATTAGATTTATTAATTTGTAATAAATTATATGGAATAATACCATATTAATAACTGTGAAGTATAATTAAACTTGTTAAAATATACAAAGAGTATTACATATTTATAGACTATTTTTTGAAAAAGAATTTTTGTAATTTTTTTAAGTAAATGAACGTAGAAAAGCTACCCCATTTTAAACTTATTATAATACCTGATAGAATTGGTAAATGAGCAGATATATAATTGTATAAATGATTTTATTTATTTAAGGCAATAGATGGTGCTATCAGTCTAATCTAATCAATGAAGTAAAAGAATGTTAAGTTCAAAAATTATATATATTTTTTTCTTTTTATAAAATTATTGGATAAAGCATTAATTTTTACTTGCTATGGCTTCTGTTTCTTTAACATCAATACTAGTACTTTCTTTTTTAACTACACAACCATTAAAAGCTGTCATGAATTTTATTTTTATCAATCACATTTTTTAAATGCCTAAATTTGAAACTTGATGTGGGGTAAAAATAATATATATTTTTTTATTACTTAAATTATATTTTATATTTCTTAAATATTAAATCATGAATACCAAGATAATTTCTTTCATAGTTCTTATATCAATATTTTTCTTTCTTATTATTTTTAAAAAACACTGTTGAGTGTTAAGTTTTATTTAATTATGAAGCATTATTGAAATGAATTATTGACAAATATATTCCCCGGTTGTTGGGTCAAACTCACTTCTAAAAAATTTAAAGCTTTCAACTGAAACTTTTGACCAAGGCTCAAACTGGATCTCATCTTACCTTCCCTTTCTCAAAATGGAAGATAAAAGATTCTAGCATTAATTTTATGCATGTGCAAACACAGTAGATTCCTTCAAATCCGCACAGCTTGGGACCAGAGGTTGTGTGGATTTCTGGTCATTGCTTTGTTTCATTTTAAAAATAGTAATTTGAATGTAATTTATAATGCAATTCAAACTATAATGAAAGCTTACAATATAATAAAATAAGTAATAAACTAGAATAATAAAAATTTAGATAATTTTTAAAAAGATTAAAATATTAAAAGCAAAGGTAAGTTAATAATCACTAGTGTGCGATAAAATATTGATTATAAAACATTCAATTTCATTATTCAATGAAACTTGACTTATAAAGGTACAATACTTATTCACATGAAAATCATAAAATAAGGAAGTTTAATTTCAGGTTGGGACAGTCATAAATAACCAAAAAAGCTTGATTACTGCATAAATGTTTTTGGTAAGAAGATTATGATGTCCAATGATATCAGCAATATCTTGAATTTTTTCAATAATAAATGTATTCCTTTTTCATGAAAAAACATGCATTCAATAATATTAACAAAAATTACAAATTAAAAACATATGGAATTAATATAAAACTAAAAAAGTCAAATTTTGTCCCCATACATGGATTGAATATTTCATTGTTTACATCTGTAAATAATGTGCGGATTTTAGAGAGTTGCAGATTTTAGCGTTGTGGATTTGAGGGAGTCTACTGTATGTCGATTTTGTACTGAACTGATCTATTAATACAATAGACTCCCTCAAATCTACAACACTAAAATCTGCACATCATCACAGATGTAAACAATGAAACTTCAAGTATAGGGGCGAAATGACAGAACTTTTCAGCTCTCCATCATGTATTTTAACATGGGATTCTTGGTGATAATATGATTGAACTTTTAGTTTTTCATGAAGGAAATAAATTTATTTGTGGGAAAAAAAAAAAAAATCAAGATATTACTGATTTTATTAATAATCACAATCTTATTACCAAATATATTTATGTATTAAGCTTTTTTCGCTATTAAAAGTGCCTGAATCTGAAATGAAACTTCCTTACTTTATGATTTTAATGTACAGTAACAGATTACCTTTATGAGTAAATTTCATTAAATAATTCAAGGAAAATTACCTCATCTTTGTTATGTATATTTAATTATACATTATTTACTTGACTTTAACTTCATTTTTTTTTATTATTATCTTACTTTTTTATCATCTAATCTAAGTCTATTATTTTTATTAATTATTTTAATGTTTTACTTCATTGTAATTTTGATTACATGATTAATATAATAGCTACACTCAAATTACTGTTTAAAAAATGTAAACAAAGCAATAACCAGAAATCCACAAAATACCAACTAAAATCTGCACAATCTTTGGTCCCAAGCTGTATGGATTTGAAGGAGTCTACTGTATGTGTGAAAGTTCTTTTTTATTATATTATAGAGGTTATTCTTATTTTCAGGAAAAAAAAACAAATAAAAAAAAATGCTTCAAATGAAATTTTAATCTTTAAACAACTTTCTTACAGGAAGCTGATCTGAAATTAAAATTTATGTTTAATAAAGACAAGATATTAAACTAATTTCAAATAGTATCATATTCGCATACTGGATTACATAAAAATGCAAAGCCTTAAAATTTAAACCATAGAAATATAATATAAAAATAACACTTTCAAAAACAAAACTTAAACGAATAAAGTAAAATAACCTTTGGGGTCTTCAAGACATATTTTTGATGACCTTCTGCCTCATTATCATCATCTTCGGTTTTATTTTTGCTTGCCTAAAATGAAACATTTTCATTAAAATCACAAACATTATAAATTAAGATGAAATGAAAAAAAAAAAAAAATCAAAATAAATACTTGTTTCTAAAATAAAATAAAATAAATTTGAATAAAAATGTACAGTTGAATTTCTTAAAACTTATATTATGTCAGTCACAAAAATAATAATCCGTAGAGCCAAGAAATTACCATCTTGCTGATATGAATTCCAGACCCCAAAGGTTATTTTAATAAATCATATCGAATTAGTAATAAAGCCTTCAAAGACAACATAATTGGTAATTTAAGAGATTCATACCTTTACATTCTGAAGATTGTATGGAATCAAATCTGATAAGTTACGAATAAAAGAAACTGGCAGTTTCAGAAAACAAGTCTTTTGAATCACATTCATCAACATAGTTATATTTGATTAACAAAGATTAAATCTAGGAAATTAAACAAAAACATTTTAATTTTCAAAATTTTCTACAAATAATCCATACACTGCACAATTAATACAATTTAAAAAAGCAAAATTTAAGCTAAACTGCTCAACTTTCATATTTAAAAAATAAATACACTTTTCCTTAAAGGTAAATAATGTTATTTTAATAAAATGTACAGAATTTTTTTTTACATTATATGTCTTTTTAATAAAACATTCAGTTAAATTTTTTTTTTTAATGTATGAAGAGTCTGTTCACGATTTTAAAACTGGACAACGTTTGTTTGTGTATATGTCGGCCAATTATTTACACTTGGAATATAGGCCCTAAAAAGGGACTGCCTTCCACCTGCATGGAGTTTTTCTAAGGGAATCGAACCTATATTTACAGCAAGGAAATCCAAGGTTCGAACAAAACCACAAAAAATTATGAACAGAAAAAAAAAGTGAGTGAACTTTGAGAAGGAAAGTTCAAAGATATTTTTACAGGATTGCTTCCTAAACTAAGCAAATCATTTTTTTTTTTTTTTACTTAAATTTTCTGATTTTAGCATATAAATAATTTCATAAAAGCAAAACACCATTTTAAATTATTTAAAGGTATTCTATTAACATACATAAACTAAATCTAAAACCAAATGCTTTCGAGCATATGACTTGCTCATCACCTGGATAATAAATGTTAAAATCCAGATGTCAAATTCAATTATTTATACTTGATGGGCTGTACCCAGGCACGTAGCCAGGGAGGGGGCTAAGGGGGCTGAAGCCCCTCCCGAAAGTAAAAAAAAAATATGAAGTCAAATCTAATAATTGTAAAAAATGCTAAAATTTTCTTTTTTTTTTTTCTTCTTTTACATTGTAACCAGAGGTCGATTTAGAAAAAGAAAGTTGCATAGCAGTAACTGCTATACAAAGTCAGTTTTGAATAGCAGTTAGACACTTTTGTATAGCAAGTAAAAAATAGCTAACGCAACTTTTAAATCTTGAAAATTTACAATTTTTTTTCTGAAAAAAAAAAGCAATATTTAACCAAAAGCGAAATATGGTCGGAGTGAAGAAGTGGAGTCAGAATCTGTGCTGCCTGTTTCGATGCATAAATAAAGTAAAAGGATCGTAACAGTGAGTGTTCATTTTAGAACCACTACAAGACGCACGTCAAACTTCTATGAGTAACAATGATTCAGTAATCAATCACAGCGTCAGGGCGGGAATAAATCATGTGTTTACTGGGAAAACTGCACCCAGCAATGGCGTCTCGCTGTACTTCCATTGTAAATAAACACTTCGGGAGAGTGAAAACACAATGTATGTCGTGTACATCTTTAAATTTTAATTGTAAGTGTACATGACATAACAAAGGGTGAGGAAAATATGCATCGCATTAATTGCGATTTAATGCATTTCTTGGATCGCATTTTAGTTACATTTGAATCGCAAATTGCGATGCGATACCGCTTAAATCGAACCCTGATTGTAACTATTATATTTTAGTTGTAAAAATATAAATTTATTCAGCAACAGTTATAAACGGAATTTTTACTTTATGCACAATAAAATTCGATAGGTGCAATGCATGTGTCATATCATTAATTTGACTTAGAAAAAATAAGTTTAATACGCATATGGCGTATAATTTAATTTTAGGAATCATATTTAAGGCATTTACTTTTGTATTATGATCTTTCTTAATTTCCTCTATACTCATTATATCACGATATAATAAATATTTCAAGTGATCAGTGATCATTTTTAAAAATTTTTGTAGAAAAGAGAGCCAAAAACAGTAGTAGACTCTTGTAATGTAAGATTGTGTGAAAAATAAAGATTTTTAAAAAAATTTAACTATTAAAGGCTTCTATTTAAAAAAAAAACTAATAACAGGGAATTTTGAAAAGATATGGTGCTAAGAAAGAATATAGGGTATCAACAAACTTTCAAAGGCGCCACAACAGCCGATGTTTTCCGGCTCTTCACTGAATAAATTTGAGTTAAATTGTTTGCATATGAATCTTTAATAGAAAGAGAATGTACATAGAGTAGTCTGTTTGCGTAAGAAAGTTTCTCTGTCTTTTGTAGAATTACCAATTGCAAGGATGGATACTCCTGAGTAGGATTTTTTGGCAGTTTGTCACAGTACCTCTTAAATAGTTTTCTAGGAAGCAACATCTAGCATTCTAAGAATATTACGTTATGCCGAGCAATAAATGTTATTTAGAGCTAATCATAATACCGGTCCTCTAATGTTAGAGAACAAATAAGAAAGATGGTAGGCTAAGAACTCTTTTAAGATTTATAGTAAAGCCTGGAGATGAGGAATTGGAACGTTATAAACACCCATTGAAATACTATTTCTTACTTCAGCCCAGACAATCAGAATGAAATCATTCAAATATGCTGGGATATAGTCATTAAAGAAATGATTACCAAAATAAATAATGCCATCTGTTTTAGGGTGAATACAGATGAAACTATATGGTCATTTCAAGCGCAGAATAGTTTGCCCTTTGTGTTAGATATGTGGACTAGTATTTATAAAATGCACAAACCCTAATAATTCTGGAAATTATATTAGGTTCATTCAAGTAAAGGATTTTTCTGCCGAAAATATAACAGAAGATACAGTACAACGTTGTAATGAACTATGTAATGATATGCCTGAATACATCACACAGGCGTATGACAGAGAAGCTAATATGTTTGCTCATGTTAGTGGGATTTAATATCTACAATTCGTCAGAAGTGTCCCATACTCAGTTACCTCCAATTTACAATCCATTGTTTAAACCATACATTGTCCAAAAAACATATGCTGATTTCTGCCATTCAAGTATCTCTTGGAACAATTAATGAACTGACAATTTTTTTAGAAATCACCCAATAGTAAATTTGATCCTTCAGCAACCAATTTCATCACATGCCCCAGAAAACAAAAGAAAATTACTTCTTCGCCTTTGAAACGCAAGATATATAGAAAGTCGTAAAAATATGGTAACTTTTTTTAAGCTGTTTGAATGAATTTGCATTAGCTTAGCAAATATTTCGAAAAATACATGAAATATTTCTTCACCAGCTACAGATCTTTCTTGACAGTCATGGAATAGAGAATAGTACTTTTTTCTCATACCTATTTGTTTGTAACAAGCTTTTCAGTTTGACAAAAACATTGTCAGCTCATTTTCATGAAAAATCTCATGGCACAATTTCGGCTGTAACTCATGCTAAAGATGTCCTAATTATTTTTAAAAACGTAGAGAAAATGAAATGCGATAAAGAATCTTTTGAGAGACATTTAATTCTACATCAAAATTTTGAAAAATGTCTTTCAAATTGATATAAAAATACCAAGACAGAATACACATACAAAGCACCAAATTACATCTACTGAAGTGTATTATGAGGCTACAGTCTGCATTTCATGTGTTGAAAGTCTTTTTCTAAATTTAAATCACAGGTTCATTTCAAATGAATTTTAACCGATTTTCAAATGCTTTTTTCAGGATGTGCTTTTCCGGAATAAGCAAACAAATTAGAGAATCTCTCTTAATATTTCGAACATAAGGTGTTAATTTCGTAAGTTGCTGCGAACGAATTCGTAATGTTGATAGAAATACAGACGTCCTAAAATTTTACAGTATACTATTAAAAATCTGCAGCATTTACTGCATATTCACTCCGCCGCTTATATAAAATATCTCTATTCCAACTAATAATATAGCTCAATAATATCGTTAAGTAACCATTTTCTATACAAGCGGCGGAGTGAGTATACAGCAAATGCTGCAGATTTTTCACAGTGTACTGTATTGCAATGCATTACAAGACAATGAACATTTTTGACGTCAAAAAGGGGTTTTTGACATGACGATGGTTTAAACCGGATTAAACCATCAAAAACCTGTCGAAAACCCATAGAATTACAATCTGCTGTGATGCACTAGAGTTTGTTGTTAAATTTTTAAATTAGCAACAGTTGCCATACATTATGCTGAAATTTAATTATATTGTGGGTAATTAGCAGGTCTTTAAATATTTCTAATTAATAAAAATTAAGGTAAAAATGATAAATTTCAAATCTCAAATTTATCTTGAAATGGGTATGCAGAAATATTTGCACAAAAATTATGTTTAAATATCTCGTTTATTTATTATTATTTTAATATTTAAAAAAATCTAAAGTTATGTAGTATGCATTTTGTCATAGTTAGTATTTTATAAGTGTTAACAAGTTGTGTTATAAATGCATGATTTTCAAAAGTGTAAAACTTGATACATGTTTTTTTTTTTTTTTTTTTTTTTTTTTTTTATGCTATACACATTATATACAGAAGTGTGTAAAGAAAAAATTGTGACAGGGGCAAAGTTAGAATTTGGTGCCTCTTTACCCAACTTTTTCTTGTGACAGGCCAAAAAATAACGTTTGTAGTATAAATTTGGATAGTGCCCCCTAAATTTCCGTGCACGGGGCAACTGCCTCCCCCTCTCACAGAGTTGATTATATACATAATATCTAGTAGGTTAATTTGAATTTAAATATAATGCACATAATTTATTATATGTATGATTATTACACATTATAAACCATTTTTATCTGTACTCACCCCACCCCACAACACACTAATAGTATTACGAATATAAATAATGCTTATTTTAAGGTAAGACGAGAAGTAATTATTCAACAACTGAATACTTAGGATATTTAACAAAATTTTATAGCATTCAGGAAAAAGTAAAATAAAATAAATAAAAATAAAAAATAAACTCATAAGTATTTGTATAAGCTAATTTTTCAGCATAGAAAATAAATAGGCTGAATATTGTAAATAGATACTCAGATGTTTTTTATTATCTTTATGTTAGTTATAAATTCAAAAAATGACTGATTTAGAATTCAGAATTACTGATTTTTCAGAAAAATACCTAACAATTGTAAATGTCAAAACAGAAAAAATCTACAAAATATTAACTAAAACACAAAATATTATGTAGTTTTTTTACTATCTTATAAAATACATAATTTTAAAAAATAAAACATTCATTAAATATTTCCAATTAATTTGATTACATAATCTAAATCAATCCAAATGAAATTATCAAAGTAGAAATTTAGTTCAATAATGCAATACATTTACATCACGTAGCATACGGTAGCACATAACCAGTTTTGAACAATTTTTTGTTTCTAATCAATTACGGAACTTGTCTAATCTTTTATATTATTTTAACACACCTAAGTAAACTATATAAGTTTGGTTATAAATAAATTTCTTCATAATATAATATCCCTGCATATTTTGAATAACACATTAAAATTTAATAAATAATATTACAAAAGATAACTTTTCCAAAGTCTGAGACTTTGTTTACTATTCAAAATATGTTTTTCAAAAATTTAAATTTATTTTTCCTACAACATATTTTGAAACATTTTCTTTAAAAAAGAAAATAAATTTTACTTATTAAATATAGAGGTAGATATATATATATATATGTAAATAAATATTATTATTTACATATAAATATAGGTTTTTGACAGTTTTAGACATTTTTGACAAGGAGGTTTTTGACATGACGGTTTAAACCATGGTTAAAACCGTCAAAAACTGTCGCATGTCAAAAACTTGCCAATCCTGACAATGAAGCACTGCTGACAGTTCTTGCTACCATTCCGGTAAAAATAGACAGGGCTGAAAGATCTTCTTCAACAATAAAAAAATTAAATTTTTGCCTCGAAGCACTATGGTTGATAAGAGACTACTGTTGTTGTTGTTTATGACGACCAGTTTAGCTACATGAGGAATGTAACCCCGATGGGATGTGAGGCGCCCTCTATGGGAATCGTGGAAAGAGAACCTAGGTAAAAAATATGCAATTAAATCCCAGGTTCGAAGAAAATTATGGCAAACTCCGAACGATTAAACTGACGGACTAGATTGGGTTCGAACCTAAAACTTAACAACCGATGAGAGATTGGGCAGCCTTGCAATGATATCTATTTGTTGGGGCTTTACAGTATATCTTGATAAAGTAATCAGCCTCATGGCTGCGAAGAAATCACGAAGATTACTTCTGTAGCACTAATAAATTTATTGTACCAAGAGTACTACATTTATATCTTTTGTAATCAAAGAATGTGAAATATAATTTTTACGATTACCTATACTTGTAACAAATATTTTTTCTTTGAAAAAAATAATATGCGTAATTTTACTTACACATTAATCATTTTAATACCCCTCACGCAATTAAAGACGCGTGAACACTAATATTAATACTGTGTTTTAAATCCATTAAAATTACTTGTTTGCATTTTGATATAGGGGAAGATGGGGATACTTGAGCCATTTTTTGAATTTTAATTTTTTAAAATTTTTTATAATTTCTTAGAATAAAATAAAACATTGAAAATGAAAATTTGATATTTTTTCTTCAACTGAAAACCACTTTCAATTAATTTTGAACTATTTTTCTATGTATAATAAGTGTTTATTTTTTGTTTTACATCGTGGCTCAAGTATCCCCATGGAGGGGATACTTGAGCCGCGACGGAAAAATATCTACAAAAGTAATTGTTTTCGCTTTATTTTTGCACAAACATTTTACAGAATGGTAAATTATGAAACATAAAGTCCTTCAAAACCAATTGAGAAAACAAAGCTAGTAATAAGATCATTTTTTGTCGTTAGAACTGGCTGTCGAAGGATAATTTCAACTTGACTTATAACGACGGTAGAAGCCTCCTCAGTTCAGAGCCATTTAAATTTAGAATCTGCAATTCATCGGGCAAATTTCATTTTCAAAATATTAAGCACTTATCCAACAAATATTTTTACAGTTTTCTTTCTGGCATATTTTATTAGTAACTAACCATCAATAGAAGGTTTTCTTTTCACATCATCACCATCATTGACAGAATTTTCCTTTGATGATACTGTCGAACTCATGCTTTTAAATTAGTAGCTGTCGGAATTTAAGCCAGATATATCATTCTACCATTTCAAAAACTTTTTTGATTTCACAGGAAAATATTTTGTCTTCCTCTTTGGCTCCATGCAGGTAAGTTTGAACGGGGATTTTTGTTGCTTTTCTTGTTTTTTGTGCGCTTTTTTTTACCAATTTTTCTTCAATTTTCTTAGTTAAATAAAAAAAAAAGTTACAGCAACAGAGGTTACGATTTCAATATAAAATATTAATCTTAATATGTTATATTAAAACATAAATATTTTAATATGTTGGACTTAACTAATTAAAGTATTAGAGATTATAGCCTGTAAAACAGTTTTAAAAAGTTATTTTAATTTAATAAAAGTTAAATTGAAAACTATATTTACATTTATCTAGACAGGCTATTTTGTTAGTCAAAATGAAAAATAAAATGGATGTTTTCATTTAAAAAATATACATTTTGAAACATTTTTAGGTCGTTATTTTTTTAAGAAAAAATAAATAAAATGAAAAATTATTCTCCCTTTTATCCAGAAAAAAATCTATTAGTGAATATAAGGATGGAATTTTATTTTTTGTTTGTTTCACCCATGTTTAATTTCTAGTAGGGGTGATTGAGACATGGCTCAAGCATCCCCACTCTCACTGGCTCAAGTATCCCCACTACCACTATTTTTGTTTCCTAGAGTTTTACTAAATAAAGCATGCAGCTATTAGAACTATTTTAGATTCAAAATACAATTGAAATTATGCTTATTAAATTTATGTATATAGTTGCAACTTTAAACAAAACTTTAATTACAAAAAAACAAAAAAACCATGCCCCCAAATATTTACTTCAGATAGGGAAAAAACAACTATTAATCACTATACTTTCAAAATGGTACCAAGATGTGTGATTTCTTTTTTACATGTTCAGAACTATAAATATGTTACCATATTGGCAATTTTAGAAAGAAAAATTAACCAACTGTAGAGATAATAGGGGTGGCTCAAGTATCCCCTATGCTCAAGTATCCCCACTCTCCCCTATTTATTTTCTTATAAAGAAAGATACATGAGGTTCGTCAAAAAATTGTGCTTTTTTATTTTCTTTGCAGTTTTTTTCTCCAAAACACTTTTGGTTTTCGAACTGTTACTGAAAGAGGTCTTAGAAACCAAAAATTGCAATAGAAATCGAAAAATATAACAATTTTTGGAATGGAAGAGTATATTATGTATGATTATATCGTAGGTTAAGCCTTATTTTTTTACTTACGCTTTAAATTATGTCCATTACTGCTTTCAGATGAAGCAAAATTCCAAGATTGAGCCCCTCCCGAAAGGAAATCCTGGCTACGGGCCTGGCTGTACCAAAATTCAATCTGATGTGAAAAGTTATGATTTTTTTTTTTTTTACTGCCCTCAAGTTAAAATGAAATGGAGATTCAAGAATCTTAATATAATTTTCACTTAGCATTTAACTTTATTCCAACTTTGTATTTTGGCTGGCTCTAATTTTTTTCATATTCAATTGATTGAACAGGAAAACAATACGGCAGGAACAACCACACAAAATAAAAGCTGTGTTGAGTAATAACATACCTGTTCTAGTAGAATTCAAAACTAGAAAAAAGGAAGTCATTTACTATAGCTAAAAGATTATTACATAAGCACAATTAAAAAATATCAGCTCATTTTCATTTTTCACATAAGGTAGGTAGGTATAAAAAAACTTATAAATTTCATTATAAAGGTCATTCCATGGTAACTTGCGTTACATTTAGAACAATTTACTGCAGTAATTTGAGTAACACTAAAAAATATTCAAATTTAAAATTAACATGATTTTTTAATAAAACCTACCTAAGGGTCAATTTGGATGAAAATTATAATGAAAATTACACTTTACATGATAACTTACATTGCTTTTTCAGAAATGGCAGTTACCAGTAAATAAAACTACCAAAATTTAAGAAATATCATTAAAATTAGGCAATTTTCATCTAAATTGGGCTTTGAATAACTTTAATTAGCAAACCATGGCAAAATGACATTTTGAATAATTTTTTTTGCATGTTATATTACTAAAATTACTAAAAATAGTTTGAAATGCAACGTAAGTTACCATGGAATGACCCATAACTTTTTATTATTCTTAAAATGAAAATCCTTTGCATAAAAGTTTTTCTTTTTTTAGGAGAAAAGAGAAAATAGCAATTCTAATTGATATATGGATCATTCCATGCCAAATCAACCAGTGACTCAACCTGACCCTTTCAGATTTCGATGAAATTCTCAGGAATCGTTCTACATGATGATATAAATGAGAATATATGTTAATAATTTTTATTTCATTATAATAATTTTTATAATTTTTAATTATAATAATTCATTATAATAATTTTTATTTAATTATTTAAATTTTGAAAAATCATCATTTTTTGACTTGCATAAATATTTTCAATTTTGAATTTCCCAAGTTCTATCAAATGTAGAAAATTTTATGACCACTCATTTCAAAGAGGAGTTTATAAGGTTTCATTTGATATGCAAGTTGACTATGTATAGTTAAAATAAATAAAATTTTAAATACTTTAAAATTTAAAATTTTTTTAGATAGTCATTTTTAAAATTTTTGAAAAAATTGTATGTTTGTTGTAATATTATAAGCTTAAAATTCTGAAATTTTTAGAGTGGGATCAGGAATTATTAAATAAAAGCAAAAATTACCATTAAAATAGCAATTTAATTCTGTCTATTTTGTTATTTATTTATGATTTGTATGGTAATTTTCAGCTTTTATTTCATAACCCCGGATCCTATTGAGATCCCACTCTAAAAATTTCAGAATTTTAAGCTTATAATATTACAACAAACATAATTTTTTTTCAAAAATTTTAAAAATGACTATCTAAAAAAAAATATTTTTAAACTTTACAAAATTTTAAAATTTATTTTTTTAACTATGCATAGTCAACTTGAATATCAAATTAAACCTTATAAACTCCACTTTAAAATGAGTGGTTATAAAATTTTCTATGTTTGATAGAACTTGAGAAATTCAAAATTGAAAATATTTATGCAAGTCAAAAAATGCTCATTTTTCAAAATTTAAATAATTAATTGTATGAAAATTTAAAGCGATAAACAAAAACATGCTCTAATTTATATCATCATAGAGAATGATTCCTGGAAGTTTCAGTGAAATAAGAAATGGTCAGGTTGAGTATTGAATTTTTTTTGGTTGATTTGACCCATATCTGGTAGGCTATCAAATTACTATTATAATTTATTTGGATCAGATTTTTTCCCCAGGTCCTGCTTTTGTGAAAGAGTGAACAGCTTTTTACATTTGTGAAAAATCTAGTCAGAATATCTATTACAGTCGAATTTTAGGCATTTTGATTTATTTCTGTTATTACAATTAAATATTGAATCACTGAGAATTGCTAAAGGGACCACCATAAATGATGTCATACTTGGAAGAAAGAGAGCAGTGAAATTGTAACAAGGGGGTGAGCCAAATATACTAATTAAATTTCATTTCAAATTCCAAAAAACTACAGTTTTCAATTGCTCTTTCATATTAATTAATATTGTATTACTATTGTACAAAATTTTTGTTGAAAACCTTAATCTTATTTCATATAAAATAAATACACAAATCATTTTTATTGTTATTCTTGAAAAGTTATTAAAATACACAGTCAAAATTTAAAAATAAAATCTAAAATATGATCTAAAACATAGTACATTGTTTTAGATCATATTTCGGGGGGGGGGGGGGGGGGGGGGGGGTGTGCTATGGCGAAGTATGATATTTTGTGACAAAAGATTGGAGGGGGGACCAAAAATATTAAAAGAAAGTGTGACATCATTTATGGACAGCTCCTAAGTATCATTGGTGAAATTTAACAAAAAACATCGAATATTATAATTAAAAAAAAATAATGGTACTACTTGGTTATCCTGTCGACCAATTTCTCCAAATTATTCAACATAATTTCTAATTTAAATAACAAAATAATAATAATACTTAGTAGAATATTAATAAAAATACAAATAAAAACTCGAAATAAAAATCACTTAATGACGTTATAAACACATGTATCACATTTAATGTCATTGAATGTGACATTCACGATCATTCATTATTGGCGTTTAATCGTATAGTTTGGCGATTGTTTTCTGGTTGACGGGATAACCAAGTAGTACCAAAATAATTTTTACAGAAATTCCTTAAGATTGCCCATTACTATCACTTTTACCTTACTACAAAAATTTAAATTTGCCTTAATAAATATAGTACAAGAAGGTAAAAATGTTTAAAATTCATTTATATGTAAGGTAAACAAGTAGAAAATTTCAGTTCAGAAATTAAATGTCCATCGCAATTTTTTTAAAAATCTGAGCACATAGGAGTGGAAAATATACAACTTATTGTATATAAGTCATCTAGCTTTATCAGAAATTTTGCATTTAGAACGCACTATGTATTAGATTAATGTGAATTACTGCATCTGTAAAATTATGCATCATGGCATTGAATTAGTGTAAATTATAATCATTTTAATTCCAGAATTACTAGCTTCAAGTGGTTCAGAAAAAAGTTTTTATCACTATTTGTAACAATGTTAATGTTGTTACTGTCAATCCTATAACACTACCTTTCTTTTACATGGTACAGACTGTGAATTTCGTGGTAATTTAAAAAGACATTTTTTAAACAAGTAAACATTGATCTAAAAAATCTAACATTTTTTATGATTTGTACAATTTAGTTTATCAAAAACATAATTATGGCGAAAGAAAATACAAATAAGTCTCGAATAGGTAATCAATATTAATGTCGATGTCTCGTATATAATCTTTCTTACATTTCTAACTATCAAAAAGCATGCACTTATACCATCAGGATAATCACAGGTTTTTTTTTTTTTTTTTTTTATATGTTACTAAAAAAGTTCAGTATTATGCTGTCTAATATTAACTTAACGATGATTTCAAAGATCTAGAATTAGTAATATTATTTATACAAAATTTAAAAGACAACTACAAATAATAACAATTAAAATAATCAAACGATGTCCTCAGTTGATTATGATAAAGTTTGTTTATAGTTTTAAGTTCACAGAATGAATACGCCATGTTACTTTGCCATCTTAAAAAAAAGATTATGAAAATAATAATTTGATAGGGTAACAAATTGAAAAAAACTCAGAGATCTACAATTTAAATATCAATTTTAGAGTATGATGCAATGACAAGAAACACGTGTTATGAAAACGCTAATAGGAAATCAGTAAATGACAATAAACTAGAAGAAAATGACTTACTTTCGGCTTTAAAATATCCCCATTCGGAACACAAGTCTTTGAACTGGCCATTAATTGTGGAATAAATACAAAACACAACACTGATCACAAAGCTATGAAATCAATCCAAAAGCAAAAGTGCTTGCAGCAGAAGAAGTACATGAAACTGCCACGCGATAAGTAGAAATTTCACATTTCTGTCAGCCAGCCGAACCGCGCCACTAGATGCCAGCCACCGCCTTCAAACCAGCCAATCTCAAAGCAGTTTCGTAAAAGAAAAAGAAAAAAAGTAGTAGAAAGAGCAAGATCGGTGACGGATAACTGCTTGGCACTTTACGTTTCGTTCTTAGTATCGAGATGTTATGAACTTTTTTAGGGTTTCGTTCATTTCACGACCAGCGAATAAATTATTCTTCTAATTGTTATCCGTATCGGCCCCTTTTCTTGTGGTTACGCGGTGTTTCTGATCGTTAATAATGACTTTTAAAGGAAATGGACTCGTGACACTCTTTCGATTGGTGGGGTCTATTTCGATCCCAGACAATTGGGTGAATTTCCCCTATTTGGAGAGCTGTGTGTGTGCAGAAATGGATTTTTTCATGTAACATATCGTTTTAAAGCTCTTGGCCTATGCATTACTAACAAGGAAGGTCTCCATTGGGGGCATACTCAGAATTTTTTGAAAAAAATACGAATTAAACTACTCATGTAGGTAATAAAGGATCAGTGAAAATTAGCGGCGGAATTACATTATTAGATACGTAAAAAAATAAAATAGTTTGGAATAATTGGCGTGAAAAGCTGAAAGCGACGCGGGATTTGGCGAGCAGTGCATTTCCCCGCCAAAAGCAGACGATTTTAACGAATCTGAAAATTGATTTTAATTGACTTCACTGTTAAAAATCTGCAGCATTTACTGCAACGTCACTCCACTACTTTTATAGAATATCTCTCTTCTGACCAATGAGAATGCTCCATAGCACGGTGAATTGACCGTGTCATACACTGTTAAAAATCTGCTGCATTTTGTTGCAACGCATTCCACCGCTTGTATATAATATCTCTATTCCAACCAATGAGAAAGCTCCATTTCACGGCCAAGTAACCGTTTTCTATACAAGCAAGGGAGTGCGCTGCAACAAAATGCAGCAGATTTTTAGCAGTGTATTTTTCAATTTGGAACAATTTTAATCAATTTAAATTGTGTTTTAAATGATAAAATACATTAATTTCATTTTGTTATAAGTACATATAAACGTATATGACAAAATTACACTTAAAGTAAAGTAAGAATGAAAAACTAAAATTATTTAAACTAAACTTATTTAAATAAATTGAACATAGAAAGTTTTTTCTTTAAAAAGTATTCAAAGCGTAAAAGCGTATTTTTCAAAATTTCGTTTTTTCGCCAACCGGAGATAAATCGCCAAATAAACGAAATTTTTATTATTTTTTTACGGACGTTATAAGGAGGTTCCGCCGAAATGTTTTTTATAAACATATATAACTATATGAGAAGAACATTCTGTAATTTTTTCAGATTTTTCTGAATATGCCCGTATGGAGACCTTCCTTGTAAGTACCCCCACTTAATTAATTTTTTCACAAGAAGGCGTTTTATGTATTTATTTTTTTATTATTACCTTATAATTCGTTTCCAAAAATTTGCACATTCAGGAAAAACTTACATATCTTACATGAAAATTCAATAATTTTAAAATTAAATTTAATGGTGCTGCCGTTAAATTTCGAGTCATTCGGTTGTGTAGTTTTCGTGCTGTTTTATGTAGACAGACAGACGAACGGACCAGACTACGACACTAAGTGCTACATATTCATATGCAATAATGAACGTACCTAAAAAAGATAATATTTACACTGAAAGTCTAAATAGGATAATTTGAGATTTTTTTCAGTGAAGTTAAGACCTAAACCTGTTGTAATGCACTACAGATAGAGGCGTCTTAAATTTAGATACATATGTGACTGAAAAAGAATGTCAGACACTTAAGTGTTTAAATATGAAAATTAAGACAGTATAAATGTCTTAATTAAAGACACATAAGTGTATTATTCCGATCATGTTGTAGTTAAGAACTGAAAATAGTGTCTAAAATATCTGCAAACGTCTTATTTTAACACACTTCGGTGCATCAAATATGTCTTAATTTAAGACGTTTTGTTTTTTTCCTTTCTTCCTGCGTAATAACTACCATGGGCACTCTCAGATCGCATGCGTTTTTATTTACATATATGTTTCTTTCTTTCTTTTTACTTTCTTCTATCTTCAATAGAAGAAAGTATTGTAATCGAAATTTTTTTCGACTTCCAGTTTTCGACGGATTTACACGTTTTAGGGGTCAGAGATTCCAAAAAACATGTTTTTACAAAATGTCTGTCTGTGTGTGTGTCTGTATGTCGCCATTCTACCTTTAAAAAGTGTATGAAGTTATGCATAGAATTGAACCAAATTTTTTGTGAATATTTTTGGCTGTGGCAAGCAGGTCTTCCTTTAGATTTGAAATATTCCGCCTGAAGGGGGCGCTGCAATCGCGATTTTTGTGCCATTTTCAATATTGTACCGACCAAAAGTATATGAAGTTATGCATCGAATTGAACCAAATTTTTTGTGTATGTGTATGACTATGGTTAGTTGGTCCTCCCTGAATTTGAAAAAAATCCGTCGGAAGGGGGCGCTGCAATAGTGAATTTTATGCCATTTTCAATATTGCACCGCATAAAAGTGTATGAAGTTAGTTCTAGAATTGAACTAAATTTTTTGTATATGATTATTTCTTAGTAAGGCAAGTAGGTCCTCCCTGAATTTGAAAAAAAAGGCTTCCTATCATTCTATTGTCCATCGGCTCGTGCAGAGACGGAAATTCGTTTTTACTCCAATTAATTGATTGAAACAGAAATTTAAGATGAAAATCAAAGTTGGTATGGTATTGAATTTAAGTTATTAAGGCATTAAAATGAGTAACAATTTTTTTATATATTAAAATGTACCTATGAGATAGAAGAAAGTTTTGGGATTGGCACATCCAACTAGTTTTATGTGAAATTCTGTGATTTTAGTTCGAATACCCTTAGTTTATTGATGTATTAAAACATTACATCTGACTTGTGTGCTTGACACCAAATGTCTCAAATAAGCTGTCATCAATATAAAGGCGAGATAGACAGAACTTGAACACTACAAAGAACAACTTGGGAACTCTACAAAGTCTGTCCAATGGACTTAGTGATAATTTGCATTAATTTATATCAAAATTTTGTGCTTTTCGTCTTCGTCTTGTCAAAGCCGACAGAAAAGAAAAAAGTCTTTTGTCCGGCAGGTTGTGTTATGAGGAGAAACCTTTGATTCTTTAAATATAGCTAGCCGAATATATTAAAGGATTTACTTCTAAAATGATCCAAGTCTTTCTTCCTCACTGTGTTAGTTTTTTTTTAAATTTTAAATAGGGAAATTTTTCTTACCTCTTGCAACAGCGATTCAAGTAAGAGACATAATTTACTTTATTTCAAATCATTAATTTCATTTAAATTAAGTCATTAAGCAATCAGTTAAGGGGTTAATAATGTCTACGAAACATTTAGGCTTCCTGTTTTGGATAATATGCTCAAATAAGGTTCAGGCCAGGCGGGGAGGCTTCTCAAACTCCTTCCAGAATGTGCTTGAACAATGTGCAATTCGGTACTAGAATGCAGGTTTTTCTTTTCTTTTAACAACTAGTTACTAATAATTATTGATGCCATTTGTAAAAGCAAACAATTACGTTTTATAACTTAAATAAATAATATTAAGATTTCAGTTTTTTTTTTCTTTTAATGTGAAGATTAAGATTTCATTATTATAATAACTAACTCCTAATCAGAATCATATCCCTAACCATAACCATAATCGTTATGATGATAAGAAAGGCAAATTCAACTTCGCTCTCAGAAATTCCTTCTTCAATTCACGGAACCATTTTTGGCAGCATTGTTACCAGTATATGTCCAAGAATTTAAGAAGTTTCCGTAATCTGAAAAAGGGATTTTAAGGGTCTCTAGTTCTTCCGAGGATCTACTTGGTTTTGAACCTATGACCGCTAAAAAGTCTAATCGAGCATCTTAACCCTTTATTTACCGACGGTAATTATAAGTACCATTAAAATTACTTATTATAAAATTCTTTTAATACATCAGTTAGTTGTAATACTGTTTAAAATGAGTCTCAGATACATTCATTTATTTTGTACCAAAAGCATCATTGGTTACATAAAACAAAAATATTTTTATAAGGATGATATCTTTCGCCTTTGCATCTTTACAGCTTTCTTTGCGCAAAGGGCGGGGAATGGGGTTTTTTCAATTAGGAAATATTTCTATATTTATATTGTAACAACATCCTATTTGTACATTTTATAATTCTACAAGATACTAAGAAAACAATTCAAAATAAAAGATTTGAGTGGGGTTATAAAAATTGCACAAAATCCCTGTAAATTCAAATTTAATGAATCCTTCAAATCTTCTAAAATTCTTCAAATATTTATTAAATGATTATGTAAATCTTTTAATTTGGATTAAACAATTCACGGAAATTTACTTTAGAATGTAAAATGTTCATGAACTCGTCAATCGGTAGTTGAAGGGTTAAGTAATAATTTTAGGATGGAATGCAGGGTTGTTATGATTTTGCCCAGCCCAAAAAACCCGGGTGGGTTTTTTCTGAAAAAACCCACTTGAAAAAACCCAGGAAAAAACCCAAGTGGGTTTTTTCAAAATTTCAACTTTAAATTACATATATAATGTATTTATATTACACATAGGATATATTGTAATACATTTCTTAATATCAGTACACCACTCATAAAGTTTATAACCATCACCCCCCACCCCAAAGAAAAGAAATGTCCTAATTATACCATCACAATTTTTAAAAGAAATAATTGTTAGTTAATCTCTGTAGCATGTGTAAGTAACACAAATTTTTTCCCATTAAAAAAATACTTTGGTGTGTAATCCGTTGTATGTTATACAATAGAAACTCATAACAAAATACCATATATGCTTAGAATCCTAATTTAATTATGTAGACATGTAGAATTACTTGGCTTATTCTATTATTTAGTAATAATAAAAAATACTTTATAAATTATTACTAATAATCAATTTATCTAAAAACAAAGCATAATTTTGATTACTGTCATTGATTTATATATATTTGTAATCAATTAGCTACTTTAAATTTAGTAATAAGTACTTTTTTTTTTTTTTTTTTTTTCAAGCATTCTGAACCACCTCCAGTAACCCCCCAAAACCTGAAAAAACCCGAAAAAACCCTGAAAAAACCCGAAAAACCCTGATAAAACCCCCAAAACCCTGAAAAAAACCCCAAAAACCCAGTGGGTTGGGTTTTTTCTGAAAAAACAAGGTATTTAACAACCCTGATGGAATGCCTAAAATTTTTTCACTGCTCCATTAGAGGTCTGCACGGGCCCGGCGGAATGGTTCCGAATTTTCTATAGGACCGGGCAGACAAAACTAGAATATTTTTTTGAATGGAACAGATTTGAATGATTAATGGGTCATACTTGCCCGACTGATTTAAAAAAAAAGCAAAGATTTCAGCTAAAACGATAAAATATGAACTATTTTCATTGGCTCAAGAATAAATATAAATGCTCATCACGAGCCAATACTAGTTGACCCCTTATCAATCATGAATCAATAATGACTTGTTAAATTTCTTGTGCAGAAAGCTTTGAAATTCAAACCTAATTCTGTCGTTACAATAATAATAATAGAAGATAAAATTATAATAGTAGACACATTTTTAGTAACGCATAATTTAACTGTTAGATATAAAATATGAATATTATATTTTTAATTTAATGTAAGAAGAAATGTTTGGGTTTTTAAAAATAAACTCGATTTTTTTAAAAACTTGATTGAACTATCTATATATATTTTTAAAGTATTCGTTTAGAATATATATATATTTATTTTAATACTCTAAAAAATAAATTGCGAATAAATTTAACTGAGAAAACTGCTACTTTATTACAATTCGAAAGCATATTTTTGTTTTGTTTGTTTTTAAATAAATTAGAAATTTAAATTTATTGAACTTTCGGCTTTTCATTTAAAAAATAAATTCGAAGTTCGGTATTAATACAATCAAATACACAGGCGTGCAAGAAATAAACGGAAAAAAATTCCTTTTTTCAGACTTCCGGGTAGAATGAACGGAAAAGCATGTTTTCTTGGAATACGGAAATTATTTGTTTAAAAATATAATTTACAAATAATTTAATATAACCTAACGAAAAATTTAATATAATTTAACGAATTATTTAATGTATAAAGACGAATTTTAGTGGCAGCGTTGAATTTTTTATAAACAGAAAAACAGATCTTGTGTTGTGACCCACTTGACCAAGAAAACATACGTTTGAGGACCGCGAGGAAAAATAAAATTCCTGCTTCAGAGTTATAGACCTTCACCTCATTTCTAAGAAAAACGCGTTTTAACCAATTCTGAAATGATTAATTGTTCCTGTATTTGATAAGAGAGAAGAGTTTCAGAGTGATAATTGTGTGTTTCATTGTGTTAATTGTGCTTCAAATGTATATGTACAGGGTGTCCAGCAAATAAGACCCTGATTTCAAAATTAAATTTCTCAAAAACAAAGATCTATTTTATATGTACAGTCGACTCTCGTTAATTCGAACTCGTCCGGACCACAAGAAATGTTCGAATTATCCGAAGTTCGGATTATTGGAAGATATGAAATAAAAACATGCTTAATAGGTACTGTTACAAAGGAATTAATATTATAGCGTTTTATAAATATATTTCGTCTGTTATCATTAGAATATGACTTAATAATAAAGCAGAATGCATAAATATATAAATTAATTAAATGATTAGAAACGAGCACAATGGAAGAAAAATTTGAGGTGTCACTGATGGACAGACGGGCACTAAGAAAGTGGATATCAAATGCATTGAACTGTATATATACTCGTTCGGAACAATTTTCACAAAACTCAAAGAAAGAAAGTTATTCAAATGATCTAAAATCCGTGAGAAAGAAGAGAAAAATGAAAAATCGGAATTCTCGTTTGTTCGAATTAAACGAAGTTCAGAGAAAATGAGTTCGAATTAGTGAAAGTTTTTAACGTTATTCTGCCATTGAAAATTTCGGGACTTCATGTTTCATTCGAATTAAGCGAAAATTCGAATTAACGAGAGTCGATTGTATATTTTAGTCTTAAATTTAAAATATAAGTTACTTTAATGAACGAATAATATGTAATAAAGAGCAAAAACGTTAGAAAGTTGTGATGTCCTCTCCAATCCTGTAATACAGTCACCGCCAAAAAAATCTTGACACTTTCGATTTTTGATGTTTTGTTAAATATCTAGAAATATACACAAGGAATCATTCTGAAACTAATGGTGTGTAAACAAAATAGTACACGTCATATATTTTGACAAAGATTTCCCCCCGAAATCTAACAGGGGACCGTCAATAATTTGAAAAAGAACGAAGGTCTTTTGGATCACCCTGTCAAAACTAATAAAGCAAAACAGTTTAAACTGCAGAAAACGATTAAGTGGCTTATTGTGATAAGTTGTGTCGATTTTTATGAATATAGCCTGAAAACTCGTAGAGAAATTAAAGTTTTTATAAAAAGGTCCAAAATTTTTCCAAGTTTTTTGCTTATAATTTTCAGAGCTCTTCATAAAACACAATAATCTTTTCAGAAAATATGACAAACAACATTGCACATAAAAAATTATTTAGTAAACCCGTTCATTTTTCATACATTTTTTATTATTTTTTAATTCTAATTACAGGGTGTTATGTGCAATGTTGTTTGTCATATTTTCTGAAAAGATTATTGTGTTTTATGAAGAACTCTGAAAATTATAAACAAAAAACTTGGAAAAATTTTGGACCGTTTTTATAAAAACTTTAATTTCTCTACGAGTTTACAAGCTATATTCATAAAAATCGACACAACTTATCACAATAAGCCATTTAATCATTATCTGCAGTTTAAACTGTTTTGCTTCATTAGTTTTGACAGGGTGATCCAAAAGATTTTCGTTCTTTTTCAATTTATTGACGGTCCCCTGTTAGATTTCGGGGAAAAATCTTTGTCAAAATATATGACGTGTACTATTTTGTTTACACGCCAGGAGTTTCAGAATAATTCCTTGTGTATATTTCTAGATATTTAACAAAACATCAAAAATCGAAAGTGTCAAGATTTTTTTGGCGGTGACTGTACATTATTTACCAAACGTCTTAAAAAAAAAAAAAAAAAAAAAGAAGAAAAGAAATCTATTTAGATGTCTACGATTAACGTTACGAGGTGGTACCCGTCGAAATTCGACGAAAGAAAACGTTTTAGAAGGAACTATTTCATTGATTTATTACAACATACAAAATCAGCTACAGTAAAAAATGCATCTTATATTGGTCAGTTTATAACTCTAAAAGAAATATTATTTAAAGCTAAAATTAACAAAATACCATTTCTATAAAAGTCAGTTGTCCAAATTATTAAAATTGAACTTTAATTGCATATGTAATAAGTAAAATATGATAAAGATAAGTTATTATGATGAAGTTATCGGTTGAAACTCTTATGCTTGGTAAAAATTTAAAAAAGAAAAAAAAAAAAAAAAAAAAAAAATTCAATTGACACGATCATAAAATTTCAAGTGAAATCTAAACCCGTCATCATTTTCAACTTCTCAAAATTTACATACGAAATTTTAATGTCATTTTTTTTTCAATTTTAAGAGAAATCTGTTGCCACAATTACAAAATTCGCACAAAAAGTATAAAAAAATTAATATCTCAAAAATAAATTGAGATACAGCTTTAAACAAATTGCATTTAACACTACATTTTTTTCTCTCTGTACGACGGTGTAAAAATTTAGAATGTGCGGTGTTTAGATGTATAAAAATTGCAGTAGCAAAATTTGCAAATCCGAATTGCATGGGAAAGTGTTGCCATTCACAAAATGACGTATGCGTTACGCACAGATACGTTTGGCTTTTATAATATAGATTAAAATGCAACAATAGAATTATGCGGTAAACGGTTCGTTTATTAGGTAAGCTGTAGAAATGTTATATACAGAAGTTTCGTACGCTGAATATTTTGAAAAGATTGTGTTCTGATTGCAGAAAATGCTTGATTTATGGCACATTTCTTTTTTTTAGATTGCTTGCAGAGAACGGGTTTTTCGGCTTTACAGTGCCATATATTAACTATTTCTCGAACTAAATTTTCGGAATTTTGCTGGATACCCTGTATGTAATTCGATATAATTCCAGTGCTCAAAATACATGCAAGATTATTACATGAAATCGTTAATCTCAAATTCTTTGCTCCATGAACACGAAATTTTCTGATATATATATGTACTAGGTAAGAAATAGAATTGCGAAATATCGCGAAAATTATACAAAATTTGTTACCACAGTACCTCTTTCCCGTGGGAAATTTTCCAAATTAAAGGAAGGCCTTCTACCCATAGCCAAAAAGCAAGCACAAAAAGTTTGGTTCTATTCCATGTATATAATTTTACACAGTTTTCGATTAGGTCAAAAATGAAAATCGCACAGACATCGCTATCAAAGTTCTCCCTTCCGGCAGATTTTTTTTCAATTCAATTAGGACCTGCTTACCATAGTATAAAAAATGCACAAAATGAATTAATTATTTAAGAAAAATCATGCGTTAAGCATAGATTATGAAACACTTTCCAACACTTCCTGAGATCTTTAACAAAACTTCGTTATCCAGGAAAATAAGGTATTACTGTAAATAGCCAAATATGTATTCCAATGCTTTTGAACAATCCTGCATTTGATCTGTCGGTTGATATATAGACTACATAATGGGGAAATTTAATTTAGCAACAAAACGCCTAACTGATTGAAAATTTCCTTTTAGCAATTTATACTAATATATGGAAACATACTTGAACACTTCTGTTCAGCACTGTAGTTTACTTAGTACCTTTAACACACAAAAGTATTTTGCTAAAATTTAGTTCAAACGAAAATACTCTTTAAACTACTCAAATCACATTTTCAGATATTGTCATCCACAGGCAAACCATGTATCCAGTTCATAGTGTGACCCTGACCCTGTATATCATTTTGTCTATATTCTACGAACACTTCTTAGTAAACTCAATGGAATTCAACGTAAAAATGCATAACTTATTTAAAAAACACCTTTAAGTACATTACTCTCATATTCCGTAACCTTTCCGAGATCTTTTGTGTAACCCTGTATATTTAATTTGTGTAATTATTAGCATTTATACTCACCATATAACATGCATACATTTCGTGAAACTTAAAAGCGTATATCATAATTGCATTTTATCCATCTAACAGCCACCATCCATAATAGACAGTACTTCGAATAGAATATACTATTCGAAATCTTTTGTGTGTCCCTGTAAATGCTTCGTACTATGTATGAAATAACTCATATTAAGCCTCAGCTACGTACATTAATTTGTTTATACATGAAATCGTTTACCCTAGTTAAAATATGTCGCAAACAATTCCCCCCTTTATTATTATGTAATGGAATTTTTGTGTGGCCGTGTAATTGAATAATAAGCATACTTTTCAATGTATATTTTACAAAAGAGAGAGAGAGAGAGAGAGAGAGAGAGAGAGAGAGAGATTGCATCTTTTAGTACTCTTCGTAGGTGCATGTAAATTTGAGTGTGTTTGACAGGATGTTGGATGTAACATCTTTAAAATTCATTTGAAATGATTTTTCCCCTTAGGCCATAATGTAATGGAAAACTTTTGACTGTCCCTGTAAATAAACTAATCATGGTAGAAACTTCATTTTCAATAATGTTCGTGCTAGGATAAACGTCAATAACATAAAAAAATTTCTTGGCGATCTGACTATATTTACAAGAGTTAGAGCGTGGACTGACGGACAGACAAACCGAAAGCATAAATTTTTCAACTTGTTGGAAAGTGATAAAAAAAAAGATTTAATTCTATGCATAACTTCATAATGCACTTTTCGTTAATTCAATAAGAACAAGTTGGAAATTGCACGTGAAGCGTAGCAAATAAGGTGCGTTCGTACGATAACAAAGTTTTTAAAATATTCAGATTTTTCTGTTATAGTAGACAGTGCTTCGGATACAGTATGGTGGCCGAAATCTTTTTTGTGTTCCTGTAAATATACAGGAAGTAACTTTTATTACACCTTATCAACGCATATCATATTCATAAAATGTGAAATAGTTCAATATAATCAAAGTACGCCCCAAACAATGTTTCCCCGTATAGCATTATGTAGTAGAATACT
The DNA here is from genome assembly GCA_964019185.1 of Maratus speculifer. Taxonomy (NCBI): domain Eukaryota; kingdom Metazoa; phylum Arthropoda; class Arachnida; order Araneae; family Salticidae; genus Maratus; species Maratus speculifer. The sequence goes on along the minus strand of OZ025291.1, from coordinate 413,212,330 downwards.
TCTGTGTGGCCCTGTAATTTAATAATAAATGTTGTTTGCATTACAGACTCTATGGAATGTATAATTTAATATATATATACTTCATACGTTCATGTCAGTTCTATTATATTCGAAAGAGTTTAAGAGCCCACAATAGTCACAGAAAAAGTACACAAAAAGACCCGGATGACCATGTAAAGTCTATGGGAGCGTTCTTTTCTAATATCTCACTCGAATTTTAATATTTTTATATGATTTTTTTGCACAAGATAGCTGAGGGCAATTCACAACCGGGCTAGTTTTTACTTTTTCAATTTTTGTTTCAGATTTTCTTTAAAAAATTACTTTAACTTTCGAAACCGGTTTAAACCGGTTCTGAAACTGAAATTATCGTAATATAAAAAATATATAACCAAAATCGAAAAAGTAAAAACTAGCCCGGTTGTGGATTGCCCTCAGCTATCTTGTGCAAAAAAATCATGCAAAAATATTAAAATTTGAGCGAGATATTAGAAAAGAACGCTCCCATAGACTTTACATAATCATCCGGGTCTTTTTGCGTACTTTTTCTGTGACTATTGTGGGCTCTTGACCATGTAAAGTCTATGGGAGCGTTCTTTTCTAATAGCTCGTTCAAATTTTAATATTTTGACATGATTTTTTTTGCATAAAATAGTTCAGGACGATCCACAACCGGGCTAGTTTTTACTTTTTCGATTTTGGTTTTAGATTTTTTTAAAAAAATTACTTTAATTTTCAAAACCGGTTTAAACCGGTTCTGAAACTGAAACTATCATAGTATAAAAAATATATAACCAAAATCGAAAAAGTAAAAACTAGCCCGGTTGTGGATCGTCCTGAACTATTTTATGCAAAAAAAATCATGTCAAAATATTAAAATTTGAACGAGATATTAGAAAAGAACGCTCCCATAGACTTTACATGGTCATCCGGGTCTTTTTCTGTACTTTTCCTGTGACTATTGTGGGCTCTTAACATCATTATAATGTACTTGAAACTATTTCCCCCTCCCCCCATTGACCGTAATGTAACGGAATACTTTTGATTACTCCTATAATCAAAATATACATCCGATTTTCAAAAAATTTGAAATGACTCGACAAAATTACATAATAATTACATATTTTAAATTTCAAACGATTATAAAATATGCTTAAAAAAAAAAAAAAAAAAAAAAAAATACTAACCGACTTCAAAAAAAAAAGAATCAAGCTTGGCGACAACTTGGCGCTAACGCATATGAATGCAAAGTTTTAATATACTTATGATTTGAAAAAGATTGCAACAATAAAAGATTATTTGCGCCAAATCATTATTATTACTAGGACTTCCCTCAGAGGGATTAGTCTGAGCGATATTGCTGAGAATACACATTCAATAACTTGCGATAAGTAAAGAAAATGAGATGTTACCCTTAATTGGTCATTCATTGTGATAAAATATAATGAGGAAAATAAGCATATCGAATCGTAGAACTACAAAATCTTGTTACATATACTATTTTTATAAAAGAAAAGCAAACCATGAATGGATATAAAATTGGAAATATGCAAAATGTTAAAACTAATACAGAAAATAAAACACCAAAATTTCCTATATTGGAAATATAGCTCTTTGAAATGATGTCATGAGCATAAACAGAAGCTTCGCACAGATTTGAGGAACTGTAAATAACATAAACTATTATGTTTGAAGAGAAATGTAGTGTATTTTATATGGTGTGAAATCCGTCCGAATAGTTTATAATGTTGAATATCTGTTTTCCACGGATGCAATGAGGATGTCGATAAGAGTTAAGGAATCCTTTTTTAAAAATTTGTCCTAAACGAGCACTTACATCTTATAAGTTACTGTGATGCCAAAGTTATAGTTTCTGACCCCAACAGTAATCCTAGAAATTGCAATATTCTCAATAAATTGGGTTTAAAACTTTTTCTAGAAAAAAAATGTTTAATATATGAAATTAAATTGTCGAATGTTTTAGAAATCGTTCATAACGAGAATATTATATCTTAAAAGTTGCCACCAAAAAAAAAAGATTTTAAATATTTAGTCATATCAACATCAAAGAATTCTCAATTTTAGAACTTTTTTTGCTCGTGCATTTATGGTGATTATTGTTCCTACGCAAAATATAGTATATTTTGCAGCAAAGATGGTTACCAACATTTTTTGCTCATATTATTTTTTAAATAGGCTAGGTACTCACAATGATAACGAAAAACACACAAACGTTAATGCTTTATAGCATAGAAATACAGAATCAAAAGCTATTCATCTCCTAGTATATACACATCATATAAATTATCTAATTAGTGCTAGCAGATGAGTTTTTAAATATACATAGATCAATATAATGCTTCATTTTTCTTTTATTAGTATTTCTTAGTATTCATTTTTCATTTATTTGTATTATTCAGTAAAAAACTCACTTTCTTAAGCCCGAATTACGTCAAACTTTTTATAAAAGCGCCTAAGTCCATATAACAGCGAAGTATTGTGAAGAGTATTAAATACAAGGTAGTAAGACACTTCGCCGAACGCAGGTAATAAATCGCCAAATATTGTCCTTTTCGCCCTCTCTCGAAATGCATTTTTTTTCGTATATTTAAAAAACACGATTTTGAGTCATCTTATTTAAAATTCAAATAAATAAATGAGAGGAAGCAATAATAGCATAAGTCAAAACATTCATAAGTCAACATCAAGGAATTGTATCGTAGTTACACATGTGGAAAAAAGCTGCTTTCGGCCAAAAAACGTTGTTTTCACTAAATTTGAATCCGATTAAAAAAAGTACCGTGATTAATTAAAATGTTATAGGCAGAGCTGCCAAGTCTCCGGTATTTTAATACAGAAAATGTTTTATTAAATTGGAACATTCTGCGGATTTAAAAAATAACTTTTCCTATAAGAAAATTCTGCTATGCAATAAGCGAGGGTTTGGAATCTCTATATAGGAATATTTCGTAATCTACTTTTTAACCTTAAAAAAAGCAACGACCATTTTTCGGGTACAAAAAGTAATTGTTCCATTTTGCATACAAGGTACTGATTATAATATTGATAGATCTATGGTGATAAATTTCCAATAATTTTTCAAATCCCATTTATTTCATTAAAAATATAAATCTTTTATTCATTTAGTTTAAAATAAATGGTTTTTAACTAATTTCATAATACTTTTGAAATATCACTTTTCATTGAAATATTCATACTTAATCCATAACGTACATAATATATGACTCTGTTATTACATAAGTCATCTTTTTATTATCATAAAAATTGTGTTTTTACTGATTTTTGTTAACTCAATAGGAAAAATTTTGTGTTTTGAGCAATAGATGTCCGCATTTCCTATTATTTATTTATTTTAACAAAATTCTTTGTATTTCGAAGAATTTTTATTTAAATAGGAAATCCAGATGTCGCTGTTAATAAAGAAGAAAGTTACAAAAAAGGGTACAAAACGAGTATCAAATATGGGAAAACGACGAATCCCAAAAAAGACGTCGTATGAAATATCATCTTTTAAAGCAAAAAAACGAGGTCTGATTATCGAGCCTACTGATTACAAAATGTGCATTACATTAAAAAAAATGCTGCAAATATTGATTATTTTTTCTTTTGTGCAGTTTTGGCTTCGAAAGGTGCGCTATGTTGCAAAAAGATAAAAGCGCCTATGAAAACACACCTGGTAAACTTTCATGTTCAGTTTTACAAATAAATATGGCACATACATGCCCTATATACACCGAGGTACCTAATTGGTGCCAAAATGGCGTTTAGTTGCCTAACATGCTGGTTATCATATAAATGTTATAATAAATTGTTTGTTCTAAAAATATTATCATTTATTGATTGTTATATCTTTTTTAATAACAGGAAATGTTGCATTTATTCCTTTTTTTTTTTCATTTTGAAATAAATAAATAACGTGTTGTTATAGCATGCTATATGCATCTGGTAATCAAAACGATGTTTTCGCCTAATTGGCATAAAAAATCTCGCCAAACCCGGTGCTTATATCTCAAGTATTTTATTTATGTATACTATAATTGTTTTTACATACCACTTACTTCTTCTGGTATGTAGAAATAGGTAAGTGGCTCCTTTATGTAGTATAAATTGTATAAAACTTTAAAAAATAGCCCCGTTGCCCCTTTTTGGATCGAATTAAAAAAAATCAATGTCTAATTCCAGTATTGCTCCCAGGTATGCATACATACTCCATATTTCAAAGTTGTATGCCAACAGGAAACTGATGAAAAATGGGAAAAAATGTCACATATGCACCAGGGTACATAATTGGCGTCAAAATGGCATTATTTTACCTGAGATGGTAACCCGGCTTTATTTATTTATTATTTGTTTATTTACTCATAAAATGTTTATTTACTTTCACTTCCTTCTTTTAATTATATAAAATATTTCTTTTTATAGTTATTAATTATTATTATTATTTTATTTACTGTAAGTTCTTTTTGAAAATAGAAAATAATTTAAAAATGTGTATGTAAGCGTTATTTGAAAAGGGAGTTTTCGCCAAATGGGCTTTGAAAAAAATTGCGCCATTTCTGATGCGCTTGTGGTATCCGTGCCGAAAAATTAGTGACCAGAATTGACTTCCATACACAAACAAAATATAAGTTAAAAGAAAACATGCAATGAAAATAAATATAAAGGGAAAATGATGTCATAAAAGAAACTTTTTATTTAAAAACGTAATTGTTTCTAATTTTCACACGCGAAATATGTAAAACATTCTTTTAGCGATCAAAAAGTGCTGTTAAGAGATTATTACAAAATCTCAAAATCAAAGTTTTTATGACATTTTTTAATATAAAAAAATAACAGTTTTATTTTCCTGCATGATTAAATTTTAAAATGTTTTATTGCATTCAATATTTCTGAGTGCAAAAATGATTACTATTTACTCCATGTATTGATTCGGTTATCTACGAAAATCTCCAGCCGGTGAAAATCACGCTCACCAAATTTCTGTGACGTATGCACATAAATTGTGCTTTTTTATCAGTTTTTTTAATATAACTTTTAAACTATTTGGAATTAATTTTTAAAAGTAGGTGCATTCACCAGATTACCTTCATAGGTACCTATTTGTACAAACAGAATCAAAATCCTACAAGTACTTTTTGAGATTTGCTTGACGAAAGAATTTTTTTGAATTTTAATATCGTTACGTATCTCTGAGTATAAAGACTTCGCTTCGCTCAGACAATTATTTTTTTTATCAGATTTACATTTTTCTATCTAAAAAATTCTAATCATCAGAATTTAATGAAATTAAAATGGGACCACATGGGTATCATACTTTCAAACAAAAAAAGAGTTATCAAAATCGGTTCATATTTACGGAAGTTATGAGTGAACGAGAAATACAGTCGAGTCTCTATATAACGAAATCCACCGTTCCAGTAAAAAATTCGTTATATAGAGAAATTCGATGTATAGAGAATGATGTTAAAAATCGTATTTAATGTGTGAAATTTGAACAAATATTATTTTTGGTCTTTTGAATTAAGAATATGAAGTGTTTAAAAGTAAATATTAACCTAACATTTTATTTCTTAATTATTTAAGCCGTTTCAAAAAAGAGAACTGACATTTATTTGAAAGCTTAATGAAAATCAAATATGGAAGACTTGCATTAATTTCAGACGAAGAAATCTGTAATTTTTTGTTGCTTTGATTTTAAAGTTGTTACGCTCTCAAAAACATGCTCAAATTTTAGCAAGGAATGAAAAATTGTAGTTAACATTTCCCCCCATTTGAAAGCCTCTCTTATGTGCCTCACATTGATTCCTCTCTTACATGTGTATCAATCCAATTGACACTGTTTTGAGAAGGATGTGGAAAAGTGTGTGGGAGGTGGGATGAATTCTTTGGATTTAAAGAACAAGGAGAGAAGTAATAATAATAATAATAATAAAACTCAGCACAGACGATAAATCAAAAATAAGTGATGGAAAATTGATTCCATATGATTTCGAAGCTTTTTAAAACTGAATAAATTAAGACCAATTTATGAAAAAATTCGTTATATGGAGATAGATATTTCGCTATATAGAGACTGTTTTTAATGTAGTCATGCGAAAAGGGAACCGTTCCTACTAAAATTTCGTTATATAGAGAAATTCGATGTATGGAGTTTCGATATAGGGAGACTCGACTGTACATACAGGTCGAAATCATAACCTACTCCTTGAAGTCGGTTAAAAATGCATTTGAAACTTTTTTCCCCATTGACCGCAATGTAATGGAATACTCTTGATTGTCCCTGTAATTGATCTATGCATCCGATTTTCATAAAATTTGAAATGACTCGACAAAATTACGTAATAAATATATATTTTAAATTTCAAACGATTCGGTTGGATAGTTTTTGCGTTGTTATATGCGGACAGACTGACAGATGGACGGACTGAACGACAACTATAGGTGCTACGTATTTATACATAATTACGAACGCACCTAAAAATAATTATTTTAAAAATAACGATAAAAAATAATTTGCGGCACAGATGTCATATACGGACAAGATAGGCGCGATTTCCTCCCTCCCTCCTGCCAATCTGGCGAAAACTTTATTTTGAATATTGCTGTAAGTGTTAATATTTACGATTTTTTTTTATATTTATAGTTATTATTACGTTTATTATTTATAAATTGTTTATTTATTGCATCGACTTTTGTTTCTTTTTTAATAAATTTTTGGAACAAAATAACTGTGTTGCCATATGAGGCGTAAAATCGCCATTTTGTTGCAATCGCGCCAATGTGGTGCGTATACGACATCTGTGCCAAACATTCTTTCATTAAAATCCACAAAAAATGTAGAAAACATATCAATTTTTTAAATGCAGTAAGAAGTAGAGAGTCCCGAAAAAAAACCCTTAAATGCGCGGATAAATTGCAATGAGCTAGATTATGAAAGATTAATAGATTTAAACGGTAATTTCGTAAAATTAGCCAGTTATCACCAGGGCTGTGGAGTCGGAGTCGTGGAGTCGGAGTCGGGCCTATTTTTGAGAAAAAGGAGTCGGAGTCGTAAAAAACACCCGACTCCGACTCCGGCTTTTTTTAGACAGTTTGAAGTGAAATTAAACCAATAAAATGTAATTTTAAATCCATAGAAGGAATTCTTATCGTTATTTTTGGATTATATCGGACTACCCAACTTAAAGAATCCCAATAAACTGCCCAGTGTATACAGGAGATGAAAACTGTTTTTAATTAAAAGCTCTAGTAGATCCCAGATTATTTGCGAACTAGTAAAATTTTCATCTTCAATTTTATTTTCTTCTATCTTTACAAGAATAAAGTATTGGATTCTCGAAAAATTTTGGTTTCCGGCATTCGTTGGATTTATACGTTTTAGAATATCTAGAACTGAACATGATTTGATAGTTTTTCGAAAATGTCTGTCAGTGTCTGTCACTTCGTGAGTCTGCATGCGACAAAAATTTTAGAGCGCTCTATTTTAAGAACTAATGGATGGATTTTCACAAAACTTTAGATTTTGTTAGATCTTGATAGAAATTGGGTCTGATTAATTTTTGGTGCGTATCACTCGACAGGTGCTTTGCTATGCTGCATTATTCACAATTTCCATAGTAGCTATATCTTAAAAATTAATGCACGGATTTTTATAAAACTCTAGATTCAGTTAGTCCTTGATATAATTAGGTGCTGCAAATTTTTTGGTGCAAATCGCTCAATAGTTGGCGCTGCTATACTGCATTGTTCATGATATTGCAACAGCGCTATCTCAAAAACAAATGCTCGAATTTTCACCAAACTTTATATTTAATTAGTTTGTAATCTAGATTAGTATAGTTTAGTGTTTGGTGTAAATCGCGCTACAGATAGCGCTGATATGCTGATTTTTCTACTATTTTGAAATAGCTGTGGCTCAATCACTAATGCATGGATGTTCATTAAACTTTAGATTCAGTTAGTATCTGATAGAAATTGATCCTGATTCGTTTTTGATGTACATCACTCAACATGAAGCGCTGTTATGCAGAATTTTAAAATTTCAGCAATAGCCCTATCTCAGAAATTAATGTACTGATTTTCATCAAACTTCAAATTCAATTTGAAGTTGATATAACTTGTTGACTAGATTTTGGTGTAAATCACATAAGAGGTGGCGCTGCTATGCTGCATTTTTCAGGAAGTATTAACATGTGTGATGTAGAAGAAAGTTCTAAGATTAACACATCTGACTATTTTTTTTTCCTTTCCATTGAAATTTTTTTGCTCTGGAGAGCAAAAACACAAGGAACATCTGAAGAGTTAACATAAAAATTGTACAGATTTCCCCTTTTCGAGGCCACGGATCCGAAATAGTAAAATATCCGTTTTGTTATCTCTTTTATATTTCGGTAATTTAATTTTTCAGGTTTGTGGTACGTAAAATTAAAGAATTTATAAAACGGAAAATATTTTTTTTTTTTTTTTTCCAAAGCTCTAAGAACTGAATACCGAAATAATGACTTTTTGCCTTTCCTTTCGTTCCCTCATAACTTTAACCAGCATCAACATTAGTATATTAGCTTGCCAGGAAGCCAGGAGTTGGAGTCGAAGTCGGAGTTGTTAAAATTTCTGGAGTCGGAGTCGTTAAAAATTCCGGAGTCGGAGTCGGTAATTTTCCCCACCGACTCCGCAGCCCTGGTTATCACCGATTTGACATCATATATGGCAAATTAATTTTAATCGCCAAGTTGGCCAAAATTTGGCGTTATTGTGGTAATTCTGTGATAAGTCATTTTCAACAAATGCTAAATTTTGAAGATGAGATTGATTTCTTCACAGGAAATCAGGGAAGAGTTCCATATCCTGTTCTGATTTTTCTTGGCGAACTTTTTTTGGCATTAAATGATTTGAAGTGGTTGCTATTGAGGTTGCTTTTTTACTTCTGAAATGGACTTTTGTCACATTTTTTATTGTATTTTTTTGCATTTAGCATGTTTTTTTTTTTTTTTTCGGAAAAATTTACAGCTTTTGTTTCAATTTTATAGTATATATATAATAAATATATGAAACATATAAAATTATAAAGATATATATATTGGTGTATAATAACTATTTATAGTATTATGTATATCGCCAAACTATAGGATTAAATGCTAATTAATGGATGATCGTGAATGTCACATTCAATGACATTAAATACGATTCACATGTTTAAAATGTCATTAAGTGATTTTTATTTCTACTTTTTATTTGTATTTTTATTAATATTCTACTAATTATTTGTTTTTTCGAGCACAGATGTCATATACGCACCACATTTGCGCGTGCTTTTTCCCCCCGCCAATTTGGCGAAAATTTTGCTTTTGAATATATGTTACAAACTGTATGCTATAACAGCATGTGATTTTTTATTGCAATATAAAAAATAAATTAACGTGAAAAAATGAAAGAGATTCTAGTATTTTAACTAGTTGGATGTGCCAATCCCAAAATTTTCTTCTATCTCATATGTACATTTTAATATTTTTAAAACGTAGTTACTCATTTTAATGTTTTAATAATTTTAATTCAATACCATACGAACTTTGATTTTCATCTTAAATTTCTGCTTCAATCAATTAATCGGAGTAAAAACGAATTTCCGTCTCTACATGAGCCGATGAACAATAGAATGACTGGCAGATTTTTTTTTTTTTTTAATTCAGGGAGGACCTATTTGCCTTACCAAAAAATAATTATGTACAAAAGTTCAGTTCTAGGACTAACTTCATACACTTTTAGGTGGTGCAATATTGAAAATGGCATAAAATTGGCTATTGCAGCGCCCCCTTCCACGGATTTTTTTTAATTCAGGGAATTCCAACTAGCCATAGCCATACACTTACACAAAAAATTTGCTTCAATTTGATACACAACTTTATATACTTTTGGCCGGTACAATATTGAAAATGGCACAAAAATCGCGATTGCAGCGCCCCCTTTCGGCGGATTTTTCAAATTCAAGGAGGACCAACTAGCCATAGCCATACACTTACTCAAAAAATTTGGTTCAATTTGATACACAACTTTATATACTTTTGGCCGGTACAATATTGAAAATGGCACAAAAATCGCGATTGCAGCGCTCCCTTCTGGCGGAATATTTCAAAACTGAAGGAGGACCTACTTGCCACAGCCAGAAACATTCACAAAAAATTTGGTTCATTTCTATGCATAACTTCATACACTTTTCGATGGTAGAATGACGACATACACACAGACAGACATACGGACAGACAGACATTTTGTAAAAACAGGTCTTTTGGAATCTCTGACCCATAAAACGTGTAAATCCGTCGAAAAAAGGAAGTCGAAAAAAATTTCGATTACAATACTTACTTCTATCGAAGATGGAAGAAAGTAAAAAAGGAAATAAAAATAAGTAACTGATAGTTTGATGTAAATAATTATTGATATAGTATATAATAAAAGTAATTTATAAAATTAAAATGATACTTTTTTACACGTTTATTCCCTATAAACTTATTAAACGGATCTTCACCATGACACAGATGTGCTACGCTAAATTGGTGGGGGGGGGGGGGGAAGCACACGCAAATGTGGTGCGTATATGACATCTGTGCCTTTTTTCGTTATTTAAAATAAAAACTATGTCATTATGTATAATTTGGCTAAATTGGTCGACGGAATAACAGAGTAGTACCAATAGTTATATAAACATCGTATAATTTTTTTTTTATTATTTGTGATATAAATAACGTTTATTAAAAAATATATCTTTATAAATTATTTAAAAATCATGTTTTCCACCATTTAAAGAAATCTGATAAGTTGCTAAAATGGCTTTTTGTCGCCAATCGCGCCTACCAGAACAGCATATGGAATATTCCCGGAAATCGAACTATAGTTGAGTAGTAATTTTAAATAAATTTGTTCTCGTTGTCCTCCTAAGGGATCAAATTTTAAAAATCAATTTCCAACTCCTGTATAGCCCTCAGGAATACACATGTACTCAAATTTCAAAGTTCTGTTTCAACAGTGTGGGGGAAAATGAGTAGCAAGATTTGACGGTACTACTTGCTTATCCCGTCGACCAAAAAAACTATCGCCAAACTATAAGATTAAGTGCCAATAATGGATGATCGTGAATGTCACATTCAATAACATTAAATACGATTCACATGTTTAAAACGTCATTACGTGATTTTTATTTCGATTTTTTATTTGTATTTTTATTAATATTCAATTAATTATTTGGTTTTTTTTTTCGTTATTTAAGATAAAAATTGTGTCAATATGTATAATTTGGCTATTAGTTTGGCTATTTGTATAATTTGGCGAAATGGGTCGACGGGATAACCAAGTAGTACCGATTTGACTATCTTATACAAACAGTAAGTAAAAAAAAAAAAAAAAAAAAAAAAAAAAAAAGCATGTAAAACAAGAAGCAAAAGAAAAGAAAGAGGTATCAGGATAATCTTCGTTAAGAGTTCCAAATCCTGTTCTGGTTGGCGCAATTGGGCGAAGGAGACCAAAATGGTGCCAAAAAACCTTTTTAACAACTTATCAATTTTTTCACAATGGCGACAAATCATGGCTTTTAATATAAACATATATTTATTTACCAAGCATCATATAGTCATATGTTAAAAATATAAATATGATATTTATAAAAATATTTTTATTTTTATGTAGATATATTAAAAGTCTCTCTGTATGTAACTATATACTTACATAAATACATATAAATATTATGTACTTATATATTTGTTTTATAATTTTATATATTTATTATATTTATTATATATGTCAAATTAAAGTAAAAGTTAAATTTTTCCGTTAAAAATATGGTAAATGCAAATAAATACACAAAAAAGATAAATGGAAAAATCCATTCAAGTCAACTGATGAAACTGATATAAAGAAAAAACGTGTGTTTTTATTTATTAAAACATTTTTCTAAAATTGCAGGAAAACTACGTCATTTTAATTAATTTTCCACCAAGCTTGGAGTTGTTTTTATTTATTGTCATTGTTGTCTTTGTTTTCGTTGAAATTTACTTCCCAGTGCTGGCAACAAAATCGAAAAATATGTAATCATTCAAAACAAGGCCCCCTTATCATAATATCAAGGCCTCGCATTCAGGAGAAAATCCATTGTTGAAATTGTCCCTATAATTGCCAACTTATTATATGACTTTGTCTCGTATGTAATGCCACCTGGTGCATACTACTGCTAATAATCCCATAGGAAATAATGGAAAACATTTCAGTTTCTAACATTAGATGGCGCTACCAACGTGAAAATCATGTAGTTCAGCGCCCCCTGTACTGCAGTCAAAGGAAACTTGGCGAATGACAAGCCTTGATATTATGATAAGTTAGCCTTGATTCAAAATTTGACAACAATACTTAAAAATTTGATTTAAAACATTAAACACAAATAATATGTAACAATGTTTAATTGTTTAAATCATCAGCGCGTGCAACAAATAAATGAAATAAAGAATAGAATTAGGTTACAAATTCATTTCCAAAAAAAAATTCAAGTTTGTATGTTCTCTTTTTAATTGCTCTTATTACTAAAATGGATACTAATTGCTCCCTTTCTGTTTCTTCTTATTTTGCAGATGTGTTCACTGATGAAGTACAGCACATCTGGGATCAATGCCCCAATGCAAATTTCTATTTGGGAGTAGCCTCTTCAATGGATGGCGGACGGGACATTTGGAAAAGTTTCGCACCAGTTACCAGTGAAGTTGTGGACGAAGAACCTTCCCCCAAGCTTTCCTGGTGGAAAAAATCTAAAGTAACATGGTGGCGAAAGGCCTTGGCCTTTTGCTGCATATGCTATGAAGCCGAATTTTAATACAGTATAATCTAAAGATTGCAATCATTATCCAATACTCGTATCAAAGATTGCAATTTTTTTTAAACTGTATTTAGCAATGCATTTTCATTAATTTGAACTAAGTGTATTTTCGAAAATCTCAAAATTTAAATCTTTTAAGTATATCTTTTTATAAATCTTCTGAATGAATCTAGCAAAAACACTTTTCTCAGTTTAGTATTTTTTTGTTTCGGCTTCGTAGCACATTTTTCTTATTTATTTTATCTTTATGTAGTTTGTATATTTATTATCTTGTGATTTAAACTATAGCACAAATGTCATATATGCACCACATTAGCGCGATTTTTTTTCCGCTAATGTAGCGAAAACTTGTTTTCTAATACTAGCTACATCTATATGTTTTAAATGTTTTGGTATTACTTTGACTCGACCAATTTCGCCAAATTGTACAAATCGCCAAACTATTAGCCAAATTATACAAATTGATGCATTTTTTCTTTTATATAACGAAAGAACATGTAAATTAGTAGAACATAAATAAAAATACAAAAAAAAAAAAAGCTTTTGATGAAGTAACAGATACATATATTTAATGTTAAGTGAAAGTGAAATTTACGAGAATCCATTATTGGCATTTAATCTTGAAGTTTGGCGTTAAATTTTTGGTCGACAGGATAACCAAGTAGTACCATTGTTTTCTGTTATTTTAAAAAGGAAATAAAAAATAAAAAAATGTTTAGTTCATAATTATAGAACAAAACATTTTATATCATTTAAAATAAAAGAAATATAAGTAAATAAGTAGTTTATTGATATATAAACAATAGTCGAGTTATCATGTGAAGCATGCAATGACGTTTTGTTGCAATCGTGCCAGTGTGGTGCGTATATGACATCTGTGCCTAATTTATATGTATGTTTCATTATTTGAGCGGCCTTTTCTGTATATACAAAATTTTTTTGCAGCAGTTTTGAAATATTCATTTTTTAACTTAATTCATTTGGCCATTATACATATATATAAATTACTTTTTCTCAGTATACATGTAGTCTTTTAAGTATATTTATATATGCATAACAAAACCATCCATTCGGCGCCTTAATATTTAAATTAACCACAGTTACAATAGTACAAAAAACAACAATTAAAAAAAATAGCAATTTAAAATACAAACTTATTCATCAAAACGAAACAAAAAAAAATCCAAACCAATCCAAAACAAAAACATGCAGAAAAAACAAACAAATAAAAATCGAAACAAAAAACACCAAATCAATCCAAAACTAAAACATTAAAAAAAATAATAATAAAAATCGAAACAAAAACGGGCAAAAGTAAAAAACCAAGTCAAAATAAAACAAAATCTGACAAAAAACATTAAAAAGCAAACCACAAAACAAATCAAAATATAATAAAGGTTAGTAATTTAAAACTTTAAATATTATTCTTTAGTTTTAAAATGCGGCATATCTACTTCCCTACCACCTCGCAGTCCAAAATCATCGAATAAAAATGTGGCACCTTCTCCTCTTGGCATCATACTACCCTCCGACATCGGGTACTATCAGGGCATCTTCTTCTCTTACCATCTAACTACCCACCGACATCGGGTACAATCTGGGCATCCTCTTCTCTTACCATCTAACTACCCACCGACATCGGGTACTATCAGGGCATCTTCTTCTCTTACCATCTAACTACCCACCGACATCGGGTACAATCTGGGCATCCTCTTCTCTTACCATCTAACTACCCACCGACATCGGGTACAATCTGGGCATCCTCTTCTCTTACCATCTAACTAACCACCGACATCGGGTACAATCTGGGCATCCTCTTCTCTTAACATCTACTGTAGCAATTTCTCGACTCATCCCATAGCCTACAAACATCAGGCTTCACTTTGGCAGAATCAGTGTTCATTGGCTAGCTACTACTCATACTCATGTCTTCAATAGTATTAGTGATTTTTATTATTCTTTTTTATTTTTATCTATTTATTTATTTATTTATTTTTTTTTTTTTGGGGGGGGGGGTGAGAATTACATCGATTTCTCATAGTTCGCTTGCATTTATGAGAAATCGATGCTTCAGTTATTTACAAGTTATAACAATTGTTAAAGGTTTTTTTTTTTTTTTTTTTTTTTTTTAATTTTAATTTTAAGGGAAATTATAGTGCTATATTTAGTTTCGCGCGCGTGAAAAAAAAAAAAAAGCATAACTGGCCAATTTATCAAATTTCTTCACTATATTTTTTAATTACTCAATTTTTTTTTTTCATAGGTCGTTCGAGAAAATCGTGAATTTCGTCAATTTGTTACAAAAAATAGAAAACTTCGTGAGTAAGTTAAGAATGCGAATTTCGTTGATCGGGCATGGGAAATCGCGAATTTTTTTCAATCAGGTTCGGATAAATCGCAAATTTTGTTGATCGGGCTTAGAAATATCACGAATTTTTTTATGTTGTGAGGGCAAAATAGCAAATTTCTTCAGTTGGATCGGACGCAATAAAGTGTAGAGTTTTGTCGATCGGCCTCGGAAAAAAATCGCGAATTTCGTTCGTTGGCACAGTCGATAAGGCGTGGAAAATTGTCAATTTATCGGTCGGGCACGAAACATCGTTAGTTTTCTTGTAAATTTTTCATCCACTGCAGAAAAAATGGCGTTTTATTATGTTTAACGCGGGAAAAGATCGTGAATTTTGTTGATCGAGCTTGGAAATTGCGAATTTCGGTGACCGGGCTCCAAAATACTGCGAATTTAGTACGATCAGGCACGGAAAAAATCGTCAGTTTTGTTGCAAATTGCACGAAATAGATTGTAAAATGTTCACCGGCTACAGGTAAAAAATCGGAAATTTCGCGATTGGGAAGAGAAAAATAGCTTATTTTTCAATCGGCTTTCATAAAATCGCGAATTGGGCACGAAAATTTCACGAATTTTGTTGATCATATGTGGAAAAATCGCGGATTTCGTCGATTGGACACGGAAAAATAAGGAGTTTTGTTGATCGGTAGCGAGTTTCGTTGATCGGATGTGTAGGAATAGCGAGTTTCGTTGATCGGATGTGTAGAAATAGCGAGTTTCATCGATCAGGGCCAAAAAATAGAAAAATCCGCTAATAGGGAACAGAATAATCTCGAATTTTCTCAATCGGGTTCCATAAATTCGCGAATGTAGCACGAAAACATCACGAGTTTTGTTAATCATGTGCGGAAAATTCTCGTATTTTGTCGATCATGTGCGGAAAAATGCAATTTCGTCGATCGGAACACGGAAAAAAACGAATTTAGTAGATCAGGCATAAAAAAATTGCGAAACTCATAGATCAGAGGCGTAAAAATCGCGATTTTGGTCGATTGGACTATAAAAAAAAATGCCATTTTCGTTGGTTATGCACAAAAATATCACGAATTTTGTTAATCACGTACGGAAAAATGAATTTTGTTGATCGAGCTCGGAAAATTTGCGAATTTCGCGGAAAAATCCGAAAATTCGTCAATTACGCGCTGAAAATAGCAAATTTCGTCGATCGGGCTCCGAAAAACCGCAAATTTTGTCGATGAGGCACAGAAAAATCAAATAGCGCACAAAATAATCGTAAAATATTCATCGGAGGCAAAAAATCGCAAATTTTGCCCATGAGACCCACGAAAATCCTAAATTTCATCAATTACGACCTGGAAAATAGCAAATATTGTCGATCGGCAAGGTAAACCTGCGAGCTTTATCGATCGGGCTCCGAAAAACCGCGAATTTTGTCAATGAGGTACGGAAAAATAGTCAATTTTGTTGTAAATTGCGAGGAAAATTTGCAAATTGCTCGTCTGCTACGGAAAAAATCCCTTGTTTTGTCTTTTTATCTCGAAAAAAGATCGCAAGTTTCGTCGATCAAGCGCGGAAAATTCCTTTGTTAGGCGCTGAAAAAATCCAAAATTTTGTAAATCAGGCGCGGAAATATCGCAATTTCGTCGATCGAGTTAGGAAAAATAACGAGTTTTGCCGATCGCGGTCCGAAAAATCGCAAATTTTGTCGATGATGCGTGAAGAAATTGAGAATTTCGTTGATAGGCTGCTGAACAATCGTGAATTTCGTCAGTTTATCGCAAGAAAAATCGCGAATTTTGTCACAGTTAGTTGAGAATCGCGTTTCGTTGTTCGGGTGCAGAGAAATCACGAGTTTCGTCGATCAGGGCCAAAAAAATCGCAAATTTCACTGATAGGTAACAGAAAAATAGCGAATTTTGTCGATCGGATTCCATAAAATCGCGAATTGGACACGACAATATCACGAATTTCGACGATCGGGACGCGGAAAGAAACTATTTTGGTCGATCAGGTGTGAAAAAATTGCGAAACTCGTTGAATAGGGGCGTAAAAATCGTGAATTTTGTCGATTGAGTTCCGAAAAATCGCGAATTTCGTTGGTCGAGCACAATATTACGAGTATCGTCGATCAAGCGCGGAAAAATAGTGAATTTTGTCTATCAAGCGCGGAAAAATTACGAATTTCTATATCCTTATCAAATGAATTGAATGTATTTACTGGGTAGGGATATTAACTCGGGAGAGGGGTAAAATGCGCCCTCTCCCCTCTGATACAATATTTTTTATCTTATTATAGGACATACATTACCTCCTCGAAATATAATTCTCGCCGTGTGGTCTTCGAAAACCCAGACATTTTTATATGTGGCCCTTCTTTTAAAAAGGTTTTGCACCCCTGACATAGACGTAATTTTAAAAGAAAATTTTAGAATTAGCTAAAGCTGTTATAATTAACTAAATTTTAGAATTATCTAAAGGTAAATTTTATTAAATTGTAATTTTATTCTGCAAAAGTTCTATATGGTGGTAATTTTTTTTAATTAGACCACTTGAATAGCTATCAGGGACAAAATATCAAAAATATGCTTTTTATTATTATGTCAACAATTTAAAATACCTTAACAAACAAAAAATAATAGAAAAAGGCCTAATTGGTAATATTTTTAGGATATTTTGCATTGTACCCTAAATCCTGCTATTGATCTAATATATTTTTATTTTTTTTTTAAATAGTGTTGATTTATTTTCGAAATTTTTACGTGGTTCTTCTTGTACTACCTTTAGATACATATCGTCGATTTAAATAATTAATTAATTGGTCAGTTCTGCTTTAGGGGGGAGGGGGGCCTCTCTGACGAGACTCCACCTTGACGTGGTAGAGAGGCTTAAAAGTGCCACTTCAAATTACGCATTTACAATAAAATTCGAAAATATATAAAAAATGTTACATTTTGATATTTCATATAAAACGAACATGCCAAATGCCTCAATAATTGACAAAATAAATTTTATATCCAAAACATTTTTCAAGAAATTTTTCCTCTTAACACAATAGTCTAGAAAGCAGGATGTAATATACATTTTTGAAACTGCTTTTAGCGACGCTGATTTTCCTGTATGCGATAGATTACATGATTCAGAAAACGAAACTCCAGTCAGTTGACGATCTAGCGGGTTTTTTTTTTTTATATAGAAACATCATGTAATCCGCTGCAAAATGAAATTAATGTAATTCGGATTAAGAAAGATTGCTACAAATCCAGAGAAATATCTGTAATCGGGATATCATTCATTTAACTTTTTACTGGAATGTTCCATATTTTGAATGTATCATCATCCCCATTAACTAATAGTTTCTTTACATATAGACCCATTGCTCGGGGCATATGTGGCAACATAAGGCAAATGTGGTGTTTTCACATTCGTAAACAGAGTGATTTGCGCTTCATTTTTTAAATACTTAGAAAAGTAATGCAAGAATAAGAAAAATCAAAATTAAACAAAAAGACCACACGTGCTTTAAACCGTTTCTGTGGCGTCAATGCAAAGGGTCTATATTATCCAATCAATTACTACACTAAGATCAGCGATGCTAAAATAAGTTTTAAAATGGGGCGTTGCCTCTGGAGTACAGCGTTAAACGGAATTTTTTAAAAAAATGGATTGATAAAAAAAGGCGTTTTATCAATTCTGAATATGAACTTTTTTAGTAATAAATAGCTTCCAGGCATTTCTGAGATTGCTAACTGGATGGTCAAAGCACACAATTATGCCATCCAGGTGATTCGGTTTAATAATTATATGAGTAGAGACGAAGTGGCACTTGAACTAAGAGAGTCTCACAAAACAAAAATTAGTTGGGGATAAGTGGGATAAATATTTTTGCAATTTTCGGCTAGTTATTTTTATTTAAACAGTTTTTACGTTCGTAGAATTTTCTAAAACCTTCAAGTGGAAGTCCATCAATTTCATGTGATGTCGAAAGCTGTATTGTGAGCTAAATGATTATGTAAATTTAGCAAAATGTCCAATGACCATTAAATCAGCTTAACTGCCTTCGGGAATTTTTTAGCTCGAAAACATTTCTAATATCAGAACGATAAATTATTAAATATAGTTAATATTAATTTGCCTTATTTCAACGTGCTACTTATTGGATCTCACTAATTAAAATTTCTAATTCAAAGCACGAATTAAGGTATTTTCATTCATTCAGCAAATTTGAACAATAATAAACAATCCCTCTTGTTCAGTCTGAAGAGTACTGCACTAGGGATAAAATTTAATCGCAGAGTTTCTTTAACCCTTTCGAGACGGGGGCCTTTTACGAAATTTTTAATGTTTGTCACCAATTTTTAAAAACAGATATTTGTGTCTTTTTAAATAGGGAAAATGTTCCGATGATATTAGACAAATTTTACCATAAAATTTTACTGGTGGTTATAAAAGACTCTTAAGCTTTTTTGCGGCACGTATAAGTGTCGCTCGTCCCCAAGGGGTTAAGGGTTTCGTTCATCTGACTAAGCCCCATTTGCCTCTGTCTGTTCGTCACAAAGTCCGTACACAAAACCTGCATAAGTCACAGAATACCTCATGTCACATGATAAATCATAAAAATTTTGAAAAAGTCTATTATTTTAATTGAATTAATTTTTTTCAATGTTATCCGTTCATTTTTAATTTTGAAACATTTGACTATCCCTGTAAATAAACTAATCATAGTAGAAACTTCATTTTCAACAGGGTTCGTGCTATGGTAAACATCAATAACATAGAAAAATTTTATAGCAATCCGAGTATATTTGCGGGAGTTAGAGCTCGGACAGATGGCCATACGGATAGAGAAATCGAATGCATAAACGCAGGGGTGCAAAAATACCGGGCGTCAGGTCGCCAGGGCGACTAAATTTTCGACACTGGCGCCTAGATATTTCTGACGAAAAAAAATCATATTTATAATCTTAAATAGTTATGTTTTTTTTTTTTTTTCCCATGTGGAAAGGAAAAAAAACGAAGTTCTCTTTTACTGAATCGGACCGATATTTACAGAAATTATGGGAAAATTAAGACATTGCAAATCGCTATCGGGAGGATTGCATAACATTATTTACCAACAACACGGCGTCCGCCATGATTGGTCGGATGGAGGCTTGCTTCGCTCTGCCGATAGTTTTGTCGGGGAAATAAGTTGAAGCTGTGCGCTGTTCATATGTTGAACGTAGTAATGCGCATGCGCAATTGTATTCGGTCGGGCACTGTTCTCCGGAATACAGCCATGTTTGGATGCTTAGTAGCGATAAAACCATGTGCTGCATGTTTCGTATTATTGATAGAAAATGAAGCGTTCAGGAGAATCAACAAGTAATGCAGCTAAAATTGTTAAACAAATGCGTTTAACCAATTTTTTTTTCAAGTGATAGATTTGATAAACAAACTTATTCTGTTCCAGAAAAGGTAATATCGGAAAATAGCGATACGCTGCAAAAAAATGAAGTGCCGACAAAAAATTTGGAAAATTTTCCAGTTTCATCGAAAAATGTGGATGTATCACTTGAAAAGAATGTGCAGAAACGAAAGTTTAAAGAAGAATGGTGCAACGTACTACCTTGGCTGGAGTATGATGCGAATACTAGTATAGCCAAATGCAGAACTTGTAATTTATTTCCCGATATCGCCGATTGCAATTCAAAAGTTGTAAGTGGATGTAGTGTTTCCTTCAAATTGGAAACTTTCAAGAAACACGATAAATCGTTTTAACATAAAAAATGCGCAGATGCTGAAAAAGCTTTAAATTCGCCGGAAACGACACCTTTTGCAACATGTTTGAAGAAGTGTGATGAAAATATGCTAAACCACCTGAAAAACATTTTCATATGTGCATATTATATTGCCAAAAATAATAAGCCGTTTTCAGACATTGAAAGCATCCTAGAATTGGTAAAAAAATTGGGTGTAGAAATGAGAACAGAGTATAATAATCGAACACAATGTGCATTATTTGTTTCCCACATTGCAGAAGTTATTCGAAAAGTAATTATTTCTGAAATAAAAAATAAGAAATATATTAGCCTTTTGCTAGATGCCTCAACTGACAAAGGTAGCGTTGAAAATATTTTGCTGTATCTTCGATACGTTAAAAATTATGCACTGCAAGACAGATTTTTATCTATCATTCCTCTAGATTCAGCAACTGCTGATGGATACTTTGAAACTGTCAAAGATGAATTAGATAATCTTGGTATTGCAGAACTACTGTATAACAATCAGCTTATCGGAATTGGAACAGATGGAGCTGCAACTATGATTGGAGTTGAAAATGGATTTGTCCAAAAAGTTAGACGAAATCTTAACCATTTAAATGGGATTCATTGTGTTGCATATAGGTTGCATTTAAGTATTCTAGATATCGTAAAAGACATAAAAAGTATTGATGTAATCAATTGTGTGCTAAAAAAACTATATAAATTTTATAATTCGTCAAGTAAACGAATGAGAGAACTGAAAAAGATTTCAGCAGTTTTAGAGGAAGAGATTTTGAAACTTCAATATCTCCATAATGTTAGATGGGTTGCCAGCAAAGTAGGTGCTTTAACTGCTCTTGTCAGGGATTGGAAATCAATCATAATTCACCTGGAAACAATTGCTGCTAATGAAAAGGGAAATGCTTCTGCAGAAGCTAAAGGTCTGTTAACCCTTTAATTCCCATGCTAGAACGCGTTCTAGAAATTATGTAGTTCATTTCACACCAGAAAAATTCAATGGCTAATTTCGTTTTATTTAAATACGGAATGTTCTGTTATTGATTAAAGCAAATATTGTTGTTTTAGTTTTCTGGTGGGAACTGAAATATACGAATTAAAATATCTCGGGCGGTCTTGGGCGGTTTGGGATCCACAGGGTTAAAGCACTTGAAATGTTTTTAATTTATCCAAATAACACATTTTTTGTGAGATTTTTTGATAATTGTAAAAAAATTGTCTCTCATTTTCCAGAAAGAAGACATTGTCATTTCCAGCGTTCAGTCATTTGTTAAGAAAACTGTTGAAGATTTAAGTATATTATCAACCGTACCTGGACATTATGAAGACATATTTGTCAAAAATACATCTCTTGAAGGCAAATTTAAAGAAATAGAACTATCTGGATTTTGTGAGTAAACTATAGTTCAGATAGAAAATACTAAAAAGAAGCTTATTGATGATGCCTCAAAATATATCAACCAGAGGTTCACTATTGATGAAAATAGTATAGAAATGTGCACCAAAATATTCGATACATTTTCCTGGCCCAGTGGAAAAGAACTTCAAAATTTTGGAACAAAAGAAATTAAATTATGAATAAATCATTTCCAAAAATATTTTATCTCATCGAATATTGATTTGGAAACAGCTGAAAGTCTTGTTCTTGATGAATGGTACGAATTTAAGGTACTGTGCAAAGATATGAAATTTAGTGAACTTTTGATCAAGTCTATGAAAAATGATTCAAGATTTCCACATTTATCAAAATTAATGCAAATTGTGTCTGCCATACCTGTGGCAACTGCATCCTGTGAGCGAGGATTCAGTACTATGAATTTCATCAAGAATAAGTTTCGCTCTACATTAACGTCTGAAAATTTAAATGATTTACTATTAATAAATTTAAATGGGCCTTCTGTAGAAGCATTTGACCCAACAAAAGCGGTTGAACGCTGGTACTTTTCATCGAAAACAACAAGGCATCTGAGCGGCCATAAATCTCATAAAAATTTAGCTGCAAATGAGGACAAACAATAAGCTACATCACATTGATTTATAGGTTAGATGTGCCAGTAATTGACACTCTTAGGAAATGTCATTTTAAATTACTTTTTATTATTAGTGATAATTATTATATTCCAGTTTTTTTATCAGCATTTCCAATTTTTTTATATCTGTATTTTGTATAATTTTACAATTTTATACAAGAAATTTTTTTATCATCTGTCAAATAAATTTAATTAAAAGGAGTAATTTGTGTTTTGTTTACCATTATTAACTTATACCGAATTTTGTTTTATAAATTTGTTATCGATCCAGTAGCAGAAAGTTTTGCAAGTGTCTGCAACAGATACTTCAGGGGCATAAAATAATCTGCAGATAAAGTATTTTACAATTAAAGCATTAATTAATCAAAGAACTTATCTCTAGTATTTTTATTAATAATCTGAAGTTTTTGTATTAAGTAATAAAGAGCTAAATATAATATAAAGCAAAATAAAGGTTCAATGGAAAAATAATCTGCAAAAGAGAAATGAAAATCTGCGACGTCTGTCTCCCATCTCGAACTTTCTGCTACCGGGGTTATTGATAGTAACTGGCTCCTAGATTTTCAAGAAATTTTTGCACCCCTGCATAAACGTTTTTCAACTTTGTTGGAAAGTGTTAAAAAAGAGAGAACTGAAAAAAGGAAAGTAAAGAAAAGTCTAATTCTAACAGAACATTAAGAATATAGAAAAAAAAATAACCAAGGAGTTCCAAAGGAGTACAATTTAAGAGTAAAGTGCACACCAGTCAAATTTCCCATCCGACTTAACCCGCGAGTAGTCGCAACTTTTTTCACAACGTCATTAGTCGCGCTCGGTCTTTTCGCCGCTGGCCCCCCACATACCCAAATTGTAAAATAAGATATATTTTTCACTTAATATACGAAAATAACATTTCAATGAAGATATAAATTTGCAGTTTTCTCAAATTATACATTTTATTCATGAGATCTGGAGTAATTGGAAAATGTAAAAATGAACTGACATTAGTGATTGTTCCATAGACTTTTTCGCCAATTTCAAATTTGTTTCTAGAAATGTACCTGAAACAAAATCAGAGGTGTCCTGTTACTTCACTAAGGTGGTCGAGAAACCTTCAAAATCAGCTACATGGTAGATCTCCGTTGTATTTGTAATGTGATACAAATTAGGCGAAGATAAGTTATACGGGCGGCGAAAAGACCGACACGCGACTACTGACGGGTTAAATAAAAAAGGAGTGGCGGCGAATAAACGTATCAGTTTGGGGTACCGACTACGCCAATGTCACAGGCCTTTAAATTCCTGTGCGTTGGTTCCCGATATTATAATGATGAGTGACACAATAATAATACATGCCTCTAACAGAAATAATATTATTTAATGAACATTAAACAAAATATTTACAGGTTTGTAATACTGGTTAGGCCTGAACTATCGGTCATTATCTTGAGAGAGAGAGAAAAAAGGTAAATAAAATCATCCTGGTCAGAAAACGCGTCCATATCCAAGGACGTCTACAACTCTCCCTTTTCTCATTTTTATGTCTTTAACCCCAGCCCCTCAACACCAACAGACCAGTCCATAGTCGCATTCCACATTCTTGAGGGATGGAGGGGGGATTTGTTCCGCTGATATGACAAGGGTGTGGTCACTCTTTTTACAACACAACGTGACACATAGCTTGAAAATTCGGAAAATTATCTTCGAAAGAATAAGATGAAAATCCGATATTTCCAAAATGTAACCAAAAAAATGAGGGGCTGTATCCATATTCCATTGATTAGTGTCTACACAATACTCCACGTACTACTATTTTGGATACAGCTCCTCATCTTTTTGCTTCATTTTGGGAATAACGAATTTTGATCTTATTCGATCGACGATAATTTTCTGAATTTTCAAGCTATGATTTTGAAACTTTAACAAAAGTTGCTCTATACATTTAGCTAACACAAAATGCAACTAAAATTTTTTTTTTATAGAGTTGACGCATGCGCAGTGAAAATTTATTCAGTAAACCTGCTCATTTTTCATACAATTATTAATATTTTTTATTTTTGATTACGGAGTATTATGTACAATGTTGTTCCTCATATTTTCTGAAAAGAACATTGTTTTTTACTAAGAACTCTTCAAATTATAAGCAAAAGACTTAGCAAAATTTTGGACCGTTTTTATAAAAACCTTAATTTCTCTACGAGTATATATGCTTATCAATCTCAAAATCCATTTAAATTGAGGAATAGCAATAAAAAATGAGATATTCCTTGTAAAAATTCGATAAATTTTAGCTTGCCTTTTTGATATAGGAATAAGATGATGGTGAAGCCTGAATTAAAGACAAAAATATATTTGTCTAATTATGTATTTATAAGCTTTTATATTTGCGATTTACTGCAATAAAAATATTTACATTTCTGAAAAGTTACAGGAAGGAGTACCCAAAAGAATACCAGCCCGGCGCGATCGGACCCTGACAATGACGAAAAGAAAGAAGCTATATTTAAGAATTTAACCCATTTACAACTTACCTTGAATGTGTCAATGACAACGCCCATTACTCTGTAAAAGCATGTATCAACCTTCAGTTACTATACTCGTATTGGTGCAATATGTGTAATGAGGGCTCATGATTTACATAATGACTATATCGAATAAACTTTTGCTTTTTTCCTCAAATTTTGACATGTAAATTCCTTTACCAATAATCGAATTTGCGTATGAACCATTTCTGATCGATTTTTTACCTTTCTTCTGTTTTTCTTCAAAACTTAGATAACGTGCAATGCAGATCCATTCACTCTTCGATCATTAGCCGATAAATTATACATTTCAAAGGCAGTTAGTTATGTTCCACTGACCTACATCGAAAGCGAACTTCCAGCGAAAAAGAAACACCTAACAGTCTGGCAAGAAGCAAAATTGATTTTCTAGTTTTTTTTTTTTTTTTTTTTTTTTTTTTTCCTATGTTCTTATCGAATACAGAAAGAAGTATTCTGTATGATTTAATACTTTATATCTTTAATTTTGATTTTTTTTTTTTTTTTTTTTTTTTTTTTTTTAATGCTTCACCTGTATAATTATTTACGTTAATGTCTAAGATATCGAGAACAATCAGGGTTGGCAAGTTTTTGACGCATGACGGTTTTCACCGGATTTTACTATTGTTTTTACCGTCATGTCAAAAACTGGCAAAAACCTATTTTTTAACAGCTTGTTTTTACATAATAATAATAATAATAATTTTTTTTTTTCATTCTATCTTTAGTATTAAGTCATATTCAGTATCAAAAAGACTGTAAAGTATATTTATTCATTAAAAAAAAAGAAAAAAAAACTTCATTAACAGCAGTGGAGTAGCTAAGATAGTTGACACCCGGGGCGGATAAAAATGGTGTACCCCTCCCCCCCCCCCCCCGTCCGATCTGTCATATTTTTCAATCACAATTCTACGTTATTCTAACAAATGACCTTAGAGGGTGACACCCGGAGCGGACCGCCCCTTTCGCCCCCCCTCCGCTTTTTACGCCACTGATTAACAAATAAATAAGTCATTTAATAATCTCTGTAAATGTAATAATAATCTAAGAATAATTTTAAAGGTAAAAGATTTTTACTCATACAATCATATGTATGTAATAAAAATATGCAATGTGTTATTTCTTTCAATTCGCTTTAAATAATACCTGAATAATTTTAAATAAAATGTAAACAAGATATAAATAGTCTGACATTATGATAACTTTAATAAATTTTAATTTAAAAATATTTCATTATTCACGTAAAAATTTAAATCTAAAAATATAAGTGCTGGAATGGTCTATAAGATTCATATACAGTAGACTTCCATAAGTCCGCAACTCTCTGAAATCCGCATATAATTTATAGTTGAAAACAATGAAACTTTCAGTTCAGATGTAGGGGGGAAATTTGACTTTTTTATTTTTATATCAATTCTATAGATATTTCAATCTATAATTTTCTTTAATATTACTGAATTCATGCTTTTTCGTGAAGGAAAAATAAATTTATTTCTGAAAAAAATCAAGATATTGCTGATATCACTGGTAATCACAATCTTTTTACTAAATTTATTTATGCATTTATCATGCTTTTTTGATTATTAAGTCTGGCTAAACCTAAAATAAAACTTCCTTATTTTATGATTTTGATGTGAATTAGTAGTGCACTTTTATGAGGCAAGTTTCATTGAAAAATTAAGGAAAAATGCATCCCATATTTATAATCAATATTTAATTAATATATTATTGATTATTTATTTGACTTTTGCTTACAATATTTTAATCATTTAAAAAAAGTATCTAAACTTTTAGTATTTTAATTTATTACTTATTTTTATATTTTACTATATTGTAAGCATTCATTATAATCTCAATTACATTATTAATTACATTGACATAACTGTTTTAAAAATGTAAACAAAGCAATGATTAGAAATCCGCAAAATTCTAAAATTCGCATAATCTCTGATCCCAAGTTGTGCGTATTTGAGGGAGTCTACTGTATTTGCATTATAGTTAAAAAAATAAAAACTATGGTACATAAATATATAAATTATTACTATATTCTGATTTTTATTAAACATTGTTTTGCTATTCTTTAAATTTTAAGTCTAAGAGCTTTCAATTAGAACTGGGTCTTAGAGGTTTGTATCAAACTTTTATTAATGTAAAAATTTTAAGATTCTGCTTATTGACCTGAAAATAAAAATGCCATTCAATTGCATTTATGAAACGCATAAGATAAGCATTTTGAAATATTATATCTAATAATATTCAAATTTATTCAATAACCAGTTCTTGACATCTATTGTCATATCATATAATAGCACTTTTGCATCTCTAAAAGATTTAAATACAGTCGACTCTCGTTAATTCGAATCTTTGCTTAATTCGAACTAAATATGAAGTCCCGAAATTTTCAATGACAGAAGAACGTTAAAAATTTTCATTAATTCGAACTCATTTCTCGTGACTTCTTTTAATTCGAACTAACGGGAATTCCGATTTTTCATTTTTCTTTTCTTTCTCACGGATTTCAGATCATTTGTATAACATTCGTCCTTTGATTTTTGTGAAAATTGTTCCGAACAAGCATACATATAATCCAATGGATTTGGTATCCAATTTATTAGTGCTCCGTCTGTCCATCAGTGATGCTTTAAATTTTTCTTCCATTGTGCTTGTTTCTAATCTTTTAATTAGTTTATGTATTTATACATTCTAATTTATTATTAAGTCATATTCTAATGATAACAGACGAAATATATTTAAAAAACACTATAACATTAATTCCTTTGTAATAGCACCATATTAAACATGTTACATTTCATATTTTCCATAATTCGAACATTTCTTGTGGTCCCGACGAGTTCGAATTAACGAGAGCCGACTGTATTTTGTTAAAATTGTATATTGAATGTTATTTAATAATTATAACCTTTTTATTATCATTTAACATTAACGTTCATTGCAGTTAGTAGAATCTATATCCATATTCATAGAAATTATGATAAATATAGTTGTTTCCTTTAACTCTTGTATTTTTTATTTTTCCCATTTAGGAAATCCTTAGGTAATATAAAAACACATTTTTCTGTTACATACAAATTTCGATTTGCGGGCACTAAAGAAAGATTTTCAGGAGCGCCAGAGTTACTTATTGAAGCAGAAGTATAAAAACAATGTTGATAATGATTTTTGAAAAAAAAAAATCAATAAAATTTGGTAGTTAACCGAGGTATTAAACCCTAAAGACACGGGCGATATGGACAAAAATGATGACAGGGACGATGTAATACCCAAATTACCATCGGCTTTTAAAGCCTAGTTAACAACTTTTAATGATACAAGGTAGAACCCGTCAAATTTTGACGAAAGAAAATGTTTAAGAAGGAACTGTTTCATTAACTTATAATAAACCTACAAAATTAGTTATAGTAAAAAATGCATTTTATATTGATACGTCTAACTCTTAAACAAACGATATTTATCGTCAAATTAACAAAATACTATTTATCTATAAAACGCAGTTGTAGAAATTGTAAAAACTAAACTTTAATCATATATGTAAGCAGTAAAAAATAATAAAGATATGTTATTATAATAAAGTTATCAATTAAGATTCTTATATGCTAGTATTCCAACATGATAAAAAGCAAAATTTATTCAACTTTGACTCAATCATAAAAAAAAAAACTTCCCGTGAAATCTAAACCCGGCATCATTTTTACCATATCAAAATTTACAAATGTACATTTCACATCTGTATTCACGTTTTAAAAAAATTGGCATTTTAATTTGATAATTTTTTATTCAAAACTTGAAGTCTCAATGGGGGCTATTAGCTGAAATAGATATTAAACTGTTGATATTCTTTTACGTGTAAATCGAATTTTGTAAATGAAGTCAAAATTCACCGGATTTTATGACAGAAGTTATTTAAATTTTTATTTTTTCCCTTTTAATGAGAAAATGGCAACGGAAATAGAAATGGAGTACTCCTGTTGCCACGATTAGAAAAAAGGTATTAAAAGCTACAAAAAATTTATATTTAAAAAACAAATTAAGATACAGCTTTCAGACAAATTTCATTTAAAAGTACATTTTTTTCCAACATGATAGTGTAAAAATTGAAAATGTGTGACATTAAGAAGTTTAAAAACTTTTAATAGCAAAAATTGCAATACCGAAATACATTTAAAATTTGAAAGTGTTGCCATGCGCAAAATGACGTATGCGTTAGCACAGATACGTTTGGCCTTTATAATATAGATATTTGTGTAATGCAATGTCCAGTAGCAGAATAAAATCAATCGACGCCAATTTTTTTTTTTTAAATGGACCAATTTAATTAGAGTCAACGCATAAATACTATAGAATTCCCGACTAGTATGTATTGAGTGGATCTTTCAATACGCCTCCCGTGTCTTTAAAAGCTAATCAAAAGCCTATAGCTGGGCCGTAATAATTATTATATTTTACATTTCAAACGATTCGGTGGTGTATTTGGTGTATTTTTGTCGGCCGATTATCTACGCTATGGGATATAGGCCCTATGGGGTGGGTTGCCCTCCGTGGGGGTCTTTCTAAAGGAACCTAACCCGTATTTACGCAAGGT
Organism: Maratus speculifer; assembly: GCA_964019185.1. Classification (NCBI taxonomy): domain Eukaryota; kingdom Metazoa; phylum Arthropoda; class Arachnida; order Araneae; family Salticidae; genus Maratus; species Maratus speculifer. The sequence continues at coordinate 413,182,240 of OZ025291.1, read as the reverse complement.
TCGAAGAAAACCACGGAAAACTTCGAACGGTTAGGCCGACGGTCGCGATTGGGTTCGAACCCAGCACCTACCGTCTACCAGTTTGGAGGTCAGAACCTCGCGGCCACTGGTGGGGCCTCAAACGATTCGGTGGGGTAGTTCTTTGCTCTGTTATATGCAAACAGACAAACGGAGTGAACGACGACTATAGATGCTACGTATTTACATAATTACGAACGCACCTCAATAAATGACAAAAATAAATACATAAATAAATTGTAATTTAACAAATTAAATCGACCATTTGGAAAATGATATTTCCAAAGACTGAAATTTTAGACTTATAAATAAATTCTATATTAAAATAATAATAATAAAATCTTTTTTATGATGATCGAAACGTGGCTTACGTAATAACAGAGTCATGTATTACGTACGCCATAGATTAAACAATAATATTCCTTCCTGGGCAAATCATATACAAATTTTAAATGAAATTTCAATTTTACAACTTTCGGTATTGCAAATTTCTGAACTTCTAACCATTGCACATTTCAATTTTTACACTGTTGTATAGCGGAAAAAATGTACTTTTAAATGCAAATTACTTGAAAACTGTATCTCAATTTGTTTCTGAATTATTATTATTATTATTATTTTATTTTATTTTTTGTAATTTTTAATCCTTTTTTTTTCTTCTTCTTTTGTAATTGTGGCAACAGAAGTATTCCATTTCTGGACATAAAACATGGACCAATCAGAAAATGAATAAAATCCGAATATCACAAACATAGAGTAAAAAGAAAGAATAGAGGTGAAGTTTCGTGGTTGAATGTGACGCCAAAAATATAATCCTAAAATCTGCAATCTGCTATATTAAGTCCAAACACAACCACGTGCTTTCGCAAAAAAGAAGAAAACTTTGAATAATACAGCTTTTAATTCATAACGCAATGAAACTCTACATTAGAATGCTTAAATATAAGCAGATCATTTTCATTTAGAGAAAAAATACACGGCTGATGTAAAAGAATTCGGTCTGTGTTCCACGTGATTCATTTGTTTGGGCCGAATGGGGGCTAAATTTGAGCGATAACGCGCGTCCTATTGCAAACCTATTTTACAGCATCTATTTTATTCCTCCACCTTCATGCATCACAAAAGTTCAGATGTGCCTCAGATATAGAACGTGGTTAAAAAATGGTTAAAAAAAAAAAAAAAAAAAAAAAACGGTAAATTAACAAAATACAACGACTATTTGGAAAATAATATTTTCAAAGACTATAATTTTAGACTTTTAAATAATTTCTATATTAAAAAAAAAAATAACATTAATAACATGATTTTTATGATGATCAATAAAATGATCATCATAATGTCAATCAAGTTATGATCATCAAATGATGATCATAACTTACGTAATAACAGAGTCCTATTAACATGCCTGGATATTTAGAGTTACCTTAATATTCCTGGACCAATTATAAACAAATATAAAATGAAATTTCAGCTTAACAATTTTCGGTGCTGTAAATTTTAAATTCTAAACATCTTACATTTTCAATTTTTAAACCGTCGTATAAAGAAAAAAAATTTACTTTTAAATACAACTTGTTTGTAATCTGCATTTAAATTTGTTTTTGAGATATTATTATTATTTTTAATTAATTTATTTATTTACGTATTTATTTATTTATTTATTTTTTTGTAGTTTCAATCTTTTTTCTCATCGTGGCAACAGAAGTATTCCATTTTTGGACATTAAACATGGACGAATCAGAAAACGAATAAAATGAAATAAGTTGCGGAATTCAAGCAATAAAAAGAGTCAGATATACTTCAGATTTCCCAGTTCTTTACCGAGGACAACAACTATTTTCCAATTAGTTAAAAAAGCAATAAATAAATAAATAAATAAATATAATAAATAAACAAATAAATAAAATAAAATAAATAAAAAAATAAATAAAATAAAATAAATAAATAAATAAAAAGCACTATATAAATTTATAATGAAAACTGTTCTTACCATTGAACATCGATAAAATGTTCTACAAATTTTTTTATACGAGGGAAGATTGTTTTCTATTTCTGCCTTCTTTGAGTCATCGAAATCAGTCACTTTTGCACGCATTGACCTAAACGCTTCCGGGGGTCTTTTCTTGCCTTTTTTGAGCTCAATTTTAGTTTGCTGGACAAGTTCTTCCGCTTCCACTCTCGAATCTGAATAGGGTACACAACGTGCATTATGCCCAATATCGGGATCGCTGTCGATGAACTCGCCATTTTCTGTATGAAGAAGGTGCAAACAGCTTTGTTCTCCGGGCAGTTTCTCTCTTTCACGAATTCTTCGGCATTCTACGCAACGCCAATAGGATTTTGTTTCGTTCCAAACTTTCTTGGGCGGTTTATAACGCATAAACAAGTAGGATGCATTGGGGTGACGTTTTGATCGATATCGGATCATTTGATTAAAATATTTACTTATCACATATTCCGGTTTACCGAAGTTCATGTTCGACGATGTACTTTTTTTAGATTTTACAATTTTTTAGATTTTGCACGTGTCTTGATGTGTAGTAGTATCTCAGCTACTAATGTGTTATTCTCTCGATTATTCCATACAAACCCGCTTTGCCAAAAAAAGAGATGAAAGTTTCCAAGAAAGGATTATCGAGGTATAGTTTTCTAAAGAAACAAAATAAATGAAAACAGTTCTGTCCTAGATGTAGGAGGAGTCCAATTCCCCAGGCGTATTCATCAGCTTATAAGGCTCCGAGCACACGTGTAGTTTGCCCAAGTCCAACTGAATTTCAGGAAATCTTTTCTTCGTCCCCATTCTGCGGTTTACTGATAATAAGAAACAGGGATATTTCAATGGTTCAGGAGATAACTGTCTCAACCCTACTTAAGGAAAAGGTCCCTGTACTATAGTTGGATTGAAGTTGAATTGGAGAAATCATTATGCATCAAACACGCTGCCTGCGAACATAAAACACGCCGACTTCTAACCGCAAAAGGTAAATATGTGTGTTCGTAGCTTGAAGGGATTAGGCTCCGGTCAAACTGCAATATTCTTTCCGCCAAGTGAATTCTTGGAAGAGTTTTTTGTATAGGACTCATTTGTAGTTTCTTCATAATAAGGACGAAGGGGGGGTGGGAACAAAAGAATCGGGAGATAAGCAGGTCCACCCAAAGATTCCTTTTTTGCCGGACAGCCGACCCTTTCCTACAAAACTCATTAAGATCCAAAACACCGCCTCGCCACAAGAAACGAGCTGACAAAAAGTGGTTAGGTCTGTTTTGGCCTTTAGAGGACACAACAATGCTTGTCAAATAACAATAGGTGCGCCGCGCCGTAACGTCCATTTCTCTCGGAGGGTAGACAAGGCACCATGCTGCAAGCACACGCTTATTATGCTTTCCTTCAACCGAATTCTTTGTTTAGGACCCTTATGTGGTTTATTCACATTAGAATAAAGGCAGGCCCTGATTACCGAATAGGCATGACAGGGTTCCCAGCGAAATGGAAAGTCATAGAATTTCAAAGTAGTCAGGGAAAGTCATGGAAATTTCAAAATGTACAGGGTGATTCAAAAGAACGTGGACAAATTGATATGACAAATCAGGCATACGACAAGGATAAAAAATCACATAGGAACATAGGGCCGCAAACCACTTATTGAGCCACAAATACAGGGTGTTTCATCCTAACTCAATTTGAGTTGACAATAATAAATTTCAGAAAAATGAAGTATATTATAATAAAACATTTAACAGACATTGTCAACTTTGTTTTAAATGTGATAACACCAAAAAATGTGGCAGAAGTTTGCATTATGCGCATCCGCAATATGCACTTAGCACCTCACATTTTTTTACTGCGATAATCAGTTCATACGGTATCATCAATTGCTTGAGCTGAGCAACATTTTTTTCCAGATCTTTTCGTAACGTTATCACATTTCACACATAATAAGGTACACATCGTTGCATTTTCATTACAATATTTTTATTTTCCTCGAAATTATTACTTTCAAACCTAGTGTAACTAGAATGAAACACCCTGTATTTGTGACTCATTAAGTATTTTGCGACCCTATATTCCTATGTGATTTTTTTTATCTTTGTTGTATTCTTGATTTGTCATGCCATTTTGTCCACTTTTTTTTTAATCACCCTGTATATGAAAAGTCAGGAATTTTACAAATATTTTCTAAAGAGTCATGGAAAAAGTCTTAAATAAAAAATTAAAAATGATGCGAAAATCATCAAATAGTCTCAGGGGAAAAAAATCACAAAATTCACCAAACAATCCCAAGGGAGAAAAAGAACTAGAAATTTGAGGAATAATTGCAGAAAAAAACGTTAGTTTTGACAAAGGATTGTGAAAATAAGTAGAAAATTTCATGGTATTCCCGTTTGGTAAAAGAATTTTTTGAGATTTGGTCATGGAAAATCAGGGAAATAGCCCTTCATGTTTTGCTGGGAACCCTGCATGAGAAACACGTGTTTCCCTTAGAAAATTTTGAATAAAATAAATTTTGAATTTTATTTTACATAACTGAGTGTCAATACTTTTTTTAATTTAGGTTTATACGCACAATGTAAGATATTAATAATTTAAACTGTTGCCAAAACTGAAGGAATTATTTCAAAATATTAATATTTTATGCACGTTAAATTCAAACTCTTTATCCAACTTAAATTTTTACGCTAATAATATATACAAAACCATTTTTCCATATTTTTCTTGATTGTATCCAATTAACACATAATTAATTATTATTATAATTAATAATTATTATTATATGTAATACAATAACGCATTATATGCATGGGTAACATAAAAAAAAGGTCTATAATGAAATGCTTGTGAACAGGAGCTACGCTATGTCACATGATAAGTTTCCAAATATATGCTGAACTTAAATATCATTTCTTGATTGAAAGGGGGCCCCGAAATGACACTATGTTTCCTATGTCTTCAGAGGTTAATCAGGCCCTGAATAAAGGTCTTCTACAATAGGTCAAAAGATAAAGAGCTCAACCCTATTTCAGAAAAAGGTTTCTGTTTTGCAGGACATCAATCCCCTTCTCCTAAAATTCACTAAAGATCAAATAATACCGCGTCGCTACAATAAAATAAACCGATACTGATATAACAATTAGAAATTTCGTCTATTTGCAGCTTCATAACAACATAGGAAACAAAGGAAAGGAAACAAACGAACATAGGAAAGCGCGTGATATGGCGCCAACGTTAAAGGGCCACTCACGCGCCAGCGCGTGATGTGGGGTGATGTCCAATAGCCAGTCACGCGCTAGTGCGGGAAAATCTTTCACTGATTTTTTATTATAAAAAGTAAATCGGCTTCTGGGAAAATCCCACTTCTATACAGTGCGGCATTAACTATCACGACATCTTCACGTAAGCGGCAGCGAACGTGTTAATGTTGATAAACATAATTCAATGCCGTTACTATAGTGCCGGACAAAAAACTGCATCGCTCGCGTAAAAAAGATACATAGGAATAGTGTGCAAACAATATGTTTTATGTTTTTGTTTCATGTAAAGGTGCTATTGTTACATTAAAATAAACTTGTTGTATTAATTAGCCATAGATATTAGTTTCTCGAAACGCATGTTTTATGTTCAATAACGTCTGAAAGGAAAAAATGCACTATTTTATCTAAGCATTGCACAAAGTCACTGAAAGGCAGTTAAAATTTCAGTGCAAAATTCACTTCGAGTTAAACAATTAAAATGAAAAGTCCAAATAAATGTATTAAAAATACTTTCAGGTGTATACATGTAATATAAATTTATTTAAAATAGATTAAAACATCTTAAAATACTCAAAACATTTTCACATTACACGGCCGTCATAAGTACAGATCTAAATGTCGTTACTATTTTTATCTGCGCTTACTCGAAAAAAATATAATTTCTAATTCTCGAAAAAGCGCAAACAAAAATAACAAGTTGAAAACTGCACATCAAGCGTAGCAAACAGGGTACATTCGTATGCTATAAGGAAGTTTTTAAAGTATTCAGATCTTGGTGCAATACTTCGGATACAATATTGTAGCCAAAATAGTTTGTGTGTCCTTGTAAACACTGTTATCACTTTCTATTATAGTGGAAATAACTTGTAGTAACTATCAGAACCGTATATCAATTTCATAAAATGTGAAATAGTTTAATTTTATTAAAACGCGCCTCAAACAATGTTTTCAACTATACCATTATGTAATGGAATATTTTTGCGTAGCCCTGTAAGTTAATAATGAACATTCTTTGCACCACATATTGTACAGAATATACTTCATAGTTGCATATCAATTTTATTATGTTCGAATCACCATTCAAATGCACTTGAAACACGGAAAACTGAATGCAGGAAAACACAATGTTAAACCTACGAGTGAGCCATTAGTGTTATCAATTTTTGGCTTATGCACCACTTCACTTCCAGCAGACATGGATCATTAGATTCCCCTACGACTACTTTTCCATAATATAAAGAATTCTCCTTGTGCATGATGACTTAGGGCTTTGTACAGTCGGCTCTCGGACTATTGGACCCATATCCCTCGTGTTGACAATCGGCCGTCATAAACAAAACTGAAAGCATACAGAATTTGATTTCTTCCACGCCGGATACCTGAAAGGCTGTGAATGTCGATGATAGAGAATGTGAAAAGTATTAAAATGATCCTTTTACCGTATGACAAAGGCCTTAGCTAAGGGGATGCTATGGGCGGCTCAGCCCCCCTTAAAATATCTTGACCCCCCTCCCGGAAGAAAATTTTCTTCCAAAATCTAATTTAGTTTTGAGGCCCTTTCACAGTTTTGCAGAATTACTAAATTGTATCTAAAATAAGTATTTCATCACTCGCTCATCTTATTTGCACACAGGAAGCTAACATGATATTTAATTTTTGACAAGTTATATACTCAAATATTTCACCATGCTATTCTTTTCTTCTCATAAAATGAAGTATCACAACAATTTAATAAGAAACATAGTATCTACAATGTGATTATGCACTAACTTATTTTCTGCGTCAGAGAGAGAAAGACTAAAAATATGAGCCTCTCCCCCCTCCACACACACACACAACCATTTTCTTGAGCCTCCCCTATTGTTCACTTCTAGCTACGGTCATGCATATGACCAAATCAATTTCAAGCAGTGTAACTCAATTATATGAAATTTATTATTATCTACTGCATATGTGGTTCAATACTCTGTCCCATTACGTTTCGATAAACTGGTGCATTTTTCCGTTTCGGAAGTTATTCAGCATAATTATGTATTTCAAGAAACTAATTTGTATGGGAAATTAATTACTATACAAGTTTATTTTAATGTAACAATATCTTCTTTATATGAGACATAAAAATAAAACAATTTATTGGTACACTTTTCTGTTTTTTTCACAGTGGTGCGTCCGTAATTATGTAAGTACGTAGCACTCAGCGCCGTGCGAAAGGGGGGGAGGGGCACCAAATTCAAAGTTTGCCCCGGGCGCAATTTTTTCTTCGAACGCCCCTGGTAGCACTTATATCCGTCGTTCAATCCGTCCGTATATAACAGAGCAAAAACTATCCAACCGAATCATTTGAAAATTAAAATATATAATTGTTGGATAATTTTGTCGAGTCATTTAAAATTTTATGAAAATCGGATGCATTTTTTAATGACAGGACCAATCAAAACTATTCCGTTACATTATGGCCAATAGGAAAAAATAGCTTCAAGTGCATTTTAATGGGGTTAGACGCTATTGAACATAATAAAATGGATATGCATCTATGAAGTATATACTAAAACATGCAATCTGTACAATCTGTGGTGCAAAAAATATTTGTAATTAATTTACAGGGCTACCTAAAAAGTATTCCATTACATAGTGATATAGGAGAAAACATTGTTAAGGGCGTGTTTTAATAATGTTAAGCTATTTAACATTTTATGAAAATGATGTATGTTAATGAGATTTACTACAAGTTACTTCGGGTGAAATAGAAAGCAGATACTATTTACAGAGATGCACAAAAGATTTCGGATACTCTATTGTATCCGAAGTGCTGTATACTATTACACCAAGATCTGAATATTTTAAAAACTTCCTTATAATTCGAACGCACCTCATTTTCTACGTTTGATATGCAATTCTCGACTTGTTTTGTCCGCCATTATAGTTTTGATTAGTAATGACAGATATGTAAGTCATTTTATAATTTGTAGTTGTATTTATTTGTATATAATCAATATCGTTTTTCAATTAAATGATTGCAATTAATTTATTAAGTTGTCTTATCTTCGAAAACGTAATGGAGAATACTGCATTTAATTAGAGCATACTCGATCACCTGGAAGGAATATGAGATCAGATGGCACAGCTAAAGAAAAAATAAAAGGTCAGTTGCAGTCAATCACTTTTTTAAACTCGTTTGGTATGCTGTCAAATAACGAAAAAGAGAGAAGTTAGAAAAATTAACAGTATAGATTTTCAAATAATATTTTGAAATTTGCTCGGAGGTTTCTGGAGCGAATTATTTGCATTTACGCCTAGGTACACTGTAAAAAAAATCACAGTAATTAAACAGCAAAAAATGCTGGCAATATGGGTGCCAGTAAATTTTGCAGTATAATTACAGCAATTGCGTTTTTTAGATTTTACATCAGTCTTGTATAATTTCAGCATTTTTTGCTGTTAATTTACTAAAACTCGTTTTCCAGATTTTACAGCACTCTTGAAGATTTTCAGCATTTTTTGCTGTTTTTTTACTAAAATTTGTTTTTCAGATTTTACAGCACTCTTGTAGATTTTCAGCATTTTTTGCTGTTAATTTGCTAAAATTTGTTTTCCAGATTTTACAGTACTTTTGTAGATTTTCAGCATTTTTTGCTGTTAATTTAATAAAATGTGTTTTTCAGATTTTACTGTATTTTTGTAGATTTTCAGCATTTTTTGCTGTTAATTTACTAAAATTTGTTTTTCAGATTTTACTGTACTTTTGTAGATTTTCAGCATTTTTTTTTTTTTGTTAATTTACTAAAATTTGTTTTTCAGATTTTACTGTACTTTTGTAGATTTTCAGCATTTTTTGCTATTATTTTACTGAAATTTAACTGCTCGTTTGTAGTTATTCAGTATTTTTTGCAATTAATGTACTAAAATTTGTTTTCACTGCTTTTTCGTTGATTTTCAGCAATTTTTGAGGTCAATTAAGCAAATTTTGTTTTGACTTTATGGCACCTTTTTTCAGTACTTTTTGCTGTTTATTTAAGAAATTTTGTTTTTTAAATTTTACTCACCTATCTTTGGAACTTTTTGCAGCTTATTCAACATAAAATTAGTTTTTTTAGTTACACAATTTTGCATTTTCTCAGTATTTTTTGCTTTTTAAATTTATAATCAGTTGAGAACTTTTGTAGATTCCCCCCTTTTTTCTTGGTTAATTTAATTCCATCATAATGTGCATGCTTTTAAACAGATCATTTGTAATTTTTTCAGTAGCTGTAAATTATACCTTAATTTTCATCTAGTAAATTATTGACATAGGTTGAAAAGTGTATGGAATATTTAAACGTAATTACTTTTAATTATAATTTTGTATTATTTGTCATCAGAATTTCAGAAATAAAGAAAAATACCTCCATCTCCATACAATAGTGATATCAAACATGTGACAATAATATGCTATACAAAATTTTAATTACTTATGATTATAGCCCTATTAAAGCATGAGTTAACTGGGATGTGACATTAGGTTACTTTAACAAAATCTTTTTTAAAAAATAGTATACACACTTTAAAGTGCTCTCAGGTTTTTATTTTTTTCACTACAATCATTTTCACAACACTAAGTAAAAGGAAGTTGTAAGAAATTCTATACAATGCCTTGTGTCTTTTTGGACTGATGGGCCATTATACTTATTAAAATTTATTTTTAGATTTAAAAAAATCTTTAAACCAGGTGTATCTTCTAAAAAACTGGTGAATTCTTTTCAAATCCATTAACAAGCTTTTAATACTAAGTTTACCAATAGAGTAAAACACTCAAAAATAGAACATTTTGATAATGGTAAAAATAGTTTACTACAAAAGTAGTATAAATACACATCTCTCTGAAGCAGTATTTCTGTCAAGTACATCAACATTACATTTTTACAAGTTTTGCTAACATGTACATTTTTTCTTTAACTGCAATACTTAAATATAGACTTAAGTTCATTGTTAAGTTTCTACATGAAGATTAATAAATTTCTGAAATGCAAAAGTGTAATGTAGATCTGTTTTCATATGCATATTTTGAAATTAAATAGTTACATAATTTTTGGTTTTATGTAAATAAAATTAATTTGAAAGAATAACAAAGATCTTTTACAGAATAGAGTGTTAAATTAAAAAATATATATGTCACATTGAAATCGAGAAAATATATTCCATCATTCATAATTTATCCAAAAGATACAAGTAATCCAGGAATTTATGAAGCTTTTGCCTGTGAGTTTTAATAACGAAATTGTATCAGAGGCTGTCAATAAATTATGTCATGCTGGAAGGGGGTTTGAGAAACTGTGACAAAGGGGTGGTAGGGGGGGGGGTAAAAAGAAATGCAACATCACACATTTTGGTTAGAATAAAAGCATGTAAGACCAATAGATTAAATTTTTAAGTTATTTTAAAAGTATTTTGTGTTTATAAAGTAAAGATAAGATTTAAAGCCAAATATATTAAATTATATTTTGAACTGCAAATTACTAATCTTTCCTATTGCTCTTTCATATTAATAATTCATTGCTGTTTTTGGTTATAAACTTTAACCTTATTGCATATAAAATAAGTATAAAAAATTTTACTGTTATGCTCACAAATGTCATTAAAACAGATAGTTAAAGATTAAAAATATAGTGTGAAATACATTCTATAAGGTAGTGCTTTGATTTTGAACGGCAAGTATATGTTTATGTAACATAGCATGACATGTAACAATAGGGAGGAGGAGGAAGAGTAAGGTGAAGTTTGACATTTTGTAGCAAAAGAGGAGGGGGGAGATAAAAAATATTGAAGAAAAGTGTTGCATCTTTTATGGATAGATCAAAGTTTAAAATTAAACTCCACCTAATCTGAAATTTTAAGCAGTGTATGTGTGTGATGGAGGGAGGATAAAGAAATTGTACGTCTTTTTCTATAAACATACCTTTATACAATGTGAGACCTTGATAGTAAAACAGTTATGGATTTAATTATAAGTTCTGTTTAATTAAAACCCCATCATTGAATATTTTTTTCTAGAAAAGCTTGATTTTCTTGATCAAATTTTAAGAAAAGTAGCATTTTTCCTTTCTTAACGCATTTTTAAATTGTCTTTGCTGATAAAAAATGAAAATTTATTAATTCTTTCCAAAGCACTTCCTATTTGAGTTCCATTAGTACTTCAAGATATGTAATATTGGTTGTTTACAGGACTCAAAATGTAATGGAGGATATCAGAACAATATTCTAGTTCATGAAATCATGAAATCTTATTGTGGTTTCAACTCAGCATTATTTACAATCAGGAATGCATTTTTAAAATTGCTTTTGTATGGTTAAATATAATTTTCCCCATACATATACTAATTGTTAATTCAAACCAGAAATATAAATTATGATAAATGAACTTTCAAGTAATCTAAAAAAAATTTCGAAGCATTGATATTAAATTCTACCTTGACCACCAGCATTTGTTTGCTGATTGGAAAAGGTCAGAAATTTCTGTTTCTATTTTAAGCAAATTTACCATATCTACATTAAAGTGTAATTGTACCTAAACAGGGATCATGAAAGCACAATTATATATAAAATTCTTTTCTTGCAATTGAACAAGTTTCATTAGAAATAAGTCTGAAAGATAATTTAGATTTAAAAGAGGAAAAAACAAAACATGAAAATTGCAATTAAAAAAAGTTTAATTTTAACAACAAATACAAGCCGCAAATTATGATCTACAACCATTCGTAATCCGATAATTTATTTAACAATGATGATACTCGTGACATTATGCCATCTTTTAGGCTTTTCTTTCGCTGTTTATTTCCCCTGTTTGGATTTAGTTCAACAAGCACCTGGAAATAAAAAATAAATAAAAAAGGTAAGACTTTTAAAAACACATATCGCATATACATATTCCCAACAGTATACCATTTTGGTGAATTGCATTCAGAAGGAATTAAGGGGTAGTATAATTATATAGGGTAGATGTGCCAGTAATGGACTGCCTTCCAGTAATCAACTGCTTCACAATGTTTGGTTCGTGTTTAAAAATAATAATAGTTAAACTTTTATTTTTTTTCTTAACCTCCCCTTGCATGCTTTATAATCTGGATTTTTTTTTTTTTTCGTCAAAGGAGTTAGGAAGCAAAATAAAATTTCAGGGACATGCGAAGAGAAAATTGCACCCGGGTCAAAGACCGAATTTGGTGCCCCCCTCTCCCAACTTTTTCTAATGATAGGCAAAAGTTATGATGGTAGTATAAATTTGGCATCCCCTAAATTTTCATGCACAGAGCAAACGTCCCCCTCCTCCCCCCATTCGCAAGCCACTGTAAAGTTTCATTGTTTTTCATTTAAAACCTATATGAAAAAGCTAAGAGCTGACTTTACTTATTTAATATTGTTTGTTTTCCTGTAAAAATGTAACGTTTTTGATTGAATAGTAATATAAAATTTGGATTTAAACTATTGTTTTTTTTAATTACATGAAACAGTAAAAGACAAAAAAAAAGGAAGGGCTTAAGATCAGTATAAACCAGAGAAATATATTTGTATAAATTTGTTAAGTTTAGCTGAAAAATTTGCAATCCATAATTATTCTAATATTAACGTCTTCATTATTAAGAAACCAGGTCATATTGAAGTCTACCTCAACTAAATATCTTTAAAATTAATTTAAAAAAAAAACACATAAAAAGGTTCAGTGTAAAAATTTAAATTCTTTGTAGAAAATCAACTTCGGCCAATAAAGTAAATTTTGGTTTAAAAAAAAGCCGATTAAGACTAACAAAAGCCACCAGCATAACATTGCTTTTTTAAATTTTACCAGGCTTTTTTACAACCCTTAAAATAAATTACTTTCATACTTAGAATTTTTAACACAATTGTTGTAAATTGTAGGTGAGCTGTGATTACACTTTTCCTTTTTAACAAAATAACTCTTTATTAAACATATAAAAAACTCAATTGTATAAGTAACAGAACATTAAATATTATATTAGATGACCGATCCACGGCATTTAACAACGCGACGCTTCATCGAAGAAGTCTTACAGCAAGTGTTTGAAAAGCTCCACTGAGTTCTCTAGCCAATCTGCATTCTCGCCAAAACATGCCACACAAGACCGGAGGACGCCAATGTCCCATTCCACTCACTATCCTCTAAAACTTTGAAATGTTTTTGTCCCGTTCCATTCGCTCTCCGCTACAACCATGAACTGAATTATGAATCAGTTTCCATTTTTCAGATCAGGAAAATAAACGTCGCTACACAATCATACATTGTCCAAAAAGGGGGGAAAAACCAATAAGCTCTTTTTTTTACGCCTTATTGATAAAATTTGCATTTTTTCGCGATCTTTAAAAAAATCCGCATATCTTTTCAGATGTAAACAATGAAACTTTCAGTTCATATGTAGGGCCAAAATCAGATTTTTTTTTTTTTTTTTTTTTTTTTTTTTTGCTTATATTATTCTACATGTATTTCATTAAATAATTCAAGGAATGTGTATATTTTTATTATGCTTATTTTATTTTACATTATTATTTATTTGACCTTTATATTATAAATAATTTAATCAGTTTTAAAATTATCTCAGTTTTGATCATTTTAGTTTATTATTTTACTATATTGAAAGCATTTCTTATAGTGAATTTGCAAAAAAATTACCAGAAATCAACAAAATTCTAAACTCCATATAACCTCTGGTCCCAAGATGTGCGAATTTGGAGGAGTCTACTGTATTATAATAAATTCCATAAGCCAAAATGTACTAGAACAAACCAAAACAATATTATGGCTTGTAAAATGATGACAAAAATTGTTCCGTTTCATGAAGTTAAACTAAATGTTAGTCTTGTATGTGCGGTTATTATAATTATTAGTTTTATACCTGCAGCTTATTATAATCTCAAACTTTTTAATTAGAATCTTGAATGCATTTAAAATTTTTGTGCAGTAAGATAAATTTGTGTACAGTTTCAGAAAAAAATAGTAAATAATTATTTTGAAACACATCATTTTGTAGATTTTTCCTTTCTAACCCCCCCCCCTTTTTTTGGAGGGGGGGGGGGTCAGATAAGTAGGCAAAATTTTTTTAGACAGAAAGTAATGCATTTATTAACGACCTCCAACTAAATTGTATCTTTTTGAATGGGAAGGAATTAAGCTCAATGAGACAGACACCTTTCAGAGATAATTCTTGGACATTTTTGCATGCTTTAAAATAACAATTTATAAAACTGTAAATAATCTAGTAGATATTTTGAATTTTTTGCTTTGAAATGCATGTCTTATTCATTTAGTTGAAATTTAATATTAATTTAATTATTTATCTTCAAAACTGCTACTCCAATTTTTGTAAACTAACATTTACTTAGATTATTACATATTTTACAAAGATTTGTGTCATTCTTAAAATTTTAATTATTTTATTTTTGTTTTAATTCAACAATGATATAAAGCAGTCTTTAAAGAGATACAATTTTTTCTTTACCATATTAAATATTTTTATACGAGCAAATCAAACTAAGCATCATGAAAGGTAATCTGATCAGCGCTTAGGGTCACCCGGGGTAAAATGGGCATATTTTAGTCATTTATTTTATTATTTTACTAGAAAATACTTTTTGAAAAAATAATGCTGTGAATAAAATGTTCACCTACCTGACTTTATTTGAACTTGGTTAAAACAAACTGACAACATATATTCTGGGCCTAGCAATCATTTTGTTTTTGAGAAGACAGAACAACGTGTTTTTAGTGATTGCAAAACTTCTCTCCAGAAAAAAATTTAAGAATAAACTGTTTAAATTTTAAAGAAGAAGAATCCATCTAACAGAATCCTCAAAAAATGAGTAAATATATTTACTCAAAAACTTTTTATAGCATTTCTTGTCATATGGGGTAAAATGGGTATAGGCCTTTTTTTTTATGAAAGTTGAGGTTAAGACATGAATGTATAAAGATTAATCAAAATTGAAAGCAGTGTCGTAGCTAGGGGGGGGGGGGGGCGCAAAATTTCTTGCTGGCCCCGGGCGCCAAAAAACGTAGCTACGCAACTGATTGAAAGAGCTTTGAGAGCAAATTGTTACTTATTGTACGTTTTAAACTGAAATTATGCTTATTTATATGAAATTATGCTATAATTTAGTCATGAACATCTGTTATATGTGCTATACATTGGAATGTAAACATTGAAATTTGCGATTAACGCATTACTTCCCAAAAAATCATGTTAAATCAAAGTACAACATTTTCAGACATAAATTAAAACATGTATGATAACAAAACCAAATTATTTAATTGGATGAATAAAAAGAGACAAACGGTAAAAAGAATCAAAACAAATGAAATGGAAGTTAAGTTCTCACACAGTAAATCCAAATGATTAGTGACTGACTGTTCAATATTTTGTATCTTCCTTGAGAAAAATGATAATGCTGATGTCTAGGCATCCCAAATTGTTAGGAAGTCTTTCTCAACCGAGCTGCAACAGTTGTTTCCAATATACATTTTGAATATAAATTTTCATTCTGTTACAGCTGGTTAACTTTATAAATTTCTTTTGATGAAATTAAAAATTTTCAACTAGTTTAATTTCTCAGATCTTCCTACAGATAGATATTCATGCAGATACTGACTGCTTTTGATTTGAAAAAAAAAAAGTTTAACATGAAAAAATGTTAGAAAAGCATGATTCAGAAAATGGATGTAAGCTGATGGGATGAAAATCTGAGACATTTTGGGGAAATAACAAGATTTGTTGGCACTTTCACCTTTTTATACGAGTTTTATGAATATTTTTGTTTGGCAAGGAAAAAAATGTAAAAACAGAAAGTGGTTGGTTTTTTATTTTGCTTCTTAAATTTTGAATAAAAATTGACATTTAAAGGAAAATACGATAGTTTAAAGGGTTAATACAATAATTTAAACGAAAGAAAGATTTGTGAACTTGAATGTTTGACGGAAAAAATATATATGTATTTCTAGTCGGTATAGTTTATGCTAAAATTACTTAGTTCAGATTTTAATTTAATAAAATAGAAAATGTGTATTATATCCATTTTAAAAACAAACTTCGGTTAATATTTTCGATTTGTCCGCAGAAGAGCTAAATTAAAATTTTTATACTAAAATAAATAAATAAAACTTTTACGCTAAGCAGTAAACAGCTGGACAAAAATTGTAACTCTTTAAATTTTAAATATAGAAGATTTTTAAATTGCAATTAATAAACAAATAAAGAAATGCGTATGAATAAACAAATTAAAACTAACACTTACCTTTATTATATAGACCGAGTTGAAACTTGTTCCAGACAACAGGATAGGAATACATAGGAATCCAGACATAGGATCCCAGACATAGGAATCTACTATACTTGAAGATTTTTGTATAAATCTTACAAATCTCCGTAGAAAGCAGAAGAGGAGGAGGGTAGATTAATGATTAGATTTAACGAAATTTTTAAGACATATTCTCGTATCTTTTGCTAAAATCGTGGGTGTATTTCACGACTCCTTTCGTAGATGGCGCTTACAAAAAAAAACAAAAAAAAAAAAAAAAAAAAACAGCAAAAAGGACTGTGAATTGTATTTTTTCCTTTTCTAGAAAGAAAAACAGTCTTTTCCACTGTTATATTCACCGTTATTTTTTACTGTGTGCCCTAAGACTAGGCTTCAGAGCAGAGCTTTTATAAAATCTTTAAAAGCTTATATTCAATCTTTATAAAAATTTAAGATTTTGTGTCTGGTAACGATTTATAAGTACTTTCTCCCCAAACCTCGGAAGGCTATAGTGATCATCTGCATCGGTGCTTAATTTGCGTTCGAATTCATTGGATCAGGGGTTCTTTTTTTGTTTTAAGTGACTATTTTGGTCGGAATTCATCGTAGCTGATAAATACTACGCTCTGGAACCCACAAGTAGCGCCTCCAAAGAAATCGAAGCCTAAATTATTTTTCCATTCTCTCTCATCTCCAGTCCTTTGCGTTTTTTTCTCTACCAAAGCGCTTACGCACCTGAAGTACCATGTTGCACATGCAAGAGCATACTTCTATACAGCGCTCGCAACTGTGTATAATCAACGACGAGGAATACCAGAATTAACCTCAATCTTTCTACTCATGTCGTGTTATGTTTACTCGCTGCTTTTTGTTCATATATATATATAAATCTTACTGATCAACTTATTGGCACCACGCAGTGCTTAATTTGCGCTGAAGCTGGAACACAGCTCCTGAGCTTTTTTGCTTTTAGCGAATATTTAAATATTCGCCGGAATCTACTGGTGCCGATAAATATTGCGCATCGAAAAAACTATCGGAACAGCGATGTGTGTTGTTTTGCTACTCACAGGGCTCGACTAAGGATATGGTGGGTAGAGGTCTGCACGGGCCGGAATTTCCAGGCCCGGGCCCGGCCCGGAGGAAAATTATTTCGGCCCGGCCCTTTGTTAAACTCAAAAGTTCGGCCCGAGCCTGGCCCGTTTAAATTTTTATATTTTAGGCCCGGCCCGTACAGAAATCAGTAAAACCAGGCCCGCCCCGGTACAATTTCTATGATTTCTAAAAAATTCAGATTTTTATCATATAGTTAAGATTTTTTAAAAGAATACTGCATACACATCTATGGAAGGATTTTACAGTATATTTTACTGGAAATACACATTAAGAGCATTAATGATTACTTAGATATTTACGCTTTCAACATTCGAATAAAGATTCATTAAAAAATTAATATGGCTTAGAATAAAAGAAAAAAGAAAGAAAGTTAAAAACATCGTAACTTTTGAAGCTGTTTAATAAAAGAAGATTTATAAAAAATATTTCTATATCATTTTATTAAAGATTTTAAATCCAAATTCATTCTTAAATTCAAAGGAGCTCCTTTCTGATATTTTTTTAATTCATTTTTCTTTTCAGAAACGCATAAGTTTAGCAGGTATCTTTATTCAGAAACTATATAATCGAATGGGGTTATCCATTTTTTGATACAAGCAATTTAAGAATACTGCAAGTAAATAAAATACTGTCATAGTTAGCGTTTTGAATAGAATTTCCAGAAGTGATAGGATGGGAAGGGAGAAAAACCTGCAATCATTTGAGAAATTATTATATATCTCAACAAGGTTACACAAGTACTTAATTTACCAAAAATGAAAAACTCTATTCGATTCCAAATCCCTTCAAATCCCTTCAATAGTCAGGCTTATCACTTTTATACTTTTACAATTTAAAATTAACCAGAAAATATGTCAAACTTTCGCATTATTGAGAAATTAACTTAAAAACCATCAAGAAGTATATATCCAAACATTAAGCTAACATAAGTTCTTTATCGCTGTTAATAATTTTACAAATCATGTTGTCCGCCCTACAGATCTTGAGAACAATTAAGTCTAGTTCCGATCCGGCTAGTCTACATGTAGAAAATAATGCAATCTTGATCTCGGTCCGACACAAGTCAGCTAAAAAAATATTAAAACGGATTACACACAATGTAACTGTCCGATGCCGATCGCTACACTGTACATTTTTATACTAATGCTGTCAAACTAGTATGGCTCGTGACCCACATTTATACTTATTCTCGTTAAAACCATTTCATTGAAAATAGCTCATATTTTATTGTATTTGCTTAAATCTTGCGAACGGGCCGGCAGGCCCGAAAATTTTTTTTATCGGCCCGTTAAATTTGTTTGCCGGCCCAGCCCCGCCCGTTGAAAAAACTATTCTAAATCTGCCGGCCCGTTACAAAATTCGAAACGATTCCACCGAGTACAGGCCACGGGCCAAGCCCGGGTCCGTGCAGACCTCTAATGGTGGGTCTCAGAGCAAGCATCATTCGGGGATTCGTTCTAAAAATCTGGAGATTTTTTTGTGTGAATAATATATGGAAGTGATTAGTACTAAACTTCATACTTAACGTATGTATAAATTTTGTACCCAGTACAGTTCACATCTGTAGACAGCGTATTACAAGTCACAATTTTAGGTAAAAATAACTAGTCGGCTAATTGTAGAAAAATTGGTTGGCAGAATTTTACTTTGCTTATCTATGTACATTTTAAGGTGTATAAAATAAAATCTTCCAAATTGTTAATAATTAATTATTTTAATTTGCCACGTTAAGTAGAAAACCTTAATAAAGAATTTCTTTTGAAAACAATAGAACCCTAAGTTATTTTAATAAAACATCAATCATTAGTTTTCTAACGATGCGGTTTTTTTCTTTTTCTTTTTTTTCATAGAAAGTTTTAATATCAAATGTAACATACTGAAAAATCTCACACATACCTCAAAAATCAAAATTTATACTTTATAAACGAAATTTATATTTTATAAGTATTATTTAATCACAGACAGAAATAACCATTATGTTTTCCTGTTCTCAGTAATGTAAAAACATAGAGAACCGGGAATTGGAAAACACAGTTGTAAACCTACGAGTCAACCGCTAAAATAAGGTTTTCTGGTGTTTTTCATCAAGATACGACTTGGCAGACTGATTGCGTTTTAGTTTGCGAATTGAGTTTTAACTAACTCTGGAATTTCAGGTGTGAATTCGATGAGATGATTGTCTGTGCTGCCGCCTCCCGGTCTAATAATTTTCACTAATGCACAGAATAACCCCTCCTAAAAATTTGAAGCAAAAAACCGTTTTTATTGTCATAGATGTGGAAATTCCAATTCATACGCAGTCAAACCTCGTTAACATGAACACGCTTAACGTGAATTACTTTTAACATGAACTGTTTTCATAGTCCTTTATAAAGACGAATAGAAAGATTTGATACTGATATGATAAATTACTGTTAACATGAACGAAATTTTGATTCCCCTTGAGGTTGATGTTAACGAAGTTCGACTGTATATATAACTATACATACCCTTTTCCTCCCCATCTATATATAAACACATAAAAACAGGAAGGTAGTTTCCCACATAATACGACATTGAAAGGAACTTTCAAACTTAACTATATAGCACAGCATAAATCTCTGCCTCTTTGATTAAAATAACTCGACCTTTGCTATTTTTAGAACTTATTACAAATGCATACATTTAAGTAAAACTTAAACTCGCAAGGTTGATTTATTTATCTTTTTCTATCTTAATGACAGAATAACAACTAGTTGTACCATATAGTAAATGTATTCAGTAATTACCATTACCCTCACATTAAAATAATAATAATAACGATTCAGTTGATACATAGTTTAGAAATAATAGTTCAATAGCTAATTACAAACTACTAATTCTTTTTAATGGATTTTCTTGTAATCGCTTAAAACCCACGTGTCATTTACCTGTACCTACAGGCAATTTCTGTTAGTTTTTTTTTTTCCATGTGAAAATCAATATAAAATGCTTGCAATAAAAAACACAGAATGGATTATTAATTCTTCTAAAGCAGAGGTTTTCAAACTATGGTACGCGTACCAGTACTGGTACCAGGGCCGTAGCTAAGAGGGCGCTATGGGCGGCTCAGCCCCCCCCTAAAATATTTTGAGCCCCCCCCCCCCCCCCCACTCCCTAGAAAAGATTCCACGGTCACTAAAGGAATTTCTGTTCTGAAAATTCAAGTGAAATGCCGTTCAAAAATCTGATTTAGTTTCGCGATCTTTTCACAATTTTGCAGAGTTACTAAATTGTATCTAAAATAAGTGTTTCAACTCTCCCTCATCTTATTTGTACATATGAAGCTAACATGGTGTTTAATTTTACACGAGTTATACACTCAAAAATTTCATCATCATGTATTTTTCTTAGCATAAAATGAAATTTTTACAACAGTTTAATAAGAAACATAGTACCTACAATGTGAATATGCACAAATTTATCTTTATGCCACAGAGAGAGAGAAAAAAAGTATGAGCCCCCTCCCCCCCTAAGTTTTCTTGAGCCCCCCCCCCCCCCGCCCCTACCGTTCACTTCTAGCTACGGCCCTGACTGGTACGTGAAGCTCTTTTACTGGTACACGAAAGTCCGATACTGGTACAGGGCCCGATTAACCTTTGAAGCTATGGGAAGCACAGTGTCACCTTGGGGCCTCCTTTCATTTGTAAAGAGTTTTCTGAATTTGACATACACGGAAACTCACCAATGCTTGAAATATTATTCAAAATAGCGGCTCACTTGAGTTCACATGTAATTCATTTATCAACTTTTTTTTTATGTTCTCCTTACACAAAAACTGAATACAGCTAAGCCAAATATGCTAAAAGGGGTTAGCATGGTATTAATATAAAAATGTAATTGGATGAAAAGATTGAATTCAAAATGTATGCAAAACATGAAACATCAATATTTTAAAATACTTCTTTCAATAGCGACAATAGCTTAATTAATAAAAGTTTTTGTTGAGCATACAAATTAAATTTAATAATATTAAAATTCAATACATAAAATAATGGACAAACTGAAGAATTGCGATAATGTTGTTGAAACTGATCTCTTACATGAAAAATTAAATTGTTATGGAAAGTATTTTTATGAATCACTTAAATAATATGTATGTACGTGTAAGTTAATAATTTGAAAAGAAATAGGATAAAATTTTAAAATGAAATTAATTCCATACAAAATTTAGGACTCCCTGTGTTCTCAATTCGGGCCCCTTCAAAACTTTTTAAGGGAAGCGTTGCTTCTCGTGCCTGTTCGGTAATCAGGGCCTGTACTGGTATGTGAAGTAAAATAAAAAATGAGGCTTATGAAATGAAAAAATGGTTCAATCCCCCCCCCCCTCCTCTTTCGCGATTTGTCAGTTCACCGACTCCTTTACCTGTTAAATTTAAGAACTCAGACTTTTTATGACACTTGTGTTATACTGTACCACATGGATTTAAGGATTTGTTAAGAATTATATATTTTAGCCAGTGAAATCTTACATAAAATGCTAATTTAAAATAATGATTTTCAATAAATAATTCAAGTTTCTATTAAAAAGAAAATGGCATGTTACAATATCTAAAGCATGTTATTTTAGCTACAGTCGACTCTCGTTAATTCGAAATCGGATAATTCGAATCTTCGCTTAATTCGAACCAAGCATAAAGTCCCGAAATTTTCAATGGCAGAATAACGTTAAAAACTTTCATTAATTCGAACTCATTTTCTCTTGACATCGTTTAATTCGAACTAACGAGAATTTCGATTTTTCTTTTTTCTTTTTATTCTCACGGATTCAGATCATTTGAATAACTTTCTTTCTTTGATTTTTATGAAAATTGTTCCGAACGAGTAGACATATAATCCAATGCATTTGATATCCACTTCCTTAGTGCTCCGTCTGTTCATCAGTGACACCTCAAATTTTTTCTACTATCGTGCTTGTTTCTAATCATTTAATTAGTTTATGTATTTATACATTCTAATTTATTATTAAGTATATTCTAATAATAATAGACGAAATATATTTAAAAAACACTACAATATTAATTCCTTTATAATAATACCATATTAAGCATGTTTTTATTTCATATTTTCGAACTTCGGATAATTCGAACATTTCTTGTGGTCCCGATGAGTTCGAATAAACGAGAGCCGACTATATCATAAAAATATGGATCTATGTTTTTCACCATTTATGAGAGAAAGATACATAAAGTTAGTAAATTTAACATGGATGGAGATAGGAGGGCTTTCTCGGTCTCTTTAATAGAATCATCCTTCTGTATATTATAAATCAATTTATGCCCATATGTCATATTTTTTTCTAACAAAACAATGTATTTTGGTAATGTGCATGTTATTAAAATGTATCATTTTACTTACCCATCATATGTAGTACAGGGTAAGTCTTGCAATCGTTTTGAAACATCGAAAATTTTTTTTGACGGATTTACACGATTCAGATACTGAAGATTCCGAAAAACATATTTTTAGAAAAAATAATTTTG
This sequence comes from Maratus speculifer, assembly GCA_964019185.1. NCBI lineage: Eukaryota > Metazoa > Arthropoda > Arachnida > Araneae > Salticidae > Maratus > Maratus speculifer. Next base: position 413,159,081 of record OZ025291.1, on the reverse strand, counting down.
CCGTCCGCCCGTTTGTCTGTCTGTCTGTAAACGCTCTACCTCCCGAATAAACTGAGATAGAGACTTGAAATTTTGTATGTGTTTAGTATGTAAGAATGGGACGAAGCCTATTGAATTGCAGTAATCTCGATTATCCGGAACTACTTTTTTCGGACTTTCGAAAAATTCGTTCTGATGAAATGTATATAAAAATTTTCGAATTTTTTTATGTTTAGGTGTGAATATGAAAGGCAATAAAAGAACACAAATTTTTCATAAAGAACAAAGTCGATCGAATTGTTAGCTGCCGAGATATTTTTAATCCTGTTTTCCACATTCTTCGATTTTTCATGACCTTGTATTTCATTCAAATTTCAATTCAAAGATATATTTTAATTGGAAATTATACGCTTAATCCGGCGCAGTAAATTGTTAGTTAATATGATAATTATTTTTGGAGTTATAAGAATGTTTTTCTTTTACACAATTTGTCCTACTGCTTCAGTAATTTGGCGTTTTATGTAATTAGTCGAAATTGGTTCATCAGAAATTCATTAATAAAGCATTACTACGTGTTAAAAATATTTAAATGTATGTTTACATTTTGTTTCGATTTCCGATGCATTTTGTAAATAGTTTACACATGTTTTATTTTCATATTTTATATTATGCATATCCATGACGGGTAAGCATTAAGGTGGCCTCCCAACGACTAGTTTATTATTTGAATATCAATATAAAGCAGGCGATCTATATACCAATTTAACAATGTAATTATGCAATTAAATTCAGTAAAATCTGTTCAGATAAGAGCACAAAAGACTGGAAAAATGCTCCACATTTGACATATTCCTATTAAACAGATTTTTCTGTATTATCTTTGAGTTGATTACCTGCTGGTACGAGGAAGTGTGAATTTCTGTTTAGTGGTACGTCAATGTGAAAGTTTGAGAACCCATGTTCTAAAGAAAGTCTTCTAAGTTCATGAAATAAAATCTTGGTTTTTCGATTGAATGCAAGACCATATAAAGAGATTTTTCATCTATAATAAATCCTTTTTAAATCCGGCGTAATTTCTGCTTTTAATGAGACTTGATACTCTTCCTGCGACGAAAAATGACGAAAGTATCGATAGTTTTTCACTTAAATTATACTTTATTATCCCTAGTACATTCTGATGAAGTTTCGTAAAGATCCGAGTGTTATAAATACAGTTTAAAGCGATTTTATTACATCGCTGTCACTTTAAAGGCCATAATCCATTTTAAAAGTAATTTTTCTCAGTTTGTGTTTTGTCGACAAATAGGCATGTTCATAGGGATAATTTTTTTATGTATATTTTTCAATCCCTTCCAATTTTTTCTTGACTGTTCCTTATGGTCCATATGATAAAACTAAGTATCGGATTTACAATAGAATAGTAGCTTTTTCATTTTTACTTTATTTTTTACTAGCTGACCCGCCCGGCGTTGTCCGAATCTGTGATAACCATAATGCATACAAAAATCCATAATATTGACAAAAGGCAATTTCCATGAAAACTTGTCATGTCTGTCACACAGCTAAAAATCGCTATGCTTGTTGGCCGCCGTTATTTTCGAAAAGTGTGCTTCGCCCTGATCAACTGATGAGATATCTCCGATAAAATAAATCACATTTTTCCGTTCTAAAATACTGGTAGCAAAAAATCGTTGTATGCGACAGACATGACATGTTTTCATGAAATTGGCCAAAAATGGGAAAAAAAAAAAAAAAAAAAAAAAAAAAACGAATCTAAAAGCACGAAAACTCTAAATATCGGTAAAAATTACTCCGAAATTCGCACTAAAATGCGAAAATCGCATTAAAATCGATGAAATTCAAAAATCGTAGCAGACAAAATTTAGTAAATTAGGCCAAAATTTTTAAACAATTTTCCTTTTATGAATGTCAAAAAAAATATCCGCAAAATGCGAAAAAATACTAAAGATTGCTTTAAAAAAATTCGTTAAAAACTTAAATATCGCTGCACGAATTCCGAATAAGCTTTAATGAAAAGAGAACTAAATGTACTATGTTGGATTAAAAGAATGAAACCGTATTTTTTTCCCCAATGTGAAAAAATCGTCTCGAAACATTAAAAAAACGTTAAAAATCGACTAAAAAATTAAATAAAAAATCTAAAAAAAAAAAAAAAAAAAATCGGATTTTGAGGTGCAAAACTTCATATACAGAGGTACCTTCCCTCCAAATTTTGTAACCCTACATGCAGCGGTCTCTTCAGAACTACGCTGACACACTCACAAACTTGTCTATTTATTATCATAGATTTATTTTTATTTATTTTTTTTTTTACGCATAAAAATGTAAAATAAATTAAGTTTTCATTGTATTTTTATGTGTATTTGCACATTTTAATTTTTTTTCTCCCAAACTATAATTAGCGTACTACAAATTTGACACTTAAAATTATACGTCACACTTCTACGAATAGTTTAAACCTCTCGGGCCTGGTGTATTATTAATATTACAATTCTTTTGATCGAGTACTATTTTGCCTTGACAGTTATTTTGTTATTTTCTACATGCAAAAATGATTGGCATTCGGCTGTGAATTTCTTATTTTGACTTCATTTATGTTTTGACATTTAGTGATAATAATAATAATAATAACAATAATAATAAAAGTTTACTTGATTCTCTTTGCGCCGTTAGCGATTCTTTTTCTTCATACAAATATTTCACTCTTTAAATTTAAAATATAGGTTATTTAGCTGAACGAGTAATATGTGATAAAACGCAAAAAACATAAGGAAGTTGTAATATCTGTTAAACCCTTGTTGTAATATGATATTTTTCAAACATCTTCAAAACTCTTCCTTAGCTTATTACTACGGGTCTATTTTCACCATTCGCTTATATTTCAGAATTTTATTTTTATTTTTCAAACTTAATAATTTCTTTTAAAAATGGAGACAGGTGTTAAAGAAAATGTTTAAAGTACATGGAAAAAAAAAATGGTTGTGCACTTTGCCCTGTATGTATAAAATATCTAAATACTGTTTAAAGTTGGCTTGTAAGGCAAATTGTCAAAACCATACAAAATTACTGAAAATACTCAGCTTTAAATTTATTAAGTTTCCTAAAATCAACTTACTTTGAAGTGACTTATGTCCCTAAATTTCAAAATGTGATATTTATCAATAAGTACCATGTACTTAAATTAAAATTGAAATGAGAGACAGTTTTAGCCACAAGATTTTGATCACATAGAAATTATACAAGAACTTTTTCGAATAATTACAGTATATATATTCGTGTAAATTATTACATTTTAATGAAGTTGCATATTTGCTTCTTAGTTGAATAAAAAATATAAGTAGAATGGTGAATAAAATGATAATCATTAAAAAACCGTGCGGTAATGGACTTGACACTATGTTGAAAATGTAAATATGGAATGACTAGCGCACAAAATAAGTGCATTCGTTACATCTTAGACAATGAGGTGGTCTTTAAACATCAGTAAGTCTATTTGGATTGCTACAATTAACATTATTAAAGTAAAAATAATTTTGTTTTCAAAATTAAAAAAAAAAAAAAAAAAAAAAAACAAACGCGAATAAAAAAAAAAAAAAAAAAAAAAAAAAAAAAAAAAAAAAAAAAACGAACGCGAAAGGGTTATGATAAAAGTTAGCTCAAAATATTCAAAATTGTACGCGAAAATACATTTAAAAATTAACTTAAATTTTCTGAATTTTGCCAAGGGAATCGAATATGTTCTAGGTAGAATCATTTGTAGGTGCGTTCGTAATTATGCAAATACGTAGCACCTATTGTTGTCGTTCAGTCCGTCCGTCCGTCTGTCTGTCTGTCCGCATGTAACAACGCAAAAACTACCCAACCGAATCATTTGAAATTTAAAATACATAATTATTACATAATTTTGTCGAGTCATTTCAAGTTTTATGAAAATCGGATGCACAGATCAATTACAGGGACAATTAAAAGTATTCCGTTACATTACGGTCAATGGGGGGAAAAGTTTCAAATGCATTTTAAAGGTGTTACACTCATTCGAACATAATAAAGTGCATATGTATCTATAAAGTACATATTATATATACATTTTGCACAATCTGTGGTGCAAAAAACATTTGTTATTGATTTACAAGGCCACACAAAAGTATTCCATTACATAATGATAGGGAGAACATTATTTGGTGCGCATTTTAATTGTAATTAACTATTTACAATTTTATGAGATTGATATATGAGAGTGATATTTTAAAACTTTGTTATCATACGAACGCACCTCATTTGCTACGCTTTACGTGCAATTTCCAACTTGTTCTTTATTGAGTCCTATGTTTTTCTGCCCAAAATGTACCTAAATTCTTAGGGGGTCCGAAACACATTTTAAAATAATGTTTATTTATAGAGTTGAAATTTTGAAATTTTTTGGTATGGTTAACCATATCATTATTAAATAAAATCACATGATAAAACTTATATATAATATATTTTCAATTTAAAATTTAAAATCCATTAAAAAAGTGGGATAAATTAAAATCTTTATAACTTTAAATATTATTAGTATAATTTCAATTTATTTCTTTTAAATAAATATAAATATATAAGCTTTAGGTTCAGAATTTTTAAAAATATTAATTTAAACAAAAATTAAAAATATTTAAAGCAAAATTTTGAAAAAAAAAAAAAAGATATAACTTAAAAAATTATATTTTTAAAACTAAATATTTTTTTTTTTTAATTTGCTGAATCAATATTAGAGTAAAACAACTGAAAAATGTATGTTACAAGTTTGAACCATTTATCTTAAACGGTTCTTGAGTTATAACAATTTAAATAGGAAAAATGGTGAAAAACTCCGCCATGAATGGGGAAAAAAACCGCATTTTTAAAACTAGTCGTGTTTCTATAAGAACAATTGCTTGAAAGCTAGATTTTTGAAAACAAATCAAAACATAAAAATTAATATTTCCTGTTCTAATTAAGATAGAAGTATAATTTAAACGTCATTTTAGGAAAAAGATGAAAAAAAAAAAAAAAAAAAAAAAAAAAAGGAAATTTTTAGTGAAATATTTTTTTTTAGAGAATTTCAAGATTTTCGTGTATTCTCTTCAAATTAAAAAAAATAAAATAAAATAAAATAAAATAAAATAAAAGCGTACCGAATTAAAGAATTAACCTAATAGAAGCATGCATTAAGATAAACTATTTTTATTTTAATTTAAAACTAAAAATTTTTAAATTTTCTTCTAACGTTTGACAACTTAAAAGAAAATGGCCAATTAATAGCAATAACATGGCTATTTGTAAAGACATGAGTGTAACACTTCTTTTTAAAATGCGGTAATGCTTCCTAGGATCACTGCATTGCACCAGTTACTTAGCTTGAACCGTGTGTCTTGCGATTTATTTAAAATCACTGAAGAATAACAAAATATGTCAATCAGACATTCCACCTTGTTTTCCTCAAAGGAATTAACGTGCTGTAAGATATTGCTCTAAAAATTAAGAGTATTACATCAGTTTAAGAACACAATAGTTTGTATAACATGCTGACATCTTTCAAGGACATAAAAAAGTAGTATAATCCAGACAGGAGGTGTGGCGTCCATTCTTTGATTATTGCTTTGTTACATGTATAGTATACATACAAAACTGGAAAGTTTGAAAGAAGGACGTTGGTGTGAAATGAGATGCTGTAAATTCCAGTTATGATTTCATCATAAGCCATTGGATTGGGTTTTCCTTTCATGAGAATTTTTGTACATTCTGATATCAGCAAAAATGTTCAAGAAATTTACGTACTGCAGGGTTCTCTCGCTGGCTTTTGAAACTATATTAACGATTTGTCCGAATAATAATAAAAAAAACAGTTGCCAAATTAAAAGAAAAAAAAAAAAAAAGTTAGCAAAATTCACTGTAAAACAACGGAAAATTTTACGAAGATTTTACTGGCAATCGTAACGCCAGTACAATCTCCGTTTTTTAACGTAAAATTTTTCAGTAAATTCCAGAAAAAATTTCGTTTTTGTCCCGGAAAAAAAAAGAAATTTTTTTTTGGAATTTACAAAAATACAGAAAAAAAAACCCGAAAAATTTCCTTTAAAAAACGGGGATTGTACTGGCGTCCCGATTGCCAATACAAAATACAAATAAATAGAAATCTGGATGATTGAAAAAAGACATAAAAAATAACTTTTTTTCGAAATGAAATTTTTTTCGGAATGAACTTTTTTTCGAAAATAGCTTTTGTTCGATTTGAAATTTTTTTCGAAAATAGTTTTTGTTTAATAAATTAAAATACAGTCGAGTCTCTCTATAACGAAACTCCATACATCGAATTTCTCTATATAACGAATTTTTAGTAGGAGCGGTCCGCTTTTCGCATTATTACATTAAAAACAGTCTCTATATAGCGAAATATCTATCTCCATATAACGAATTTTTCATAAATTGGTCTTAATTTATACAGTTTCAAAAAGCTTCGAAATCATATGGAATCAATTTTCCATCACTTATTTTTTATTTATCGTCAGTGCTGAGTTTTATTTTTTTTAATAGATGTAGAGGTAATTTAGCCCCAGAAACCACAAGACTTCGACTGACAATGCATGTGCATAGTTTCAATAACTGGGCGAAGTTCAAATGCCCATCCCAGGAAAATATTTGCAAGCTAAGTGCAATATGGAAAAGTGTGAGAGCTCGAAGATTTTGCGAGATAGATGCCCTTGATCTGCGGTGCAGAGCAGATGGGTTTCCTGCACGCCCGTGTTTTTATCGGAACGAGTTTCCGACCAAGAACTTTGTGAAAGGGATCGGTTGATACCCATATTAACTTTAATATCAGTTATTTTGTCCTGTTTATTTTACAGTTTATTTAGCCTAGAATTGTGATTTCATATGTACCAGTTATATAATCAAGAAGTTTTTAATTAAATATTCACTCAGTGAAATATTGGAACTGTTGATTTATTTCACCCGTTTTTCGTCCGCCCCACTTCTACAAATTTTGGGGGCTCGCCCTGGATGAACCAGAGGACTTGCAAGAACTTTTGATAGTAAGATAGTAATTTGGCAGTAACGGGATGAACCAGTGGACTTCTGCTCGGTGATAAAGTTGGATGTTCCCTGCTACTCCAGTGATTGCTGGAATCGTCGCTGTTTTTACGAAGAAAGCTGAGCTGCTTCGACTGTCCGAGAGCTGTGTGTGTTTGAGCTGTCCGGAAGAAAACAGTGCTTGTTGCGGTGCCACAAGAAACAACTCGTAGTGCATTTTTTTTTACGAGTTGCGCGAGTGATTATTTATGCAACGAATTTAGGATTTTTTGTGCAACGAATTTAGCATTTTTTGTGCAACGAATTTGTGGGTGTTTTCTGCAACGAATGCTGGTAGTGTGTTTTTTTTTACCAGCTAAGTGCTATTTTTTACCAACCGATTAATTGTGCGTACTGGGTGCATGTTTTATTGTTCAAGAACCCTCGCTGTGATTTTTTTTTTTTTTTTTTTGCGAGGCGATTTTTGCGCGAGTGAAATATTTTCGAAGCCAGTGATACAGGGCTGAAATGTCCTAGTATTTTGGTATTTTCAAGCCCGGTGCATTTTTTTTAGGGCTTATATTTTTTAACATATACAGATATGTATTGAGATATTGATCAATCTATATCGAGTGTTTTCATAATTATCATATCTATATTGTTTGAAGTTATTAATATATTTTGTATTATTTTTGTATGTGAGAACAGAGGATATCCACAATGAAGTAAGTGGTTTTTTCCCATAAATGGTAATTAAATATAAAACTTATAGCATCTTGCTTTTATTTTAAACATTAAAGAATTTTGTTTTGTAATGTGAGTTTATGAATAGAAAATAATTTTGCTTATAATATAATGTTTTTATAAGATATTTTAGTATATTTGATAGAGTTTTTGTAGGAATAATGGCATATTTGGTAAGGGCAAAGAAAATAGACTTATTGTCAGTGTTAAATGAATTGGGGCTGAGTGCTGAGGAAAGCGCGACAAAAGTTCAGCTAGCCGACATAATAACCAAATTGGACGGTTATAATGAAGACTTAGTCAAAAACTTATTAGACGGTCTCGTTAGCGAAAGGTTGGAACAAGATAAAAATAAAGAAATAGAGGAAAACGAAAAAAAAAGCATATGAATTAAAAAAATTAGAGTTAGAGCTTAGCGCAAAAAACAAATCCGAAATGATGCTTAACGCCGGAGTGAAAACTCCTGATGTTTTAAAATTAATCGTGAGATATGATACCAATGAAGAAATTAGTATATATCTCACGTTGTTCGAAAGACAAATAAAACGATTAGGGGTAGAAAAGGAGAACTGGGTAACTTATTTGCTAGGTCTGTTACCATTAGAAATAGTTAATATAATAGGTCGCGAAAATGAGGAACTCTCGAATGATTATGATTATGTTAAACAGTTATTATTGAAAAGATTCAAGCTTAGTGCGGAACAGTTTCGACAGAAATTCTTTGGCCACAGAAAAGAAAGTTCAGCGTCGTGGCGCGATTACTCATTTGAACTTACGAATTTTTTAGAACAATGGTTGACAGGTCTGAACATTTCGTCTTTTGAAGATTTAAAAAACCTTCTAGTTATTGACCAAATAAGGGAAAAATTACCATCGGAAATAAGGGAGCATTTTATTGATGACTTGCCTAAGTTTACTAAGGTCTCGGCATGGGCGTAAGAAGGGGGGGGGTCCAGGGGGGGTCCTGGACCCCCCTAGAATTTTGACTGGACCCCTTAATAAAATTTTACAGTGAAACGAAGACTATTTTGTTTGAAAGATTATTTAAAAGATTTCAAAAGCAGTAATTCTTTAGATGATAAACAATATTAACAAAATCGAATAAAACGCAGCTTGTTTGCAAATTTTCTATACCACTATTTAAAGTCGCGGAGGGTGCAAACTCAAAGTTTCGTAAACGATAAATATCGACAAACATGTCAGACATGAGATTGATTCTGGTCTGGAACTTGGGAGGTCTTGATATTTACAGGCCTAAAGCCAGAAAAGGGACATTTTATTGTTCGTCCTACGATAAGGCAACTGTTTTTCTTTTCTATGAGTTGTCCTTGGAACTCAGGAAAGAAAAGAAGTCTCACTGTACGATCCGTAGAACTCTGAACCCCGTCCACTTAAATTCTGGGAAGTTATGTATAGAAATCGATCGGGTCCCCTCTTCTCTCAAAGATATTAATCTAACATTTAACTACACCATTTTGCATTGGTTTTGCGCTTTCTCTGTAAATTGTTGAAGATAGAACTGGGAACTATTATCACCCATCCCATATAATCTATGAAAGAACAGATAATATTCAAGGGAAAAAAAAAGAGAAGGAACAGTAGAAATGACAGATGTATTGTTTTATCTACTATTATTCCTAACTTTTTCTTTCGTTAATTTTGCATTCAAATACGCACTGTAAAACATTAGTGTAACGTTACTCCATAAAATTGGTGGCAGCTACGACTTTCATTTTAAGGAGTAATTTTTTACTTATATAATGGTATAATTTAAATATATATTACTGGTGTAACTTTGCAATGTTACACCGGTTATATCGGTTAAAGTACCCCACAAAATCGGAGGCAGCAAGGCTGCCACCAATTTTATGGAGTAAAGTTACACAAATGTTTTACAGTGTGGGCGGATTCAGTATTTTATTCATAGGAGGACTGTGAGGTTCATAGATCCTTTTTGAGAGGAAAAGCTCATATCTCTTCAGGGTGTTCTTAAATCAAAAAGGGCAACTTTGTGACACATGCTTTAATTTATTTTTGTTCGGAAATGCATAAAAATAGCAGATGTTATTATTCAGAAACTGTCTAATGGCACTCAAGTTTCTGTTTTTTTTTAAACACAATAGATTTTTCATTACAAGCCTTCAAATTTGACACTTTTGCGCACATTTCCCGACGAAAGCAGAAAAACCGGTCGAAAAGCAGGAGAAAAACGGATGATCATGTGATCGAAATAGTTTATAACTAAATAGGTAATTTAACTATCATAAAATGGAAAAATAAGTTCGATTTGAAATCGCTAACCATAGTCAGGCATTCAAATTTCATATCTTTCCGTTAAAAAATGAATTTGTAAATGTTTTGCGCTTGTTGAGCGGAGCAATAGAACATCCTTAAGCTCACATTAAAGGCAGCTTCCATATCCAAAACAATTAATTTTCTGGTTTCATTCGTAAATACAAAACGATGGCATTACGAAGAAATTTAATAATTTCATTTTCTTATAAAGACATAAAATTATTTTAAAAAAATTAGCATTTTAAACCAGTTTTTAGGACTTTACAGTTAGAAGAATGTCGTCATAAGGGAGCTCCTTTAAATTCCACATTTTAATGAGATTTCCTGAAAAACACATTGTCTTTATCGAAAAATGGAAAACGCTAACCTATCACATTTATTTTGACTAATTGCACTTGAAAAATTTCTTTTACAACTCAGAAAAAAAATTATTTTATGGATATGTCAGAAATTAAGTACTTTAGATCTAACCCTTTCCGGCACGGGCAAAATCTGTTAATAAAATAGAAATAATCGATTGACACCGGAATTCAGAAATGAATTTTTAAAATATGTTGAATTCCTTAATTTACGCTTTTAATGTAAGAGCAAAATTTTACTAAAATATTATTGGTGCCGTTTGCAAGTTTGGAATTAAAATTAGGTATCCCAGACCGGGCACAGTGTGCCAGAAAGGGTTAAGTAAATATTTAGAGAATCGGAAAGTATCTCGTTGTTGAGAAAGAAGAAACTTCGAAAAAATTTAATATATATTTAATTTTTAAACTATCCTTTAAAATTTTTCTTCGTTCTGGAGGGGAAGAGAGGACTGGAGGTACGTCATGATCTTCGTGACTCTACTCCCCCTCCTTGGATTATCAAATATACTCTTTGTGTGTAGCCTTGAAACAGTTAAATGGGAAACATCTTATGTTGTTTATGTTTTACTTTACCCTGCTTTTATACATGCATTAATATTTTACATGATATTTTTATGCATATTCTCAGCTTTTAAATGCTATTGATGTGTTTGTGTGTCTGCTGAAGGGTAGGGGAGTAAACACGAAATCCCACTCTTTGTCACACTAGTGTGTCTATATACAAGTATGTGCATCAAATAAGTGTATGTGTATAAAAGTATATGCATTCTATATAGAAGTAATGAATGTCTTTCAAACGCTTAAATAAACTAATTCATATAAATTTTACAGCAACTTTAAATTAATTTAGAATTTAGTTCCATCTACTAAAGGTAAAATAATTGTAATTTATTCAAAAACTTGACTATATTTTTTAATGGTTTTAACAATAATTTTCAAACATGATTTTTATTTTTAAATCTATCTCTATCGTCTGCAGAGAATTAGGAAAAATAAATACCATTTACTTTTAAATTAACCCCTTTTTTTAGTCACAGGCTGTCAAAGCCTGAGAGCTTATGTGCCCTCCCGTTCTGTATGTATGTACGTACGTTCGTGTGTGCGTACGTGCGTAACGCGTAACGCGATAACTCTTGATAAAAATATCCAATCCACTTGAAATTTTGTATATAGGTATATTCTGATAAGACGCTTCCCTGATTAGTTTTTGGAGTGTTCATTCGATACGTATAATAGGGGGAACGAGGGGATCATGCCCCTCCCCTTAATTGATATGAATGAGTTTTTTCATGCAGAATTTATCAGATTTCATTCATATTTTAGCATAGGATCATTCTGATGAGGGCACCGCCATGATTTGTTTTGCGAGTTCATTGGATAAGTCTAAAAGGGGCGAAATGGGAAGCACTCCCCCCTCCCTTAATTAAGGCTAATGAGGTTTTCCCGCAGAATTTACCGATTTGCTTCAAATTTGTGATATAGGTTCATTCTGATAAGGCGCTTCCTTGATTGGTTTTCGGAATTCATTGAATAAGTACAAATGGGGATTGGTGGGATTACTCTCTTAATTTACTTAAATGTTTTTTCTTGCAGAATTAACCGATTTGCTTCAATTTTTGGATACAGATTCATAGTGATAAGATGCTTCACTAATTAGCTGTGGGGTTCTTTCGTTAAGTTCTTGTTTAAGGGGTACTTGCGATTACCCCCCACCCCTCTTAAATTTTATAAATGGGTTTTTATGCAGAATTGTCCAATTTGCTTTTAAGTTTGGATGTAGGTTCTTTCTGATAAGGTAAATCTCTGAATGGTTTTGGACGTTTAATGGTTAATTATAAAAGAGGGGGAATAACTACTCTTAAATTACATAAATGGATTTTTACTAAAAATTTTCCGATTTACTGTGAATTTTGGATATAGATTTTTTATATGATAAAGCATTTCCCTGATCAGTTTAGGAGTTCAATGATTAAGTATAAAACGGGGAAAGGGAGGAGTTGTTTCACCTCCTTAATTTGTTTTCCGAACGGAATTAACCTTTGAAAATATAAGGCTGTAATGGACAATTAGTATGCGTAGCCTGTGAGCTCAATGCCATCAGTTTAACTGAACAATATTATTTTTATTGTTGGTTTGTTTGTGTTTATGACGGCCAATTAGTATCTACACTTCGGATATAGGTTCTAAAGTGGGCAATGCCCTCCGTAGGGGCCTTTCTAAGGAAACCTAATCCGTATTTACGCAAGAAAATCCAAGGTTCTAAGAAAACCTAGGAAAACTCCGAGCGGTTAGGCTGACGGCCGCGATTGGGTTCGAGTCCAGCATCTGCCGTCTATCAGTTTCGGAGGCAGAACCGCTCGGCCCCTGGTGGGATATATTAACTCACTGTAAAAAATTTTCCCGTTAAAAAACGGAAATAGTACTGGTAATCTAGACGCCAGTACTACTTCCGTTTTTTAACGGAAAAAAATTTCCGTAAATTTTAGAAATAGTTCCGTTTTTTCACACAATATTTCCGTTTTTTTTTTTTTTAGTTTTTCCTTATGTAAAAATTTTCGTTTGAAAAGTTAAAAGAAATTTTCAAGGACTAACTAACATCGTTGCGATTTTCATTCTTTACTTTTCAAAGACACGTTAATATCAGGGACACATTATATACAATTAATTTAAACAACAGTGAAGAAATGTTACATACCTTCCTTGGGGTTCGAACCCGGGGCCTCTTGTGTCGTAGCTTGCAGTGTAATACCATTACACCAGAATTATTCAAACGTCCCTTTCAAATATCTTTAGTTATTTCGGATACATTTCGTAAAGTAAAGATAAGATTTTGAACGCAGGTTTTTTTTTTTTTTTTTTTTTTTTTTTTTTTTTTTTTTTTTTGTAGAGATAATATTTTTCTATTGAATGGATAATTTTAAATGTTTTACAGATTTTCTTTGCATAATTTCGAATATTTAGCTTATTAATTTTGGCTTTATATATATAAAAATTAGTTTTTAAAATATTACATGCATGAAAGAATTATTGATATTTATTTATTTATTTAAAAAAATACTAACGTGCTAAAAGAAAGAAAAAAACGTGCATTTTAACAAATTATTTTATGACGATCGAAGGTAAACTCAATAAAGATAATTACAATAGGTTATAGAAAAAAAAATCAGTTATTGATTTTTTATAACATATGTAATCCCCAAAATTACCTTTCTTAATTTCCATTATTTTTTTCCATAGTTTCGATTTTCTTTCCATAATTTCGAATATTTAGCTTATATGTATAAAGATTAGTCTTTAAAATATTACATGCATGAAAGAATTTATTAAGAGTTTTGTTTCCTTCTTTTTTTGGAAAAGTTTTAAAATTCTGTTGTAATGTTATTGATATTTATTTATTTATTTAAAAAAATACTAAAAGAAAGAAAAAAAAAACGTGTATTTTAACAAATTATTTTATGACGATCAAAGGTAAACTCAATAAAGATAATTACAATGGGTTATAAAATAAATTTCAGTTATTGATTTTTTATAACTTACGTAATCGCCAATCCATTTATCTTTCATTATTTTGGTAATCTGCCTTCTATCTCACTTCGAACTTCAACTGTTTTCAATAAGATGATTGTAAAAATACTGGTTTCATTGGTTTATTGTATGGTAATATATGAATCACTCTGGTTATATAATGTCCATTTATCCATATATTTCTTAGTAATTTGATAATCTGCCTTCTATTTCTCTTCAAACTTCAACTGTTTTTAATAATATGATTGTAAAAATACTGGTTTCATTGGTTCTTTTATTGGTATTGTCTGAATAACTTTGGATGTATTTATAAAAGTATTTATATATTCAACTTCTATAATGATAAGATGCATAAGCACAATCATTAAAGGATAGTTTAGTCTTTTATGTCATTTATGTTATCATAAGATAACATGGATTCTTGCAGCTTTTAGTGGATTATTTCACTTTAGGCCCATTTTGGCATAAATTAACCTTTATATATATATATATATATATATATATATATATATATATATATATATATACATTAAAAATTATTTTAAAATCACAATCAACTTTCCCTTTTAGCTATTTCAAACTTAAAAAGAATTAATATTTTTTTTTATTATTATTTTCTTAATATTTAAAAAATACATTAGCTTTTTATTATTAAAACAGAATGAAATTGAGAAATAGTCTAGCAAATTGTTTAAAAACATCAACTCAGTATAAGGTTTTTAATTTTGCTGGTAGATGGCACCACTAAACTCTACTGTTTTCGGAAAATTGACAGAAATAAGAGAACACTTCCGTTTTTTAACGGGATTAGTGACTCCAAAATGTCAAATACGGAAATTCTTCCGTTTTTTTTCGGAAAAAGGAAACTATTCCGTAATTTTGAGGGAAAAGTTTGTGTATATTAACGGATATTTTTTACAGTGTTGAATTATTGTGCAAAATAGATATAAAATGAAATGTGAGCTCATATAATATTATAAGCATTTGAAAGTTGTATAAATGGGGTTATTCAAAGTGTCTTTCAAGAATGAATTTTTTTTAGACTTTAAAAATAGGAAGTTTCTTTTTGGAATAGAATATTTTGTGCCATTTATACTACACTTTTGGATAATTTCTGTGATACCTTTTTAAGGTGCATTTCCGAAGCAAAGATAAATTTAGCAGGGAGATTATTTTTATTGAAAAATAAAAGGTGGGGGGAATTGCTTTTATTGAAAAAGTAAAGAGGGGTGGAATTTAACAGCTAAACCATTCAAGATAATATTTGTTTTAGAAAATCAATGACTGTACTTAGCATAAGTTTATCAGTTACATTTGGAAATACATTGTTAATGTATCCAAAGTTTTTTTTTTTTTTTTTTTTTTTTTTTTTTTTTTTTTTTTTTTTAAAGCTATTATATATGCAGATTTAGATTTAATTTTATTGTAAAGGTATCGGTTAAAATGACACTTCGATTATAAGAGTTTGGCGCCACTGTATAGATGGAAAGAATTTCCACCTTTTTTCTCATTTCCCACTTTCATACCTGTATAGCTTTGGTGGGAAAAAGTTTAAAAATTGTTTTTCCTTATTTTGAAGCAAACTTTTTCGAATATTTCGATGGGAATTGAACATTATAGAAATACAATTACATGCCCCTGAAAGGTTTAATAAAAACAGTTCATCATTTCATTTCCTGCTTATACGCCATAATGGATCTTCATCATAAAATTATATAAACATAAATTTAACAAACATGTAATTGAACTACGCTCTTAATCCCTTCGCGATGAGAGCCTTTTACGAAATTTTAAATGTTTGGTCAATGTTTAAAAAAAAAAAAAAAAAATTGTGTTTTATTGAATCGAGAAAATGCTCCGATTAAATACGGCAAATTTTACAATACATTTTTACTGGTGGGGATACACGAGAAATTTTAAGCCTTTTTGTGGCATGTATACGTGTCCCCAAGGGGTTAAACAACTGAACTGTACAGAATTGAAATGTTATTGTTTCGAAATTATCAAATAGTACCGCGGCCCCCCCTAGAAAAATTATCTAGTTACGCCCATGGGTCTCGGATTTTATAAGTAAACTTGATGATTATGAGGCGGCCCGTAATATTGTTAGGAAGAATTCGGAAGTAAAAAATAGCGATAGTAAACGTTTTTCTCAGAACATAGAGAACAAAAGTTTTGGCCGGAAGAACAATTTTTCTCAAAACAACAAGAACGGGGTAAGGAATAATTATAACCCTTTCAAAACTAAATGTTTTTATTGCAATGAATTTGTTTCTCATAAATCGAATCAGTGTCCTCGCAGAATGGAGGGAAATAAAAGTAATCACTACGGTTTAAATAACACGAAAGCGGTGAACGCCATGAGTAATAAATTTTGTCCGTCGGATAAAATTGTTAAAAGTATTGAAATTAAAGGGAAACGCGTAGATTGTTTTGTTGATAGTGGGTCAGATGTGACAATGATAAACAATGAACTTTATAGAATTTTGGGAAGGCCTAATTTAAGTAAAAATGATGTGAAATTGACAGGTATTAGTGGTGATGGAGTAATTCCTTCAGGTTTTTTCAATACTAATATAAAAATTGATGATGTTAATGTAAATTGCGATGTGTACGTTTTGCAGGATTTAAAATATGAAATGCTTCTCGGAAATAACTGTTTGAATAAATTAAATTTCGAAATATCAAACAATGGCTTAAAAGTAACAGGCAAGCGGAACGATGAAAAAAGTTACAGTGTAAACGTTGTTACAAAGATGCCCTTAGAAATTCCAAAGATAGGCGCGGTCAAAGATGTTACAAACATTCTCACGGTTAAATCTGACTTGCGGTTAGATGTTGAAGAGGTTCCCAAGCCTAACCCAAACTTGCGGTTGAATTCTTCAAACACACCCATGACTGAAAATTCTTTAGCTGATTCTCATGAACCCGAATCTGTTTGCTTAGCAGAAATAGCTAATGCGGTTAATGCAAATGAAATCGATATGACGCATATTGCCGACTGCGGTTTAAAGGAAGAATTAATTAATTTGATTACGAATTATAAGCCTGAGAAAACGAAAAGTGTTGACTTGAAAGTTAAGATAGTGTTAAGCGATGACATACCAGTAGTACAAAGACCGAGGCGATTAGCGATTGCTGAACAAGAATTTGTTGATACACAAATAGGAGATTGGCTTGATAAGGGTATTATAAGAGAGAGTTGTTCAAATTATGCTGCACCAATTGTTTTAGCGAAAAAGAAAAATGGAGATTATCGGTTATGCGTAGATTATAGAAAACTTAACAAAAAGATAATTAGAGATAATTATCCCCTTCCAGTGATTGACGCTATTTTAGATGAGATTGGACAGAGTAAGGTGTTCAGTACATTAGATTTGAAAAATGGATTTTTTCACGTAGTGGTTGATGAGGATAGTAAAAAGTTTACTTCGTTTGTTACGAATAATCAACAATTCGAGTACAATGTAATGCCATTCGGTTTAAATGTCGCTCCACAATTTTTCCAACGTTACATATATGCATGCCTTAAAGAATTAATAAGAGATAGAACGATTTCCGTGTACTTAGACGATATAATTGTCCCTGCGCAGACTGAGGAAGAGGCGCTTTCTAAATTGAAACGTGTGTTTCAGGTAGCATCGGAGTATGGCCTCGAGTTTAACTTTCCTAAATGTCAGTTTTTGAAGAGAAAAATAGAATTCTTAGGATACGTAATTGAGAATGGAACAATTCGACCTTCCGAAACACATGTTATAGCTGTTACAAAATTTCCTGAACCAAAAGATAAAAAGCAACTCCAGAGTTTTTTGGGACTTACCGGATATTTCAGGAAATATATCGCTGATTATGCTAGAATTGCTAGACCTTTGAGTGATCTTTTAAAAATGGAAAATGAATTCAATTTCGGACCAAGTCAAAAAGAAGCTTTCCAAATTTTAAAAAATAAACTCTCTAGTAAACCAGTATTACACATATTTAGAAAGGGGGCGGAAACGGAATTACATACGGATGCGAGTAGATTAGGTTTCGGAGCAATCTTGTTACAAAAAGATGATTACGGAAATTTACATCCAGTTCATTTCATGAGCAAGAAAACAACGCCCGCTCAAGCGAAATATAGTAGTTATGAGCTCGAAGCACTTGCTGTCATCGAAGCATTAAAGAAATTTCGAACTTATTTGTTAGGAAATAAATTTAAAATAATAACCGATTGTTCTGCTTTTCAAAAAACCTTAGAGAAAAAAGATCTTACACCTAAAGTTGCGAGGTGGGCATTATTTCTTCAAGAATTTGACTACCAAATTGTTCACAGAGCCGGAAATCAAATGAAACATGTCGATGCATTGAGTCGCAACACGGTTTTAACTTTAACGCGTTCACAGGATGAACTTACTGCAAAATTGACTAAAGCGCAAAACGAAGATGATTACATTCAAACTATAAAAACATTAGTTGAAAAAAACGGAAGTAATGATTATTTTGTTAGGCGAAATATTGTGTATAAATATGAAAACGGTAGAGAATTAATTATGGTACCAGAAAGCATGCAAAGGGAAATTATTCGTGAAATTCACAATAAGGGACATTATGCTGTTGCTAAAACTGAAGCGATCGTGAAACAGGATTATTATATCCCTAACCTTCGAAAACAGATCGAAAACGTGATAGGAAATTGTATTGAGTGCATACTATGCAACAGGAAACAAGGTAAAGGTGAAGGATTGCTAAATCCCATCCCTAAACAAGATTCGCCACTTCAAACTTACCATGTCGATCATTTAGGCCCGCTACCTTCGACAAACAAAAATTATAATTTTATTTTCTCTGTAGTGGACGCTTTCACAAAATTTGTGTGGTTTTATCCTGTCAAAACAACTTCCGCTAAGGAAGTGATTTCGAAATTAAAAATCCAACAAGCCATATTTGGAAATCCAGAGCGTATAATTAGCGATCGTGGAGCCGCTTTTACTTCAAATGAATTTAAGGAGTATCTTGAAGATGAAAAGATAGAACACGTCTTAATTACGACAGGTATACCGAGGGGAAACGGCCAGGCAGAGCGATCACAGAAAACGCTCATAAATATCCTGAGTAAATTATCCATCGATGATCCGACGAAATGGTATAAATATGTGCCAACCGTACAACGAATAATGAACAGTACGATTTCGCGTAGCACTCAGTATACCCCTTTTGAGTTATTAACAGGAGTAAAATTAAGGGATAAAGAGGATTTAAATATTAAACGAATTATTGATGAGGAACATGAAAACGCGTTCATGGAAGAAAGACTTAACAATAGAAATATTGCTAAGCAAAACATTCTAAAGATCCAGGAAGAAAATAGTAAAAGTTTTAATCGTAAGCGGAAAAAAGCAAGGTGTTATAAAATTGGTGATCTAGTTGCCATAAAAAGAACCCAATTTGGGGTCGGCATGAAATTACGCATTAAATATTTTGGTCCTTACAAAGTGATCAAAATCAAAAGCAATGACAGATACGATGTCGAAAAAGTAGGCTTCCAAGAGGGTCCAAGAGTGACATCGACTGCAGCTGACTGCATGAAACCATGGGTTTCTACACCCTAAAATATGATGTTTTTCAAGTATTTCTTTTATGTGTTTTTGTTGTTGTTGTTTATTTGTTTATGTATCGCCATATAGTGTTTTATGACCAAGTACATCCATTTAACGTTATTTTTTTAGATATTATTTTATGCAAGGAAAAAAAACTGAACTGTGACTGAAGAGAAAAAAAAAAAACTTTTAATAGTTTATGAACACTTGGACTAGCACCAGACTTTTTACTATTATTATTAGTTTTTCAGTGATCTAATATGGAATTTTAGTGTGTGTTTTGTGATTCCACTATTTTTATGAAAGTCGTATGGAGTCTGATCTGGAGCTTATAGTTGGTATTAAGCTCTGTGAGGGCACAGATGGTCAGGATGGACGAGATGTAGAGGTAATTTAGCCCCAGAAACCACAAGACTTCGACTGACAATGCATGTGCATAGTTTCAATAACTGGGCGAAGTTCAAATGCCCATCCCAGGAAAATATTTGCAAGCTAAGTGCAATATGGAAAAGTGTGAGAGCTCGAAGATTTTGCGAGAGAGATGCCCTTGATCTGCGGTGCAGAGCAGATGGGTTTCCTGCACGCCCGTGTTTTTATCGGAACGAGTTTCCGACCAAGAACTTTGTGAAAGGGATCGGTTGATACCCATATTAACTTTAATATCAGTTATTTTGTCCTGTTTATTTTACAGTTTATTTAGCCTAGAATTGTGATTTCATATGTACCAGTTATATAATCAAGAAGTTTTTAATTAAATATTCACTCAGTGAAATATTGGAACTGTTGATTTATTTCAAACACCCGTTTTTCGTCCGCCCCACTTCTACATATATATATTACCTCTCTCCTTGTTCTTTAAATCCAACGAATTCATCACACCTTTCCACATCCTTCTCAAAAGAGTGTCAATTGGACTGATACACATGTAAGAGAGGAATCAATGAGAGGCATATAAGAGAAGCCTTCAAATGGAGGGAAATGTTAACTACAATTTTTCATTCTTTGCTAAAATTTGAGCATTTTTTTTTTTTTTTTTTTTTTTTTTTTTTTTTTTGAGAGCGTAACAACTTTAAATCGAAACAACAAAAAATTACAGATTTCTTCGTCGGAAATTAATGTAAGTCTTCCTTATTTGATTTTCATTAAGCTTTCAAATAAATGTCTGTTCTCTTTTTTGAAACAGCTTAAATAATTAAGAAATAAAATGTTAGGTTAATATTTACTTTTAAACATTTCAAATTCTTAATTCAAAAGATAAAAAATAATATCTGTTCAAATTTCACACATGAAATACGATTTTTAACATCATTCTCTATACATCGAATTTCTCTATATAACGAATTTTTTACTGGAACGGTGGATTTCGTTATATAGAGACTCGACTGTATTACCAAATCATGCGTCAAGCATGGATTATATTAAATGCTTCCCAATAATACATTCAGAATACCGGAACAAAACTGGCCGTTTTATTTTGTCAAAATTGATATCTAATAAGCAATTTTGAAAAAAAAAAAAAAAAAAAAAAAAAAAAAAAAACATCGTTGAAAACCCAATTTTAGAAATTTCCTCTAATGATGGGAAAAATGTTCGACTTTTTAAGCTCTGTATGTTATCTACAGATTCGTTTAAAAACTACATAATATGCTGAAATTTAGTTCACTTAGAAAACTCATAACGCAGCTGAAAACATATTTTGACTTGACTGATTAAGAGACATATTGACCGTTGCACGAATTAACTCATTGCATTTTATTAATAGTTTTCCATAGCTCAATTTTAAAATTATAAAAAAGTTCATGCTTGTATATTTTGCCTAGGTTTAAATTCACCAATAAAGATCGGAACAAGCTTATAATGTATATGCAATATACTTTGACATCAGTGTGGAAAAGGCCTCCGGGACACTTTTAGAATGAGCGTAATCAAAACAAATATGACCGATGGACTGATACAACCTGTGAGCTTGACCCTTTTTTCTCTATTACCAATAAACCAGTCAAACCTTTTATTACGCGAGATTGTAGATAAATCAGGCGTTAATTATGTCGATGAATTTTAGGTGGTATTTTAATGAAATAGTTTAAGATTTTACTTATTTATTTTTTGAAATAGCTAGAAATAAGCAACTGCTTACAAACGCGATGTTTTGTGTTCATTTATTCTTTTCTTAGAGATAATACAGGACTTATGCCCTGGGGAGCAGATAAATCGGCAAATTTATAAACAAACATAACTTTTTTTCGGAAAACATTTATTGTAACAAAGCTTAGATTATTTTATTCAAAAACTCTAGTTTACAAAAATTTAGAATTTTTTCACATTTTGAGAAATATCACATTTTGAGAAATTATATATGTGTTCAGCAGGTATGTGTTTCAAGCAGAATTATTCGATTTGCTTGAATTTTGGTACACCGATTTATTCTGACAAGGAATTTCCTTGATTACATTCGAAGCTTCATTAGTAGGGTTTTAAAGGGGATCGTCCCCATCCCCTAATTTTAGATAAATGGGTTTCTTAATGCAGAATTATTTGATTTGCTTCAATTTGATAATTTTGTTTAATCCGATAAGGCGCTTCTTTGATTAAATTTGAAAGTTCATTGGTTAAGTATAAAGGAGGGGGGGGGGGGTGGAGTAGGATTGAAAGTCCCTGTTCTTTTTTAGTTACTTTTTCGTTTTCGGTTGCAAATATTTTTTATAAAGTTAGTTTCACTTTCAGAACCGGTTCTGAATATGAAAGCAACTTTATAAAATACACCTGCGACCAAAATCGAAAAAGTAAAAAAAGAAGCGATGTGGAGCGGGACCTCGGCTATCCAATGCAAAACAATTACTTAAAAATGTCAAAATGCAAACATGTCATTAAAAAATAGCCTCCGCCGCAGGAATAACATTAGCTCGCTAGTGTCTTCGCTCACAGGGACACGAATTCTTTTAAAAAACGTATCCTTCTCACAAGGCATTCATCGGATCATCAAGTGCTTATCGTGTTCATCCAAGTATGAAACCAAGAAACATCTGGTTCCTGTCGTAAACAGACACAGAGGATTGTTTAGCAGCTTTTGTGTGCCGACCTCATTTCACGGGGAACAACGTAGGAGTGATTAAAAAATTATCAGCTTTGTGTTTTGAGGTACTTGTCGCCAGTTAAGGGTGTATTCGAAAAAACGCTTTTCCACCTTCAACAGCTCGAAATTTTCGATACAATTTCAGACATATTTTTAAAAGTAGAAACATGAAACTTGCTGAGGGGATTTTTGAAGAGATGTACAAGGTGCCGTGTGATGTCATTTTACGCTCAATCCATTAGAATTTGATTTATAAACAATTACCTTCTCAGTATGACCCTTTTTTTCGTTCCCAAATCTCTCGCTTCGGAAAAATCTATTCAAAATGCCGTTTTTGATTGCCTTTTTTTGGAATATTTTCTGCGTTTATCAAAGAATCGACAATCACGGCACCTTGTGTACTTTCTAAATAAGACAATTTTGTCAGTTTGATGCATTTGAGAGAAAAAATGAATTTAAAAATACATCTGAAAATAAGCAGTTTGAATCGAAATACACCCTTAAGGACCGGGCACATAGCACTAACTTCTTGTGGTCAGGCTTCGCTATTTTTGATCTTTCGTGTCGGCGCTTTGATGTATAAATTGCTTTTTCAGTGCACTGAATCTGAACTTCAAGCAAAGATCTTAGAGGGAACCAGTCTACTTTCTTTGCTTCAAGAGAGAAATCGAACTCTAAATCAGTTGACAGCTTTACGACTGAAGATGGGGAGATAAACTTTTCCTTCCTTTGTCAATTCGATACGATTCTTACCCCAAAAATCATTTAAAGAGGTTTCAAAACTAGCAACCTTTGTTCCGTTCGGAAACAAAGATAGATTTATTGTTCTTTTAGTGTAAATGAAAATAGTACTGTTTGTCCGCAGCCTAGGGGGTGCGTCAGTTTTACCGAAGCCAGGTATCACGTCCCGATGGACGTGGGATGTCCCGATTTCCAGGGGCCTTAAGTCCTGTCCCGCATGAGACCTTAAAAGTCTCGCTTATTCAGGACGCGCAAATTACAGTCGGCTCTCGTTAATTCGAACTCGTCGGGACCACAACAGATGTTCGAACTATCCAGAGTTCGAATTATGGAAAGTATGAATATTTTTTAAATATATTTCGTCTGTTATCTTTAGAATACATGTCTTAATAATAAATTAAAAGATATAAATACTTAAACTAATTAAGAGATTAGGAACAAATAGAAACGAAGATGGGGTGGAGGTGTCATTGATGGACAAATGGGGCACTAAAAAAGTGGATATCAAATGCATGGGATTATATGTTTGCTTGGTCAGAAATATCCTGACAAAAATAAAAGAAAGAAAGTTATTTAAAGTAAGGAAAAATGAAAAATCGGA
This sequence comes from Maratus speculifer, assembly GCA_964019185.1. Lineage (NCBI taxonomy): Eukaryota > Metazoa > Arthropoda > Arachnida > Araneae > Salticidae > Maratus > Maratus speculifer. The sequence goes on along the minus strand of OZ025291.1, from coordinate 413,135,138 downwards.
ATCTCATTAGTTCAAATCAAATGAAATCAAGAGAAAATGAGTTCGAATTGATGAAAAATTTTAACGTTATTCTGCTCTTTGAAAATTTCGAGACTTCGTGTTTAGTTCGAATTAAGCGAAGATTCGATTTATCCTATTTCGACGGGGTTCATACAGAGTTGGGAAGAAAAAATTCAAGGAATACAGACAAAATCCAAGGAGTCCAAAAAATTTTAAGAACTTGCCACTGTTGTTGTTATTTATGTGGCATGTATTTGCACACCCCAATTTTTAATGCCCTATTTGGAGAGAAGAACATTTCAAACAAACTTTTTTCTATTAGAATCTAATTATTGGTGCTGAAATTCCACAGAATTCACAACCTTGCTGATTTTGTAAGTTTAAATAAAAAAATACACAATCAACTTTCCTAATCAGTGACCAATGGTCATGTACATAAAGATCATTTAAACTCGAAGCACTTATTATATATATCGCATACATCTTTAAAAAAAAATTTCAAAGGTTAAAAAAAATGCTAATGCAATATACACGAAAAAATATAACGACTTCTGAATTTATTCTTTTAGAGCAGCGATAAAGTAAAATGTCCTAAAGCCGACATCTAACAAATATTTAAAGCATTGCCAATTTTCTAAAATAATTTAAATGAGTTTTTCTTTCTCCTTAAATCAAAGACATCTTGGATTTGGAAAATTAATATTGCTTTAAATATTTGTTTCACTTAAAGATGTCAACTTTAAGAACTGTATTTTGGGTGTCAGCTTTAGAGCTCTTTACCCTAATCACTTTCTTTGAAGGTGAATGTTGTCCATGACATACATAGAAAAGTGAAAAAAAAGCACCATTATTAATACCCCTGTAAGATACTAGTCCCCATCATCTCTTCTACTCTTGAATACTTTAATTAAATTATGTACACATACATAAATAAAATATAGATCAAATGATTTACAATAATCCAGGAAAAAAGATTTTTCCGAGAGCAATATCGCTCGCGTACAAAACCGCAATACATTTTAAGGAGTTTATAATGAGTATTTTGTTTATCTAAGTAGTTCTAAGTACTACTTGGGAACATTTTCATTTCTAAGTAGTTTCTAAGGAGTCTGTACGAACCCTGTATTTCGAATAAACGAGAGCCGATTGTATTTTATTTTCCTTTTTAGTACTGCATGTTAACAAAGTAAAACCCATCTATAGCGATCTATAAATCTTTTCCATTACCTTACTTCATGCTTACTTTTTACTTTCTTCTATATTTACAAGGAGAAAGTAGTGGATTCGTGAAAATTTTCGAATTCCGGTTTTCGATGGATTTACACGTTTTAAGACTCAGAGAGCCCTAAAAATATTTTTTTACAAAATGTCTGTCTGTTACTCTGTATGTGACAAAACTTTTGTGGGCGCTCTATCTCAAGAATTAAAGCACGAAACTTCACTAAATTTTAGATTCAGTTAGACCTTGATGTAAACTCGAGCTGATTAGTTTTGGTGCATATCGCCCAGCAGGTGGCGCTGCCATATTGCCCTTTTTTTCACAATTTTTACAAACATTATTATGTGATTTATTTTAAAATTAATAATTTAATTTTCTGCTCTCTTTGATTTACAACGCATTAAAAAATAATACGCTGTATTTATTGGGTGCTAAAAAGCGTATCGAGATTTTTTTTTTACAATAATTAAAAGTTAAAAATAAATAAATAAATAAATAAGAGGGTAGTTTAGACAGTGACTTAGAACTTTCGTCTTGTTTTTGTGAAAAATAAATGAATAAATAAATAAATATAATTCTCTGGCTCTTTACTTGGTAGCATATATAATTGAACACAAGGTTTTTGTATTTGATCTCCAGGGATATGTTTAGGAAAATTTCAGGTCCTTTAAGGGTGTGTTCTTAAATCAAAAAGAGCAATTTTGTGACATAAGTTGAAATTTATTTTCATTCAGAAATGTATGAAACAAGCATGTGTTGTTGTTAAGAAAAGTATGTAATCGCACTCATATTTCCGTTTTTTTTTTTTTTTTTTTTTTTTTTCAAACGTAATATTTCAGAAAAAGATGTCAAAATTGGCATTTTGAACGACATTTCCCGACGAAAGCAGAAAAACAAGTCTTACAATAGGAGAAATACGTGTCATCACGTGATCGAAATCGCTTATAACTCGAAACGTAATTTAATTATCATAAAATAGAAAAGTGAGTTCGACTCGAAATCGTTTCCACAGCCAAACCTTTCAATTTTGTATCTTTGAGTCAAAAAATGAATTAGTAAACATTTAGCGCTTGTTGAGCAAAGCAGTTGAGATGTTGAGAACAGCCTTAAAGGCCCTTACAAAATAACTTATCTTAAAACAGGACCCTTCACAAAATTACTTGTCTATTAAGTAGACCTTTCACATAATTTTTTTCACCTTCAAATTGAACTTTTCACAAATTTAATCATTTGAAAATAAAATCTGGCCTGTAAATAGACATCTAAACATTTGCAGACAGTAATAATGTTTATTTTGCTTAATTATTCCGAAAACATGTCAGAAAAAGTTTTTTTATTTAGAATACGACGAATAAACAAATTAATGTTATGGAAATTAGCCAATCGCTTCTCAAACTTGAAAAAAAAAATGACCAAACCGATCCGAATTATCCGGAGATCCGGATTATCGGGGTCCGAATTAGCGGGGTTCTACTGTACAATAAATTGGCTTTTTTTATTAGCACTTTCCAACAAAGTTGAAAAGTGCTTATGCATTCAGTTTGTCTGGCCGTCTGTCCGCACTCTAACTCCCGTAAATATACTCGGATTGCTATGAAATTTTTATACGTTATTGATGTTTACCCTAGCACGACACCTATTGAAAATGAAGTATCTACCATGATCAGTTTATCTACAGAGAGAATCAAAAGTTTTCCATTACATTACGGCCTATGGGGGAAAATCGTTAATATACTCGGATTGCCATGAAATTTTAGGACGTTATTGACGTTTACCCTAGCACGAACGCTATTGAAAATGAAGTTTCTACCATGATTAGTTTATCTACAGGGCGAATCAAAAGTTTTCCATTACATTACGGCCCATGGGGAAAAATCGTTTATATACTCGGATTGCCATGAAATTTTAGGACGTTATTGACGTTTACCTTAGCGCAAGTCCTATCGAAAATGAAGTTTCTACCATGATTAGTTCATCTACAGGGAGAATCAAAAGTTTCCCATTACATTACGGCCTCTATGGAAAAATCATTTCAAAGGAATTTTAAAGATGTTATACCCTGTCAAACATATTAAAATATGCATTCTATAAAATATAAGGTGAAAATGTAGCTATTATTCATTTACATGGCCACACAAAAGAATTTCATTAGATAATGGTAAAAGGGGGAATTGTGTGTGACATATTTTAAATATATTAAGCTGTTTCATGTATAATAAAATTGATATATGTCACTGAAGCTTAATATAAATTATACGCTACTGTCTTGCATAATATGAAGTACATAGCATTTACAGGGCCATACAAAAGATTTCAAATAGTATATTCTTTCCGAAGTACCGTATATGTGTCCGATGATGGCTGATGGAGGAATGAAATGCATTTTAATTATGATATGCGCGTTTATATTTCGCTAAATATATGCACATTATATGGTGTGTATAAATGTTATAGTTAATATACAGGGCTACCCAAAAGAGCTCACCAACGTTACTGAATATGAGCGTAAATTATTTAATCGTGGTTCTTAAATAAGCTATGCATTTTTACGCTGAGCTTCATTCAATTTACTGAGAAATGTTTGCAGAATATAGATAAAAGGATATACAGGGCCACGCAAAGAATTCGGTACATGGACGCCTATGAACGATAATTTATGAGAATGTGATTTCAGTTGTTTTAAAAGTGTTTTAGTTTTTACAATAAATTTTAGCCTAATGCCGACGTGTAATAAAGGTACAATGTAAACTACAGGGCTGAACAAAAGTATTCAAGTATGTTTCCATCTGATAGTATGAAATGCTGAAAAAGAAATTTCAAGCTACTGGGTATTTTCTTGCTAAACTAAATTTTCCCATTATATCAACTGACATATGACATACAGAGCTGTTCAAAAGTGCTGGAATACATATTTAGGTATATTTGGCTATACACTATTATTTCCCTAAATAACAATATTTTGTTAAAGATTTCATAAATTGTTGGAAAGTGCTTCATAATCTATGCTTAACGCATGATTTTTCTTACTTGTTTCTTTTTTGAGAGAGAGAGAGAGAGAGAGAGATAGGGACCACGCCATTTTATACAATGATTAATTTGGCATTCGGAGGTGGACGGATTTGGCATGCCTGTTTGGAATGCATGGTTTTCCTTTTTCTTAATATTTATCACAATTTTTATATCTTGGCCAGGACTTAATTTCTAACCAAAAAAAAGTACTGGAGCCCTAATATTCTGTAGTACTAGCTACCATAATTCCCTCCCACTTTTTACCGCCATCATTTCAATTAGTTACATTTCATGCATTATTTGCAAAATTTAAAGCTTTTTATTTCCCCTTTAGCAAAATATAAATTTTAAATACATCTGTCTGTGTTCGTTGTCAATTATTCCACTGTTTATCTATCTATCACTCCTTCCGAACAGAAAGAAATATTTGCCTAACTTTAATGTTAATTAATTGCAGAATTCCTCAATTAAATATGGTACGGATTATGATTCAAAAATAATGTTACCCCCCCCCCCCTCCCCAAAAAAAGAGTTTGCAACTATGCATTTTTATGAAATTTACAGAAATTAATATTTATATGCCGAAAAACGGAACGTTTTTTTTTTTTTTAAAAATATCACCGTCATTAATGTTAGACATAAGTTTGCAAATTTCGCTCGAATAGAAAAACACGATTTCTGTTTACCCTTCATTCTGATCAAAATAGCATCAAAATTATTTGAAACAGAATAAACGTAATTTTTAAGTAGGGAATTTTTTTTTCTATGTATGAATAAATAAAATTTTGAATGTAAGACAGATTTAGCTTGAGCTAGCTCAAGCCTAACGACTAATATAAAAATTGAGTCCGTTTCACCTGCATCTCATACGCAAAGAAATTAGATAACATGTATCATATATAATATAGATAGTACATCAAGATCTTTGTCTTAAATGTGCAACACATTTTGTCATATACAAGTGTTTCGATTAAAAAAAAAAAAAAAAAAAAAAAAAAAAGTGCAAAATCTTAGAAATGGGAAGAAAAGGAAAGGGTAATTTAGCCTTCGTTTTTTCGGAAGGCTATTATTCTAGGCTCCAGGCCCTGTATTTATGAGCTTCGGTCAATTTAAACCAATATTTAAATATTTACAGAAAACAGAGAAGTACAGAAGCTGACCTTCGGCGCAAATTAAGCCTTCCTTTATACAAAATTACATGATATTTTTCAGGAAACATTTCAAAAATAGCTCCCACAAGAGCCCTCCTTATGGATGTGCGACAGGTGCGACCGCACAAGGCCTCGCTCCTAGAGAGGCCTCTCACCTTGACACAAAATATTTTTTCTTTAATAAAAAGGAGAAGGTATAATTCGAAACACCTTAATATAAATGTACGATTTTAGTTAAGAAAAGATAGTGGTCCTGGCATAAAATATAGCCTAAGTTGGAAGAGGGACTTTCACCATCAGTTTTCAAACATTATTTTTGAGATTGTTTCGATAGTTCCAGAAATTACCCCAACAAACACACAAACCAACTCTACTCCTTTATAATTAGCTAGGCGATGGAACCTTGGCTCCCGAGTCACAAGATGAAAACCATTCTTTTTTTATCGATGTTATCGATAAGATTATGTTAAGAATCTGAAAGGAAAGGACCTCGCAAAATCCTTGCACCGGGGCCTCACTTTAAACCGCCCTCTATAAGGACGGCTCTGCCCCCCCCTCCCCCCCCCCAATTCTTCAAAGTAGTGCTACCTTTAAAGTTATCAAATTGAACATCTATGATCGATGAAGATTTTCCTATTTTCAAAACAGAGCTGATTTACACTGTAATCCTTTTAAATCTCTCGATTTTTCAAATATCAGATTTTAGATGAAGCAAAGAAAGACTAAATAGCTTGTCGAAAATGGGTCATTGAACATCATTGAATCATCCGCAAGATAACCTAAAGCGACTCGTAGAAACTGGTTTTCACAATAAGTAAAAGAAATAAATGAAAAAGAAAACAACAATAGCTGAATGATTCACGACTTTCAATTTCAAATAGTAGGGGGAACTGGGATACATTGATACTCCCCCTGTACAGCACACAGGGTCATTACAGGAAGTTTCACAACAGCTCCAAAAGGTGATACTAGTGAAATTAACAACATACAGAAAGTTTTGGAATGATTCAATAGTTTGATGAAATGGGATGGGTGATTAATTGTTTTTGTAGGTCAAAAGTAAATTTGAGTTGTACAAATGAAATGGTATGATACAACTGTTCCAGTATTTTCAACCGAAAAGAATACCCTCTCTGGCAAGTAACGCTAATCTTCATCAGTTCCTCATTCTTTATTGTTAGATAAATTGTGATGTGTTGGATTTGCGACTCATTTTATTTAAAATGGCTGCATGGGGCTCAATGATACAGTCTTTGTCGGGGCACATCGATACAACCTAAATCATTTTCTAGTTCATTTTTTCATTACTTTTTTTTTTATTTTTACCATACACTCCTTAATTCAACCATTTTTTGTCAAAAATTTCTACTATTAGTTTTTATTGAAGTGAAATAGCTCTAATTTCTTTATATTAGAACATTTTATTGTGTTTTTGCAAACAGAAGACGTACAAACTTATATAATATCTAGTGCTAGTAGAATTAACAAAAGAAATGGACGGTAGCCTGGCAAATCTCAAATTTATATCGATTCTCCAGAGAAAAAAGTATTATCGACATGAGAAATGTTAAGTAAGAGAAACAAGTTGCAGAACAGTACAGGATAATTATATTATAAGCATAATTTTTAATATAATTATCCTTTATTTTCTGTTTGTAAACCGATTTATAAACAGAAAACCTGGTAATTCTTTCACTTTTTCTAAGAAGGAAGAGAATTCTGGGGTTAAAGTGCCAGATATGACAAAGTTACCACAGCCAACAAACAGACAAAGAACAGCCAGAACATCAGGGCATTATACATTTCATTTTGATTGCTTTAATATCGCTTACAAACAAATTGTGTGCGATTTTAATGTCTATAAATATACATAAAATGGTTTGCTAACTATTTTTCTGTGAAAAATATGCATTGGTGTTATTTTGGCTCCATTTTTCCCAGACGTTTCAAAGTGTATCAATCTGCCCCGGGAATGGGGAACTTTGATACAAATTACATTTTTTGATTTTTTTAAAATTACATGCAAAAATAATATATAAAACAACGATTGTACATTTTTGTAACACACTACACAGGTTTTACTGACATCACATAGAAAAATAACTTGAAATTTCTGCTTTCTAGACACCAATTTTTTTTTTTTTTTGAAAAAAGCTGTATCAATGTCCCCCAGTTCCCCCCTATATATTTATGAAATTCAGATACAGTAACCAGAAAAGCTTATTTAACCTCTTCGAGACGGGAGCCTTTTACGAAATTTTTAATGCTTTGTCACCGGTTTTTAAAAAGAGAAATTTGTGCCTTATTAAATCGAGAAAATGCTCCGATTAAATAAGGCGAATTTTACAGTACAATTTTACTGGTGGGGATAAACGAGGATTCTTAAACCTTTTTGCTGCACGTATACGTGTCCCTCGTCCTTAAGGGGTTAAAAAGCATTTTTTCCCCCTCCATTAAAAAATAAAATTATTGAACTACTTATTTTACTAATATTTTATGATCAAGTCTTTTCCGATGGGTTTTTTCAAAACAAAGATTATTTGATTAACCATAGAACACCAAGTCCGTTTTGAATGAAAAATAAGATTAATCCATTGAGAAGCTGTATTAAATTTGTTTTATCCACTCCCGCAAGGTACCAAATCTGTTTTTCGATACTTTCTCATATATGTCGTCCGTTTACAGCATGTGAAGACTTGGTTTACTGTGAGACTGGATAAAACAGATTTAAAACAATTTCCTTGTTAGTTCTGTTTGGATATCTGTTTTTGGAGCGGCACGGTGAAATAAAATCTTATTCTCAATCTTTGCATGCAAATTTTATAAAGTTTGTATTATTTATAAACTTTTATTGTCGGTGATGTTAACCAAGTTCATTATAAAGTTGAACAATTATAATATTATATTGCTTTATTAGTCACGTTTTTTTCTATGCCATCTTGTTGATAAGTGAAGAGGCTATGTTTTTCAAGAGGGTGTGTCAGGTAATAGGCAGCATCGGTTACACAACTATTTCAAGATTAGTCTAAAGATGAAATTTTTTTTTCAAAGAATTTAATGATTCATAGATGAGATTCATTAAGAGTTATAGCAATCATGTTAGTTTACTTCTAAAACTTAAAAGAAATGGAATGCAATAAAAAACCCCATAGTACTGAACTTATTCGATCTACTTGGTCACTATGCACAGCAGTAGTAGCAATGCATTTCCGATCTCCCCCTATAATGAACACCCCCATAGCCCAGGATGGTGTTGGATGGTTTGGTGACGCAAGATTCGTCGTACAATTTAGTTTTAGGGGGGAATTTTAGAAAAAGTACATTTTTTTGGGGGGGGAGGGATTTTTTAATTCTTAAAATTTCCTTCTTTTTTTACTGCTAAAAAAAATCTTGATTTTTAATAATATCACTTTTAAATTTTTTCAACATTTAATTTCTAGAAATGTTCAAGTGTTTTCTTTCTTTAAATTCTAGATAAGGGCAATAATAACTCATTCTGCCATACTCAACTCGCTGTTTTTGTAAATCTTGATTCTTTTAATTTCATTTTTAAATTTTTTCAACATTGAATTTTCAGAAATGTTCCTGTGTTTTCTTTCTTTAAATTCTAGATAAGGGCAATAAGAACTCACTCCGCTATGCTCAAAACTCGCTATCTTTTGAATGTGCAAGTAGAATATATATTACAATTGATATTCTGTTTAGTGGGGGGGGGGGGGGGGGGGGGGAGGTGTCAATGTTAAAGTTTGAAGATTTTTTTGGTGGGGGGGGGGCAGAATTTGTGTCATTGGGTTTGGGGGGGATGGTCACCACCCCCATAATCTGAACACTTTTGGCTGCTCCTGTGAGTGTTCAGAATAGAGAGAGTAGACTGTATATATCTAGGCATTTACAATATGACTTCATTTATGTGTAGGCATTCAGTAACAATAATAATTGTTATCATTTGTTTCATTATCTTTGCACTGTTTGCAATTCTTTTATTATATTTCACTCCTTAAATTTGAAATAAAAGGTACTTTTCTGAAAGAATCGTGTCTCATAAAGCGCAAAAAAGCATTAGAAAGTTTTACTATAAGTTAAATCTTATTGTAATATATTAGTTTCTAAACATCTAAAAAAATTCTCCCTTAACATATTGTCATATGAATATTAATTGAATAATACGCAAAACAGTAATATTTTTTTATCTTTCAGACAATGAAATGTTTGTTAAATACTAATTAATCTGTTTGGATAACTAATGTTAATGTTATTAGCGTAAAAGTAATTTTTTTCTAAAAACTGAGAAAAAAAAAATCGGACCCAAAAGGGTTAATATGCTTAATTTCTGATTGATTTTTTGACTTTACAAAAACAAGGTAGAACCCGTCGAGTTTCGACGAAAGAAAATGTTTAAGAAGGAACTGTTTCATTGATTTATGATAAATGTTACAAAATTAGTTACAATAAAAAATATACCCTACATTGGTAAGTCTAACTCTTAAATAAATACATTTAACCCAAAGTTTAAAAAAATACTATTTCTATAAAACTCAGTTGTAGAAATTGTTAAAATTAAACTTTAATCATGCATGTAAGCAGTAAAAAATATTTAAATATCTTTATTATTATAAAGTTATCAAATAATGCTGTTATGTAAGTATTCCAAAATGAAAAAAAGTAAAATTTATTCCATTTTAGCTCAATCATCGAATTTTCCCCCCTTGAAATCTAAATCCGACATCATTTTCACTACATCAAAATTATGTACCTTTCATATCTGTATTCGCCATTTCAAAAAGATTGGTATTTTAATTTAATCATTTTAAAATCATTTTAATTCAGAACTTGAAGTCTGGATGTTATTAGCAGAAACAAATACTAAACTATTTATATTATTTTAAGTATAAATAAAAGTTTGTAAAAAAAAAAAAAAAAAAATAAAAAAATTCACCGGAATTTATAACACACAGTATTTTTGACACAGCTAGTAGTTTAATTAGAAATTTTTTTTTTTTACTTTTAATGAGAAAATGGCAACATAAAAATACAGTAATATGCTTTTTTCTTTTTTAATAGAAATCTAGTACTTAAGTTGCCACGATTAGATAAACAGTATAAAAACTACAAAAAAATTAATATTTCAAAAACAAATTAAAATACAACTTTCAAACAAATTTCATTTAAAAGTACATTTTTCCCTATACGACGGTGTAAAAACTGAAAATGTGCAATTTTAAGAAGTTTAAAAATTCGCAGTAACAAAAACTGCAAAAACGAAATTGTATTTTAAATTTCAAAGTGTTGCCATTCGCAAAATGACGCATGCGTTACGCACAGATACGTTTGGCCTTTATAATATAGAAATGAGAAATTCTTCAATTTCTTGGTACCTGAATAAAATATGTAAATTTTATAATTTTACGAATTAGATGAGGGAACAACCTTCAATATAAAAATTGTTTATTAATCCATTATCTACGGAATTCATGAACATTTTACATTCTAAAGCACTTTACGTAAATTGTTTAAACTAAATTAAAAGATTTACACAATCATTTAATAAATTTTTAGAAGGATTAATTAAACTTGAATTTACAGGGGTTTTGCACAGCGTTTATAACCCTGCTCAAATCTTTTATTTTAAATTGTTTTCTTAGTATTTTGTAGAATTATAAAATGTACAAATACGATGTTCTTACAATATAAATATAGCAAAATTTCCGAATTCGAAAAATCATCCCCCCCCCTTCCTCCGCGCCAAGAAAGCTGAAAAGATGCAAAGGCAAAAGAAATCATCCTTTTAAAAATATTTTTGTTTTGTGTATCAAATAATGCTTTTGGAACAAAATAATGTATCTGTAACTCATTCTAAATAGTATTACAGGTAATTGACTTATTAAAAAAAGTTATGTAATAAGTAATTTTAATGGTACTTACAAGTACCGTCGGTAGATAAAGGGTTAAAAGATGTGGCATCCCCTCCCCTGCAAAAAGGAGCCATGACCCCCTCCCCAACAAAAACGGAGCCTTGGGCAAGGATAAAAATAGTTTTTATACATTTTAATAAAATCGTTTTCATTCTTGCCCGAATAACTATTTTTTGACAATATCCCCTGATCATGAAAGCATATAATTGTTTTCGAAACTATACTCATGATCTGTTAAAATTATACAGAGAAAAAATATTGATTTCATAATTTGTCACATGTTAAAATTAAAAAATTGCCAACTAAGGATGTGAAAATTATATAGTTATTCGTGCTAGTTCAATCAAGAGTTATTATTTTTATTTTTAAGTATCATTTTTATGTTTTTTTTTCTTAAAAAAAAAAAAAAAAAAAAAAAAAAAAAAAAGGAAGAAGAGAGCGAAAAGAAAGAATATTTAAAATGTTTAAAGTTGCATAGACTGAAAATAGATGTCGCCACCACAAACTATCGTTTTAATGAGGACTTTACTGGGCTAAAACCCCATTTTAAATATTTTTCTGTTTCAGTAATTGTATTATCTAAGATAAGCTCAGTAAGGTACGAAACTTCTTTTAAAAATTACAAATAACGTAGAAAAAAAAAGATACCTGAATTGATTTGAAAATGACGGAAATAATGACAAAAATACAATTTATTGCATAGAAATATAGAATTCAAAGTTTTAATGTATAATGATTATTAATTCTAAGCACCTATAATTTTGTTTAAATCTAATTTATAATATTATGGATATAAACTAATAATTAATCTAACTATTTAATGATCAGAATGTTTTATTCTGCCCATGAAATCACATCAACGTCCCCACGAATGCTGTTGAAGATAGGAAGTATTGGATCAAAAGTATATTCTTTGCCACATTTCAATTATTATAAACGAAGACGAAGGATTTTTCATGAACATACAGTAGAATCTGTTCTACGAGCTATGTTCATGTGGTTTTGGAAGAGATAGAGAAAGGGAGAACAAAAAATTTTATTTAAAGCATAAAGTTCAGTTAATTGAAAATAGATGTCGCTACCACATAAATATGAACTAAAGAATGAGAACATGAAATTTTTTTATGCGTATTTGTATATTAATGAAAGCACCACCCAATTAATGTATTTTAATGGATGTCCTATACTTGCAATTCTATAAATCAAATATCTCATAATTTTCATATAAAAATACCTAGTTAAATACCTTGGTTCAACTGTGCATTCAGTTTCGTTTTTAACTCTGTGGTATGTAAACAAGCCATCGTATTACGAAATTGAAAGTGGCAACTGCTGTTTGTTTTTCTTTTTTTAATTCGATGTGACGTGCTGTGTGAGCAATGTTTCTAAAAAACATCATCTGTTGTTTGTCGGTGTTTATATGTATGTAATGTTCAAACTGTTCTTCTGTTAGCATTTAGGTGAGATCTTTTGTTTAATTTTAATATGAATTATTATATTTATTTGAATTTATGTTATAAGTCAAGTTCTCGCCCTAAAGTGTAAAAAATTCATCTAATTGTAAATTGCTTAATGAAAATTGATATGTATATATTCATATTTTTGTATTATGTTTTACTTTCGAAACATTTATTTAACTTTTCATGCAAAAAGAGTCAAAAAAAAAAAAAAAAATCTGTTTGTTGATATATTTTAAACAAGATAATACAGTTGCTTTTTCTTTTTTAAATAAGACTTTATTATTATATGAATTATTAAGGTTTTGTTGACAACTTATTATATTACATAACAATCAAAATTTCGTCATTTTCTTTAGATGGTTAGCTTAGTATACAAAATTTAAAATAACTGTCAGAGCCGAATAATGGGTTTGATTGTTTCTGCTATTTTGTTACCTACACAATTTTATTGATTTTTTTTTTTTTTTTTTTTTTTAATTTAGCTGTTAAGTATTACAAAATTTGTTAGATTATTGGAAGAAAATTTTATAGAAATGACTTCATGTTGTAACCTATAATATTCTAGATCTTTTGAGTCTATGTTTCTTATTCTGTCAGATAAATATTATTTCGTATGCGTTCGAGTATTAGTATTCTGTCTAAAAGATAATTTTTTTGTTTATTATTGCTGTTTGCATCGTATGTGTTTGCGTAGAATCATAACTGTAACTGAAATTATATCGAGATTAAAAAATAAAAAATAAAATAAAATAAATCACCTATGTTTAATATAAGTCTATGCTTAATTACACTGAATGATGAAAGACAATTGATATCTTTGTCTCTGTTTTTTTATTTTTTGTTTGTCATATAATACTTATCAGTTTTCTCTTCTAAATACTGTCTATCTATCAGTGGTGGCTTGTGCCCTGTTTAACAGCCGGGGCAATGTCTAAGTGTGTCAGTATGTAGTATAGTGTGTAAACTAGAGTCATATGCTGTATTTTCCACTGTAACACAAAAAGTACTCAGTGTTTTACAGAAAACAAGATTTGTGCAGCAGTAAAGCTACTCAATTTTAATTATATATAATTAATATATGTGCAATCTACTTTACACTTTATCAAAATTATTGGGGAAAGTTAATTTACACATTAGAAAATTGAAAACATCTAGATACCAATGTTTCTCATACTACGAAATATAAAATCTTAGGTACTTTTCAGTTAGTAATGTACTAGTGTTATTTAACATATATATATATATATATATATATATATATATATATATATATATATATATATATATATATATATATATGTCTCTATACATGCATAATATACATATGTATACACATATATATATGAGAATTTATAAAAATTCAATTTTTTAATATATTTTTTTTTAAACTAAAATTGCTAAAAAAATACTTTTTTACCTTTTTTTAAGCATTTTTGCAATTGGAACTATATGTCTATGACAAACGGTTTAGAAGTTAGCCATTGGCCACCATTGAGAGTGGATGCCCTGTATACATGTATATGTAGGTATATGTAACACTGGCACCCAACTAATTGAAAAGTACCAAAACTTATAAAGTTATTGCTATTTTTTTAAGTGAAAAAAGAAAAATTGAAGTTAAAGGTTTTCTTATATATAGTGAAGTTTTCACTGTCAAATTTACAAAAATACATTTTTTTTTTTCCTTTATAGAATTCCAACGTATTACAGTGCAGTAATAATGCAGATTGTGTATTTTAAAAGAAAAACACATTATGTCATTTAAAAAAAAAGTTCATTAGTTGTGTTTAATGTAAAGCTATATTTCCACTAAAACTACTATTTTTATTTAATGATGTTTAATTAAAGTAGTTTAATATTATGGCTACAACTTGGTTATCCCATCGACCAATTTTGCCAAATTATACAAATGGAAGAGTGATGCCATTCTAAAATTTTAAGATCAAAAAATTAAATAATTTAAATAAATAATAATAATACACACCAAAGAATGGTGTTAATTTATGGCATAGCAACAGACCAAATATAAAATTTGATTTCGAACAAAAGAATATCAATAGTTTATATATTTAAATGCAGAATTATTGAATTAAATGTCAAACAAATATTTTTAGCATTTTAAATGTAATAGAAGTTAGATTTATTAAAGGACACAATAAATATCAGTAATAATGGAAAATTGCAAGGAACCTAATGCTTTTTTTAGCCAAAAAAGTTGATCAGTTTAACTTTAAAATGTATGTAAACATTTAAAATATAAGTTTGAAGTAAAGTAAATAAATAAATGAAAATTTGCAGTAATTTTAAATAACAGTAGAACAAGTAAATTAATAACACATTGATAAAAATACAAATAAAACATCAAATTGTAAAGACTTGATGACATAACAAACCTGTGTAACATGATTAATGTCAAGTGAAATGTGACATTTATAATTATCGATTATATTTGGCATTTAATTGTACAGTTTGGGGATAAGATAATCAAGTTGTATCAATATTAATTTAGGTTTTAATTCTATTACATCAAGCCAAAATGTATGTTAATGGACTATTTATTTAAACTCCAACCATGCAAAGGATTTTTATTGCAAACAATGTGATTTGCTATGCTATTTAATAAATATGAATCATTTGCTATTATTTAATCATACTCCCTTAGAAAATCCTAATTTGTTATTTTTTTTAATGAAAAATATTTATTATTAAATTATAACATTTATTACTGATACTGACATAGATTTTACCATTTAGTACAACTTTGATGATGGAGCTGCAATAACATTGTTTCAGGACTTTGGAATTATACATAAAAAAGAGTACTTTTCAGTTAGCTGGATGCCAGTATTATATATACATATGTATGTCTACCTCAAATCCGCACTCCTAAAATCCACACATAATTTACGGATGTAAACAATGAAACATTCAGTTCAGATGTAGGTGCAAAATTTGACTTTTTTAGTTTTATATCAATTTCATAATTTTTTTAATTTGTAATTTTTGTTAAGGTTATTGAATTCATGTTTTTACATGATGAAAGAATATTTTATTTCTGAAAAAAAATCTAGATATTGCTGATATTATAGTTAATCACAATCTTACCAAATATATTTATATGCATTAATCAAGCTTTTTTAGTAATTAAATCTGACCAAACCTGAAATAAATCTTTGTTATTTTATGATCTTAATGTGAATTAGTATTGTACTTTATGAGGCAAATTTCATTGAATAATTTAGGAAAAACACATTTCATCTTTATAATGAATATTTAATTGTACATAATTGATTATTAACTTGACCTTTGCTTGTAATATTTTAATCATTTTAAAAATTATCTAAATTTTTATTATTTTAGTTTATTACCACACATAATTGTTTTAATGTTTTACTATTCATTATACTTTTCTGATTTTCAATTCTGATTTCAATTTTGAATCTCAATTTTCAATATTGAAATGAATATGTTTAATATTTTAGTATATTGTAAGCATTCATTATACTTTTGATTTCATTATTAATTACATTCAAATTCTTTTTAAAAAATATAAACAAAGCAGTGACCAGAAATCCACAAAATTCTAAAATCTGCACAATCTTTGGTCCCAAGCTGTATGGATTTGAGGGAGTCTACTGTATTTATATTTCATATATGTGTACATACATATATGTATGTACATATAACACCTATATTTTTCCATGCATGCCACACTCTCATGTAATAAACACATCCTAATTTTTAGTACCTTGCCTGAAAATATAAAAAGAAAGCATTTCAATCATATTTTATTTACAGTTATTTTTGAAATTACACAATAGCCACAAACAGTGTTGAATTCAGGGGGTGGCCATCCCTCCCCCCCCCCTCCAGAGCAATGAAATGTTCTCCCCGAAAATTGCGATATTTTGTGTTTTCGATGGTCAAAAAGTGTATTCTTCTCCCCCTCGAAGCCACAAAAGTCCCTTCCAGAGAAAAGTGTCTCAATGCAACACTGGTCACAAATATAATTGTCTCATAGTGTTGCAGAAACTTAAACATCGTACATTGTTGTTCATTGATTTCATGCAATGGCCAAGAAAGTCCTGCATTGGGTCGGTTGATGCTATTATCTTTTGTTCTGTGTTGGATCAACTTTAAATATTTCAAATATGTGTTGGTTTTTAGTTTGTTTATGGCTGTATTTGATTGAATTCAAATTGACACAATTTTTCAAGCAAAAGTTCTGAATATTTTACAAACAGAAAAATGTATATTTGCATATTAATGAGGAGTGTATATATGTGTTCATTTTTATGCAAAAAAGATAAAATTGACAATAGAAATATAATTGTAGACTGTTTTTCCACAATTGTACTAAAAATATGGATTAATTTTCTTTCGCTTCACATTTTAATTTGAATATTTTGAATTTGAGTCAGGCTAATTAAATTTTTCGTCTGTTTTAAGTTTGAAGTAGAAATTTCAGGCTTGGTTTTGGGCTAATGATGCTACTTGAAGAACTGAGTGGCTTGACATGTTAAGTAAGTGATAAGGCTAAGATGTTTTAACCGCACGCACTGTTTTATTGGTTGAAAAAAATCATAAAATTTTTGGAATATTTCCTCCAATGGTAACCTGGCTAGTAACGGCGTGCGAACAGAAAACTGCACCCGGGGCAAAGTTTTAATTTGGCACCCCCTCCCCATTTCTCTATGTGACAGGTGTCACAAAATTGAAAGTATGGAAACACAGCAAATAAATTCTATTGAATACATATTTCATGCTTACTTTATAACTTTAAAAGGTTTAATTTTAACTACTAAATAATATAAGTTAAAAATTCACTTATTTTTTGGCAAAGGGTACCTAGAAAACAGATGTGAAATAAATGTATCTACAGTACAGTATAAGCTCTTTAAATTCCAAGAAAGAAGTCACATGAATAATTACATGACAATTTGTCACGTCTATCACACAGCTAAAAATCGATACGCTTGTTGGCCACCGGTATTTTCAAAAAGTTTGCTTTGCCCTATTCAACAGATGAAATATCCTCCAATAAAATAAGTCACAATTTTCCATTCTAAAATACTGCTAGCCAAGAATTGTTGTTATGTGACAGACATGACAAGTTTTCGGAATTAGCCACATCTAATTTTGAGAATTTATGTTTTTGTCACAAAAAACATAAAAAAAAATTTCCCACTATATGCATATCCATTTTTTTTTTTTTTTCTTTAGAAAAGAAGAAATAAACCAGGTTGGAAGTATAAATTTGGCCCCTCAATTTCTGCACCTGGGGTGGCTGTCCCACCGCTTTGCATGGCCTGAATTTAAGTTATTGCTGTTGAAATTTGATTTTGTAACCCTCCTTTTGCATGGTTCTGGAAAGAGGACAAGGAAAATTATTTTGAATGCATTTATTTAGTCATTAAAATTGAAATATCAAAAATTAGAGAATTTCAAAGCTTATCTCGAAGTAAGCTAACTTCAATGCAATCTTATACACTGTTAAAAATCTTCAGTTTTTGCTGCAGACTCACCCCACTGCTTTTAGAGAAAATGGTTACTTGACTATATTATGGAGCAGAATAGACATATTCTATTTAAAAGCATTGAAGTGATTAAACAGCAAAAGCTACAGATTTTTTAACGGTGTAGACACTGTAATAATATGTTTACATCTAAATTTGAACCAAGCATTTATTAATAAGTTCTTCAAATTCTATTAGCTTTCTACTAAAGTTTTTTTTTTTCTTCTTCATCTTTTTTTACTTACCCATCATACGTAGTATAGGGTAAGTCTTGCAATTGTTTTGAAAATCGAAAAAAAAAATTTTTTGACAGATTTACACGTTTTAGATAGTGGAGATTCCGAAAAACATTTTTAGAAAAAAAAATTGCCGTCCGTCTGTCTGTCTGTCTGTAAACGCTCTATCTCCCGAACAAATTGAGATAGACTCTTGATATTTTGTATGTAGTTAGTATGTAAGAATGGGACGCAGCCTATTTAATATCAGCAACCTCGATTATCCGGAACTGTTTTTTTCGGACCCTCGAAAAATTCGTTCTGATGAAAGGTATATAAAAATTTTCGAATTTTTTTGTTTTAAGAAATGGAGGTAAAAGACAATAAAATAACACACATTTTGCATATCAAACGAATTCGATCGGATTATTAGTTGCCGAGATATTTGTAATCCTGTTTTCCACATTCTTCGATTTTTCATGACCCTGTATTTCATTCAAATTTCAATTCAGAGGTATATTTTTATTGGAAATGAGACGCTTAATCCGACACAGTTAATTGTTAGTTAATAGAATTATTATTTTTGGAGTTATAAGGATGTTTCTTTTACGCAGTTCGGTACTACTTGAGTAGTTTGGCGTTTTATATAATTTGTCGAAATTGGTACATCAGCAGTTCTTTAATAAAGCATTACTATGTATATTAACAATATTTAAATTTGGTTTATGAATTGCAATGCATTGTATAAATAGTTTTCAAATGTTTTATTTTCATATATATATCCATGATAGGTAAGTATTACGGTGGCCCCCAACGACTAGTTTTATTACTTACCCATCATACGTAGTATAGGATAAGTCTTGCAATCGTTTTGAAAATCGAAATTTTTTTTCGACGGATTTACACGTTTCAGATACTACAGATTCCGAAAAACATATTTTTAGAAAAAAAATTTTGCCGTCCATCTGTCTGTGTGTCTGTCTGTCTGTCTGTAACCGCTCTATCTCCCGAACAAATTGAGATAGAGACTTGAAATTTTGTATGTACTTAGTATGTAAGAGTGGGACGAAGCCTATTTAATATCAGTAACCTCGATTATCCGGAACTATTTTTCTCGGACTCTCTAAAAATTCATTCTGATGAAACGCATATAAAAAATTTCGAATTTTTTTATTTTAAGGAGTGCATATAAAAGGCAATAAAATAACACAAATTTTGCATAAAGAACGAAGTCGATCGTATTATTAGTTGCTGAGATACGTGTAATCCTATTTTTCACATTCTTTGATTTTTCATGACCCTGTATTTCATTCAAATGTGAATTCAAAGATATATTTTAATTGGAAATGATATGCTTCATCTGACGCAGTAAATTTCTAGTTAATATGATTATTATTTTTGGAGTTATAACGATGTTTCTTTTACGCAATCCTGTATTACTTGAGTATGTTGGCGTTTTATATAATTTGTCGAAATTGGCTCATCAGCAATTCATTAATAAATCATTACTATGTATATTAAAACTATTTAAATATGCTTTAAAATTTTATTTTGGAATTGCAATGCATTTTATAAATAAGTTACACATGTTTTATTTTCATATTTTATATTATGCATATGTATGATGGGTAAGTATTACGGTGGCCTCCAACGACTAGTTTTTTTTTCAATATTAAAATTTAACAAAAAGAAAAAAAAAATGAACAGTATGTTTTTATGGAACAGAATTTTCTGAAGGGTTTATTTTATAAAAAGAAATTTTGTGAATGGCCCTATTTTATTAAATGGATTTTTGTAAAAAGGGCTAAATAGGCTCCAAATTTTGCCAGTGTTGGCCCGTGTGATATAAATTAAAGAAATAATTTTATTAGAAAAAGGTTTATTTTTTTATTATTCAAAAAGTTTTAAAAGAATTCAATTTGCTGCAAATACAACATACAGAATTTTTATTGGTATTTAAAAATGAGATTCACTTTAACTAAAAAATAATAATAATAATAATCCCGTACCAGTAAAAGTCGCTAATCATGTTGATAATTTTTAAGGGTTGATATTTTCCAAAACAGGTATTTCTTTCCCTATATGGAGCTGGGCAGTTTTTGCACCGAACAGTGTTCTTTTCAAGCTGTTCCTAACATTGTTTTGTAATAAAATATCAAGAAGTATAAAAGTATCCTTTCTTGTTTGTTGGGACCTTGGCAAGATAGAGGAAATTACCTTGTGGTTTGTGCATATATAACTCTATAAAGTTATCATTTTAGGGGGAAGAGAGGGGTAGAGGGTTCTGGCACATGACATTGTATGATATCTCTGGGGGGGAGGGTGGCTTTGTGTTGTGATATTATTTTTGATCCAACCAAAAAATTTTTCTTTTTATTTGCAACTTGTTCTATACATCAAAATAGTCTGTTATTTTATTTTTACTTATTTATTTATTCATTCATTTTAGTATGTTACCGATTTTTATGAAAATACAAAGTTATTAAAATCATTAAATGATTACAATATTATTTGATTCCAAAATATGGACTACTTCAACGATTGGCATTTCTATTTTTGAGTCATATATGTATGAATATGTAATCTGCTGTTTGAGAAACCAACTGCAAAATATGTTTGAAATGACACTTTCAATGTTTACTAGTAAATAAACGAGATAGAATGTTGTAGACTTTTTTGTTGATAAGTTCTGTCTGCTTGACTATTAAAAGACTATAATAATGACTATTTCAACTTGTTGAAATAGTCATTTACACTTGTTATTGTTTTTGCCATTCAGTTGATAAAGAAATTTTGTCTCTGTTTCCCGCAGTGACTTTTTTTTTTAGCCAAAGAAAATAACTATTTTTTCTAAAGTTTATCTTTCAAGCTATTATTTTAAATGTAGAAGATTAGGCGAGACATTTAATTTAGAACAGCCATTGAAAAATAAATTGTCGAATTTGGATAATCTGTTATATTCAGATTTCGTTGATTTAAATCAGAATGATTTTAATCATGATTTAAATCAATTGCTTTAAAAAATCTTTGATTTAAATCAGTTTTTTTAAAGTTATTTAAAAATAAATTTAAGTTGTAAACAAACATAATAATATGTACTTTAATTTAATTTAGTTTTTTTATAATACAGATAATCAGACAGCTTTTAGAAAGGTAAAGCTTAATCTTTGTCAAAGTAAAATGCAATGTAAAATTTAAAAGAAAAATAATTTTGAATTTAATTTTAATCAAATTTTAAAATAATCTTACAACAGTAAGGAAATCTAAGCAGGAATGTATTAAATATTTGAATATATTTACTCATTAGTATTTAGAAAAACTTCTGCAAATTGAGGTAAAATAAAATTGTATAACTTTGTGTGCTCTATTTTGTTGATGCCTTTTATATTAAAGTTTAATCAAAATCTAACCCAAAGAATGAATTTTCGTTTAAATTTAAAATAGTGGATCTCAGTTCTTTAGAATGGTGAAAGTATTTATTAAAGTTATTAAAAAGGCTGTTGCTAAAAAAATTACAGAATTTATGATAACCAACTTTTTTACTGCAATAGCTTCGTTAGCTTCATTAGAACAAAAACAAATGTTTTCTGCCTTTGGTTTGATGTATTCAGAATTTAGAAATAGACTGAAAGAGTAATTTTTTTTAAACAGCTCTTAAGTTAACAATTTAGTTTGTTTTCAAATTTGTTTAAATTCCTTATGTGCCGCTGAAGATGTATTTATTTTAATTAAAATACTGAAGATTGAATTAATTTTTGACATTTGTAGTTTTTCATGCATTTTGTGCAATAAAGATTTTCCCATAGCCTAAAATTTATATCTCTGAATCATTTATATTTATGTAAACTGTGTAATATTATTAATACATAATAGCAATGATATTAGTAATACTTATAAAATGCATATATGAGTATGTATATAATTTATATTTTATAAATTAAACGAAAAGTCATGTAAAGCAATAACTGTGTGGGATTTTTATTTAAATAAATAAAAAAAAAAATCCGATTTAAATAAAGTCGATTATTTCGTTTTTTATTAAAAAATATTTTTGAAAAAATCACGAACCGGTTATATTTAGCTTCGTTAAAAAAAGAATATTTTCTGATTTTGGTTTAGTTGAGTCTGAACTATAGTACATGTTAGGGAATATAAAATGAGACAAGCTTACATTTATATTAAAATTCTTCATTTAATAAGAACTGTATTGTATTTTAGAATTTTTTTTATATAAATTTTTGATTTCTTGATACAGAATCCTATAATTTCTCTCCCTCTCTTTTATCAAATCATATATCTATTTTCAATTAGCTCATCTTCAATTTTGTTTTAAATTTAAGGGGGGAGAAAAGAGAAAGATAAATGCATTTTTACATTTCATTGTTAAGTGCAATATGTTTTAGCTTCTAATTTATATAATGCTTGAAAATATTTAATGTCAACAATGAGTTGACTATTTTGAAAATATGGGATATTTTCGAAACTATCAATGATGTTTAAAAATAAAAAATAAATAAATAAATAATAATAAAAATGCAAAAGCACTCTCCATTACAGGCGTAGGTAAAACCGTAAAACACATGATTAGCAAGGAGAATTGAAAGAGATTGGCAAGATTACAGATGATTCTGTCTTCACAACTTCCCCTCAGCACATATTTCACCTACGATTTCAGATTAATTTTAAATATCCAGGTGATTTTTGCACATCGCTCGTAAATTTTCTATTTATATGTAATATATTGACTACCTTAAGTGGCCTTGCGTTTGGAAATAGGGCTTCGTCATTTTATGCTTAATGAGCCATATTAATTAGGTAGAACTTGTGTGCACGATGAAATCATTTTTATACAGAGGTACGTGTGGTTCGCAGCCTTTACAGCGTTTTTAAAATGTGAAATAGAAACATGAAATAAGCTAAACAAATTATAAAAAGTTAAATTGACTTGAAAACATTTAAAAAGCAACTAAATTTTAAATATTTTTAATTTAATTGCTTTTTAAATATACTCAAGTCTAATGCTACATAATTAGTTTAAATAATGATTTAATTAAGACGTTAAAATGTACGTGTATCTTAATAAATAAATTATATTAGAAAAATCCGTGCAAAACAATTTTTAAAACATATATATAATAATAATAAAAACAAAAACGAGAAATTTAATTATTTAAAAGGAGGACTGAAACAATTTTTTTATTGTGAGCGGGAAGGGGCTTTGTTTAAAATAAAATTTTAAACACATCAATCTGGGAGGGGGATTTAAATATTGACTGGGGATTTAGGTAGTTGGGCTCCTTAACTAAACTTTGCACTTTTTCTTATTGTCTGTTCGTTCTCAACACTGGCGGCGTCATTTTCGAATGGTAACATCTCACGGTAAAATTTTAGTTTTGTAATTTTCTCTACTATTTTTTAATCTTCTAACCATCGTATAGGGAAAAAAAAAAAAAAATTCAAATGCAATTTGTTTGAAAACTGTATCTTGATTGATTTATAATGGCTTTTAATATAACTTTCAGCTTGAATTGTTTTAATTTATGGCTATTACGTGCCGGCTCCATAACATAAACATTTTATTATACATAAAGCTTTAAAAATAGTTTAACGCTTACTTCTGATTAATTTTCCGTAACGAAATTAAAACTTCCTTTATAAATAAATAATGATAATAAAAATGTAATTCGAACAATTTAAATTTTTACATTCTAAATAAGAAAAAAAGAAAAAAAAAACTCAAATGAAATGTATTTGCAAACTGAATTTCAGCTTCATGATTGCGTATGGTTTCAACAATAATTTTCAGGCATGAGATATTTTTAAATTTATCTCCATCGTATGGAGTTTGCTTACGAAAGATTAATCCGCCTGTTCTTACAACAATGAAAAGAGCCTTAAAACATTTTCTTGCGGCTAATATTCCCCCACCCTCCCCAAAGAAAATAAAATAAATAAAACTTCATCTATTAATAAATACATAAAATAATATAAAGTAAGAAAATATTTGACATACGTATAATTGAAATACCCGCTTAAAGTATTGAAATGAACAAAATAAAGAAAGTTGCCGAAGTAGCAAAATCTTGTGTTAATAACTCTTAGCATGCGTCTAATACAAAAATATCGCTTTTGATAAATTTCAGAACTATTTGATTGTATAATTGATATTTTTCATATAAAAATGCTTTTCTGGTGCTAGTGGGCAATTAGCCCCACCAGTGGCCGAGTTCGAACCCAATCGCGGCCCTCGGTCTAACCGTTCGGAGTTTTCGTTGTTTTCTTCGAACCTAGCGTAAATACGGGTGAGGTTCCCTTAGAAAGACCCCTCGAAAGGCACTCCTCCCCTGGGCCTATATCCCTAGAATAGATAATCGGCCGACACAAAATAAACCAAACCAAAGCTAGTGGGCAATTAAAAAAATATATTACATGTAAAAAATTTATTAGAATTTTCAGAAAAAAATACCTATATTTGAAACCCGGAAAGAAGGGGTCAATCCCTACTTGTGAGGAATAATTTTTACTATTTTTAAGTAGCTTTCGTAAAAAATACTATCTATTACATTTTCTCCTGTGTTCGAATTTCTGAATTTTTTTTGCAGATCTACACCGATCTTGACCATTAGAACCCAAAACCATTCTCAATTAAAAAAAAAAAAAAAAAAAAAAAAAAAAAAAAAAAAAAAAAAAAAACAACAACAACAACAACAAAAAAAAACTATCTATTTGTATACATCTTTTTTTTTTTATGGGCACGATAATTTCTATAATTCTGCACAAATCTTTTCCAAACTGATACGATATCTATATTTTTAATTATTAGAGGGTTCTGCCCCATGTGAACTACGCTCGTCAACCCCCGTCTCGCGTTTAAAAATCTGTTAATTTGCTTGTACAGGAAGTAGCTTGTACTAAACCTGAGCAGTATATATCAATTTCATAAAATGTATACATATGCAACAAGTACTATGAAGTTAAGCAGAGCCCGATCAAGGTTATATGGGGCCGTAGTTCCTATATTTTTGGGAGAAGGCGAATGTAGAGGGGTTATTATTAGATATTATGGTACAGTTGTAATGTCGATCAAAATATATTTTCGTTTTGAGAAAATAACTGTAGAAACAGCAATTTTAAGACTTTTTCCAAAACATTTTATTCAATTTGGGGCCCCCAGCAGCAGTGGGCCCGGCCTAGTTGGCCTATGCAGTAATCAGGCCTTGAAGTTAAGTTTTAATCGCTTCCGCATAATTTACGAAAAATGTCAAAAGATAGAAGGGGATCCCGTGTTTTGTTTGTCCGAGCCCCCTCCCCCCCATTATCTAAGCCGGGGCCTAGCTGTTTAGTGTCTCTACGTTCTGTTAATTTCTTAAATTTTCAACTTCAACGAAACGGCGAGAAGCTGACCTTGATTCGTCTTCTTAGTTTTAATTTCTTTGATGTAATCTAACATTGGCAAGAACTTTATATACAAGAACTTTTTTTTTTTTACGTCGCTTCTTGGCTGCTAGCCCTATTTGAAATAGATGACTGCTCCAGTCTAAAAAGCATCATTTAATCGATATTTATATCTCGAGTGACTTTTAATAGATGCACTTTCTTTGTGTTCTTCGCCACCATAAACCTGTGAATCATTTAAATGAAGCTTAGCGGGAGACCTGCGATGGATTTTGAAAAAAAAAAAAAAAAAAAGGATGTACAATTAAATAAATATTTAAATTCACATCCAATCGGAAAAAAAAAAAAAATAAAATAAAAAAAATGTATAAGGTTTTATGTAATACTGATTGCATTACACATGATCTGAAGAGCAGATTTCTATTTAGTTTAGTTATTTTTTGTTTGTAGATACTTAATTAATTGAATAGTATTTTTTTTTTTTTAAGTTAATGATATTTTAGAAAAGGTATAATTTGAAAAAGGATTTTATATATTTTAAAGAATACTTGATAAAGTGTTTCTTTTTACCTGCTTTGGATGCTGTTTCGTTTACAGAAAATACAAAAAAAAAAAAAAAAAAAAAAAAAAAAAAAAAGCCTTACATTGCGATGTATGAGGAAAGAGCATTTGCAGTGTATTTTAATGATGTTTCTACACTATTTCAAACATATTGAAAATGATACATATCGTTGAGATGCGTTACAAGATGCTTACTGTAGAATATGGTGTTCATCGCTGATTTACAGGAATGCACAAAATATTTTGCTATCTAAGAATAATTGTTGGAAATATATTTTAAGTTGTCATATGCGTTTTCAAACTAATCCTTTTTATCATACATACCTGCAACAATCCAACTTTTCTAAATTTTGTTGAATCCCCTCATGTAATAGATCATTGAATAGCCTTTTGAGCACTGTTTCATAGTGTAATGCTTGTATAGAACTTACTGCGGCCCATCTCGGTGAACGATTGAAATAACTACTATTTTTTAATAGTAATTTAACAAATAATGCTCTGTTTTCTTTTCTCTCGTGCTGTTTCGAAATTCCGTTTAAAATGCCAATTTTGAGAATAATTTGCTGAAACATAGCTTGCATTTGCCGAAAAATGAAAAAAGTTTTTCGATTTCATACTTTCTGAATAACAACGCCTGGCAATTTTATGCATTTTCGAAAAAAATTAATAAAAAAAATGTGTCAGAAAATAGTCTTTTGGAATCGAAAACAGCCTCAAAAAAGTTTTGTGCATTCTGATAATTTCAGTGTTTAAACTTGCTGTTCGATATTCGATTACAGATTTGTTAAATTTGTGCGTCATTTATATTATTATTATTACTATTATTAAAAAAAAAAAAAATATTTCGAAAATTGTTGTCCTTGATAAAGAACTGGGAAATCTAAAGCATATCTGAATCTTTTTATTGGTTGAATTCCGCAATAAAGTTGGTTTATTTTATTCGTTTCCTGATTGATCCAAGTTTGATGTCCAAAAATGGAATACTTCCGTTTTTTATTTTATTCGTTTTCTGATTGGTCCAAGTTTAATGTCCAAAAATGGAATACTTCTGTTGCCACGATGACAAAAAGAGTAATTAAAACTTTTAAAAAATTAATAATTTAACAACTAATTGTGATAGAGATTTCAAACAAATTTCATTAAAAAGTCCATTTTTTTTCTCTACGCAACAGTGTAAAAATTTAAATTGTGCGATTTTTAGAAGTTTAAAAATTTGCACTTCCAAAAATTGTAAAACTGAAATTTTATTTAAAATTTGTTCATGATGGGTCCAGGAACATTAATGTTTAATCCATGTCGTACGTAATAGGAGGCGTTCAGAAGTTAATCTGATTAACTCCACCATATACATAATTAATAGTAGTATCATACATAATTAATTAAATGATATCCCATGATAGATAATGATTCTATATATATTCAATATTACTTCCGTATTACTTAATTTAATATATAGAAACATTTTTGTATTCATGCCGGTTTGCTGAAGAGCGTAACACTTATTGCACCAAGATCTAAATATTTATAAAACTAGTCATAGTACGAATGCATCTAATTTACCACATTTGGCGTGTAATTTGTTTAGGATATGTAATAGGCTACATATGATGCAAATAAACAAAAAATCAGAGACTTTTACTGGAACTGTTAACTTACAGTTCCTGTAAAATTCTCTAAATTCTTTAAATGTTTCTAAAACTTGTTAAACTTAAAAGTGGAAGTTCTCTTTTACAGTGAGGGTAGTACTCAATTATTAGTATAAAAATCAAAAGATTGGCATTTTTGAGGAAACAAATATTTTTGATTAAAAAAATTTTTTTAGGAGGCTGCCGAAAAAAAAAATTTAAATACATATTTCAAAATGAAGCATATCTTCATACAAACAAACAAACAAACAAAAAAAATCTAAAAAAAAAAAAGCGCAATAAAATATCTTGCACCGTTCCAGAGATAGAGCACTTTAAAGTTTTTTTCGAAAATCGCGGAAGCGAAATGATGCTCGGGATGCCATATTTGGTACCCTATATCTTGGTACAGAAATTTTTCTGGGCAAAAACCAAAAAATACAGTAGTTTTATTTTTTTCTGAATTTCAATATATGTTCAATTAAAGAATTTTTGAGACTATGAAGGTAACCCTCCAGCCTGAATTGACATGGATTCGATCTTTAATGAACTTACACTTTCTAATCTTTACATATTATTATTAATATTTTTTATTGATATTAATAAAGGAAGTTATTGTGGTGGTAATTTTACTTTTTTCATAATTTTGGACGTGAAAGGTTCAGTTGAAATTTTTGTTTACTATTTGTTATTTCAAGAGTAAATAGTACATTTACTAAGATTTTTGCTAAGACTATTCAGATAACAACGCAATTGCATAATGTGTTTTATTTCCCCCTTATCTTTGGACACAATCATTTTAGAAAATTTATAATGCGTTTTATTTGGACGATGCCCAAGAGAGTTTAGAATATGTGGATTTCTCTACTTCCATTGATGTAAGGAAAGTACTAGTGTAGGAACGATTTATACGCAGTGCTGACTTTTTAAAATATAAAAAATTGTATTGTATGTATATAATATTTGTCTAATTTGCTTTGAACTTTATGACCTTGATCTTGATACATGGGCGTCCGCAACGCAAGTGTGTGTGCTGGAAAACACAACCAGGCTTCAGTCCAAACAATATCTTGTTTTTTGCCAAATTGTGAACAGCTTTTTCACATTTATGAAAATTCTTGGCAATTTTGTGAATTTGAAACAATTGGTATACTCAGGCTCTTTTCGTGTTCAGATATTTTTAAGAAGATATATGTATGCAAGGTCAGATTTTATTTTAAATTATTAAATTTGTGCAAGGTACAGTTTGGCGATGGAAAAATTTGGTGAAAGGTATATTTTTAAGAAAAAAAAATTTTGTGTAAAATCTTGTTTTGAAAAAAAAAAAAAAAAAGTGAATGTTTTTTTAAAGAACCCAATTTTTAAATACGAGTACATCCTTGGCAACTATGGATCTTCAAATTTAATTAAATTTCCTTTTTCTTCCATGATTTATAATAACTAAACATTGAACAAAAAATGAACTAAATATTTTTTTTTGGAGAAATGGAGCTCCGCCATTTTTTAACGCCCTGTGGAAGGCAATGTTTAATTTAGTTTTCTCTTTATGTTTATGCATTACACATTTTCTTAAACAGAAAGTTCAACATTCTGCCCCCGTTCCTTATGAAGGAAAAAAAATATCGAACTGTTCCATTTCCCCATTTTGAAAATAGTAGGTGAAATTTTCACTTTGATATGTCTTACTTGTTGTGTTTCTTTACTTAAGAAAAAAAAAAAAAAAATAAAAAATGCTGATTATGCTTATGTTTAAATTGTTGATATTTTCTACGTACGTGAGCTTCTGAGAGACCTTAATTATAGTTTATTTCGTGTTATTTTCCATCTATACTAATAAAATAAAGTTTCGCTCTGTGTATGTGCGTGTGTTTGTGATGGCTTAAGGCACGTACGAGGATCAAAATTTGTATGGAGATGGTCGAAGGCCAGGTGCACATGAGGTTC
Organism: Maratus speculifer; assembly: GCA_964019185.1. Classification (NCBI taxonomy): domain Eukaryota; kingdom Metazoa; phylum Arthropoda; class Arachnida; order Araneae; family Salticidae; genus Maratus; species Maratus speculifer. The sequence goes on along the minus strand of OZ025291.1, from coordinate 413,105,131 downwards.
AGAAATTTAATTTTTTAATTAGTTAAAAAAAAAAACTGAGACATTAATTAAAAATTACAACAAATGCTCTTAAAAATAGGCTTTTTTTCGTTTGCTTTTGGTTGATTGGTTTTATAAAGCTTTTCTCTCATTTTTTAAACCATTGATCAGAGAAAAAAATTTTGATGTATAAACTATTAGAAAAATTTCTCCTTATTTTATGTATTGTTGACTTTTACGTAAAAAGCATTGTTTTAAAGTTATTTTATTTATTTTTTTTTAAAGAAGAAGAAAAGAAAAAAGCGTTTCCTGGATAACATTTTGTTATCAGACTTCATATGCGAGTTCAGTTAATTAAAAAAATCTAAAGGCAACCAAATATCAAAATTCTTTTATTTTCTACCAAATGACTGGATTAAATGGATCCTTATAAACTTGCGTGTTTATTGAACAGCAGGTGTTGATTTTATGTGCTTTTGGTTGGAAATTTTGGCTGAAGACATCTAAAAGCGATACCATCCACGCGATACTTTTGTATCCTTATTAAATATATCTAGAGCAACGAACCTATGAATCTTTTCAATCCTCATGATGAGCATAGATTGTCATTTAATTTTGGCACTATGATAGCGAATTTTGAATTATTTTAAGGGAGACCCATAAGAAAAAACCCCAAATTTTTATTATTGATTTTAAAGTAATGAATTTTGGTGTACTATTTATTTAAGAATCTTTTTGTAAGGAATAATTAGCAAAAAATTTCGCTTTTTATTAAAAAGTATATTTTTTAGGTCGATTTTTTTTGTGGAAAAATACATTTTTTAAAATTACTAAAATTTCTTAAATAGTGTTATAGTATATGGAAACGACCTAGAGAGAGATATTTTTAATTTTCTATTTTAATCAGCTTAAAAAAAAAAAAAAAAAAAAAAAAAAAAAAATACGCATGGTAAATTTCCTTAAATTTGTTATCTTCATGTTTACCAATTTATGTACAATTTTCAGAAATAGTTTTAAAAAAAATATCTCTCCTTACTTTTGTTGCAATTTTTTTTTTTTTTTTTTAATTCTAAAAATATAAACACTTTGTTTCTAAACCCTTTTACCACTGAGCCTTAGTATTTTGAAATTAGGCAAAATATGGAAAAAGTCATTTTCACGAAAACACATTTTAAAAGGCCGCTAGTCCTTTAAACTCTAGTGACTACAATTAAAAAAAAAGCTCATTTTCTACCTGTTCCAAGTGTCCCCGAGTTCTGAAATTTTGCATGGATATTCGCAAATATGTATTTTATCGTTTTCTGAGATAAAATTTTTTTTTGAACTTTTGATGATTTTTGGTCGAAAATGGGGTTTGGGTCTCCCTTAAGATGTATGAGATAGAAAAAGTTTTTGGATTGGCACATCCGACTCTAGTTTTGTTTTTCGGAGAAGTGCTCTCCAATCCCTGCACCTATGGGCACAACACTGATTTCGTTAGAATAGAAGGAAATAAAAATATCAAGGATCTGTTCAGACTTTTCTTACAAGGTCCTGCTTTTGTGAAATTGTGAATTTTTTTCTTATATTTATGAAAAGTTTAGTCAGAATTTTGTGAATTTTAAATTATCGATGCCTTCAGGTTCTATTTTTCATATATAAAAAGCTAAATAATATGCTCTTTGGTGAGTTCAACTGCTTATTTACAAGCGAGATTTTATTATTAAATGTCTAAATAAGTGAAAAGTTCAATTTTAAGATGAAAAAATTCTGTGAAAGGTCTATTTAACCCCCTGACTGCCCAGCAAAAGGGTAAAATTGTAATGTTTGTTTTCTCTGTAATTTATTAAAAATATATAAAAAAAAGATGTTTTTTCCAACCTGATACAAAATGTGTTATTATATATAGGTGTATAATCTTTGAGAGTATTAATCCTAACTTAATTTTTTAAAACTGGATTTTATTTGTAGAATTATATTAATTTAAATATTGCTTATGTTGCAATGAAACCTGCAGCATAGTGCGCGAAAAAATCGGGTCGCGGCAGTCAGGAGGTTAAGAGACAAATAATTTTGTGAAGGGTCCTGTTTTGGGATAAGATGTTTAGTGAAGGGTTCTGTTTGGGGATAAAAATGTTTATGAAGAGTCCTGTTTTAAGATAAATTATTTTATGAAGGGTCTTTAAAAGGACCTAAAAATTTCCTAAACATATCCCTGAATATTTTACATTAATCTTTCTATCTTCATAGGAGCTTGGATCTCTAATCTACCGAGTCTAAAGACAGGAGAAATAAAAAAAAAGCAGCTTTGTATTTGCCATTGGACAATCAAGATATGACTTGAATGAAGTATAATATCTTATCGTTCTGATAGATTTATCTAACTTAAGTTAAATAATCATATTATGTCACTGGGTTAATCGTCATCCTGTGAAATGAGCTCTCAACCTTTATCGAATGTGGTGTTGATGCTTATGTAATCAATTTCTGATCGATAATAAAATTTCACTTATTATTTAAGGGGTTACGTAAAGTTTCAAAGGTTAAAAGAAAGCACCTTTTCTCTATTTTTTATATAATAAATAAATAATTTTTTCGAGAATTTAAGCACATAAAAGAGCAATAATTATACAATATTAATACAGTTATAACACTGGTCAACAGCTGTTTTGGTGCCGGGGTATTTTTAGCTGATTTTATATGAATTTGATGTCCTGAATTCAAATATGGCATTAGTTTTTCTCTATCAGCTCAGTTTTTTAAGATAAACAACTTTTTGTGAAATATATGTTTCATTATTTTAAGGTAAATCCATGTATTAAAAAATGTATGTAAAAATAAAATAAATACAGGATTTTCATTTTTTTTATAATACACAAATGTTAGTTTTTATTATTATGATATACACATATTGAAATAATAATTTTTTAATTATATTGTACAAATATTTTTACTCACAAAAATAGAGAAAAACATCACTGATGAAACTGATACTCATTGGATGCTTCGGAAGCTTCTTTTCCGTGACATTCTGGAATATATTTTAGAACAGTGTCTTTTTAAACTCAAACTGTAATCTGAAACCCTTTGCATATCTCATCTTTTTTGGTAGCGGTCCTCCATAGTCTTAATATTGTGGGCCGAATCCATGTCGATTCAGGCAGGGGGGTTACCTTCATAGTCTCAGAAGTTCTTTGATTGAACATATGTTAAAATTCAGGAAAAAATGAAATTCCCGTAATTTTTGGTTTTCCCCAAAAAAATTTCTGGACCGAGATACAGGATGCCAAAGATGGCGTCCCCAGCACCTTTTCCCGTTTGCGATTTTCGAAAAAAAGTTTAAAGTGCTCTATCTCTGAAACGATGCAAGATATTTCATTGCAGTTTATTTTATTTTAAAGATAATATTTTTCTGCTTAAAAAGATATACTCCATTTTGAAATATGTATTTAATTATTTTTACAGCAGCCTTCTAAAAAAAATTTTTTTTAATCAAAAATAATTTTTTTCTCAAAAATGCCAATTTTAAAAATTTTGATTTTTTTACTGTTAGTCAATACCATTGAGTACTACCTTCATTGTAAAGGAGTATTTCCACTTTTGAGTTTAACAAGTTTTAGAATCATTTCAAGAATTTAGAGAATTTTACAGGAACTGCATGTCAAAAGTTCCAGTAAAAGTCTGTCAATTTTTGTTTATTTGTATCATATGTAGCCTATTACATATCCTAAAGAAGTTAGAAATCACATGTCAAACATGGTAAATGAGATGCATTCATACTATGACTAATTTTATAAATATTTAGATCTTGGTACAATAAGTATTACACTGTTGTGAAAACTGGCATGAATACAAAATTTATTATGTTTCTATATATTAAATTCAATAATACGGAAGTAATATGAATCCATCTTAAAAAGAACATAATCACCAGGGCAACCTAGAATCATTACCTATCATGGGATATGTTTGAGTTAATTATGTGTGATAGGATTTAGTAGGATGAATAAAATATTTATGATCTTTATTTCAACGTTTTAATTTGACTTTCATAACATTTGACAACCTTTTTCACAACATTTGTTGCTTTTCTCTTTCTCTTTTTTTTTTTTTTTTTTTTTGAAGGTGACATTTTTCTGTTCGAAATGATATATTCAATTTTGAAAAAATGTATTCATATTTTCTAATGCAGCCTTTTGATTTTTTTTTAATTAAAAGAAATCAAACAATGCTAATCCTAAATTTATTTATTTATTTTATTTATTTATTTGACAAGTTATCGAAACACACGTAAAATTTTGCCATATATTTTACCAGATCCTGTATGACAATCACATACTGGTCTCAGGAAATCAAAATCTTAGTCTTGTTTGGCATAGAATTTTATTTCTTAATAAGTATAAGAAACTGACAGCTTTAAAAATAGCTTACAAAGGAAAAAAAAACATACACTAAAGTTTGCAAAATATATGTATAAGTTTCACAACATATTACTTTCAGTGTACCCTGCTTAGAACTGAAATTAGAAATTCATACACTTTATAATTTGTTGAACAGTATCTGTATCTTCCTTTGATATTTAGTGATGCCTTCCTGTTTAACTAATAGGGTCTGGGGCTTCCATAATCCTTAAAACATTGTGAATAGGAAGTGAACGCTGCTGGTGGTGTTACTGTCTAACAGGTGGAAATCTATATCCAACAGCCGATCCATGTGGGAGCATAAAGTTGACGACAATTTCATAAACAACTGATTTCATTTACCTTTGCAATCCACCACTCACAATAATATACACAGGCAACAAAAATTCCTTTTTATAAATTGTGAATCTGAATATTTTGCAATTGTTTCAGAGATCTTGGTTGGACAAATGAATTTTTTTTTTTTTTTTTTTTTTTTGCTTGCTGTTCAAAGTTTGTGCAATTTAGATACTATGATATTAATAGATGAATATACCCATCACTATGATATTAATAGATGATTGTTCATTCCATTAAATTCTATCATACATAATTAAATATCACATGATAGGTAATGATTCTTGGTTGCCCTGGTGATTACGTTCTTTTTAAGACTGATTCATATAACTTCCATATTACTGAATTTAATATATAGAAACATAATAAATTTTGTATTCATGCTAGTTTTCACAAGAGTGTAATACTTATTGCACCAAGATCTAAATATTTATAAAACTAGTCATAGTATAAATGCACCTCATTTACCATGTTCGACGTGGGATTTCTAATTTGTTTAAGATATGTAATAGGCTACATATATGATACAAATAAACAAAAATTGAGACTTTTATTGGAACTTTTGACGTGCAGTTCCTGTAAAATTCTCTAAATTCTTGAAATGATTCTAAAACTTGTTAAACTCAAAAGTGGAAGTTCTCCTTTACAGTGAAGGTAGTACTCAATGGTACAATAATAACAGTAAAAAAATCAAAATTTTTGAGATTGGCATTTTTGATTAAAAAAAATTTTTTTTAGAAGGCTGCTGTAAAAATAATTAAATACATATTTCAAAATGGAGTATATCTTTTTAAGCAGAAAAATATTATCTTTAAAATAAAATAAACTGCAACGAAATATCTTGCATCGTTTCAGAGATAGAGCACTTTAAACTTTTTTTCGAAAATCGCAAATGGGAAAAGGTGCTCAGGATGCCATCTTTGGCACCCTGTATCTCGGTCTAGAAATTTTTTTGGGGAAAACCAAAAATTACGGGAATTTTATTTTTTCCTGAATTTTAACATAGGTTAAATCAAAAAACTTCTGAGACTATGAAGGTAAGATTTTTACTTTAGCTGCCTGAATTGACATGGACTATGCCTGTGGTGAAATCTTTCGGGATGTTTATCACATGTGCCTTCTTTATTTTCAAGAAAATGCTCTAAGTGTCAATGTAAATAGTGCACTTTAATGCTTCTAGTACACCCAAGAGATTTAAAAATATTATGCTTTTCATTTACCAGTTCTACATAGATTTCTTCTTTGCATTTGCCCGGAATGTTTTTGCGAACTGCCACAAAAAAAAGTCCAGGCTTTTTATTCAGCCTCATTCGTTGAATTTATGAAAGCAGGATCCTTAATCAGTTGTCTTATTTGTTGTCCGTTAAACATTCCTGCTTTAATATCTTCATAACTCAATTCGGGTGTTTTAACCTTATATATGCAAATCATGACCCGTTCTTATGGAGAATTTACACAAACTGCTTCATAGGACAGAGCTTGATATGCAGTGCAGAAAGTATGATTTTCTTTCGCCCAACTAAAAAGTGTTATTAATGACATTCCTTTCTTCAACATCCATGTTTTCTTTCTTAAGCCTCTCTTTTCTAATCTAGTGGAATGTTTTATCCCTGCTATCCCAAAAATAGAAAAACAATAGTATTTTGTGTAACTTCTTTGCTGTAAAAGGACAATTATCTGGAGAATATTTAGGAAGAACCAATTTTTCTAACAATCCTTCAAATTCATGACAAAATACAAGATTGTTTTTTAAAGAGAAGCAGGGTAGTAGACAATTTTGTCTTGTGTGATAAAATGTAAGTTTGGTTCTTTGTTCTAATAAATTTTTGTCTTTTAATCTTGAAACCAACCAGTAATTCAGAAGATTCTTTTAAAACATTGAAATCTCTTTTGAAATCATCAAGGGCGGCGCCAGAGTTTGCCCGACGGGGGGGCACTGTATCCCCGACAGGGGGGCCAAGTTAATAATATATATTAGAGGTCCCCGCTTATGGGTCCGGGGGCTAAAAAACTGCGTGGGCAAAAAATTTTAGGCCCAGACCCAATCCGGTTTGTACTGAATAGATTAATGGTCCGGTCGACATAAAATTTAAAAAGTCAGCCTGATTATAGCTTGACAAAAAAAAAAAAAAAAAAAGTTAAAATCTCGGCCCGCTTAACTCTATTTCTACAAAACGTGAATGTTTACTTCGATATGGTTATAAAATGTTTGGACGAGGAGTTCTGATAAAAAATAGTCTTTATGAGAGAGACAGAGAGAGTATTCATTTTGAATCAACATATTTTGCGTTTAAGAGTGTATTTCGATTGAAACTACTTATTTTCCGATTTATTTTTGAATTCATTATTGCTCTCAAATACACCAAACTTTCAAAATCTCTTATTTGGAAAGTACTCAAGGTGCCGTGATTGTCGATTCTTTGATAAATGCAAAAAATATTGCAAAAAAGCAATCAAAAACGGCATTTTGAACAGATTTTTCCCAAGCGGGAGATCTGGGAACGAAAAAAGGGTCATACTAATAAGGTAATTGTTTACAACACAAATTCTAATGAATTGAGCGTAAAAAGACATCACACGGCATTTCAAACGTCCCTTAAAGAATCCCCTCAGCAAGTTTTATGTTTCTACTTTTAAAAATGTGCCTGAAATTGTATCAGAAAATTTCGAGCTGTTGAAGGTGGAAAAGCGTTTTTTCGAATACACCCTTAACCCATACACTCTTCACTCACTTGAAAACACCCGCTCCGTCTTGTTAAACTCAGATTATTTTCAAATTTCTCGTTTTAATTTTTAAACATTTTTTTCTTATATAGGACAGCTGAGCTTGCTCTTTAATATGGCTATGTTTCAATTTTTCGATTTCGGTTGCAGATTTTTTTTTTTTTTTAAAGATACTTTCGCTTTCGGAAACGGTTTTGAAATTGAAAGTAATTTTTTTTGTGTCACATGCAGGTTTTATTTCACAGGTTTTACTGTATTTAAGTTTTATTGCCTAAAAATGTACTATTCTATAAAAATAATAAATTCTAAAAATTTAATTATAAAATAATGGGATGTTAAACTTATAAAAATGCATACTTTTTCGTAAAAATGTTTGGACCGAGCCAAATTTCACTGACTTTTGTCGTCCCAAGTCGTTCCGTGAGGGCGATTTTCATACGGGCTGGATCGAAACCGGGACTAAAAATTTCGACTCGTGCAGCCCTAGGAAAAAGGAAGTCAGTCCCAGCTCGGTATCGAAAAAGTTAGTTAAACCATGAAATGAATGAAAACCAGGCATGGACCGGCCCCAGTGTCGTAAAAGAAAATAAGCCCAGACCCGGTCAATGCAGACCTCTGTCGAGGTTTATCCAGAAGCTGGAGCTCGATGAAATTTTCTTTCCTTAAACTTGAGTTATTCACTAGGAATAAATGATATGGCAAACCACGCTCGCTAATCCACGTCAATTGATTCTGGATATGATAAGGAATCTAACGCAGCCTATTGAGTGTTCGAAGCCAAAATAGACAGCATTGCTTTTTTTTTTTTTTTTTTTTTTTTTAAGTATAAAATGTTTTGTGCAATAGGTGCAGAGATAAAACAAATTTCGGGAAAAAAACACTGCATAAAAAACACCATCTTTAGAGCGATATACAGCAAAATGTCATCCATATTAACTGAATATGATGAAGTTTGATAAAATTCTGTGTTTAACTTTTTGAGAAATTAGCTCTCACGGTCTCACGACACACCTGCCAACTTTAGATTTTTAACAATTAAATAAATATATTATAAAACAGAAAATTATTTAGAAAGGTAACCTTTTACGTGATACTTATTTCATTTTAATTTGATTTGTAAATATGTACATTTTGATTTTAGGAAAAAAAAGTGATGCGTGCATGTTACGGTAATTATTAAGAATAAAGCAAAACAAAACCACTCCTGAGTGATGCATGACAAATTTTACCAGCATTAATTTATTTGAAAGTCTAAAAAAAGTATAAAATTGGATTAAATTTTGTGCGTTAATATTTTAAACATAGTTATATCGGAAATCATCAAGTCTCTATGAGTACTTCTATGTTTAACTTTGTACCAATTCTGCAGAAAATAAAATTTAAATTTTATTAAAAATAAATAAATAAATAAAATAAAAAACTTTCTAAATGCGTCATTTTCAATGTGCTGAAATATGCATTACCACAATTGCCAGTCTTAAACTGGAAAATATGTGAAGGGAAGTTACCTAAAAACATTGTCGTATGCGTTTTTTTAAAGTTGTCCTATTTTCCGTATTTTTCATTAACCGGATCGGCCAAGATCTCGACCGGTCCGAATAATCAAAATTCTACTGTATTGCTGAATGCAAAAATATAAGCGGTAAACTTCTATAAACATTAGTTAAATTATTATTATCAATAAAAGTACGAATTCTGCGTATAAAGCAATTTTAAAATTAAAACACTCGGTTAAAAGTATCAAACCACATATAAACGCAAATAAATAAGAAATCATTTGGACTTACCCTTATAAAAGTCTTGAAATTTTTTATATACAGCAAAGATAAATTAAAGTTGCTATCTTCATAAAAAAGAAGGAACTCATAAAATATTCATAACTAGTAGAAATGATAATTATAATGCAAAATTTACAATGTCATAAATTCCATTTTTTCATGCTAAATTTTTTTCTTTAAAACTTCATTGTAGCATTGTTTTTACGGTTACTGTCTCATTAATTATGTGAATTTTGTAAATAAATAAATAAATAATAAAATGCATTAAACAGATGAATAATAATTTAAAAAATCTTATTTCTATATATTAAAATAAAAATACTAGATCAGGAAAAAAATATCCTTGTATCTGTGGTCAATGGACAATTGATGAAAATGGAGTACTGCATCTATGTAACTCTGAAATATCCTTCCGGTCTATCACAATACAGGTGTTTTTTGGAACAAAACTTGAAATTTCTTCATATCTTTTTTTCGTTCCATATGAACACGTTTCTATGCTAAATATTAGTTTTCTTTATTTGAATTGAATATATTTGCCGGAGTGAAATTAATTAGTCGAACTATAATTTTTGAATTATATTATTTTATAAATACCGCGTTTTATTTTTTCATTATTTTCTATTTTTGACACTTTTGAGAAAATGTAATTATTATTCCATACACTCTCAAAAAACTTTTCGCCAAAAATAAAAATGCAGACAATAAGTTGCCGGAACGCACATGTTATTGGAATGGATTTTTCTATTACTTGAAGAAATGTTGATGCTTTCACTGTAGAATTTCAAAAAAAAAAAGTTTGAGATTCGGTTGACGAACTTTTCATTATTTTGAGAGAAAAAAGTGATACGTAAAAAAATCAGTTTTGAATAGAAAAATCTAGTGCAAAGTATTGCTGCTCAGTAAACTGAGCAGTTTTTTGATTCCACAAAAATGCAACTTTAGATATTGGAGGATTTCAAGTAGTTTTAGCATTAGATTAGATTGATGAATTTTCTGTATTTTCGAGAAAATGTGTAAATTAAAACAGATTTTTTTAGCTGTAGTAGTAATAATAAAAACAATAGGAAAAACATCTTCAATTTTCATTTTCTTTTAGAGTATATATTGATCAAATGCAGAAAGTGCGATGTTTCAAACTTTGATAAAATACAAAATTTAAATCTGAAACAAAAACTTAAATACAAAATTCCCAAATTAAAAACAAAAGATAAATGTAAATGAAGTGAAAATTTGTAAAATAGTTAGAAATCTAAAAGTGCGTTATTTTAGCGAAGAGCGACCCGCAATTAAAAATATATCCAAAATTTCTCGCTCAGAGTCCGTCGTGTCAATGTCGTAATATCCCTGTGATTTGAAGATACTTTTCTATTATTTTAAGCAATTTCTGCTTTTTGATTGGACATTTTTCGAAAATTTTGATCTTTGATTTTTGTTTCTTACGTATATTTAGATAAAACGGTTTTATAAATTCCGTTTCGAATATGAAAAGGTACTAAGCAGCATAGCTGCCATAACACCCATGTAAATTTACGAATATATTGCTTTAGCTATGAGTATTTCATGTAATTGGTGATTTTTACGTCTTTTTGTGGGAGGGGAAGAGTAGAAATAGCAAAATTAAAGTGCATGAAAGCAAAATTTAAAGCAAATTTTTCTGTTTTAATGGAATATAATCAAGGGAAAAAATAGTTGAATTCTCGGATTATTTTCGAGCATAGAGTCCTCCGCGGCTTGGGTTATACCCGATCTGAACTAATTAATCCTATATCCATTCAACCTGAAGCAGTTTTTAAAAAGTAAATGACCCGAACTCGACAAACTTCGACCTAAAAGTATTCATTTCTAACCTAATCCCAACTCGAAATGTAAGAGAAAATTGAAAAAGAAAATTCCAACTTGTAAAGCAATAAGGGAAAAATAGTCTAGAATAATACCTCCAATATCAATTATATATTTTATTAGAAAAATTACTGTATCTATATATGCACTCATTGACATTCAAATAATATAATTTTATATTTTAAAATATATTTCGGCTATACTTTTGAGGAATGATGTAGAATCGAATCCATGCTCTAAAACAATTAAAACTAACCCGACTCGTAAATAGAAGTCAATCCGAACCTCTCCGAAAAAATATTAACTTTAGCCAGATCCGACTCAAATCGCCAATCGAGTTGGGTTTAATTTCCCAAGGTGATGCAGGATTCTACCCGAAACGCAATCCGAGCCCGACATCTCCACATCTCGATCTGAACCCGAAATATTTCAACCTCAACTAGACCTCATCCGTAAGACCCAAAGACCGTAACTGATGAAAAAATATATCCATACTGTAATGCAATTATGTAAAAATATATCTACAACTATATCTCCAGTATCAGTTTAAACTTTTAAGCAAAAAATCTATATATAAATTCATTAACATTCAATATATTTATTTTTTCAACTTAAAATAAATTTTGTATTCTTTTGAGAGATCGATCTTGAATCAAAAACCATAAATGTCAACATCCAACCCGAAGCTGAAACAATTAAAGTTAACCCAACTGGATTCCGACCCACAATGACAAAAGATTAGACTCAACCTCATACGATCCAGATTGCGAGTCGTATCAGGTTCAGTTCGCCCGACCCGATGCAGCATTTTACTTGGCATCCAAGATAGCCCCGACAAAACTTTAGTATAAATTTTATCCTTTTTGTTAAAAAATATACATGTACAGCGTTATTCATGTATCATCCTGTGTAGGCATCTATATAGATTATTTTAGGGAAATTAGATTTGTCTTTTTTGAAAGATCGGGTTTATTTGAACGCAGTGTGCAAGAATCAAAATTCAGTCAGAAACCGACTCGTATCCAAAAGAACTAGTTTAGTCAATTTGAGTTTAATTAAAAAAAAAAAAAAAAAAAAAACTCTATATGTTGACCCAATTTGACGGGGACGAATTTCAAAAGTCAATTTATTTTCCCCGACGACATCGAATTTTGACCCCGGTGGGGGGGCCAGGTATGCCCGACGGGGGGGCATATGCCCCCCCGGTCCCCCCTCTGGCGCCGCCCTTGGAAATCATTTAAATCAACCTGGTTGAAAAATTTAGGCATTGATGACGTCTCCTCATAATCACTGTTACCTTCACAGCTATCTAAAAGATGATCAGAAGGACAATATTCATCCTCACTAAGCTCTGGTAGCTGATGAAACGTTGGGATCGGTAGTTCCTCTGAGTGAGGAAGTGGGGGTCTTGAAGACACTAAATCAGGATAATCATTTCTTTTTTTCAAGATCTTGTGGTATTTCAATGTCCTTCTAATCGCCTTGAGCGTCGTTACAGGGCTATGTATCATAAGGTCAGTTTAAGTGTTCAAGGTCACTTTAGTTCTAAAAAATCTTTAGTTCGCTTTGCATATCTAAAAAAGTAGAGCTGATAGAGAAAAACTGATTGCATATTTGGAATCAGCGTCCCAAAAATATCCAAAATCAGCTGTAAAATCTCAGGCACCAAAAAAAAAATTTTTTTTTGTAGGCCTGTGTAATTAATACAGTTATATAAATACAGTAATTATACAATTTTATGAAATTTTCATTAAAAATTTGAAAAGTCCAGCCGGTGTGATCTGGTTTTCAGAGACCACCCCCCCCCCCTCCTCAATAAAAAAAAAGTCCTTGTGGTGATCAGGATAATTCAAATCATGACAGATTTAACTGAAAAAAAAATCCTATTAGTAGGGGTGCACAACCTTTTCAAGCGAAGGGCCACTTACATGTAAGTCTAGGTGGTCGAGGGCCACATCACTAACATAAGGAGAATTCATTTTCGAGGAGGTGATTTGTGGCTTAATCGGATAAAAAATATGTTTTCAGAGGGGATTGGGGGTGGATACCCTTTTAAGTTCGCTTATTCAATCAAATCATCTAATTCAGTTTGTAAGGATATGTAAGCAGTTTTTACGTTTGTATATGTAACAGATATAGCAAGGTTTATTTTCATTACGTAATAATAGTCCTTGATTTTGTCCAGGAGAGTAAATTTTGTTTTATTAAAAGATCTAAAAACAAACATAAGTGGCTGATGCCAAAAAAATGTGAGTTTTATAAAGCCGACACATCGACGAAATTCACGATTTTTACGTAGCAGCCGATTGATGAAATTCACGACTTTTGCGAAGCCGCTGATCGCCGAAATTCGCGATTTCTACAAAGCAGCCAATAGATGAAATTCGCGATATTCACAAAGCAGACGATCGACGAAATTCACGATTTTTACGAAGAAGCCGATTGACGAAATTTGCGATTTTTATGAAGCAGCCGATCGACAAAATTCGCGATATTTATGAATCAGCCGATCGACGAAATTCGCGATATTTATGAAGCAGCCGATCGACGAAATTCGTAATTTTTGCAAAGCTGATTGACGAAATTCGCGATTTTTACACAGTTTATCGAAGAAATTTGCGATTTTTACAAACTTTATCGACGAAATTCGCGATTTTTACGAATCTCATCGACGAAATTCCCTATTCTTCTTCGCCTGATTGACAAAATTCGCCATTTTGCCGCACCCGATAACGAAATTCGCGATATTTCCGTGTCTGACCAACGAAATTTACTAATTTTCGGAACCCGATCAATAAAACTTTCGATTTTCCCGTTTCCGATCGACAAAATTTGCGTTTTTTCCGCCTTTATTTGACGAAATACTCTTTTTACCACACCCAATCAACGAAATTCGCGATTTTAACTAACTTTGACGAAATTTGATTTTTTTTTTACGTGGCAAAATGAAATTCGCGATTTTTTCTTTTAATAAACTTACAACACTCTCAGTTGTTTCGCAGTCGATGAACGAAACTTTCAATTTTTCCGCTCATAATCGCAAAATTAGTGATTTTCCCGTGCCTTTTTTGTCCTTGTTCGAAAAAATTCGCGATATTTTTTATACCCGACCAACGGTATATTCCCATTTTTTTCACGCGATAAACTGAGAAAATATTCGATTATTCTGCAGCCGATGAATTTAATTTGCAATTTTTCGTGCATCATCAACAAATATGACGATTTTTTCTTGCTCAATCAACGAAATGTGCGATTTTTTACGTCCGACCTAAAATTTTGCGATTTTTTCGCGCCTGATCAACAAAAATCGCAATAATTCCGTACCTAATCGGTGAAATTCGCTATATTTTTCCCAATCTCATGGCAAAATTCGCAATTTTTCCATACCTGATGAACGAAATTTGCTATTTTCTCGAGCCTCATCGATAAAATTCGCTATTTTTCCTCACTTGATTAATGAAATCCGCGATTTTTTCCATTCCCGATCTATGAAATTTGTGATTCTTAAGTGACTGACGAAATTTTATGTTTTTCCGCGGTAAATTGATGAAATTTAAGAGAAATTTAATTTAATTATTCTGAGACTTATGCTCAAAAATTGCAATTTTTTCCAGTTGTAAATTGACGAAGTTCGCGGGCCACACGCTAATCCATCGCGGGCCACAGGTTGTGCATCCCTACTATTAGTAAATAAATATAACTTGTAATTGAACGAAAGATTAAAAAATGAATTTAAATGTCATTTTTCGTAAGAGTTATATGAAACATTCATTGTAAAAAAAAAAAAAAAAAAAAAACAAAAACAAAAAAAAAACAAAAAAAAAAAAAAAAAGGTTTAATTATTAGACTTTATTTTGAAGAAGTTTGCAAAATTTTAATAAAATCGGTTCTTTAGTTTTTGAAAAATTGTGACCATCGACTTCAAAAATAGTGTATGTTGTAAAAAGTTATTAAGTTTTAAATAGGAATAAAGTAAAGTTCTTTTTTTATTAACTTTTATAGAATTGTTGATTTCACCTCCATAAAGCAAACATTCTATTGTAGCTGCAATGCTTATAAATTAACAATTTAGATTTATTAATTAAAGGATAAGTTGTTTTGAAAGAAATATTAAACGAAACCCTCCGTGCGATCTGCGATCACACTTGCTTTTAATTCGGTTTCAACATAATTGAATTTTACTGCATATAATATTTAACGTGTTTAGTTTTGTCTAAGTAGTGCATATTTACTTATTCAGTGGGAAAGGGGAGGGAGTGATTCAAAATATTTTCAATCTTGGCCAATTTTCGAACTTGCGAATCCGTGCCCCAAGGGTACGCGTACCCCAGATTGAGGTTGGGAATTGCTCGTCTAGCCTGATGAGATGAATTTCCAAATGTTCTCTTAAACTTTTACACCGAATTACTCGAAACATTGGGGGAAAATTCTAGACTTATTGTACTATTAGATTTAAATAATAATAACAATAAAATAAATGCATTTTTTGAAAATTTCAAACTTCGGCAATCCCTTAAATTTTAAGGCCACGGAAAGACTATTGTGATTCAAATAGTAGTCTGATTCTTTCTTTAGAAAATATCTCTAAATAATGACAATGTGTGGCATACTGAATTGAATTGAATATGCCGTGCTGGACTTTGCGTTCACATAATCGGCAAATACCCGTCAGTGTGTTGTTGATGTAATCAGAAAGTTTAAAGACGGTCCCCACATACTTTTAAGAAAAAACGGATATCAGATATCCCGTAGAGATGATAAGTCAGACTGTTTGGGAAAGAAAAAGATGCAGAACTCAAGCGATTGTACCAAACTATAAGGTTCTCCATTACCGGACGCATTTCCTGTCAATCTAGTCATTTGAATGGGGAGATGATGTGAATGATACTTCAGCCAAAAACGGCTGATTTGTAATTTTTTTTCGCTATGCCGCGAAATTTAGAGTGTTCTCCGATGTTTGTAAAAGCTTTTTTTTACTGCTTAAATACAGTTATTTCTGGGTTTGGAAGAACTGTCGCAACTATCGCCAAGTATTGCACTGATAGATCTATAATATACTCGCGTATAAGTCGTGAAATTTTAGACAAAAAAAGAACTTCAAAGTGGGGGGTCGACTTATACGCGAGACCTAAAAAAAAATTCTATAAATAAAATATCAGAAAATAATTTGCTAGCGAATCGGTGCTGCAGCACCCCATTTTGTTTGTAGCAGAGTACAAAATCCAAAAGCCGGAACCCTTCCAACCTCGACGAGTCTGCATTTAAGATAATTTAAGATTTAGTTTATTTTTCAAAAAAAATACCCTACCCTGTTGCAATGAACAAAAAAAAAGTGCGTGATTTATGTCATTTCGGAACGATTCAGAGCAGTCGGTCTTTTCCGAAACGAATCTAAGGAATCGTTCCTTTATAGAGTCGTTTCATTTCCGACGAGTTCAAGGAATCGAACTTTTTTGGAGAGATTTTATTTCAGATAGAGTCTGAGGAATCGTTTCTTTTCGGAGTTGGTACCCTACCCTCTTGCAAATAACCAAAAAAAAAAAAAAAAAGTGCGTGATTTATGTTATTTTAGACCGATTTAGAGCAGTCGGATTTTTTCGAAACGATTCCGAGGAATCTTTCCTTTACAGAGTCGTTTCATTTCGGAACGATTTCAAGGAATCGAACTTTTCCGGAGTCGTTTCATTTCAGATAGAGTCCGAGGAATCGTTTCTTTTCGGAGTTGGTACCCTACCTTGTTGCAAAGAACAAAAAAAGTGCGTGATTTATGTCATTTCGGAACGATTCAGAGCAGTTGGTCTTTTTCGAAACGATTCGTAGGAATCGTTCCTTTAGAGAGTCGTTTAATTTCGGAACGAGTTCAAGGAATCGAAGTCGTTTCATTTCAGATAGAGTCCGAGGAATCGTTCCTTTTCGGAGTTGGTGTGCATTTCGGTCCGATTCCGAGGATTCGATCCTTTTGGGAACCAATGACCTAAGATACGTATACATTTTATGTCCGAAATTTTGAATTTATCACCGATTTTTTTTTTTTTTTAATTTTCGGAAAAATTCAGAAAAAATATTACGCTTGTTTGAAAAAAAAAAATGCGCGTTAACGCCGGATCGCTTGAAATTTTATCTTAAAACACGTAAACGCTGCTGCGTTTCTTCCGAAAATTACGGTATTGATAATCTTAATTTTTTAGCCGAATTACTGTAGGTATTATGCATTACGAAAAAATTTGGTAATTTTGTATTAAAAATTATGACTAATGGCTTCTAATTTCGAACCCTGAACGAAATATAAGTTCGTAAATGGTGTATAGCCCGCGGACTATACACCGATGCATCTCCGCGGGTTATACACGAACTTTTTTTACTGCACTGCTCGATTTAGGAGTGCGGGTTATACACCGGGTGCGGGCTATACACCCGAAAATACGGTATATGTATTTGGTGCAGGTTTACCAGTAGAATAGATTGGTAGAAAAAAAACACGATTTTTTAAATTTCGAATAAGACGAGTTTAAAGCATTGCCTGTGCAAGGTTTTCTGGGTTTCCCATGTACGAAAATGATAATTCGGATACCTTTCCCTTTAAAATCCCTGATGGCATCTCTTTCAACGCAGCATGATAAAAATCGGTCGATGCTGAATAAAATCTATCCAGCGCCTATTGATAATAATTTGGGGGTTGCTTCTTATTTCTTTCGCCGAATCAAAAAGTGGTAATTTTGCTCTTTAAAATACCTTTTGAAATCTGAAATAGAAAAGTAGTACTTGACCAGATTGAATATTGGGTATTCGGCCTAAAAGTTATTATTCGTCTCTCTAAATATTCTATATTTGGTTTACCTTTGTGTCGAATATTTGGTACTTGGACCATAATCACCTATTCGGTGCATTCCTAATTTGAATCTACTTATTATTAAGGTTGTTGGGCTCAGGGTTACCAGTATTGACAAAGGACGCGTAACAATATATTATGAAACATTGATGAACATTAACATTATGAAATATATTTTGCTATCATAGTTTGCATCATAAATGTAAAAAAAATCGTCTGTCTCGCAAGAGAATGTTTTGAAAATCTGTCTGAATTTCCAATAAAGATTAGTTTTAATACTATGCCATTGTAACCCAGTCTACTGTAAAAACTAAAATGCTGTCTAAAAAATTCATTTCCTCTTTTAATGTTATCTAAATTATCAAGTTTTTGAAGAATTCAGGTTGTAGTTTTATCTTTAGCGCATTTCAGAAATGTTAGTTTTTGTATGTAGTATTTAGGTTGTTTTTTGAGATAAAAGGACTTTAGGTTTAAATTATCAAGTAATTTTGTAATTGTATATGACCTATAAACGTCAATAAAACGTCGTAGTAAATAAAGAATGTTTGTTTCCTTATTGTATTGTTTAAGTTTTGACTTGTTATTTCTTAAAACTTTCATAATTAATATTTTTAATTACTTTTTACTTTCTCTTTGTTTTTGAAATACCGTGTACGTAGGGCACCTTCGTGATGTATTATGATTTGAATATGGTTGAAATAGTTTAATATCATTAAAATACACTGTAAACGACCCCCCCCCCCCCCACACACACACACAGACCACGAATCAATGACATTTTTTTAATGTTCTTGTAAAAAAAAAAAAAAAAAACTATAAATGCTATATATTTTATTTTTAATGTCAAACATGTCATGGTAAATCTCAGTAACATATTTGAATTAAATGACAAACGGTGTATATTTATTTGATTTAGAGCACGGACCGACGGACCTAATTCATAAACACTTTTCAATATATGTTGAAAAGTAATAAAAATATGATAATACGTGTGAAAATTCGGTAAATCTAACCATATGTATAGGTTAAGGAATAAAGCAATTTAACAAACAATACATAAGGATGTAGACTACGCGTGGGGATCTGAACACGAGCTTTATTTTCTCTGCTACTTACAAGTCGTTTCTTTTAACGCATTATTTGCTTTCTTCCATATGGCGTATGTTTTACTCCTGGCCTTACGTGGGTGTATGTAGAATCTTATATTCTTTTTTCTGACGTTTTAAGTTTTTTTTTCTTCCTTTTTAATTATCCATTAAACATTTTTTTGCAACTGCAATTTTTCATTATCTTGAACTTGATGCTTTTTGATGAGTTTTGTATCGGCTAAGTTTTTCAAGTAGTACAAGTATCAATTTAAATTAAGTATGTTTAAAGTAATGCGTTTTAAATTAATTTCAGTTACTTTTTTCGTTATATGTACTTATTAAAAGTTATATTAAATCAAATATTTAAGTGCTTAAATGAATCTTTTTGAAAAAAAAAATATGTAAGTGTACATGATATTTTCTAAGAATTTTCAATAAATAACAGGAATATTCAAATTTTAAATATTTTTATTTATTTCTGTTTTAAAGAAAGAACAGGATTCGTGGAAATTTTTTGATATGCGGTTATCGACGGGTTTACACGTTTTAAGGGGCAGAGATCCCGAAAAACATGTTTTTACAAAATGTCTGTCTGTGTATATGTGACACAAATTTTGTAGGTGCTCTATTTCAAAAACTAATGAACGGAATTTAATACAAATTTATATTCAGTGAGTCCTTGATATGGATTGGTATTAATTACGTTTTGATGTAAATCGCCCAACAGGAAGCGTTGCTGTGTTGTATTTTTTACGATTTCCGCAATAGCCCTATCTCAAGAACTAATGTACGAATTTTCATCTAACTTCAAATTCAGTTAGACGTTGACACATGTTGCTGCTTATTAGGTTTTCATGACAATCACCCAGTAGTTGGCGCTTCTATGCTAGACTTCATGATTTTCACGATAGCTTTGTCTCAACAAATAATGCATGGATTTTCATCAAACTTCATATGCAAATAGACTTTGACTTAAGTTGTTTTTGATTGGGTTTTGGTGTAAATCACTCAACAGGTGTCGTTGCTATGATGCACTTTGAAGGATTTACACGATTTTAGCGATAGTCGTACCTCAAGAATTAATGCACTGAATTTCATATCTTTAGAATCCCTATGATGGCATAGATTGGCATTTAATTTTGGCTCTGTGACAGCTATTTTGAAGTGTTGACATGAATGAGATGTAAGAAAGCTTTAAGCATGGCACATTCAACTAGTTTTTAACGTATTTGATGGTGTTTCACCTTGCTTTATTATAATCAGTGCCGCAGCCAAGGGGGGAAGGGTTGGGGTTAAAACTCCTCTCAGAGCTAAGAAAGGTCTCTATAATTGTCGCTTATATGAATAAAAACCAAACTGAATATTTAAACGTTTTGGCGTATTTCGGAATTTGCCACTTTATTGAGTCAGATTTTATTTAATAAAGTGATTCAATTAAATGGCGAAAATTCTACTTCAAACTGTGAAAATGCATATTGCATGCGTTAGTTAAATAAAAATTGGTTATCTGAACTAAATCCCTTTTCTGAGACGTATTATGCTAAAAGAATGATGATTTCCTGCCACACAGATGCTCTTTCAGTTTAAATATTATACAGTGAATATTCTAATTAGTATTGATTCCATTAACCGGCGATTCAAATAACCGGAAAACATCTTTATCAGAAACTCAAAACCGCCCCTAGAACCGAATTCTGGCCGCGCTGCTGATTGTAAATAGATAACTTAAAAAAGTTGTTGGTTTAAAAATTTTCATTTTAGAAACTATCGTTTATTTTATATAGTTCTACCTTATATTCATTTTTATTACTGTCTTTTGTCTTTACAAGAAGAAAGTATTGGATTTGTGAAAAATTTCTACTTCCTGTTTTCAATAAAGTTATACGTTTTAGATGGTCCTGAACACGGTTTGATGGTTTTTAGAAAATGTCTATTTGTCACTCTGTCTGTGAGTCTGTTTCTAAGTGACAAAAATTTTACGAGCGCTATATGTAAAACTAATGCAAATTAGATTAAGTTAGACCTTTCTATTAACTGATGCTGATATTTTTGTGTAAATTGCCAAACAGGCGGCGCTGCTATGCTGCATTTCTCATGATATTCGCAATCCCGGGCGCAGAATCGGCGCAACGCTGCGATGCACGTCGGAGACTCTTGATAAAGTCTGCAGACTATTTTTCAACCGTTGAAATTTAGAAAAAAAAAAAAAAAAATGCCAGAAATCATTTCCTGTACGCCATTGTAATATGATCCACACTACATCCGATTGACAAAGCTCCGATTCACATTAAACTAGACATCAGAGAACGATTCCGAATTTTCCGAAAAATTAAGCCAATCATTTCCGAAAATTAAAATAAAAAATCGCCCATAAATCTGAACATAACATGTATCGCAAACTTAGACAAATAATTAAAAAAAAAAAAAATCCGTCAATCGTTTGAAGAAAAATTGTCAATTTTGCCATAGATCTCGGGGGAAAACGCGAATTTTGCCAAAGGATCGTAGAAAAAAAGGCAATTTTCATCAAAAGATCACGAAAAAACAACAAATTTTGTCAAAAGGGCCTGAAAAAACAGAAAATTTCGACGAAAGATCTAGCTAAAAGGCAAATTTTGTAAATAGATCGCAGGCAAATTTTGTAAATAGATCGCAAAAAATGGCAAATTTTGTAAACAGATCGCAAAAAATGACAAATTTTGTAAACAGATCGCGAGAAAACGACAAATTTCATCAAAAAATCGCTAAATTTGTCAAGGCATCACGAAAAAAAAAAAAAAAAAAAAAAAACCGTGAATTTCGTCAAAAAAAAAACGGCAAATTTTGTCAAAAGTTAGCGAAAAAACGGCAAATTTTCTCAAAAGAACCTTAAAAAAACCCGCCAGATTTTGTAAACAGGTCGCGAAAAAAATTCAAATTTCGTCAAAAGATCAAGAGAAAATGACAAATTTCGTCAAAAAGTCGCGAAAAAACTGCAAAATTCGGAAAAGATCGTCAAAAAACGCAAATTTTATCCAAGTATCAAGAAAAAAACGCGAATTTCGTCAGAAGATCGCAAAACACGGCAAATTACGTCAAAAAAAAGAAAAACACAGAAGTTTTGTAAATAAATTGCAAAAAAGGCAAATTTCGTCAAAAATTCACGAAAAATACGAAGATTTCGTCAAAAGATTGTGAGAAAACTGCACATTTCGTCAAAAGATCCCGAAAAAAATGGCCAATTTCATGGCCATTTTCTTCTGTATGAACATTTGCATTACACTTTGGAGTACAATTAATATTACTAATATTATGCATGCATTTTCATTGATCTCTGTCTTTCAGTTTCACATTCAGTTTACATTTTCTTTCTTTCAGATTTGGGAGCAATTGTATTCAACCGGAGTGTAATCTCATTTTATTTCACCTCATCTTTGTTGTATATATATTTTCATAAATCATGACAAAAGATAGCTCAAAAATGAAGTGGACACTTTATGTAATTCTTGCATCATTATTTATTTTTGTGTCACTTACTGAAATGGGACCCTTCTCAACTGTTGTCAAAAATATGGTTTTCTCATCACATCTAGAAGAACCCTTTCATAAGTACGTTGTTATGTTTGACGGTGGTAGTACTGGGACTAGAGTTCATGTATTTACTTTTGTAAAAAATTCAAGTAAGTGATGTTTCAGAATTTTTTTTACTTCTGTCATTCAAGATAATGAAAGTTTGGTAGTACTTGATTATTCCGTCAATCAATTTCATCAAATTATATAAATCGACAAAACTACTCACCAAATTATAGAAATTGGCATAATATTTATTTTAAATAACTAAAGAACAGTGCATTAAATACAAATAAAACATTGAAATAAAAATCATTTGATGACGTAACAAACACCTGTAATGTGTTTAATATTAATTGAATGTGACATTTATGGTCATTAATATTATAGTTTGGCAATAGTTTTTTGGTTGATGGGATAATCAAGTACTACTAAAAGTTTTTATTTATTATTTCTTTTTAATATTGTTGTCATCATATCTAGGAAAGTGTCACTTTCTAACAAAGAGGATCAAAAATCTTTTAAAGGTATCCTGCCTTAGATATATGGCCAAAACTGGTCAATGTATAAGAAGTCCTATCGCAGTGAGGTTGCCAAAGCCTAAAGAACGAAAGTGGTTAAACATCTTTAATGACTGTACTTCACTCATGCAAAAGCACCCCACC
Organism: Maratus speculifer; assembly: GCA_964019185.1. NCBI lineage: Eukaryota > Metazoa > Arthropoda > Arachnida > Araneae > Salticidae > Maratus > Maratus speculifer. Next base: position 413,081,941 of record OZ025291.1, on the reverse strand, counting down.
CGCTAATGTTAATCCCATGGGACAGTTCTTTAAAGTATCTTGTTTGTATTTCAATTTATTTATTTCTGTGCATTGGATAACTGTGGTCGATTTCTGCAAAGACCTTTTTTAATCTTTTTGATTTTGTATGAAGTTTTTTTAAAATGAGGATATATTTTTTTTTTTACTTGAAAACCAGTTTCGAAAGCGAAAGTATCCCCATAAAAAAAGAAAAAATATTTGATCAAAATCAAAAAAGTTAATAATGACAATTTTAGAGACCAATCTCAATTATTCAATCCCTCCCCTCATATATTAAAATCAAACTATTCCATAACATTAACCCCTGAGGGACAAGTGACCAGTATACATGCTGCATTAGATGATCAGAATCCTTGATTATTCTCACCATTAAATTTTTACTGCAAATTCTGCCTTATTTAATCTGAGCAATTTCCTCATTCAATTAGGCAAAAATGTTTGTTTTGGAAAACTGGTGATAAAAGATTAAAAATTCTGTAAAAATGTTTGTCCTGAAGGAGTTAACATTAGCAGGTGACTATTTGTATTTGAAATAGCCAGTAATTTAAATCCCATGATTGAGGACATGACCCCCATCTGGTTATATGCTCTCGCAATTCATAAGCTAGAGATTTGGCATTACGTTACAAATTTAACATGTAATCAGATGTCATTAGCATACATGGCTATTGTCAATGCTCCAACTTGCAACCCTTTGATGACAAGCTAACTGGACTATCACAATGCATTTTATTTTATTATTATTATTTTAAGATTAAGTAAGGTTATTTCTGTTTATTTTATTTTCAATTGAAATTTATGCTAAGCACTTTTTAATATACTACTGTTAATAATGTTATAAATATGGCTGGAGTTATTTTGAATAAAATTTACTTTTAATTTTTGTTTTTATATTGAAACAATTAGTGTTTATTGATGGAAATTAGTGAAGTAATTTAAAATTGTGATAATATAAAATGTACTAGTAAGTATAGAGAACAGTTGGTAAGACTATTATTAATAATGATAAATATTGTTTATGTAATTTCTTATGTTGAATTTATACTTATTCTGGTAATTTTTATCATAAAATTTATACAAAAAAAATTTAGCACTTTTTTGTTAAGTCCACTTTTTTGTTTGGCATATTTCCACTGAGTCAGGCATTACCAGTTTGAATTAGCTTTTTCCTTCTTTTATTATAATTATCTTCAGTATTTTTTGTTCTGGATGAGCAAAGTGAGTGGGGACACAGAGGTAGTTATTCTCCTAAATGTTTTGTAAATCTAACAAGAGCAAATAATTTTTCTTTAAAATTTTGACATACCTGCTAAATCAGCTTCTAAGTTCAAAGGTACTGTGGTTGTGCAGTTTGTTAAATTATATGTAAATTTTGTTGAAAAAAAAAAAGGTTTATAGTTAATCTGATTATCAGGATAGTTTGTTTTTAAAGAACGGAAAGTTTATGTAATCATGTTTTCTTTTTCTTTTTTTTTTTTTTTTTTCTTCATCCTTCTCATTTTGTTGGTCTGTATATTCAATCTTTTGAAAGTTTGTGAAATAATGGAAAATGTTGAAATAACCCCTTTGGGAAGAGCATCACATATGAATGTAGGAACAGGGATATTCATGTAATAAAGAGGTGAAATTTGATTAAACAATAAAAAATTTAATAGTAAAATATATTTTGTAAATATTTAGATATGTGTTATTAGATTACAAATTAGGGATGGGACGAATATTCGGCCACTATTCGGTATTCGGCCTATTCGGCCCTTTTGCCGAACATTCGGTTAGCCGAATATTGAAGGCTTGTTGACCGAATACTTCGGCCGAATACCTGTAGCCGAATATTTAGAGATATCTTGCCGAATATTGCTAAAATCTAGCCGAATAGTGAAAGATATCTTGCCAAATAAATTTTGGATTTAAAGAATTTCATTCTAGCAATTCTTTTTTCCTCTAATCCAAATTGGCTATTTCATTTATAAAGTCTTTCTCACTCTTACTTACAAAATATAGAGTTATTCAGATACTAAAAAATATACAACCTTTCTGTATTTCCTATAAAAGTTAGTGATATTATAGAAAATGCTGCCCAAGTTGGAGATTTAATTGTACGGGAATTGTCATCATTAGAGAATGATATATTACAATTCTAAATATAAAAATACTGCCTTATTCTAAAACACTCGAATATTTATTAATGTCTGCAAATTCCATGCACATACAAAAAAGGCTCTTATGAAATTCATAACTTATTTTCTATAAAGTAAGAAATGAAAGAATTATTCACTAGGTGTGTTAATGAAGATTCATTTTCAAAGTTAAATATATCACCATTCCAAATACAACGGTACATCTGAAAACAGAACTGGTGTCAAACTAGATACACATTAGATGACACAACTTGCTTTATGAAGATGGTTTTATAAACATTTAAACATAAATTCTAAATGCTGAACAAAATAATTTTTTTATTCTATAGTTTTCACTTTTAAATAATTATTTGCATAATTACTGACTTAAATATGTAACATTATTATGTATATATTTTTAATTTAATCTTTCTTCCTTCATGTTGTTATCAATTTTTGTTTATCCTTTTAATGCTTGCTGAATAAGTGGAATATTGAATTTGAATATTGTATGTGCCGATTCAAATGTCAAATATTTTGTTAACATATGCATTCTACTTTAAGCATAACCTTTTGCTTTAACATAATCTGTAATTTAAAGCTTGGCATCTGATTTCAGAACAGTCTCATTCTTACAAATTTGCAAACTCTAAATGATCAAATTTACTTCATTAAAGGTTATTTCAGAAAATATGTTCCTGTGAGTTCTGAGAGAGAGAGAGAGATTAAGAATATCATTGATTTTGGATACAAGAAGTATCAATCGATAGTAAAAGTGAAGTACATTCTTCATATATTAATGGAAATATTTTCCCATCTTGACTTACTGAAAATCAATTTGATGTACATTAGAATAAAGGATATAATGCAATTTCATAATTTTTTGTGTTAAAATAAGTTTTTCAAATTTAAAAATACATTTAAAAGCACATTTAAGAGTAATAATTATTAATGAGCTCCTATTTTTTAAATTATATATAATCAAAATTTATTTTCTTTATTGGAAAATTTTTTTTACTATTCGGCCGGCCGAATATTCGGTATTCGGCCTCAAATTTGGCCGAATATTCGGTATTCGGCTATTTGGCCAAATCACTATTCGTCCCATCCCTATTACAAATTACCATTAAATGAATAGCTCTTTTTATAAAAATTATTGATTGCACCGGCCTTTAAACAATATACAGTAGACTCCCTCAAATCCGCACTCCTAAAATCTGCAACTCTCTAAAATCCGCACATAATTTATGGATGTAAACAATGAAACACTCAGTTCATATGTAGGTGCAAAATTTGACTTTTTCAGTTTTATATCAATTCCATACATTGTTTGATTTGTAATTTTGTTAATGTTATTGAATTCATGTTTTTTCATGAAAAAAGAATAATTTATTTCTGAAAAGAATCAAGATATTGCAGATATAATTGGTAATCACAATCTTACAAATATATTTATATATTAATCAAGCTTTTTTTAGTTATTAAGTCTGGTTAAACCTGAAATAAAGCTTTGTTATATTATTATCCTGATGTGAATTAGTAATGTACCTTTATGAGGCAAGCTCTATTAAATAATTTAGGAAAAACACATTTAATCTTTATAATGAATATTTAATTGTACATAGATTATTATCTTGACCCTTGGTTTTAGTATTTTAATCATTTTAAAAATTATCTAATTTTTTTTATTATTTTAGTTTATTATTTGTTTTAATATTTTAGTATATTGTAAGCATTTATTATACTTTTGATTTCATTATTAATTACATTCAAATTACTTTTTAAAAAATATAAACAAAACCATGACCAGAAATCCGCAAAATTCTAAAATCCGCAAAACCTCTGGTCCCAAGCTGTGTGGATTTGAGGGAGTCTACTGTATATTCAAACTTTACAGTAAAAATAATTAATCATAAGTGTGCAACTTTATTTTTAACTTTAACTATGCAAAATTATTTGTAATCAATATTATCAATGCCATACTAGAATGGCAGTTTGATTATCTCAATAAAATAATTTATCTTGAATATAGTGAAATAAATTAATTTGATTTCACTTCTGAAAAATGACATACTGATTAAAATAATATATAAATGTTTATATAAATAAATTTTTTTTCATAAAGTTAATTTTATTTTATTCTAGCAGACTTCGCTTGCTACGCCGGTCAGTTTCTCCAAACAAACCTTGAATCAAACAAAATGTATCAGTGAATTATACTTTGTGTTTTAAAGCAATATGGTCCTTTGTCTGTAATGTCTTTCCAATTTCCTGAAAATGATATGAATGTTATTTACTTTCTAATGTGTAAAGCAGAATTTCGATTGTTACAGACCAATTCTTTTAGTTGATCATTTACAGTAAAATTTGATGAAGAATGATATGCAATACATTAAAACCATTCCTGAAAAAGTAAGTAACAATGGATGACTCATCAAAATCCATGCAGTAGTTCTTTTAAAAAAGGCTAATGTTTAATGACCAGCTCACCTGATTACAGAACTTTCACGATAACTCTATAACTAAGCAACATGGCTATTAAATTACATACTGAAACTTTCTCTGCAAAATTGTCTAACTAACACAGTTTAAGGTCCATTGAAATCAATTGAGTAGAATCATTTTAAAAAAGCTAATCATTCAAATCGGATTTTTTTGGTTATGAAACTTTTTCCTGTAGTTCTAGAACTAAGCAAAATTAGGCAATATATTGTTACGAATTTTGTAAATAGTTAGTGTTTGTACTGTAAAATAATGTAAATAATCTTATTAAGCTCCATTTCTTTACTAATATTAGTTTTTGTTACATTGTCTCTGTTATCAAGCAAACTTGTCTATTATTTTCAGTGTATGTCTACGGCTGATAACGAAATATTAGAGATATCGCCAAGTTGGCGTCACTTTTGGCAACTAATTTTGGTTGCCAAATTTGGCGATATATCGCCAAGTTGGCGACAAACTTGGCGATTGTTGGCGATGGTAACCCTTCCCTGTTTATGGTAACCCCCCCCCCCCCTTTAGGTCTACTGATACATTGAATGTTGTTCCGTGGTTTTCCGGTTTTTTCTAGAAGGTTGTAGAAACTTCGCCGCATGCTGCGAACCTATATAAGGAGAGCGATACGAGCTGCTGTTGTCATTATTTACCAGTCAGTCATTGAGTGAACAAGGCGTAAGCAAGTTTGCTTGAGTTTCATCTATGTTGTTTTGAATGTTATTAAGTGTTGAGACGTTGTATAAAGAGTCTTTGGGGTCTAAAGCCGTAATTGTACGATAGATTTGAGCAGTTATTTTTGAATATCCAGTAATATTTGTGAGTTTCGAAGACTCTGTTGTTCTGAAGTCTGTAAATAAATTATTTTCTACTTTTCTAAGAGCAAGAGTTTGAAGTTGTCTAACCATAAGATCAAAAGAACCCAATATACGCTACAATTTTTGGTGTCAGGAGTCGGGATCTTATGGCGAAAACACGAACAATGGACGTACAACTGAAAGAACTGTTAGAAGCTATTAACGGATTAAGAACAGAGCTGACCAATAAAATTGATAAAGGCCAAGAAGAGTTGGCGGACAAAATGAATAAAAACGAAGAAAGAATGGAACAGTTGACAAATAAAATTGATAAAGGCCAAGAAGAGTTGGCGGAAAAGATGAATAAAGGCCAAGAAGAGCTGGCGGAAAAGATGAATAAAGGCCAAGAAGAGTTGGCGAATAAAATCGACAAAGTCCAAGAAGATGTGACTGAAGAAATGAAAAAAAGCCAAGAGAGAATGGAAGAATTAAAGGAGGAAGTTAATAAAAGCCAAGAAGAAATGAAGAAAACTTTGGAAGAAAAGTTCTCATCGGTAGAGAGAAGAATAGATTCGGTAGAAGAGAAAATTCAGAATGAAGTTAGTAATGTTGAACAGAAAATGGAAAGGAAAATGGCGGAAGTAGAAGAGAAAATTCAGAAAGAAGTTTGTAACGTTGAAGAGAAAATCAGTAACGTTGAAGAGAAAATACTAGGTGAAGTAGATGAAAAGCTAAATAAAAAAGTACAAGATCTTGAGAATAAACTTTCAGCGTCTAGTGGTAATTATGAAGAATTTAGGAATCCGCCTGCTTCTCCCGTGCACATTAAGCTGTCGACATACGATGGAAAGAGTTCCTGGCAAGTTTACAAGACCCAATTCACCATTGTAGCTGAAGCGAACAAATGGAGTGACGAGGTGAAAGCTTGTCAACTGGCAGCATCTTTAAGAGGAGAAGCCGCCGACGTGCTGCAAACATTGCCCGATATGACGCAACTCAATTTTGAGACTCTAAGTTGTGCACTTGAAATGAGATTCGGCGAAAAATTCTTCAAGGATTATACGAGACTACAAATGAAGAGCCGCCATCAAAAATCGAGTGAAACCCTTCAAGAGTTTGCCTCGGAAATTGAACGGCTTGCAAATTTAGCATTCATTGACTGTCCAACAAATGTACGGGAAATGCTCTCACTGCAATATTTTGTAGACGGAATAAAAGATCCAGAAGTGCAGAGAGCGGTACGAATGGCAGATGCACAGGATTTAAAGGCTGCACTACTATATGCCTTAAAGTTGGAAGCAGCTACACAAGCCAGCCGAAGAGATCGTCATTCAGTCCGAGGGGCAACGGTGAACAAAAGCTCAGACACTGAGATCGACTTCTTGAAAGAAATTAGGAAATTAAATCAAGAGATTGAAGCTTTAAAATATGGAAGAACAAGCGCAAGAAGACAGAATCTCACGTGCTGGGGATGCGGTGATACAGGACATCTCCGAAGAAACTGCCCCAAAATCCACGAACGTGAGATGAGTTCAAGACCAGAAAATAAAAAGCCCCACCTGAAGATCCTTCAAATATCGAAAATGAATGGTGGCGATAACGAATTATATGTGATAGGCTTTATTAACGGAATTCAGTGCCGTATGATTGTCGATACAGGAGCCAATGTGACAATAATAAGAGAAGATTTGGCTCGAAAATTGAAATGTAAACTCATCTGGACTCCACCATGCGTTACCCTGCAAACTGTGACGGGCGACAAGATAGGCATATATGGAAAGGCAAATTTAACTATCAACTTTGGAGGAACGAAATATTACCATACGGCATATGTGGCTGACATAACAGATCCTTGCTTAATCGGGCTAGATTTTCTGAAGAAGTTTGACTTCAAGCTTGATTTCAAAAATAACAAAATGCTCTCAAAATTTGAAGAAATAAGTCTTTTTGGATTGAATAACGAAATTGAATGTAAACAAGCAGTAATAGCCAAAGAAGACATCAATCTAGATCCAAGAACAGAATTTTTAGTTCCAGCTGTAATTAAAAATGAAACTAATTACCGATTTGGCCATATAGATTATCCAGAAGACAATAGTACACAAGCAGGAGTATTGGTGGTTCTTCTGTGGTAGACCTCTCGAAAAAGACCATTCCAATCAGAATTGCTAACATCAGTGATAAGACGAGGACTATCAAGAAAGGAGAGGTGATAGCGTCATGTGCTCCTGTGACGTGCATAAGTCAAAATTCCAGTCACTCTGAGAAATCTTCAGATAATTTAGTCAAGGATTTGTTACAAAATACAGACTTAAATCCAAAACAGATGGACGCCGCGGAAAAATTAATTAGGGAATTCCAAAGTTTATTCTCCCAAACATCTGAAGACTTTGGACGAACTAAAATGGCACAACACCGAATTGACACGGGAGATCACTCTACTATTAAACAGCACCCTAGACGATTACCTTTTGCCAAGCAAGAAGAGGTGCAGAATTTAATTAAAGATATGGAAGAAAATGACGTCATCGAACCATCAACAAGTCCATGGGCGTCTCCCATTGTATTAGTAAGAAAGAAGGATGGTTCTACAAGATTTTGTGTAGACTACCGCCGACTGAATGACGTCACCAAAAAGGATAGTTACCCTCTGCCAAGGATTGACGACACTCTTGACACACTTGCGGGCAACACTTGGTTCTCGACTTTAGACTTGAAGAGTGGTTACTGGCAGGTAGAGATCCATCCCGACGACCGCGAGAAGACTGCCTTTACAACGGGACAAGGATTATGGCAGTTCAAGGTAATGCCTTTTGGTCTATGTAACGCACCTGCAACTTTTGAACGCCTTATGGAAACGGTTCTTCGGGGACTGTCATATGAGGCATGTCTTGTTTATTTAGACGATATCATAATCATAGGAAAATCTTTTGATGAACATCTGAACAACCTCAGGCGGGTGCTACAAAAGTTAAAGGAAGCTAATTTGAAGTTAAGCCCTTCGAAGTGCAGTTTGTTTCGCAATGAAGTCGCCTACCTTGGACACATCATTTCGGCGGAAGGAGTTAGGACTGATCCGGAGAAGATATCGGCCGTGAAAAATTGGAGTCGTCCAGCAGATGTTCACCAGCTTCGAAGTTTTCTAGGATTATGCACCTATTACAGAAAATTCGTCAAAGGCTTCTCGATGATTGCAAGACCACTTCATAAATTAACAGAAGCCAATCAAAAATTTATGTGGACACAGGAATGTGACGCTGCTTTCGAAAAGCTTAAGGAGGCCTTGACATCCACTCCAATTCTGTCGAATCCTCAAATCGATAAACAGTTTATACTTGATACAGATGCAAGTAACGAAAGCATTGGCGCTGCACTGTCCCAGGAAATCGACGGCCAGGAGCGTGTTATCGCCTATTTCAGCAAGTGCTTGTCAAAGGCCGAGCGAAACTACTGCGTAACAAGAAAAGAGCTTCTTGCTGTAGTGAAAGCCATAGACCACTTTCATCACTATCTTTACGGTCGAAAATTCCTGATCCGAACTGATCATGCTTCTATAACTTGGCTATTGAATTTTAAGAACCCAGAAGGCCAGGTAGCCAGGTGGATGCAAAAGCTTCAAGAGTACGATATGGAGATACGCCATCGAAAAGGCTCATCACATGGAAATGCAGATGCTCTCTCAAGAAGACCCTGCTCAGAGAATTGTAGATACTGCGACCGGGTTGAGAAGAAATTTAATGTCAAAGGTCCTATAGTAAGACAAGTTACAACTGGTTCTACATCATTGCAAGATCAGTGGTGTGATGAGAGCCTGCGTAAAGATCAACTTGCTGATCCTGAAATTAAGCCAATTCTAGAGCTGAAAAAGGAGTCCAACAACAAGCCCAGCTGGCAAGACATGGCCCATTACCATCCTACCACTAAACGTTATTGGGCTCTCTGGGATTCCTTACATTTGAAGAACGGCATCTTGTACCGAAAATGGGAGTCTGAAGATGGAAAGACATGTAGATGGCAACTACTACTCCCTAAGTCGAGAATTTCTATGGTCCTTCAAGAACTGCATGGTAGTCCCACAGGAGGTCATTTTGGTGTAATGAAGACCCTGCAAAAGGTTCGAGAGCGTTTCTACTGGAATAATGTTCGCAGTGACGTGGAGAAGTGGTGTCGAACTTGTGACACCTGTGTAGCACGTAAAGGTCCAAAGAGGCGCACCCGTGGGCGATTGCAACGTTATAATGTAGGAGCTCCTTTCGAACGAATTGCTTTAGACATCCTGGGTCCACTTCCTAGAACATCTGATGGCAATAAGTACATCCTCGTTGTCATGGACTACTTCACTAAGTGGCCTGAAGCATATGCCATTCCTAATTAAGAGGCGGTAACCGTAGCAGACATACTGATTCAACACTGGGTTTCCAGATACGGAGTTCCTCTTCAAATCCATTCCGATCAAGGAAGAAATTTTGATTCGGCTGTGTTCAAGGAAATGTGTGAACTACTCGGCATGGACAAAACTCGAGCAACACCTCTACACCTTCAATCGGACGGCATGGTGGAGCGTTTCAATCGTACCATCCTAAATAGCCTCTCCCTCCTGGTGTCTAAAGATCAACAGGACTGGGACAAGAAATTACCTCTGTTCCTGCTTGCCTACAGGAGTGCTGTTCATGAGGCCACTGGTTATTCCCCTTCTCAAATGCTCTTTGGTCGTGATCTTCGTCTACCTGCGGATCTTTTGTTTGGCCGTCCTCCTGATGCTCCTTCATCGCCTGAGGAATATGTCGATGAACTCCAGGCGCGGATTGAGGAGATTCATTGCCTAGCGAGGAACCGAATCGGACTGGCATCGGAAAAGATGAAGACACGGTACGACACAAAGGCAACAGGACATGAGTTCAACGAAGGTGACAAAGTTTGGTTGTGGAATCCGATACGTCGTAAGGGACTGTCGCCAAAATTACAAAGAAACTGGGACGGTCCTTACACAGTCGTCAACAGGCTGAATGACGTCGTTGTACGCATACAAAAATCGCCACACGCCAAACCCAAGGTCGTACACTATAACCGGCTAGCCCCTTATTTTGGCCAAAGTGAATAGAAATTCAAAACTGGAATTTCAGACCATGGTCATGAAAGTCACTTTTTGTAAATATGTAAATAGTAATTAGTTCTTATTTATGTACTTCTTATTATTGTTATTATTTATTATTTTATTTATTTATTTATTTATTTTAAGTGTTTTCCTCTAACTCAAGGATTGCACTGCCCGGGACGTGCAGCCTTTGAGGAGGGGGTAGTGTTACGAATTTTGTAAATAGTTAGTGTTTGTACTGTAAAATAATGTAAATAATCTTATTAAGCTCCATTTCTTTACTAATATTAGTTTTTGTTACATTGTCTCTGTTATCAAGCAAACTTGTCTATTATTTTCAGTGTATGTCTACGGCTGATAACGAAATATTAGAGATATCGCCAAGTTGGCGTCACTTTTGGCAACTAATTTTGGTCGCCAAATTTGGCGATATATCGCCAAGTTGGCGACAAACTTGGCGATTGTTGGCGATGGTAACCCTTCCCTGTTTATGGTAACCCCCCCCCTTTAGGTCTACTGATACATTGAATGTTGTTCCGTGGTTTTCCGGTTTTTTCTAGAAGGTTGTAGAAACTTCGCCGCATGCTGCGAACCTATATAAGGAGAGCGATACGAGCTGTTGTTGTCATTATTTACCAGTCAGTCATTGAGTGAACAAGGCGTAAGCAAGTTTGCTTGAGTTTCATGTTATAATAGACGTTGTATAAAGAGTCTTTGGGGTCTAAAGCTGTAATGGTACGATAGATTTGAGCAGTTATTTTTGAATATCCAGTAATATTTGTGAGTTTCGAAGACTCTGTTGTTCTGAAGTCTGTAAATAAATTATTTTCTACTTTTCTAGCAAGAGTTTGAAGTTGTCTAACCATAAGATCAAAAGAACGCAATATACGCTACAATATTATATACTAAAACCTTCCCTGAAAATTTATCTAACCAGCTGTCTAGGTCCCATCAAATCTAGTCATCAGAACTTAAAATATAAGCAGCAAAAACTACATTCATATATGAATTTTATGTATGTGATTAAAAAAAATTGCTATTTTCTATTATTTAAATTTGCTATGAAACATATTGTAAAATATAATTGTTCTTCAATGTGTTATCATTCTGATATTTTTTGCTTTTGTCTAGGTGGCCTTTTTAATCTCAAAAATGAGTATTTTGAAGAAGTAAAACCTGGCCTATCCAATTTTGCTGACAAACCTAGATATGTAAGTGATCTCTGAATTTATGTGATTCTGATTTTAGTAGATTTACAATTATTTTTATAAAATAAATAAAATCCAGTTTTATTATTCAAAGTAGATTAATGCAGTTACTGAAGTTTTTTTATTCTTGCATATCAGTGGCTGTATGTTATTACAATATTTGCATAATGCCAGAAATAGCAGCAGAATTAGCTAAATATAAAGCCACCATAATGTAAGTTACTTAAATTATGGTGTCATATTATAAAAAGTGAATTTTTGTTTTACAAAATGCAGATAATGAATAGATACAAAATTCAATTCTGGCAAAAAAAAAAAAAAAAAAAAAAAAAAAAAAAAAAAAAATTATTTTTTTTGTATTCTTTTAAAAATTTTCATTTAAAAAAAAGTGCTTTTCACAGAATTCTATTCCATCAAAATGAGTTTTTCAAAGGAAAATATTTTAAATAAGTAACTTTGTAACTGTGACAAAATTAGCAGGTAATAAAATTAGGGCATTTAAAATAGTTAGTAATTTATAAATATTTTGAGATTCTTACATTTTGGAAAAAATGTACAAAGTATCAAAAAAAAAAAAAAATAAAAATAAATAAATAAATAAAAAAAAAAAAAAAAAAAAAAAAAAAAAAATAAGTGCTTGAAAGTCACTATTATTAAAATATTATTTTGAATGCACTGGGCAATCAACAACCATTTTTTTCTAGCATGAATAATATGTAACTCAAATGTTTAAGTTCAAACACTGTAAAAATAAGAGAAAATTAATAAAATAATAATTGAATATGTTTAATCTGTCATTTTATAACAATTTATCTGTTCTGTATTTTTTCAGTTCTGAAGTGTGATCCTGATTATGGCCACAGAGTGGTTGTAACTTGTCAGTTTTAGACTTTAAAAATTTCATTTTTAATGTTTATAGTTTTGTAGTTTTTTTAACCTTTTGTGTATCATATACATATTTAAAAAAATCTTTTTATTATATATGTGATGTTAAATTTCAAGATCTAACAGTCCGTAAATTATCTATATCATGTTAATTAGAATATAGCAGTGGCAATGTTAATGCTAAAGATAAGTTTGGGCTCATTTTTTTTGCAATCTGAGCCCAGCTATATGAAATCCAAGCCTGAAAAATTTTGTGCTATCATAACTGAAGCCTGATACTGCAAGCAAGTAGTAGAAAATTCTTAATGACATTTAAAAATGATTTCAAGATTAATATTTTTCTTTAAAAATCTCACATCTTAAATAGAAATAATATCAATCCTAAATACTCACTCATGACAACATTGTGATTTTTATGTCCCTAAAAATCTGTTTAAAATAACAAATTTGCTATTTATACTCAGCCACTGGCAGAAATCTGCAACAGTCACATTTATTATTGTTTAAAAATAACATTGTACCATTATGGGCAGAAAGACATGAATTCTATTTCTGAGTATGAAAAAGGACTACAAACAGAAAGCAAAAATAGACAAGGGCAACTTCTTTGTTATTAACACTGCCTTCCGAGAGTTTCAAAATTAGATTGAATGTATTCCATTAATAATAATTCAATTCTTTTTTTAAGCAGATTTTTTAAAGGATTGTTAAAACACTCAGAGAAATATTTATTTATCAAATAACAATTTTTTACCATTTTTCAATTTGAAATAAAATTCTCAGTTTGAGCCTGCGCCTGTGTTAGGTCTAAGTTTAGGCTGAGCTTATTTCATTCAATTGGTATGGTTTATCTTCCTAACACAGATAATACATAAGTACCCATTTTTGTTTGAAATATGTCAGCATTAATTTCTATGTAAATTTGTACAAAAGGAAATTAATCAAAAATAGATTTGAAAACTAAGATAATTTATCAATAGTTTCATTGTTTGTTAATAAAGAACCTTTTTAAAAGAATATTTTTAAACTATTTAACAATATATTTTTTAATGTCTTTGTCAAAATAACAATAAAAAAGCTGACAGCAACTGCAAAAGAAAAGTTGCATAATAATTTTATTTATATTATACAATCTGGTAAATTTTAATATATAATCCATCAACTTAAAAAGTATACACTATTGCTTCTATCCATTTGTAAAATATTTTAAGTACAGCAAAAGTTTCCTAAAACGACCACATTATCACTTTAGATATACACACACAGATTCACAATATAATCTGTTTATAATATTAACATGTATACATTTTTAATTTAAAGGAAATAATATTCTTTTCGCTATTTTTATGTTTGGCAACAATTTAAAAGAATAACTTTTTCTAAAAAATGTGAAAAATATCTCTGGAAATGCTGAAAATTTGAATTTAAAATGGAAATAAGCTCTAAAAAAAGTTACTCAAAAAAGTAAGTAGTCTGTACATTGTGAGTTTGTAATGTATGTATAAAATAGTACAAATTATCATCTATATTAAATATGAATTGTAAATTAAATTTTAAGGCAAAATTCAAAGATTATAAATTTTAGATTTGGAACTACAAATTATTAAAGGAAGTAATTATAATTGAAGATTTAAGATAAGTTTTAATAAGATTCAAACATTATAAATTTTAAATTTGGAAAATGATTAATATGAACAGTAAGTTGATTGCATAAAAAACATTGGAAAATAGGAATATCTGATGTATAAAGTCAAACTTTATAATTAAAACATTTTAACAAATGAAAAGTATAGATAGATGGATACTTTACTTCATAAATCATATTTTTTTATTTTTTCTTAAAGAAAGATACTGAAGCCCATTAAAGAATGTAAATTTGATAAACACTCTGCAAAAGTAGTAACTTTGCTTTTTATAGACATTTATATTGATTTAAATATGAGAAAATTTGAAAAAATATATTTCGAGAATTACACATTCAATTCTCGAAGAAAAAGCAACAACTACAGACAGTTCAGTATGAAAAGCACATCTTTTGACCTGCTTACCAGATTTACATGTGATTTGTAGGATTTATGGTAAAAAATTCTGGATATGGCCAAAAAAAAAAAAAAAAAAAAAGTACTTTTTGTATGTGTGTGTTTTAGACCACTTTTGAAGCAGTTATTCCTATGATTGATTTGTTTTTCTTTGTTTTATCATCACTACACCAATTTTAATTGCTGCCAGGTGTAAATTAAACTTTATAAAACAATAAAATAAGGCTTGTTTTAACTTTATCCTGAGTCATTTTTGAAACAAATAAATAAAAATATTCTAAAAAGTCATGGCCCTTGAAATGCCATCATTCAATTGTCCACATTCCATGAGATGATATTTCATAGACCATGTAGTTTTAGAATATTTTTATTTGTTTTGAAAATGACTTGGGTAGAGTCGTAACATGTAAACAGTAAAAAAAGCCTGTTTTTACTTCTTTTAAAATTTTAATATTACACCTGTTAGCAATTAAAGTTAATATGTTATTACAAGATGTTAATTTGCTATATATTTATCATCACTATGTTGATATAAATGAAATTTAATTTTAGGCCACACTGAGTGTTTTAAACCTGTTAGAAAAAGCTAAATCGCTTGTCCCACCAGACTCCTGGGATGACACTCCTGTTTCATTAAAAGCCACTGCTGGACTCAGGTTATTACCACGGCATTTATCAGAGTCTATTTTAAAAGAGGCAAGTAATTGCTCAAAATTATTATAGTAAAAAAAGTGTGTCTTTTGTAATTATGTATATATTTTTTTATTTCAGGAAATAAAAAAAATCCATTTTGCCATATTTCAATATACTTTTTGTAAGTAAATTAAAGGTAAAAATTGTCTACAGAATATCTCTTTCCTTTTATTTACATACATTCTTAAAACCAGAAATGTTTGTATGATTTTGTGATCTGTGTGTATGATAATTTGAGGTGTACAATATTTAGTGTAATAAACAATACAAACTATACAAATGTGTATATTTTAATTCTTTAAAATAATTTAAAATAGTTTTACAAGTTTAAATTGCTTTTTATTTGCTAATTCATTCATTAAATTATTTTGGTATTTCCTTTTTATAATGGCCTTTCCAAAAAGAAGGAAATGCAAGAATTTTTTTTTTTCAAACATTCTCTGAA
This sequence comes from Maratus speculifer, assembly GCA_964019185.1. Lineage (NCBI taxonomy): Eukaryota > Metazoa > Arthropoda > Arachnida > Araneae > Salticidae > Maratus > Maratus speculifer. The sequence goes on along the minus strand of OZ025291.1, from coordinate 413,066,148 downwards.
TACTTACTTGTTGCTTCGTAGATGCAAGCGATTTCTTCATTATTTATTCCATTTAATGTATACATTCAGACAATTTAATTAATGCATACATGTAGGCCGAGAGGTGGCAGCAATCTCTCCTGCAGCGGTCTGCCAAGTGATATATCTTGGTCAAAAACACCTGAAAACACGATTTTAGCATTTGGAGTTGACTCGTAGATTTACCATCATGTTTTCCTGCTTCTAGTTTTTCACGTTTTCATATTTTTGGATGCTGGAAAATATATTGGTAAACGGTGAGTAAACCGCTAAAATCATGTTTTCAGGTATTTTCCACCAAGATGTGTCTTGGCAGACTGATTCTGTTTTAATATGCTAATCAAGTTTTAACTAATTTTGGAATTTCACCCATGAACTTAATCTGGTGTTTGTCTGTGCTGCCCAGTCTAATCAGAATCAGATACTTTCTAGGTCAGTGGAAGAAATCAACAGAGAGCATAACAGTTGTTCAAAATTGAAAAATATAAATTATATAAAAGAATTAAATTTAAAACATGATTATATGAAACCTAAAAAGGAAAACTTAACATTTTAAAGATTATTTTTTTGAAAAGTTAACTGTTGTAAAAGAATGTATAAAAGAAAAAAAAATTAATTGGTATAAAATTTTTAAGCACAGCAAGAAGTCTTGGTTAGCATTTATGTATAACCTGTAAATTAAGATTTAGGCGATTAACATTAATTTTTTTCTTAGTACAAATGCAAAACAAGCTGTTAATAATATTAGTTAGTTTTGTTATTTGTGCTAATAACTGATGAAAATACTTATTTGCATTTTTTATTAATTCTATAATCCGTTTTTTCTAGGCATTTTTTAAGGACCCTTTAAAATTGACAATATACACCCTGCCTTTTAAAAGAAATAGTGAAATTTTTTCATACCTGAATTTTTTTAAATACATGTGTCCAAGATTTTACAAGAATTTTATAACATAATTTCTTGAGAAAAACTAGGATATTACTAAAGCATGTTATTTAACATTGTTTTTCAATTTGTAATTTATAAAATTAAAAAAAAAAATTAATGACTTTTTATGCAATAAAAAGTTATGACTTTTCCCTCTTATTTTTACTAAACACATTACTAATATATTTTCATATGAAATAGTGCCCATTTTTGGAGCAAACTTCTAAAATGAATACAAAATTATAAATTGTCACTTTATGTAAAAATATTATTAAAATTTTTTGATAGTATTTATATAAAATATCACTTTATATAAATTATAAATTATCAAAAATATATATTTGTATATAAATGTATATATATTTAAAATGTAGAGGAGAAGGGGCATGTTTGAACATTTTTTAGAAAATCAATACAATTCTTATTTGAATTATATTTATTGTGTTTTAAATATTACATAATAAAAACATTTCTTCATTATATGAACCAGAAATTAAAAGTTTTCCAAATAAATTAAATAAGTTGTGAGGATTTAAAAATCTCAAAGATTTATGTTAAATCTACCCCATGTTGGGATACCTTTGAACAAGTAAAGGGTACCTTTAAACAAATGAAATAAATATGAAAATATCGAAAATTTTTATAAAAAGCTGCAGTTATTTCAGAAATATAAAGTAATATGAATAAAATTAAATAACTACATTTTATTGAAATTCCAAATTTTTCTATTACTTAACCAAACTTAAAACCAAAAAAATTTAATCTCAAAACTCATTGTTGAAACAATACAGAGTATCTCTCCAGCTATGTGTGGTTGTAAAAACTTTTTTACAATGTTCTTGAAATACACCAGTATGACATCTGATGCTTCTGGAAAATAAAAATTTTTCATTCACTCTTTTTATGAAGAAACCTGACATAAAATTCCATTTTATTCATTATGAAAACCTAAAATAAAGTTTGCGAAAGAGTAAATGAAGGAGTATAGGCTTTTTTAGACACACCTGCTAAATCATAAATCATTATTGTGTATCCGGGATTTGAAATTATCTAATAAATGAATGCCATCATCAATTTAGATTTAAAACTTTTCCCATCACTGATACATCCAGAGGTTGTAATCGATGTGTGCAGTAAGGGAAGATTGTTAACAGTATAAATCCATGTTCTTTGATATTCTTAATTAACTTTTTTTCACATGAAAAAAATTCCAAAAATAATAATATTTAGATACATCCACAACTCTTTACTTCATGGTTTTAAATGTTCAATGGTGCCCCATTTTTTCTGTTCAATGGTGTCCCATCACATGGAGTTCAACATCACAACTGTTTACTCAATTCGGCTGAGAATTGGAATAAAACAAAGTTTTTAAACTAAAGCTAACATCTTTATAAAAGTATTGAACAATAAATTGAAATTTTAGGGATACAAAATTGTCTAAAAAGAAAAAAAAATCTTACAACTTTATTTTCTTAAGTTTTTAGATACAAGAAGGAGAAAAATGTATATCTTGTTTAGGTAGTATTTTTCATACAAAATGGTGCAGCTTTGTATACTTATTGCATTGAAGCCAGGATTCTCGCTAGCTTTTGAGCAACATTCGCGATTTCGTGAATAAGAAATAAAAAACAGTCGCCAAATTAAAAGAAATATTAGTAAAATGGATTCGGTGAAAAAAGTATCTTTGATCCCTTATTGTATGCCTGTTTTCCAAATGTTCTAAAGTAAGTTAATTTTTAGTAATTGTTTATAAAATAAAAATTCGACTATCTGCTACAGAAACTATTACAAATAAGTGCATTCTAAACGTCTCCTATTCCTAAATGTGTAAATGTTTTAAACATTTTTTTAGCAGGTTAAATTGTTGAAAACAACAGCTATTGTTGATTTACCATAGTGTAAACATATGTTAAAAATTGCTAAGAGATTTCTATTCATTAGAAACAAAATTGATTTGACCAATGATTACTTTCCATGCAACTAATAAATAATATGGTAAAGCACCACATTACAACAAAACTTTTCTCTGTTTGGCATTTGATGCAAGTAATTTTGTTTGTGTTTTTACCAGAACGACGCCAGTACACAGATAACTGAACTGATTAACTGACAATAGATAAATATAGATTGCATAATAATTTTTGTATTTGGCTGTTGCTAAAAAGAATTGGTATTGAATCAGTATTTCTATTAATAGAACAATGTAAATGGCATGATGCGAATGAACATATAAAGTGACATCCAATCTTTCTGCAATGTGGATAAGAATCTCCACTAGGCACACTTACACACACACAAAAAAAGGGAACAGAAATGGAGCCCTTGCAATTTGGCGAATCTGATTGTTTTTTTACTCACCAAATGGAGGATTTTGTCATGATTTAGCGCAATGGCGAGCGGCAGAGAGATCCCTGATTGAAGCAGTAGTAATGCACTGCCATATAAATTTTTTAAAAAAAATTTATTTGAAAGAAAATATTTAGAGTATTCAAACGTGCCTCCCTCTCCTCTATATATTAAAGCATAAAAATGTGTATTATATATCTAATTAAAGATTATTTGTCTAATAATCATTAATTTTAAATAGTGTTAACAATTTAATATTAAATGCAGTTACTCATCATTTTGATAAATGTAAATATCACTAGTACTTTATATAGTCTTACATAATTATTACAAAATATTAATGTGTATAACTTTGTTGTATTCTACTAACTAATAAAACTACTAATTAGTAATTTCTGTAATTACTAACTAATAATTAAATTTTATTAATTAAACTGTAAAAACATATATTATATTAGTAATTAGAGGTTTAATTGTTTGGGAAACACAAAACTCGATATCTGTTTAGAACTTTAACCCTGGGAGGAAAAAATATCTGATTTAAATAAAAAATAATTCAATTTTTTTTATTCAAATTGGTATTGATTAAAAAAAAAAACATGAATTTTTTATACTTTATTATTATTATACTATCTCATATTATTTATTATCATACTGTCTCATATTATTCATTATCATACTATTTTATGCTATTTATTATCATACTATCTCATATTATTTATTAATATCATACTACCTCATATTTATTATTATCGTACCATCTCATATTATTTATTATTATCATCTTATATTATTATCATCCCTTTCATTTGCACTTACCTAATTCATCTGCAAGGTATTATTCTGTTTTCATATTAGTTCCCTTAATGAAATAAATGCAAATTAAAAGCACTTTATCTTTTATTTGAATAATAATAATGAAAATCTATCCTATCTATCAATAATCTATTCTATTGAAGTTCCTATTTAAAATAACTTTTAAATGCATAAACAAAAAAAATATTACAAAACTAAATATTGCCTTCCATGGGATAGAGGACCGATTCCTTACAGAAAATCCTTAGTTCTTTTTTTTTTCTCTTTGTGTTTTATTATTTCAAGTCACTTAGTAAGAATATAGTGTCTTCCTTCTTTCCGCCTTGCTGGTTCCCATGCCCAAAATATGTTTTGATTATTTTTTATATCTGTATTAACTTTCCTAAACGGTTTATTTTAAAATTTATGTTTGTGGCGTATTTAAATTTTAAATTAAGAATGTAGAAATAATTATTTTGTATATTTGTAGACTACTACAGCAACTATTTTTGTTGTGCCTTTTTTGTGATAACTTTTAAGTATCTTAATCAATCACTTGCAAACTAATGTTAAGTCTATGGGGACATTTTTTCAAACCTCTCGCTTGTATTTTAATAATTTTAAATGATTTCTCCCCCATAGGATAGCTGATTTCAATTTCTGACCAGACAGATTTTGATTTATTTATTTATTTATTATTTTTTAAATGAGGCTACTTTCATTTTCAGAAGCAGTTCTGAAAGTGAAAGCAACTTTCTTAAAAAATGTGCAACCAAAAGCAAAAAATTAAAATCTAGCTCATTTAAAAATTAGCCTCAGCTATCATGTGCAAAAAAAAAAAAAAAAAAAAAAAAGTTTAAAATGTTAAAAGGCAAGCAAGAAATTTAAAAGTAATGTTCCCATGCTTCCATGTTTCTTAGCATGTGTAGGATGCTAATATACAAGACTAGTCTAATATACTAGACTAGTAGGACTAGTGTAGGATGCTAATATACAAGAAAGGGAGAAAAGATACACTACTGTTTCTTTCTCTCTCCTTCCCCCTTTTCTCTGCTGTTTATTTATTTATTTTTTCTTCTAGTGCCAATCATATGTTCAGCTAGTGCTGTTTTAAACTAGTTCTGTAAAAGATAATTTTGATCTTAAAAGTGCTTAGAAAGATTTCATTTTCATTTTGGTAATAGCATGAGTACCCTTTTAAAATTTGAAAAGTGAATAAATTAATTAATAAAACATGACAAGTTATGCATTAGGTATTGATTATGAAACGGTTTCCAATACTAACAGAAAATTATTAACAGAAAAGAAATTTATTTTTTCATATGATGAAATGATATATCTAATTAACAATTTAAATAAAGTCATAAACAATGTTTTCTTACAAATCATAATCTAATCTTCTTTCTTTCTTTCTTTTTTATATATGTATATAAAAATAAGTACATTTGGAAGAAATTGAATCATGTCTGTAGGCAGAAACATCATTTTAAATGTATCAATACTTTTCAAGTGTTATCTGTATAATATACTTATTATTAGTTTTAAATAATTTTAAAAAAGAAAAAAAAGTGGCTTCAATGATCACATTACAAGTTTCATGTACATAATAAAATCATGTAAGAATTTTAAAATAGTAAAATTAAATAGAGCTACATGTCTGCAGAAAGCTTAATTCATCAGCATCATTCAATACAGGCTAATGTTTAGTTTGTTGCAAATAATAATGATGGCAAAATTAGTAGACATCATGGTGATGAATATAGCATAAACATAATGTAAGATACATCATGATCTTTAAAAATACAAGTATGAGGTTAGATATATTAAAAACATTAAAAATATATTTTTTGCTCTTAATTCGATTAAAAAAATTGTCATTGAAAATTTATGTTTCTTAGAGAATGACACCGTAATGTTTTACATATTTGTTAAATTAAAATTATTGCATGATTTCAATTTGTATAAACGCTGTTTACATACTTATCTCTTCATTTATAGATTTCTGAAACCTTTAAAGAATCTCCTTTTGCAGCAGATGAGAAGAGTGTATCCATATTAGATGGTGAAGATGAAGGTATATTTAATTATTTAAAATAAATAGTTAAAAGGTTAAAGGCAACTGTATCTTAATCCTTTCATGCATAGTAACCTCATAGGCTGTGATGGAAATTGTGAAATAAAAGGTAGAAGTCAAATGGCGGCTACTATAAAAAATCTTAGGCATAAAATTAAAATTGTTAGTTGCAATTTCTAAAATTCATTTTTAACATTACTATAATATTGTATGTTATTTTTTGGAAAAGCATAAATATTTGTTTTTATTTAAAATTATTGAAGTTCTCAATCTTCAAGATTATAATAATTGAACTACTAATTGTAAAACTGACATAAAGCATTTTTAATTATTGTTATATTTAGAAATTAGCAGAAAAATGTACTTAATCATGTAGAACAAAATTAAAATGTGATTATTTCTTAGCAAAACAAAAACAAAATTTTATCCAGGGAATTACATTTGAATCTAGTAACATGAAATCAAAAGATATATTAATTTTCTTTTGTGTGTGTTAACAATTGAAATAAAAGGTTATCTATACTAATATTATAAAGAGGAAAGATTGTTTGTTTGAATTGAATAGGCTACAAAACTACTTGACGGTTTTGAAAAATTCTTTCACCGTTGGAAAGCTACACTATTTTCCGGTGAACATAGGCTAATTTTTAATTGATTTATTCAAATATTTTCTTTAATAATTCAAAATTTCATTATTTTTCATACAGAATCAATTAAAATTTTTCCGATAAAAAATAACCATTTTCTTTCTCGTTGCCAAGAAAATCAAAATATGGAACAAAAATTTCTCCTCAGCAATATTTTCAGTTGAACAGTATCCACGTGAAAAATTAAAATAAAAAAAATTCAAAGGCAGATAAATATGACATCATTTATTATATTATCGGAAGTTTTGTTTACACAGATATCATAAACACACCGAGGTAACTAATGGACACTAAATTGATGTTATTTTGCCAGTCATGGTAACCAGACTATTGTTATTTAATTATTAATAAAATGTTTTTTTATTTCCTTTCTCTTCTTTAAAATTATATAAACTGTTTTGTTCTATATTTATTATTTAAACTTTTTTTACTAATTGTTATTATTTTTTTAAATAATGGAAAATAATTTAAATATGTATATGAAACTGGTATTCGAAAACGATGTTTCCGCCAAATTAGTGTAAAAAATTATCACGCTGACCTCAGCGCGTACATGAAAACTGCGCTGTTTTGTTTATGTATTAAGGACACTTTTAGATCATAAATTGGATTGTAGAAAATTAGTCAGATTATTTAATTAGAAGTTTTAAATTTATGTTTTTTTATTATGAAACAGACGAAGAAAAGAAAATTTACTATTGCTGCCCGACTGGAGAATTAACCTTGATGTTATTTGATTTTATGGTTGATGTTATTTTAAAAAACTATCAAAATGGAGAATTTTTAATTATTTGTTTACTTTTTTTTGTTTATATTATTGCAAAAATTTTTCCATTTTTATACACGCATCACCTTGGCGTGATTTTTTTTTTATGATGCCAATATGGAGAACATTGCATTTTCAAATACCAATTACATTTATATTACTTTTATTTGTTTTCTATTATTTTAAAAAGGAAATAATAATAATAAACTAAGTCAATAAATAATTATGTAACAAAACAATTTATATAATTTTAAAAGAGAAAAGAAAAATAATGAAATAGTTTACTCAAAAATAATCAACTATTACCATATTACCACGTGAGGCATAAAATCACAATTTTTTGCAATCGTGCCAACGGGATCCGTAGATGACACCTGCACCTAAATATTATTGGCAATATTATTGTTTATACAAATCGCCAAAGTATAAGGTTAAATGTCAATGGATGATCGTAAATGTCACATTCATTTGACATTAAATTTGTTAGATGTAATTGTTACATCATCAACCAATTTTAATTCGATGTTTATTTGTATTTCTATTAACCTTTTAGTAATTTATTGATTCTTTGGTTATTTAAAATAAAAATTATGTCCATTTGTATAATTTGGCGAAATTGATCGACGGAATAATCAAGTATTATTTGTTTACATTCTATCTGGATAACTATCTGGATTCTCTCTGGATATTGGATATCTATTCTATCTACGAAACTATTATAAATGATAAAATAAAAGAGATGGTGCTTAATTGCCCAAATTTTCGCCAAGACTTACAATAGTACAATATTGCAATGGCGTTGACATGACTTTCAGGAATACGGAAGGACATTCCAGGGTGGTTATTTGGCAATTTGTCACTCGTGGTCTACTAATAGAAAAATGGTTTTAAATTATTTTTCTTAAGTTAATAAAATATTAAAATGTTGTATTGTCATTAGAAACACACATGTGTACATAATTATTTATAATTTAACATATGAGGAAGGCAGTAACAAATCAGTTATAAAATTCTAACTTAACAAGTTAATTTGAACAAAAGACTATAAAAAAACACACCCTAGACAGCAAACTATGGGGACATCTGTCATAATTGTTTATATATTTTAATTTTGTTTTGCAAGCCCAAGCCCCCATAATTATCTTATTAAATTATAATGTGCTGCTACTAATGGGTACTTGGCTATCATATGCCAAATTCACCTTATTCATCAGGCACATTTGCCATATGATGGCCAAGCAGTTCTTCAAAGATTGGCTTATAAGACTTAGGGCAAAAACCATTAGCCACAAAATAAGATGCCTTTATTTTATTTATTTATTTATTTTTTTGTGAAAGTTGGTATGTATGGTATTAATTCAAATGGCAAAACTAATATTGTTAATTGTTTTAATTGCAACTATGCCATATAAGATTATTTTGAAATTTTTTTTTTTTTTTTTTTTTTTTGACACACTTTTATTTTTTACAGGTCTATATGCATGGTTTACTTTAAATTTCCTATTAGGTAAGAAATTTCATATTAATTGATTTAACTGTATAATGTTTATTTTATATTTTTCAACTGTTATGTATTTTTTCAATGTGTCCAGCATTGTCTTGGTCCAGGATAATAACCTTAAATGCATCCGAAAAGCATGTTGAATTTAGACATTTTGCTTTAGGAGGAATTTAGTGGCTTTCAATAATGTACTCTCTCGAATTTTTATGATATATTTTTAAATGAAAATCTCTTCCAACAAATGCTCCTAGGTGTTCTATGCATGCTCTGATCTGTTTTTGTAAATTATCTTTGAATTTGTGGGATTTTATATTTTTAAACAATAATCTTTCCACAAACTTTATGTCGAGGGCTGTACTGTCTCCTGAAACATATACTTTCAAATTTTTATGTTTTTATAGTAATACATGAAAATCATTCCAAACAAGTCTAATATTGGTATCCTTACTGCCTCTGAAAGCATATACCCTCTAATTTATATGATTTCATATTAAAAAAAAACAAACAAACTATATAACAAATCTACAGTTAAAAACCCCACTACCTTCAGCAATGTGTAAGTGTTATCATAATGTAGAATCTAAAATTGATTTAATGTTGTAAATCATCAAAATCTCACAAATTCAACTGAAACCATATACTTATTTCAAACTCTTACTGTAGCATGAAAATGTATTGTAAGGATAAAATGCATGCCTGGTCAAAGGTTGGCTGGGATTTGAACAATCGACCTTATGGACAATAAATGAACATGTTAGCAAAGGTCAATAGATCAATCCAATTACTTTAATCTAATAATCGGCTATATACAATCCCTTTTTTGATGGATTTGCTATGTGCATCATGTGAATAGAAAGAAAGGATGCATATAAACTATTATAAAAATATCTGTTTATAATAAAGTATATGAATTCATGATATTTTGACCAACACAATTTCTTAACTTTACCAATGTATTAATTAATTCAGTGGAGCTATTTCATTTTTACTTTCTATCTATAAGTATTGTAATCAGAATTTTATTTTATTTTTGGTTTTCAACAGATTTGCAGGTTTTAGTGATCAGAGACCCCGAAAAACATGTTTTTACAAAATATCTATATGTCGTCTTTATGTTTCAAGACGTATATGAAGTTATGCATAGAATTGAACCAAATTTCATATGTATGTTTTTGGTCTATGGCAGACAAGTCTCAGTTGAATTTGTTCATATTCTGCCAGAAGGGGCACTGTAATAATGATTTTTGTGCCATTTCTAAATATTGTATCATCAAAAAGTGTGTGACGTTACACATAGAATAACTGTATTTCATATATGTATTTTTGGCTATGGCCAGCAAGGTCTCAGTTGAATTGAAGTCTGTAATAGTGATTTTTGTAACATTTTCATTATTGTATCATTGAAAAATGTATGAATAGATGCATAGAATTTAATCAAGTTTCATAGATATATTTTTTGTCCAAAACCAGAAAGGTTCAGTTGAATTGGTTGATATTCTGCCAGAAAGAAGCATTGTAATAGTGATTTTTGTAACATTTTCAATATTGTATCACCAGAAAGCATGTGAAGTTATGCTTAGAACTAGATCAAACTTTATATGTGTGCTTTTGACTTATGGACATCAAGTGCAAATCCATGTTTGAAATCTTGATAGTCTTCCAGAAGGGGATGCTGTGATAGTGATTTTTGTGTTGGGATAGCGATGGATCAAGCTGTTGTATATCAGTTGCTCAGAATTATAAGGCATTGTAAAAACCATTTTGGCAATAAGTTGTGGGTGCATCAGAAAATGATATAAGGTTCGACTATGGAGACGATGGAGAAAAAAAAAACATACTAAATTACCAAAGTTTCAATCTAGGCTTAATTTTTTTATTTCAACTAAGTTTTATTTTAAGTATTAATATGCTTGAGAAAGAAGAAAGTTTTGGAATTAGTGCATCTGACTAGTTTTTATCTAAATTTTTAAAACCATATACTAAGGCTGTTCTCAAATCCAAAGGGTCAGCTTTATGACATAAGTTTTAATTCCTTTTTGAAACTACTATCAAAGTTGGTGTTTTGAAAAAGAATTTTTTGGACAAAAGTCGAAAAATCGACAAAGGGTCGACAGCAAAGGGAAAAAAAAAGTCTTGCCATCTGATTGAAATTGCTTATAACTTGATAGACTGTTTATCAAAAAATGGAAAAATTATTTCGATTTCAAATTGCTTCCATAGTCAGGCTTATCAGTTTTATGTCTTTATAATTAAAAACTAGTCGTTGGAGGCCACCGTAATACTTACCCATCATGGATATGCATAACATAATATATAAAAACATAACATATGTAAACAATTTATAAAATGCATTACAATTCCAAAACAAAATATAAACGTATTATTTAAGTATTTTTAACACATCATTATGCTCTATTAATGAATTTCTGATGAACCAATTTCGATAAATTGTATGAAACGCCAAACTATTCAAGTAGCACTGAATTGCATAAAAGAAACATCCTTATAACTCTAAAAATAATTATCATATTCACTAACGGTTTCTTGCATCAAATTAAGTGTCTCATCTGCAATTAAAAGATATCTTTGAATTGAAATTTGAATGGAATACAGGGTCATGAAAAATCAAAGAATGTGAAAAACAGGATTAGAAATATCTCAACAACTAATAATCCGATTGACTTTGTTTTTTATGCAAAATTTGTGTTATTTTATTGCCTTTTACGTCCACTCCTTAAAATAAAAAAAAAAATCGAAAATTTTTATATACCTTTCATCAGAACGAATTTTTCGAGAGCCCGAAAAAAATAGTTCCGGATAATCGAGGTTACTGATATTAAATAGGCTTCGTCCCATTCTTACATACTAGGCACATACGAAATTTCAAGTCTCTATCTCAATTTGTTCGAGAGATAGAGCGGTTACAGACAGACAGACAGACAGACTCACAGACGGACGGATGGCAAAATTTTTTTTCTAAAAATATGTTTTTTCGGAATCTCCAATGTCCGAAACGTGTAAATCCGTCAAAAATTTTTTTTCGATTTTCAAAACGATTGCAAGACTTAACCTATACTACGTATGATGGGTAAGTAATAAGTCTGACATTGTGCCATGAAATTTCCTGCTTGTTACGCAGTGGACTTGAGAACATCTTTAAATTAATATAGTTATTGTTATTATTTAAAAGTAATTTTCATAATGAATAAATATTTTATTTCAGGAAGGCTTAATGAGCCAAATCGTTCTGTAGCAGCTCTTGACTTAGGGGGTGGATCCACTCAAGTGACATTTTACCCTACTGATTTCGATACACTAGTCTTTAGTCCAAAAGAATATATTGTAAATACAAAAGTTCAAAACAAGACTATGTCTCTTTACACTCATAGGTAAATATCACTTCATATTCTAATTATAGGGCTAAATGTTTTAATTCTACAATTTGGTTACAATAATTGAAATATCTTTTAAAGTGCTAATGTGAAGGATATATATTTTTTATATTTAATAATTTATGTACTACTTGGTACTACTTGGTACTTGGTACTACTATAATGTACTACTTGGTTATCCCGTCAACCAATTTTGCCAAATTATACAAATCGCCAAACTAATAGCTAAATTATACATAATGACATAATTTTTATTTTAAAAAACGAAAAAAACAAATAATTGGTAGTATATTAATAAAAATATAAATAAAAAGTCGAAATAAAAATCACTTAATGGCGTTTTAAACATGTTTATCCTATTTAATGTCATTGAATGTGACATTCACGTTCATCCATTATTGGCATTTAATCTTATAGTTTGGGGATAGTTTTTTGGTCGACAGAATAACCAAGTAGTACCTTGTTATCTTTATTTATTTCATGTATTGTTGTTATAAAATTGAAATAAAATTGAATGTATTTGTATAAAATCAGAAAAAAAAAATCTAAATATTTCAATTCAGAGATTAAAATCCATGTTAGGATGTTATTTTCTTGTTCGATTTTGCGTTCAACTTTAAATTTTATTCACTTTTTTCTCCTTAAAATCTTTGAAGAAATTAATTTTCTTTAAGACATATGAGTGCATTTTCATCCAGAGTTATACAATAGTAAGTTTTCCTGTGTTATATGTGAATTGAAAATGATAATTTCAATATAAATTTTTGTTAGATAAATGATTTTAAATAGATAGTTTTTTTGCATTTCACTTTGAATCTGCTCATCACTGTTAAATTCATGTTAATGAATATGGTGTTAATATCATAAACCTCTGTTAATGAAAGTTGAGAGACAGAAAATATGTTTATCTTTAGTTTTAAATATAAATCCGTAATGCAGACCTGTTCAACCTTTCAATGAACAAGGATTCGTCCAGGGCCTATCTAAAAGAATTTTATCCAGTTTTCATGCCCTCTTTTTCTAAAACAAATGATGGAGTTTCTGTAAATTAATATTTTTTGTATAAGACATTTTCATATTAGAAGTAGTACTGAACTGGGGACAAAATTTCATGTTATTCATAATATACTAAATGTTATTTCCATCGTAATTTTAAATTTTGTGTTTTTTGTAGATCACTGGAAAAAAAAACTAAATTTTAGCATTTACAGTTAAGTTTTTAAAAAAAAGGGTTAGATGAAATAAAATAAATTGTAAATTAACTGTAGATTTGTTGCTCATGATGTAGAAACAAATGAAATAGAATCAAAATATATTATGTATGTACAAATGCATGATACATTTTGATTTTTCTTAGTAAACTATTTTTATCATTGTTGTGTTTGAGCTGACGCTTTGGTCAGGGTATCAAAGAAAATATAATGTTATGTTTATTTGAAAGTGGAGAAAGCACTTTTTATTTGCCTCTACCCACAATTAGGCCAAAGTGATCGTGATAATGATAGCACATCACGGAGAATGGGGGCCTGCAAACGACCCTAATTACTCTCTTCATTATTTCATTTAAAATAATAAAAATATTCTTTATCCAATGATGAAGAAAAATCAAGTATAAAGTTATAAAAATATAAAATTAAAAAGGTAAAAAATTACCTGTTGAATCCTTGGCTTTTGATGACAAATAAATCCAGACAATAGGCACAAGAAATTAATATACGAACAATTTTCGAAGAAAAAAAAAATATATTTTATTTCATGAAGTACTTGTTGTTTTTTTCATGAATAAATATTTCTTCACAAATTTATATTTTTGGTGACTCGTACATATTAATTTCTCACTTGATAAACAACCATTTCATAACATATGTTAATCACAACTATTGCTATCTCCAAGCAATAAAAATTCTTTTCATAACATATTCTAGATATCTCAACAACATGTAATTAAACAATTTTCTTCATGACATAAAAGGAGAATAAATTATTATTTCTTTTTGAAAAAGAACACCTCTCATAATATGAACTTTCAAAACAAAATACATCATACTTCATATTGTATAGATACATGCCAATATTTTCTTTATAACGCCCCGTAAATATTAAGAAAAAATTATATATATATTGGGCCAGATAATGAAGTAAAAAGGACTTATGCAAATAAAATTTCTTCACCTGACGAAAGAAAAATCTTCACCAAGACGTCATGTAAACTATAATATTATTTCTTGAAAACAAAACAGTTCTTCACCTCTGCCTACTTCTCAGAGGATGGAGAATAAAAAGATTATCGAAGAATTGGGCACATTAGATTTGTAGAAGAAAACTCGTTGATGAAGAGATGATGAGAAAAATGAATGAATATTTATAAAATACGTGACGACATTTTTACAACACTTGTGAAGATAACACGAGAGCATAAACTGAAGACGTATAATGAAACCTTATATAATTTCCGTAATCCAAGAAGAGAATGCACAAACAAAACAATTTTCGGGATGCTATTGCAGTGAGAAGTGCCTTGCTACTAGCCGCCTTGAAAACTCAACATCATTTCCAAAAAGAGAAGGCACAAACGAATACATTCAGGAATGCATTAAACCACTTCATTGCTCCTCGCAGCACAGAGGGACTTGGCTTAACAGAAATCAACATCACTTTCCTAGATGAATTTTGAGGGCAGCACTTTTTCTTTGCCGCACTTAAAAAAAATCAGCATCGTAATAATCTCAACATAACAAAAAAAACCGTTCCATCCTTCGTTAACGGGGGAGCACCTCGGCCCCGAAATTACACTAAAAACTTTCAATCATACGACTGCATCCATCACAGCAGGTGTCTATCGGCGCAACTCACGCAGGTGGCCGCGAGCCCAGGGGAAAAAGAGAAAGGGTTATTGTAAATGCAAAATACGCCAATTTGGCAGAGAGCAAGGAGGGGGGGAGGAAAAAATAAGCCAAATTACAATATACAGTATGAAAAAAATATGTAACTAATAAGAATAAAATTGATAACCATCTTAAGAGGGGAGGCCAAAGCCGGTGGCCATGTACTTAACGGCTTGAAATACGTCACCTGTGAAATTTAATTTGATAGGTTAGGGGTGTGTCCGAATAAACGGAAGTTCCACCCAAAAGAACTAGCGAGAATGTTCTCGAACAAATTTAAAAACCGGAAGGAATGATTTCAAACAGAATTTTACCGGCTTGGAACATTCGAAAGCTAAGTAAGAAAGAAAACATTACAGGCGACGAAATGAAAATAAGCGAAACCGAAATTAAATTTAAATTGAGAACATTAATAAAAAAGAGGTAATAGGAAATAAAATGACTAATAAAAAAAGAATTAAATTAAACATATGGGGGGGTTATGGAGTAACCACCACATATTACCCAGGGTCCCCCAAAAGAAAATATTGGTGAGATGACAAAAATGACAATTTTTCATCGAGACAATATTTTCTAACACATGTACAAATATACTAAATAATTACACAAAATAAATATCAGAAATAGTTATAAAAATATACATAATTGTTGTACATGATATTTAAATAATAAAAGAAAATAATTACTGTTATGATAGTAATCCTTATGAAAATATACCAACTGTAGTAAATGTTAACATGAAAGGTATATAAAGTTTCCTTCAGAGGTATCTATCATATAAAAAAAATTAAAGACTATGTGCAGACAAACAGTCCATAACTTTGAAGAGTCTCTTGTTAGGCTGTGCACAATGTATCACAATAGTAGAATGCTTTAGCATATGTCACAATATTTGATTACACAATAATATGTATATTTATATTCTCAGTTGTGCACAAAAATGAAATATACTATAACTGTATATGAATCATGTTATAATTATATATAACATATATGGTTTCAAATAACACATAATAAATTAAATGGATTTGTAAGTTGAAAATTGAACAACCATAAAAATATATATATAAATAGTGCAGAGAGATTAGTTATGCTCTCATAAAAAAATATTTACTTATATCACCACATAGCCTTTTACGCTTTCAATAGATCTTAAATGAATAACTTTAGTATTATTCAATAACACATTTTCGCAGAGAATAAAATAATAAGTTGCAAAAAGAATGGTAACAAAAGCATGATATTATTTTCCAATAAAAATATCTTCAAAATGAATATAATAATTTTCAAAGAGAGAATTTTTACACTCTCATAAAGGAATATTCTTAAACATTTTCAATATAAATTGTCAATAATTGCATAAATACCTTTAATACTATACTTCATTCAAAATAAACATAAAACATAAGATGTTTAATATTCTGAAAAAAAAGGAAGAAACTTATATGAATATGTCAATCTTATATATGACTTGATAATGTCAACTTACAAAGAAAAAATCAATTGTGTCAAAATTTCTATATAGAAGATATCTAGAACATATTTACTTATAATTTTCAAACATTTTTAAAAAAAAATTAAGTAAGTGATCACTTTTGCATTTGTCATAAATCAAGAATTTGCTTTATATAAATATATATTGACTCAATCAACATCTTTGGATAAATATATATATAATGCCTCAATCAACATCTTTGGATAAATATATATATAATGCCTCAATCAACATCTTTGGATCCAAAGTATAAATACTCAAAAGTATACAAAAAAAAAAATATTATATACTACTTATGGTGAGTCATTCACTTTCTATATTTCACCAAGAAGAGAAGAAATATTAGTATATATAAGTTTATCATGCATTTTCTTTTCTCTTTTTCTTTTTTTTTAAAAGAGGTTAAATGTTAAAACATGCATGCATTGTAAAGAGCAGACACAATAGAGAAAATAATTTGATGAGTACTCATCTTTATGTTTATCTTATATCAATTACAATTTCACCTTTCTTATTAGAATGAAACATTTGTCAAAAATCACTTTAAATAATGATATAGTATTATAACAAGAATATAAAAAGACAAATTCTTTCTCCATTTTTTGCATCAACTATTGTAATTAAAGACTTTATAAAATTTAAAAGTATGGCATACATGAGATTATGTGTAAATATTGTAAAAATTATGACTTATAGATAAATACAGTAAATAATAAAACTATTGAAAATTCATACATACATCCCGAGGATGACCGTTGAGTTGTACCAGGGAGAAGAAGACTTACATAAAAAGAAAAAAAAAATAATAACAGCTGCCTGCAGCCTGTTGAAAAGAAAAAAAAAAAATTACATAGCGATTCTTCTTGCTGGACAATCAGTGCGGCTAGCTTCGACTGAATATATTACAAAGCAAAAGTCATCCTGTAAAAGGAAAAAGAGAGTTAGTCTATTTTTTATGTAGTTTATGATTGCGAGGACGAAGATCATAACTTCTATATTGAGTGGATTTGCTTTTAGCACCAGTATGAGTGCTATCAGGAGGAGCTTGTGAGAGTACCGATTTCCTGGAACATGAAGATGTTTGCTGGCATTTAGAAGAAGAAAGAATTGTAGGAGATGTGCTACATGCAGCATCATGATTTGAAACTTGAATAGAAGAGTGCTGTCTCACAGGAGTGGAGGATGCATTATCAACAGCTGGTTGATCATGTGATGCACCTTTTGAAGAAACTGAAGGATGTTGCAGTGCTTCATTTCTCTTTTGAAGCTTCAAGATTCGATTAGTGTGAATCAACATAGGGGAAGCATGACTATTATTGGAATCTTGAATTTGAATGAGCACAGGAGAAATTATTTTTTTTACCACATATGGGCCTTGTATTTTCTTGTTAAACACAGTAGGAAATTTTACGTAAACAATGTCATTAACATTGATGTTGGAAAACTTTAATTTTTCTCTGGATTTTTGGTACACCTTTTGTCTGGATGATTCGTTATTCTTGTAAGCTTGATAGTATATTTTTTCAATAACATCCATCAATTTATGAATTTCATATGCAGTGTTGAGAATTTTCCATGAAACTTGAGATTTATAATTGGAATAAATATCATTTATTTCTCTGCCAAAATGAAGAAGATTTGGAGTGAATTTTGTGGCTGGATGAGGTGTAGCATTATATATGGATTGGTGAATTTTTAGAGCAGTTGGTATATCACATCCTTGTGAAGCCATTGTGTTCACAGACGATTTTATTTGAGAATTGACACGTTCACTTAAACCGTTAGCTTGGGGATGGGCTACAGAACTATGTTCCAACTTAATGCCAAGCTTTTTGTTAAAATATGCAAACATATCACTAGTAAATTGAGAACCATGATCAGTAAGAGTTAATTCAGGTTTTCCATGAGTGGAAATATAATGCAATAAAGCCTTTGTAACTGACTCAGCACTGATATTATTCAAGGCATATAATTCTAAATGACGAGAAAAATGGTCTATCATTGTTAACACATATTGACGATTTCTCAATGGGCCGAGTAAATCCATAGAGACCTTTTGATTGGGAGCTGTTGGGAGTGGTGCAGGTAGGTATGGAGCAGTGTTTTTTTTATGATTCTTATTTACTAAACAAATTTCACAAGAGTTGACATAATTAATGGTATCAGAAACAAGGGTTTTCCAGGTAAATCTTTTCTTTAAATTAACAATGGTTTTATGAATTCCAGTATGAGTAATATGAGCAATTCTTAAGGCCTTTGCTCTAAGTGACACAGGTAAAACAGCTTTGTGTAGCTCGATATCTTCTGAAGAGAAATGACCATTATAGCAAAGTAACTCATTACTTGGATTAATATAGTAGCCATTTAAACTTTTAGATTTTTTGTTATTTTTAAGGTCTTCATAAATTTGTTTGATTTTTGGGTCCTTCTGTTGTTCAGAGAAGATGGTGTGATCAAGAATTTCTAATAAAGGATCTTGGTTATTATCATTATTAGAAGGTGAAGAATCACTCTGAAGATGACATGTATGGTGGATTTTGTCAACTAAACCACATGGAAAGTGAGGAATGTCATTATGTAAATCGTTTTGATTATCAACAACAGGTAGAGGTTCTTGTGAAGAAATAAGATCTGGATTACTATTGAGATCTTCAGTAGGAATGTGAGGAGTTCTACTCAGAAAATCTGCCAAGACATTTTCTTTGCCTGGAACATGTTGGAATGTGTACGAGTATTCTGACAGTTCTAACATCCAACGAGTAGTAATATCAGCAGGTGATGTAGCTTTTTTATAATTATTAAGTGGTTTGGCATCAGATAGTAGAATAAAGGGTCGACCAAAAATATAGTATTTAAAAGCAGTTATGCCTTTGTAAATGGCATAAAGTTCCAATTTGATGGCAGGGTAGTGTCTTTCTGATTGAGATAGAGTTTTAGAATAATAGGAGATAGGTTTTAGTTCACCATCAAATTTCTGCATAAGAACAGCTGATATTGCTGTTTTTGAGGCATCTGTATTAACATAAAATGTTTCATTCCAGATAGGAAGATTGAGCATAGGTTTATGAAAGAAAATGTCCTGTAATTCTTTAAATGCATTTTCTTGTTCAGATTTCCAAGAAAACTTATTTTTAGGTTTGGTGACTTCGATGAGAGGAGTAATCAAATTAGAAAAATTGGGTATAATTGATCTATAAAATGAACACAAGCCGATAAAACTCTTTGTTTGCCTCTTGGTTTTAGGCTTTGGAAAGGAAGTAATTTTTAAAATATTACTTGTAATAGGAAGAATTTTATGATCTGTGAGTTGGAAACCCAAAAAGTTAATGCTAGTTTGCATAAAGGTACACTTTTCAGGAGACAAAGTAATGTTATTAGCAATAAGAGTGTCTAATAGCTTTGTGAGTTTCATGGACATTTCTTCAAATGAATTAGCACCCACTACAATATCGTCTTGATATGCATAACAGGAATCAATTTGAGATAATTGAATAACAGAGTCGATTAATTGTTGGAAAGTGCTGGCGGCCGTCTTCAAGCCAAATACTAAACGTAAATATGTAAAAATTCCCCATGGAGTAGTAAAACTAAGTTTATCTTGCATATCTTTAGGTACAGCAATCTGCCAATATGCAGAGGGTAAGTCAAGAGTGGTATAATATTTAAATTTTGACAACTGCACCAATAGATTTTGAATTCTAGGAAGAGGATATGATGATGGGATTATAATCGAATTTAACAATCTTAAATCAAGAGCCAAACGATACTTTTGAGGCTTAGACATATCAGTTCTCTTCTTTTTAACAAGAAGCATGGGACAGGCCCAAGATGAATTTGATCTCTCAATAATGCCAGCTTTCAGCATTTGATCAATTTGGTCAAGAGCTTCTTGTTCAAGAGCTTGAGGTACAGGAAAAGGTAATGTTTTTACTGGATGAGAATTTAGCATGGTAAAGTGAGGATTGACCAGGTCAGTATGACCTAAAGTGTCAAGAGATTTAGAAAAGGCAAGCGCTTTACTACATAATAATTTTGTTAAAGCTTCCCTTTCATGAGGAGGTAAATGTTTAAGATCAAAGTCATTTGGAGATAATTCTTGAATACGTTTTCTTTTAATCTCTTCAGATGGCAAAATTAAATTACAGTATTCGTTTTCAAAGTCTAAATCAAAAGAGTATTCTTCAATATCTTTTTCATCTACATTGATACATTCACCAATAATTGAATTTTTATTTAAATGAATATCGAGCTTTGAAACATTCTGACATACAACCAAAAATAAATCATTTTGAATGGAAGATTTTGAGTGTAATGATTCATGTAATACCAGACCCTTGTTTTTTAAATTGGGTTTAAAAAGAAAATATTCAGATGGAGGATTCAGATACTTCACATGTAAATAAACAAACGAATTAGGAGGTATTAATTCTCTATTGAGTAATTGTACCATATTGGAACTCACCAAAATTTTATTACCCATACTTAAATGAGGTTGCTTTTCACCAACATAACTACTATCACTAGTATTTTTAGATGAGGAATTCTTGTTAAGTATATTATTATCATTAGTAGACACATAATTCACCACATTAGCATAATCAGTTGGAAAATAATTAGAAAAATAAGTAAAATGACCATCAATATAAGGATTATGAAAATTCATAGCAGAATGAGCCATATTATTTGTAAACAAACCATTATTTTGAACATTATAACAATAAGGATAGGTTGTATAATTGTTGGACAACTGCAAACTTGAATTATCACAATTTGCACAAGTATTATCAATGTAAGTATCACTCGTTAGATTATTTGATATAGGCCTTTCATAAGAAGGCATTCTGTGTGCATCAAGAGAATATGGTACATTTGAATTCACATAATTATATTCAGAATTCATAAAATAGCAAGTAGGAGATTCATTATAACTTTGAAAAGGAATGTGCTTGTCTTTAAGTAATATAGACTTAAAGCTTGGTGAAATAGTAATAGAATGTTTGTTAATAAACTCAAAGCCAAGTATGGCTTGAAAGTGAACATTTTGAATTTTTGTAAGGTAAAATACATGATGAAAAAAAAATTTATCAATTTTAAATGCTATCTCTATGCATCCTTTAAAGAAGACCTTAGAATTTATGGTGGAAACTGATACATTTCTGGATAAAAATTTGTAATGAAGCCTGGATTTAATGCTATTAAAGCATTCTTCATCCAAAAGAGATAAACTTGATCCAGTATCTATTAATGTGGAGATTTCATTATGTTGTACATTTATTAGGATGCATGGAAGAACATACGAGTTGTTAAAAGAACTGCATATGACATGATTTTCTTGTATGTCATCATTATTTTCAACATTTTGTTTAGATGTCAAATAATTATGTAAACAGGAAGATTTGTTAGACTTAGATGTCATAGGAGAAGTTTGGACAGCTGTGGATGCCACTAAAGTGACTGACGAGCGTTTGTCTAATTGTTGATGTTTGTTGTTGTTGTCAAAGTGTACTGACCCTGAATGAGAATTACGGGAGAGAAGGCGGTCAGTAGAACCAGTCTCCCTTATTTGTTTAAATGGTAAACATTATTATTTTCAGAAGAAGAAGAGGTGTGGCTTTTCTTTCTGTAAGGGTGAGACGAAACCTGAGTTGAAGAGTTTTGATTAGAATTACCAATAATGTTTTTAAATTTGTAACAGGTATCCATACGATGATTAAATTTCCCACAGAACGCACACTGCACAACATCTCGTCTGTGATAAAAGGATGTAGAATTTTTTTTGTGAGAATATTTGTCAAAGGTTGGCTGATAAGGACGTTTCCGGTGAAAGTTTTGATGACGAAAATTATTGTTACGTTTATTTGTAGCCTCTTGTCTCGGTGGAGAAGGCGAAAATGTTCTAGTATTTCTTTGAAAATTACGAGAAGTATGAGAACTGTCCTTTTGAGTTTGTAAAGGAGAGTAGTTGGTTTGAGAATTGTGATAAATTTTATCCTTCGTATGCTTTATAGGAGTTTTATGAAGAGCATTATTAGAATTATCGTGGACATTTTCAGAATCGATACAATAGGCTTGATTAAAATTTTCATAAGATTTTTTAGGGGGAGAGTCATAAATATTTTGAAGAAAAATTGCTCGTTCAAGAGCTAATTCGAAGGACGTAATATTTTCTTCTAAGATTTTACGTTTGATTTGTTTAGGTAAAGCCTCAAGAAAATGAGTAAACTTTAATGAATTAAGAGCAGAAAGATCCAATTTTGGATAAGCAAGTCGAAGTTGTTTATCCAACCGAAAAGCAAAATTTTTAACTGATTCATTTGAATCTAAGGTCAAGTTCTGTAAAGATTTTAGAGAAACAGACTTTTTTGTGGGTAAGAAATAGTCTATAAATGCCTTTCGAATTTCACTAAAATTAGAGTTCTTGAGCTGTGACTGAGTTTCCAGAAAGAAGAGTAAGGCGGTGCCCTCAAGTTTTGATTTAAAGAGAACAAAAAGTTCCTTGTCTGTAAAGTTATTTAGTTCCTGTAAGTCAGATAATTGGTCGAAGAAAAATTCTACAGTCTGAGGGTTACCGTCGAAAGGTTGGATTGCAATATTTAGTTTGGCTTTTGGAGGCATGATGAAATAATTAATATAAGAACTCAATGTATGACATGATAAATTTGGTTATTTGGCAGGTCCTATGATGAACAATATATATATATAAATTGACTCGTTATTTAAAATACTGATGACTTTCATTTACTTCATACATCATTTTTATATGTAAAAAAAAGAAGAAAACGTATACTAACATATTAGTATCATATGAAGAATAAAAGACCCAAATATTTTATGTAAATATTTATATATAATATGGCTCAAAACATAAATTATTATATGTATGACAAGAAGAATAATTTATCTTAGCATGAACAATAATTTTTACCAGTACCACCGTTAAATAATGCATATATTAGTTATAAATTATAATAATGCAAGAAGAAATATATTAATAAATTATGTTGTATATATAATGCACTGCTCCAGAAAAAGATAATATTTCAATACAAGATCAATATAAATATTGTATTTGATTACTGCACCATACCCAACAAAATATAATTATATAAAACATTAATCACTATATGAAGAAAAATAACTTGAAAAAAAAAAATAATGAAGAATGTTCAAGCGTTGGTCACTGCACCAAAGGAAATTAAGTTGTTGTGTAAGGGCTGACGTTTTGGTCAGGGTATCAAAGGAAATATAAAGTTATGTTTATTTGAAAGTGGAGAAAGCACTTTTTATTTGCCTCTACCCACAATTAGGCCAAAGTGATCGTGATAATGATAGCACATCACGGAGAATGGGGGCCTGCAAACGACCCTAATTACTCTCTTCATTATTTCATTTAAAATAATAAAAATATTCTTTATCCAATGATGAAGAAAAATCAAGTATAAAGTTATAAAAATATAAAATTAAAAAGGTAAAAAATTACCTGTTGAATCCTTGGCTTTTGATGACAAATAAATCCAGACAATAGGCACAAGAAATTAATATACGAACAATTTTCGAAGAAAAAAAAAATATATTTTATTTCATGAAGTACTTGTTGTTTTTTTCATGAATAAATATTTCTTCACAAATTTATATTTTTGGTGACTCGTACATATTAATTTCTCACTTGATAAACAACCATTTCATAACATATGTTAATCACAACTATTGCTATCTCCAAGCAATAAAAATTCTTTTCATAACATATTCTAGATATCTCAACAACATGTAATTAAACAATTTTCTTCATGACATAAAAGGAGAATAAATTATTATTTCTTTTTGAAAAAGAACACCTCTCATAATATGAACTTTCAAAACAAAATACATCATACTTCATATTGTATAGATACATGCCAATATTTTCTTTATAACGCCCCGTAAATATTAAGAAAAAATTATATATATATTGGGCCAGATAATGAAGTAAAAAGGACTTATGCAAATAAAATTTCTTCACCTGACGAAAGAAAAATCTTCACCAAGACGTCATGTAAACTATAATATTATTTCTTGAAAACAAAACAGTTCTTCACCTCTGCCTACTTCTCAGAGGATGGAGAATAAAAAGATTATCGAAGAATTGGGCACATTAGATTTGTAGAAGAAAACTCGTTGATGAAGAGATGATGAGAAAAATGAATGAATATTTATAAAATACGTGACGACATTTTTACAACACTTGTGAAGATAACACGAGAGCATAAACTGAAGACGTATAATGAAACCTTATATAATTTCCGTAATCCAAGAAGAGAATGCACAAACAAAACAATTTTCGGGATGCTATTGCAGTGAGAAGTGCCTTGCTACTAGCCGCCTTGAAAACTCAACATCATTTCCAAAAAGAGAAGGCACAAACGAATACATTCAGGAATGCATTAAACCACTTCATTGCTCCTCGCAGCACAGAGGGACTTGGCTTAACAGAAATCAACATCACTTTCCTAGATGAATTTTGAGGGCAGCACTTTTTCTTTGCCGCACTTAAAAAAAATCAGCATCGTAATAATCTCAACATAACAAAAAAAACCGTTCCATCCTTCGTTAACGGGGGAGCACCTCGGCCCCGAAATTACACTAAAAACTTTCAATCATACGACTGCATCCATCACAGCAGGTGTCTATCGGCGCAACTCACGCAGGTGGCCGCGAGCCCAGGGGAAAAAGAGAAAGGGTTATTGTAAATGCAAAATACGCCAATTTGGCAGAGAGCAAGGAGGGGGGGAGGAAAAAATAAGCCAAATTACAATATACAGTATGAAAAAAATATGTAACTAATAAGAATAAAATTGATAACCATCTTAAGAGGGGAGGCCAAAGCCGGTGGCCATGTACTTAACGGCTTGAAATACGTCACCTGTGAAATTTAATTTGATAGGTTAGGGGTGTGTCCGAATAAACGGAAGTTCCACCCAAAAGAACTAGCGAGAATGTTCTCGAACAAATTTAAAAACCGGAAGGAATGATTTCAAACAGAATTTTACCGGCTTGGAACATTCGAAAGCTAAGTAAGAAAGAAAACATTACAGGCGACGAAATGAAAATAAGCGAAACCGAAATTAAATTTAAATTGAGAACATTAATAAAAAAGAGGTAATAGGAAATAAAATGACTAATAAAAAAAGAATTAAATTAAACATATGGGGGGGTTATGGAGTAACCACCACAATCATTTTATGAAATTTATCAATGCATGTAAGATTTTTATGTCTTCTAGGAATTTTGTGTCATGGGAACAGGCAGTGGTGTCTGCAGTGAAAATGAAGCTCGGTGTAAAAACTTTTACAAGACCCTTTTTTGCCAAGCTTGTTAATCCCCTTCTCTTTCCTCGGCACCCACCCACAATTCTGATAATGCAATTATATTTTTGAAAAATCAAATCACACAAGCCATGCATTTATTTAGGACAGGAGCAAATATATTCATTCAGTAGAAAGAAAAACTTGATTAAACACTAATATATGAAACATTGTGGTAA
The DNA here is from genome assembly GCA_964019185.1 of Maratus speculifer. NCBI lineage: Eukaryota > Metazoa > Arthropoda > Arachnida > Araneae > Salticidae > Maratus > Maratus speculifer. The sequence goes on along the minus strand of OZ025291.1, from coordinate 413,039,778 downwards.
AATTTTTTTTACAGAAATGAACTATTACATTAGAAATAATTTTTGATATAATATGATTGCTATTTATCTAAAATCATCAACTTCTTAATAGTTGTTAATATAGCTTCAAATTAACAAATGATTTATTAAAACCAGCTGTATCAGCACTGTATTTGAAATTATAATTAAAACTGTAATTGAAATTATAATTGATTAATTAATTAAATTTTATAATTATTAAATTATATTTAATTAAATTAATTAGTAATTTATTTAATTTAAATATAATAATTATTTAAATTTATAATAATTTAAATTAATTAATTTATAATTAAAATTATAACTAAAATTTGAAATTATAATTGAAATTAAATACCTTAAAAGGTTATTTTAAACATTTGCATGGATTAGAAACTAGCCCAGAACCCAAGCCTAAACCAAAATTGGGCTTAGATTTTAATGCAGACTTTAGCATGGCTGCACTTAGACTTAAATCTTTAATGATTGAGCTAAGCCTTGACATAATTTTTTTCTGCAGGCTCTAGGCATGAGCCAAGTTGGGCTTAAATTTCATTTTATCCAAAACAAGTTTGACCTGGACTTCAGTGTTTCCAAGGAACAAAATTGGCTCGAATTGGCTGAGTTTTTAAAAAATTCTTTTAAATTATAGTCTTATTTTTATTTAACAAAACTTGTAGAAAATTATTTGGTTTAATAAGATACAGAGTTTTCCGTTCTTTTCAGAGCTTTAAAATTGTTTTTTTTAACCATTTTTTTTTCATTTGGAACTATTTTTTTAATATGTGTTTATGTACATTCATGAGGGGTGGGGGGAGGAAATACACCACTGCCTATATTTTGTCACCAAATTATCTTATATAGATTTGAGATGCCTCTAATCTGGGTATTGTCTACTTTTTGAATATAAATGCAATTTCTTAAAATAATGGTCATCTGCATATTAAAGATCAAACCAGCTTTCTTTTTTTCATATATTAAGATCCACTTTTGACACTTTATTTTATTTCCTTCAAATAAACCAGTTCCTAAAAAAGTTTTGTTAATGCATTTTTTTTAAACCTTTATAGAGTTAGAAGTGGTCAAGGATATTAATGTTAAATGCAAGTGAAAATTTTTATTTTACTTATATCTTAGCCAAAAATCACCTGATTTAAAATTTTCTCTTTTAGTGAGATACAAGAAAAATCAAAATGTATCATGCATTTGTACATACATAATACATTTTGATTCTATTTAATTTGTTTCTATATCATAAGCAACAAATCTACCATTTAATTTACAATTTACTTTATTTCATCTATCCCATCTTTTAAAAAACTTATTAGCTACTGCAAATGTTAAAATTTAGTTTTTTTTTTCCAGTGATCTACAAAAAACACAAAATTTAAAATTACGATGGAAATAACATTTAGTACATTATGATATCAGATATAGTCGAGACATTTTTTCTATCCAAAAACAATAACATTATATATACCAATAAAAATATATTAATATTTTTGTGTATAAAAATTATTAATAAATTTACATGTAAAAAAAATTATAAATGATGGCTTACATTAATTTTATCATTAAAAGAGTATCTGTCATTATAAACATGGCTATATGCTTTTATTGGCCATTGCTACCATTATTTTCTATGATAAGGAGAAAATTTACTTTACACATGTCTAAGGGGATTATCTATTGTTATAGTTGACATCCATAGAAATTTTAAAAAATAACCAGAAAAAAAATTATACCATTTTCTTTTAATCAAAATGAGTTTCTTTTCTATTTAGAGGGTTATTAATTTAATGTGTCTGTACTATCTCAATTAGAAATTTATGGAAGAACAATTTGTTAGGTAGAAGATTACATTTGTGTGGCAGTATTTAACATGGGGGAAAAAAACCCCAAAAAAAACAAAGCTTTTATTTTTATGGAAAGAAAATATGAAAATTTGAAAATATACCGTCAAACTTTCCAAAATAAGATTTAGTATGAATTTATCATATGTATTTGATTTTGCATCTTTAGCAAATTGTTGTTCATTGTTTCTTTCACTCTGTGGTCCTATATAATTCTTAGTTATGAAAATGAAAAAAATTTAATTTCATTTTATTGTATAAATATAAAATATGGTTAGATTATAAGAATTTTTTGTATAGAGTAAAACATTTCTCCTCCTTTTTTTTGTCTACTTTCTCATTTGTGCCCGTCTTATTTGTTTACATTTGACTAGGCATTAAGAACCAGAGTGGATTATCCATATTTTTATGAAAAATGAATTTGAAATGTAAAAGCATTGTATGTCATGTCATCTATTGGTTGTATGATGATTTTCATTCAACTTTGTAGAAAATTGAGATATTACAAAACATACTCATAGAATCCAGATTCACCTTAAACAACATACAAATGTGAAAAATTATATAAATATTAGCAGCCTTCGCCCGCTACGCTGGTCAGTTTCTCTAAAATAATCTTGAATCAAACGAAATATATTTAAATAAACATCTTAATATTTGATCAAATACCCACAATTTTTGTCTGATTTATGTAATCTTACATTTTTCAGTTCAAAGTTCATGCTAGCAACAAAATACCTCTAAAATGACTAAATAACTGACAAATTACAAATGAACTAAAGTATTTAACAATTTTTTAGTAGTTTTTTTTAATCTTGAATTCTACTTGAAATGCTTCTACCCGAATTTGCTTCTGAGATATGGCAAAACATGTTATTATTTTAGACCACCATTGAACTTCCTAAGGGAGAGATTATATATATATATATATATATATATATATATATATATATATATATATATAGATGTGGATTGAAAATTCCAGGTTTTTGTGCCGACAAAATCGCCAAATTAGAAAAATGTGAGGTATCTCACAAACTACTGGATTTAAAAGAATTTGCTTAGTACCATTCAATTCAGCATGAAAAAATACACTAAAATATGTTATCATTTGAAAAATAACTACAAAAGCCGATTTTTAAGGAATTTTTTAAAAGCTTGTTCTTTTTTTTTTAACCCCGTTAGGGGTGGAATTTTCGAAAATCCCTTCTTAGCGGCACACGATGTTAGAAGAAGTATTTTTACCCCAATTTTCAAGATTTTTGGTTTGATAGATTTTTTTGTGCTGTGATTAATACGAAATCCAGACTTTCTTTTATATATATATAGATTCATAAACAACAAATATATTATTTTATAAAGCTTTTACTGAAGGTGTTTAAAAAATACAAAGCTGTATTTTTATAAATTTTTTCTATAGATTCCATTTAAATCAGTATATGTAAGATGTAATTAACATAACCCTCTTACCTTGCCTCCCTACCTCCCCACTTTATTTAATTGATTAGTTCCATTCTCCAATAGTACAGCATTGCATTTCATGTTTATATCATTGTGTTTTGTGTGCTTCATGTATAGCCTTAATGATGAGCAAGAGTTTGTTTGAAAGCGCTTGGTTTTTATAGAAATAAATTTTGTATGTTTAAACACTTTCAGCAAAAATTTTTATACATTCATATATGTGTGTTTGTGAACATTCATGTAATTTTTCACATTTTTATGACTTTTATTCATTTTAGAACTAATTATATGATAGAGCCATTTTAACGAATTGTCCAAGATAACTTTGATATAAAGTTGCCAGTGCAAAAATAGATCAAATGCAGGGTTCGTTGATTTAAATCAGCTTGATTTTAATCATGATTTAAATCACGATTTAAATCAACTGATTTTTAAAAAAAAAAATCATTGATTTAAATCAGTTTTTCTTTTAAGTTATTTTTTTTATAAATTTCAGATGAAACAAACATAATAATGTGCTTTAATATAATTTAGTTTTATATACCATACATAATCAAACAACTTTCAGAAATATAAAGCTTAAGCTTAGTAAAAAAGTAAAATAAAGTAAAAAAAAAATGCTTTCAAATTTCATTTGAATCAAATTATAAAATAATCTTGCAACGGTAAAGAAATCTAAGCAGAAATATATTAAATATTTGAATATTTACTCATTAGTATTTAGAAAAACTTTTGCAAGTTGAGGTAAAATAAAATTGTATGACTTTATGTGCTGTATTTTGGTGAAGCCTGTTATATAAGGATTTGAGCAAAATCTGAATCAGCAATTGATTTATTTATTTAATTTAATATAATTGATCTCAGCCCTTTAGAATGGTGGAAGATATTTTTGTTACAGTTATCAAAAAAGCTCATACTAAAAATAGAATTAATGATCAACTAGCTTTTTACTGCAATAGATTTATCTGCTTCAATCGAACTAATGTTTTTTGCCTTCGGTTTGATACTTTCAGAAATTAGAAATCAACAGATAAAACTGTTAAACCGCTGCCATCGAAATGCTCAAGGCCAGAGGACACAAATTGTGAGGTATTCAGTAATTGATTTACTTCTCACTTATGTTGGAATTCACACTAGAAAATTTTGAATAACAATTTACTTTTATTTTATTTGTGGAATATCAATCATCGTATAAAACACTGAACATACTGATTAACTTATGATTAATTACTTCTTAAACATACAGATGGGAATTTGGAATCCCCCAATAAAAAAATATCCAGATGCGACAACACTGTAGCATTCCTTCTCTGGCTGAATTTTTATTTAGGGATTCCAAGTTCTTATTAGTGAGTTTAAATAGTTATTGTTTTATAAGATGATAAATATTCCACAAGTAAAATAAAATTGTTATTCAAAATTTTCCTGTGTAAAATCCAACACTACTGAGAAGTTAGTCGATTAGTGATGACAATTCAATTTGTGTCCTCTGGCCTTAAGTATTTTGATGGCAGCAATTGAACTCTTCTCAGACAACACTTAAAAAAACAAAAGTTAAAAACTTAGTTAAAAACTTCCAATTTTGTTTAAACTTTTTATGTGTTGTAAATGTTTTTTATTTTAATTAAAATATTGAAGGTTGAATTAATTTTTGACATCTGACTTGTAGTTTTTCATGCATTTTGTGTAATCAAGATTTCTTTCATAGCCTAAAATTTTACCTTGAAATAGTATGAAGTATTTATGTAAATTGTGTAATATTAGTAATAGATAATATTTATAATATGCATGTCTATGTATGTAAACTTTATATTATTTAAATTAATCAAAAAATCATAAAATGATAATAATGTGTGGCAATTTAAAAAAAAAATAAAAAAAATCTGATTTAAATCAAAAAAATCCGATTTAAATAAAAAAAATCCGATTGTTTTGATTTTTATTAAAAAAATCAAAAAAATCACGAACCCTGATCAAATGGCCTTGTCCACTCTGACACTGCCAACTTAAATCACTATATGCTTGTTGAAGAAGCATAGTGCCCTCTGACACTGGCAGAACTGACCTAAAAGAGTCTGTTAGAAAATTGTGCAAATTTTGGAAAGCATTTATCTTGAAATAACAGCTGGTGAGATTGATCCACCCTGATTCTCAACACCTCATTTGATTGTTTTCATTTACTTAACAGAAATAAATAAAAAATATCTATTTATTTAAAATAACAACATGCATCTTTATAAAATTGTGTATGTAAAATACATCTATTTCGCATTTTTCTTTTTTCTTGTTTATAATGAGGCAGCTCTGTTAAAGTTGTGTTTATGTTTTATGCAGCTATCTAGGACTTGGATTAATGTCTGCGAGACTCTCAATTTTGAAACTAGATGATAATTATAAAGGTTAGTTGTTTTTATATTCTCTGATATTGTGCTTTATTTCATTTTTTCCCCCATAAATATAATTATTAGTCTTTAACTAGATTTAATTTTAAGTTTCCGAAAAATATTCTGTATTTAAGCTATTGCTTTTCATAACTTTTCTTCAAAAGTTAAAGTAAAATATTAGTAAAAAATATTATTTTATTTTCAATTAAAAACATTATTATTATTTATTTTTTATATTGTTTCAGATGGTAATGCTCTGACCTTTTCAACTGTATGTCTCCCACCTGGTATGAAAGTTATATGGAAACATGATCAAAATGAATTTGTGATACAGTAAGTGATTTTTTTCTTTCAGTCTTTTGTTTTCCCCCTTCTTTCTATAACATGTATATAATATATATTTAGGCTTATAAAGTTTATAAGATTTTAGAAAAGGTTAGAACAAATATAAGCCTAAATTATTACATTATCATTACATTAAAATATATGTTATAGGCTTTTAATTGAAAATGAATTAAAAGTAAGTTCTGAACTTGTAATTCATTTTAATAATGAATTAAAAATTCGGAAACTCAGTTTAATACAAACATTTAAACCGAAAAGTAATAAAATAAAGATGGTTAAACAGTTACTTTAAATACTTTTAAAAATACTGTTGAATTATTAAAGGTATATTAAATAAGGTTATTGAATTGGATGAAGTATTAAGTAATGAAAATATTGTCTTGAATTTTTTATATATTTTGCATTTAAAATTTCCTTTATCTTTTAAAAACTAAGTCACATGTATCAGTAAGATAGTTTTTTTTAAAATTAAATCTAGCTTGTTTTTTTTAAATTAAATCTAGCTTGATAATTTTAATTCATTTAAAGATATAATTAAGTCATTTTTGTGAGAACATACAAAACAATTCAGATAATTGTTTGAAATGCATTGTAATGATATTATACTATTCTCATCTAATTTTTTTATGTGTTTGAGGTTCATAGCAACATATTTTTCCTATAAAAGTAGCATGAATAGCATTTATAGTTATTTTATTAAGATTCACATAAAACTTTGTATGCGTTACAGTCTATGAGCACTTAATGTATTGGATATATTTTGATGATGCTTTATTCTAAATAGGAAGTAATTGATATAATTTCATTGTTATTGATATATGGTTCTTTTTTTTTTTTTTTAAAAAAAAAGCTATGTGTGTCTAGCATCATTGTTCTACTGTGAGAGCCGTTGATAACTCTAATTTGTATTGGTGTAAACCTGTTTACCTAGCAATAAATTTCCCTTTTTTAACCAATCATTTGGTGATTTCTATAAACTTTGAAGTTTATAGAACTTTAAACATCCACTGTTATTGATAGTTATTTTTTCCCCTTCAGCAATAAATTTACTATAATACTCTTTACAAGGTATACAAAAACTTCTTAATAAGTGAAAAAAAAAAAAAATTCAAGATGTTTAGACCTTTATAAAAAATTAAAATATTTATAAATTATTGTGATTAAAATTTACATTTCTTCAAACGTGCATATTATTGATTGAGGGGTAGGGAGATTCTATTCTTGTGTTTGTAAAATGCATGGCAATCTTTTTTTGGCATGCCATGCAGTGAAGCACAGAGGGTTAGAAGTTAGTACATATTTTTATAAGATCATGACTATTCAAAATTATAGAAAGATAATCTATACATTTAAAATACCTGGCTGTTTTTTTAGTAATCAGCCCTGAGCTTTCTACTGGCCCGATTTTGAGAATTATTTTTTTAAATGAAAGCTGTTTATGTGTAGATGTGCCTATTCTGGCCAATTTTTAATTTATTTCCATGTTTATATTTTATTTTTAATTTTAAAAGCTTTTTTGTGACATTTCTACAAAACAGTGGCAACAGGTTAAGCTTTTCTCTCTATGATAAAAATTTATTTTGCTTTGTTACTTTCCACCTGTCAGGAGCTTGATCTCATCAGTGAATGTGTTAATTGCATTTCAAAGAAAAAAATAATGGTTTTCGTAAAATTTCATCATAATAAAATGATCACACATAATTATTCACTAATTGCGGTACAATACACAGATTATTTACTGAGTAATAGTAATAAGTATTATGTAAATAAAATAACAGAAAATAAACTTTAAAAAAATATAATATCTAAAGTGAAATTTTGTTGATGGAGAAAATGTCATCATTCAGGAACCAGTTAAATTTGTTCCATGAATATAATATATATTGTTATAGCTGTGTCAATGAGATTCATATTCACTGACTTTTATTCCTGCATCTAAATAAACTGAACTTCTATTTATTTAAAGGTCCATGGTGTGTACAAATGAAAATATTTCTATAAATTGTGCCATTTCTATTTCATTTTAATAAATACTTTATGAAACTAAAGAATTTTTAAATAATTGCATAAATCATGCTTTTATTTAAAAAAAGATGAGTGTTTCTGAAGGTGTAAATAATGTCGTATTAGGAAAAAAAAAAAAAAGAATAAAACCTGTGATATGCTGGTATTACGATTTTCTATTTTACATAATATCAAAAATTAATTAAAATAATTTAATTGTATTAAGTTATTATTTAAAATAAAAATAAATAAAATGTTTTCTGCATATCAGCAACAAACACAAAAATTTTATTCTTTTTAATAACAAAGATATCGTTTTTTTTTTTTTTTTCATTGCCATAACAATAAAATTAATTTTGACAAGTTCATGGAGGCTACAAACCAATAAACAAATTAAATTTATTGCAACTGCTGTAAATGTGTAGTGAGTTGGCTATGCAGTTTAGTAACTCCCTGTTTCTATTATAATTAAAATGTTTTATTGATATTATAATTATTGTACAGTTACCAAGCGATATTTAAATGGAGAAAAAATAAACTATGCTGATATTTTTGAATTCATCTTTTTGAGGTATTACATTAACTTCCCAAATAATTTGGCATTTAAGTAATGTTTAAAGTTTGGAAACCGCATTAAAGAAGATTTGAAGCTGAAATTAAGTCCAACATAATAATTTATGAGTTGTTTTCCTTATTTTTTGTTATTTTTTGAAGTTTGTGTATCTTCATCATGAAAAGTTATGTTATCCCTTTTTTAAGAGGTGACAATTGTTTATTTCGCTCAGTATCTTATTATGTATATAAGACTGATATATATCATATCTAATATGTATTCTTTTCTGTCGAATTTCGACGGGTGCAGCTAGTAATATTTAAAAATTTGCTTAATTTTTATACTATTCTGTATCTATGCATTCATATTATTTTAGATTATAGGAAAAAATTAATTGTAAAAGTGTTTTTGCTGTATTTATTATTATTCTCTTAGTAAAATTTAATGATATTTGTATCAAATACTAGGTTGATGCAAAAGCTCATGGTGTTTGGTTAAAAACAAATTTATTTCATATGCACACAATGTTCAATAGCACACAGAAAATAATAGTTTACTTGAACTAAGTTTTGAAATGTTATAATTATATTATTGTCAGAATGCTTTCTCGTTTGTAGATGCCACAAATATTTCGAGTCATTTCAACTGTCATTGCTTGTTTGATGTTTTTGAAAAACAGAATATGTGGGAAATGATTTTTTTCCAACTTGATATTCCATATTCTTAAGCTCAAAAATTGTTCAAACTTTTTAGTTTTTAAAATTTTTTTTTTAAAACTTTAAGGCATATTTACAAGCACAACAATTCAAATAATGGATGACAAATGACATATAGTAAATAAACTTGTAACTCTACAGTGGTACCATAAAAAGAAAATCCTGTGAACTTATTCATCAACCTGGTAGCTAATAAATAAAATATATGTTTTAAACTCATAGTTGCTGTTTTTTTTTAGTGGCTCAAAAGATGACAAATATGGCTATGATTACTGTTACAAGAGAGCTAAGACATTTTTGTCAAATATAGTGGACCAACCAGGAGAGTTATCGAAACGAGAAATTTATGCACTGTCATATTATTATGAAAGGGCCAGGGATTTGGGTCTTATTAGTAAGTTTTATTTCCAATCCTATATTAATTTTATTGGTGTTTACAGTTTGTCTTAAAATATTAACTTGTCACTAAAAAAGAGGTTTATTTATTGAAATGTCAAATTCAAGATTTAAATAATACAGGAACAATCAATTTGTGGTGAAGAGATTCAGTAGAATATTTTTCAAGATTATTAGAAAGTATGAAATAAGTACTTTGTTCTTTTAAATACATTATTAGAAATCATTGAATTTTTTAGTTATTTTTCTTAGAAAGTTTTAATATAATTATTATAAGGCAGGCCTGTCCAACCTTTTACCAAGCAGGGGTGCATTTCAGCTTTTGGCATGAAATGAAGGGCGCCATTATTAACATGGTTCAAAAATATGATGGAAAATCATCTTTTAAGTATTAATATTAATAGCAATATATATATGCAACTGAGGCATAATGCCCTTATAAAAGTAAAACGCTACATAAAAAATTAAAATAACAGTAATAAATTTTGAATAAAATAATTTTTTGCGAGAGGTTTTCTCAAACATTTTTTGAATTGGAAGGAGCCAGAAAATTAAATATCATTTATTATTAAAATAGAATGGTAATCACAGATATTGTTAGGTTTTCTGGGGTGCAATGATTCTGGAATAACTACAATTGTTTTGGAAATGTAAATTTGATGTTATAAAAAGTACAAAAACAAAGTCATGGATGATTCCAAAGAGAGAGCCTGAAAAAGCTTTTATTGATGGCAAGCCTTTCGCACAATTTTATAGCTTCTTAAAAAAAAAACCCTAAAGTTTTAAAGATTTGGGGAAAAAAGACAGCATTTATTCTGTCTTATAAAACAGCCAAATGACCGGTGAAAAAATGTCAATAACAAAAATGTTGAACTTTCATGCTCGAAGGAGAAGAAAGATCGCTTACTTTTTTTTTTCTATATTTTACTTCTCAAAGTATTAAAAAATTTAGTGCTGACATATACTATTAATTCCTATCGGCATAATTTCCGTAAAAAGATTTATAAAACATAGCTTTAAATTAGAAAAGAAATGCAATAGCTCATGATTAATAATTAAAAATCTAATCATGTGTTATTGCCTTTCTCTTAATACGCTGCATGCGTTATAATTCTTGATATGTGAAATACACTTGTAGAGATTTTTAAAACACCACTTATGAAAATGACAGGGATTTTAAATAAAGTATACTTTACAATACAATTATATAAAAAAATACTAGTAACGGGAAATTTTCAAAAGGGCATTAAAAAACCCCGCAAAGGGCACCATGGCGCCTGTGGGTGCCACGTTGGACAGCCCTGTTATAAGGTTATGGTTTTTTAATATATTTATGTAAATCAATTTAATTTTTTACAAAGCAGATGCTACTTGAACACATCAAGTTGAAAACCAAAAGAACTTCTTAAAACATTATAAAAATACATAAATAACTCTAGAATTCAAAAGTCTTTTTAGAAAATTTACTTTTTCTGATTCTGTGAAAATTAAACCTGATAATTTGATTGTTCTGCCCTTTTATCCTCATTTATGTTTCAAATCAATCAATTATTGCTATCTCAACAAATTGCTCTCTTTCTGAATATATCTGTTTTCTGATTCAACAATAGCTTATTTAACAACTGAGAAGATAAAACATTTAATGAAAGCAGGACAAATTCTTATTTCGAATATAAAATACAAATGGGAAAACTTTTTTATAAGTTGCCCAGACCTATTCGGTAATGAAGAAAATACTATTTGAACCAGTTTGTGAAATTAATTATTGTGGAATATTAATATGACAAAGAAAAGTATATTATTCTATAAAATACAATTGTAGTATATACAAGTACCGATATTTTAAAATCAAAATCCTTAAAACAACATTGGAAAAAAAAAAAAAAAAAAATCTCACTCTAATTCTCAATATTATATATTCAGTACAACAATTTACAATGCTTTTAGTTTGTTCTACAAATCATTTTTAAGAAAAGAAAGAAATCATTCAGCTTAACTCAAGTTATCCTTATAAAAGAATACAGGGGAAAATACGGCAAAAGACAGACATGAAAGAGTTACATCTTTTAAAGCAATTTTGGACATCCCCTGGATTGATGCAAAAATGCAAAGAAAAATTTTGAATGATAATGGAGAGGGGGGGAGGGGGGGGGAGGTGCCTGAAAAATTTAGATTTTGGACATTTTGTCTACTTGAATCCTTGGAGTATGTTCTTGAATTGTTGTGCAAAAGCACTGCACTTCAAGAACATACTCCATATTCCTCTCTCTTTTGATACATAAAATGAAAGCTGAGCTTATATCATATAACATCTGAAAGTCGTATATAGGAAGTTGTTTAAAAAGTCTTTCAAAAATGAATTTTTTCAGACTTTAGCGATTGAAAGTGAAAAGAAATTTTTGGATAATTTCTGCAATACCTTTTTTGAGATGCATTTCGTAAGCAAAGGTCATTTTGCAGGGAGATTGTTTTATTTTGGATAAAAAGGAGGGGGGATTTAATACCTAAAACTGACTACTTTAAAGGTTGATGAGATATATTTGGATTTACACCTTTAGCATTGTTAATACTTTCTAAGGTAAAAAAAAATAACAATCATTTGTGAAGTTACGTTTAATTTTATTGCCTAAGTATCTGTTAATATGACACTTAAATTATAAGAGTTTTGCACCACTGTATAGATGGGGAAAAATTCCACTTTTTTTATCATGCTTTCATGCCTGAAAAAATTTATTTACATGTGCAGTGATGTCAAAACTGATTTCGTCGTGTAATGCAGCTTTTTCCCGCCAAAACAAAACTGCATTTTTGAAGTAAATTTAATGGATTTTCCGAGTTTCAAAAATATGTAAAATTGGTATCAAAATGCTCATATTTTTGTACTCTATAAAATGCAAGTTAAATTGAAAAACGTGCAATTTCCTCATTGGTTGTTATAAAAATAAAGAAGTAAAATGAAACTCTAAATAAAATAATTCTCGTTAAATGGTTTGTTATTATTTATCATCATTTTTTTTCTTATTAGGTGCATTTGTAATTATGTAAATACGTAGCACCTATAGTTGTAGTTCAGTCCATCCGTCTGTCCATCCATCCATCCGCATATATAACAACGCAAAAACTACCAAACTGAATCGTTTGAAATTTAAAATACATAATTATTACATAATTTTGTCGAGTCATTTCAAATTTTATGAAAATCGGATGCAGAGATCAATTACAGGGACAATCAAAAGGATTCCGTTACATTATGGTCAATGGGGAAAAAAGTTTCAAATGCATTTTAATTGTTTGAAATTTAAAATATACAATTATTAGATAATTTTGTCCAGTCATTTCAAATTTTATGAAAACTGGATGCATAGATCAATTACAGACACAATCAAAAGTTTTCCGTTACATTATGATCAATGGGGAAAAAAGCTTAAAATGCATTTTAATGCTGTTACATTCATTCAAGCATAATAAAATGTATATGCATCTATGAAGTACATATTATAATATACATTTTGCACAATCTGTGGTGCAAAGAACATTTGTTATTGATTTACAACGCCGCAGAAAAGTATTCCATTACATACTGGTATAGGGAGAACATTGTTTGGTGTGCGTTTTAATTGCAATTAACTATTTAACCTTTTTTGAGATTGATATATGTTGCTGAGGAATACTACAAGTTATTTCCCATATAAAAGGAAGCAGATAGTATTTACAGGGATACACAAAAGATTTTGGCTACTATACTATTTCCGAAGTACTGTCTACTATAACAATAAGATCTGAATATTTTTAGAACGAACGCACCTCATTTGCTATGCTTCATGAGCAATTTCCAACTTGTTTTACTTTAAAAATAACAAAATGCTCATAAAATATTTTATTATTTTTTTTTCTAAAACTGTTCTCTATTTCTACATTGGCATTTTGAATAACCTTATGCCATTAATGTTTTTGTTATGTTGTTTGTCATTAGTTTTTTATTTTCAGAAGTCTTCCTGTTTAAGAATTTTTTTCTGTTTCTGATGTTTTAATTACTCAGTCCTATAGAAACTTTTAAAGTGGTTTTCACTGTATATACACAGTCAGGCCCATCTATAATGAACCAGGCTTGTAATAAACTTTTGGCTATAATGAATCATTTTTTTTTTTCTCAGTAATTTTCCTTAGCATATAATATTTATTTGAATTCATGCATGTAATATACTAAAAATTCTGTTTGTTGAATATTTTACATTGGGGTTTGACTGTGTGTGTATACAGGGTGAGTCATAATTATCAAAACAATAGGCTATTTTCTTAAATATTGTGCTAGGCACATACTTCCAATTGCAAAGTTTCATTAAAAAAGGTGCAAAATTTGGTAAGATAAGTTGCAACTCCATGAGAGGTCTATTTGAAAAATTACAAAAATTTTTATATGGCCCCCTTAGGTTAAAAATTCCGATTTGGAAAACTTTCCTTATTCAGTCCTGAATTAAACACAAACAAATTGCATCGTCATATCTTCAAAACTTGCATAGTTATAGCCATTTCAATAATTCATCAGGTTTTAAGTGATTGGACTTAAATTAAAATGTGCACAATTCAAGAAACAATGTTACTTTAACAGCTCTAGGAAACATGTAAAAAAATACATCTATTGAATTAGAACTTTGACTTTTTTCCCCCGCTGATGGTTAGCCAGCCATATAATTTACAAACAAAATTATATCCTAAAATTTCCCTTAAAGTTTATAAAAATTTCAAATGATTAATATTGTTTTAAATGGGATAATTTGAAAATGTTATAATCAAAACATTATTCATCAGAAAGATCTAAATTTTAGTTTTGATTCAGCCGTAGATTAGTTTAGTTAGCTGTTTAATTTAGATTTGGCCGTATAAAAATTTAAATTTTGTATTTTCTCAAATAGACCCCCTATGGAGTTGGTAATGTATTTCATCAAATTTTGCACCTTTTTTTATGAAACTTTGGAAGTATGTGCCTAGGGGCAATATTTTAGGAGATAGCTTATTGTTTTAATAATTATGACTCACCCTCTATATGTATGGACTAATTCTTGTAGAAAACTTTTTTAATTTAATGGTTTGTGTCTTTTTTTTTTTAATGTACCTAAACAAATTGTGTTGAAGTGTTGCCTTTAATGTGTCATAAATTTTATTAATCTTAATTTTCAGATGCACAATCAGGTGGAATTGCTACTGTAGGTGAATTTGATGATGCTTGTAAAGAAGTATGCAAAAAAGAGAAACCAGGAAAATGGTTTTTATGTCTTGACTGTAGTTATATTTCAGCTCTTTTACAACATGCTCTTGGGTTCAATAGAAATAAAGAAATCATGGTAAGCAGTTTAGTTTTGTATTGAAGTGGTAGCTTCTTTTCTTTTGCTTAAAATCACATTATTAAAGAAAAATAAAATCTGTATAATATTGTGTCTATTTGAAAGTATTATTATGCCTATATATATATATGTATATATGTAGAATTTCTCTAAGGTTTAGTGGAGATTCATTCTTAATGGAGAATTAACATACTATGCTCATCAATCCCATTTGAAACACAAAAAATTCCATAAACACGCTAATTTAATCAACTTTTAAAAGATTCTGAAACATTAATCTTGTCTGTAAACAGATTTCCATTCATTTCCTTTTATTGGGAAATTTTAAGGTCTAATTAGCTGCTGTTAAACATCTGCTGACTATTTACATGTTTGATTGAACAAGATCAGTTAAATAGTGATATACACTGAGACTTTGCCTTCCTAGTGTTTTGTGAACTGTGATATAAGAAAAATTTTTAAGTAATGCATTTTAAATGTATCATTCACATCTGATGTAAGTTTCGCTAAATTTTTCTTTCTCTTTTTATTATTCACGTAGATATATTTTTGTTGTTTGAAAAGAAATATTGTTTGTGTCATCTGAGAATTCACAACAATAGTTAAAAAAATCATATCAAAATATGGAGTATATGTCTCCTATAAATATATATTTTTGATACTACTTGGTTATCGTGCCGTCCAATTTCGCCAAATTATAAAAATCACCAAACAAATACCCAAATTATGCATGCTGACATAATTTTTATTTCAAACAACAAAAAAACAAATGAATTAATAAATAAATAATAAAAATATGAATAAAAAGTGGAATAAAAAATAACTTGATGACATTTTAAACATTTGTATCTGTTTAATGTCATTGAATGTTAATATCACAACCATCCATTAGTGGCATTTTATCTTATAGTTTGGTGATAGTTTTTTGGTTGACGGGATAATCAAGTAGTACCATATTTTTAATATGAGATAATTTCTTTTACTTGCTGCTTTTAACACACATCAATAAATTTATTTATGGTTTAAAAGATTTCTTTCTCTTTTTAATATTGACATAAACACTTTTTTGCTTTCTTCTATCTTCAATAGAAGAAATTATTGTAATCGAAATTTTTTTCGACTTCCGGTTTTCGACGGATTTACACGTTTTAGGGGTCAGAGATTCCAAAAAACATGTTTTTACAAAATGTCTGTCTGTTCGTGTGTCTGTGTGTATGTCGCCATTCTACCATCAAAAAGCGTATGAAGTTATGCATAGAATTGAATCAAATTTTTTGTGAATGTTTTTGGCTGTGGCAAGCAGGTCCTCCTTCATTTTTGAAATATTCTTGCAGGTCCTCCTTCAGTCTGCAATCGCGATTTTTGTGCCATTTTCAATATTGTACCGACCAAAAGTATATGAAGTTATATATCGAATTGAACCAAATTTTTTGTGTAAATGTATGACTATGGCTAGTTGGTCCTCCCTGAATTTGAAAATAATCTGCCGGAAGGGGGCGCTGCAATCACGATTTTTGTGCCATTTTCAATATTGCATCACTTAAAAGTGTATGAACTTAGTTCTAGAACTGAACTAAATTTTTTGTATATGATTATTTTTTGGTAAGGCAAGTAAGTCCTCCCTGAATTTAAAAAAAAATCTGCCTATCATTCTATTGTCCATTGGCTCGTGCAGAGACAGAAATTCGTTTCTACTCCGATTGATTGATTGAAGCAGAAATTTAAGATGAAAATCAAAGTTGGTATGGTATTGAATTAAAATTATTAAAGCATTAAAATGAGTAACTATTTTTTTTTAATATTAAAATGTATGTATGAGATAGAAGAAAGTTTTGTGTAAGTATGATGGTCGCATGTAATTTTTTATTTTTAATTTGAGAGAAATATTATTTTTTGATCAATTGGCAACAATTTAAAATAATATTTTTTTCTAAAATATGTAAAAAATGTCTCTCAAAATGCTGAATATTTGAATTTAAAATGGAAATAAATCCTCAAAAAATGAGTCAAATTCAAAAAATAAATGCAGTCTGCCTCGGGGAACTTCTAGTGCATAAAATTATCTAAAAATGTTTAAATTCCTGAATATAGATTTTGCTCCCATAAAACTTTTTTAATGGGATGATTTTGATCAACTTTAATTTTAAATATCTCTTAAAGTAAATATTTGATTTAAAAAATGCATGTATCAGCGTGTTTATCAAATATTTCTCTATAATACTACCAATTTTCATAATTATGTGTGCAGTAGTTTTCTTAATATTAGCAAAGAAATGCCCCAGATCACAAAAAATGCATTGTCAGCAGTGGTGGTAGCTTTAGTTACTTTTTTTTTTAGAATAGAGAGAAAATTCATAGAATTTTTGTACTTGCCATTTTTTTTTTTAAATCACGAATTCTTTTTAAAGATAACAAAGTACTTGGAAACTGAAAATACTTTTTATCAAAAGAAAAGTTTAAAATCTTGGTCTCAATCCTGATCAAAGATTTTATTTACAAAGTAGGTAGGTAATCTGTCATTCTGTTTAAATAATAAAAAGAGTGAAAATTATGTAAATTAACACACAATCATTGATTTTTCAAAACTGACATTTTTTTAATCCCGAGCAATGCCAGGTATTTTAGCTAGTTATGATATATATCCAATATTTATTTTCTAAATATCATGAAGTATGATATTTCCATATATTTCACATTAATTTTCAAAATATGTGATTAATAATTTTGATATTTTCAGTCGAAACAAGTGTAAAGGAATTTTTTACTTCTTATTGATTATGTCAATTTGTAGAAAAAAACTTTTGGTTTTGGTTGTCTATTTTTAGTTTCTCAAACTCCTTCTCCTCTTCCATATATGTAATTTTTTTTGCATGCTTTACATCTGAAGCTAAATTTTTAAATGTAGAATCAATAATTATGTGGAACAATAATCACTTATAAAGCTGTTGGAAAATGAACTGTCTAATTTAGAGAAGTTATTTACTGCTTCATTAGAATCTTTTCTCGTTTTGAATTTCTTTAATTTAAACTAAACAACAAGTTAGAGAATGAAAACACACACATACAAGCTTACATTTATGTTCCAATCTTTATATATAAAAATCTTCTGTGCGTGTGTATGTCACTGAACTCCTCCTAAACGATTGGACCGATTTTAATGAAATTTTGTGTATGTGTTCCAGTGGACTCGAGAATGGTTTAGATTCACATTTCATCGAAGTTGATTCAGTACTTTTTTAGTAATTAGGCATAGTTAGTGATTTTTCGCTAATTAAAAGGGTTGATTAAGTTCGACGAATAGAGTGCGGACGGAATGTCTGAGCGGTCTAAGGCGGCAGATTCGAGCTCTGCTTCTTGAAGAAAGAGATCGCGTGTTGGAAGCCCGTTCCTGAAAAACGTGTATGCTTTACAATAATATTTCCGGTATTATGTTTTTTATTATCCGATTTCAGAAAATCGTTAACTTTTAACTAAAAAGAGAAAAATAAACTTCTCTGTCAAAAATTGAACCTTCGAAAAATACTGAAGAGTGAAAAATAATTTCCTCACATAATTGTAATAAGAAATTAAATGAACAGCGTAGTGTTTATCGCGCGTATTACTATATTTACGTACATTTTTTTGATTTTCTGGAGTCTGTGCCAAGAGGACAACGTCTTTCGGTGACAGGACAACGTCTGTCGGGTCCGCTAGTTTTTCTATAAGAATAAAGTATTTTGTATGTAATTTTGACTGTTATTTTTTATTTTTTTTTTTTTAAGTATAAAAAGAAAATTGTTTTTGTTTTTAATTTATGCGTTTTCAATTTTATTGCATAAGTGGAAAAAAATACATTTAGAATCTTGTTTTATTAATTTTTTGTATATGTTTTAGTTTTTTTTATATTAGGTCTGAAAATATTTATTAATTATATATTAACAATACATTGACTATTTTTATTATAATATTGGATATATGAAATATCATATATATATATATAAATGTATCTGATATCTTTGAAAATATCATGACATTTATAACAAGGTTGCTGTTGCTATACCATCTAGAATAGTCATGGAAATTGATAAAAATTTAGTTGTGATGATCATGAAACATTTCATGATCATCACAACCAAATTTTTCATCAATATTATATTCTTTCATCAATATTATACTAGAGATAAAATTCTTCCTTAGTTTGGCAAATTCCATAAAAAAAAAAAAAAAAATCTTTGTTTTTTGCAATCTTTAACTCACCCCTATCCACCACAGCAGATAGTTTACAATTTTTAAAACTAATTATTACAGATTTTAAAATGTTTTGTAGCATTTTTTTTTCTCAAGTTACAATACATAATTATCACAGGGCTCCATCTCCCCACTTAAATGTCTGCTTCTTCTTTTGCTTTCCTTCCAGTTGGAAATACAGCTTATCTGGACATTAGTGATTTTGTGCTAGCTTATGTGTGATTTTGAAGCAAATTATAGCTCAGTGCACAAATATTAAATAGCAAGTTTTAATAGTTTGCTGGAAACTTATAATTATTATGAATTATTAAAATATTTCATTTGTAGTCCTCAGAGCAATTTGTGTGTGTTTGTGTGGGGTGGGGTAAAAAAAAAAAGAACTTTTAATCATCATTGGAATTCAATATATTTAAGTGTTCTCAGGTGATGCAATATTTGTTTTATCCTCGGCATCTCTGCTTTGCATTATACCTCTAGACTAGAATATTCGCGAAATACATATAAAAAAGTCAGGGAATTTCATTCTCCTGTTTGTATGATTCCCTGTTATAAGCCCTCTATCAAATTATGTTTAAAATTACTTTATATATGTTTTCAAAAGAAATTTAAGTATTATATATATTGCTTTTGATAGAGAATATGACGTAATTAAACTTGACATGAAGATGATGACTTCTTTGTTTTATTTAGCACTATAGAATGGAATAAAAATTAAATTCTAAGAAGCATGTGTTTATTTTTGTAACTAAATAAAAGTTTTCAGCTGCCATTTTATTTTATTTTTTGTGTATGTGCTCATTAAAGTTTTCTGTTTCTAAATTTTGCTTTTGTGTTTGTTAATGACACACCAGCCATAAAAAATTCTACTACACTTTCAAATGACAGTAATATTAAGAAATGTCATGTTTTCAGTGGAATGTTTAAGTTATGCTTATATTACATTGGTAGACTGTGGTATGGCTTAGGCAGTAGTGTTTTTAATTGCACATAGTATAAATAAATTTTTATGTATACATTTATAGGTCTTTCCTATTTTAATGGAAGAATACATGCACAAAATAGAAACCCATATATAAGCATTGATATTAGAATGTTAATAATATCAAATGCTGTTGAAATTTAAGTACAGTTGAACCTTGTTATAACAAACTTCAAGGGACCCGAAAGTTTTGTTCGCTATATCCGAACCATTAAAAAAATGTTAGAGTTCACAAAATGTGTGTATTTTTAACTGCTACCTTTATATCCAAATAATGATGTATTAAGAAGAAAAAAACATGAAATCTATTAAATTTGATCATTAATGAATTAAATTGATTAAAATCGGTTACATTAAACTGAAACAATACTAAATTAATTAATTAAAAATAAAGACAAATAGAAACACAGTACAGCACTCATTATCTGAACAAGTAGAGACCGACCCTAGTTCGGATAAGAAAAATTTAGTATAAATGGGCAGACAATTTAAGGAATGTTCCTGACTGTACTAAAAGTTTTACACTTTTTCCAGGCTTGAGATTTGAACACTAATTATTGCTGGCATGTTTAAAAATAATTTTATTTTATTGTTTTGTTTGTTTGTTTACTTTTTTATACTTTAAATTTTCTTTTTTTTTTTATCTTCTGAACTCCAGGAATTATAATTTAAGGAAAAAAGCTTTTGCTTATTGCTTGCTTCATAAAAAACGTTCTTTTCAATGCAACCATATCTCGAATTATTCTTAAATACTGTATTTACTCATGTATAAGGCGCACTTTTTTTCCAAAAAATTAGGGCAAAACTCCTGGGCGCACCTTATACACGGAATAATTTTTTACTGTTGGATGCAGTCAAACTATATACATATGAAACAAGAAATTATTCAAAGAAGGTATTAAAACTCGGAAAATGTTACTTAATTGAAGTATTACTGCATATTTATTTCATTCCTTGCAGTTTTTTATACAACAGAGCTCATGACATTATCTAAATGCTAATTAGCAATTCTCTATACCATCACTCATTCCTATTCCCCGTCATTCTCTTACAACCTGAAGTCTAAAAATGCATTTTCGTCTTGTTTTCTGGTCTGATGTAATGTTTGTTTCGACTTTTTTTTTACTGAAATTCATTTGGTCATTCTTTATCAGCGTATCAAATTTATGGTGCGCGTTGTATACGAGATTTTAAGAAATCACCATTTTTACTTGTAAAGTAGGGGTGCACCTTATACACGCATGCGCCCTATACACGAGTAAATACGGTAAGTTAGTTGAATACATTAGCGTTAAATATGTTACTGAACAGCTGAGAGAAGAGTAATGTAAAATGACTGATGGGCGAGCATGATCACATGTGTAGAATGGCTACCGTAAAAGAGAAAGAGTCTGCTGTTCTTCCTACACTTTAATAAAAAGACTTATCGCTAATTTGCACCATGTTTCACCAGAGGGCATGCATTTTCGCATTTTCTTATAAAATTAGAGCAGAAATCTTTTTTTCACAACTGCAGAAAAAAAAATGGTAGAATGAAAAAATTGTTCGTTATAACCAATTCTTAAGATTTTGGAGATTCACTATAAAAGAATAAATTAGCATTAAATACTATAGGAAAAGGGCAGGACCAAACTTTTAGGTCGTTATGTCCATGAGTTTGTTGTATACTGGGTTCGCTATAAGAGGGTTTGACTGTATTGTATTTTTGCTTCTGTAGTTCAATTGATATCTTGTTGATATAAATATGTATTTTTATGTCTGTAATGTTTTCCTTTTAACTAAATGTTGTGCTTTTTTTTTTCAGTTTGCAAATCAAATTGATGGTATTGAGACAAGCTGGGGTCTTGGAGCAGCTTTTAATCTATTATAGCATTTTCTAGTGTAAAATTAAGTTAAATTACTGTTAAATAGAAGGTTTTGATTGAAGAAGTATTATTTATTTTGCATATGTGCTATCAATCAATATGTGCTAAATTATTTTAAATATTTGAAACCTGTGAAATTTTTGTACGCTAATACAGCTTAGTGAATTTATAGTTTATATGAATTATCTATACATTTTGCTAATAAATGTAAAAATATGTTATAAAAACTGTAACTTAACAATTTAAGCTTGTGTATTGAAGTCATTATGATAGTTATTATTTTAATATTTAGTTGCTGGAGAATAAAATAGTTAAAGGCTGAAATAATAATAACAATCTAAATGTATAATTCCTTATATGATGATAAAGTGAACTATGCAAATCTGGAATAGAATTATGTAAAAAAAAAAAAGTTAATATGTAAGAAGTTAACAGAGATATTTTTAAAAAAAACTTTGTTGGTATTATATTGTAACTACAGCACAAATGTTTGTTGCGAAATTATATTACTGGTTTTAGATGATTTTATTTGTATTATCATAGGACATTTAAGATGATAGAATATTTTTTGAGTTTGTATAAAATGCACTCATTCCAATTTTGGGATTAGAACAAATTTTTTTTTGCAATGCATTGAAGCTTGCTCATCTAAACTGGATATGTGAGTGCTGCTAAGGAAAAGCAGGGAAGAGCCCTTCATCCTCTCTGGATTTTGAAATTTGACTAAAGTTTCCTTTCTCTCTAAAATAATTAAAATAATCAAAATTTCTAAAATCAATTTCCACAAATAACATTAAAATAATTAAGAGAAAGAGAACTAGAAATTTTATATTAAGCAACTTTTACTTTAGATTCAACAGAAGTTCTGTTTTTTCAGATTCAAGTGTTTAAATATTATTTTAAATGAGGGGCTGTTCAGGGGGCAAAGTCTTCTGATGTAAGAAAGATATGTAATAAGATTAATATTTCTAATTGCTGAATTTCTGTGTTTATTTTTTAGGTTGATATGCTTAAAAATTTTCTTGCACAGGTGTTTCTACCATCCCCCTTTCGCAAAAAGCCTGTCTTATGTTTGGTTTTGATAGCTGTTTTAAAAATGATTATCATTTTTACAGCTAGTGTTTTCTTAAAACTCTCAACTTCAGAAATGGCATTTTGAAGCGTTTTCGAAAATCCCAAAGAGTAAGGCTGGGAATCGCACACACCTGTTCTGAAGTCGTGCCCTTCTCTGGTTTTCCTTCTCACAGCACCCCTGTCTGGATATTTTAAATTATTGGATACACTATTTAAATGTACATTGTGAAGTATTTGGTGACAATGCCATTTATGAAATTGAGGAACAAAGAATTACATTTTCAGTACATCAATACAACATTTTCAATTTATTGAATTTGTTGTATTTGGTGATTCCTTTAATAGCAATGAAGAATTACATCTTACTGTATGATTAGTTATTAATTTTTTTTTAATATTTCATTGAATTTATTGAATATTTGCACATTTTCTGGAATTATATAATTCTTGGAAGTTAGAGGATAACAATAGGTAAATTATTTGTAACTTTACAGTTTTTGAACTTGCAAATCCAGTTTCTTCTTTGGCTCTTGAAATTTTTTTAAAACTAGGTCTTCTTTTGGGGTTTTTTTAAAAATATGTCCTTTTTTTTGGTTATAATAATAATAATAATGACAATAAAATATGATAAACTCTGATTGTGATGTCAGAATTTTTTTGTTGTGAATGCACTTTAATCAAAAAAAAAAAAAAAAAAAAAAAAAAAAATCCTTCACATTTAAATATTATAGAGGGAAAAAAAAAAATACAAGGAAGACTATCCTATTTGATATTTATTGTTGAGCTTACTTAATTGGTGCCTGCTTTTAGATATGCTGTTGTAAATTACGTGAAGAAATTACCTTTCTATTATCATTGTTATTTTGCTCATGTATAAATTATTTTAATGTGTAATTAATTTTGATATTTAAGGTATATTGATTAACTTATC
Organism: Maratus speculifer; assembly: GCA_964019185.1. Taxonomy (NCBI): domain Eukaryota; kingdom Metazoa; phylum Arthropoda; class Arachnida; order Araneae; family Salticidae; genus Maratus; species Maratus speculifer. The sequence continues at coordinate 413,015,651 of OZ025291.1, read as the reverse complement.
ATTTGATGCAGATTTGAATGTTCTGTGTAGATAGGTTAGGACCATTTTTAGTTATTCGAATATCCAAATTATCTACAGCAATCTTTTGTATTATTTTAGTTAATTGTCATGTTTTTATTATGTTAAAAATTATTCATTTTAATAATATTTTATTATCCTTAGTATTTTCTCCTTGAAATGTTAGATTTTAGATACATTTTTGCTAGTCAACATGATAGTACAAAATTACGAGAAATCATTTGATGTCTACAGTTAAAATTAATGACACTTATGAGTGATTATTGAGAAATTAGAGTTTGAAGTTTTTATATTAAACTTTAATTTGACAAACCAGTTTTTTTTTTCTATTTGCCAATAATTTATTTATTCTTATATTTTCTCCTACTTGTAATAAAATGTATGCAAAACAGACATGTTTGCTGTCTTAAACTGACAAACTGCATTTCGATGAAATTTAATATTGTTGTAAGGAAAGAAAAAAAAAATTATATATATTAATCTATTACATTGCCATTTAAAGATAAATGCACTATTCATTAATAGCTAAAGTTTAATACATTTTCAAAATTAATTATTTTAAACTATTTCTTATGTGTTTTAAAGTGTCAATCAGTTGAGGTGTCTTATGATAATGTTACGAATAGTTTATTTTTTATAGAAATATTAATTTTATTTAACTGCACTAAACAAATATTGTGTTAAAACACGGCAAATTAAATTTGTTATTAATAATTGCATTATGATTGAAAATGTCTGTCACAGCAAATTAAAAATTTTACTGATTGGTGAAGTAATTTTTAGTCTAAAAATGAGATTACCAAAGGTCACACTCAATAATGAATGCTATTTAGTTTTGAAATAGTTTTCAAATATAGAACTGAGAATTGTTAAAAGTCATTTATTTAAAGGGACTTGACACACACACACACACACACAAAAAAAAAAAAAAAAAAAAAAAAACTATAGCCTGTATTATATTTTTAGGTTCATGTTTGAATAAAGCATAGTATAATCAATAAAAAAAAAAATTACTAAATTCTGAATGTAGCAATAATAATAATAAAAAGATTTTTTTAAATTTCCTTTAAATAAAAAAAGTATGTAGTGAATGTATATGGAAAAAACGCAGAAATATAGCATTTTTTTTTTCTTTAACAAACATACAACAATATGCTTAAGTAACAGACATATAAAAAATCTGATACTTTGTTATCACACACAGAGTCTAAACATACATTTTAAAAAATTTCAGACAATTTGCTTAATTGTTGTAAAAGTCCTTGGCATTTCGATTAAAATGAAATCATAAACACTTTTCAACATCGTTGGTAAGTGTTAAAAAAAAAAAAAATGTGGACTGAGAAAAATAAATTGAAACATTGGCTTTTAAAGGGAAGCTGAATGGGAAGGCTTAATTAAATTAAGTAAACTTTCTTTATTATTTATTGAATATTTCTTAAATTTGGACAGAATGCTCTAAGAATACTAAGTATACAGATTTTAATATAAAATCTGAAATTTGACATTTATGTCATTTTTTATCAAAATGACTGGTGTTGAGTCCCCTTAAAAATTTTATTTCTGTTAAAATAAGTATTTAAATCTAGATATTGAGTATTTCGAGTGAGTTTAAGTATGCTTATGAAACACTTTTTTTTTTTTCCCCCTAAAGATACACATATGTATAATATATATTGCAGTTTTGTTGCTCCATATTTTAAATGTTATTCAAATCAGTATTATTTTTCATTGCACTTCATTACACAAGAAAAATCATACTTATTTAAATTGGTGGTTACATATTTTTGTAATTTAAAAAAAAAAAAAAATATGAATAACACTGTTCAATATGGCATCTGCTTCTTATAAGTAAAAGCCTTTTATGTTAGAATGCTGGAAAAAAAAAAAATAAATAAATAAATAAAAATAAAGACATTTAAAAGTTATTTGTAGTATAAGATTTTGATATATATATATATATATATATACAGTGTTCTCGCTGACATTTGACCAACGTTAGTAATTTGGCTAATTAAAAATAAAAAACATTCGCCAAATGAAAAAAGTATTAGCCAAATAGATTCGCCATGTAGCACAAAAAAAATCTTTAATCCTTTAATGTAACCCTTTTTTTCTGTATGTTCTAAAATAACCTGAGTTTTTATAGCTGTGACAGGGATTGTTATTAATCTAATTTCAACTATCCGCTACAAATAAAAAAATATTAAATATATATAAAATTAAATATATATAAATATATATGCATATGTATGAAAAACAAAAAAGAAAAAGCAAAAATTGAGCACTAGCAATTTGGCGAATCTAAGCGCTTGTTTACTCGCCAAATGAAGAATTTAGTCGCAATTTGGCGCATTGGCGAGCGACAGCGAGAACACTGTATATATATAATAAACAAATAATTATAATTTTAATACATTTTTGTATTGGCCAATATAATATGTATGTTTTGTTACTTAAATTTAACAGGGATTTATCCAGGCAAAATTTGTAGCTCTTTCTCAAAAATCCATTTAATAAAACAGGCCCTCTCTCAAGAAATTTCTCTTAATAAAACAGGTTCTTTTTAATAAAATAGGCCACTTTATAAATTTTTATTCCATAAAGCACTCTTCATTAATTATTTTTATTTTATTAGATTTTAGAATGTGTAACTTTTAAACAAAACAAGTTCCACAAGAAAGAAAAAGTTTATATCAAATACTTAAATAAATTAATACTAACAAATGAATGCTTCATTTGAATTTGAGTAACTGGATTTCCTCTTTCATTACAAAATATTATTTTTCACTGATATATATAACAAAAATAAGTTTTACTTCTAACAAAATGGGCCTAAAGTAAAAAACCTTGCATCAACTTTTGTTTAGTAAATGATTATAATTAAAGGTCGACCAAAACAGGCTTTTGAAACCAAAACCTAATTTCAGTAATCTTCCAATTCTTGACTAAAAACTAAAATTTAATTAAAAAAGTAATTAATGCATACCTAAAGATGCATAATATTAATTATACATGCAGTCCAAGTTAATCGTTGTGCTGCTGAGTAAAACTTTTAAATTTATTATGAAATAAAATGCAGCTAATTCATCAATGACACAAAATGATTTTCTAATTATACAAATTACATCTAATAAAAAAATATTTTGGGTATACATACTTTGATTTATCTTTTATAATGATTTTTGTAAATGATCATTTGTTGTACTAGAACTTTCTCAAAAAGAATTATTCGAAACTTTCCTACGGTTTCAAACTGAAAATTTTCTATTGCAGTTAAGCCTACAGCTTTTAATAAACACATGAAAAGTGTCTTCAAACTTTAGTCATATATGCATTTTTGCTTTATAATTTGGTTAATGCTCTTATTTTAGGGTGGAGGAGGGGGTCTGGCATATGATATTGTAAGATATCTCGAGGGGAGGAGGGGTTTGTCTTTTGATATCATTTTTGATCCACTCAAATTTTTCTCTTTTTATTTGTAATATGTTTTTTGGTACAAAATAACATGTTTTTTTTAAAAAAGATCTTATCTATTTTTATGAAAATATAAAATTATTAAAATCATTAAATTATTATAAAATTATTTAATTCTAAAATATGGAATACCCCAGCATTTGACAGTCCTATTTTTCTTCATATGTGAATGCATATATAATCAGTTTGAGAAATCATAGGTGAGGTATATTTGAAATGAAGCTTTCATTTACTAATAAGTAAAAGAAAAAGAGACGAAATGTTGCCCACTTGTTTTCCAGATAAGAATTTCTATCTGCCCTCCACCCCTTCTCTGTTCGGGGTAAATGCAACAGGACTTTATTACTGTTGAATGCATTATGTAACAGAAAGCTACTATAAAATACTTTTAAATAGTAACTATTTCTTTCAGGTGTTTTTTGATATAAAATTTTTCCATATGCAAAATGATATTGTATGGATATCTCTTCATTTGAATCGTAAAAATATGCAAAAAATAAATGTAATCAATTTTGTATATCTCTCTGAATTAATTTTTTTTATTTTTAAACTTTGATAAGAATATTATTATTGGTAGGGCGGAGGGTTCGAGGAATGATGACATATGATATTGGAAAGAGGGAAGGAGGTCAAAAATTACCAAAAAGTTGATAACTTTATATTTGCACAGCCCCTTTGCACTTATGTGTTGAGTCAGTGATGAGTGATAATCATAAACAGTGAGGTTGATAGCAATAAATTTTCTCATTTGAGCTGATGCTGCTCAAATCAGTGAGTCATCTTGAAAATTTCTGGAGGAAGAAAAGAGTTTTTTGGAATATAAATAGTTTGTCACCTAAGAATAATAAAGTTCTATCTGTATTTTTCAAAAAAATGACTTATCGATATAGAAAGGTTCTATTTGTATCTGTGAAGGTATTTCTGGATTAAAATGTCATAGTATAATTGTAATGTCATATGTAAACTATATATGACATCATTTTGATGCAAAAATGCCTTCATAGATACAAATAGAACCTTTCTGTATCGATAAGTCATTTTTTTCAAAAACACAGATAGAACCTTATTATTCTCAGGTGACGAGTTTTGATCCTGCTGATTTTTAAGCAGCATTTTTACCATAAACAAAATATCTGTCAAATTTAAGATTTTGGACCAAAAACAAATCCAAATTTTTGTTCAGTTTCTAATTGCCCATAATTAAAAGTACATAACTAAAAAATATGATTGCAATATTGAACATTTTTAATGTACAATTTTTTTTTTTTTTACTTTTTAAGTTTTAATAATTTTTTTTAGAAAAATTATAGAGAAAGCCTGTAAATGAAATTGTAGAAATTATTGATGATATAATAAACAAAGTTACCAAAGCAAATCTTGTTTATTCTCTTGTATTATGTATTCTATTGATGCAACAAGTCAAAATATATATTTGTAGATGAAATGCAATTAAAATGAAAACATGTTATTTTAATTGCTATATATATATAACCATATAGCCCAAAAAATTAAAATAAACATTCTGAAAAATTGAGGGTGGTGCAAAATCTGTTTTCTTTTTAGTATTCTTAAAAGCTATAGGAAACATGCAATGTATGTCTAGAAACAGAAAGCTGTAACTTTTGTTGAAAGTCGTATTGTTATTAAATGCTTTTGTTTCTTAAATTAGCTTTTCATTTCTTTTTTTTGAGAGATTGCTGCAGATGAAAACTTTGTGTTGTACCCTGTATTTGCTCTGTGATACATTTATTTACCAAAATCCTTGTGCATATACTGTGTAAGATATGAAAACTTGTTGATATTTTGTTTTAAAAACTGTCAATAAATTTATTTTTCAATCATAACTGTATTTGTTTTTAATGTATTACATTGTCTCTGAATTTTATGGCTGTGGAAATGTTCTTCAATTAGGAGTAAAGTGTAATACTGTTATTTATTAACTGTCAACAGTTGGTTATTTTTTAGAATATGTTTGTTGGTATGCAATTGAAATTTGACATGTTTTATATTTCATTGGAGTATTTAAAAAAAAAAAAAAGATTGATTTTGCTTTTTAAAATTTCTTATTTTTGTGACAAATGACATTTTTTTCATGTGAAAAAAGTATTCATCAATTTCTGCAAAACTTAAGTTTGAATTTTTATATATTTTTTCCGTTCCTTTAGAGAGCCAAATATTTGGGACATAGCTAGGAACATGCCGAAATTGCTTTCATTAGAGAGTCGGATATACGGGTCAAACATAGGGGTCGCGGATAAAAAATTGGACACTCCAACGGCAGTTATTTCGTCTGCGATTTCCTACCTTTGACCCGAATATCCAACTCGAATCCAATCCCGAATATACACTCTAGTAAAATGGGAAAAAAATGAAAAAATTTATGCTGAACACATTTAAATGCTGAATTACACAAATTAAAGACACTAAGAAGCAGAAAGGGTTTGACTTGGGGCGATGAAGCTACCGAACAACCTCAGCTACATGTTGCTTACATGCTTTAACCACAAACTGAGGAGAATTGTCCAAACGTTAGCATTTTCTATTATAAGTTACTCTCTGAATTTAATGGTGAATGCAATAAATGTTAAAAGAATGTAGTCATGCATACAATAAATAGAATAAATCCAACTGGCATGAAAAATTAGAGCCAGGAATCGAACTTGGATCCACAGCTGGCTAGGCTGTTACCCTAACCACTGCAGTGGTTAGCAGCAGTGGTGTAGTCGTAAAAAAAACAGACGGTATATGCTCTGAGAAGACGGCACACTCTAAAGGCAATCTAGAATGTAGACACTATAGCTTTCTTGAGGAACAGGGTTTACGGTGCTCCTTGAAAAAATCCAGAAGGTATATGGCGTATACCCGTGTATACCCTCCACTGCATCCCTGGTTAGCAGTGGTTAGAGCAACGGCCTAATGCGCTGTGGATCCAAGATCGATTCCTGACTCTGGTTAATTTTTCCCTCCAGTTGGATTTATTGTAAGCATGTCTGCATAATATTTGTATATGCTTTTAACAAATAAATGCAGACATTATTTATGTGTGCATGTGTTTTTAAGAGGGTAGATCACAAGAAGTAGCTAGAAAATGATCGTATTTAAAGCAGCACAAAAAACTCTGTAGTTTCTTAACCATTGAATGAAATGCAAGTTTTTTTTTTTTTTTTTTTTGGTTGTTGTTACATTCACACATTCTTATGGTTTGATAAAATATTCAAATGCACATACATTTAGTGACATTAATTAATTAAAAAACCTGGCAAAAGTGGCTTAAGAAAAATATAAATATTGAAATATGCATTTTTTGTGCACAATTTTATAAATTTTACTGCAGATATGTGTTTAATGTTTCATATTTTGTTTCTTACAATACTAAATTTTACACTGAACTAAATTTGAAAGTACATTGAAATTCTTTAGCTTAGTAATTAATGGCTTTTCTAATCATATTTACTAAATTTCACTAAAAAATTTATGCTTATTTTTTTCAATCCACAATATTCTGTGAGATAAATCAGACTAAATTGATGTTCAGCATAATTTATATAACATACAAACTAATAATATATATAATTTCAAGGTTCTGCACTGGGTTTCATAATGGTATGAACACTTAGTAATTTTAAACACTTAGTAACTTAAAACTGGGACATTTTCCCCTGTCAAAACTTCTCAAAAACTATGCTCCCGCCCGCGAAGCTCGAATTTTGCAATTATAAGAAGGGTTTTCGACTCCTCGATAAATCTGTTCAGTTGTTCCTTATTATCAACACTCATAACACAGTTGTCTACATAAAATGATTCTAACAGTTTAAGCGTAGTGTTTTTAAATTACTCTGGTGCGTTTTTTAAATGATATTCTAACGTGGCACCTAAAAAATAGGGGCTACAGGAAATGCCAAATACTACTCTTCTATGTTGAAGCGTTATCATTTTTTTGAGGGTCCCATTCTTCATACCACAGAAATTTCAAGAATGAGCGATCTTTTTCTGTAATGCCAATTTGAAAAAAAGTCTTTTTTATGTCAGCAATTACTCCAATTTTTCACAATCTAAATCTATTTAAAATAGAAGAAATCAGTTCTACGAGGTCAGGCCCCTTTTCAATACAGTCATTTATAGATGGCGAATCCTTTTACCGAGCTGAACCATCGAAAACTGGCCGCACCTTTGTAGTGGAGTTTTCTTTAAACATCGCTCCGTGAGGGAGGAAATGCTCACTACCTAATGTTTTTCTCTGATCAACCTTTTCTGTTATTGTCTCGTCTAACCATTCATCAAGTGTTTGATTATAATCACTTAACTTTCCTACCCTTTTTAACGAATCGACGCATGTTTTTAATCTACGTCGAGCAATATTTTCGTAACTGGGTAAACGAGGGTGGCCCTGTATCCATAGAAGACTAACTTCATACCTACCCTCGTCATATATTCTAATATTACTGAGAAAATGTTTTTCAGTGGCTAATTTTATTTCCTCTCTACTTTTTTTCTCCCCAGGATCGCGAATTCCTAAAGTGTCAAGATGCCATAACTCGGTAATTTTTGCCTCTTTGACGTGCAGCGAAAAAATTAGATTGTTCTTATTCTTATTTTCATAACCTTCAGTTTTCCCAAGAATTGTCCAACCTAAATGAGTGCCCATGCAAACTAATCTGCCCTGTAATTGTTTTAAATGTCCGGTAAATAATTTCCCGGCGGCATCTACACCAATTAACACATGTATTTCATCAGGAAAAATTTCATATAGTAAATCATTAACTTTAGTGACTCTATCAGTAAAAAATTCCATACCGCTTTATTTCATTAATAAAGGGTCCTTCCGGTATAGGTAAAATTTCAGAGCAAATTTTTTATTGGTTTAATACCTCAAATTTACATCAGAAACTATTATCCATATTTCCCAAATTAATCAAATATTTATCGGGTAGTAGTTCTTCACATTGTCGCCCCCCCCCCCCAAAAAAAAAATGCTATGCAATATTATGCAACTTATACAACTTATATACTTATGCAACTATATCCTAACATTTTAGCAGCAAATTTCGATATATATGATCGTTGCGAACCCGTATCATATAAAATTCTAACACTTCGTACGATATCCCCGTTGTATATACATACAACCAATGTTTGGAGCAAAACTCGTTTTCTAGAAGTTGTATTCGCAAGCATACAATTTTTATTAGTAGTTGAATCCTGTTTAGAATTACCGCCTAAATTAATTTTACTTTTTTCTATGCACATGAACTGGTGATGATTTTTACCGCAATGAGAACAGTTAATTTTAATTTTACAAACTTTTGCTAAGTGGTGACATTGAAGCAACGAAAGCATGCTCCTTTTCTTAATAAAGCATCTTTTCTTTTCGCCAGTGTCATTTTCCATACCGCTCTACAATTTTGACTACGGTGTTTGTTTCGCAAAAAATGCACAGTTCTTCCAATTTTTTATCATCCACATTATACAGTTCGGCCGCCGTAGGAAGAGAAAAATGCTTAACTTTTCCATCGAATTTTGTTTGTCTGTTTACTGAAACATCTTTAAACCGAAAGAAAACCCACTCTTAGCTAATTTAACCTTTTGCTCTATCTCAACTTCAATCTGTAAAAATTGCATTAAAATATCTAATTTATTAATTCCCTGATTTTTATCTTTATCCTTAACAGTTAAAGTGCCATGATGTCTTTCTTATAATTTAAAAATATCTGAAGGCAATGCCGATTCAACCAATGGATATAAAATCGATGAATAATTTTCGCTTGATACTCCTAACATTTTTAATGATCGAAGATATGTTTCGATTTTATCAAATAATTTAACAAGAGACAGTTTCTGCCCTTGTCCCAAGGAATTATTAATAACTAATCCTAAGACTTCGCGTATATATACTTCAATTAAAAACACCTGTTCTACCGAACCGTGCTTTCAACGACTGTATCGCTTCTGGATAGTTCTCGATTGTGGGGGGAAAAGAATCGACTATTTCTCTAGCTCGCGATCCCTTTTGTGTGACCATGATTAAATACTGCATTTTGTCCCCATTAGCTATATCCTTATGTTCGTGATTTTTCTCAAATTGTCCCCAGAAAGCTAACCAATTTTTAATTTCTCCGTTGAAAGGCTGAAGCTCTAATTTCGGTAATTTAAATTTTCTTCTAGTCGTCATGCCATCTAACAATAAAAAAGTATCCTGATTCTGATTTTTTTTCTAATTTTTGTATATAACGTGATAATTTGTTTTTGTTTCATAATAACTTGTATTACATTTATCTATAGAATCATATTCGGAAACAAAAGCATCATGCTTGCACGTTGGGTCTTCAGACAAATTATCTAAAATCTGTTTATCTAAACTTACTAGTTCGTTTTGTTTGGTTTCTAGTCTAATTAAAATTGAAGAAAGGCTATCTAAATCATCACAATTAGCCTGTATAAGTTCTTCTATTTCTTTAGTTAATTTCGTGAAGTTAGAACGCACTGGCGTCCTTAACTTTCTTAGTTTTTCCATAACTTTAGATCAAAATTTCTAATTACTTATTCATTTAACTACGGAGCACCCGATCCCGGCAGGGATGCCACTTTTATGTGACAACTCCGACTGCCTAAATTAAATAATCACAGCCAGAGCTGCTACACAAAGAAATATCAATATAATAATTGATTCTAACATTTTCATAGAACATAAATTAGGCAAAATATAAAAATTCTTACCTCCAAAATTCCAAATTCGGGAATCGGGTGTCCGGATGTCCTAATTAAGCCTTGGCAGCATCATTAATAAGAAACAACTAGTGTAGTCCTAGTGTAGTTTTCTTATTTTAATTACAGAACGATTCACAAAACATTTACACACAAACATTAATATTATTTACATACTATTCTGCACTGACGATATCAAAACTACATCTTTTTTGCGTATAACTTCAAACTATTCTAAAAAACAAAAAGAAAAAAGTTAATAAACAAATTGTTCTTTGGTAATAAAATGTTCCTAATAAATGTGATTCTTACGCAACACTTTTAGCCGACAGGTGGTCGGATGTAGGAATATGAAAATGTATTTACAAATCCCAACAGAGGTAGGTATGTTGTCTTAATTATTCAAATTGCTTATGAAATTACTTCAGTTGCAGAATGGACTGGTGTGGCTGCAAAGATGTTCAGTCTTGAAAAATCTTTACTTCAGAAGATGATAATTGATTTGCAATAAGGTATTTCCTTGCAAAAGTAATAAACTCTATCATCTGAAGAATTTTTGAGATAAACATATTTTAGAAAAGTATAAAATTTGAAAAAAAAAAATGGCTATAAACTTGGCAGTTATGTCTGGCCACGTATGTATGCGAATCAACTTTCTCCAAAATGAACTTTTATTAAGAACAAATGAGGATTCCAGAAGTTATGGGTTGTAAGTGACAAAATTGAAAGGAAAAATGAACTAAGTACAGAGACGACTTGAAAATGTGCTTTTTCCTTTTCAAGTAAAGAAATATAAATGATTTTCTAATTATGTGCTGCGTTCTAGTGATAAACCTCTTTTGCCGAATAATAATCATTATTGATTAATTATAAATTTAAAGAAAATTGCACTCTACTTTTTTTACAGTTATTGAAATGAGAGTTCAAATCCCACAATGAAATAAAAGCCAGTTTCCTACTTCAATTCAATCAATTATAATTGATGTTCAAATTTAATGTCAATTATCTTTGAACTAAATTTACTGCAAATCGAATTTTTGACACTCCCTTAGCTTATGAGGTCGTCGAATATTGTTTGACAATAACAAATGCCCACTTTGAAGACATTCTTCGCACGTGAACATAGCTGTTCACCACTTGAATCAAACTATAAAAAAAATGGCTCAAAACAATAAGTGCAATTTTTCGCGTATTTTTTTCAACGAGTTCTTGTCTGTACTATATTATTATGTGGATGCAAAAATTTTAAAAACACACGTGATTGTAGTAATCTTTCAGAACGAATATCTGAATTCTCTATTTTCTATTATATGTATGTGTATATGGGTGATTCTCAAAATAGGGGACGATTTCAAAAATGAAATCTTAAAAAAATTACTGTTAGCAAAATTTCTGAAAAAAATAGGTGTTAATATAGTATCAGGTATACTTTCCATGTAGTCAGCAGAGCTAAATATTTAAAAATTAACTTAAAAAAAATAATTAGTATTTTTTGAGCCATGCTAATGACAAAACAAATTGCATGGAATAAATATATTAAGAAATTTTTATTTTCTTCCTGTTTAAATATTTTTTTTCTATATTTATTAGCCTTCCTTTTCAGCAAATGGTTTCCATTTTTACATATATACATATAAGGAGAATAAAAACATTGCCAAAGAGCAAACTTTGTTACATGGAGCAACATTCTGACACTAACAATGTAAGAAGCTGTCTTAGTGATTTTTCTACAGATTTAATGCATATTTTACGGATAATAAATGTAATACCTAAATTTATATGTAAAATTAAACTTTATAAAGGATACAATATAAGCACTGGTTACATTTATGTACATAGGAGTCTTTAGCATGGACAGAAAAACCATGCTAATGACACTGATATCTGTCCATGCTAATGACAAATTTTAATTTAAATAAAATTATCAGCCATAATATAATCACAATGCAATATTCCTTTCTGGGGCTTTTTAAAACACAAAAGTTCTGTGCAAATAAATAAAATAAAAATTTTAACTATAAAATAAACATGAAAATTATTATCCATTCTAATGACATAGAATTGATGTACTCCCCTAATATTCAATTTCTATTCTTAAAATACAATACATGCTTCTATTTTCTGGCTGGTATAAAATGGCTACTTGTTGCCATGGAGAAATTTTATATTTTCAAACTATTGTCATATGTGAAAATAAAATTTTGATTAATAAACAGCTGTTTTAGTATGACCTTGTTTTGAAAATCGAATATGGAGGACAAACTTTAATTCTTTTTTTATGTACTATAATTTTATTTTTAAAAAGAAATTTATTGGATAAATCATCTCCTTGATTAACATAAAGAAAGAATAACATTTGTTTATTTTATAAAAATCATATTAACTCTTGAAAAATGCTAGTATACACAAGGCACAGCTGCTGTGGACATCCATGCTAATGACATTTTGAATCTTTATTCTGTTCTTTTAAGGTGTTTTTAACTAAAAAGTGAGTAATTCTTGAGTGCAAATAATGAATAATATTAAGAAAAACATATCTAAATATAAAAACATGACAGAAAACCTCTCAATTTTTTTTGTATGCCGAAAGACATAAATTGTCCCCTATTTTGAGAATCACCCATATAAAAATAAAATTTAAGGTGATGAGTGATATTACTTACTAGCCGCCTATGGCAACCAGATTGGTCTCCATTAAAAGTATTCTACGCATTCCATCATGTTATTTTTAGTCTTAATTTATTTTACTTCTTCAATCATTATCCAAATCGGAAGATTCCGACCAGAGAAATTAAGAACTGTTTGCAATCATGGTAGCATTTCATAATTTATTATTTCACAATTTATTAGGTTTAGTAAGAAGTTTTAAAGCGTTTTTCAGAGAAATGAATATGCAGTTAAGAGCTGAGAATAATATCTTTATTCATCAAAAAAATCTCCATCATTATCTAACACCTTTTGCCATCGGTCGGGCAGTTGACGGATGCCAGCAGTGTAGAATAATTCGTCTTTTGACGCGATGAAGTCATCAACCCAATTTCGCACTTCGTCCACTGTCCAGAAGTGTACAGAAGACAAGGCATTCTGCATCGATCGAAACAAATGGTAGTCTGAAGAGGCTATGTCAGGACTATACGCCGGGTGTTCCAAAACTTCCCAGCCAAGAGTTACTAATGTGTCCTTGACTGGTTTTGCAACATGAAGCCTGACATTGTCATGGAGCAATTTCACGAGGCGCAAACCTTTTCCAGTAAATGGACGTTTTTGACCGATTTTCTGGTTTAATTGAAGCAATTGTTGCTTGTAGAGTTCAGCTGTTACACTTATACCAAGCTCCAACAGTTCGTAATAGAGCACACCCTTCATATCCCACCAGATGCAGAGGAGAACTTTTTTGCAGTGAATGGATCATTTTGGCGTTGATGTTGCTGCGTCGTTAGGATTCAACCAATAGTTTTTACGTTTAGGATTGTCATAACATATCCTTTTTCATCTCCCGTCACGATTTTCCACAAGAAAGATTTTCTCTGTTGCCTGTTCAGCAGATTCATGCACTTGAAGACACGCTCATCCTTGTTTTTCTGGCTCAATGCATGTGGCACCCATCTTCCTGCCTTCTGAAGTTTTCTCATTGCCTGTAAACGATTACAAATCGTTTTTTTTTTTTTTTTTTTTTTTTTTGGATACCCCTAATTGTTCGGCAAGTTCTTTTTGCGTCTGAGATGCATCTTCATCAAGTAGAGATTGCAAATCCTCATGACTAGCCTTCAGTGGAGCCATGGCCAACTTCATTAGAGGCCTTGGAAGCTCTTGGCTGTTAGGACGGAATTTATGACATCATATCATGTTTAACCAATCGGCAAAGACAACTCTTGTTTGTAACGCCCCTTGCAAGGACAACTTCCTCACGAGATTGGATAGACGGAGATTACGTCATTAATTCCGTCGTGAGACCCGCCTAAAAAGCAAAAGCTTCCGAGGCCTCTAATAAAGTTGGCCGTGGTGGAGCGCCGCTATGCTGTCGATCGCTAACATCAAAATCACCTTCTTTAAAACGCCGAAATCAAAATTCGCATGTACTTTTCGATACGATTTCCTCTCCAAGAACAGAACAGATTGATTGATATGCTTTTGAAGCACTTTTTCCTTGGTGAAATTCATAACGAATGCAGTGACGAATAAATGACTTATCATATGGCATCTTTGATCTTCAAAATTTCAACTTTGCTTTTACTTATCTCCAGATTTTGTGTCAATTTGAAAACGCTGAAATAGGTCTTATCACATGACACAAATGCGGTCTGCTGATTGGTGCGTTATTTCGCATTAAGCGCCAGACAAAATTCGCTTTAAAACTTTTTACTACACCTAATAATAATGAAAAAGCATGCTTTTTTTTCATTAATTTCGTTTCTGAGTCTACAAATATGACAATAAAGATACGTGAATTCAAACTGTAAACAACGCCGCAATTTTACCTAGTATGATGTCTTAAGACATAACAAAACTATCACGTCATTATCTACAATGATGTCATAAGAATATTGTCCATTTATTGTTAAAAAACTTGCTTTACGAACCTCCATGATACAGTGGCGTGGATGGTTCGAGTCCAGCTAGAGGTATGGGTGTCTGTTGTCTGTGTTGTCCCTGTGCAAATGTATGTACTGGATATTCCGTAATAAAGTATTCTATATGGTTTCTTGTGATCATTGGAGGTTATGCCGGCGAATAGCTGTAGCGCCTACCTCAAAGCAAATAAATACAAATACCTCCATGATTATTTTTTTTTCTGTTCGTGATTTAATGAATCTTTTACAGTAGCGTCTATACCCCGCCCCAAACTTTGGCTCTTATCACAAATGCACCCAAGAAAATCCCCATGCTGCCGAAAATGGGAATTAATAGTTTGATACCTGCGTTAATAACAATTTTGCTCATTTTAGAAATTTATATATTTAAATGGATTTATTTATTTTATTTATTTATTTAAATTTATTTATTAATTTATTTATTTAAAAAAGTTTAAATTTATTTATTTAAATTTTATTTATTTAAATGTTTATTTATTTATTTAAATGGGGGCGTAGCGCTCATACACGCGTTAGTGATTCCGGTGTTGATGAGTTTCATACATTTTAGTGATTCCTGCACAGCGAGTTTCGTGGATCCAGTGATGTTTTTTTTTTGTTTTAATGGGCGCGCAGCGCTCATACACGCGTTAATGATTGTGGCTTTGACGAGTTTCGTACATTTTAGTGAATCCTGCACAGCGAGTTTCGTGGATCCAGTGATGTTTTTTTGGTTTTAATGGGCGCGCAGCACTCATACACACGTTAGTGATTGCGGCATTGACAAGTTTCGTACATTTTAGTGATTTTTGCAAGCGACTTTCGTGGATACAGTGATGTTTTTTTGTTTTAATGGGCGCGCAGCGCTCATACACACGTTAGTGATTGCGGCGTTGGCGAATTTCGTGCATTTTAGTGTTTCCTGCACAGCAAGTTTCGGGGATCCAGCGATGTTTTTTTGTTTTAATGGGCGCGCAGCGCTCATACACACGTTAGTGATTGCGGCGTTGGCGAGTTTCGTGCATTTTAGTGTTTCCTGCACAGCAAGTTTCGGGGATCCAGCGATGTTTGTCTGTCTGTCTGTTTGTTTGTTGATTTGTTTGTTTATTTGCCTGTCTGCTTGTCGGTTTGTTTGTTCGTCTGTCTGTTTGTTCGTTTGTCTGTTTGTTTGTTTGTTTTTGTATGTCTGTCTGTGTGTTTGTTCGTCTGTCTGTTTATTCGTCTGCCTGTTTGTTCGTCTGTCTGTTTGTTTGTCTGTTTGTTTGTTTTTGTCTGTGTCTGTTTGTTCGTTTGTTTGTTTGTTTGTTTGTCGGTTTAATTGTTTGTGAGTTTGTCTGTCGGTTTGTTTGTTTTTGTCTGTCTGTCTGTTTGTTTGTCGGTTTGTTTGTTTGTCGGTTTGTTTGTTTTTACGTCTGTTTGTTTGTTTGTTTTTACGTCTGTTTGTTTGTCTTTTAGTTTGTCAGTTTATTTATTTGTCTGTTTGTTTGTTTGCCTGTTTGTCGGTTTTTGTTTGTTTGTCTGTTTGTCTTTCAGTTTGTCAGTTTGTTTTTTATATTTGTCTGTTTGTCTGTTTGTTTGTTTGTTTTTCTGTCTGTTTGTTTGTCTGTTTGTATGTTTGTTTGTCGGCATGTTTCTTTGTTTCTCTGCCTGTTTGTTTATTTGTAGTATCGTCAAAAAACGGAAATCAAGAAACCATATCGTCAAGAAACCATATCTTCCGTTTAAAAAAGGGAAATTATCGGCAGCATGGGGATTTTCTTGGGTGCATTTGTGATAAGAGCCAAAGTTTGGGGCGGGGTATAGACGATAGTATCTTTTACGGCTTATTTATTTTTTAGGAATGCGATATTAAACTATGAATGTCAATTTAAATTCAGTGTGTGTTATCTCAAAATATACATACTTTTTAAAAAGTGTAAATTAGAAACAATGCTTTTATGTTGCAATAAATTATTTTGGTTTAGGTTATTATTAATACTATTAATTATTATGTGATTGTGCATATAAAAAAATAAAAAGGTTGCGCGAAAGGTTTTGTCAAATTTCTTTTCTCGCCAAGCACTCACTTTCTTTTGCTAATTACCTATGCTGGAAAAATACATTTAGTATTGTATTTTAAATGAGATGAATGAATCAGATATACATATTTTTTAATCTGTGTTATAAATAAAAGTTATGTATTTTAAATGAAATAAGTTATAGTTTTATGTTTCAAATGAAACTGGCATATGGCATAAATTTAATATAGGAGGACCAATTACACTGTTTGATAATATAATAAATAATAAAATCAGCTCATCAGTGTATACTAGATGTTAAATTTTTTTTATTAAAATTTATGCACTACTTACAAGTAAAGCAGAGTTGATTTCCCTACAGTTTCGAACAATAAAACTTGTTCATCATCAGGGAAACATTAGAAGATAAAAAACTAACACGTTACACAGTTCACATAATACAATACTAGAAGCAAAAACCCGCCTTTCTTCTGAAGGAAATCCAAATTCGCATGTGAATGCAGCCGTGGCGCCATCTATAGTGTAGAGATCAAATTAAAGTTCATTCGAACTTTATTTCTGTTTTTAGAAAGTCTATCCAGGAAATAGGTACAAAATAGGATAAATTATCGTTACATAGTTGGTTATTGGGTGTTATAATTTCTATTGATTCACGAATTTTAGACTTATGGGGGTTCGTTTGCCGGTAAATAATTCTTGCGTTGTTATAATCAATTGATTGTACTTCATTTATGGAACAGAGTCTTGATATGGATGTGCTTGGTTTATTATACTTAATACAGTAAAACCTCCATAACGGACACTCCCGAATAGCGGACACCTCTATTTAACGGACAATTTACCGATCCCCACTCCCAAAATCTAAATTTTTATATGTTTAACCTCTGAATAACGGACATTCCGAATAGCGGACAGTAATTTTGGGAATAAAGTATGAAAAATTGTTTTTTAACGAGGAGAAAAAAAGTAAAAAGCCTCTAAATTTGTCAGGGCAATGTGTTCAAAATATTGGGATCACAGACAAATGTAGAGAGTGGGCCGGGAAGCTAATTTCCGTTTACTCAAGGATACAGCGCTTGGCGAAATTCAAGGTGTGCCAAATGCTATTCCACCCATCATTCACTCCTCTTCCGAGATTCCTTGATAACATCGTACAGTGTCGCCATCTACTGAAAAAATGTATTATACAAATAATTTATTTGAAAAGAAAAAAAATAATAAATTTAATGGAATTTTCTTTTTATATACGACCAAATATTAATTAAATATATACGAGTAACTTGTTGTGTTAACTTAATTTGTAAATTTTAATGTATATTTCTTTACATTTCTTATAGTATTTCAGTTTATAATGAATAATATAATAATGAAAAAATAAAAAAAGAACGAAAGAGAGCTGTTATTGTATTCGGATAAATTACATGATAATAGCTAAAAATAAATTTTATTTTGTTTAATTTATTTTCTTGTTAAGTATCAATTCAAGAACTTTATAAGAAAATACTGAGATCTGTTATATCAATTTTTTATTTATTTATTTATTTTACTAATGTGATATAAATCACTAAGTATAGCAATGCACTAAGATTGATAAATTAAAACTTCTTAATGTTGGAAATATATATGAATATATTCATAAATATCAACATATGTACATAGTATGTATGAACTTATACATTCATACATGTCTGCTTAAATATTATGTATGTGTATATTATATAGCTGTTATATAGTTAGGTCATTTAATTATATAGTTAGAAAATGTACATAATTTCGATATCATCTGTTCCGATCTATTCAGATTTTGATGTTGTACAAATATATCATTAACGTTGATAACATATTAAAAAAAAAAAAAAAAAAAAAAAAAAAAAAAAAGTATAGTTTCCAGATTCTAAGAATCATAAAAAAAAAAAAAAAAAAATATATATATATATATTTCAATTAATAATAAATTGTGTTAAAATTAAAATACTTTTTATACTTGGAAATTTTTCATTTGAAATAAAATATGTTTAGGAACTTACACCAACTTTTGTGACACTGATTTAATGCACCCTTCCTATTCATAAATTGATAAGTCTAAACTAAATATACATGCATATGCTGATTGAATTTGTACAAAGTACAAATACAAAACAAAGATCACGTTTTATATAAAAAAACCACCTTAAAAGTTTTTATCTAATATAGATTGTTTTTTTTTTTAAATGTTTAATATCTTACTAGATACTGAAAATTGAAGAGAACTAATAACAAATCACTAAACGAAAACATTAAAAACATTAATTATCTGTTTAAATGATAATACTTATTAATATTAGTTATATATGTAATAATTAATAATGTTAATTAATATAATTTTATAATTATATATATATATGTGTATATATATTAATATTAATTAATAAATAGTTAATATTAGTTATATATATTTAAATATTGATAATTTTTTAAAAGAAAAACTTAATAAAAAGTTAATTAAATCCAATTGATTTTATAAATCATCAGATTTTAAAATATTCACCTTTTTATATAAACATTTTAATAACAATTTTAATTTTTCTTAAGAAAGGTGTTATAGTAAAAATTTTTTACTATAACGCCTTTCTTAAGAAAAATTAAAATTGTTATTAAAAAGAAAAACTTAAATTATGTTTGTGGAAGATTAAAGATTTTCCTTTTTTTTCTTAAATTATTATCATTAATTAAGTACATAGAAATATTAAAATTTGAATATTTATAATTAATATTTTTATGTTTCACTACTTTATAATTGTAAATGAAACAGTAATTATTAAAATAAATACTAATAAATATTATATATATATATATATATATATATTGTGTGTGTGTGTGTATGAATGATGCCTCATTTTAAAACATAAGAACTTTAATAAATTGGTTTTACTAATTTGATATTAATCTCTTACAACACGGTGGTAGCATAACTAAAATAAAAATATTTTTTATATTTTATTTTAATAATTATTGTATTTTAAATTATATTTATTTAATTATTAAAAAGCAGAATTTAAAAACGTATATTAATTATTTAAATTTATTTCATATTAAACTTTATGTAATAAAATTTTAAATAAAATTTTATAACTTAATTGTAATTAAAATTTAATTGTCTAATTGACAATAAAACTAATACAAAGTAACTGAGTTTTATAACATTCTTTATTGATTACTTAAATAAAAATCAAAACAAAAATCTACAAGAGCAAGGACACAACTCGCAATCTTATAATTACAAGCTTTCTGCTTTAACCACCTCGCTATGCCTCGGATACTCTACAACAGCTTCCAAGTGCCTCATATACAACAAAAATTGTAAGTAAAATGTCTGAAGCAGCCATGATGCGCGAGAAAATGCGTAGATGCTAGTCAAAACATTTGGCACACCTTGAATTTCGCCAAGCGCTGTATCCTTGAGTAAACGGAAATTAGCGGCCGGGAAAAATCTTTCCTCCCATGTTCAGTATTAAATTCAGGGGATGGTCCGGAGGAACATTACCTCCCGGAGCATCACAATTCCCGCCTCCACTCCCCTCTGTAAGATTTGAGATTTTATGCTTTTAAAAAATGGCAAAATACAATGAGCAGTTACACTTTTTTTTAAAGATGATTCAGAAAAATCAAAACTATTAACAGGGTTAAAATTTCTCATTGAAAAAAAATTACATGTAATCTTTAAAAGCAAATGAAACTTTTAAAATACATTTTTTTCCGTAAGAATGTAATAAACAGTGTACGTGTACAAAGGTATGTACCATTTTATTTCAATTTTATTGCTTAAAAAATTATTTTAATTTATAATTAATCATACATTAGAATTTTAGGACATATAAAAGTCAATTAATGAAACTTTAAACATTTCTTAACAGTTTTTGAATCTCCACGATTTTTCCCAATAGCGGACAGTTTTCGCGCTCCCGAGGTGTCCGTTATTTGGAGGTTTTACTGTATCTCTTTTATGTTCGTTAAGCCTTTTGCTGAATTTTCGACCAGTCATTCCTATGTTATGACCAACCATGTAACCAACTATAAATAACCAACTATGTAACGATAATTTATCCTATTTTATACCTATTTCCTGGATAGACTTTCTAAAAACAGAAATAAAGTTCCAATGAACTTTAATTTGATCTCTACACTATAGATGGCGCCACGGCTGCATTCACATGCGAATTTGGATTTCCTTCAGAAGAAAGGCGGGTTTTTGCTTCTAGTATTGTGTTATGTGAACTGTGTAACGTGTTAGTTTTTTATCTTCTAATGTTTCCCTGATGATGAACAAGTTTTATTGTTCGAAACTGTAGGGAAATCAACTCTGCTTTACTTGTAAGTAGTGCATAAATTTTAATAAAAAAATTTTAACATCTAGTATACACTGATGAGCTGATTTTATTATTTATTATATGGCATAAAATTTGGCAAACCTGCACTCGGCTAGCATAAAAGCACCAAAATGGCAATCATGCATATAAAAATGTGAAGTGGGGAGACTTGGAAGTGTTGATGACATTGGGCTTTTATAATATAGATTAGCGACTTATCACGCTGGCTGACATGAAATTGGCTGCTTAGCATATAAAGAGTGAAGTGGGTAAGCCCGGAAGTGCTGACAGTCACATGACTTAGGCTTTTATTATATAGAGGATGTAAATTTTTTTCTTTGGACCTCGATAAAATGTTTCAAAAGTATTGGGATCTCACTTAAAATGACTTGCCGTTCCCTGGTATAGAGTATAAAATAAATGCGATGTGCTTCCTCATACAATGTAATTTCTTCTTTTTATTCATAAAACCTGTCGTAACTCTGTAGATAGGTATCTGCTGACTTGGGAATGACGTCGTTCGATTCACTATAAAAAAAAATATATGAAGACTAATGCCATATTTGATCTAGATAAAAAATGTTTATCATAATTCCCCCCCCCCCCCTCAACAAATGGCAAACAACTCTTTTATTTGGGAACTCATCGAATCTTTATTTCTAGTACAAAAACGAAGTTCTTCCCGAATTTTCGTGATTGATTGACAGTTGTCGTCTGTTACCCAATACAGTGAAACCTCCAAATAAGGGACACCCATGGGACCAGAACTTTTATCCCTTAAATAGAGGTGTCCCTTATTCGGAGTTTTTTAGTTTTTTAAAAATTAATCATTCATAAGGACATAAAAAATAAGAAAATATTAAAATTTAAGTTTAAATGTACCCAAGGGTTATAAATTACATTAATTAAGCACAAAAGTGATAGAAAATTAATTAATTTCATTTTTAATTGATTACTTAATTAGTAAATGATTTGCAGAGTTGTTGATTTGTATTTTTTACGTAAATGTTTCTATAATGCAAAAAGTGCAATAATATTTTAAAGAGTCTTACTTGTGATGTAATCAATAAAAAAGTGACTGTTATGCAGATTTCAATTCTTCTACTACTAAACTTTTCAGACATTCATTTACCCTACTCAGTCCTTCATTATAACAGTATTTACGAAAAAAGTATTCAACTGCTTTGCATATTTTAATGCATCTGTAACGTTCTTTATTTCACAATTTTCTTTTCTCTTTCATTTTCAGAGTCATCCCTCACAATTGTCTGCACTGTCACCTCTTGCTCTGATAGTGATAAACACACTTCGATAATTTCATCTGAATTGTGGATAAATAAATGCTCATCAGTTGAGTTGCATATCTCTGTACCAACATAACTCATATAACCAACATATCTCAAATGCAAAAATCAACCCCTTTAACATTTTGCATTCGTATATCCAGTGTGCCTGGTCAGCATTTTTCTTTGCAAAATTTGCTTTTGTCATACAGTAACAAAGGAAAATAAAATTTGTCATTTAATTAGTTTCTTTTTTGATATTATGTACTTGAGGGATTTTTTTTTAAAGTGGTATCAACTGAATAAAATTTGTGTAAGAAATGCCCAAATCGAAAGGGTTAATCTCCTTTTCAAGTGTCCCTTAAATCGAGTGTCCCTTATTCAGAGGTAAATACATTACGCTTCCTACACCAAGGGATTGGGACCGGAACTTTTGTCCCTTAAATAGAGGTGTTCCTTATTCGGAGTGTCCCTTATTTGGAGGTTTCACTGTATTTGGTCAATTTCACCCGTATTATGATTTTCAAAGATATTGGAACATAATATTTATTTACGACCTTATCCTTCTGAAATCTAAAAACATTAAATGATTATTTTAGACTTACATAGAAGAAATACATGCACATGTACACTATATTGCCATTGATTATGGGACACTTGCGATTTTAGACATTTTACTAAATATCTAGAAAAATACATGAGGAATCATCTCGAAACTCTTAGTGTATAAATATAATAGTATACGTCATACATCTCCGTGAAGATTTTTTACCGAAACGCCATAGGGGACAGTCAACAAATTAAAAAAGAATGAATATCTTTTGAATAACCCTGTCAAAACTAATGTAGCAAAAGCGCTCAAACTCTAGATTATGATTGAATGCCTTATTGTAATACACTGTGTTCTTTTTTATGCAAATAGCATGCACACTCGCAGAGTAATTAAGGTTTTTATAAAAATGGTCCCAAATTTTTCCAAGTTTTTCCATTATAATTTTCAGAGTTCTTAATATAAAATAATATTTTTTTCAGAAAATATGACAAACAACATTGCACACAGTACCCTGTAATCAGAATTGAAAAATAATAAAAATTGTATGAAAAATGAGAAGGTTTACTACATAATTTTTTACTGCGCATGCGTCAAAGATATCAAAATTTCATTTGCATATTATGTTAGCTAAATGTATAGAGCAACTTTTGTAAAAGTCTCAAAATCATAGCTTGAAAATTCTGAAAGTAATCGTCTATAGAAAAAGGACAAAATCCGTTGTTTCCAAAATGAAGCAAAAAAATGAGAGATTTTATCCAAATGCAGTAGTACATCCCATATTGTGTATTCTATATTGACACTAATCAATGAATATATGGATACAATCCCTCTTGTTTTTGCTTCATTTTGAGAATAACGGATTTTCGACTTATTCAATTGACGATTATTGTCAGAATTTTCAAGTTATGATTTTGTGACTTTCACAAAAGTTGCTCTATACATTTAGCTAACATAATATGCAAATGAAATTTTGATATCGTTGACGCATGCGCAGTAAAAAATTATTTAGTAAACCAACTCATTTTTTATACAATTTTCATTATTTTTTAATTCTGATTAAAGGGTACTGTGTGCAATGTTGTTTGTCATATTTTCTGAAAAAAAATAATATTTTATATTAAGAACTCTGAAAATTATAAGGAAAAAACTTGGAAAAATTTGGGATCATTTTTATAAAAACCTTAATTACTCTGCGAGTATGCATGCTATTTGCATAAAAATGAACAAGACTTATTACAATAAGGCATTCAATCACAATCTAGAGTTTGAGCGCTTTTGCTACATTAGTTTTGACAGGGTTATTCAAAAGATATTCATTCTTTTTTAACTTGTTGACGGTCCCCTTTGGAGTTTCGGGAAAAAAATCTTCACGGAGATATATGGCGTATACTATTATATTTATACACTAAGAGTTTCGAGATGATTCCTCATGTATTTTTCTAGATATTTAGTAAAATGTCTAAAATCGCAAGTGTCCCATAATCAATGGCAATATAGTGTATATGTGCATGTAAAAAATAAATTTAATTTTATTAACTAGTTATTCTCTTTTGAAAAACTAAAAGAAGAAAAGAATCGCTTAGCTACTATTTTCATCGTAATTCTTTACGAAGGCGGAATTCAGACAAAGCGATAGTTCTTTATGCAAAACTCTTGAATTATTCATTCTTTTCAAGATCTAGATACATTGCCAATCTCTTGCTACAAATTAAGGAAGAAAGAAGTAATATTCATTTTAACAATTCTATTATTCCCAGGAGAATAAAAAAGAGCGATAAAACTCGGGAAGTTCTCGGGAGGAATCGCGACGCTAAAATTAATTAAAGCGAGCAGACGATAAAGCCTTGTAAAATCAAATATGTCGTAAGGAATTTCTTTTTAAGATAGTAACTTTGTCATAATAAATGACACATGGAGAGTTTGTCATTTCCGCTGAAAACAGCATACAAATTATTTTTTTCAGTTCCAGTTTTTCTCCTCTGTTTTTTTCCATTTTTTTACAAGAAATAATGTAATATTTCTTTACATGCACTTGGAGGAAAGATTCTCTTTTCTCTTCTTTATAAATATCCATACTGCTAAGAGGCTATTTCAGTCATGTGAAAAGACCCGTTCGCTAATGCTAAACCTTTGGAAGAAATTTATAAAGATATCTCGGTTGAATTCCAATATTTTTATTTTTGTTTTATTTATTTATTTAATTTTTAGCATTGGATAGCTGAGATCGATCTCAAAACTGTATACATATTAAGCGTACAAAGGAAATCTGGAATCTAACGTAAATTGACACAGCTGCGTCCTCTGGTGGACGAGGTTGATGATGCAAATACGCGGGTTTTTAAGACGTCATATATTCTCAGATATTTGTTATCCGCGCATCTCTTACGTATATTTTCTGTATTTTTACTCATTCATGGTAGATGAATCTTGTTTACTAGGTTTATCGCAAAATATTTTGTTACTGTTTGTTTTGATAAAATTATGCACAGTTAAAAAAAAATAGTCACATTATTGTTTTAATTTCGGGAGAAAAACATTAAGAGCACACACTAGTCACACGCCAAGGCAAATCAAGATGGCGACGCGCTTTTTCAGCGGATTCGAAGGATGGGCTAAAATTACAATGATTGACATGCAATCATCCAATTAGCAAATAGGATGCTCTTAACCAATTATCTGCGACGATTTTTCTTTTCAAAGGTGTGCAGTTCTAGCCGATTTCATGTTTAAAGCATTTTTTTCAACTGATTTCCCATTACGTTATCCACACGTCATTACATGAGTATGAGTTGAAATGCAGAGTATTACAAAAAATTAAACAGCAATAAATAGCACCCTGCGTTACTCAATCCCGCCACCCCCAAAAAATAGGGGACATTAGAAGACCATTACTTCCACGGAAAAAAAATAAAATAAGAGAGCATTAAAAGAAGTTTTCTATCTCTGCAACAAAACAAAAAAAGGCATTAAAAGAACTTTACTTTTTTTTTTTTTTTTTTTTTTTTTTTTTTTTTTTTTTTTTAAGCAAAAAAAAAAAAAAAGAAAAAAAAAAGGGCATTAAAAGAACTTCACTTTTTCTGAACCAAAAAAAAAAAAAAAAAAAAAAAAAAAAAGGCATTAAAAGAACTTTACTTTTTCTGAACCAAAAAAAAAAAAAAAAGGGCTTTAAAAGAACTGTTTTTTCTGCACCAAATAAAAAAGCACTGTGTGCACAAAAAAAATTTAAAATATAAATAACTGGCATTCAAATGCACCATAAAAATCGAGCTATCTGCGCTGTAGTAAAGTGGTAGTCTTTTAGAGATGAACTGGTGGCTCACGAGCCCATTCATGAATACAAACGAAGTGATAACAGCCATGATAACAAATTAAATGGATGAACTGATAGCCATTGAGCTTAATATCACAGAAATAAGCAAAAGCCAACAAAGAAAAGTGTAAGTGATACTTTATGTAGAAACAGACATCTCTAAAAATAATAGACGAACTAAAGGCCGACCAACAGGCTCCACCCTATAGCGCACCAAGAAAACGATACTTTACCAGTGAACAAATTGAAAATATCAACTAATTACAACTATTAGAGAAAATATCAACTGGTAATCCCGATTGTGACTACAACAACCAATACATGTGACATCAACTACCAAGATATGAAAAATGAATATAAGACAAATAGGAATATATGGGCAGCGGTGGCCCAGATGGCAGAGCGTCATGCTTATAGACGTAAAGATCGTGGGTTTGAGGCTCACCGCTAGCTAAAAACCCACCATGTACGCTAACGGCACCTGGTGCATGTAAAATCCGTCGTGGGTGCAAAGTCCTCCAAGTTACCTGTGAATTATACCTCTGGGGGTGCCTTGTCAGGTGAAGATCTCGTCATCCGATCAAGGCTCTAAATTACGAGATCAAACTATAGGCAGCTCGTATGAGCTCTGTGGAAGAATTAGCGTTACCCCTTTCTCTTTATTCCCGTCCAATTACAACATCGTAAGAATGAACCCAATCAGATAATTAAAAATAACCTAGAACAGGCCAGGATAGTAACTAATATTTAATAATAGCGATACAGCTACATTCAGGTAGATCTCTGCTTGTGCAATCAAGCGGCTTCTGCCCCGCAGCCAGGTTAAAAAACTCGTTAAGCTAGGCATATTGCCCGGCAGGCAGGGGCCTGGTCTGCGGTATAATAATAATAATAAATGCAATGATGTCGAGTTTCAAAAGAATTTCAATCTCTTTACGATTAGCGTTCCAAAATTAAAATGGTTTGGTTTTCAGAAAATAAACGAATAATTAATTTAGATAGATTACTATAAAATAAAAACTACTTTATTTACTTAACGCAATTACAAAAAAAAAAAAAAAAAAAGAAAAAAGAAAAGAAAAGAAAAAAGAAAAAAAAATATATTGAATGGGGGGGGGGGGAATATCAGGTACAAGTAGTTTAAATAACTATTTTGGGGGGGGGTAAGGGGGGAGGGATTCTTTTTAGAATACGAAACTTATCAAGATAAATAGCACTGAAGGTTAAGGCCCCTGTCCTCGCTCGAGGAAACGCTCGCGAGCTAATGCTATTCCTATGGGGAAGCATTTTTCTAATAACTCTTTCGCATTTTGACATTGTTGAATAATTTTTTTTGCATTGGATAGCTGAGGTGCATGCCGACAGCGCACCTTTTTTACTTTTTCGATTTTGGTTGCAGATATTTTTTACAAAGTTAGTTTCACTTTCAAAACCGGTTTCGAAACTGAAAGTGCTTTTTAAAAAAATATCTGCAACCAAAATCGAAAAAGTAAAAAAGGTGCGCTGTCGGCATGCACCTCAGCTATGCAATGAAAAAAAAAAAAAAAAAAAAAAAAAAAAAAAAAAAAAATTCAAAAATGTCAAAATGCGAAAGAGTTATTAGAAAAATGCTTCTCCATAGGAATAGCATTAGCTCGAGAGCGTTTCCTCAAGCGTGGACAGGGGCCTTAAAGTCATAAATACTTCATAAAATTATGAGAAAAATATTTAGACAAATTTAAATATTTAAACATTGTTTATTTTTTGCGGAGAGGCAAGCAAGCAAGGGCGAAAAGGAAATAGAAATTTTGAAGAAAGGAGAAATAGGTGTTAATCCCAGCCTAGTCGTTTATAGACATAATACATAATTTATTATTGTTTGTAGTGACAAATGTGACAGAAAAAGTGTAGAAAATTTTAAAAACTTTGTGTGATGTTAAGTCAATAAAGCAAAATATTTTGTCAATATTTCAGGTGGAAGAAAATTTAGATTCTTGATGATTTTTAGAAGCATTATATAAATACCGCAAGGAGTTCTAACAATTTTTAATTTTGAGCACTGACATAGCAGTAAAGTCTATAGGAGGGAGGAGGGGGTTCTGAAAACTGTTTTTTAAATGATACAGTCAGTTAAGAATGGTTTTTGTTTTGATCTGATATATTGTACTGATTCTTTTTTTTTATGGATTTACTCAACTCAGCCGAAAACTCGGGTAATTTTGGTATTTATGTTTAGTGGTTCAATTCTGAGCTAATAGAAAGGAAATAATTGCGAAAAGTTGTGAAAATTTACTTGCACATTAATGGAAAATCACAATATTTTATTTAAATATCTCTCTAAAGATATTTTACTGTAAGAAATGCACAAACACAATACGCAAAAAATGTAAACATGTGTTTTGTATAGAATTTAATGCATATCTATCGCTTTATTTTTAACACTTTCATACATAGTTCAAAAAATTTTGTTAATATTATAGTTAGCAGAGATTTATAATTAGCACTTAAAAAAATTAAACATATTTAAAGACTTAATTATTTGTGCAGAAGGAGGATTTCAGGTTTTAATTTTTTTAATTAAAATACGAAGAGAAAAAAGAAAGAATTTAATTTTGTAAGTTGAGAAGGGGGGGGGGGAGTAGAGGGAAAAAACGGATTTTTTTTGGTGGGGGGGGGGGGAGAGAAATAGTAGGACAGTTTTATAGATGACAGCTTATTTACCTTCTTGAATATTTATTAATAGGATGAAAAATGTAACTTAAAAGTGTTTTAAAGGTTTTTAATTTTGTGTACCTCAAAAGAACGAGGGGGGGGGTATACAACGATATTTATGGGTTGTTTACGATTAATTTATATTTAGAATAAAATATGTATAAACCTATGGAAAAAAAAAACTTTCAAAGATTTTAGATTTAGTGAGATATGGGTAGGGGAGAAAATAGTGCAATGCCCCCCCCCCTCAAAAAATGGTGGAATTTGTGTTTGTTTAAAATTTGTGAGCTGAGGAAAAAAAAGAAATAAGCACATTATTTATTTATTTTCGTGTGTGTGTGTAGGGGGAGATGTTTATTAGATGACTTATTATTTATTTGCCTTTCAAAATATTTATAAATCGGTTTAAAAAAAATAATAAAAGTGGAAATTATTTAAAGAACTAAATTTTCTGCACTTAAAGGAACAGAATGATAAATCCTAATTTCAGTCGTGGGGAGGGGGGGAGGAAATTTTGTGATTGATTGTTTATTGATATACTAAAGTGACTTATATGCTACAAATATGGGTATTGTGGAGTAGACTACAAAACGAAGTGATATTTTTGTAAGGTGCAATTTAGAAGATTGTGACAGATTCAAAAGGCGAAGCGAAATTTTGATATAAAGGGAGGCGAAGACTAAAGGCTGATCTTGAGAGTCCTCAAGGAGGGGGTGAGGATTTTAGAAATTTGGATACTCCAGTGTAATGCACGGGTCGGAGCTAATTTTTTTATGTGGGTCGTGTTTTTTTGTACTTTTTTGCTGTGGGTCGGATTTGGGTCCGGTTGGCTTCCATTTTTTGCTCCTGTCTGGGTTAATTCCTACTTGGGTCGAGATTGGGTCGGGTTGACTTCGACTCTTTGCTGCTGTTCAAGTTAATTTCTGATTTTTTTTTCTTTTCTTTCTTTCTTTTTTTTTTTTTTTTTTTTTGTCAGATTTGGGTCTTTTGACTGCCACATTTTGTTTTTAATCTGGTTGACTTTTACTTTTTAGCAACAACTTTTGACTTTTACTTTTTAGCTTTCCAACAAAGTTGAAAAGTGCTTATGCATTCGGTTTGTTTGTCCGTCTGGCCGGATGGCCGTCTGTCCGTCTGTCCGAGCTCTAACTCCCGTAAATATACTCGGATTGCTATGAAATTTTTATACGTTATTGATGTTTACCCTAGCACGACACCTATTAAAAATGAAGTATCTACCATGATTAGTTTATCTACAGAGAGAATCAAAATTTTCCCATTACATTACGGCGTATGGGGAAAATCGTTAATATACTCGGATTGCCATGAAATTTTAGGACGTTATTGACGTTTACCCTAGCACGAACGCTATTGAAAATGAAGTTTCTACCATGATTAGTTTATCTACAGGGCGAATCAAAAGTTTTCCATTACATTACGGCCTATGGGGAAAAATCGTTAATATACTCGGATTGCCATGAAATTTTAGGACGTTATTGACGTTTACCCTAGCACGAACGCTATTGAAAATGAAGTTTCTATCATGATTAGTTTATCTACAGGGAGAATCAAAAGTTTTCCATTACATTACGGCCTATGGGGAAAAATCGTTAATATATTCGGATTGCCATGAAATTTTAGGACGTTATTGACGTTTACCCTAGCACGAACTCTATCGAAAATGAAGTTTCTACCATGATTAGTTTATCTACAGGGCGAATCAAAGTTTCCCATTACATTACGGCCTATGAGGAAAAATCGTTAATATACTCGATTGCCATGAAATTTTAGGACGTTATTGACGTTTACCCTAGCACGTACCCTATTGAAAATGAAGTTTCTACCATGATTAGTTTATCTACAGGGCGAATCAAAAGTTTCCATTACATTACGGCCTATATGGAAAAATCGTTTCAAAGGAATTTTAAAGATGTTATACCCTGTCAAACATATTAAAATATGCATTCTATAAAATATAAGGTGAAAATGTAGCTATTATTCATTTACATGGCCAGAAAAAAGAATTCCATTAGATAATGGTAAAAGGGGGAATTGTGTGTGGCATATTTTAAATATATTAAGCTGTTTCTTGTATAATAAAATTGATATATGTCACTGAAGCTTAATATAAATTATACGCTACTGTCTTGCATAATATGAAGTACATAGCATTTACAGGGTCATACAAAAGATTTCAAATAGTATATTCTTTCCGAAGCACCGTATATGTGTCCGATGATGGCTAATAGAGGGATGAAATGCATTTTAATTATGATATGCGCGTTTATATTTCGCTAAAAATGTGCACATTATATGGTGTGTATAAATGTTATAGTTGATATACAGGGCTACCCAAAAGAGCTCACCAACGTTACTGAATATGAGCATAAATTATTTAAACGTGGTTCTTAAATAAGCTATTCATTTTTACGCTGAGCTTCATTCAATTTACTGAGAAATGTTTGCAGAATATAGATAAAAGGATATACAGGGCCACGCAAAGAATTCGGTACATGGACGCCTATGAATGATAATTTATGAGAATGTGATTTCAGTTGTTTTAAAAGTGTTTTAGTTTACAATAAATTTTAGCCTAATGCTGACGTGTAATAAAGGTACAATCAGGGATGAGATTGACCAAAAAGCAAAAAAGCTGAAAACTGCGCAAACGACTTTTGAACAATGACAGGAATGTCAATCGCAACAAATATAATTGTATTAATATATAACATACAATTTAGCTTTTGGTAAATTAAATTAAAAGAAAATTATTAACGTGAATTGCAGAAATTATTTATACTTACTCTAATGAAAATTTAGTTTATCAAGATACAGCACATTAATAAAACCTTGTTATTGACATGAATATTTTTTTTATTGAAATTTTCTAACAGTAAGACACTTTTGGTTAAGTATTAGGGAAAAGAAAATGGAAATTTTCTTTGTTTTTTAGCTTTGCTCTTGCACAAGGTAAATTTCTTTCTCCTGCTTTTTTCTTGGATATTACACATTAAAGATATCTAGTGATGTGGGTGGACTTTAAAAATCCTGGGTCCCAAGGTTTTATTAGACCCAGAACTTAAATTCTGGGTCTCTTTTTTACAAAAAGTGGGTCCTCACTGATAAGTCATTTTTAGATGCAAAACTTGAACTTGTTCATTTGGAAAAGAAGACTGAAATGCAATAATTTTTGTTTTAACAATAATGAATAATTAAAATCAATATTATTTTTTAAAACTATTGAGAAGATTTTCATTTATTTAAAAAATATATATATGTGCAAGATACAAATTTAATTATAAATTAATGCTTATTTGAGTGTAGAAGATAACATATATCACTATTGTTTGCATTTCTTTTTAAAAACGGCAAGACTGATTTATTGAAAAAAAAAACATTTTTGTTGAAAAAATGATACTTTTGTTGAATATAAGGGTATTTTTTGTTCAATGAATGGGTGTTTTCAGAAGTCACATTCATTCAGAAAGATTTAGAGGTCTCAAAAATGGATTTTGGAGCAGGAAAGTCTGTATTTGGAATGGCAAAAAAATAATTTTGAAAATTAATTTTTGGGTTAGTTTTTTTTCAGAGTCCCTTTGATGAAATTTTTAGTTTTAACACTATCTCTTCATGAAATCTGTCATTTGTTGGAATCTTTTGGCAAAATTTAAAGTTTTTTTTTTTTTTTCAAAAATTTGCCATTTTTTGCGAATATTTTGACGAAATCTGCCGTTTTTAAGCGATCGTTTGACGAAATCTACCGTTTTTTCGCGATCGTTTGATGAAATCTGCCGTTTTTTCGCGATCGTTTGACGAAATCAACCGGTTTATTGCGATCGTTTGACGATAACTACCGATTTTTTAAAAAAGTTGTGATTTTTCGCAAAACATTTGGCGAAATTCGCCGTTTTATCGCGATTTTTGGACGAAAATTGTCGTTTAATCGCGATTTTTGACAAAATCTGCCGTTTTTTCGGTATTTTGTGACGAAATTAACCATCCTTTCGTGAATCTTGACAAAATTGGCCAGAAATTAGTCGTTTTTCGGCGATCTTTTAAGGAAATTTGCCGTTTTTTCGCGATTTTTTGACGAAATTACGCGTTTTGTATTTTTTTGGTAAATCAGAAAATTTAAAAATAACAAAAAAGCTGAAAACCGCGGATCCGCGGAAGAATCTCATCCCTGGGTACAATGTAAACTACAGGGCTGAACAAAAGTATTCAAGTATGTTTCCATCTGATAGTATGAAATGCTGAAAAAGAAATTTCAAGCTACTGGGTATTTTCTTGCTAAACTAAATTATCCCATTATATCAAGTGACATATGAAATACAGAGCTGTTCAAAAATACTTGAATATATATTTGGGTATATTTGGCTATACACCATTATTTCCCTAAATAACAAAGTTTTGTTAACGATTTCATTAAGTGTTGGAAAGTGCTTCATAATCAATGCTTAACGCATGATTTTTCTTACTTGTTACTTTATCGAGAAGGGTTCGGGTTGATCCGAATTTATTGGGGTGAATTCTTTGGTAAAATGTTCGTTCTTTTTTGCAATTTTTGTACAAAATGTGCGTTTGTTTCACGATATTTTAAAGACATTCGTGTTTTCTCCGCGATCATTTTACAAAATTTGTTGTCCGGTTCGCTTCTATTTTTTGCTGCTGGTCGGGTTTATTTTTTTACTTTTTGATGTGGGTTTCGCTTGAATCCGGTTAACTTCTACTGTTTCCTACAAACACGTGACGTTACACACAGCAAACACGTGGGTGGTTTACAATTCTCCTTTGATATACAGAGTGATATCGGCTCATACAAATTGCCCTCACCTCCGGGAAAAAACCACAATGAGAGTGAAACAAAGAAACAAGGAAAACAATAGAAATCAGAGGAAATAGAAAAGAGAAAGATCATTCAGGAGCCTTAGGTTAGGAAGCCCGTGAATATTTAAAGAATGTATCCTCCTCTGGGCGATTAGTTTTAAGAATTCATTGAATAAGTATAGGGGGAGAAAGGGTAGCTAACCCCCCCCCTTTAAATTTAGAAAAAGGTTTTTATGCTGAATTACCACATTTCGTTCGAATATCGTAAATCATATAAATATTTGGTTTAAAATTTCATTTATATAATTGTTAGAGATTTCTGAGAAGGAAAAAATGAAAAGTATTTATATATTTATTTTGCAGGGGGATGAAGGGAATTTGTTAGATGACTTACTTTATATGACTAAAGATTAACAAATATGGCTAAACACAAAATAAAGAGATTTAAAGACTAAATTTTATGTACTTGGTAAGGAGAAATAGGGGGGAAACATCAATTTTTGTGGGGTTAAAACTATGATTGATTATTTATTATTACAGTAAAAGTTTTAGAAAAATCGATGACTTTAAAAGTTTAAAATTTGTGAGCTGGGGGGGGGGGGAGAAACAATTTATTAATTATTTATTTTGGTGTGTATGTGGGATTGAGAAGTCTTTTAAATGACTTACTTTTATTTGCCTTTTAAAACATTAACAAACGGGCTTAAAAAATAATAAAATGTGGGAAAGTTTCAATGAATAAATTCTAGGCATTTACTAATAGGATGAGAGGGAAAAATCTCATTTTTAGTTAGTGGGGAGGAGTTTTTGTGATAGAATTTTTATTGTTACAACAAAGTGGCTATATTGTGTAAACATGGATACAGTGAGATAGACAGCAAAACAGCGAAGTGCTACTTCTGGAAGGGATAATATTGAAAGCTGTGATGAGAGCAAAAGGCGGGAAAGAAATTTTGATACGAGGGGGGGGGGGAGGCAAGAGTGATATAAATTATTTTTCTAAATCAGAATTTCAGAGAACTCAGATTTTCACTTCCAATTAATAAATAACAAAAAACTTAAATATTTTTAAGGACTTTTTGCAAATTCTGCTTAACACTAACAAAGTTTTTTTAAGGAGCAAAAATTACTTTTAAAAAATTAAACACTTTTTAAAAAATTGAAGAAACATAAGAAATGTGTAGGATCACTCAAAATTATTCCGCTACATTATGGTCTATGTAGATAAATCATTTGCGGTGTTTCAAGGAGCGCCATACTAACTTAAAAGTAATGAAATTCATATACAGGTATGTAATGTACATACCTAATACATATGTAATGAAATTCATAATTTATAAAAACTTTTAAAGTCCTGAGGTACTCTGAAAGACAATTATAAAAAAATATGTCATGTATAGCACTTACAGTATAAACACAGAGGATCTCCATAGTAATCTATTATATTATGGTCTAAAAATCTTTCGCGATGTGTTGTTGTAATAATGTTACTCTTTTACAAACAATGAAATTTATACGAACTTCTAAAATGGACTTAAGAATGCTTGCGGTATAATATTTGGCGAAAAACATGTGCCCTTCATTACACAGTTACACAAAAGAATTCGGTTGTAAAAAGCTCTTCGGAGAAAAACTGTTCCTAGCGTATTTATATTATTTTCACTACTTTGAACATGAAATGCAATGAAATGCTGTTTCGAGTATACTCTCTGTTAAAAAGAATTTCCATAAAAACATTCCATTTATATATAAAATCAAATTAAACCTGTTGAAATTGGTCATCTGTTTCCCGCCGTCCTTGCTTTTTTTATCTCTTAAAGTCTCTTCTTTTTCACTATTCGTTTTTTTTTTTTTTTTTTTTTTTTTTTTTTTTTTTAAGGAAGATACCACACACTCAGTCTAGCTTTATTAATGTTACAGTGTTTTACAATTAAGTTTTCTTTCAAAATTTATTATTCATTGCAGAACAATGTAATAATTCCCACGAACCATCTGTCGACACATAAAAAGATGCGATTCAATAGCAAGATTTCAATATGATGAATACCAGAAGCGATGTGGCGATCGCCCCCTCCCCCTTTGAGCCTAATGAAGGGTCTGCAAAATGATATTAGATGTCCACAGGATAAATGAATCGTGTTTAAGATTGAGAACGGTGCGACCTGATCGGACTCGACGAAGCTGTCACTGCCCGGGTTGGGCCGGCCCAGTTTTAACTCATGAGACTAGGGCTTGATTAGGTCTAGAGATCTACATCGGCCTGTATCAGACTGGCAAAAAAAAAAAAAAAAAAAAAAAAAAGTTTAACGGGCCTGCCGGCGTGTTATAAAGATTTCGGCGAAAACGCTAAAATGAGATCTATTTTCAATGAATATGGGTTTAACGACCATAAGTATAAATGTGCGTCACGAGTAGATACTAGTTTAACAGCATCAATACATAAATGTAATGTGTACAGCGTAGAAATCAGCATCGGACAGTTGCTTTGTGTCTATACGGGTTTAATAATTTTTTGGCAAACTGGAGCCGGGCCAAGATCAGGTTTGCACTGTTTTTCTACATATAGTCGGGGTCAGAACTAGACTTAATTATTCGTAAGACGTGTAGGGCAGACAACATTATTTGTAAAAGGGATAAAAACTATTAACGTACTGTTAACGTACTTTTTGGAATTATACTCCTTGGTGTTTCTTAAATTCATTTCTGAACAACACGAAAGTTTGACACGTTTTCTGACTAATTTTTAACTATAAAGGCACATAATTGACAAGCCTGACTATTGAAGGGATTTGGAATCGAACAGCATATTTCATTTTTGGTAAATAAGATATTTGTATATACTTGTCGAGGTATAAGAGATTCTTGTCACGTGGTTTCAGATTTTTCTCCATTTGCATGTTGTCGCTTCCGGAAATTCGATTCAAAACGCTAATTTTCACAATATTTTCATAAATATCATGAAAATTAGCGTTTTATATAGTGTGTTGCGCATTGTATTTGCTTGTACCAAAAAATGGACAACGCCCTTCCATTACATTGTTTCTGAATAAAAACACCTGTTAAACTCATGTGTTTCCAAAAAGAAATGAAATCAGAAATGCATAAAAAATAGCTCTTCTAAATTTGAGAAAAACTTTGATA
Source organism: Maratus speculifer (assembly GCA_964019185.1). Lineage (NCBI taxonomy): Eukaryota > Metazoa > Arthropoda > Arachnida > Araneae > Salticidae > Maratus > Maratus speculifer. The sequence goes on along the minus strand of OZ025291.1, from coordinate 412,978,714 downwards.
AAATGATAAAGAAGTATTTTCATAAATGTACTTTTTATTACACAGCTTCAAAAGTTATGATAATTTTAACTTCCTTTTTTTTTTCTTTTATTCTAAACCATATTAATTTTTCAGTGCATCTTTATTTGAATGTTGAAAGTCTAAGAACCTAAGTAATCATTAATGTTCTTATTGTGTATTGTCAGTAAAAAATTTCTATAAAATCATCTAATAAATATGAATGCAGTAATCTTTAAAAAATCTTAATTGTATGATAAAAATCTGATTTTGTTTCGAAATAAAGATGCAGGCCGATTTCGGCCTGGACTGTTTTCACTGATTTCTGTACAGGCCGGTAATGTAAAAGTGTAAACTAGCGGCCCAGGCTCGGGCCGAATATTTTGTTTTATACCGGGCCGGGCCAAAATAACATTCATTCGGTCCGGGCCGGGGCGAGACTGGAAAATCCAGCCCGTCCACACCTCTAGTCAAGTCTTCACTCTTTTGGAAACCGTTCCGAGTTCGGATCTTACTTTTTTCTGCAAAACTTGACCACACTATATTTTTTCTTCCACTTCGGCCCTGGCGTGGACTTCGTTCTTTTAGAGGTCTGCCCGAAACTAAATTTCCATGCCCAGGCTCAAAAAGCAATTCAATTTTAACCCAACCCAAGCTCGCTAAAATAAATAATTAAATAAATAAATAAAAGAAAAAGATCTGATTCAGTACCGAATAGCCTGATACAAAACAGATCAACAAATCCAAAATGAAACAAAATCAGTCTAATATTTGAAGGAAATTGGGAAAGGTATCCCATATAATTATATCAATAATTTTTATTTTTGTTTAAGTAGGAAAATGAATATATATATATAATGTACTCGTCAATATTCAAACATAAATTTTTTCATATAAAAAATTGTCTGATCTATTGAAAAATCCAGTCATCAACAAGTTTATACTAGATCCGAATTTGTCAAAATCCAAAAGAAGAAATGTCCCGAATCCGAAACGTTTAAAGTCAACCCGACCCATAATATATCAATCCGAACCCAAAAATTACAAATTATGTCAAATCGAGCCCTTACCCGAAGACCTGAAACTGAAATGAAAGAAAATGAGTTCATGTATTTTAATAGAATTAAAAAATATGCTTTACATCTTCAAGTTGAATGTTATAATTTATAGAGAAAAAAAATCTAGTATTTGCTCTTTAGTGCAAAACCTATTCCTAAGTCAGCCTTCTCAAACTTGGTCCGTAGCAAAAAAGTATAAATCTATCCGGCCTACTACAAAAAAAAAAAAAAAAAAAAAAAAAAAAAAAAAAAAAAAATCCCTAACCAAACTTTCTAATTAACTCGATTCCCCTCCTTGTTCTTTACGCAGCATATCCTGATGTAACTTTGCGCCATAAAACCCCATTCAACCAACAAATCAATCATCCTGAGTGCTACTCTCAGAAGTGAAATTTTATCCAGAACAGAACCGAATTTGAAAAAATGTAAGTCAAACTGACCCAAATCCGACTCACAGCAAAAATGTCAAGCCGATTCGAACACGACTCACTGCAAAATTTAGAAATAATCTCCACCGGCAATGAAAAACATCACCTCCTGCCCGAACCTCCAAATCTTGAAATCGCTCCCCCTTGAGGATTCTCGTGTTCCCCCCTTGAATCAGAAAAGAGCGTTCCTCTAAGAATTGCACTTAAAATAACTTCATTTTTCAAATATTCGACAAAAAAATTTATTTGACCCCTGAGCGTATAGTATTGCCCTGCTTCCGATCCGAACCCGAAAATACCATTGGAAATCAAATCAAAACCCGACCAAAATTTTTTTTGCCAATTTAGAATCGAAATGAAAGAAAAACAATCCATGTTTTAATGGAATTATTAAATGTCGACATTTATATTTCTAATATCAATTTTATCTTTTATATAGAAAATAAATATCTAATATATACTCATAACGGAATCAACCAAAGAGAGATGGCTAAATTGTTGAAAAGTGTTCGTTAAATAGAGGTATCTTCTAATCGAGACATTCCGTATGGATATTTTAACGTACATGTTAACACTTGCGAATAGCAATGTTAACATGTAAATTGAAATGTAAAATCTTAAATATTCATAATTAACTATTTGGAAATGTCTGTTATGGCATTTATATAGTTTCATTTTATAGTGTCTTCGATATTTTCTTTTATAATACTCCTTTTAACTATTTTCTTCCATAACGGAGAAAATATTTAGACTTTCATTTGAAATATGGGGTCGAATCGAATCCTTCTTGCGAGATTGAAAATCCAGTATGAATCAGATCAGAACCCAAAATAGTGTAAATTAATTTCACCCCAAAACAACTACAGCAACAAAAAAGAATGCAAAGAAAAGCAGATAAAAAGTAGAATTCCACTCGGTCCGCAAGAAAAACGTAAAAATCCACTCGACCAGTAGCAAAAAAGTAAGAAGTCATCTTGACCGAAACCAAATCAGCGTCAATAAAATAGTACTCAACTCAACCCCCCCCCACACACACACATACACATACACCACATACAAAATAGAAATCAACCAGACCCAATACCAACCAACAGCAAAAGAAAGAGAACCGGACCCCAACCCAACCCGCAGCGGCAAAGTAGAATTGAACCTTACCCAAACATGACTCGCAAAAAAAGTATTTAACCAGAACAACGGCAAAAAATGAAAGTAAACTGGACCGAAACCCGACCTGCAACGAAAAAAATTAGCCCCGATCCTACTCACGATGAAAAAAATTGTCCCGACACGAGCTGCAGGTGCGATTGGAATCTCCAAATTTCTGAAAAGTCCCCCCCCCCTTTTTTTTTGAGGAGTCTCCAGATCTGCCCTTGTACCAGGACAAACAAAAACTGCTAAAAACTGCAAAATCGTCTAAAAGTTTTACAATGTTATATTGAATTGTCATCCATTAAATATATACGAACTTGTAAAGTTTGTAAATATCTCGACAAATATTGTCCACGATACTTTGTACTATGATGTTTTGGAACATGCAAAAGCCTTCTGCTCGATAGAAGCTGTATTAGTTGAACATAGACAAAAAACTCCAAAGAAGAAACAATTCTGAAAAGTATTAGAGAGTAAAATTTGCTGAATAGCAGACTTTAAAAAAATTGCTATATTTTGCCTTACAGTTTCATTATTTTTACTTTTATACTATAACTCGCGGCCCGCCCTCGCTTTTCTTCGGGTAGAGTAAGTCGCCCAGTCCCCCGCCACTACTGACACCGCAAATTGTTTCTACCACTTCATCTCATTAAATTCAACTACTAAAAACATTACCCTCATTTTAGGTAGTCGGATAAAAAATAGCTTATATGTTAATCTAAAGTGTCAGATACCTCCATACAAAATTTCATAAAAATCGATCCATCCGTTCTTGAGTTATAAATGGTGTAACTAACACGATTTTGCTTTATGTATATAGATTATAGCAGCCCGCCCCGGCTTTTCACGGATATTTAAGAAAAATTTCAAGTTATAAATTTTTACACACACACTCATAACCTAATAATTAAAATGCCGTCTCTGACATTGACTCCCTTCCGGTGCCCCAGTGACGCCTACATCACACAATATGATGCAGCCTAGTCGAGCGGGGTAAACGGCAACCATTAAATCAGTCTTGATTTTGAAGTAACTTGTTTTGATAAGAATCAATATCAAAGTAACAATAAAGAGCTTTTACAGAAACGGCATTTTAATTATTTTTTTAAATAAAAAACACTTATTGTGACATAACTATAACAGTTAGACATATGCTGTTGCGACATTTTTTGTAGATAATTACATGTTAACAAAGTCGTAGTACATTATTTTGTTCTATAATCAATAGTATTCGCAACGCACGCGGTGTAAAGATTTTTTAAGTTCATTTTTCTACACCTTGGGTTACAATATTGGCATTTTAATAAGGATCCCTAATTTTTTTGAAAATCTAATATAGCCTATGTTCACCGGAAATAGTGTAGCTTTCATACGGTGAAAGAATTTTTCAAATCCGTCAAGTAGTTTCCGAGCCTATTCAATTCAATTCAAACAAACAAACAAACAAATCTTTCCTCTTTATATTAAATGAAATAAGTAATATTTATCCCTAGGCTTATTGAAAAAGTCCGCATTTGAAATTGTAGAAAACGTTACAATTTTAAATATTTGACTGCTCGTCCTAAAAAAAAAAATCCTCCCTCCCCATATTTGATGCTCACTACTCTTTAAAATATTTACTATCTGTTATAACTTTTTTCAAAACTCCAAAACATTTAACTTTAATTAATTTGCGTTTCAGCATTTCTTTTCCTTTTTTTAGTAATTGCTAAATAGTTTTAACAATTAAAAAAACACGGTTTTATATCAAGTCGGGCTAAAAAGTTTAAAATGTTTTCTTTTTGAGGGGGGGTTGCATAGTTACGATTTTCATATGTGTTTCAGTGATTGTCATGTGTCTAGTGGGTAAGGTAACCTTTAGTTTCTCAAATTGTTTTTGATTCGTTTATCCGGCGTTTTATTTTTATCTTTTTAAGCGGCGACTATAGCCTATGTTCACCGGAAATAGTGTAGCTTTCCAACGGCGAAAGAATTTTTCAAATCCGTCAAGTAGTTTCGGAGCCTATTCAATGCAAACAAACAATCAAATCTTTCTTCTTTATAATATTATGCAAATATAACTTTATGTTATATTAAAATAAAATGTATTACGCAGGATAAATTCCCCATTTTTAACGACTGTTAAAAGTGTATCGCTTTCCTCAAAAGTAATAAATATTAAAAAAGTTTGAAACAAGTTGATCAACAATTTTAAAATTACCAATCTTTAAAACTTTCTAACTTTAATTTCTGCTTATTTTTGGTAAAACTGTTTTTCGAACTGAAAATGCTTATTTTTTTTACTGTTTTACTTAATAATACTGGACTGAAACTGGGCTGCCTAGTATCGTATAGTACCAAAAACAAACACAGGGAAGAGAAAACTGCGCCCGGGGCAAAGTTTCAATTTGGCGCCCCCTTTCCCAACTTTTTCTTGTAACAGCCCAAGAATGATGTTGATAGTATAAATGTGGCGCCACCCCCCCCCCCTTCGGACGGCGCGGTGTTGAATAAGCCTCCTCAAAATGTACTCCTTGCAGCGCCGTGCGAAAAAGAGGGTGACGAAGGGGGTTTTTGCCCCGGGTGCGAAATTTAGGGGGCGCCAAATTTTTACTACTTACGTAATTTTTAGTCTGTCACAAGAAAAAGTTCAGGGAATGGGGCGCCAAACTGAACTTTACTCCGGGCGCAGTTATCTCTTTGCACACCCCTGCCCCCCCCCCCTGTTTCATGTATTTTGCAAGCTGTATAAGGAAATTTATAAATTCCAAATATAGCTCCTTGTCCTTTTAATGCTACCTATGTATTTCACAAAAGTTCCAATTATATTTTAAAATTATTAGAATTTCCTTTTTGCTAAAAAGGAGCTTACTGTAATTTGTATCAAATCTACCTTGTTTTGTATGGACTTGAAAAAAAAATATATATACAAAGAAATGTATAATTTTCTTCTTTGGAAGTAAGTTATAACTTAAAAATAACGTTGGTTTTATAAAAACAAAAAATTAGAAGTCGTTGTTTTTTTTTCAAGACTATTTTAGTTTAAATTTATCAATAATTGTAGAAAAAATAAATCCAAACTTTGAAATAAGGGAGGTTATTTTAACACGTTACTATAAACCAATTACAGAAAGGAAATACGAGGAAAGGAAAAAAGTTACTTTCATTTGCTAAAATGGATTGGTGTTAACCAATCAAATTTTCAAAAGAGCAGGAGAGGCGGAGACTGGCTGAGGCGGAGCGCATATAATTAAAACGCTTTTTTGTTCCATTTCTGATCAAAATATTTCCAAATTTTGCTCAGTCTAATTGCAGTAGAAATATGGAAAGCATATCATTGGAAAGCTTAAACACTAATATTCCGTGAAGCGTTTTTAATTTTTTCTGAATATTGCTGAAATAGATTTTATAAGAGTAAAAAGGGCACAACACCTCGAATTTCACTGAATCCAAAATTTAGACGGTCCTCAGAATTAAACTACAATGAAAATCAGAAAAGTACAAACTAGCCCGGTAATAGAATGTCCTCAACTATCCTGAGAAAAAAAAATCATTTAAAAATATTGAAAATTAAGCGAGATATTAGAAAAGATTGCGCCCATAGACTTACCATTAGCGGTCGGCTTTTACCGCGTGACTAGTGTGTGCTCTTAATGCTGGGAAAACATTATTGCCATTTGTCCTGCGACACTGCGACTTTTTTTTTATTACACATTTTTTTGATAAAATTTTTTTTAAAAAAATATTTTTCAATAAATCTGGTAAACAAGATTAATCTTCCATGAGTGAATAACAATTTAAAATTTGTGATTGAATTTTTAACAGAAATTCTCCAAATGACTTTGTCTATTAAAAAAAAAATTGTTTGGTTCTATAGTTATTAATTAAACTATTGTTTGTTTATTATTTTCTTTTAAAGTAATAAAAAAATAATTGTAACTTAACAAATTACAACGACCATTTGTAAAATTATATTTTCAAAGACTGAAAATTTAGACTTATAAATAAATTTTATAGTAAAAAAAAAAATAAATAAATAAATAAATAAATAAACATAATTTTTATAATGATCAAAGCGTGGTTTACGTAATAACAGAGTCTTATATTACCTCCGCCTAGATTAAAAATTAATATTCCTGTACCAAGCATATACAAATTTTAAATGAAATTTTAGCTTTGCAATTTTTGATACTGCAAATTTTTAAATTTCTAAGCATAACACATTTTCAATTTTTATACCGTTTTATAGAGAAAAAAAATGTACTTTTAAATGCAATTTGTTTGAAAGCTGTATCTCAATTTGTTTTTAAGTTATTTATTTTTTTGTAATTTTATTAACTTTTTTTGCCATTGTTGCAACAGGAATATTTCCTTTCTGGACATTAAACATGAACCAATCAGATAAAACAAACCAGAAGCATTCCATTTCTAGACATTAAGTATGGACCAATTAGAAACAGGCACGTAGCCAGGGAGGGCTGAAGCCCCTCCCGAAAGTTTAAAAAGATTTTTGTAAGTTAATGAGAATAAATCAAATAATTTATCTATTGATAATTAAATTTGATATATTTTTTTAAATCTTCCATTGCATTAAAACTATGCATTCGTTTCATTGTAAAAATATAAATTTCTTCAATTAAAATTATAGCAATTCCTCATTATACGCTCATTCGAAAATATTGTTCTTTATTCGTATCTACCATATAAATATAAGATCTTCTTCAAACGCTATTTTTACTTTATGCACAATAATTTCGATAAATGTAATTACCAATCATTAATTTCACCAAGAAAAAGTAAATATAATACGCATATGACACATAATTTAACTTTAGGAGTCAAATATAAAACATTTACATGTGCGTTACGATGTTCCTTGATTTTTTTCCCTCTATCCTCTTTATATTACAATATAATGAAAACTTAGAGTGATCAGTTTTAAAATGTTTTGTAGAGAAAAGAGTCAAAAACTAGTGATAAGTATTAAAATGTTTTGTAAAGAAAAGAACCAAAAACTGGTGATCAGTGTTAAAATGTTTTGTAGAGAAAGGAGCGAAAAACTTTTAAAAAAATGTCGTAATTAGAAGTTTTGAAAAGGAGTGGTGCGAAGAAAGACGATAGGGTATCGACAAACTTTCAAAGTCGCCATGGCTGCCGGGCGTACCCGGTCTTCGTTGGATAACTTTGCTTAAATTGTTTGTATATGAATCTTTAATAGAAAGAAAATATTCACAGGTAGTCTGCTTGTCTAAAAAAAATTCCTTTGCGTTTTGTGGAACTATCAGCTTCAAGAATGGAGACCTTGTTTAGAGATTTTTGGCAGTTTTTGATAGCGCCTCTCAGAGTTTTCAAGAAGGTGAACATATAGCATTCTAACAATCGTATTTTGCGCAGAGCAAGAAATTCTATTTATAGATGATTATAATAGCGGTTCTATAACGTTGGAGAACCGATAAAGAAGACGATAAGCTAAGAGCTCTTTAAGATTTTGAGCAAAATCTGGAGTTGATGAATTGAAATATTATAAACAGTCGTAGAAATGCTACTTACTTCAGCCCAGACATTCAGAATGAAAATCATTCAGATATTATCAAATACAGTTAAAGAAAAACGGATTACCAAATTAAAGAACGCGATCTGTTTTGGGTTGATTACTGTCGAAACTGAGGATATTTCAAACACAGAATAGCTTTCCTTTTAAGTTAGATATGTGGACAGTTTATAAAATTCAAAAACTCCAATAATTGAGGAAAATATTTTGGGTTTAATTCAATTAACTTGTCCACCAAAAATAGAACAGAATAAATAAAACAACGTTGTGATGAATTACATATTGATTTGTATAAATGCATTACATAGGCTTCAGACGGAGCAGCTAATATGGCTAGTTATGTTAGTGGGGTCTAGTCTTGAATTCACCAGAAGTATTCCAAAATTATATACGTCCATTGTGCAAGCCACCGGATAAACCTTGCATTATCCAAACGCATGCTGTTTCTTACCATCCGGAACTGCTGATGAAGAGACAATTGTTTTTAGAAATCACACCAAAGCAAATTTAGTCCTTGAAGAATCAATTTATCATATACCTCAGAAAATGGAAGAGAACGACGAATGGAAGAGATGGAACTCTTATGACTTTGCGGACAAGATATATTGAGAGACATGAAAGCATACTAACTTTTGTTGAGCTGTTTAAATGCATTTATATTAGCTTAGAAAATATTTCAGAAAATACACGGAACATTTCTTCAACAGCTTAAACTTTATTGGCAGTTATGGAGATTAGGGATTCTCTTATAAGCTTGTTTGTTTGTGAAATGAATTCAGTCTGACGAAACCATTGTCAATTCTTATTCGATAAAAATCTTGTGATATAATATTGGCAGTAACTCCTGCTAAAAACATCCTAATTATCCTACAGAAATTGTACTGGAAACTTTTCGGGAGATATTTATTTCTGCATCAAAACTTAGAAATGACATCTTCTAAACTAAAGTAAAGATTCCGACTAACATTTAGACACACAACATGTGCAATCCCTCATACTCCATCTACTGAAATGTATTACACAGTCGTGGTATTTATTCCGTGTTTAGAAAGTCTTATTAAAAATTTGAATGATAGATGAATTTTGTATTAAGACATTGAAACAGAGTTCCATATACTTCTTCCAGGATTTCCTTCACCAGAGATAAACAAGAAAGTTAGAGAATCCCGATTAATATTTTGACGATGAAGTGTTAATATCGAAAATGAAATCGAGTATGAATTATGGTGTGAGCGAATTGCTAAAGTTAATACAAACACAGAGATCCTAACAGTTTTAGAATACTGTAATTGTGAAGTACGATTAAGTACTTACCGACAGTCTTGGCTACAATCCCGATAACAACAGCGAGCACTGAAAGGTCTTTTTCGACAGTGAAATCAATTAAATTTTTGTCCAAGCTTTATGGCCAATGAGAGACTAAGAAGTTTTGCAATAATTTGCATTTACTGGGACATTCCAGTAGATTCTGATAAGATAATTGGCCTCATGGCTGAAAGGAAGTCACGGAAATTGCTTCTACAGCACTAGTAAATTTGTTGTACCAAGAGTACTGAATTTATAATTAATGTAATCAAAGAATGTGAAATAAAAGTATAATTTTTATTGTTACATATTGTAAGAATCAAGGAGCTATGAGGACCTACTCTATGGCCAAGGACTGACCCCATGGCTTGGCGTGAACTGTCTCGCAAAGAAAATAATGCTACATTCAAGTTCTTCCGATTTCGAAAGGTGGCAACGGCAGAAGTGATGAATTAATTTTCTGGAACTTTCGAGGAGTTAAAAAGAAAAACTGAAAATCGTAGTATGAAATATAGAAATGTAGTAATGATTTTTTGTTAAGGGGTTAGGTGGGTTTTAAAATTTCAAAAAATCGTTTTCTTTTTTATTGTCTTATTAAATAGTACAATATGTTTAAAATATTCTCCAAAAATTTTAAATCGATCCGAGTAAAATTCCAAGAACTAGACCCTTCGGAAGTCCCGCCCATTGGGCCACGTCGGTGTAGCGCACCGCAGGTGTACGGAAGCAGCTGTCTATTGATTGTTCTTCTCGTTTGCTTATTGTATATCATTCAAACGTAACTTAAACTGCTCAAATATTTCATTTCTTGGTTGCCTCCTGATCCACGAGGTTTCTTTAAGGTTATAAATGTTTGTGAATTTTTGCTTCTGTGAAATTAAAAGTGTTACAAATTTTTATTCATCATGAGTAAAGTGACGAGATCTGATCGAATAACTAGTGGTCAAAGAAAAGATAGACCAAGAAAGAGAAAACAATTATTCAATCCTAAAAATCCTGAGGAACATAATGAATCTTTCACTAGCACGTCTGCGAAAAAACTTAGAAGCCAAGATGAAAATCATGTGCCAGAAGACGGTACTTTGCAGTATGCAATCATCGACTTTTTTTTAGTTTTTTCAACGCTATCTTCATTTGTGAAATGCTCTAATATTATAAACGAAAATGGACAGGACAAAATATGCAATGGGAAAGTAGATTTTAAACAGTGTATGAAATACGGCCTTGGTTTCAAAATTTTCGTGGAATGTGAAAAATGTCAGCCTCGATACATTTTATCGTGTCACAAAATTGGAAACGCTTACGAAATAAATCGTAGGTTTATTTTTGTGATTCGAATATTAGGCTTAGGACTAGCCGGATGTAAAAAATTCTGTGGCTTGATGGAAATGAGTGCTTCTTTCTTGAATAAGTCAACATACGATTTTTATGTTGATAAAATTTACGGATGTGTTGAGACAGTTGCTCAAGCACTTTTTTCATTGGCTGCAAAACAAGAGAAAAAATTAACGTGTGATGAAAATAATATTGATGATACGACAGATGTAACTGTATCAGGTGATGGCACTTGGAAAAAGCGCGGTTTTTCATCATTGTACGGTGTGTCTTCGATAATTGGATATTGTAGCGGAAAAGTTTTAGATATTTTTGTAAAATCCTCATATTGTAAATTATGTGAAGCCTGGAAAAAAAAACTAAGCACAATAGAATTTGAAGAGTGGCAGGCAGATCATCTCCAAAAAAATGAATGTAGTGCCAATCACCAAGGACCAGCTGGTAATATGGAAGTTTCATCAATCGTTGCAATGTTTCAACGCTCTTTTGAAAAATATGGCCTAAGGTACTCAAATTATATTGGTGACGGGGACTCTAAAACATACTCTGGAGTTCTCAATGCCAAACCTTATGGTGATGATTTTATTGTTAATAAAAAAGAATGCGTAGGACATGTGCAAAAAAGGATGGGCAAACGCTTACGTGATTTAGTCAATAAAACTGTCGAAGAAACAAAAACAAAGGCCGGTAAATCTATTAGAAAAAAAACTCTATCTGGCAAAGGAAAACTTACTGGCAAGTTAATTGATAAATTAACAATTTATTATGGACTAGCTATAAGAAGAAACTGCAATTCGGTACAAAATATGAGAGACGCTATTTGGGCAACTTTTTTCCATTATACCTCCACAGACAAAAATCCACAGCACGATAAATGTCCAGAGGGCCCTGACTCATGGTGCACTTGGCAGCGCGCTTCATCAATGAACACTCTGTCATCATACAAACATGATTATGATTCATTAACAAGTGAAGTTTCATCAGCTATCAGACCCATTTATGAAGACCTCAGCAAAGAGGAGCTCTTAGAGAGGTGTGTTGGTGGATTCACTCAAAATAATAATGAAAGTTTAAACCAGTTAGTTTGGAAAATTACTCCTAAAATACTCCCTGCTGGTTCAAAAATAGTTGGGATCGCTGCATATGTCGCTGCTGGCACATTCAACGAAGGGATTTCAGCTTTGTTGCTTTTTATGCATGGCATGGACTTGAAACTTGGCCGAAACAGCCATGAGTATGCCCGAAAAGAAGATGAAAAACGCATACTCATTGCCGACAGGAAAGCTGACATTGAGACTCGTGAAGCAAGAATTCGTCACAGGCAAGAGCAAAAGGATGCCCTAGACATTGCCGCAGCAGCGGGTACTCTGCTTTATGGTGCTGGAATCGATGATTCTATGTAAGTTGAAAAAAAAGTTTTTTTCTTGCATGTAAGTTCAACTTAAAACTTTAAACGTGTTTTTCTCAAAACTTCATTTTTGAAGTCGGTGGACACGATTTCTCGAAAAGTTATGGACCGATTTAGTTCAAATTGTGTAGATATCTTTAAAATAACATTATCTAGTTATTGAACGAAGGAATTTTTTTTTTCATTATAACTTATTTTTTTAAGCCAATAAATGGCGAAATTTTGACCAAAAAATGAGATTTTTTTTTTCAAAGTTTGAGAAAAAATGAAAATTATATATATATATTTTTTCCCTTCGTTCAAATACGAGATTTATATATGTACTAACGAAATAATTTTGGTTTTTTAATTTTAGATGAACCAATAATAAGTTATGCTGTCCACGGCGAGAGCACTTTTTTGTGAGACACCCAGGGAGATGAGGTCTCAATGGCTGAATTTTCAACATTTTTATATAAAAATTTCAGGAGACATTGTTGAAATATGTACCTTTGATATGCCATATTATAATTTTTAAATGTATGATTGTTTATATAAAATAAAAAATCGTAAAAATACCTTTTTTTTATACCTCTGAAACCCACCTAACCCCTTTTAAGAAAGTGAATAGGCTCGTTTTACCTTATGTTTTTGTGTCGCAATAAATAAAGGTGGAAAAACATATTGGATTCTTCAGATCAAGATTTAAAATTTATTCATCGTCTACAAATTATTGTGTTCTAAATAAACTAAGCTACAGACCTGTACAGCGGGAACTTAATTGGCGTAGTCTGAAAGGATGCAAGGTGAGAGTTTTTTACTAATGTGACTTCCCATTATAATAATTTATATTGCATCTATGATAAATTTATTAAGATTTGTGCGATTTTAATTCATATTTTGACTTTAAAGAAAGGAATTTGTTTTGAATGTAACTAAGTAGTACGTCAGTACTAAGGTGTAGCAGTATAGGAATGGTGTTTTGTAGTGCCGGCTGGCTGGAGGATATTTTGAATTGATTTTGGTTGTGATTTTTTTTTTATTGTTGGTTTTATATATGAGATGTTTTGCTATGAAAGTAGGGCTGTGTATATTTCGGATAGTAATTGATTATTGGTTGTGTATATATGTTAATTGAAGGATTTATAAATTATGATGAGTGTTTATTTATGTGGTGTGTATATTTTTGTTTTAATATGAATCTGGATTGATTTATGAAGTAGTATTAGTTGAAGAGTTGTATTGTGACGTGATACATGTGAAGGTGTTGAATTTTGAAATTGCTTTGGTGCTCGCAATGGTATTGAATTTATGTGCGTGATATGGTTACAAAGTGCGACTTATTTCTGGTGTTTATTAGAGTGGTGGATTAGTGATTCCGAGTTACGGTTAATTTGAGTTTTTGCCAATTTGTTGGACAGTTTGCTACCCTCTTGAGAAATTATTTAAAAAGTAACAATGTCATTTTTGGGTAAGGCTCGTAAAGAAGATTTACGGTGTCTGGCTGAAGAATTGGGAGAGCACCCTGAACCGGATGCAATAATAGCTGATTTAAAACAACTAATTATGGCGAGTAAAAACTATGAAGTAGAGTTTGTGAAGGGATTGATGGAAACTATTATAGAGACGAGAAAAGAGAATGAGGCGAAACGAAAGGAGATGGAAAAAATTGCGTTGGAAAGAGAAGAAAGGGAGTTAAAAATTGCGTTGGAAAGAGAAGAAAGGGAGTTAAAAATCGCGTTGGAAAGAGAAGAGAGGGAGTTTAAAATTGCGTCGGAAAGAGAAGAGAGGGAGTTTGAGTTGGAGAAGTTGAGGATAGCGAAAGATAGCGAAAAAGCGGGAATTGATGGATTGGAAATGAAAGCCTATAATTATGGAATTGAATTTGCGAAACTTATGCCGAAATTTAATGTCAAGGAGGACGACATTGTTTTGTATTTATCTATTTTTGAACGTCAAGCAAAGAGGATGTGTGTAGATCCAGAACATTGGGTATCGAACTTGTTGGTTTTGCTGCCGTCCGATATTATACAGGTTCTCGCACGAGAGGCAGAGGAAAAATTTGAAGATTATGAATATATTAAAGGGATTCTACTGAGACGGTTTAAGTTATGTCCTGAGAGATTCCGTAGAAAGTTTATGGAACATCAAAGAAACCCTGAACGCACCTGGCGAGAATTTGTATTTGAATTAAATGGTTATTTTCAAGAATGGATTGATGGACTTAAAATTGTTGATTTCAATTCTTTGAAAGATTTGATTGTAACTGATCAATTAAAAAGAAGAGTGCCTGATGAGATTCGAGATCATTTCGTGGATGAATGGCCTAATATAGTATCTCCTACTGATTTGGCTGAGAAACTTGACTTATATGAAAGTGTGCGACAAGATTTTAGTAAGTTAGATAAGAAAGATAGATTTTCCGAAGAGAAGAGTAATTTTTCATTTTATTCTAAACACATTGATAATAGAAATCCTGGTTTCGCTTCGGACCGCAGATATGAGTCAAGAGTTGGTACTTATAAAGCAAAGACACGGATACCTAATAAAATTACTTGTTATTCGTGTGGACAAGAGGGTCACAAGGCTTCATTTTGCCCAAATCAACGTGGTACTCAAGGTGTACAAAGAGCGCAAACGAATTCTGTACAATCGAATGAGAAAGTTGGAGAAGAGCAGTCATCGATATTAACTGCAAGAGTAACAATACCTGTCTCGTCCTGTGTGAAAAGAGAGGGGAAATTTAATGAATTGGAAATGGTTAGGATTAAATGTGGAAGTAATGTGTTGGACGGTATCTATGATTCTGGTACACAGATCTCGGTGATACGGGCAGACTTAGTCAAGGATATATCAGTTGAAGGAGAGGGAAAGATTGAGATAACTTCAGCATTCGGAGAGAGAGAAGTCGCTCCATTAAAAATAATACCGATGAGAATAGATGATAAAATTCATGGAAATGTGATGGTACCTTGTGCCGTTTCCAAGAAACTGGTGAATGAGATGCTTATATGTCCAACTGCTTATGAAGCATTAAACCATAAGGTTATATTATATACGAAGGTTGAAAAGTTGAATTCTGATCCTGGAAAAGATGAACTTGATTTGAGTGAGAAGGAAACAGAGGAATCTTTTATGAAACTACAAAGAGCTGATGATACTTTAAGAAATATTTGGGAAATTGATAAAAATAATAAAAGTGCTTATTTTATAGAGGAAGGTATTCTTATGCATTCTGAAGATGTCTGTGGTGAATTTGTGAAGCAGGTGGTGTTACCTCAGTGTAAGAGACAGTGTATTTTATCTGTTGCTGACGAAATTCCTTTGGTGGGTCATTTGGGAAAAGTAAAAAAAAAAAAAAAAAAAAAGGAAATTGCATAATGTTTAAATTTTGATGTAAGGTACCCTGGGGTAATAACGCCACGTTAAGGTTCTACCAATTTTCACGGCTTAGTTTTAGATTGTATTTTTCAAACAAATATAGGATCTGATACAGCAACTCATTGACTATCTATATAAAATAAAATAATTTAACAGATATGTATTCATAAAATGTAATGGCGTTTTTTCTTGACCAATGCTATTTGGCGTTAATACCCACCTATATGGGTAATAACGCCATGCAAACAAAACTATAAAATAAGATGGAATAATGGCATGTAGATTGCTCAATTCTAAAAATACTAACTCTACAGCTCTAGAAATTGAGAAATTGCGATCTAAGCTATTGAAAATGTACAATTTTTTTGTGCTCTGAAAGAAAAAGAAAGCTGTGGTGGTGGCGGGGGGAGGAGGCAAAAGAATATCAGATTCTAAGCTACGTTTTGCTTAAAAATGACCATTTAAATAGAATTATTAGAAACATTGCACGGATTATTTGAATCAGCATTTGTATTCCCATGTATGCATTCTATGCGATAGAAAATATTGATTTTTTTGTGAAAGTGAAAGAAAAAGGAGTGAGGGGGAGCTTCAACAGAATATAACACCCTCTGTCTCTCTTTGCTTAAAAAGTCCCGCTTAAATATGATTGTAAGAAACATAGCATGGTTTTAACAATTCATAATGTAATATTTTAATCATGTGAAGTTTTATAATAACTAGAGTTATATGTAATAAATTTTTTGTTAAACCTTAACTGATGTTAGCGTCTCACATACCGCTGAGTTTTTCAAGTTTCAGAGTTTAACTTGCAATTTTAAGTTTAACTATAGATACCGGGAAATTTTTGTTTCATTTGGAGTCTTATCTCTAGAAACTTTTGAATAGCTGAATTTTATTTATAATAGTCCTGTATATAAGGTTCAATGCAAAAATAATATTCTAAAAGTTAATTTAACATTTTATTCATCGTTAGATTAAGCGGTCTGACAGGCCGCTCACAGTAAGTTATGCGACAATTTTTGTCACAGCAGTTAAGGGTTAATACTATTATAGTAATCTAGTAAATTGTTTTTAACCCATAACTCCACACTAATGCGGATTCTCCAAACCTACAGTTAAATTGTCGATGTTTTAAAGAGCATGCATTAATAAATTTTTAATAAATTGAATAAAATTTTTGATTAAAAAATATTATCTCAAAGAGATTTCTTATTCAATTTTATACATAATTCATATGGTTATATATCATTATCTCTATATTAGCAACAAAATTAACCTTTAACTGCTGTTAGCAATCTGACTGAACACTGTACCCCCTCCCCCCCCCAACCCAAAAAAATAGCGTTTAACTTGTATTTTCCAGTTTAACTATAGTTACAACTAAAATTCTCTTTCGTTTGGAATTCTCGTAATATTGTTAGAAACATTTGAATAGATTAAATTTAATTAGAATTAATTCTGTACAAAAAGTTTAGCGCAGGAACAGTATTCTATGATTTTTAATCATGGATCGCATTTTAACCTTTAACCCTTTAACGTTCATTCGTTTCGCCACGAAACCACAAAATTTTAATTCCGATATGCAACACTGACACCGGTATTTTTATCTAAAAATTTCCCTTTTATCATGTATGTGAAAAATCACGTTTTCTTATTTAGAAATATATTTGTTCTTAATTACCGGTGTCATTTATTTTGACATCTTAGCAATGAAAATGCTCTGATCGTTAAAGGGTTAACTAATGTTACCGGTCTCGTAGACCATTATTTTTCTTTTAATTTTTTAGTTTAACTTGTAATTTTCAGTTTAACTGCAAACACTACCGAAATTTTGTTTCATTTGGAATTTTAGTACTATCACCAGAGACTAAATAGGTGAATATTAAGTATAATACTCTTGTATAAAAAGTTTAGTACAAAAACACAATCCTATGAGTTATTCCCGCCTTTTATTCATCTTTCAATTTTGTGGTCTCATAAACCGCATCACATTCATACGTTACAATTTCTGTCACATCAGTTAAAGGTTAAATTTATAAAGTTTTGAAGAACCGAACGCAGAGAAAGCGGACAGTTAAAATTTCGAACTCAATTGAACAATCCAGTGGAAATTTAACAGAAACCTGATTTTGAAGATGTTCGAATTTGAATCTCGAAATCATTTTGATATAGTTTTATTTACAAGAGTTTAAAATTATTTTTTACATTAGTAAAAAAAAATAATAATATAATAAAAAATAAAATAGAGAGATTATTTTTAAGTGTTGGGCACTCCCCCCCCCCCTTAATCTTACCATTTCAACAATGATGATAATGCTGTCCCATATTAATATATAAACCCCCTTCGGATATAGTTCGGCCACTGTTGGGAATCAACCGGGGTAATAACGCCAATCCCTGGCGTTATTACCCCGGGATACTTATTGCGCAGTAAATCCTAAACTACAAATTATCTCGAGAAGATATCCAAAATCTTCTACAACAATTTGAAAGTACATGAAATACACTACAAATTTATGTAATAAACAAAGTATTTCCGGATAAAAAATATAGTCTTCAGATCAAAAACCTTATCTCGCAAATTTTAGATCAAGAGTTAATTTTAGTTGCTTGTAAAAACAATAAGACCTAAAAATGAAACAAATTAACTTTGTTTAAGTACTTAAAGTGTTTATTCTAAAAACAGTAATATTGATAAACATCAAATTACTTCATATTTCAGAAGTGACATTAATTACATTAACTGTTTACTTTAAAACCATAATATTTATAAACTATAAATTAATCCATTATTCAAAAGTGACATTAATGAAATATTTAATATCATTGTTTATTTAAACATTTCATAAGTGGATGATTGCACAGGATTGCGAAATCATTTGTGTTGATTACTTCAAGGACAACATTTTACTGTGAATGAACTCAGTTCAGTTGCTCTTATGTTTTTGTAAAGCACACACGGTGCTTATATTTCTCTTACTGTGTCGCATTCTTGGATATGTTAATCCCGCAACCGCAGCAGGAAACTGCATTCCTGTATCTTGTTTTTTTCAATTTACTAAATGTTTCTTTAAGTTGTTAATATAAAGCAAAAAAGATATATTAGTGTGGATTTATTAACACTTGATAACACCAAAGAACTGCTTTGTCAATCTCGGACACCAACATTATGGAGGCACCACCGGCGAGATAACCTGCGCACATCGCTTTTGATGAATTACGCCGTCTCAAAGTCGCCATAAAGGAGTACCATTCATCCCAGCTGTTTCAGATGTACCTGCACACATCGCTTTTTTTGGATTACAACGGTACAAAGTCACCATAAAGGAGTACCCTACAGCCCAGCTGTTTCAGATAAGTACATTTTTGGTTTATTATCAGTTTGGCTTTGTTTTTTAACTTGGTTCCCTCATTATTTTAATAATGAGTCAAGAAGATTTAGAAAAGACAGCAATAAATTTACGTGGCAGAGCTAAATCTGCATTAACACGTATCACGAACTTCATTGACGCTGATCAAGTTTTTCAAAAGAATGATTTATTGAATAAATTAGAAAAATTAGAAACAGCTTATTTCGATTTTGATAAATATGATGCACAATTACCAGAAGAATCCTCGGAAATGGAGGAATTTGAAACAAAATATTATGAAACCAAAGCCAAACTGCAATTAGAACTTGAAAAATTTTCTATAAATAGTATGAATGCACATTCTCAAGTTGTTAATGAACAATTACCTATAGTTAATACAACTAATAATTTTAAATTACCCAGATTGAATATTGAGCAATTTGATGGTAATTTCAAAAACTGGATGTCATTTAAAGACTTATATTTATCGTTAGTGCATAATAATGCCAGTATAACAAACATTCAAAAATTTCAATACTTAAGAGGTTTGCTCGGTGAAGAGCCATCGTCAATTATAAAACATATTCCCATTTCTGAAACCAGTTATGCAGAAGCATGGGAAAAATTATTGTCAAGATACGACAAAAGAAAACAAATTGTCGCAGCTCTTATCAAAACATTTATGGATATACCTCCCATTATTCATGCTAATGCACTTAACTTACGCAATATATCAGATATCTCTGACGAGGTAATTCGTGCTCTCAAATCAATCGATGTTAAAGCATCAGAGAGAGACATTTGGTTAATTCATATTCTTCTTCAAAAGGTTGATAATAAAACACGTGAAGAATGGGCTCAATATTCATCGAAGGATGATTTTCCTTCTTTTGATCAATTTATTCAGTTCATTAATGACAGATGTTTATCTTTAGAATTGTATAATAATGATTATACAGGGTTACATAAAAAAGAGAAACAATTTAATTTTCACAAAGCTCCCGCCAATAACGTTATCAAATGTTTATTTTGTAAAGCTAATCACTTATTGTACAAATGTATTAAATTCAAGGAATTAAACGTAAGAGATAGAAAACAATTTGTGAGAAAAAACAAATTATGTAGCAACTGTTTATCTGACAGACACTACACATATCAATGTAATTCTACATTTAGCTGTCATCATTGCCAGCTTAAACACCATACGCTATTATGCGAGAATAAACTACAAAATTATGCGATGTCAACTTCACGTTCGAATGAAAAACAGAGTCGGAAAAGCAAATCTGATTCAGAGGACCTTTCGATTCCTGATGATAATAAAAAAGAAGTTTCTCCTTCAATAAATTCTGTTCAAACATCTTTCGCACTTTTGCCCACTGCTACAGTATATATTTATGATTGCATGGGTCAAAAGCATACGTTAAGAATTATGTGTGACAGTGGCTCAGAATCTACGTTCGTTTCAGAATCATGCATGAAAGTGTTAGGATTCAAAAGGAAAAATGCCAGATTTCCCGTGAAAGGTCTTTCTAATTCAAAAATTGCAGTAACAAAGGGTTACGTAATGATTGATCTTATATCAATTCATAATGCTGACAGTAAGTTGTCAGTGAAAGCTTTTATTTTAGACGAATTAACAGCTCCATTACCTTCTGAGAAAATAAGTGAAGAGCATTATTCACACTTAAAAAATGTAAACTTGGCAGATCCACATTTTGGGACTCCAAATAAAATCGATGTTATTTTAGGATCAGATTACTTTTTTTCTATTTTGCTTCCTGGTCAAATAACATGTGCTCAGAGCAGTTTAATTGCACAAAATTCCATCTTTGGCTTTCTCGTATCGGGAAAAATGCCGCATCTTAACACAACTCCTAATTCAATGCATAATTTACATATTTATGAACTTAATATTGATAATGAATTAAAACGGTTTTGGGAAATGGAAGAAGTATTCAATAATAATGCTCAAATTCTGTCTCCAGAAGAACAATTTGTTGAATCACATTTTCAGAAAACTTACTCAATTAATTCCGAGGGTCGTTTTGTGGTAAAATTACCTTTTGTTAAACCTACGACAGAATTAGGTAATTCTAGACCTGCCGCAATTTCTCGCTTGTTGGCGATGGAAAGGAAATTTAAAGAAAACCCAGAATTCGAAAAGCAATACAAGGATTTTATGCGCGAATATATACAGTTAGGCCATATGGAATTAATAACACAAAATGACATTAACGATTCTGAAAATGAACAATATTTTCTTCCTCATCATGCGGTTATTAAACCTTCTAGTACTACTACCAAGTTGAGAGTTGTGTTTGATGCATCATGTAATACTTCAAAAGGTAATTCCTTGAATTCAATTTTGGGAGTAGGTCTTAAATTACAAAGGGACATATTTGAAATTTTACTTAATTTTCGAGTTCCGAAAATTGTTTTTTGCGCTGACATAGAAAAGATGTACCGCCAGATTTTAGTTTCTGAAGAAGATCAAAATTATCAGAAAATAGTTTGGAGGTTTAACTCTAATGAGGAAATAAAAAATTTCAAATTAAAAACAGTTACTTATGGGCTAGCTCCAGCGTCTTATCTAGCCACTAAATGTCTCAAACAAATTGCTGATGATTATACAAAAAACGCTGTTATTTCTCAAACATTGGAGAAAGATTTCTATATGGATGATCTTCTTTCAGGCTCAAACACTGTTAGCGAGGCAATAGAAACTTGTAAAGAAATTAGCGATGTTTTGCACGCGCATGGTTTCCACTTAAGAAAATGGAATTCAAATTCAAAGGAATTTCTTAGAGAGTTTCAAGATGATTCCAATACCGAATCGAATTTTGAAATAATTCCTAGTGATAACGGAAGCTCTAAAGTTCTAGGATTAAGCTGGAACTCTTCTTCAGATACTTTTATTTTCAAGGTTTCACTAAATCTCACTCCACCTCTTACAAAGAGGCAAATTTTAGCAGAATCTGCTAGAATCTTTGACCCACTGGGTCTAATTTCCCCATGCACTGTAACTTTAAAAATATTTTATCAAAAACTGTGGTTGACAAAAGGGGACTGGGACACTATTGTTCCAGAACATCTAACCGAGGAATTATTCAAATTTCAAAATTCGTTCAATGAAATCAATCAATTTTCGATACCAAGATGTGTTACGCTTTCATCCGAGAATGCCTTCGAATTACACGGATTCTCCGATGCGTCAACACTAGCTTATGCTGCCGCAATTTATTGCCGACAAACTTGCAATGGAAAAACCAATGCTTTTCTTTTGGTTTCTAAAACAAAAGTTGCACCAATCAAGCAAATTTCTGTCCCTAAATTAGAACTTTGCGGTGCTCACTTATTATCTAAATTATTCCGCACAGTTATGGACACACTAAAGAATTACAAGTTCGATATTTTTGCATGGACTGATTCTAAAGTAGTCCTTTCATGGTTATCCGCACATCCCCGCAAGTGGAAAACATTTGTCGCGAACAGAACCTCTCAAATAACAGAAGTTTTACCTACTAAGCACTGGGGACACGTTCCCTCAAAAGATAATCCCGCAGATATCGCTTCTCGCGGTATCGACCCAAAGTGTTTGCCAGAATGCGAGCTATGGTGGAAAGGGCCAGGCTGGCTACTTCTAGACCCATCTAATTGGCCGAAAGATGACTTAAATGTTGATGAATTCGATGAGCAAATCAAATCCGAGCAAAGGTCGGATCCCATTTTTTCATTTCACACGCATGCTTCAAATGATGTACTAGATAATTTGTTTCAAAAGCACTCTTCACTTTCAAAAATTATCCGCATTCTGGCATATTGCATAAGATTCGTTAAAAAATGCAAAAATGCTAATGAATATCAAATCCCTTCAACAGTACTTACATTTAACGAAACAAAATCTGCTGAAGAAATGATCGTTCTTTGGATTCAAAATTCTTACTTTAAAGAAGAGTTAAATTGCATCAAAGAACAAAAACCTCTAGCTAAGAAAAGCAAATTACACTCCCTATATCCGTTTATTGATGCTAAGGGTATCTTACGGGTGGGAGGACGCCTGCAAAATTCACAGTTAGCATTTAATCACAAGCATCCGGTAATACTTCCATCACAACATAAAATGAGTGAACTATTGATAATACAACAGCATATTGCCACTTTACATGCTGGACCTTCTCTACTGTCGCACATCATAAAACAATCTTTTTGGATAATTGGTGGAAAAAAGCTCATCAACAAATGCATTAATAGATGTTTAAAATGTTTCAGATACAAGAAAGCTATTACAACTCCTCCATTAATGGGGAATTTACCTAAACCTCGAGTAAATCTTGAACGCCCCTTTTTTGCCAGTGGAATTGATTACGCAGGCCCCATATCCATTAAATTTAGCAAGGGTAGGGGTGCAAAAACAACTAAGGGTTACATTGCCTTATTTATTTGTCTTGCTACGAAAGCGGTCCATATAGAAGCTGTAAGTGACCTAACGACTGAAGCATTTATAGCAGCTCTTCGACGTTTTAGTGCAAGAAGAGGTACCCCACGTCACCTTTATAGTGACAACGGGAAGAACTTTGTCGGGGCATCAAGAAAAATCGACCAAATACAGAGGGCATGGTTGTCATTTCCTAAAAATGAAATCATGTTTCAATATTTAACTGAAAAATCCATTGAATGGCATTTTATCCCTCCTTCTTCCCCTCACTTTGGCGGAATTTGGGAGGCCGCGATAAAATCCGCCAAACATCATCTAAAAAGAGTAATAGGAGAGACACTCCTGACTTTCGAAGAGCTCGCCACCCTACTTAGCCAAGTCGAAGCCTTGTTAAATTCGCGACCTCTCATACATTTAAATGACAATGATAGTGACTGCATAAATGTTCTCACACCCTCACATTTTCTTACAGGTGATGTAATCTTCTCAATACCGGAGGAGACCTCATCCATCACATGCAACCCTAGAAATCGCTGGGAGCTGCTGCAAAATTTAAAAAGAGGATTCTCACAGCGATTTAAGAAGGAGTATTTGATCTCGCTCCAAAAAAGAAGCAAGTGGAGAGTCGAGCAACGTAATCTTCAACCTGGACAAGTTGTGCTACTCCTTGATGATACCCAGCCACCAGACTCTTGGCCATTGGGCCGGGTAACAGAGGTGCACCCAGGAAAAGACGAACATGTCCGTGTTGTGACCATACAGTGTAGAGGATCGTTTTTGAGACGACCTGTACACAAATTAGCGCTCCTTCCTATATATCAGGACTAAGGCCTGATAGGGTGGGAGTGTGTTTAAGTACTTAAAGTGTTTATTCTAAAAACAGTAATATTGATAAACATCAAATTACTTCATATTTCAGAAGTGACATTAATTACATTAACTGTTTACTTTAAAACCATAATATTTATAAACTATAAATTAATCCATTATTCAAAAGTGACATTAATGAAATATTTAATATCATTGTTTATTTAAACATTTCATAAGTGGATGATTGCACAGGATTGCGAAATCATTTGTGTTGATTACTTCAAGGACAACATTTTACTGTGAACGAACTCAGTTCAGTTGCTCTTATGTTTTTGTAAAGCACACACGGTGCTTATATTTCTCTTACTGTGTCGCATTCTTGGATATGTTAATCCCGCAACCGCAGCAGGAAACTGCATTCCTGTATCTTGTTTTTTTCAATTTACTAAATGTTTCTTTAAGTTGTTAATATAAAGCAAAAAAGATATATTAGTGTGGATTTATTAACACTTGATAACACCAAAGAACTGCTTTGTCAATCTCGGACACCAACAAACTTGAAGCTGTTTTTTGCGATTTATATGACTCAAAACCCTTCTGCGCAGAGCACATGGGTGTCATTTACCTGATTATTTCATAATTATGCAAAATATAAGCACTTGGCGTTATTACCCCGCCTGGCGTTATTACCCCAGGGTACCTTATTTTGGTATTTC
Source organism: Maratus speculifer (assembly GCA_964019185.1). NCBI lineage: Eukaryota > Metazoa > Arthropoda > Arachnida > Araneae > Salticidae > Maratus > Maratus speculifer. Next base: position 412,953,827 of record OZ025291.1, on the reverse strand, counting down.
TGTCGTTCATGCTTATATTTAGTGTATATATTGTGGTATTTGTATATATTTATTTTAAAAGAAATGGGAAGATTCACATTGCTCTCATCCTTGCTAATATATATATTTTTTTGTGTGTATATACTTTAAAGCTTCATTGTGTCAAAAGCCACTAATGAGCTCTTTTAGGGGGGAGTTGTAAGAATCAAGGAGCTTTGAGGACCTACTCTATGGCCAAGGACTGACCCCATGGCTTGGCGTGAACTGTCTCGCAAAGAAAATAATGCTACATTCAAGTTCTTCCGATTTCGAAAGGTGGCAACGGCAGAAGTGATGAATTAATTTTCTGGAACTTTCGAGGAGTTAAAAAGAAAAACTGAAAATCGTAGTATGAAATATAGAAATGTAGTAATGATTTTTTGTTAAGAAAGTGAATAGGCTCGTTTTACCTTATGTTTTTGTGTCGCAATAAATAAAGGTGGAAAAACATATTGGATTCTTCAGATCAAGATTTAAAATTTATTCATCGTCTACAAATTATTGTGTTCTAAATAAACTAAGCTACAGACCTGTACAGCGGGAACTTAATTCATATAAATGCAGCAATTATTTTTTTCATTTGAAAAATAATCCGTATAGTTAATTTCATGTATGGATTAATTCTTTTAAGATCCCGCCCGTATTGTGAAACACGTGCACACTAATATTAATCCTGTGTTTTAAATCTATTCAAATTTAAAATTGTTTCCATTTCAATATCTTTTTAACTTTTTTCTCGTAAAATATTCGAGGCTCATCTCAAACATTTTTAGTTTGTGCTATTTTAATTGCATTTTTTTTTCCTCTAAAAATACTCCCGGTATCAAGTTTGGAAACTGGAAGTTTTCTTGAAAATTATAAATTGTAACAGAACTGTAAAAAATATAAACTAACAATTTTTGAAATGGACATAAAATATCCTATGCAGGAACATATCTTAAATTACGCCTTGTTTACTTTTTAAATAAGAGTTAAATTATGCAAATTACTGCTGTCAGATCAAAAAAATTTTCAAGATTCAGCCCCCTCCGAAGGGAAATCCTGGCTACGGGCCTGATTAGAAAAGGAATAAGTTGCGTAATTCAACCAACAAAAAGATTCAGATATACTTCAGATTTCCCAATTCTCTAACGAAGACAGTAACTATTTTCCAAATACAGTAGACTCCCTCAAATCCGCAAACCAAAAATCCGCAGCTCTCTAAAATCTTCACATCTTTTATGGATGTAAACAATGAAACTTTCAGTTCAGATATTGGGACGAAATTTGATTTTTTAAATTTGTATCAATTCCATATATTTTTTAATTTGTAATTCTCTTAATAATACTCTATTCATGTTTTTTTCATGAAGGAAGAATAATTTTTTTTGGAAAAAAATCAAGCTATTTCTCATATCACTGGTCATCACAATCTTCTTACCAAATATTTATGCATTAATCAAGATACTTTGGTTATTAAACCTGGCTAAACGTGGAAAAAGAATCCTTATTTTATGATTTTAATGTGAATCAGTAATGTACTTTCATGAAAGTTTTGTTGAATAATTTTGGTGGTGGTGTATTTTTGTCGGCCGATTATCTACGCTATGGGATATAGGTTTAATGGGGAGGGTTGCCCTCCGTGGGGGTCTTTCTAAGGGAACCTAACCCGTATTTACGCAAGGTTCGAAGAAAACCACGGAAAACTTCGAACGGTTAGGCCGACGGTCGCGATTGGGTTCGAACCCAGCACCTACCGTCTACCAGTTTGGAGGTCAGAACCTCGCGGCCACTGGTGGGGCGAATAATTTTGGAAAAATACATTTAATCTTTATAATGAATGTTTAATCATACACTATTGATTATTAAATTGACCTTTGCTATTAGTACTTTAAACATTTTAAAAATTATCTAAATTTTTATTATTTTAGTTTATTACTTATTTTAATATTTTATTATATTGTAAAAATTCATTATAGTTCCGAATGCACTATTTATTGCATTCAAATTATTGTTTAAAAAATGTGAACAAACCAATGACCAGAAATTCGCAAAATTCTAAAATCCGCAAAACCTCTGTTCCCAAGCTGTTCAGATTTGAGGGAGTCTATTGTAGTTAAAAAAAATCTGGCAATTTTGGTAAATCATTGTCTAGAATCGTAAAATATTTAAACAAATATAGTGTGAGCAATACTTGTTCATTTAATTGTATAACATTTAATGAGTGAATTTTAAATTATATGAATATAAAATGAAAGTTAAGAATATAAGATGAATTTTAAATTAAAAGAATGAAATATTTGTAAGTTATGTAACAAGAATGAAATATGATAAAGAAAACATTGGAAACTTATCGTGAGCGCTCGATAAATGAATAAAAAGGAATTAAAATTGAATATTTCATTTATAATTAAATTGCATACATATATTCTAAACACCCATAAAGGTGGTATTCTCATCGGAAATACAACCGTGTATACAAATGAGATTTCCTTAATGGCCATCGCAGACACTTGATATAAATCAAGTGCATAACTTGTACACGCAGTGGCGTAGTAAGAGGGGGGCGGAGGGAGCGGTCCGTCCCGGGTGTCATTTTTTAAGGGGTGACACCCAATCTCTTTTTGAAAATCTATATATATATATAAATTTATAAGATTTTGGAAAAGAATTCTAAAGTAAAAGGAAATTTATAACGCACGACGCAACAGAGTTAATTTTCTTTTCTTTGAGAATGTGAAATTTTTCTAAATAAGGTATGCACCAGAGAACAAAAACTAATTTATCCAACGAATGGGTAGCGAAAGCAAACTTTAAAAGAAAAATTTTCTTCTACATATAGACACCGCATTGAGTTATGCGGATTATGGGTTGCTCCTGTAGTTTTTTTTTTTTTTATGCACGAGGACAAAAGGTAAATAAGGAATCGCATGTTCATTTGTTGTAATAACATAGAATTATGATTGAAAGAATGGTTAAATAATATGAAAATATGATGGTTAGGGTAATTTAAACGCGAAATTCGAAATTATCCAACCCATTGGTTTAACATTACGGAGCGGGAGTTTTCAAGTGAGGGAAGACTCATTTTAAGCCTTTCGGTCTGAATTTTTTTTCTTCAGTTTTTAGAAGAAATTACTTTTATGTTAACTAGCTATCCAAATAGATTAATTAGTGTTTAACGAATATTTCATTGTCTAAAAGATAGCGAATATTATTGTTCTGCATAATATTCAATTCATATTCATATGACAATAGGCTAAAGAAGAATGTTCGGAAATGTTAAGAAAATATTCTATTACAATATGATTTAATTTATATTACAACTTTCTAATACTTTTTGCGCTTTATTACTCTTGATTCTTTCAGGAAAGTAACTTTTATTTTAAATTTAAAGATTGAAATGTATGTTTAAAATAAAAGAATCGCAAACGGCGCAAAGATAGAATTAAGCAAATAATAATACAGTAAAACCTCTAAATAACGGACATCTTGGGAGCGCCGAAATTGTCCGCTATTCGGAGCTGTCCGCTATTGAGAAAACCACAGAGAAAGAAAAAATTCCTAATGAATGCTCAATGTTTCATTAGTCGATTTTAAAGTCCTAAAACCTCTATTATATGATTAACCAGAAATTAAAATAATTTTTAAAGTAATAAAACTGAAATAAAATTGTGCATACCTTATTACATTCTTACAAAATTTTTTTTTACAAAAATTTGCTTTTACTTGCGATTACATGTAATTTGTTTTTTAATCCTTTTAAATCACCTTTTTGGTAAAAAAAAAAAAAAAAAAAAAAAAAAAAAAAAAAAAAAAAGGAAAAAAAAAGAAAGGAAAAAAAAGAAAAGAAAAGAAAGAAAGAAAAATGTATAACTGTTTACTGCATTTTTCTGTTTCTTAAAACTATACAATCTCAAACCATTCGAGGAAGTGGGGGGGGGGGGGTTGTGATCACAGATAAATGTAGGGGTAGAGGGGATTTTCTCCAGCTCATCCCCAAATTTATCTGAGGTTTGTTTTTTGCTCGTTAAAAAATAATTTTTCATTCCTTTTTGCCAAAATTACTGTCCGCTATTCGGAATGTCCGTTATTCAGAGGTTAAACATACAAAAAATAAAGTTTTGGGAGTGGGGATTCGAAAACTGTCCATTAAATAGAGGTGTCCGCTATTCGGGAGTGTCCGTTATGGAGGTTTTACTGTAATTATTATTATTACTCAATGCCTAAACATAGATGAAGTCATATAGTAAATGCATAGACAATATACTAGCATTACTATACGTAAATAGCAACAAGAGTATATCTTAATACAAAATAATACTTCATTAAAAGACATGTACTATTAATAGTACACCAGACCCGAAAGGGTTAATATGCGAATCGAGTGCGAATTAATTCTGGAATTTCAGCCGTGAACATCAGTGACATCAGCCGTGAACGCTATGCTGGCATCTCCTTTCTACATGAAATCATCTTGAAGAAAATATCCCAATGTCATTTAAAAAGAGCTCTAAGGTTCTATGACTTCTAAAATAATAAAATGAATTTAAATTATTGAGAGTTTTTCAAATTACTAGCTTTATTTTCGCTGATTCATCAGTTGCCAGTATCACTGTTTCCAATATTTTCCAGGTACAAACGTTATTGAAAAATACATAGAAATGAAGCAATTTTTTTTTCTCTGTAAATGAAGTTTAACTATATACAGTTAATTTATCCGAAAAGCAATGGACCAAAGCATTTTCGGTTAACCGGGGTTCCATGGAAATTTTCAGGTAACCGAGGATCAATTAGAATTTTTGAATCACTTTTGAAGGCTTTAGTGAAAACTTGTGTGATGAAAAGCTGTGATCGTAATTTGGAACATAATTGTAATAAAAAAAATGCTGTGGTACCGTGTTCAAAGCACCCCGAAATTGAAAAATAAAAGAAAATCACAAAAATCACCACAAAAGCATACTCATAATGTAACTGTATTTCAATAGCTGAACGAAGTCCAAAGGCCCAGGCAAATTATTGCAAGCTAACAAGGAAGGTCTCCATACGGGCATACTCAGAAAAATCTGAAAAAAATTACAAAATGTCCTTCTCATATAGTTATATATGTTTATAAAAAATTTCGGCGGAACCTCCTTATAACGTCCGTAAAAAAATAATAAAAATTTCGTTTATTTGGCGATTTATCTCCGGTTGGCGAAAAAACGAAATTTTGAAAAATACGCTTTTACGCTTCGAATACTTTTTAAAGAAAAAACTTTCTATGTTCAATTTATTTAAATAAGTTTAGTTTAAGTAATTTTAGTTTTGCATTTTTACTTTACTTTAAGTGTAATTTTGCCATATACGTTTATATGTACTTATAACAAAATGAAATTAATATATTTTATCATTTAAAACACAATTTAAATTGATTAAAATTGTTCCAAATTGAAAAATACACTGTTAAAAATCTGCTGCATTTTGTTGCAACGCACTCCCTTGCTTGTATAGAAAACGGTTACTTGGCCGTGAAATGGAGCTTTCTCATTGGTTGGAATAGAGATATTATATACAAGAAGTGGAGTGCGTTGCAACAAAATACAGCAAATTTTTAACAGTGTATGACACGGTCAATTCACCGTGCTATGGAGCATTCTCATTGGTCAGAAGAGAGATATTCTATAAAAGTAGTGGAGTGACGTTGCAGCAAATGCTGCAGATTTTTAACAGTGAAGTCAATTAAAATCAATTTTCAGATTCGTTAAAATCGTCTGCTTTTGGCGAGGAAATGCACTGCTCGCCAAATCCCGCGTCGCTTTCAGCTTTTCACGCCAATTATTCCAAACTATTTTATTTTTTTTACATATCTAATAATGTAATTCCGCCGCTAATTTTCACTGATCCTTTATTACCTACATGAGTAGTTTAATTCGTATTTTTTTCAAAAAATTCTGAGTATGCCCCCAATGGAGACCTTTCTTGTAAGTGCAATATGCAGGGTGTGAATGTTTTAAGATTTCTAGAAAAGAGATGACCGGGAGCTGCGGTTGAGAACAGAGGGGCTCTCGTGTTTTACCGGAACGAAGTTCCCGCATAAAAATATTCTAAAATGGTTGATCGATTGATGATCCATGCTTGATTTTAATCACTAATATGTGTTTGTTATTTTTATATTTCTATTAGCCAAGAATTGTCAATTTATGTTCACTAAAATATAAAAAGAACTCTCAATTAAATATTGATTTATCGACATCTTGGAACTTTTTTTTATTTTACTACTGCCTCCTTTTCCTATGCCCCATTTCTATATTTATATTATTTATTTTTATGTTAAAATTAAAAAATGCATATCTTGACTTCTAAAACTCAATATAATTTTACAAAATGTTGTTACGTAGAAGATTTTCAGTAATCGTCTTAACGATGAAAACCTTTTTATATGTTCTGAATTTTTATAGTCGTCTTTTTCTTGACATTTATAAAAAAAACTGGACTAAATTTTCAAAGTGTCAAGTTTTTATTTAACTTTAACGAGATCAACGGTTCTTTGCATTCGAATGGATTTCTGCGAATGTAATTAATGGCGTCAGGCAATAACTAAAATGGACTCTTCCCTATTCAATTTGCCCCGTCAGTTTCTAAAATTATGTCATTAGAAAAGCGATATATAAACATCAGGGAGACCAGGAGAGTACATTTAGACATTTTCTTAAAATATATCTCTTTTTAAAAGAAACATGTTCGAAAACAGCATTAAAAAATCGTAATTTTATTGAAGCTGATAAGTAATTTCAGACACGGAAGTAAGCTGTCAAGATCCATTAAATGAATTACTTTTCGCCTTTTTTTATAGAGTGAAAAATATGTCAGACAGCATTCTCTACAAATTTTATGAAAGCTTTTTTGATGCTTACGCAGAACTAAACATAAATATTTAACATTTAATGAAGGTACGTCACTTATAATGAATGCATTTTAAAACTGATTTTAAAAAATAGTCAACGCTTTTTGCATTTAAATTTCTTTCACCTGATATTTACACAATTTTGATGGGAAAGTCCATTAAAAATAACCGCTGTTGAGCTGTTAATATATCTTGTTATTGGTTTCTTATTCATGTAAATTTACGCTTAGTGTTATTTTGATGGTTTGAGAAATATTAAGTAAATTGTTAGTGACGTGAAATCCCATTTACCTAGTTATCTTTATATTTTCAACAAAAATCCTTACGGCCCCACACTAGTCGCTGAAAAAGAGCCGGATGATAATGTAAAGTCTATGGGGGAGTTTTTTTCAAATATCCCGCTCAAATTTTAATATTTTGATGTGATTTTTTTTCATGGGATAGATGAGGACGATCCACAACCGGCCTAGTTTTTACTTTTTCGATTTTGGTGTAAGATTTAAAAAAAAAAAAAAAAAAAACTTTAATTTTCAAAATTGGTTTGAACCGGTTGTGAAACTGAAACTATCCTAATATAAAAAGAATATAAGCAAAATCAAAAAAGTAAAAACTAGGTCGGTTGTGGATCGTCCTCATCTATCCCATGAAAAAAAAACCCGTCAAAATATTAAAATTTGAGCGAGATATTTGAAAAGAACGCCCCCATAGACTTTACCTTATCATCCAGGTCTTATTCAATGAGTAGTGGGGACTCTTAAGATCTCTCGATCTTTTTAACACTTTTCTAAGATAGTTGAAAAGCGTTTATGACTTTGGTTAATCTGGTCTGGTTTTATGTCTATTACCCGCGCTCAGAGGATTTCCAATGTTATAATCCATGCAATAAATGTATGGATTATTAAAAAAGCTGTTACTAAAAGAAAAGAAAAGAGCCCCTGAAAAATCTATACAAAGTAGGCTTGGGTATAGTTGTATATACTAGAAAAGTATAAATGGGTATATCATAAAAGTTCAAAGAGACATGGAAGTTAAATCGTATCAAATATTGCTATTCTATATAACTCTTTTTAGCTCACAGGCTATCATAGCCTGAGAGCTTATGTGCCCGCCCGTTCTGTATGTATGTGCGTCCGTACGTTTGTACATAACGCGATAACTCATGATAAAAATATCCCATCCACTTGAAATTTTGTATATAGGTATATCCTGATAAGGCGCTTCCCTGATTAGTTTTTGGAAATCATTCGATATGTATAAGAGGAGGAACGGGGGGCTCATGCCCCCCGTTCCTCCTCTTATACATATCGAATTAGCCCCATTTATACTTTTCTAGTATATACAACTATACCCCCGTTAATTGATATGAATGGGTTTTTCATATAGAAATATTAGTTTTTTTTTTTTTCGAAATTTACACTTAGGATCATTCTGATGAAGCGCTTCCGTGATTGGTATTAGTTGTTCATTGGATAAATATAAACAGGGGAAATGGGGGATCTAATGCCCCTCCCCTTAATTTATATAAATGAGTTTTTCATGCAGAATTGTTAGATTTCGTTCAAATCTCTGAATAGTTTTGGAAGTTTAATGATTAAGTATATAAAAGAGAAGGATAACTCTTCTTAAATTATATAAATGGATTTTTATTAAGAATTTTCCGATTTGCTCTAAATTTTGGATATGGATTTTTTATATGATAAAGCATGTCCCTGATAAGTTTAGAGGGTTCAATGATTAAATATAAAAAGGGGAAAGGGGGGAGCTGATCCCCTCGCCTTAATATTTTTTTTTCGAACGGAATCAACCCTTGAAAATATAAGGCTGTAATGTACAATTAGTATGCGTGGCCTGTGAGCTCAATGCCATCAGTTTAACTGGGCAATATTCGTTTTATTTTTAATCTTATCCTAATCGGCTTATCTGACTTGAATCGTCATTTTTTCTCATGTATTTTGAGTAACATGGGCCGTTACACCAATATGAAAGTTTCCGACATGCATTGTATGTATGGGGCAACGTAAGGGAATTTAATGGCTGCTCAAAAGAACTGCCAAAATTAGTATAAATTTGCTGAATCGGTGATCATTTGAGAGTTGTGAGCCAGTGAATCATTTTATGCTTCGAGGCGTGATACGGGTACTTAGATATATCGCCGAATTTCAGCAATGGAAAAAGCAGTATTGCGCACAATAGAGGATAGGCCTTCGACCAATGTTCTCGCTGACATTCGACTAACGTTAGTACTTTGGCTAATTAAAAATAAAAAACATTCGACAAATGAAAAGTATTAGCAAAATAGATTCGCCGTGTTGCAAACACACACAAAAAGAAAAAAAAAAAAAAACTTTTTTTAATCCTTTAATGTACCCCCCTTTTTTTTCAATATGTTCTAAAATAACCTAAGTTTTTGAAACCGACAACGATTGTTATTAATCTAATTTCAACTATCTGCTACAAATACACTACACACACACACACAACTACACACACATACTACACACACACACACAAAAAAAACTATTTTTAATCCTTTAATGTACCCCCTTTTTTTCAATATGTTCTAAAATAACCTAAGTTTTTGAAACCGACAACGATTGTTATTAATCTAATTTCAACTATCTGCTACAAATATATTAAAATAAATATATATGCATATATATGAAAAACGAAAAAGAAAAGAAAGAAAAAACAAAAATTGAGCACCCGCAATTTGGCGAATCTAATCGCTTGTTTACTCGCCAAATGAAAATTTAGTTGCAATTTGGCGCAATGGCGAGCGACAGCGAGTATCCTGCCTTCGACAATCTCAAGTGTTGTCGAACGTACGTTGGAGTTAATCATGTCTTTTACCAGACCCATTCATGAAATGCATACCGGCGAGTTTGGTAATGATATAATCATACTTGTTGTTTGAAATTCCTTCACTCAACAACGCCTTCAATTGCCTCAACGCTACATGTTCGCATCCACATTCCCGTACGAAATCTTCTTATTTACGTCCCCTTTACAGGTCTTTACATTTTTGACATATAGTTTCAAAACATCCCTTGTATATGTCCAAGGTTAAGCAGAGGTTTCTGGCATAGCATTAAAAATGGGCTATCTACAAAATAAAACAAGTTGGAAATTGCACGTGAAGCGTAGCAAATGAGGCGCGTTCGTCCGATCACGAAGTTTTAAAAATAATCATGTCTTGCTGTTATAGAATAAAGTCTTTTTTGTGTTCCTGTAAATATTCAGGAAGTAACTTTTATTACACATCAGCAACGTATATCATATTCATAAAATGTGAAATAGTTTAATGTAATTAAAACACGCCCCAAACAATGTTTCCTCGTATAGTATTATGTAATGGAATACTTTTGTGTAGCCCTGTAAATTACTAACAAATATTCTTTGCGCCACAGATTGTATAGAATGTATATTTTAGTATATATTTTATAGATGCATATTAATTTTATTATGTTCGAAGGAATGTAATACCATTAAAATGCATTTGAAAATTTTTTCGCCATTGACCGTAATGTAACGGAATATTTTTGATTGTCCCTGTAATTGATCTATGCCTCCGATTTTCATAAAATTTGAAGTGACTCGACAAAATTATGGAATAATTATCTATCTTAAATTTCAAAAGATTGGGTTGGATAGTTTTTGCGTTGTTGCGGACAGACGGATGGACTGAACGACATCTATAGGTGCTACGTATTTACATAATTACGAACGAACCTAAAAAATGTAAAATGAAAATTATATCTATTTGTGTGCATGCGCATTCATTGTTTATCATTTTCTTATTCATTCATTCTTATATATCTCATGCAGGTAAAAATAAGAGGGCGGGGAAGAGTGGTAAAAATTTTATTTAATTTATCAAGAGGGCAGCGAGGAATAAAAGCTTTACAGCCATCTTATTTGTTAACAAAAAACGATAATCATGCATTACATGTTGGGCAAATATAACTTATTAAGTAAATGTAGAATTCATAATTTGCTGCTGTTTAACTAATTTTTAACAGTTTCCAATTGTTTCTGAATTTGATATGTCTGTCCGTCTGCCCATACTGTAACTAGCGTCAAGATAATCAGATTGTCATGAAATTAATATATGCTACTGTGATTTACCATGAGCGTGTTTGGTATTGAAAATTAAGTGTGTAGCGTTTATGGTTTATTTACAGGGGCGCTCAAAAGAATTTCGTTACATTTCTGTGTATGAAAAAGTATCGTTTGCTCTATATGTTAATGATATTACACCATTTTAAACACCCTGAAATTTATTTTATATCGTTGAGGTGCAAAACGAGCCCTACAAAAGGCTTATTGTAGAATCTGATAATATACGATAATTATAATTTGTCGTTCATTTACATTGACGAGTAAAAGTGTTTGGTTATACTATTTTCTATGAAGAATAATTGTAATTGAGTTTTCAGTTGTGGTAAGCGTTATAAAAATACATCAATGATTTTGCATATTACTTGGCGTATATAAAGTCTATAAACTATACAGTAATGCACAAAAGATCTCAAGTGCAGTTCTATTTATCGACGGAAACCGCTGAATATAAAATTTCAACTCTCATAATATGCGTTTAATTAAACTTACTTTTAGCATTCTACTACATAGTATGCATATATATATATATCATATGCAGCGCTGCATAAAAAAATTCTCATATTTTTCCGACTATTGTTGATAATTTTGCTAATTGTATTCTGAGCTGCGTTACACATTTCGTTTATTTAGATGTATATTACCTTAACCCTTTCAGAGGCAAGGCATTTTTGATCCAAAAATGTTCCAATAATTATTTCACACCACAATTTACGAAAAAAATTATTATTTGAAAATAGTCAAAAGCTCTTTTTCATGTGCATTATAAGATCGAAATTATATTAAAAGTTACTGGTGCTATTTGGCAGTTTTGGCATTAACATTAACCGTTTGTAAACTGCAAAAGGCGCCCCTAAAAGGGTTAATAAACGGTAAAATTTTATTACACTAGTCTGATTGTATTGGAAAATGTTACATAATCCATGCGGGACACTTTATTAATCATTCTTGTTTATTTCTTAACACTTGTTACAGCATATTACCAACAGATTTCACTGCGTTAAGACTATGAAAGAACATAAATTGCATTAATGTAAATCCAATTAATTCAGTTCAAACTATGCAAAACATTTATTGCAGTTTAGTTTATCGCATGTAACATTTCTCTTTGAATAAAACGGATACGAAAATTACATCACATGAAAAAAAGCTATTCGGAAGTTTTTCAAATGTCTTTTTTCTTTATATTCCCTTTAATTCCTTTAACATAATAAAATTAAAGTTTCGAGTTTGAATGAAGGTGCCTTTGAAGGCATTCATCCCAAAAAGTAAGGTATCCTTTTCATTAAATTCAATCAATGTTATAGATTTTGTAAAGGAAGAAAAAAAAAGAAATCCATTAGTTATTCGACGTTTAGAATTCTGCGTCTTTGAAAATTTTTATAGACTTGGATCAAAATTTTTTTTTATAAGTAAAAATAAAATTATACTTTTAAATTTAATTCGCAGGAGAATTAAGATATCAGACTAATATCGAACATAACATTTCTGAGAATTTCTTCAGAATTAAATGTTTCTGTTGATAAAGCAGGGAGCAGTTTCTACTTTTAACACTTTCCAGATAAGTAGGCCTTATACTAGGGTGGAAAGTAGAAAAAAAATTTTGAATTAAAAATCGGCCCGATGTATGAAAGTTACGTATTGTACGTATTGTATTATTTATTATGTAAAAGAAAATTCTGCCCCCTGAATTGATATCTTCATGCGCCCGAAGGAGTACGAAATCCCCGAATTTTAGTAGCTAAGTCTCGCGAATTTTAATAGCTATATGAAAATAATTTTTTGTTATTGGTCCATACAATAATATTATGTTCCCTCACCCTATGTAAAAAAATTCAAATCCCTACAATATCATCTTCATGCGCCACATCAGAGTTGATACTTTATGAAATCGGACAAAATTTGATTTATTTCAGGTTTGCTTCAAGATGCTGTTACGTAATAAAAAATCAAGATTTATACCAATTTTTATTAATTTTGACTGCAATATGATGTTAATATACGTTCCTTATGTATATTTACATTTAACTCCCCAATTTTTATAAGCACCAAATAATTATAATATGTAAGAATAATACGAGTTTTTTAACACTTTTAGATTGTACAATGTGATCGCGTTTTTTTGTATCTTAAGTCCATCCAGCAGGGTGACTCAATTCGAGTCCGATTCTATCCATCCCTTCTTTCATATCCACATATTGCTTCAGAAGTCTCTGTTAAAATATAACAGTTCTGTCATTTGCTTGTGTGTGATTTGGCAATTTCAACAGGCTTGAAAAATTACAGTGCCTGCATCTAGTGCATCATTTTTAAACATTTAAAGCTTTTCCATCATTCATTCGCTGGTAGTTGGAGTCTCAGCTCGTTCTTTCACATCTCTCTGTAATCTTTAAATCCCATCAATTAGATTGACATAGTCATCTGCTGCAAAATTTTAGTTTTGGAATCTTAAACTTCCTTAAATTCATGTTTTGTAGATATCTTCGCTACTGGCTTTGACATGCTGATATTTCTGAGGTAAGGTGTAAGTCATGCCAGGGCCGTAGATAGAAGTGAATGATAGGGGGGCTCAAGAGAATGTAGGGGGGGGGGGGGGCTCATAATTTTTTTTCTCTTTCTCTAACGCAGAAAAATAAATTAGTGCCTATTCACATTGTAGGTACTATGTTTCTCATTAAAACTGTTGTAATAACTTCATTTTACGCAAAGAAAAGTATAGGATGATGAAAATTTTGAGAGTATAACTAGTGCAAAATTAAACATCATGTTAGCTTCATATGTATAAATAGAATGAGGGAGTGTTGAAACACTTATTTTAGATACAATTTAGTAACTTTGTAAAACTGTGAAAGGGTCTCAAAACTAGATTAGATTTTTGAACAGAATTTCATTTGAATTTTCGGAACATTTAGTGATCTTGGAAATTTTTCCAGAAAGGGCTCAAAATATTTTAGGGGGGGGGGGGGCTGAGCCGCCCATAGCGTCCCCTTAGTTACTGCCCTGAGTCATGCTATCAGAGCCGTCCGGCTTAAAGCGAGGCCCGGTGCAAGGATTTTGCGAGGCGCTTTCCTTTCAATCTCTTAGCATAATCTTATCTATACTATCAATAAAAAAATAATATAATTCACCTATATACTGTGACCCGCGGAGCCAGGATTCGATTCCCTAGTTATTATAAAAGAGTAGCATTTGTTTGTGAGTTTGTAGGAGTAATGTCTAGAACTACTACACCAATTTCAAAAGTAATGCTACCAAATTGGTGGTGAAAGTCCCTCTTTCAACATAGGCTATATTTTATGTCTTTTCTTAACTAAAATCATAAATTTATATTAAAGATTTTCTATTATACTTGCTTATTTTTATTAAAGAAAAATATTTTGTGTCCAGGTGCAAAGTCTCTCTAGACGCGATCCGGGTGCGGCAGCACCTGTCGCACACCCCTAAGGACAGCACTGCATGTTATTTTAGTCGAGGCTAACGAGTAAGACAGGCTACTGCCAGCACATTTCATGTATCTTTTTTTACAGACCGCTCGTGTCACGTGATGCTCGAATACACCAATGCGGGTATATACGAAAAGAACATAACAACATTCTAACGGTCTGTAAAAAGGATACTTGGGATGCACCGCAGTAGCCTGTCTTTTTCGTAAGCTTTGATTTTAGTCATTTCTAACAATGACATACGTAGTATACACGCAGCACCCTATGGCTAATTAATTTAATTAGACATTCGAATTCTCATGCAATGTTGCCAGAAACTCAAAAGTCAATTTGCCCAAAATTTTTGAAATTTCCGCCAAATCAGCGCTTTTTTCCAAAAAAGTCCCCATTATAATTTCTATAAAAATAATAATAATAAATCAATTTCCATTTTTTCACTATAAAAAATGCTTAACTAATTTAAACTCAAAAAATTTCCCCTAATCAAGCATTAAAAAAAAAAAAAATTCCCCGTAACTGTTGATAGTCTCCAAACATTTCTCCAAGAACTGCTTGTCCATTCCAAAATTCCATTGAAGGTTAAAAATTTCCCAAAATGAGTACAAAATGCCCAATTTGGTAATAGTAGCAGGAAGTTTTAACTTTTATTTTTGCTTTACGAGATTATTCATTTTACACAAATTAAGTAAAGGAAAATTACTAATAAAATTTTTGTGGTGTAAATTTAAAATTTCTAATACAGGGTGTCCAGCAAATAACACGCTGATTTCAAAATTAAATTTCTCAAAAACAAAGATCCATAGTAATATGCGGTAAACGGTTTTTTCATTAGGTAAGCTGTAAAAATCTTATACAGAAATTTCAAAGAGTGAATATTTTGAAAAAATTGCGCTCTGATTGCATAGAATGCTTTGATATGACATTTTTCTTGTTTTAGATTGCCTGCAGAGAAATAATTTTTCAGCTTACAGTGCAATATTTTAAAGACTTTTAGAAGTAAATTTTTAGAATTTCGAAATTTCAAAAATTTAATTAAAAAAAACTATGAAATATGGCACTTTAAGCCGAAAAACACATTCTCTGGCAGCAATCTAAAGCAAGAAAAATGTCAAATCAAAGCATTCTTTGCAATCAGAACACAATCTTTTCAAAATATTTACCGTTCGAAACTTTTGTATAAGTTTTTTACAGCTTACCTGATAAACAAACCGTTTACTGCATATTCTATTGATCTTTGTTTTTGAGAAATTTAATTTTGAAATCAGGGTGTTATTTGCTGGACACTCTGTAAATAAATAAGTAAATAAAAATCTGCCAGATGCGGCAACATGGGTTGCTAGGGACATACATCCGCAAACAACGTCAGAGTGCAAAGGGTTAAGGAGCTTAAGAGTACCTTAAGGGTATAAAAGGTTATAATAGAACTGTGGTAAGTGTTTTACTTATCATATATTTGATGTGTAACAATTAAAATTTCTAAATTAGGAATTAGTGCATTGATTACTAGATTAGTCAACATTAAAAGCCATTTGAATTTATTGAGCATATTTTCCCCCATTTTACAAGCTGCTTTTATCCCCCCCCCCATTTCAATTATTAAATCTTTTTAAATATAATAAAATATTTGAAAGATAGTATACTTATAATATTATTTCATTAACTTTAGTTGGAAATGCTGCAAATAAAACTTTTACCATATCATAATCTGCGATGAAACTCAAGATCACACATAATCATATTAGCTTAGGTCTAATCAATTTGTTTTTGTGTAAGGGAATAGTTTTGCATTTATGTGTTAGCTTACAATGCAATTTTTCCTAATGCATCAGTCAGCTAAACTATCTCATAATTTACTTGGTACTCGACACTGGAAAGCTTAAGCTTACACATAAGCTTACATTTCCTTGATAAGACATTTGACTAATCTTTGCTCCTGGAATTTATAATTAGGAGATTCTAAAAGTATATTAGATCCGAAAAAAATGTATTATATTCCACATGTATTATTTAATTAATTTAAGCGATCAATATATATTCTGCATAGCATTTAATATGATTAGAATAAACGCATTAAAATACAATTGTGGGATATAATTTTGTCAATGGGTATTTTTCCCCTTATCTATTTATATAATACGCTAAGATGACGATTCCGGGTCTTTCATCCTCCAGAAAAACGAACTTATTGCTGCTGTGTTATGCGTAAGTAAATATTCCGATTAAAAACCTATGGAAAAATACGCGTAATCTGCTTCTCCAGAATACGTCTAGTATATTTACGTGACATTCGTGATAGTCCAAGAGCCTACCACACAAAAACCTAAGTCATCGAGCACAAGAAAAAGTCCTATATATTATGGAAAAGTAGTCATAGGGGAATCTAGTGATTCATATCTGCCGGAAGTGAAGTGGTGCATAAGCCAAAAATGAATACCACTAGCGGTTGACTCGTAGACTTAGCATTATGTTTTCCTGCACACAGGTTTTCGTGTTTCCATACTTTTGATTGTACGGCAAACACAATGACAGACCTACGACTGAGCTACTTGTGGAATTAATTTTTGTCTCATGCACCACTTCACTTCTGGCAGACATGAATCACTAGATTCCCCTACGACTACTCTTCCATAATATAAAGGATGTTTTCTTGTGCTCGATGACTTACAAGGAAGGTCTCCATACGGGCATACCCCGAAAAATCTGAAAAAATTACAGAATGTTCTTCTCGTGTGGATGTATATGTTTATAAAAAAAAATTTCGGCGGAACCTCCATTCTGTATCCGTAACAAAAATAATGAAAATTTCGTTATTTGGCGATGTAACGCCGGTTGGCGAAGGAATGTAATTTCAAAAAATTCTTTGTCAAATACACTTCAAGGAAAAAAAGTTTCATATTGAACTTGTTTTGATAAATTTAATTTAAATAACTTTAGTTTTATAAGTTTTAATTTGTTTTAAGTATAATTTTGTTATATCGATATTTATATGTATTTATATTCAAATTTAATCATCGAAATTTGAGATTTAAAACGAAATTCATAATTTAAATTAATTAAATTTGTTTCCTGCTCAAAGTCCAATTGAGAATTGTCGATTAGATTTTGTTGCTATGGAAACATGTGGCTTTTATTTTTGAATACACTTAAATTTATGAAGATAATTTTTCTCAATTTGATTTTTTTTACCTATGAAAACATTTTTTTCCAGTGATTAATTAAATAGCTACTTCAACAAGTAATATATATATGCAATATAATGTGTATATAATATATTAAAGTCTCTCATTGTTTATGTTTGAATTCATTAAATACCATTTACACGCGTTCTAAATATCCAACAGTTTTGAGATGCATAGTAATCGTTTGCTTTTTGCGAGGAAAAAGGCTGCTCGCCAAATCGAGTGACTCTTTCGTCTTTTCACGTCAAATATTCGAAACTATTTTATTTTTTTACATAATTTCTAATGTATTTCCGCCGCTAATTTTGACTGATCCTTTATTACATACATGAGTACTTTAATCAGTATTTTTTTCAAAAAATTCTGAGTATGCCCAGTATGGAGACCTTCCCTGTGTGGTCGGCTCTTGGATTATGAGCAGGAGATCAATGATCAGCACAGAATCAACTAAAATTATCTAAAATCAAGCAATTTTCTAAAACAAATTAGTAAAGAAAATTGATTGATACAATTTTTACAAAATAATTACAAAATAATTTCTATCTGGCAGATTTATCTTGAAACTGTCATAGAAGCTTACAGCTAAAGCAATTTTTTAGAATTTTACCGTGTCGCGTTTTTTCAGATTAGGTTTTAATTAAACTTTAAAGGCAGGGGTGGCGTATTCAGGGCTCCCAAAAGGTCCGTGAACTGAACACCAATATTTTTTAACAGAAAATTTCATAGTAGGTTTCTACAGTATTTGTGCTAAAACCAACCTCCGAAAGTGTTTTCTGCGCAATTTGCTAGAAAAATATAAAACGAAAATTTTTCTAAGAAAATTCTGATGTTCAGTTGGCGGACCATTTGGGAGCCCTGCGTATTGAGAGCCACTCACAAGGAAGGTCTCCATACTGGGCATACTCAGAATTTTATGAAAAAATACTAATTAAAGTATATATGTATGTAATAAAGGATCAGTCAAAATTAGCGGCGGAATCACATTAGAAATTATGTAAAAAAATAAGTAAATAAATAAATATTTTCGAATATTTGGCGTGAAAAGATGAAAGCGTCCCTCGATTTGGCGAGCAGCCCTTTTCCTCGCCAAAAGCAAACGATTATAATGCAACACAAAACTGTTGGATATTTAGTTTGCGTGTAATTGGTATTTAATGAATTTAAACATAAACAATGAGAGACTTTAATATATTATATACATATATAAATATATTGTATTGCATATACATATTACTTGTTGAAGTAAGTTATTTAATTAATCACTGGAAAAAAAAATTCATAGATAAAAAAAAAAAAATATTGAGAAAAATTATCTTCATACATTAAAGCGTATTCAAAAATAAAAGCTAGAGGTTTCCATAGTAACAAAATCCAATCGACAATTCTCAATTGGACTTTGAGCTTGAAGCAAATTTAATTAATTTAAATTATGAATTTCGTTTAAATCTCAAATTTTGATGATTAAATTTGAATATAAATACATATAAATATCGATATAACAAAATTATTCTTAAAACAAACTAAAACTTACAAAACTAAAGTTATTTAAATTAAATTTATCAAAACAAGTTCAACATGAAACTTTTTTCTTCTTGAAATGTATTTGACATAAAGTATTTGAAATTACATTCCATCGTCAACCGGCAATAAATCGCCAAATAACGAAATTTTCATTATTTTTTTACGGATACAGAATGGAGGTTCCGCCGAAATTTTTTTTATAAACGTATATATCCACACGAGAAGAACATTCTGAAATTTTTTCGGATTTTTCGGGGTGTGCCCGTATGGAGACCTTCATTGTCAGTGCAAACTAATCGCGAATCACATAGTAATTATGTGATTAATTCTTATTAAATTTGTCTATTTTTATCAGTTTGACGTTTATTGCTTTTACACTGCTACTGAACTTTGTACTTGGACTTTGGGCAAATATACCATAAAAAGTATTTATAGACTTTAAAAGCCGATGGCGTATAGAATTAATTATATTATATATATTATGTTATATATATAGAAATTATATTTTATATATACAATTAATAATTATTAATTTAGTAATGATATATATTTTTGAAGAAGAGAAGGAGAATATACATTAAAGAGAAACGGAAATGGAAAAAAAAAAAAGACAGCGGATTTCATTTTTTCTTTACATTACATATTTATATTTTTAAACGTACTAATGTTAATAAAATCAGATGATAGTTTTAAAAGAATATTCTTTATACAATTCATAATAAAAATATGATGATTAGAATAATTTTTTATGCTAACTTTTAAGATTTAAATTATAAATATGTCTTTAATGCGTGTAACTTCATTAAGAATGACATTTTATATTTCATTTGAATTAATGCTTATGGATAATTTCATAATCTAAGTTATTGATTATTATTTAAAAAAATTGCTAACTTAAGTAATTATTATACGATTTTTTTTTCACTTATAGCTTAAGTTTCTAACTTAAACTTATTTTAAAACGACTATATTTTTTGTAAGCGTAATTTTTGCTTACAAAATGCGCTACGATATTTTCACTTCTATATTGATTGCTGCCCGAACTCTTTCAATGACAGTTATTAATAATTCTTTTAAAGATTGTTAAAATTAAAAAGCTTCTTCAAATACGGATGTTATGCATTCTTTTTTGAGTAGTTTATAAAAGAAAGAAAAGTTAAAAGGGTGGTATCCAATTAAAGTACTCAGGAAACATTTAAAAATGCTCTTCTCTTATTCCAAATTAAATTTATCAAATAAAAACATTATTGAAATTTCCACTTGATATGTTTTTCGCTAATTAGATATTTTCCGAAAAATAAATCGTTTAATCTACATTATTTAAAACTGAGGATGGAAATAGTGATATTAATAACTATGAATATTTATTAATATTGAAAAAAAAGTTCAAAGATGCTAATGGTCACGCTTATAAATTCAATTAAAATTATTTACCATCAATTAAAATTCAATACATTAACATTTAATACATTAAATTAAAATTATCTAAATGCAATTAAAATTAAAAATTTGTTCAAAGAAGAGGGTTATTTTGCTGCATATTTATAAAGGATAAAAAAATAAATAAATAAAACGATGCATGCATTTCTCGTTAAAGATTTAGAAAGCATTTAATTTTTTTTTTTTTTTTTTTTTTTTTTTTTTTGCATGTGAACTCTTCATGAACGAACTCAATCTACAGGATAAATAATAAATGAAAATTACATTTATGGAGGTTTTGTTGTTTTATTGTTACAAACTGAAAAGGTGGTATTTATTTATACTGTAATACACAAGTTTTACGAATTCAATCCAAAAACACCAAGGTACACCAGAAACTGGACAATGAACAAGAATAAAATTAATACATGCAGTTAGATTACTTTTTCTTTAGTGTATAATCAAGATTCCACTGTCTTAAAAATATAAAAATTTCTCAAGTCGGAAATTGCACATCAAACATCGTAAATGAGGTGCGTTCGTACCATAACAAAGTTTTAAAAATATTCAGATCTTAGTGTAATAGTATACAGTACTTTGGATACAGTATACTATCCGAAATCTTTTGAGTGTCTCTGTAAATAGCATTTGCTTTCTATTATACAGGAAATAACTTATAATAAAACTCAGCATCGTATACTAATTTCATAAAATGCGAAATAGCTTAATATAATTAAAACGCGCCCCAAACAATGCTTCCCCCTATACCATTATGTAATAGAATACATTTTGTGCAGTTCTATATATTAAGAGCAAATATGCCTTGAACCACAGATTGTACAGAATGTATATTTTAGTATATATTCACAGATGTATATCAGTTTTATGCTCGAAAGCGTGTAAAATCATTAAAATGCACTTGAAATTTTTTTTTATCATTGACCGTAATGTAACGGAATACTTTCATTGTCCCTGTAATTGAACTATACATCCGATTTTCATAAAACTAGAAATGACTTGACAAAATTATACAACTATTATATATTTTAAATTTCAAACGATTCGGTTGGATAGTTTTTGCATTGTTATATGCGGGCGGACGGGCTAAACGACGGCTATAGGTGCTATGTATTTACATAATTACGAACGCACATAAAAAGGAATAATTTCTAGCTAATCTTTATAATAAAGAGAACTCTTTGTGGAAAATTAAGAAAAAACTTAATTTTGATTCAATCACTTTTAACCATTTAACTGATTCTTTCTTTCTTTCTCTCTTTATTTTATTTTATTTTATTTTTTTATTTTTTTACGTACAGTAAATTAAAGTAATGGGACTATATTAACACCACTTTTTATTAAGCTAAAATATTCGTAATATTTAGTCTGAACATTTCTTCCATTAAATAGTATGAAATTGTATTTAAAAAATTAATAGTGTCAAAAAGTATTAAGTTATGGATCAAGCAAATTCTTCTTGCCCATACGGAGTAGGGGCAAATGAGTTACGTGGTTAATCCCTTGGGAACGTTCGACTGGTATACGTGCCGCATAAGGGGCTCAGAATCCTTGATTATTCCTATCAATAAAATTTTATTGTAAATTTCGTCTTATTTTATCCGAGCATTTTCGCGAAATATTTGTTTTGAAAAACTGGTAATAAAAGATTAAAAAGTTACTACATAAATGTTCAAAATACGGTTATTACCAGAATAATTTTATGAAATTTTTAATGGGATATTTTGACACAATTTCTGTCAGTGTTAAAGTGCTATTACACGTATCGTGCTGCAGGCGTCAAATTCCAGGCGTCTCCATGTTATCCTATGGGACCAGGGGAGTCGTTTGGTAGCGCGCGATTCTCTTTTGTCGGAGCGTCTTTGACGCCTAGAACGAAGCGAGTCACCAGTAAGAGCCAATCAAATGCTTGGAAATCCAAATGATGGAAAAGACTCTTCTCGAACAGCCAATGAAATACTTGGAAAACGAAAAAACGCAGGCGATTTTTGTCGCTTGCAATTTTTACGTGTAATAGCACTTTTACCAGACAGAAGATTTTGTCTCCGTTTTGGGGAATTTTGTACCACTAGAGAAATTTTTTTGGGGACAAGTAATTCTTGGGAACATGTTTGGGGACTATTCACATTTTGGAAGAAAACTTCGCGAATTGTTTTCACAATTTAAATTTTTACTTTCAGACATCTGATAATTACTGAATCTGACTCGAATTGATTTGAAATAGTCCTTCCGGCAATGCCGGGAGGAAGAGGTAGCTTTCATATACTTATTTATATATTATTTATTTTAAATTAAGTTATATTATTCAAACATACGAAGCTCAAATTAGTGAAACCCGATTTTATAAGATTGAATGCTAGTTTTTGTCATACGCATATTTATATTTGTCAATATTGATTATTAATAGGAATTTAAATTTTTTAAATGGCCGCCATTTTGAAACAAGATGGCGGATGATGCTGGCCAACGAACTCAGTCGAGACATTTGTATGTACTATGTACATACCAAGTTTCATTCAAATCGGTTCATAAATACGTTAGTTACAGCATGACAAAAATCAGATCGTTTTAAAATGTCAGCCATAAGAAAAATTCAAAGTGCTATAACTCAATCATTTTTTAAGATATAAACAAAATAAAAAGTGTTTTGGAATTGTTGTTTTAAGTTCTAACACATAAAAGAAAAATATTTTTCAACTTTTAATTTCTTCACATTTAATTTTAAATTTAAATTTTTTTAAAAAACTTTAAATGACCGCCATTTTGAAACAAGATGGCGGATGATGCTGTCTAACGAACTCGGTCGAGACATTTGTATGTACTATGTACATATCAAGTTTCATTCAAATCGGTTCATAAATACGACAGTTATCGCATGACAAAAATCAGATATATATATATATATATATGGTTATATATATATATATATATATATATGTCAACATTTGAACGGAGGGTGGTTTTGGAGTCTGGTGGTCATGATCGGTGAAAATATACCAAAATTTTCTGGAAGTGCTTTCCTCCGGACGGCTGCAATAGGTAGCTTTTTACTTTTTGTAATGAAAGCTACCTAAAACGAAAATAAAATACAGAAATCATAGGTATAAATCATTATTCACGTCGTCGTGATGTTCACCATTTCTACGCATTACATTATCATCACGATATCCCTTGGACTATCCTCCAACTGAATTTTCCGATAAATTTGCGCATCAGATTTTCCCAGCCACCGCGGACAGACACACAAGCACAGAAATACATTTCATTTAAAAGTATATATAGATTTATACAACAAAAATAAAAACAATTTTTATAACTTTATTTATTTATTTATTTTGTTTAAAGTTGGTTAATTTATGTTTCCCAGAATGAAAGTAGAGATTTTAGGAAGACCTGCAACTGCATACTGCAATCACATTGCTGCGTTTATAATTGAACATTGCTCAAAGAAGACCACAGCCCTCATAATTCTTCTTATAAGAAATCTGAATGAAAATTCTGCTGTTTTAAATGACTTAGACCCAGTGTTGTAGTCATAAAAAGCAGAGAGTATACGGTATAGGCAGAGGATATACGCTGACATTATGAGTGTTCATAGATATGGTATACGCTAAAGTTTTATTTGATTACAGAGGATATGTGGAACGTCTTTAAAAATCCAGAGGTTTACGGCGTATATCCCCGTATACCCGCCACTACATCCCTGCTTAGACCATTACATTCGGCCCAAACACAGCCATATGCTTTCACGAAGATAAAATAAAACTTTTAATAATACATTTTTTAATTCATAATACAATGAAAGGCTACTTTAGAATGCTAAAACATAAGCAGATCACTTCCAGTTAGGGGGAAAGAAATGCACGAGTGATATAAAAAAAAATTCAGTTCATGTTTCACGTGCTTGTTTTGTTTGGGCCGAATGAGGGCATTTTAATTTGAGAGATAACTGCTTTCATATTGAAAACCGTCTTTACGGCATACTGCATCTCCTTCTATCTCTTTCCTCCCTGACTGGCATTATTAAAGTGCTATTACACGTAAAAAATTGCAAGCGACAAAAATCGCCTGCGTTTTTTCGTGTTCTTAGCATTTCATTGGCTGTTCGAGAAGAGTCTTTATCATCATTTGGATTTCCAAGCATTTGATTGGCTGTTGCCGGCGACTCGCTTCGTTCCACGCCTCAAAGACGCTCCGACAAAAGAGAATCGCGAACTACCAAACGACTCCCCTGGTTCCATAGGATAACATGGAGACGCCTGCAATTTGACGCCTGCAGCAGCGCACGTGTAAAAGTACTATTACACGTGTTCTGCTGCAGGCGTCAAATTGCAGGCGTCTCCATGTTATCCTATGAGACCAGGGGAGTCGCTTGTAGAGCGCGCGATTCTCTTCTGTCGGAGCGTCTTTGACGCCTGGAACGAAGCGAGTCGCCAGTAAGAGCCAATCAAATGCTTGGAAATCCAAATGATGGTGAAGACTCTTCTCGAACAGCCAATGAAATGCTAAGAAAACGAAAAAACGCAGGCGATTTTTGTCGCTTGCAATTTTTACGTGTAATAGCACTTTAATAGCACCTTTAGTATTGGCAGTTGCCAAAAACTGGTTGTTACTTTTATCGCTGATACATCACTTCTCAATACTAAAAAATTTCAATTTTTGCATAATCGAATTGAGAAAAAAAAATTATTGGATAAAATTTATTTGTAAGCTGCAGCGTAATTGATTTAAATTTTACTTCTGCAATAATTTAAAGCATAATTATGTATTTTTATATTTATTTCAACAGTGCATGTTTGTTTGCTTCACTGTAAAATTACAAGTGTTAAAATTCATGCAGGTAGGAGATAGATGGAAATGACATCAGGTGTGGTGGCTGGGCGTGATGCCGAAAATGCAACCCTTAAAACGGTCAAAATTAAGTCCAAATACTTACGGTTCTACACAAAACTGCATATATTTCAAGCGTTCCAACTTAATGCTGGAATCTGTCGTAAATTAACACGCTGCGCCAGCTAGAGGCAAGGGTGCAAATGAATGCGCGGGTTTGACGTCATATATGCGCAGATGTTTATTATCTCTGCATCTCTTGCGCACATTTTCTGAATTTTCACGCAATCATGACAGATTAATCAAGTCTACGAAATTTGTTGCAAAACATTTTTGTTACAGCTTGTTTCGATAAAATCATGTACATTTAAAAAAATAGTCACGATATCATTTTAATTTTGGGAGAAAAAGTGCTAACTAGTACTCATAAGTACCATATAATGCTACGAAAAATATTTACTTTTACCCTAAAATTAAAATGAAAATTCTCCTTTTTTAAAATACACAGATTTTTTTTGATTAAAAATTTGTGTATTGAAAAAAAAAGTCGCATTGTTATTTTAATTTTAGGGTAAAAGTCAATATTTTTCGTAGCATTATATGGTACTTATGAGTACTAGTTAGTATTTTTTCTCCCAAAATTAAAATGATATTGTGACTATTTTTTAAAATGTACATGATTTTATCGAAACAAACTATAACAAAAATATTTTGCAATAAATCTCGTAGACTTGATTAATCTGTCATGATTGAGAGAATAGCTTGAATTTTATGATTGAATTTTTAATATGAATTCTCAAAATAGCTTTGTCTGTTAAAAAAAAAAAAAAAAAAAAAAAAAAAAAAAAAAAAAAAGAGAGAGAGAGTTTAATTTACGGTTTTAGGAAAATTATTGTCTAGAACGTTAAATATTTAAACAAATAAATTAACAATATTTCTTTGTTTAACAAAACAACATTTTATACATACATTTAAAATTTAAGTTATTCCGAATATACGTATAATGAAATCAGTTTTTAAATTAAAAGAATGAAATGTTTGCAAGTCTATATTAATAAAATAACATATCGCTCTGTCTGCGTGTGTGTGTGTGTGTGTGTCTGTCTGCGATGGCTAGCAAAATCTATGGGACTTACGAAGCTCAAAATTTTTTTGAGAGTAGCCCAATACCTCTCCTGATGCATCTAAAGCTCAGAATTTTAATTTTTTGATTAGTTTCATAGATATTAATTATGAAGCGGAACTCACTCTCATAAAAAAGTCATTTTTAAAATGTTCTGGGAAAGAAAACGTTTGCACATGCGCAGAAACTCAATTACGCATTTTAACGGAGGAAAAACCTTTCCCTCCCGTTTATTTCTGTATTTGGATCATTTTGTTTAAATCCAAATTAACCAAACTGTCGACGTAGTTAAACTTAAGAGACATATTTCGAAAGATCATATTTTTAGGTCTCAAATGCAATGATCAATTCGAAAAAATGTTGCAGTTAACCCTTTGAAAACAAATATTCAAAAATAGTCGTTTTTTCCAAAACTATTTTTCTCCCTTTTGTCAATGCCCCTCCAGGGCGTAACTTTTAAGATATAAACAAACCAAAAATGAGATCTTAAAGTTGAAACTTTCTTCTAACCGATGGTGTAATGGGTTTTAAAATATTTGGATATTTGAACCCTTTCAAATACACTGGCGAAAGAAGGTCATTTTGCGACTCGCAGAGAGGATATTTTTTCCATGCTAAAATAATCTTAACGTGCATATTTCAACTCAATCTTTTAAAATCTTCTCAATAGACCAAATTTATACTCCCCACAAAAAATTCGACACGTTTGGACGGATAGAAATATTTTTTACAAAATAAAATGTGCGAAAAATTTGATGAAATCAATAAAAAACAGATAGTTTTCATTGCGGTTTTGACTTAGCAAAACGCAATCTTATAGGTACCGGTAAACAAAAAACATATTATTTAAGCTTAAAAACATTTTTATAATCTATGATGCAATCGTTTTTTAAAATATAAGATTTAACTCTTTCAAATACACCGGCAAAAGGAGGCGCTTTGCGACTCACAAATAGAATATTTTTTCTACGCTAAAAGTATCTAAGCGTACATATTTCAGCCCAAACTTTTAAAAGCATCTCAATAGATCAAATTTACACCTTCTTAAAATTTTTTAAAACGTTCGGACGAGTAGAAATAATTTTTACAAAATAAAAAGTTCAAAAAATTTGAGGAAATTAATAAAAACCCGATTGTTTCATTGCGATTTTGCCTTTGCAGGGCGCAATTCTATACACGTCCTGACAAACCGAAAATATTTTTTTAAAGCTAAAACATTCTCATAATTTATGTTGCAATTTGTTTAAAAAAAAATATGAGATTTAACCCGTTCAAATACACGAATTACATCCCGGCTAAAAGTAACTAGATGCCCATATTTTAGCACAATCTTTTTAGAGCCTTTCAATAAACCAGATTTACATGACTTTAAAAAATTTTAGAACTTTCGTATGGATAGAATTCTTTTTTACAAAATAAAATGTGTGAAAATTTTTACGAATTCAATAAAAACCTGAGTGTTCCGTCGCGGTTTCGTTCGCTTTCGGTTCGCATAGTTTCCAAAAATTCAAATTACATAGAAAACAAAATATCAAACAGCATGTGCTTTCAATTCAATATCTTTTCGGGATTTTTCCGCTTTAAAAATATAAATTTTGACAAAAAGGACTTAAAGATATAAAATCATAGAAATTTGAGTTTAATTTAAAGGTCATTTAGAAAGCAAATAACATATTTGAAAACTAAATAACATCACGGGCCCGGGCAACGCCGGGCAGGACAGCTAGTTAAATAATAAAAGTCGATACGACCAAGAAAACATTGGATTTTTATCGTCTGCAATTGATAAATGCAAAATGGAGCTGAAGTTGAATATTTTATTTAGTATTAAATTCTATACTTTTCTAAATATTGATAATTGGCGCAGCATGTCCCTTAAGGGATTTTGCGCCATAAAACCCTATATAACCAACCAACTAAATATTGATAAACATTATATTATCATAGGAAATACTACGCTGTATATCATTTTGTATAGTTTAGCTCATCAAGAATTTAGTAGAATGTGACACTACTTCAAAATTCTGCATAACTACTAACTAAATTTAATGAGTCATCTTTCATTACATTAAAAACATAATTAAAATCGAACATATTTTAATCAGCGATATTTGCATTGCATAGTTAAATGATATTTCATCTTAGTACATTTATGTTAATATTTAGTCGTACTAAACTTCTTTATTCTACAGTTATTTACAACTTTTCAAACCTAAAACTTATTCTACGCAATATTTGGTTGGTTGGTTGGTTGGTAGGCGGCTTGAGACTTATGCTTCGCCATAGGCGGCTTTGTCTGGACTACTCGACCGGAAGAGAATCCGAAATCTCAAATGCAGTGTGTTATGAGAAGTCCGTGATTACCCACGAGCAACCACAAGAGAAAATTTGACGAGAGAAGAGAGACCAGAGCGAGACTTGAGAGCGGCTGTAATAATCTCAGAATACGTAGATTGGGACTGTAAACCAAGCGTAGAAAGTAAGGTGATCCTGTTCGTGCTATATTTTGCACACTGGAGAAGGACGTGATCAGAAGTCTCAGGGACACAACATATAGAACACAGTGGGGAAGGCGCCAGATTCATACTGAAGAGCCGGGAGTTAGTGGGCCAGGTACGGGTACGCCACCGAGAAATCCAGATGTCCTCACGACGATGGCAGGTCCACTGTCGAAAGGCATCGTCCTTGATAAGATGAGGGAAATCGGAGCAATAATCGCTGTTCAGCCAGGCATACGTATTTTCAGTTATCCAGTCCCGACGGATTTGGGCCCCAAGGTCTTCAGGAGCGACCCAGTTCAGGGTGCGAGTAAGGTACGGGCCATTGCGAGCCAGGGAGTCTGCCACTTCGTTAGGGGGAATGCCCTTGTGGCCAGGACACCACACAAGAGAGAGAGACACGCTATGGAGAGAGAGGAGCTGAGAGATGGTGTTATGCAGGAGTGTGATTACTCTAGGAGAGTGGAGAGAATAGTTTTCCAGAGCAGAGAGAACAGAGCGGCTGTCAGTGAGCAGGAAGTAGCGACCATTCTCTTTCACATAGGAGGTTAGAGCGATGAAAATGGCGAAGGCCTCGGCCGTGAAGATAGAGTTGAGATGACGTACAAGCATGGCGATACTGGATCCGGAGAAAGAATTGTGAACAGCAACGGCTGTTTTGGCGGTGTCCTTGGAGGCGTCAGAGGAGAGCAATACAGTGTTTGACATCGAGGCGCTCCACGACTTCCAAGCTTGGTAGATGGCCTCCGAAGGGAGAGAAGTATTTTGGAAGGGAAGACCATTTAAAAGGATATGGCATTCTGAGTGAAGAAAAGGATGAGATGGCCACGAGAACTTGAGTATATCATTAGGATCAAGGTTGTAAGTGCTTAAAAACTCAACAGCAGCAGCCGAAAGATGTCCAGAAGCAATGGAAAGGTCAGACGAGAAAGGGGGGTGTGGGAGAGAAAGTTGGCGAGCTAGGAACCTATAGGCAATACAGCGGATACGGCTAACCATACTGGAGGCATTCGCCTCGCGGCGAAGGAGAGGAAGGGCAGTATATCTCGGAAGGCCGGTGGCAACACGTAGAGCGGCGTGGTAGGTGACCTCAAGAGCGTTCAAAGTTGAGGGGCAGACTTTGAGAAAAAGGGGGCAGGCATATTCGAGAAGACTCCGGACAAGAGAGTCAACAATACGCAACATGTGTACCGTATGAATGCCGTGAGTGTGCGAGGCGACGGCTTTCAAGTAGTTGAGCCTCTTGAAGGCCTTGGCACGAAGGTAAGAGAAATGGTAATTGAACAGGAGGGACTTGCCGAACCAAACCCATAGAACTCTAACAACGGGACTCCACTCAAGTTCAAGACCCTTGATATTAGCTTTTGATTCAAGAGGCCGACGGCGGGAGAAATCAATGGCGGTGCTCTTCTCAGACGAAATGGAGAGGTGATGAGCAGAACACCACTGAACGAGCCGGTCAATGCAGTTCTGGAGTTTGGCCAAAGTGCGTAGAGGGTCTTCCCCCAAGGCATACATGAAAATATCGTCTGCATAGATCAGGAGATGGACTCCACACTCCAGGATCTCGAAGATGTCAAAGAGGAAAATCATAAAAAGAAACGGGGAAAGGACACTACCTTGCGGTACGCCTCTCCTACAAGGACCACGGTTGGAAAACTGAGACTTCCATCGAACGTGGATAGAGCGCTCCGTCAGAAAATTTGCAATCCAGCGGCCAACTTTGCCCCGGATACCAAGTTGAGCTAGTTTGTAGATTAGGCCATCGATCCAGACTGAATCGTAAGCCGAGCTGATGTCAAGACATACTGCAAGCGCAGTCAGACGGGAGTTGCGAGCTCTTGATATATCATCAAAGAATTTACACAAAGCGGCCGTAGAGTCCTTGAAAGGCATAAATCCGTAGTGCGAAGCCTGAAAAATCTCGTTGTTCCCAGCCCAAAAGATAAGGCGGTGGAGAAGGAGACGTTCAAAGACCTTCGAGCACACGGCAGTCAGCGCAACGGGACGATAAGAAGAGACCAGGCGAGAGGGTTTGCCAGGCTTGCAGATTGGGACGATGGTGGCTTCCTTCCACTCAGAAGGCACGGTACCCGAGTCCAAAAGCTCGTTGTAAAGGGTGATAAGTTTCTCCAGATTTGGGTCGGAGAGGCCTCGGAGTAATTTAACGGACATCCCATCACGCCCAGGAGTTGTAGGACGAGTCTTCTGGATGGCGAGACGTAGTTCATTGAGGGTAAAAGGAGCATCAAGGCAGGCGTCCCCATCGCTAAGGTCATAAGGAATGGGAACCAAAGGATCATCTTGGCTGAAAGCCTCAAGGAAAAGATCCGCTTGGGCACGCCAGGAAGCTACAGGGCCCCCGTTCGACAAAAATGTTGTCGCCAGGTGGAGTATCTTTGCGGGCCAGATTTTTGAGCAGTTTGAAGATTTGGCCGTTTGAACCCTGAGAGCGACAAGTCCTGTCCCAGTAGCTGCGGGAAGTCTGTTTGATGTAGCGCCGGAGCTTGCAGGCAGTTTGTTTATAGAGCAACCACATCTCCTTGGAGCAGCAGAATCTTGCGAGGTGGAGGTAACGACGTTTGAGTCCAAGTAGTTTACGACATGTGGAATCCCACCAAGGAGCATTGTGACGAGGCACATAGCGAGGAAAAACGGAGCACCTGGAGATAGCCACTCTACAAGAGTCCGAAAAGGAGTCGTAGGTAGAATATGAATTGAAATTATCTAGAGCCGAATTTAGAAGACAGCCGGCCGAGGTCCAGTTGACAAAGTGGCGACGGGAGTTGGCGTGAGTATCGTGCCCAGCAATCTGAATAGTTACGGGCTGGTAATCAGAGTCGAAGGGATCCGGGTGTACCGAACAGGACAGCGAACCAAAAAGGCCAGGAGAGGAGAGGGTGAGATCAAGAAGGGAAGGGGCAGAACCGGGCACAATACGAGTCGCACTGGACGTATTGCAGACACAAACGTGATGACTGAGAATCCAGGAATGGAAGCGCTGAAGAGGAAGAGGGTAAGGAGGCTGACGACAGAGAAGGTTGATGTTGAAATCACCCACCAGAAGGAAAGGTGGCTCAATAGAGTTGAGTAAACTATCGAACCACTAAATTGCAAAGGAACCCCTGGGAAGGTAGATGTTGACAATGGTGAGCCAGGTACCATGAATGTTGATTCTTACGCCAAGAGCCTCCGTATTGCCGGAAGAGTCAATAGGAAGAGAAATGCGATATGAAGGGTAAGAAGCGCGGACCGCCGTGAGGAGACCTCCACCACGGCCGCCATCTCTACCAGCCAAAAAGGTGTGCGTATGGGGAATAGAGAAGGTGGAACCTGAAGCCAAAAAAGTCTCTTGTAAGCAGATGACCTGGCAGTCTCTAAAGAAAGGGGCACGTAACCAATGTCCATTAGCTCTAAGACTCCTACAGTTCCAATGGATAACCTGAAAACCCATGCAAAACAAATAATGGAATAATAGCAACACGAGAAGAGAGAGAAGCCCCCAAAAGACAGTCACGTAAAAGAATAAACCATGACTTAATGGGAGAGGAGAGAGAAAGAGGGAAGAAGAGAGGACCCAACTCACGTGAGTCCAGTAGTGGCTTGAGGAGAATGTCCAAGCTCGGGCTCGTGACTGGAGTTGTCATCTGAAACCCCAGATGCTGTGGATGAGAATTCCATGAGGAGGTCTGACAAAGACCCCTTTTCCGATATGGCCTTTCGCAACTTTTTCAATTTCTCTGAATTATGTTGTGTTCTGTGTGAATGCGTAGGTTCACTTCTTTTCCCAGTGTGAGGAGGCAGTGAGGGGGAATCGTCTGATGTTAAAACCTCTTTTATTGCACCGATGACCTCTGAGGTAAACATGGTAAGTAAATTTTGACAGTTGGCAGCTTGAGCGGTTAGCACTTGCTGCAGCATGTTAGCAATGCTATCATTAAATCCTTGAAGGGTCTCCTGGAGTTCCGTTTTGGCTATGTAGTTAGTAGGAGGGGGGGAATAAACAGGTGATGCAGCCGCGGCCGCATATGATTCAGACTTGAGACTGGTGCTGGCGCGGAACTGTCGCCGGGCCTCACTGAAACCTAAATGTTGTTCGGCTTTATATTTTAGGAGTTTAGCTTCATGTATATAGTGGGAGCAAGTCTTGTCAGAGGCGGCGTGGGGACCTTTGCAATTAGTGCAACGCAGGGAAGTAGCGGAGCAGGTGCCCTGATGGGACTCTGCACACTGGCCGCAAATGTTATCACTCTTACAGTCACGTGTGTTATGTGTAAATTTTTTGCACTTAGAACATTGCCTTAGTTTGTCACCAAAAAGGGAGATGCGATGGAACTGATACCATAATTTCACGTTGGCAGGGAGGGAGTGGCCAAGTTTGGTTACCAGGACCGATGTAGTTGGCATCGAACCCTGTCGCAGGAAACGTCTAACCTCTAAAGTTTTTATTCCTATAAATTCCAGTTCTTCCGCGATTTCGGCGCAGTCGACAAGTGGGTCGATGTTATGAAGAAGGAAGCGGGTTGATATTTCTTCAGGAAGGTAGGACGCGGTTACTGTGATATTTAAAATAGCTTTGATTTTCAATATTTCAATGGCAGTATCTGCCGACTCTGTGTGAATAAGTAATTTACCCTGGCGGGTAATTTTTATGTAATCAATATCTTTGTGAGAGGAAACTTGCGAGGCAATGGCATCCCTTAGTGCCTTGGGGTGTGTCCTTGGTAATGACCCATTTATAGCGGTTAAAGTAACCGAAATAGCCCCAATATCGACTTTACTAGCTTCAACTAGGATATTTTCAGGGGAACTGTTTAGGCGGTACATGAAAGGGTTATGAGTTGCGCTATTGTTAGTTTCCATGTTCGAAACAGATTCCTGTACCTTTATTTCTGTGTTCATAGTGCTATCCGGGACCGTCACTGGTTGATAGTCAGACACAACTACAACAAACAAAATTTGAAACAAACACAAAGGAAAAAAAAAAAAGAAACAGTTCAACACTTACCAGTGCTGGAGAAAACGAAAGTAAAGAAAAAGCACTTACAACACAAAATACAAGGAATATAAAGCGAGAATACACGAAAATATAAAGAAAATCCCACCCCAAAAGGGTGTAAAAGAAATACACCTAACACGTTGACAAACAACGCCAACAGAAATCAGTACACAAGTTTAAGCCGCTGCCACGTGCAACCTACACCCTTTAATATTATTTCCCAATAGTTTCAAGTAACATTTTATGGAAACAAAAAAGTTTTGTTGCCATTCACAGAAAAGAAACTGCAATCTACTTAATAATCCTCTTGTTATGCACCCCTGCCGCTAGATAGGGTATAGCTTGGCCCCGCCTTTAATCTTGCGGAGAGCTCTACCATAGCTCTTGGAATGCTTAATTTATATGCAGTTTTGGTTCTACAGAGTCTGTGCCGAATGAGGGCTTTTAAAGTTGAGCGATAACTGGTTTCATATTACAAATAATTTTCTATGGCTAATTAAATCTGTATAATTATTTAGAAGTCTATGATCAGTTACCCCAATTAGCAACGGATTGTCCAAATCATATAAATAAATAAATAAATAAATAGACAAATAAGATAAAAAAATCCAGATTAATCATAAAATTAAATTATA
Source organism: Maratus speculifer (assembly GCA_964019185.1). NCBI lineage: Eukaryota > Metazoa > Arthropoda > Arachnida > Araneae > Salticidae > Maratus > Maratus speculifer. The sequence goes on along the minus strand of OZ025291.1, from coordinate 412,919,163 downwards.
TGATATACTTTGACGCATTCAATTAGCGATTTCAGTTTATCGCACTTTGGCGATAATTGGAACCCAAAGAAATTGATACAAAGAAAACAGTGTGATTATTATTTAAAAAATAAAACTTAAAATGAATACAAGATGAAATTGCTTATATTAAAAAGCAATTAAACCGTTAATAGATTTATAACTGAAAGCATTTGTTTTATTTTCATTCTTATTTGAACATTTTAACAAAACGCAAAACATAGTCATACTGAATAGAAACAACAATTCCGAAACTCTTAGAAAATGTTTCAAACAAGAAATTTATTTTTTCTTAAACAATGTTTGAGCTTGCTGCCCTAAAAGAAAAAAAATAATACACCATAATCATTACTTTCAATAAAAACGAAGAGTCTACTTTATGAAATAAATATGTATTAAAACGCCACATAAAACAGTCAATAAGTCATTGTCATTCAAATTTATAATGCATATATGAGAGTTTCCGCATTGTTAAAAATGGAAAAAAAAATAAATGGGAAGAGTGCCTGAAACGTACATACTAAAGTCTTTTTCAAAAATTTAATAGTGCTAGAAATCCGAAGAATTTTCTCAACTCTTTTCTCATTCTATTGTCTAAACTTTATCGTCTGCGAATTTTTTGTTTGGTTTCTCTTTCAGAGAATAAAATAGAAATATTATTTTCATTCAGATTTTTAAGAGGGAAATAAAAGAAAATATTTCAAAAACTATCGAGTATTAATTATGGAATTTCGTACATGTTTCTTTTCAAGAAACACTCAAGATTATATTTTTTAAAAATATATATATATATACATACATACAGAGAAAGAACATTGTTCGTTTGAAAATTATGTTCTGAGTACAATTTATTTCACTTCACCCAACTAGTCGTTATTAACATATTTACTTGAAATCGTCTGACGTAATTCTTGCTTTTTGTTAATACACATTAATAAAAATGTAATATAGCAGTAGTAAAGATTGCTTGTTTACAACCAGTTTAAGAATACTTGATTATTGAGAGTAATGAAAGAGTTCCTCTTTATGAGATCTTAAGTTTCTCGCATATTCTGAAGGACATTATTAAAGTTACTACTCTTAGAATATTTCACAAAACTAAATATTACATGTTATATTTTTCATAAAATTATTATCTTATTTCTTTTATTATTATTATTTAACAAACAAAGTCATTTCTTTCGTAATTGATAGTAAGAAAAAAATGCGATTTTATTATTTTTTTCCTTTTGTTGAATATTTTCATATTTCACTCGAAAATATAATAAGTGAAAATTTTAAATGAAATCTTGATTTATTACTTTTTAAATAATTCTTTATGAGAATATACTTCTTCAAAAATTAAATTTGATTATGAATTCAAGAAGAAAGTTTCTTGCATTTTGGAAGAGAGCCCCACTTATAAATTTAAGTATCAAAATCATGAATATAAATTTTATTTCGTTAAATATGTAGTTTTAAAATATCTCATGCTATCATCATATCTAATATCTCAAATTGATCTCTTACATGTTTGAACAGAATAAAATTTAAAAAAAAGTTAAACCAGTTAAACTAGTGGAATTCAGCTCACACTAATTGTATATTGTTGGGGAGAGGGAGGGGGCACCTTTGAACATTTTTTCAGAAAATCAATATATTTCTTACTTGAATTATATTTATTTAATTTTAAATATTACATAATAAAAACAACGGATTTGTTCATCATATGAACCATTAATTAAACATTTTCCAAAGAAATTAAATAAGTTGTGAGGATTTTAAAAGTTGAAAGATTTTTGTTCAAATCTGTCCCATGTAGGGGTACCTTTGAACAAGCAAGGGGCACTTTTGAACAAATATAAAAATATTGAGAGTTTTTATAAAACGTTGCATGTGTTACAGAAATGTAAAGTAATACGAATAAAATTAAATAACTATATTTTGTTGAAATTACTATTTTTTTTGTTCGTTTAACTTTAACTAAACTTAAATCCATCAAAGTTGATGTGGAAACTCATTGTCGATAAAACACAAAGTGTCCATCCAGTTGTGTTTGGTTGTAAAAACTTTTTTACAATATCCTTGAAATATACCAATGTGATATCTGATGCCGCTGGAAAATTAAAATTTTTCATTCGCTACTTTTTTTTAAGACACCTAATATGAAATTTCGTTTTATCCATTACGGAAACCATAAATAATGTTTGGAAACCTGTTAAATCATGAATTATTATTTTGTATCCATTATTTGCAATTATCCAATAAATGAATTTAGATTTGAAACTTCCCATCACTGATACATATAGAGGTTGGAACCTGTGTGTGCAGTAAGGGGAATTGTTAGCAGTGTAAGTCCATGTTCTTTGACATTCTTAATTAACCTCTTTTCACATAAAAAAATTTCAGAAATAATAATATTTAGATGCATTAACAATTCTTTACTTCATAGTTTTAAGTGTTCTCTTTATATTATTTCAATTATTATTTATCACCAGTTTATTCGGTGTTTTTTCGCTGTTCAATAATGCCCCATCACATGCAGTTGAACATTACAACAGTTTACTCAAATCGGCTGAAGAATTTGAATAAAACAAAGCTTGTAAACTAAAGCTAACATCTTTGTTTAAGCAGTGAACAGTAAACTTAAATTTTAGGGATAGAAGTTTGTAAACAAAAATCTTACATCTTTATTTTCTAAAGTTTAGGTTCAAGAGGGAGAAAAAGACATACCTTGCTTAGGACAGTACTGTTCACACACAATAGGACAGCTTTGTATAATTATTGTCATATACATTTTTGTTACTACTCTGTTACCCCGTTGACCAAAATACTATCGCCAAATTATAAGATTAAATGCCTATAATGGATGATCTCGAATGTCGATTCAATGACATTAAATATGATACACTTGTTTAAAACGTCATTAAGTGATTTTTATTTCGACTTTTTATTTGTATTTTTATTAATATTCTACTAATTATTTGTTTTTTTTTTTATTATTTAAAATAAAAATTACGCCGATATGTATAATTTCGCTATTATTTTGGCGATTTGTATAATTTGGCGAAATTGGTCGACGGGATAACAGAGTAGTTCCACATTTTTTATAAATAATTTATTTGAAGGAAAATATTTAGCGTGTTCAAACGTGCCCCCCTCTCCCCTACTCTTATTAAAAAAAAAAAACGCAACATCGAAAAATAAAGTAAGGGATGATTAGCTCTACTGTTTTACCTCTTTATGCTTAGTCAATGAATCTCCAAATCTAATTAAGAAAGTGCCTTATCAGAATAAGCTTGTATACAAAATTTGAAGCAAATTGGATAATTCTGCATGAAAAATATCTTTATCTAAATTAAGGGGGGGGGGATAACCCCTCTTTCCCCTTTTATACTTAACCAGTAAACCCTAAAATTAATCAGAGAAGTGTTTTATCAGAATGAATCTAAAAAAAAAGAACTAAATCGGATATTTCTATGAAGTGTTATTCCATTACGTACATACGAACAATCGTGTAAAAAAAGTAAACTCCTCCTACTTACTCTGTAAAAATTATTGTAAAATAAAGTTACTGGTACCAAATGATTGGATATAAAGCCCATTTTAATTGATGTATATAAAATTTGCTTAAGGGATCATCTTTTGTTCTCATTTTAATTGTTTTGTATTTAATTGTATTAAAGTCTGTCTAGTGTTTCCTATTTGAAGATTTTAAATTCAGAGGTTAAAATGTTTATATATCTTAGAATCCCTACATATCAAAACTAGCCCAAACTTTGTTTTTCACAATAGTAATACACGATTTTGTCACCATAAATATATTTTGTATCCTTCAATTAGCCTAAATTCAAATTTTCATGTAGTTCGTACAATTAGTTTCCAAGAAATTAATTATTTTAAAGCAAAACTGTTATAGAGACTGTATCCAAATTGAAATTTGATAGTCGATTGTTTAAACGTTACAGAACGACTACCACACATTTCAACTTATAACACGATCCGTATACAGTGCGTGTAAAAACTATAATGACTCAGAAAATATTATTTCTTTTATAAATACGAATGAAACTTTTTTTATAATGTGTATCATCAAATTGTAAAGATGATAAAAAAAGTCTTCAAAAAATTCAACTGTGAGTATTTTATTATGAAAATAAAGTAATTGTACAAAAACGCACTAATTTTACTTGTGTAGAAACTTTAAGGATACAAAAATAAATTGTATATAGCAACCAAAGAAACAAATATTTAATGTATTATGCACTCATCTTGTGAGGGAGTGTCCTTTGTGATAAAGGCATTCTAGCATTTTAGTGAGATCGTGATGTCAATGTTCTAACATGTGTGGCGCGGAAGCGACATCTATCCTTTATTGAACTTTAACTTTCCAGAGCGTGTGTGTCGCCCTCGAATCTACAGTTAGTTGCGGTTAGGAGTAATATGCAAATTTATAGCGCCGTCATCAGTTTGCAATGTATAAAAGCTGTGAGTTGGAGTGTGTGGTGAGAAGGTGAAGCAAGCTAGTGTGTGGTGAGGCGGCGAAAGCCAGATAGTGTGTGGTGAGGCGGCAAAGCGAGTTAGATTGGTGTTCTATAATGAGATAGATTGTGTTCTAAAGTGAGCCAGTCAGCATTGTGAGCCGAGTTAGTTTGTGGTGAGCTGAGTTACCCAAGAAGAGTACCAGTGGGTAAGAATTAATTCAATACGTTGGATATTTTTGAGAATAAAGAGCGTTCGCAGCCACGGGCTGTTCTATTATAGGTTTAAACTAGCTTTTAGCCGCAATCTGAACGTGAAGCTGGTGTGAAGTGCCCGAACTGAGCTTAAGCCGAGGTCGTGAGTATAGCTTATGATTTAACTTCTTAGTATTGTGCTTAGTGACTGAAATCTTGAACTATCGCTCCACTTTCTCATGTTCCAGAGGTTTAAATAAACTGTTTGATTTTACCTTATACTTAGAATTATGTATTCATTCAACCAGCAGAACACCAGCCACGTTACAATCTATGAGTTTAATGATTGCAAATATTCCATCAATACTCGACATCATTAATTTTTTGTACAGTTCGGGATTGTTTTTTTACTATTCATCTTCAGTTGTAGATCTGAGTTCCGATTCTGAAGAAAAATGCCTTTCATTTTTATAAACTCATCTTACTAGATCTCCCCATAAGGTATCGGTAGGATTTAAATCAGGATTTATGAGCGGCCATTGCAAAGCTTCAATAATTTTCCTTATAGAACTAAACTTTTTACTCACGACTTGTGTGGATAGGCGTATTATCTCGCTGTTATACCAGTTTTTTCTTGCCAGAAGTGTTGCAACAAATGAAAAACAGTCAGAAAAAGTTTGTATATGTGTCTTTGAATTAAATTTTCCTGAAAGATATACAAGTGACATCACGTCGTTGAATGAAAAGCATCTCCATGTTGCAACGAATCCGTCACCTGACTGATGCTTTAACCCTTTCCGGCGCACTACTCTTTAAAGTTGGAATTTAAAGAAAAAGAAAATTAGGCAATCTATTTAGGCCTAGAGGAGTACACAGGTATAATTTTGTAAAGATTGCACAAACTATTTTAATTATACAGTTGTTGCCGAAGTGGTAACACCATGTAAATATAGCATTGATAAGCGCAGTGAGAAGAGCATTGCTTGTGAAGCGCGTATTAGAGTAAAATATTTTACCTATTATCTAAAAACAGTAGAATTTGATCCCTGTTGTGCTGCGATCTAGAACTCATAAGAAAGATTTAAAGTAGCCATTAGAGTAGTTTTTGAAATATTCACGGAGTTTTTGTGTCTCTAAACAGGGGGAACTTTAGGTGTTGCCGACCCGGCAACACTGCGCCGGAAAGGGTTAATAAAATCTATTTTTCTTTTCTTAAATCATCCCAGTATTATTTCCAGTCATCAAGACCATTTAAGTTCCATTCCTTTTCATCGGAGAAAATTAATTAAATTGATTTAAGAAAAAGAGAAAGAGATTTTATTTATGCGTCAGTTAGGTGACGGATTCATTGCAACATGGGGCTGCTTTTCGTTCAATGACGTGGTGTCATGTGTATATCTTTCAGGAAAATTTAATTCAAAGACACATATACAAACACTTTTTGACCATCTTTCATTTGTTGCAAAAATTTTATCTCCCCCCCCCCAAAAAAAAAAAAATCCCCGGATATAACATAGGGATAATGCACCTATCCATACAAGTCATGAGATAAAACTTTAGTTCTACAAGAAAAATATTGAAGTTGTACAATGGCCGCTCAGAAACCCTTATTTTAATCCTGTCGATAACTTATGGGGAGATTTAGAAGACGAGTTTATATAAATAGAAGGCATTTTCTTTCGCATCAGAACTCATAATTACAAATGAAAATGGATTGTACAAAAACAATCCCGAACTGTGCCAAAAATTAATGATATCGAGGAATGATGGAATATTTGCAATCATTAAAATAGTAGACGAGTGCATAATACATTAAATATTTGTTACTTCGTTTTCTATATTGAATTTATTTTGCTGTCCTTTAAGTTTTTACACAGGTAAAAATAGTGTTTTTTGTACAATTACTTTATTTTAATAATAAAATGCTCACATTTCAGTTTTGTTGACTCTTTTATTAGCTTTTCAGCTGGATGATGCATATTATAATGAAAAAAAAATCATCTGCATTGAAATTTATCGAAAAAACTAATACTTTTTGCCGTCCTTATAGTTTTTAAACGCACTTTTACTTTCATTTTCAAATAAATAACTAGGGAAAAATGCTTTAAAAAAAAAAAAAAAAAGATTTTGGTGATTTATTGGCAGAAAAGAGAAATTTCTTGCCAAAAATACAATTCCAGAAAGGCCAAAAAAAAAAGGTACGTTTTAAAGTTACAAAATACACTATATTGCCATTGATTATGGGACACTTGCGATTTTAGACATGTTACTAAATATCTAGAAAAATACATGAAGAATCATCTCGAAACTATTAGTGTATAAATATAATAGTATAAGTCATACATCTCCGTGAAGATTTTTTCCCGAAACTCCAAAGGGGACCGTCAACAAATTAAAAAAGACTGAATATCTTTTGAATAACCCTGTCAAAACTAATGCAGCAAAAGCGCTCAAACTCTAGATTGTGATTGAATGCCTTATTGTAATAAGCCTTGTTCATTTTTATGCAAATATCATGCATACTCGCAGAGTAATTAGGGTTTTTATAAAAATGATCCCAAATTTTTCCAAGTTTTTTCCTTATAATTTTCAGAGTTCTTAATATAAAATATTATTTTTTTCAGAAAATATGACAAAAAACATTGCACATAGTACCCTGTAATCAGAATTTAAAAATAATGAAAATTGTATAAAAAATGAGTTGGTTTACTAAATAATTTTTTACTGCGCATGCGTCAACGATATCAAAATTTCATTTGCATATTATGTTAGCTAAATGTATAAAGCAACTTTTGTGAAAGTCACAAAATCATAACTTGAAAATTCTGACAATAATCGTCAATTGAATCAGTCGAAAATCCGTTATTCTCAAAATGAAGCAAAAACAAGAGGGGTTGTATCCATATATTCATTGATTAGTGTCAATATAGAATACACAATATGGGATGTACTACTGCATTTGGATAAAATCCCTCATTTTTTTGCTTCATTTTGGAAACAACGGATTTTGTCCTTTTTCTATAGACGATTACTTTCAGAATTTTCAAGCCATGATTTTGAGACTTTTACAAAAGTTGCTCTATGCATTTAGCTAACATAATACGTAAATGAAATTTTGATATCTTTGACGCATGCGCAGTAAAATATTATATAGTAAACCTACTCATTTTTCATACAATTTTTATTATTTTTAAATTCTGATTACAGGGTACTGTGTGCAATGTTGTTTGTCATATTTTCTGAAAAAAAAACATTATTTTATATTAAGAACTCTGAAAATTATAATGGAAAAACTTGGACAAATTTGGGACCATTTTTATAAAAACCTTAATTACTCTGCGAGTGTGCATGCTATTTGCATAAAATTGAACACAGTATATTACAATAAGGCATTCAATCATAATCTAGAGTTTGAGCGCTTTGGCTACATTGGTTTTGACAGGGTTATTCAAAAGATATTCATTCTTTTTTAATTTGTTGACGGTCCCCTATGGCGTTTCGGTAAAAAATCTTCACGGAGATGTATGACGTATACTATTATATTTTTACACTAGGAGTTTCGAGATGATTCCTCATGTATTTTTCTAGATATTTAGTAAAATGTCTAAAATCGCAAGTGTCCCATAATCAATGGCAATATAGTGTATAAAACTATTGATTTTAAAGGTATTTTATTGAAATACCGTACACCTCTTTTCAGCCTACACTGTTAAAACTAATGGTGGCAAATCAGTTGCATTTGGCGCCCAGGGGTGAAAGGGTGTTACCATTTGACACCCGCGGGCTTGAACATGTGTTTGGGGGTGTCATTTGATCTCTGACTGGGCGATTTACGCTAATTAGGGTGCCGTGCAATGCATACCGTTGGAAGATTTTCACCCCTTAGTCATTTGCGTATGCTCTGTGACGTGTATCCCTGCCCTTCAACTCGCTGTCACTGGTGGATCAAAACAGCAATTTCTCCGTACGATGACTATCACCGCTATACGCTATCCCAATTTCGTTTAGAACTTCGGATGGCTAAGTTTTGACGAGCTTTTTTATATAAAGAAACCTTTGAATTTCAGGACATTTGAACATTTCAAGGAGATTTTGAAGGTGAACTCAATGGCTCCTTGAGTTCCATTGGAGCCATTGGAACTCAGCGGTTAGAGCGCCGAGCTTGTAATCAGACGTTGTAGGTTCGAATCCTTCGAAGGCCAAAAGGCGGTTTGTATATTTTTTAATTTTTTATTATTGGGCACTCTGGATTATGGGTGCCATCTTTTCACCCTAATTAAAGGTGCCATTCTGGCTCCTTTAGGGGTGTCACCAGTGAGATAAGCCTTTCACCCCTAAAAGGTGCAATGTGTCACCATTAGTTATAACAGTGTATAATCATTAACAATTTTTTTATACTTATTTACAAACGGATTGATACTGTGAAAATCTGCTTTTCAAAGGAATTCCAGGCAAACTTTATTAGACAAAACTATGGTATATCGTTGCGTGAATAGAAAGTCTGCTCAATCTCATGTACAAATTTTTATTTTTGTAATTAAATATATTTTGAGATTGATACCACAGCGGTAGTTAAAGAACTTAAAATATTTATTTCGCTGTAAAAATTAATGCAGAAAAGTGCATTTTTGGAGTTTGATTTGCATCTAAGATAATGGACGTGAGCCACATTTTACTGAAATCTCCGGTAGAATTTTTTTTTACATACATCTTTCTAGAAGGACTTATTTAAGGATCAAATTTATGTAAATCTGCTCCAATGATATAAAAAAAAGCGCACGTATCTTAAACTGGTTATTTTTTAAATTTCGTTTTCAAAGCTATAAAACACCGAAAAGTAATAAAATTCGTAGTTTCATAACTAGGTTTGTTTTAATCGTACAAAAATGAAAATTTTCTTGTTTTACTTGTTAAAGCATAGTCAAAGTTTTTGGACATAAAACTTATAGGACCTAGAGACCATATAAAATTTAATCGTTTGTCATAAATGAATATTCCCAGACGAAGAATATCTGTACTAATATTATAAAAGAGGAAAGATTTGATTGTTTGTTTGTCTGAATTGAATAGGCTCCGAAATTACTTGACGGATTTGAAAAATTCCTTCACCGTTGGAAAGCTACACTATTTCCGGTGAACATAGTCTATAACCGCCGCTTAAAGGAATCAAAACAAAACGACCGGATAAACGGATCAAAAGCAATTTGAGAAATTAAAAGTTACCTGATACCCTAAACACATGACAAACACTGAAACACATATGAAAATCGTAACTATGCAACCCCCCCCCCCCCCCCCCAAAAAAAAAAAAAAAAAAAAAAAAAAAATTACATTTTTTAGTTCGACCTGATATAAAAGCGTGTGTTTTAATTTTTAAAACTATTTAGCAATTATTAAAAAGGAAAAGAAATGCTGGAACGTGAATTAATTAAAATAAAAAAAAATCACAAAACGATTGGTTTGGAGTTTCCAAAAAAGTTATAACAGATAGTAAATATTTTAAAGAGTAGTGAGCATCAAATATGGGGCGGGGTGAATTTTTTCTTAGAAGAAGCGGTCAAATATTTAAAATTGTAACGTTTTCTACCATTTCAAATGCGGACTTTTCACAAAGCCCAGGGATAAATATTACTTATTTAATATAAAACTTTCAGATAGATTATAACACTAATATAGATTTTAAAGAGTAGGGGACGTCCAATTATGGGTAGGGGAGGAAATAATTATTTTTGGAAGAACGTGATCAAATATTTAAAACCGTTTTAGATGCGGATTTTTCAGAGCCCAGAGACAAATACTTATTTAATATAAAAATTTAAAAGTACTTACTCCTATTTTCGAATGATAATTTCATTAAATATCTTTCTTAAGTCCAGAAACAGTTTTGTTGAGTTCGCCCCTTGGTGGTGAAATGTGAAACCAAAAAATTCCAGAATCCCCTCCCCCCTCCTCCACCATCTTTTTTTTTCTTGCCGTGCGTGCACAGCACTTCTGCTAAACGGTACCGTAGGCAGCGGGGATTCGGTACGAGATTGGGTCTTTTTATGACATTGTGAAATGCAAATTTCAGGTTTGTCTTAGAATATAATTACGGGCCCGGGCAACGCCGGGCGGCTCAGCTGGTATAAGTATTTTTTTAATCGAAACTGCAATTCTAAAACTAACATTTAGAAAACAGTTATTGGTAAATGGTAAGGAATGGCACCCTATACAGTAATTGCACAACTTTTCATTCAAAAAAAAAAAAAAAAAAAAAAAAAAAAAAAAAAAAAAAAAAATCCAAAATTTAAATTTTTTTTTACTATATTTGTATGCACCTGTGTGCAACGTATTTATTTTATTGATTGACTCTAGACCTGTGAAATGTTTTAATTCTAATTTCTGACAATTAAACAAAATTATAAGACGAAATGCAATATTTCACTTTGATAGAATTACATAATACGCAATATTAACTTTAAAAAGCCGATTGCTTTACTTAAAAAGCCACAAAATAATAATAATAATATGGATGCTACATGTTAAAAAACATACATTTTATTTAAAAATTTTTAAATGAAATGTATATTTTTAACTATAATTTTTTATTATCGTTTGTATATTTATATACAAATATAGTAATATTTATTTGTATAATTTTTTAATATTTTCAGCTTACGATTCCCGCGATCATCGACAGAGAATATTTTATTATTATTATTATTATTATTATTAAATGCTGCTCCATTCATGCTCCATTCATATTCTACTCCACTTTGAAAAGGGAGAGCCTATAATTATTAAGGTGGACGAAAGTAGAAGTAGCAGTGCTTTGAATTGAACTTATATAGAGCAAAATATATTTACTGACGTTCCACTTATATATCGACGCATTAAAATAAATGGCTGCAGTAATTTCGTAAAAACTTTGGCAATTTCATCGTAAACTAACCCTTTGTAAGACACAGAAATTTAAAAACGGAAGTATGGTTTTTAGTAAATTTCGAAACTTTATTTGAACGACTGGTACTTTTGAAATAAAAATGCTTTTTGGTTTTGTAAGTAGCCAGCTAAAAATACATATATAATGTAAAAGATCTATTAGATTTTTCTAAAAAATTTTTCTATTTGCTTCTGATCACCGTGCAATAAGTTTTTTTTTACCAGAAAAGTTATAGTTGGATCACTGCCATCGAAATATTCAAGACAAAAAAAAAAAAAAAAAAGAGTATGACGTCATCACTAATCGACCGACATTTCACTGATGCTGAAATTCTAACCAGAAATTTTTGAATAGAAATTTTCTTTTCTTTTATTTATATAATATCTTTCACTTTATAAAACAGTAATAACTATTTAAACTTACTGGTGAGAATTCGAAATATCTAAATAAAAATTCTGCCAGATGCGGGATTCCAAGGTGTTGTAACATTTGGCCGATTTTTTATTAAAGTATTCCAAATTCTCGCTAGTAAGTTTAAATAGTGATTATTGTTTTTAGAAGATGATAGATATTAATGCAAATAAAATAAAATAAAATTGCTACTCAAAATTTTCTGCTGTAAATTCCAACAAAACTGAGAAATAGGTCGATTAATGATGACATCACACTCGTGCCTTGTGTATTTCGATGGCGGCGATTGGATTTTCAGATATGCATTAATTTACATGGAAAAGATCGAAAGATGTATTTTGAAAAGCTGGCGTATTAATAAATGTCTAAAAGTATAAGACAAATAAATTCACAAAAATAAATAAATAAATATAAACAAGACAAACAACTACATTACCAAATAAAAGATGTAGACAGTCTTATGAAGCATAGTATATTTATTCATTTTGAACATAAAAAAAATATTATATGGAACTATTATGAGGTGAGATGATGATAACAAGAAGAGAAGCAAAGGACGCAACCAAGCATTCGAATCAGGCAAGAGCAACGATGGTAGATTGCAGATAAGACATAGTAAAAAGAAGCAGCAAGCAGTGAAAATGTCAGAGGTCAAAGCAGAGATGACGCAATGAACACAACCAAGCATTAGATTCAGGCAGGAGCAATGATGGTAGAATTGCAGAGAAGACGCAGTGGAAAGAAGCAGCAAGCAGTGAAGCTGGCAGAGGTAAAAGCAGAGATGACGCAGTGGAAGCACAACGTGAAGACAAATGCAGTGATGACAGGATAGCTAGCAAAGACGCAAGTGACTGTGATATGCAAACAGCAAGAAGATTATCAAAGATTTTGCTGTATACATTCAAAATATTTACATGAAAATACATTTTACATGACAAAAATCAATTAGGTTAGAAATTTGTGCGACATATTCTGGAGACATTTACGATGTCAAACTGATGTTTATATGTGATCTCAAAATGCTAATTGCTTTCATTGGAAAGCCATTCATACTTATCCTTGTTCTTTTTAACAACTGTATGCCATTTCTTTAAAAGCCAACGCTTTATTCTTCCTCCAAATTTCCTTTTTTCTTTAGGAAATTGATTTTCAACAGCGCATGTATCAACAGGACTTAAGATTGTATTCTTTTTCGATTAGTCAATAATGGGCGAGATTTTGTTACATTTATTTTTCATTTCACTTCCATTATCATGCTGATGATTACAACTATGCAAGATGTCATTTTCTTCATAATTTTCTTTTCCATCTTCTTCATTTAGAGTATTTTGGTCTTTAACTTCAGTACCGACCCATCCTTGTAAAAATGGATTTGTTACAATATTTGGGAGATTACATTTAACAACAATTTCAGTGTTCTCCAAATGTTGAAGAGTCTTTTTCAACGATACATTTTGTTCGTGATTTTTTGTTTCGTAATTCTGTGTATTTTTACAAACGTTTTCAGGATCGATCAATCCTTTCAGAAATAGATTCGTTATGTCAGCTTTCATTTCTTTAAACTTTTTTTCAATCAAACACATCCGTTTTCTGAGCTTGAGAGGAAAGATGGCCCTCGATTTCCTGAACAGATGGTCTTCTGTTCTTGTCCTACTGCATCAAAGAAACAGTAAAATCATGTGCTGACGTGATTTCTTTGTCAGAATTGGCAACAAATGGAAAAGAGGCCTACATAATCTTGCCAAAATTACTTTTTTCCAGAGTTTCCAAAAAAATAGGTTCGGCGTTGGTCTTCCAAAACTCAGCACCAGTAACTTTTCCCATTTTCCGGGCAGGCCAGTCTTTCGTCAGGATATTAAGTGTCATAAGGCCATACATCCATATATCACATTGAGAGCCTTCTATATTTTTAACTTCATCATAATATTCAAGAGGCCGGTATTTTAAAGGAGCTATCATTCTTTTAAGCGGTACTGCGGTCATATTTAAACCGGAAAAGTCACATAACAGTGCTCGGTCATCAGCAGATATTAGGATATTATCGTCTTTCAAATCTAAATGTGCGAATCCAGATGTATGCAAGTATTTTAATCCACACTGACAGTCAAGTAGCCATTTTTTAAATTTTTTTATTCCCATTTTATCTGTTATAAAACTTTTGCTGTACAGAATTTCCTCCAATACATAAGGTATTTGTGGCATGATGTATAATTTCACATTTAACTCTGGTACGTCAATGGTCTCCAGTAATGACAGGATGTTTTTATGGCTTAAGAGAGGCCAAATCATTTCTTCAATATGCCATATTTTCTTCTTATCAATAATTTTTACTGCTACTTTAACATGTTTTGGTGAAACGGCTGATAACACTTCGCCGAATCCAACTTTTCCAAGATGTTTGACATGAAGATATTCTTTTTCACGCAGAAAGTCAACAGTAATTTTTGAAAACAAACCGTATCCAGAAGACATTTTTAAGCACGAAAGCAAATTATATCGCTTTCACAATGAACGAACTTCGTTGATTAATCGCAAAATATATAAAATCACTTTAAACCATACAATAGTTGTAAGAGAAACGTAATCGACAAAATTAATTGTGAAACAATTATCAATTTTTTTTCTCGATAGTTTGTTTTTTTGTATGCATTGTTGCATGTAGCAGCATTGTTTGCAATACATTGTTGCACTTCAAACAAAATATATGGAGACATTGTTTCTTCAGTTGTTGTATTACCTTTCATTGTTGTAAATTATTAATAATGGGTAACATATTGTTGCAGAAAAAGCTACGAATGTTGGAATTGTTTAAATTTCGTTTGTTAAAATTCTTGTAATGTTATAGCGCAACGCTGGCATCTCACTCAGGTTTTGTCTCTAATGTACCGTAATTTCCTACGTATAATCCGCGGATCAAACAATCGTTTTTCGACCCAGAAATTTTATTAAATATAATGTTACTTATTAGATCGCCGTAAATATTTGCCTTGAAATACAAAATTAAGTTTCTGGGTCGAAAAAGAATTGTTTGATCCGCGGATTATACGCAGGAAATTACGATAATCTATTACAATTGTTGTAATTTTTTTTGGGGGGGAGGGGGGGGGTTGTGCATTTTCTAATGAATTCAAATGAAGTTCCATTGTAAATTATACCCAACCAAATTTGAAACAACATCACATCTATATAAATATACACGCAAATTATTAAATGCAATATATATTAATTCATAATATAAAACGCAAATTATTATTATTAACATGAAATCTTTACAAATTATTAATATTAATCTTTTCGAAAAAATTAATTCACTCAGTCAATTTTTGTCTTTTTTTTGCTATGTTTAATGTACTGTACCCGGGATTTTCAATCAAAATACGCAAACACAAACCTCGTACGCTTAACAAACGTACATTTGGCTTTAAAGGATGTCTCCGGGTTTAAAAAAATATTAATTCTTTCAAAAAACATGTTTCTAGAAGTCACTTTAGGATTTTTTTTTTTTTTGATCGACTGCTATATTCATGCATACGTGCGTGACTTTTGCTCGGGATATGCTGGTCTTTTTCTGTAAAATATCAATATTTTCGAAAATTACACATTATTTTCGAATATTAACTGCTCAGATACAATGTAGAAAAACTATGTATTATTAAAATTGGTACTATGGTATCAGTTGTTGGCGCTCTGTAATTTCCTACCACCGATAACACATAAATACTTTTTAGAATTTAGCATCAGCAAAAGTGAAAAAAAATTCGCTTTAGTTGTTCATCAGAAATGTCTATATCAATATATGCTGTCTGCTACAGGATTTCACAACTGTTGTTTTCCCTTACAATTATAAACCGCATTCTTTTTTATTATTATTTTCTTTTTTTACTACAATTTTTTTCTTTCTCTTCAAAATTGTAAAACCAATATCAACTTTTAAAACAGACACGTTTAAAAAATATTTTTATGTTATATTTATATGTAATATTGTATAATAGGAAGCACGTTAAGAAAAGAAAAAGTAATAATAAATATGTTTAAAAAGGTGGAAAAAAGAAAAAAACAGATAATGTTTATAAATGATATCACAGTCGCAATCCAATTGCATCCAAAAAATTGCGTCACACTCCATTATTAATCCAAATTTTTGTTTCATACCTATAAGAATGAGGCTATTTTAAGAATCTTTGCATCAAAATAACATTCCTTTGCGTTAAGTGTAAAAATACCACAAAAAATGCTGCAAATTTACATCTTTCGTGTTCAAACAATCCTGAACATGACAGTCTTTATCTTTGACCGAATTTCTGCACCGCATCGAAAATTCTTTAAACTGTCTTCTTTATTTTTAAAACTATGAATCAAAATCCGCTTTCGGATAAAGCATAAAATTGGCAGTCCTGAGTAATGAAGCAAATTAGAATTTAAATGAACTTTACAATTTTACATAAATAAATCGCGCATCGAGTAATAAGAAATTGTAGTCAAATGCTTTGGTTTTTCTCTTTGCAATGTCGTGTAAGAAATTAAGTTCAAAAACGCCCCGTTTGATAATATTTTTTGAAAGATGTTTACCTTTTACCAAAAAATGGCAAATTTATTTCATGGCAACACCAGCTTTGGTTATTGAATGGCAACACCAGCCAATTTGATGCGTTTTCGAACAAAATTGAATTTAAAAATGCTTCAGAAAGTAGCAGCCCTTTTGAATTTATCAATAACTTTAAGGTTAAAATACATCAACATGGATCCATTTTGATTCATTTGATTAGGCCAGTGTTTTGCCATAAGACGAGTTAATACGACGATAATTGCAAAAATCCAATGACCAATGACAAATGCAAAGTCCTTGAATTCCTGCGCAAGCCGTGATACTTGCGTTTACTTCTTTTCGGATTCGATGAGTCGATTCAGGAATGCATAGATGGATTAGTAAGAGTGAACTTTATTTAACAAAGTTCTTACATAGGCAATTATATATCATGCAAACAATCGGGGAAAAGGGAAAGGCCGACAGGGTAATAAGATTAATACAAATATAAATATACATAAATTAAAAACAAAATATAAAACAACATTTAAAATAAACTTATGCATTATAATATGTAAAAAGAAGGTGGATTAGTACCGGTGCCAAATGCAAGGGCTGGATGGCATTATGAGAATAAGCAATAAATAAATAATAGAGTTGCCAGGAGAAAAATAGAAGGCAATTTTGAATTTAGAAATCCGGCAACGATGCGCATTAACCCCTTGAGGGGCGGCGGTATATATTATATACCACCTACGATCGATGAAGTTTTACACCAGAAAAATTTCATTAAATTTCCCTTTTCTAACTTTGGTGGAAAACAGTCGTGAAAATGCTTATCCTCTTTTTGATATAACTTTTTTACAAATTTCCGGTGGGAGTTCAGAATTACACGAACGCAATTGCTTGCCCCTCAAAGGGTTAAGGGGCCGCTTCACTCAAATGAAAAGACCCGTTCGCTAATGCTAATCCTATGGAAGAAATTTATAAAGATATCTCGGTTGCATTTTAATATTTTCAAATGATTCTTTTTGCATTGGATAGCTGAAATTGACCTGAATGCAGGCCGTTTTTTACTTTTTTGATTTCGTTTACAGATATTTTTTACGAGAACGCTTTCATTTTCAGAACCGGTTTGGAAAGCGAAATCATCCTCCTAAAAATATCTGTAAACAAAATCGAAAAAGTAAAAAACGGCCTGCATTCAGATCAATCTCAGCTATCCAATGCAAAAAGAATCATTTAAAAATATTAAAATGCAACCGAGATATCTTTATAAATTTCTTCCATAGGATTAGCATTAGCGAACGGGTCTTTTCATTTGAGTGAAGCGGCCCCTTAAGGTGGTTCACACCTCCTTTTTTTGGAAGGGGGTATGAAGCCGTCATCTCGACTTAGGATGACAAGCGGTCTTTTACGACAGCTAGGGCTGTTTATATTATACAGTCTAATATACCACAATGCTTAGTTGGGTATTAAAACACGATATCTGAGGAAGTTTTGTACAAGATTTTTGATAACTTGTGAGACAGACCGAATGTTGAGATCGAAATGAATAATGACATTCCGGACGAACGTGGTTGCATTTACAACCTGATGTACAATTTTATTTAGGGCATTTTGAAGTTTATGTATTCGAGTTTCACAGACAGATACCCAAACAAACTGACCCGTAGGTCATAGTAGATCTGATAAAGCATTTATATAGCAGTAACTGGTTAAGAATAGACAGAGAGCTATGTTTAGCAAAGAGAGATTTAAGGGAAGCTCGAGCCGCAGAAGTCTTGAAGAGTACGTCAGTGATCTGCCGAGCGCAGCTTAATTTTGAGCCTAGGTAAATTCCTAGGTATTTATATTCGGTGACCCAGGGGATATCATCACCATTAAGATTAGTATCAGGGGAGATAGAGTTTCTGGAAAACATCATAGCGGCACTTTTTGCTGCGTTAACCTTGATGCGCCATTTTCTGAGTCAAATGAAAAAAGCCTGAAGTTAGGACTGGAGTTGTTCTATCACCATGTGTGGATGTTTGTGACTGTAAATGATGGCCGTGTCATCCGCATATAATGCTAAGAGGATGTGAAGAATCTTAGGAATATCATTTATATATAGGTTGAAGAGCCAGGTTGAGATAAGGTTGCCCTAAGGTACGCCCGCCTCGATATTTCGAAAGGAAGAAATAGAACTATTTACTTTATTTTATTTTACTTTACTTTACTTTATTTTACTTTATCCTTTATTTTATGGGAGAGTAGTCATAGGAGAATCTAATGATCCATGTCTGCCGGAAGTGAAGGGGTGCATAAGCCAAAAATTGATACCACTAGTAGTTCACTCGTAGATTTAGCATTGTGTTTTCTTGTACTCAATTTTCCATGTTTCCATACTTTTGATTGTACGGCAAACACAATGTTAAAGCTACGAGTAAACCACTAGTGGTATCAATTTTTGGTTTATGCACCACTTCGCTTGGAACATGGATCATTAGGTTCCTCTAATACTACTCTTCCATAAAATAAAGTTTTTTTTCTTGTGCTCGATGACTTAGGATTTTGTGCGGTCGGCTCTTGGATTATAAAACATGCCATCATTTCAAAAGAAATAATGCAATATAATGCTATTTGAGTTATTTTTTAAAAAACATTCGAAATATTATTTTGAACTAGGTAATAATCTATTTATTAAGAAACGAAACCTTTTATGATTTCTAATAACGAATTGATACAAAAATTTCCTAATTAATTTCGAATAATTTTATACATTTTTCATAATCACAAAAGAAAGTTTTGTTGATCAACTGCTGTTACCGTTACTATGAAGTCAGCTTTACTCACGGACATACTTTTACTGTGTATAGATTGCATTTCAAGAATTTATAAAGCGGAAACTAAGATTTATTTTAAATTTTAAAATAAATACAGGGTGATTATAATTAAAGTCCGAGTTTCAAAACGCTCTAGAAAGCGAACCACTCGTTAGAATGGCATCAGAATTTAACAGCGTATTATTGAAGAAGAGGGGAAGAACATGAACCAAAAAAAAGTTCCAAATTTGAGTGACAGATGGCGCTGTAAGCGTCAGTATATGTAAATTAAAATACCTGGCATGCGCACGACAATTTCAGATGTTATAAAAGCGTTCGGTTTCCCGATTTAATCTTGTTGCACACAACGATGGACAGCATATTGAACATGTTTTGCGCCAGTCTCGCCAAACTTAAAAACCGATTGGAGGGATGCTTTTGATGCGGTTTTTGGCTTCAGGACAATTAAAAACCGGTTAGATGGATGCTTTTTATGCGGTTTTTAGCCTCAGGACAATTAAAAACCGATTGGAGGGATGCTTTTTATGCGGTTTTTGGCTCAGGACAATAAAAAAACGATTTTTCCCATCCGATGTGGTACGACCTTGCCGTGGTGGACGGGCTTACGTAACTAACAGTATCACACGCGTACAGTCATGCACACTGAACAATACAGTTGGTTTATATCGTGTAACTTACGCCTTAGCCGTTGTTTTACGATTTGTCCTTTGTAGTCGAAATTCTGACGCTTACAGCGCAATCTGTCGCTAAAATTTGGAACTTTTTTTTTTGGTTCATGTTCTTTCCCCCTTCTTCAATAATACGCTGTTAAATTTTGACGCCATTCTAACGAGTGGTTCGCTTTTTAGAGCGTTTTGAAACTCGGACTTTAATTATAATCACCCTGTATATTAAGACATTGTTCGGCTATAGATGCTCAAACACCGATGATTTGAAATAAACTACCGAAAATAAATTCAAGATTTAATTTTATATAAGGTATCTGATACAAATATGGCCAATGCAGTTAATATGGCCAACCTGCAATATTGTTAGTAGTTCCAGTGAAATTCAAAAGATGATGCTTGGATCTATTACCTAGATATCCGAATAACATAGTGTAGCACCGTGTTGGCCGCAATCCTTGATCACGTGCATAGGGGAGCAGTCTTAGCTGATTTGTTGCTAGTTGCGTTGTCATTTTATAAAATTTTCTCTGGTAAGTTTGTTATTTTTCTTATTTAAACAAAGTATTTGCATTTGTTGTTATACATAATATTTTAGCTGGTTTAAAGTGCTTTTTAACTGTAACAATGAATTTTAATATCTGAGTGTTCAGGGAGAATTACGAACACTTTTTCAAAACTTATCATTGTTGTTAGTATGTAAATTGGGCATATTATCTGCACTTATGGCACACTTTATTCATATAAATAAATTTCCCTACTTTTTATATTTATTTATTTATGCAAATAACTGGGTTAAAAAATTCATGCACTGTTAGCATTAAATACCAAATAAATAAACTTTAATGAAATATTTATTACTACCAAGTAATCAGAAAAGAAATCGAATGTAATAACGTTAAAGAAAATACTAAATTTTCTTCTCGTTTTTTTCTTTTTTGTAAAAACTCAAAATAAATTTGGTTTTCTGCGGTGTTTTAGTTTCTTATGCGTTAAATATGAATATTCTCATTATATTTCACCTATGGCCATATTACCTGCATATGGGCATATTATCTTCATCAACTAGACTTTAAAAAAAATATTACTGCAAGTTTAAATCTGGATTAGTTTAAATTTTTAATTTTTGTTTTCGAATACTAAAAAGACTCTTCTCTTTTAGACAATTTTTATTTTTTTATAATCACTTACAACTATCGCTAAAAAATTTTTATTCTTAAGGTGGCCATATTACCTGCACATACCTTATTAAATCTTTAATCTGACTACTTCCCAGACTAAAACTTAAATCCCGCAGCCAATTCATTTGAAACATAAAATAAATTTTCTTTTTACCGACTTAAAATCTCTTCAACATTTCTCTAAGATATTTAAAACTTAAAAAGCAGCAATAACTAAAAAATATGATCAACTTAAAAAAAAAAGTAGATCAACTTTTATTAAATTTACCTACATCCTATATATATTAAACGATTTCTTTTTAAATTAATAAAACGATAAAAAATGTACTTCGAAACTTCAAAATATTCTTTTTAGTATGTTTCTTTCATTATTTTGCTGCAAGGGTTTAGAATATTAACCCCCCCTAACTGATCAATATTTTTGGAAAAAAACTTTCAAATAACAGCTATTTTATTCATGTCTTTTAAGGAATTCCTATCCTTTTATCACCGGTTTTACAGTATAGAATTCTTTGCCTAATTGAATTTAAAAAACTGCTCGATGGGGGCCACCGTAATACTTACCCATCATATATATACATATATAATATATGAAAACAATACATTTGAAAACTATTTATAAAATGGATTGCAATTCCAAAACAAAATTTAAACGCGTATTTATATTTTTACTGTGCATAGTAATGCTGTATTAATGAGTTGCTGATGAATCGCTTTCAATAAATTATACAACACGCCTAACTACTCAAGTAATACTGAGTTTTGAAAAACAAACATCCTTATAACTCCAAAAATAATAACCTTATTAACTAACAGTTTATTGCGTCGGATTAAGCGTCTCATTTCCAATTAAGATATATCTTTGAATTGAAATTTGAATGAAATACAGGGTCATGAAAAATCCAAGAATGTGGAAAACAGGATTACAGATATCTCGGCAACTAATAATTCGATAGACTTCGTTCTCTATGCAAAATTTGTGTTATTTTATTGTCTTTTACGATCACTCCTTAAAAAAAAAAAAAAAGAAAGGCACTCCGGGAGTGCCGACAGAAGTGAAAACTTGAACAATTATGTGTGTATTTTTTTAGTCGTCTGGACATATTTTATTGTGCAGAAAATACTTTTAAATGAAGTGTTTTTTATTCATTATTATAAACTACTGCTACAAAAATTATATTACAATTTTCATTTAATGCGCTATTGTACATGAAAAATAATGCATATTATTTTACATACAAAAATTGCAATCTATTGCTTAAAACATAAATTTACAAATGCATGAAATATGAAATATCGTCAGTTGGTATTCTTTGAAATAAATACCCATAAAACTTATGAATTTTCATCCCCATTTCAACAATTCTTCCATCATCATAATCATCATTATTATCATTATATTCTAGATTTGATATTATAGGTTTATGGTAACTAAAATATATAGCAAACAATTTTGATTCAATTCTATTTAAATATCTTGTAATGACTGCATCAATTGTAATTTTTTATCTCTCTGTGCTAAGATTGCGATGGTTGGTCATTGTTAAATCAAATTTTCTATTTAAAAATTCAATTAATTGTAGATTTTCATCATCCACAAAGTTGATGTTGAAATCCCTACTCAAAATCATCGGCAAATCATCAAATCTCTTTCCAATTCTATCTTGAAGTAATGCAGAAGCCTCTTTAGAACAAATAAATAAATTTTCATACAAAAATTCTCATTTGTACTTAAAGACTTATCCGGTGAAATATAAATGGCAACCAATACAATTAGTTTTTCATTTTCAGAGTGGCAACAACAAACACATATATCACTGATATCAAAAACATTACTACTAAACATACTGGTGTACCTCACATGCACATTCATATGAATTGTGGAAATATATGCCCATTACATCAAACAACCTTTTATAAATAGCTACTCCTGCTGCTGGACGACCGTATCTTCTGAAACTTGCAACAAATTGAATAGTAATCAAACAATATAAGTTGTTAAACTTTAAATACAATTTTTTTAAAAATGGTTGGAAAGTGCAGCATAATCGATGCACAATATCATGATTTTTCTTTCTTAACTTTTTATTCCATCTGGTAACAGTATATTTTGTTAAACTTTAAATACAATTAAAATTTTTAAAAATGGTTTTGAAATGTAGCATAATTGATGTGCAATGTCATGTTTTTTCTTTCTTAACTTTTTATTCCATTTGGTATCAATTTATGTTGTTACTATTTAAATACAATCAAAAAATTTAAAAAAAAAGAGAGAGAAATGGTTGGAAAGTGCAATGTAATCAATGCGCGATGTCATACTTTTTCTTTCTTAACAGTTTATTCCCTCTGGTAACAGTATAAGTTGTTAAGGTTTCAATACAATTACAATTTTTAAAATTGGTTGTAAAGTACTGCATAATCAATGTACAATATCATGTCTTTTCATTCTTATCATTTTATTCCATTTGATAACAATATAAGTTGTTAAACTTTAAAAACAATTGAAAATATATATAAAAAAAAGGTTTAAAAGTGCAGCATAATCGATGTGCAATGTCATGTTTTTCTTTCTTAACTTTTTATACCATTTGGTATCAATTTATGTTGTTACTATTTAAATACAATCAAAAATTAAAAAAACTGAAAAAAGTGGTTCGAAAGTGCAGCATAATGGATGCACAATGTCATATTTTTTCTTTCTTAACATTTTATTCCTTCTGGTAACAGTATATGTTGTTAAACTTTAAATACAATTATAATTTTAAAAATTGGTTGAAAAGTGTAGTATAATCGATGAGCAATGTCATGTCTTTTCTTTCTTAACTTTTTATTCAATTTGATAACAATGTAAGTTGTTAAACTTTAAATACAATTGAAAATTTAAGGAATTGAAAAAAATGGTTGGAAAATGCAGCATAATTGATGTGCAATGTCATGTTTTTTCTTTCTTAACTTTTTATTCCATTTGGTATCAATTTATGTTGTTATTATTTAAATACAATAAAAAATAAAATTTTAAAAAATGGTTTTGAAATGTAGCATAATTGATGTGCAATGTCATGTTTTTTCTTTCTTAACTTTTTATTCCATTTGGTATCAATTTATGTTGTTACTATTTAAATGCAATCAAAAATTAAAAAAAAAGAGAGAAAAATGGTTGGAAAGTGCAATGTAATCAATGCGCGATGTCATACTTTTTCTTTCTTAACATTTTATTCCCTCTGGTAACAGTATAAGTTGTTAAGGTTTAAATACAATTACAATTTTTAAAATTGGTTGGAAAGTACTGCATAATCAATGTACAATATCATGTCTTTTCTTTCTTATCATTTTATTCCATTTGATAACAATATAAGTTGTTAAACTTTAAAAACAATTGAAAATATATATATAAAAAAAAAGGTTTAAAAGTGCAGCATAATCGATGTGCAATGTCATGTTTTTATTTCTTAACTTTTTATACCATTTGGTATCAATTTATGTTGTTACTATTTAAATACAATCAAAAATTTAAAAAACTGAATAAAGTGGTTGGAAAGTGCAGCATAATTGATGCACAATGTCATATTTTTCTTTCTTAACATTTTATTCCTTCTGGTAACAGTATATGTTGTTAAACTTTAAATACAATTATAATTTTAAAAATTGGTTGAAAAGTGTAGTATAATCGATGAGCAATGTCATGTCTTTTCTTTCTTAACTTTTTATTCAATTTGATACCAATGTAAGTTGTTAAACTTTAAATACAATTGAAAATTTAAGGAATTGAAAAAAATGGTTGGAAAGTGCAGCATAATTGATGTGCAATGTCATGTTTTTTCTTTCTTAACTTTTTTATTCCATTTGGTATCAATTTATGTTGTTATTATTTAAATACAATAAAAAAAAATGAAAAAAAGTAGTTGGAAACTGCAGCATAATCAATGCAAAATGTCATACTTTTTCTTTCATAACGTTTTATTCCATCTATTAACAGTATAAGTTGTTAAACTTAAATACAATTATAACTTAAAAAAACACACACGGACATTCGCGCAAGCGCCCTGTGCCGCCGAAACGGAGCAGCACACTCAGGCACGGTAGAAAGAGTGGGAGATACTAGTTCATCTCCCTTCCCCTCGATCTTACGCTTTTTCGATCAGCATCACGTGACCCTGACGCGAGTTTGGAAGTTTTTACCCATACAAAAAGTGCTCAGCGCCGCTAAAGAAGTTTTCACTTCAAAAATTCGAAAATTTTTATATAACTTTCACTAGAACGAATTTTTTGAGAGGCCGAAAAAAATAGTTCCGGATTATCGAGGTTACTAATATTAAACAGGCTTCGTCCTATTCTTACTTATTAAGTACATACAAAATTTTAAGTCTCTATCTCCATTTGTTCGTGAGATAGAGCGTTTACAGACAGACAGAGTGACAGACAGACGGACGGACGGCAATTTTTTTTTCTAAAAATATGTTTTTCGAAATCTCCAGTGTCGAAAACGTGTAAATCCGCCATTTTTTTTTTTCGATTTTCAAGACGATTGCAAGACTTACCCTATACTACGTATGATGGGTAAGTAATAACAACAAATACTCGGATTAAATAATGCAAAATTTACCATAAAAATTTACTGGTGAGAATAAGAAATCATGATTAGAATATTAATGCCCGTACGTGGTAAGGGTAAATCATGATTGGTAAAAATATGCTGTCGTATGATATATGGGCGAATCCGGGAAGTGGTTGAAACTATATATAACTTTAAAATTACAATAACAATTAAGTTTAGTACGAGGAAAAATGGTTGATATGTATACGTGATTCGTATTTCAGATTTTAAAAATTCGTAAACATATGTCATGCTTAACAGCACAACAAGTTGGAGATTCTAAAACAAAAATTTCTCTTAAAAATTGCAATATACTTTATGCATTCAGTGGGGCAAAGTCCTTTGTCGAAAACTGAATGAATATTCCTTGCTTATTCTTAAAAAATTAAGCATTTTAAAACGATATTTCTTCGATGATCTAGCACCATTGAAAAGGTCTAACTGCCTTTATAAAAGAGAAATTCTAATCTATTTCTAAGTGTAAGTAAATGTCTCACAAAAGAAGCCATCATTTCAAAAGAAATGGTACAATATAATGTTATTTGGATTTTTTTAAACCAAATATTTGAAATATTATTTTGAATTAGACAATATTTTATTTATTAAGGAAAAAAGAACCTTTTATGAATTTTAATAACGAAAATAATATCAAAATTTCATAATTAATTTCGAATAATTTTACCTTCTTTTCACGATCGCAAAAGAAAGATTTCTGTCAAAATGAATCTCCATATCCGTCTTCCTCTCATATAATATATAATGAAGAAATATAATCAGGCGATTTAATTTAGAAGTACAATAGAAAACAGTAAAACTGCAGCTGCTAGATTTCCTTTGGTATTCTGGCATCACTGAAAACGTCGACATAATTCTCACAATCCTTTCAACTGAAGAATGCCAATGATTTCATATTTGTACATTAATTTTAATGACAAAGACTTACCGGCAAGTTTCAGGGATACCTTAAGGCTAATGGCAAAAAGAAATTGAGATTACTATTCTGAAGTTGAAAGTGGCGGTCTTTTATAAGAAGAAGAATTGCGAGATGTATGCTGAGAGATGTTCTTTCACCATAAAAATAGATTTGTTTTATTCTGTATAGAGACTGATGAGAAATTTATTAAAAATAAGTGCATATCAATCAAAATGCAATTATGTTAGGCGAAAATATGGAAGATTATTAAAAATGACTCCTTTTTTTTAAAAAATGAAATCGCTTTTTAAATTATAAAATTTTGTATCCTTCTTTTTTTAAATTAAAAATAAATAAGAATTTTTAAAAGATGTTATATTTGGAATTTTAATTTCTCGTGTTTATATTAGTAGCTATATATATGTTTTTCTTTTTTTAAAAAGATAACAATCTGTACTAAAATTAACTAAGCTTTAAAGAAGCATTCAGCGTTCAATATAGGTTTTGGAAAGGAAAAAAAAATACGAAATGAAGATAGGTGAATTTTAAAAGAAGCCTTAAAACAAGCCATTTTAATTAAAGTTACCAACAATCTTTTTTATGATATATACAGATTTTATAAATATGATTATATAACTAAATATTTATTATTAATTTTTGATTGTTACTTTAGAGAATTTGAAACGACTGTATGGAATATCAATCATGTAGTATTTCCCTTGTACTTAAAATTTAAGCAATTTAGCAATTGTAATATGCTATAAATATTCAATGTTGCAAAGTTCTTTATCGAAAACCAAATGAAGTTTTCTTGCTAATTCTTGAAAAATTACACATTTTAAAGAGATATTTCTTCGGTGTTCTGGCATCATTGAAAAAGTCCAAATTCTTTTATAAAAAAGCTAATCTGTTTTTAAGATTCGAATCTGTTTTTAAGTGTAAGTAAATGTATCACAAAACAAAAGCATTTCAAAAAAAATTATTTAATATAATGTTTTTGGTTTATTTTTTGAATAAATATTCGAAATATTATTTTGAATTGGAGAGTAGTCTTTTTATAAAGAAAAAAACCTTTTATGATTTCTAATAACGAAAATAATATCAGAATTTCGTAATTAATTTCGAATAATTTTATATTCTTTTCACGATCGCAAAAGAAAGATATCTTTCATAATGAATTTTCCTATCCCTCTCCCTTTCATATAACATATAATGAAAAAATAAAATCAGGCAATATAGATTAGAAGTACAATAGAAAATAGAAAACCTGCAGCTGCTAGATTTTCTTTGGTATTCTGGCATCACTGAAAACGTCCACACAATGCTGACAATCTTTTCAACTAAAGAATGCCAATGATTTCATATTTGTGCATTAATTTGAATGACATTACCTTACTGGCAAGTTTCAGAGATACCTTAAGGCTAATGCCGTAAAAAAATTGAGATTACAATCATAAAATTGAAAGCGGCGGTCTTTTATGAGAAGAAAAACTGCGAGATGTTCTTTCACCACCCGATTAGATTAGTTTAATTCTGTATAGAGATTTCTTGGAAATTTTTTAATCATAATTTTATAGAAGTGCATCTCGATCATAATGCTTAGCTTATATGTTAGACGAGACTATGGAAGATTATTAAAAACGACTCGTTTTTTTTTTTTAAATCGCGTTTCAAATTACAAAATTTCCTATCCTTCTTTTTTTTCTTTTAATTGAAAATGAATAAGAATTTTTTAAAGATGTTGTATTTGGAATTTAATTTTCCCGTGTTTAAATTGGTAGGTATGTACCCCACCCCCCCCCCCCCCTTTTTAGAAAAAAATATAAAAAATCTGTGCTAAACTTAACTAAGCTTTAAAGAATCATTCTGCGTTCATTATTAGGTTTTGAAAAAGAAAAAGAAAATACAAAATGAAGATAGATGAATTTTAAAAGAAGCCACAAAACAAGCATTTTAATTAAAGTTGCCAAAAATTGTTTTTATGATATATGGATGATTCTACGATAAGAGGTTAAAAAAACATAGAGAATTTGGCCAAAGAGAAAAGTTTGAGTTTGATCAAAAACCTTTAAATTATGATTTTTTCCCGTTTATTTACTTTTTCATATAAGGGTATTTCACTTTATACATATTTTATAAATTTTTCTGGTCAGTGACTCGCTCCCCTGGCAGTTATCTTGCCAGGGGAAATACGGAAGGGGAGAGACATTTTCATGTAAATTCAAATTTTTTAACTGATTGAATTAGTTTTTGGGTTAATTGTGTATTTCACTTTAATTATTACCGTATTGTTTAATTAGGGCAGTAAATACAATTGAATTAAATGAATATTATAAGTTTTATGACTTACCAGGGGAGATACATAATCACCGTGCGAAACCACTACACCGCACGGTCAAATCGCAACAACTAAAAATGGCGACGCTTATATGGTTTGCGCGTTTAGTATTGCTAACTTCAAGCCGATAGATGTCCTTAAACGCTACTTCCGATATAGCCATCCTTGAATTTATATTTGTTTCAGCGGAACGAAATTTGACAGGGTAGATACACAAAAAAAGCGGGACAAAAGTTAATTTTAAAAATTATTTGAAATCAACAAAATTATTTTATTTTTTATTTTATAATACGTAAGTATAATTACTTAAATTCCAATTAAACATAGGGTAGATGTGCCAGTAATGGGCCACCTTCCAGTAATGGGTCACCTCGCACTTTTTGGTTTATAAAAAATAATAAATAATAGTTAAGCTTTTATTATTTTTTTCTGAACTCTACCTTGTATGCTTTATAAGCTGGATTAATTTTTTACACTTTTCGTCAAAACAATCAGGAAGCAGAAAATAAAGTTTCACAGTTTTTCTGTTTTTCACTGAAAATATTAATGAACATGCTAAGAGCAGACTTTACTTACTTAGTTTATATCTTTTTTATTTTTCCGTAAAAGTTGAATATTTTTGTTTGGTTAGCAATATAAAACATTGAATTTAATATATCAATGGCCATTTACAAAATTTTATTTATTTTTAAGATTTTAGGAGGGGTGGCCCATTACTGGATTGCTTATTTCGTGATTTTCCAGTAATGGACCACCCAAGTGACCAATACAAAAAGTGTTATTTCAGTAGAGATAAAATATTTTGATTTAACAGGAAAGCTAAATAATCAAATTTAATACTTAAATTTTACCTATTAGAATTTAATAAAGGCAATTTCTTTATAAATAGTTGTTTTTAAAAAGCCATCTAAAATTGGTACAAAACACAAGCAGAACATTTGACAAAATCTAGATGTGCCGTTACAAAAGAAGTTGTTTTAAGTTGGTTCAGAAATGTAAAATCATATTTGGAAGAAGATATTATTAATATTTTCTTCCGAATTCTAAAGCATACAGAGAGAATTTTCAATAAGGTTAAAACAAGATTTCTTTTGTGCTCTTAAAACAAGGAAAATTTTGGGATCAAAATCAGTTAAAGATGTGTATTATGTAGTACCAAATAACGAAAAAGAACAAATCACTATTACGGGATGTTTTTCAGCAACTAATGAGATTGCTCCATTGGTGATAATATATCCATGTAAGCATCTCTGAAGGGAAATTGTGGAATCAATCTGTGCCAAAATGATGGGCTATATGATTATCTGAAAATGGTTGGATAGTGCAAGAATATTTATCAATTTAAATGCATTCTAAAATTCCATATTGAATAGTTTGGATTATCGGAAAGGGATGATAAAATTGAAGATTTGTTATTTATATTTCACAGTTGCACAGCACATCATTTAGATAATGATATGAATGAAGATTGGAGACTTTTTTTAATGCCTTATTTTATCTAAACTTGATTTCAGTAAAACATTGCCTTTATATTATAAATCCTTTAAATTTAAATATTTTGTTTTATATCTTTACAATATAAATCCTTTAATGTTAGTTAATAATATCATTAATATTTTGTTTTATATCCACATTATAAATCCTTAGATTATAATAAATTCATAACTTAAATTTAAATATTTTGTTTTATGTTTTTTTATTATAAATCCTTTAATGTAATGAATTTCTAACTTAAGTTTTAATATTTTGTTTTATTAATATGCTTTCATTAAGTTCTGGAGCAAAATATAATTGAAACAAGTTGGAAATTGCATGTGAAGAGTAGCAAATGAGGTGCGTTCATACGATAACGAAGTTTTAAAAATATACAGATCTTCCTGATATAGTAGACAATACTTCGGATACAGTACAGTGGTTGAACTCTTTGTATTCTGATAAACATACAGGAATTTTCATTACCCCTCAGCAACGTATATCATATTCATAAAATGTGGCAGAGTTTAATATAATTAAAACATGTCCCAAACAATGTTTCCCCGTATAGATTTATGTAGTGGAATACTTTTCTGTGGCCCTGTAATTTAATAATAAATATTCTTTGCATCTTAGATTGTACAGAATTTTTATTTTAGTATATATATACGTCATAGGTTCATGTCAATTTTATTATGTTCGAATGAGTGTAACACCATTAAAATGCATTTGCAATTTTTTTCCCCATTGACTGTAATGTAACGGAATACTTTTGATAGTCCCTGTAATTGATCTATGCATCTGATTATCATAAGATCTGAAATGACTCGACAAAATTATGTAATAATTATATGTTTTAAATTGCAAACGATGAAAATGCATTTTAAACTTTTTCCCCATTGACCGTAATGTAACGGAATCCTTTTGATTTCCCCTGTAATTGATATATTCATCCGATTTTCATAAAATTTGAAATGACTCGACAAAATTATGTAATAATTATGTATTTTAAATTTCAAACTATTCGGTTGGATAGTTTTTGCGTTGTTATATGCAGACAGACAGACAGACGAACAGACAAACGGACAGACAGACGGACAGACAGAGGGACAGCCGGAAGGAATGAACGACAACTATAGGTGCTACGTATTTACATAATTACGAACGCACCTAAAAACAATTATCTGTTATTTTTTGTAGGGTGGCCCATTACTGGAACATAGGCGGTCCATTACTGGAACATAGGTGGTCCATTACTGGGCTTTTGGGTGTTTAGACATATTTCTATTATTTAAAATTAAATTTTTATTTCTATTGGGAAATGTAACTGTGGGATTAGTTAAATATTGTTGAAAGATTAATATAATATGAAAAAAAAAATGGAATACGATAATTATAACTATTAATAAAAAATTATTTTTTAGAGAATTCCTTAAGGTGGCCCATTACTGGCACATCTACCCTACTTTAGCTAAGCATCTGACGGAAAAAATATATGTATTGTTTGAAAGTTAAATTGAAACCGGCAAGGGGACATGCCAGGAGAGAGACCTTTTTTAGACTTTGTAAGAAATTTCAGAAAAATGTGTTTTAATTAGGCATTCAATCGTGATGTTATTTAATAAAGTATATTAAGATGATGCGATTCATTGCAAAAAATAGCAACATATAGAATAAAAAATCTGTTTTAAACGGATTGCCGTGCAAATTACCTCTTATCGTAGCCGTATACAGATTTTTTTAAATACGTAATATGATTATATAACGAAAGTATTTATTATTAATTTTTGATTGTTACTTTAGAAAATCTGAAATGACTGTATCGAATATCAATCATGTAGTATTTCCTTTGTATTTCAGATTTAAGAAATCAGTAGATATATGCTAAGCATAACAGTACAACAGGTGGAAACTTGTAAAACAGCATTTTCTCTTAAAAAAGTAATATACTTTAAATATTCAGGGGGACAAAGTTCTTTATGGAAAACCAAATGAAGCTTTCTTCCTTATTCTTGAAAAATTAAACATTTTAGAGAGCTATTTTTTCGGTATTCTGGCATCATTGAAAAAAGTCTAATTGTCTTTATAAAAGAGTAATTCTAACCTGTTATTAAGTGTAAGCAAATGTGTCTCAAAACAAGCCATCATTTTAAAAGAAAAGATGCAACATAATGCTATTTGAGTTATGTTTTGAATAAACATTCGAAATGTTATTTTGAACTAGGTAATGCTATACTTATTAAAAAAAAGAAACTTTTTATGATTTTTAATAACGGAATTGATAGCAGAATTTCATAATTAATTTCGAATAATTTTATATTCTTTTTATGACTACAAAAGAAACATTTTTGTCAGAATGAATCTTCGTATCCGTCTTCGTTTCGTATAATACATAATGAAGAAATAAAATCAGACGATAATTTAGAAGCACAGCAGAAAGTAGAAAATTGCAACTGCTAGATTTTCTTTGGTATTCTGGCATCATTGAAATCATCTGCAGAATGTTGACAATCCTTTTATCCAAAGAATGCCAGTGATTTCATATTTGTATGGATTTTGTCATTAATTTGAATGACAATAACTTACTGGTAAGTTTCAGGTATACCTTAAGGCTATATTAAATGCCTCAAAGAAATTGAAATTGCTATTCTAAGATTGAATGCAGCGGTCTTTTATGAGAAGAATAACCGTGAAACGTCAGCTGAGGGAATCCTTTTCCCCCATTAGAATAGATTAATTTTATTCTGCATAGAGATTGCTAGGAAATTTATTACGTATAATTTTGTAGAATCGCATCTCCATCAAAATGCAAATACGTATGTTAGATGAAAATGACATGAAGATCATTAAAAACAATTTTTTTTGTCTCTGTATATATTATCAAATTTTGTATTTTTTTAAAATTATGTGAATTAGATTTTATTTTAAAATGTATAGTATTTAAAATTAATTTTCTCGTATTATAACTTGTTAAAAACCTTTTTTTTAAACAATGATCTATTTTACATTTTACTAAGCGTTAAAAATGAATTTTGTTTTCATAATTAACATTTTAAAAATGAAGGAAAATATTTAAAAAATGAAGATATTAATAATAGACTAGCTGACCCGCCCGGCGTTGCTCGGGTCCGTATTAACAATAATAAACGAACTTGAAATTTGTATGATTTTATCATTAACTCGAAGCATGCAGAAATGCATTGTCGGAAATACGTGGCAGCTGAGTGAGAGAAAAATCGGTTTAAAAAAGAACTAATATTAAGCTCTAAAAATACTTAAAATGAGCAATGAGAAACGCGGGAGGGAACATGTATCCAACGATTGCGTTATTTTCGTGTTAGAGTGTTGATATTTACCCGTGAAAATCACTGTTAGGTCACGTAACTAATTATTTTTTTACATAGAAGTCCCAAGTGAAATATTTTGAATTTCAAACTAATTATATCACTCTCAAATCCGACTATACCGTGAATGAAATTGATACTCGATGATAAAAGGTTGGCATATAGTATTATAATTTCAGAGCCATTTAACAAAAGTAATTACATATTTTTAATCAGAACATGGGTCCTTCACTCTGTGGACAAATTTCCAACAGTAAAATTTTGTACCGTAACCATAACCTGTCTGTAACCTAACTGCGACTTAACAGTACCCTACCGTAACTTAAATATAACATAAATGTAACCTAGCCGTCACTTTATTGCAACCTATCATTATTCTAGCCATAACATAAATGCAATTTAACTTTAACCTAACTTTAAATTATCCGTGATGTAACTGTAACCTAACGTGAAATTAAATAAAATCAAAGACTTACCTTAATGTTATTGCAACCTAATTGCATCCCAAATGTTACCTAACCATATATTGGGTTCATGTCCATGGAAATCATTTTGTCTTGTTCGGATCTTGGTTATGATTCATTAGAATATTTTCGTCGGGTTCAGATTTGGTTCGATTCAGATTTCAGGTACTTTTTGAAATTCGATTTAAAATGTTGGTGTCCGATTCAGGTCCATGGAAATTATTTTGCCTTGCGCGGATTCAGTTATGGTTCTGTGAAATATTTTTGTCGGGAACAGATTTGGTTCAATTCAGATTTCGGCGTTTTTTTCAAATTGAATTTTTGGGTTCAGGTCTTCCTGCGTGTATACGGAAATTTCTCCGTCTGATTCGAATAAAGACATGCTTCACTGGAATATTTTTGTCAAGTTCAGACTTGGTTTAATTCAGATGTCGGCTTTTTTTTCAAATGTAATTTTTGGGTTCGGGTTCTCCTGCGTGTAACTTGCATGTAACATAAGAACATGCTTCAATGGAATATTTTTGTCAAGTTCAGATTTAGTTCATTTCAGATTTCGAGATTTTTTTCAAAGAATTTTTTTAGGTTCAGATTCGGTTCATGTGCATGGAAATTTTTTGTCTTGTTCGGATCCGGTTAATGTTCTTTGGAATATTTTTGTCAAGTTCAGATATGGTTCGATTCAAATTTCAGGTATTTTTTTAAACAGAATTTTTAGATTCGGATCTCGTTCATGTTCACGGAAATATCATGCATGATTTTAAAGGAAGGTTTTCATCAATATATTTTATACATTGACATGGAATTAGTAATATGTTGTTAAATCATAAACATTTTTCATCTAAGTTATGAAGAATTAAAAAGTTCTGAAAAAAAAAAAACTTTTAGTAATACAGTTTTTAGTTCAAATCAAACGTTTTCAATATTTTATTTAATTTTATTTTGACATTTAATTATTTCTAATTTTCCAATTCCAATTATTTTAAAAGCAAACATTTCTTTTAATAAATAATATAATAGAAAATGTTTTAATAAATTACTATTTCTTCGTAAAATATGCTTTAGCTGTAATTCATTTCTTTCAATTCGTCTTATTAATACAAAATTCCTTCCTCGTGCTTTTGTTTGAGACATTAAAATTTCAGCGATAAATGGTTTCATATAGCAAACCTTTTTTTTCCGGATTGCTTCACCTTCACCTATCTTTTTTCCTCCATGGCATACAGCAGCTGTGATAAAAAAAATCCTCATTTAAACTGACAGTTTGCCAGTCTATGAATTTTAAAGGTTTATACCAGCTTTTTTAATTATTTCTGTGAAAATTTTATGCAACAAACCAACCATAAGAAAATGAAAGGAAAAAAAAGTAAAAACAGGCGATTTTTTATGAGAGTGAGCTTTGGAATTTAATTAATAACTCCGTTAATAAATAGAATTTTGAAATTCTGAGCTTCAGGTGCATCAGGAGAGATATTGGGCTACTCGCATAAAAAATTTGAACTTCATACGTCCCATAGATTTTGCTAGCCATCGCAGACACACAGACAGACAGAGCGTTTTGTTCTTTTATTAGTATAGATATAAGAGCCTCAATTGATAACCTCATCATAATAACTTATCTTTATTATATTTTGCTGATTACATAAGCGATTAAAGTTTAATTTTAATAATTTGGACAAATGCGTTTTATAGAAATATTTTTTTCGCTTAATTTTAGCTTTAAATAATATTTGTTAACGAATTAGACTGACCACTGTAAAATGCATTTTTTACTGTGGCTAATTTTGTAGGTTTATTGTAAATGAATGAAGCAGTTCCTTATTAAACATTTTCTTTCGTCAAAATTCGACGGGTTCCACCTTGTATTATTTAATTGCCAAATTATTTAGGAAGTTAATATTATATCCCGGAAGACGAATTCAAAAATATCTGCATAGTTTATTTTTTCTCCGTTTAAATATCGCTTGATAACTGTACAATAATTATAATATCAATGAAACATTTTAATTATAATAGAAACAGGGACATACTAAACTGCCTAACCAACCCACTACATATTTACAGCACTTGCAATAAGCTTAATTTATTTATTGGTTTGTATCCTCCATGAACTTGCAAAAAATAATTTTATTGTTATGGCAACGAAAGAAGAAAAAAAAAAAAAAAGAAAAACGATATCTCTGTTATTAAAAAGAATAAAATTTTTGTATTTTTTGCTGAAATACAGATTTTTTTTTAAACAATAACTTAATACAATGAAATGATTTTAATTATTTTTTGATATTATGTAAGATAGAAATATAGTAATACCGGCATAATACAGGTTTTATTCTTTTTTTTTTTTAATATGACATCATTTACACCTTCAGAAATACTCATCTTTTCTTAAATAAAAGCGTGATTTATGCTGTTATTTAAGAATTCTTTAGTTTCATAAAATATTCATTATAATTAAATAGAAATGGCGCAGTTTATAGAAATATTTTCATTTGTGCACACCACGGACCTTTAAATTAATAGAAGTTCACTTTATTTAGATGCAGGAATTAAAGTCTGTGAATATGACATCATCACTGACACAGCTATAAAAATGTATATTATATTCATGGAATAAATTTATCTGGTTTCTGTATGACGACATTTTCTCCATCGACAAAATTTCACTTTAGATATTATATTTTATTAAAGTTTATCTTCTATTATTTTACTTACATAGCACTTAATAATATTA
This sequence comes from Maratus speculifer, assembly GCA_964019185.1. Lineage (NCBI taxonomy): Eukaryota > Metazoa > Arthropoda > Arachnida > Araneae > Salticidae > Maratus > Maratus speculifer. The sequence continues at coordinate 412,882,107 of OZ025291.1, read as the reverse complement.
CTCAGTAAATAATCTGTGTATTGCAGGGAATAACTATGTGCAATCATTTTATTATAATTAAATTTTACAAAAACTTTTTTTTTTTTTTTGAAATGCGATTATACATTCACCGATGAGATCAGCTCCTGTTTGGTGGAAAATAATGAAACAAAATAAATTTTGAGAAAAGCTTAACCTGTTGCCACTGTTTTGAAGAAATGTCATGAAAAAGCTTTTAAAATTGAAAATAAAATATAAAAGTTGAAATAAATTAAAAATTAGCCAGAATGGGCACATCTACACATAAACAGCTTTCATTTAAAAAAATAATTATCAAAATCGGGCCAGTAGAAAGCTCAGGGCTGATGACCAAAAAAACAGCCAGGTGTTTTAAATATATAGATGCTTGATATTCAAAATCAGTGATTTTAAAATAACAACAATCGTTTTTATATTTACAGATTTTTATGTTATATAACGTAAAAAAATACTTGAAGTATTTATTATTTATTTTCGATTGTTATTCTGCAGAAAACTAAGAAAACTACATGGAATATCAATCAAATGTTAGTCAAATGTCAAATGTTAATCATATTAACTATTTTTCAAACATGATGAATAATACTGAAGTAAAGAATCAATGGTAGGATCAACGCGTTATTAACACTAGAACAGTAATTCCCAATCTTCTTTTCTTTCTTTCTTTCTTTCTTTCTTTTTTTTTTTTTTTTTTTTTTTTGTCGTGGCCCATTTAAGCATCTTTAAAATTTCGAACCTCTCCCCCAAGCTTCTCCCTCTCTTCTGTAACATATAATTCTTATAGTCCAAGAGCCGACCGTTCAAAACACTAACTCATTGAGCACAAGAAAAAAACTTTTATATTATGGAAGAGTAGAAATAGGTGGGAATCTAATGATCCATGTCTGCCTGAAGTGAAGTGGTGCATAAGCCAAAAATTGATACCACTAGTGGTTGACTCGTAGACTCAGCATTGTGTTTGCCGTACATTCAAAAGTATGAAAACAGGGGAAACTGGGAGCTGGAAAACACAACGGTAAGCCTACGAGTGAGTCACTAGTGGTATTAATTTTTGGCCAGTGTTGAATTCAGACACTTTTCTCCGGGAGGGACTTCTCTGCCTCCGGAGGGGGATTATAAAGTTTCGGGGGGGGGGGGGAATTGTACTTTTTGACTATTAAAAGCCCAAAATCTCAAATTCCACGGAGGGGGGAGATATTTCATTGCTGCGGGGGGGATGTCCCCCTCCGGGCCACCTCCTGAATTCAACTCTGTTTTTCGCTTATGCACTACTTCACATCCAGCACACGTGGATCATTAGATTCCCCTGTTACTATTCTTCCATAAAATGAAGTTTTTTTCCCCTGTTCCCGATAACATAGGTTTTTGTGCTGCCGGCTCTTATACTATGACTCTAATTCACCACTAATGTTGTCAGGTATCCTTCGTAAATCGGGAAGTCAAATACTTTGGACACCACTAACATCTTACAGTTTATTTCTTTTTTTTTCTTATCACAGATTATTCGGCCCCTAGATAAGGTGAAGAAAAGTAATTTAAAATACTGGTGTCCAGTGCATTTGGAGCACCCATTTATGCAGGACACTAGTGATAATTGAGAATAATCTCTCGAGTGCAAAGGGTTAATTGACTGCCATGTGTTACCTTATTTTAACCCTTTACTGGGATTTTTAGATAATACTAATGTGGAATTAAGACTTTTTTTTTCATTAAAACTGATTAAATATATTGGTAGTTAAATTTTTTTTGTGAAATATTTACAAAAATAATCAGATTTATTAACCAAAATTACCCTTTTGAAAATATCACAATTCTTAAAAAAGCAATGAGTTTTAAATGCATCATAATCCTCCCTATAAATGGAAACGTTTTGCAGTTGAATATGTTTCATATAATTTTATTTAAAGAAAGAAAAGAAATACCTACAAAAATGAATAATAAATCTACCCTATTTTCAAAATATTTAGCCTCGACTGTTTTTCTAGCCTATCTGAATTTGATTGAGAGGAGAGTTTTGTGTGGAAATAATTAAAAAACTTTTATTAATAGACAGTGTTGAATCTTAAAAGGAATCTTCAGTAAAAAACACTAATTATTTCTGAAACATGACTCTAGATGGCAGCACCAAATTTTGATCTGGATAGATCGTGACTGTTTAATAACTTTAATTAATTAATTTTTCGAATTAATTGCAATTCATTTGTGTTTGTAAATTCATAATATGTTTTTTCATATATATGTTTTGGATTTATTCATTTCTAATTCATCTTTTTAGATATATTATATTTGTTATAATGCAGGTTGTACTGCGAGCTAGTTCAGAACGAAAATGTTCTGATTCAAAGTATGTTTACGAATGCTGAAGTCTATTAAATCTCTTTAAAATCCCTTTAAATCATATTTTTATTTCTGTGAACAATTCATGTTCGAAGGTCTAAAATCAACAAACAAGTCTACAAATGGTTTTCAAGACAATGTTTTTCAAGTTATTCCACAACCGGCAATATTATACCAAGAAGGATACATCATAAGTTCTGAAAACGTCGAACAAAACCAGAAGATAGTGAAAGGTACTTTATTTTCTATTCTATTCAAATAAAAATCTCTCCTATGTTAATTCACTTTAAATCTCATCAGACAGAATAAATAAATTTTATATAAAGTTCTCTTCATTGGTACTTTAAAGTACTGTAGGTGCATAAAGAGTTAAAATGTGTACTTATTTACTGTGTAGGAGACCTACTATAAAATAATGGATTTTTACTATTTATCCAGTTACTTTTCTTACACTATTTATAGTTTATAGGTTTTCGAAGTTGTTCACTTTAACTGATACCTTAGTTAGGTTCTATCTCAGATGGTACCCTTAAGGGTGTATTCGAAAAAACGCTTTACCACCTTCAACAGCTCGAAATTTTCCGATACAATTTCAGACATATTTTTAAAAGTAGGAACATGAAACTTGCTGAAGGGATTCTTGAAGGAACGTATGAGATGCCGTGTGATGTCTTTTTACGCTCCATTCATTAGAATTTGAGTTATAAACAATTATCTTATCAGTATGACCCTTTTTTTCGTTCCCATATCTCCCGCTTGGGAAAAATAGGTTCGAAATGCCATTTTTGATGGCTTTTTTTTGCAATATTTTTTGCATTTATCAAAGAATCGACCTTGTGTACTTTCCAAATAAGAGATTTTGAAAATTTGGTGTATTTGACAGCAAAAATAAATCGGAAAATAAGCAGTTTGAATCGAAATACACCCCTAATAATTGGCACCTTAATTAGATATTCCAAATACTTTTTAGGTTGATTATGTTCAAAATAGTCAGATTTAGATGTACCCTTAAGTAATTTCACATATACAATTTCCTTCAGTGTTTATAGTATACACAAAGAACAGAAATATAAAGCTCATTCAATAAATAATCGAAATATTTAAAAAAAAAAAATTACAAAATACATATAAACCAGAAATATTATAAAAAATTTTTGAATAGAAAACAAGGAGTAGATACATCAAAATATTTTCAATAAAAGAATCGTATAATTATTCCGGCTTTAGTTTTATTTTAAACTTTAAATTGTTAACAGTTTTGATATTTCAACAAGGAAATTTCTTTTTCAGTTTTGTTTTTAAATTTTGAAAGATTTTCATTTATTTTTAATGTAAAACACTACTTTATATATATATATAAAAAAAAAAAAAAGAAATAACAAACGACAGCTAACGAGTAATTAAGAAATGTTTAATTGCTTCCTTAAAAAGTCGAGTTGCCCCACGTCAAAAATAACGTAACTATATTATTTACAATTAATAATAATTGTGTAACAGCTGTCAAATAAGGATTATTGACCGCATCTTTGCGATTGTATATGAACAAAGAACTGAAATTAACGGAAATTGTGTTAATCTATCGGAGCTATTATAAAAGAAATTGATTATAGCAGTTTAAAGTATCATGTTTCACTTTAAATTTAATATCCGTGGATCAATATTAGATAATTAATGTTTAACATAATTTGTGCTAAATACTTCGCCCGTTATGTATTACTTTTCATGTTAACTGTTAAATGAAAATATTTAAGAAGGCATTAAAAGTAAAACTTACGATGTTCTGTTTATTTTCTTACAATACAAGAGATTTACAACTATTAAATTACTTTAAAAAATTTATTGTTCGTGGAATGGCTGAATTTTATCGTTTTTGGCTTCGCATTAATCAAATGGTCATAAATATTTACTTCAAAAGAAGTAACAGCGATTTTTATCTGAAGAAAAAAACAATTAACTTACCTTTTCCTTACATAATATAATCAGCCGTAAATTAATCACGTGGTTATTTAAGAATAATATATTTTTCTCGTTTAAAATAATAAATAGCTTTACTTTTTATTTTGTTCAATTTATTTAGAACAACTGATGCATATATGTGTAATTTAATTTCCGAAAATTTAAATATAAAATTTCCTTCAGTGTTTATTGTATACACAAAGAACAGAAAACAAAGTTCGTTCAATAAATAATTGAAATAATTGTTTAAAAAAAAATACAAAATACATTCAAACCGGAAATATTATAAAAAAATTTCAAAAAGGAAACCAAGAAAGAGGTGAATTAAAATATTTTTTAAAAATTAATTATATAATTAATCCGGTTTTAGTTTTATTTTGAACTTTTAATTTACAACAGTTTTAAAATTTCAACAAGGAAACTTCATTCTCAAGTTTGCAAGGTTTATCATTAATTTTTATTTTAAAACATTACTTTATATATATATATATATATATATATATATATATATATATATATATATAAACCTGATAGCAAACGAATGATTAAAAATGCAGAATTGCCTCCCCCCTAAAAATTCCAGCTGCCCCACGTTGGGAACCAATGATCTATATGGTTCAAATTAATTTTAACATTATCCATTAATAATAATTCTGCAACTACTTCAAATAGGTATTACTGATCTCAACTTTGCTATGTATATCGTATATGAACACAGAATTAAAATTAACGGAAAAAGGTAAACAAAGCTATATGCTTTAAAATATTTTAAAATATTAATCGAATGATTATTCCGGTTTTAATTTTGTTTTGAACTTGTAATTTACAACAGTTTTAAAATTTCAACAAGGAAACTTCTTTCTCAGTTTCAAGATTTCATTAATTTTTTAATCAAAACATTACTTTATATATATATAAACCCGGAAAACCAAATGAAAACAACAACAACAACAAAAAAGACCCCCACCCTTAAAAGAAACCCGACAGCAAACGACTGATTAAGAAACTTAGAATTTCCTCCCCCCTCTAAAAAATCAAGCTGATCCACTGATCTATATGTTTAAAATTAATTTTAATATTATGAGTTAATAATAATTCTGCAACAACTTTAAAATAGGGAATATTGACCGCATCTTTGCTATAACAAAAAACTAAAATTAACGGAAATGGTGCTAATCTATCGGAACTATTATAAAAAAAATTGATTATAGCAGTTTAACGTATCATATTTCGCTTTAAATTTAATATCCATGGATGAATATTAGATAATTAATATTTAACATAATTCGTGCCAAATACTTCATCCGTTCTGTACCATTTTTTAGGCTAACTGTTAAGTGCAAGTACTTAAGAAGACATTAAATGTAAAACCCACGATGCTCTGTTTATTTTCTTACGACTATTAAATTTCTTTTAAAAATTTATGAGATTTGTGTCCGTGGAATGTCTGCTGAACTTTATCGTTTTTGGCTTCGCATTACTCAAATGTCATAAATATTTACTTCAGAAGAAGCAACTGTGATTTTTATCGGATAAAAGCAGTTAACTTATCTTTTCCTTACATAATATAATCCGCCGTAAATTAACCACGCGGTTATTTAAGAATGATATATTTTTCTTGTTTAAAATAATAAATAGCTTTAGTTTTTTGTTGCTCAATTAATTTTGAACAACTGATGCATATATGTGTGATTTAGTTTGCGAATATTTCAAATATAAAATTTTCTTCAGTGTTTATAGTACACACAAAGAACAGAAATACAAAGCTCGTTCAATAAATAATTAGAATGATTGTTCAAAAAAATACAAAACACATTTAAACCGGAAATATTATTAAAAATTTTATAAATGAAAACAAAAACCAGGTACATTAAAATATTTTGAAAGATTAATCGCATAATTATTTTGGTTTTAGGTTTATTTTACATTTTTAAGAGCCCTTTTTTTGAAGTGTTATAGTTGTATTTTTTGATTTGCTTGATTTTTTTATATGTTGAAGTATATCTTGTTTAATGAATAGTGTGCAATTTTGAAGACCTGAAAAAATTTCCTTTTTCCTATAGAAAATATCAAAGTTCGAGGCTGTGAATGCTATTTTTATGAAAAACGAAATCCCACTATGTTTGGAGTGGTATATCTCTGGCAAGCAACAACATCCCAAAATTCTTTTGGCATAAACTTACAGTATAGTACTACCTGCTTATTAAAATTTATTTGTTTCCATGAGACATTAATATATTAGATTGTTATGTTGCCACAAAGTATAGTCAAAATGACGTTTTTGTTCATTTTCCGCTGTTAATATCTTATTTAAGCTATAATACCCCAAAGTTTTTCTTATAGAATATGAAAGTGCACTACTAGTACAAGCTAAATAATATAATACTGCACGGAGATATTGTTGCTGTTAGTAGCTATAACCTGTAAAATATTCAAAATTTCTAAAATCTGCTACCTTTAAAGCAATGTTATTTCAAATAAGCGCAGCAGTAAAATAAAGCAAAATATGTCACGCAATAGTTGAACATATGTACAAAAACATGGAAAATAAAAAGAAGTGGGGCCTCGTGATATTTTTTAGAAAAAAAATGAAAAAATTTATAAAAAAAAGCAATGTCTATCATCACATTTTTTTCCCTAAGAGAAAATGAAACATCCCGTTTCGATGATTTTTCCCTATGAGTAAATGAAGTGTCTCTTTTTTGTCGCCTCTTCCGAAAGAGAAACGGGATGTTTCATTTTCTCTTAGGGAAAAAATGTGATGATGAACATTGCTTTTCTTATAAATTTTGCCATTTTTTTACTAAAAAATATGACGAGACCCCACTTCTTTTTCTTTTCTATGTTTTTGTACATATGTTCAACTATAGCGTGACATATTGCGCATCCAACTGTGGCGCTTTTTTGAAATAAACTACTTTGAATATTGAAGATTTTGGAATTTTTGAATATTTAACAGGTTATAGCTACTACCAGCAACAATATCTCCGTGCAGTACTATATTATTTAGCTTGTCCTAGTAGTGCACTTTCATATTCTATAAGAAAAACTTAGGGGTATTATAGCCTAAATAAGGTATTAACAGCGGAAAATAGACAAAAACGTCATTTTGACTGTACTTTGTGGCAACATAAGAATGTAAAATAACAATGCCCCATGGAAACAAATAAATTTTAATAAGCAGGTAGGGTTATACTATAAGTTTATGCCAAAAGAATTTTGAGATGTTGTTGCTTAACAGAGATATACCACTCCAAATATACTGGGATTTCATTTTTCATAAAAATGGCATTCACAAACGAGAACTTTGACAATTTCTATAGGGAAGTGAAAAATTTTTCAGGGCTTCAAAATTGCAGATTAATCATTAAATATGATTTACTTCGACATAAAAAAATATCAAGGCAATTAAAAAATACAATAATCAAAACATCACTTTTTTGTCTGAATTTCAAAATAAGGGTTCTTAATTTGCAACAGTTTTAAAATTTCAACAAGAAAACTTTTTTTCAATTTTGCAAGATTTTAATTTATTTTTAATCTAAAACATTAATTTATCAAAAAGAAAAAAAAGGCCAAATTAAACCAAAACAAGAACAACAGCAAAAGTCCTCCCTCCTTAAAAAAAAAAATCCGACAGCAAACGAGTGATTAACCCCTTCGTGACGGCAGAATTTTACGAAATTTTTAATGTGTTATCACCGGTTTAAAAAAACAGAAATTTCTGCCTTTTTGAATTGAGAAAATGCTACGATTTAATAACACAAATTTTACAATAAAATTTTACTGGTGGGGATAAACTATGATTCTTAAGCCTTTTTCCGGCACGTATACGTGTCGCTCGTCCCCAAGGGGTTAAGAAACGTAGAATTGCCCCACCCCCCTCTAAAAAGTGAAGATGCCTCACGTTGGGAACCACTGATCTATACGTTTAAAATTAATTTTATTATTATCAATTAATAATAATTTCTGCAACCACTTCAAATAGGGATTACAGACCTCATCTTTGCTACGTATATGAAATAAAAACTAAAATTAACGGAAATTATGCTCATCTATCGGAGCTATTATAAAATAAATTGATTATAGCAGTTTAACGTATCATATTTCACTTAAAATTTAATATCGATGGATCAATATTGGATAATTAATATTTAACACAATTCGTGCCAAATACTTCGAACTTCGCCAAATAATTTTTGTTCTATACCATTTTTGACGTTAACTATTAAATGAAAGTATATAAAAAGACGTTAAATGTGAAACTCACAATATTCTGTTATTTTTTTTTCTTATAATACAGGAGATTTACAACTGTTAAATCACTTTCAAAAATTTATGGGATTTGTGTTCGTGGAATGCCCGGTGAATTATATCTTTTTTTGGCTTCGCATTAATCAAATGGCCATAAACATTTACTTCAAAAGAAGCAACAGTGATTTTTATCTTAAAAAAGCAATTAACTTACCTTTTCCTTACATAATATAATCAGCCGTAAATTAACCACGTGGTTAATTAAGAATAATACATTTTTCTCGTTTAAAATAATAAATAGCTTTACTTTTTATTTTGATCAATTTATTTAAAACAACTGATGCATATATGTGTAATTTAGTTTCCGAAAATTTAAATTTAAAATTTCCTTCAGTGCTTATAGTACATACAAAGAACAGAAATACAAAGCTCGTTCAATAAATATTTGAAATAATTGTTGAAACAAAATTACAAAATACTTTTAAACCGAAAACGTTATTAAAATTTTTAAAAAGGAAAACAAAGCTGTGCGCTTTAAAATATTTTTGTCTGAGCGTAGCGAAGTCTTATACTCAGAGTACGTAATGATATTAAAAGTCAAAAAAATTCTTTCGTCAAGCAAATCTCAAAAAGTACTTGTCGGATTTGGATTCTGTTTGTACCAGTAGGTACCTATGAAGGTAATCTGGTGAAAGCACCAACTTTTAAAAATTAATTCCAAATAGTTTAAAAGTTATATTAAAAAAACTGATAAAAAAGCACAATTTATTTGCATACGTCAAAGATATTTGGTGTGGTGATTCTCACAAGCTGGATATTTTCGTGGATAACCGAATCAGTACATGGAGTAAATAGTAATCATTTACGCACTCAGAAATATTGAATGCAATAAAACATTTTAAAATTTAATCATGCAGGAAAATAAAACTGTTATTTTTTTATATTAAAAAATGTCATAAAAACTTAATAGCATTTTTTGATAGCTAAAAGAATATTTTATATATTTCGCGTGTGAAAATTAGAAACAATTATGTTTTTAAATAAAAAGTTTCTTTTATGACATCATTTTCCCTTTATATTTATTTTTATTGCATGTTTTCATTTAACTTATATTTTGTTTGTGTGCGGAAGTCAATTCTGGTCACTAATTTTTCGGCACGGATGCCACACGTGCATCAGACTTGACGCATTTTTTTTCAAAGCCCATTTGGCGAAAATTGCGTTTTCAAATAACGCTTACATACAAATTTTTAAATTATTTTCTATTATCAAAAAGAACTTACAGTAAATAAAATAATAACAATAACTAATAACTATAAAAACAAATATTTTATATAATTAAAAAAAGGAAATGAAAGTAAATAAACATTTTATGAGTAAATAAACAAATAATAAATAAATAAAGCCGGGTTACCATCTCAGGTAAAATAATGCCATTGCATATGTGACATCTTTTCCCATTTTTCATCCATTTCCTGTTGGCATACAACTTTGAAATTTGGAATATGTATGCATACCTGGGAGCAATACTGGAATTATACATTTTTTTAAATTCGATCCAAAAAGGGGCAACGGGGGTTATTTTTTAAAGATTTATACAATTTATACTGCATAAAGGACCCACTTACCTATTTTTATATACAAGAAGAAGTAAGTGGCATGTAAAAACAATTATAGTATACATAAATAAAATTCTTGAGATAATATACTAGAGATATAAGCACCGGGTTTGGCGAGATTTTTTATGCCAATTAGGCGAAAAGATCGTTCTGATTACCAGATACATATAGCATGCTATAATAACACGTTATTTATTTATTTCAAAATAAAAAAAGGAATAAACGAAACATTTTCTGTTATTAAAAAAAAAAGGAAATATGGAAAATTAATTTTCTATATTTGATAGTATGCGTCTCCTCGTTTTGTAGCTTTTTTTGTAACTTTCTTCTTTATTAACAGCGACATTTGGATTTCCTATTTAAATTAAAATCCTTCTAAATGCAAAGAATTTTGTTAAAATAAATAAATAAATGAAATGCGGGCATCTATTGCTCAAAGCACAAAATTTTTCCTATTGAGTTAATAAAAATCAGTAAAAACATAATTTTTTTGATGATAAAAAGGTGACTTATGTAATAACAGAGTCATATATTACCTATGTACGTTATGGATTAAGTATTAATATTTCTCCACCATTTATAAATAATAATAATAATAAAATAGAATGCGGGCAGACCAAATTCTATATTTGACTGAAAACAACAACCATTTTCTAAATGCTTTAAAAAATGTCCAATGAAAAGTGATATTTTAAAAGCATTATGAAATTAGTTAAAAACTATTTACTTTAAACTAAATGAATAAAAGATTTATATTTTTAATGAAATAAATGGGATTAAAAAAATTATTGGAAATTTATCATCATAGATGTATCAATATTCCAATCGGTACCTTGTATGCAAAATGGAACAATTAGCAATACTTTTTGTACCCGAAAAATGGTCGTTGCTTTTTTTAAGGTTAAAAAGTAGATTACGAAATATTCCTATACAGAGATACCAACCCTCAGCTTATTGCATAGCAGAATTTTCTTATAGGAAAAGTTTTTTTTTTAATCTGCAGAATGTTCCAATTTAATAAAACATTTTCTGTATTAAAATACCGGTATCCAAAATGCCGGAGACTTGGCAGCTCTGCCTATAACATTTTAATTAATCACGGTACTTTTTTAAATCGGATTCAAATTTTATCACTACGTTAAATTAAATCACTACGTTTTTTGGCCAAAAGCAGCTTTTTTCCACGTGTAACTACGATACAATTCCTTGACGCTGAAAAAAAATGTTTTGACTTATGCTATTATTGCTTCCTCTTATTTATTTATTTGAATTTTAAATAAGATGACTCAAAATCGTGTTTTTTAAATGTACGGAAAAAATCCATTTCGAGAGAGGGCGAAAAGAACAATATTTGGCGATTTATTATCTGCGCTTGGCTAAGTGTCTTACTACCTTGTATTTAATACACACACTATCTTCACAATACTTCGCTGTTATATGGACTTTGGCGCTTTTATAAAAAGTTTGACGTAATTCGGGCTTAAGAAAGTGAGTTTTTTACTGACTAATACAAATAAATGAGAAATGAATATTAAGAAATACTAAGAAAAGAAAAATGTAGCATTATATTGATCTATGTATATTTAAAAATGCATCTGCTAGCACTAATTAGATAATTTATGTATATAATAGAAGATAAATAGCTTTTGATTCTATATTTCTATGCTATAAAGCAATAACGTTTGTGTGTTTTTCGTTATCATTGGGAGTACCTAGCCAATTTAAAAAATAATTTGGGAAAAAAAAATGGTAACCATGTTTGCTGCAAAATATACTACATTTTGCGTAGGAACAATAATAACCATCAATGCACGAGCAAAAAAAGTTCTAAAATTGAGAATTCTTTGATGTTAATATGACTAAAAATTTATTTATTTATTTATTTTTTGTGGCAACTTTTAAGATATAATATTCTCGTTATGAACGATTTCTAAAACATTCGACAATTTAAATTCACAAATTAAACATTTTTTTTCTAGAAAAAGTTTTAAACCCAATTTATTGAGAGTATTGCAATTTCTAGGATACTGTTGGGGTTAGAAACTATAATTTTGGCATCACAGTAACTTATAAGATGTAAATGCTCGTTTAGGACAAATTCTTAAAAAAGGATTCCTTAATTCTTATCGACAACCTCATGGCATCCATGGAAAACAGATGTTCAACAATATAAACTATTCAGACGGATCTCACACCATATAAAATACACTCCATTCTCTTCAAACATAATAGTTTATGTTATTTATAGTTTCTCAAATCGGTGCGGAGCTTCTGTTTATGCTCATAACATCATTTCAAAGAGTTATATTTCCAATGTAGGAGAAATTGGTGTTTTATTTTCTGTATTACTTTTAACATTTTGCATATTTCCAATTTTATATCCATGTATGGTTTGCTTTCCCTTTTATAAAAATAGTATATGCAACTTTATATATAAGATTTTGTAATTCTATGATTCAATATGCTTATTTTCATCATATTTTATCACAATGAATGACCAATTAAAGGTAACATCTCATTTTCTTTACTTGTCGCAAGTTATGAAATGTGTATTCTCAGCAACATCGCTCAGACTAATCCCTCTGAGGGAAGTCCTAGTAAAAGATTAGTCGTATGATTATTCCGGTTTTAATTTTGTTTTGAACTTTTAATTTGCAACAGTTTTAAAATTTCAACAAGGAAACTTCTTTCTCAGTTTTGCAAGATTTTCATTTATTTTTAAATCAAAACATTACTTTATATATATATATATATATATATATATATATATATATATATATATGTAAAAAAAAAGAAAAAAAAATGCGCCATTTTGCTTTTTCTGAGTTTTTAATTCTAAAATTGTGGAACATATTTTTAATCTTAGTTTCGTAATACATTAATCTTTTAACAGCTAAAGTCCTTTTTCTTTTTTTATTTAACTTATTAATAATCTATTGCATGTTTCTTAAAAAAAGGCGGGAAGTATTTCGTAACCTTTTCACTTTTAGAATATTCTCGAGATTTTTAATTTTATTTTTTGTTGATCACGTGATCTGTGTTAATGCGCAAAGATGTTAAAATGCTTTTCTATTTGCGAGGCGTTAAGTAATCCCTACCCGAGGCCACGCCTCCTAAGACCAATCAGAGGTGATCATTTTTTGACGTGTAGACTCGAGTTAATCCTAATTGGATTTTTAAAATGATTGCAGTAGTCAAAAAAGGAGTAGGAGGGGCTAGTTTGTCGTGAAAATGTGAATTTCTCATTTGGTTTTTGAGGAGCGTCAGAATGCGATTGACTTTTCAAATACTCGGATGCTGTTTCTGTTTCGCCGTAAAATTCTAATATCTTGGGATGCAGCTTAATCACGACGATTTGGAATATCTGATGACAGTGTCTAGGTGACTGCGGGGAATAGCTTATTGATTTTATGAGTTCATAAATAAAGAACTTGAAGACTGATGGTGTTTGTTTTTATAATGGGGAAATACCCCAATGAAACTCTTCCACTGCTCGCCAACTGCCGGAGCAACTGCTCTGCTCGTGCTGCTGCGGGTTCCTAGAGTTTATGGAACACAGCATTTTCGTCGAATTTTTATTACATATATATATATAAAGGAAAACCAAATCAAAACAACAACAACAGCAACAAAAAAGTCCCCCTTCCCTTAAAAGAAATCCGACAGCAAACGGGTGATTAAGAAACTTAGAATTCTCCCCTCCACTCTAAAAAGTCAAGCTGATCCACTGATCTATATGTTTAAAATTAATTTTAATATTATCAATTAATAATAACTGTGCTACAACTTTCAAATAGGGATTACTGACTGCATCTTTGCTATGTATACGAACAAAGACTTAAAATTAAAGGAAATGGTGTTAATCTGTCGGAGCTATTATAAAAGAAATTGATTATAGCAGTTTAACGTATCATATTTCACTTTAAATTTAATATCCGTGTATCAATATTAAATAATTAATATTTAACATAATTCGTGCCAAATACTTCGTCCATTCTGTATAATTTTTCATGTTAATTGTTAAATGAAATCATTTAAGAAGACATTAAATGTAAAACTCTTGATGTTCTGTTTATTTTCTTAATACGCGACACAAGAGATTTACAACTATTAAATTACCTTTAAAAATATATGATATTTGTGTTCGTGGAATGCCAGGGCAATTTTATCGTGTTTGGCTTCGCATTAATCAAAAGGTCATAAATATTTACTTTAGAAGAAGCAACAGTGATTTTTTATCGGATAAAAGCAATTAACGTACCATTTCTTACATAATATAATCAGCCATAAATTAACCACGCGGTTATTATAGAATAATGTATTTTTCTCGTTTTAAAAAATAAATAGCTTTAGTTTTTATTTTGCGCAATTTATTTAGAACTACTGATGCATATATGTATAATTTAGGTTGTGAAATTTAAACATAAAATTTCTTTCAGTGTTTATAGTATACATAAAGAACAGAAAAACTAAGTTCGTTCAATAAATAATTGAAATAATTGTTAAAAAATTAAAAAATACATTTAAAACGGAAATATTATTAAAAAAATTTTAAAACGAAACCAAGAACTAGGTAAATTAAATTAATTGTATAACCATTACGGTTTTAGTTTTATTTTGAACATTTAATTTGCAACAGTTTTAAAATTTCAACAAGGAAACTTCTTTCTCAAGTTGCAAGGTTTATCATTAATTTTTATTCTAAAACATTACTTTATCAAAAAAAAAAAAAAAAAAAAAAAAAAAAAAAAAGTTCCTGTTTCTAAAAAAAAAAAAAAAAACAATACCTGACAGCAAACGAATGATTAAGAAATGCAGAATTGTCTCCCCCCCCCCTAAAAAGTCAAGCTGCCCTACATTGGGAACCAATGATCTATATTAGGGGTGCACAACCTTTTCAAGAGAAGGGCCAATTAAGATTATGTCTGGATGGTCGAGGGCCACATCAATAACATGGAAAGAATGATTTAATGGAGGTGATCTGTGGCCTATAATCCTATAATCGGATAAAAAAATATGGTTTCAGAGGGCAGTGTGTGTGTGTGTGGGGGGGGGGTTCATTTACCTAGGCAAAGTATGTAATTCACAGATGGTAAGGATATATATATCCGAAGTTTTTATGTTTTTATATAAAACAAATACAGCAAGGATTATTTTTAAAGATGTAAAAATATTCCTTGGATTTATACAGGAGTGTAAATTTTGTTTTATTAAAAGTGCTAAAAAAGAAGCATAAATGGCTGGTGCCGAAAAAAATGTGACCTTTATGAACAAAGAAAAGAGGAACCGATCAACAAGATTTTTCCATGCCTAATAAACGATTTTCCAGATTTTCTGTGCCCGATAAATAAAATTTTGTAATTTTTCCATGCACAATCATATTACTTTTAATAAAAAGAATGAATTTTTAAATTTAAAAAACTTCAATATTTAATTTTAATGCTTTGTGAAATCTTCAGAAATTGAGTTTCATTTTGCTATTTTGGTTAATTATTATTATCGTTATTGTAATAAATACTGCTCTTTGTTTTGAAATTAAAATTTGTTCAAAAAGTAAATATCAAGTAAAAAAAAAATCTTCATTATTTGTATTTGTAGAAATACATTGTTATTTTTAAAATGTGCTTTTCTACAATACAAACTCTTCAATACTAAAATCTTCATTCAGTTTGTATTATTATGAAAATGAAATGCAAGTGAAAATTCCATCATTTTTGACGGGGTTATATACTAGTACATATTATAAAATGGGAAAATTTAGTTTAGCAAGAAAAAAGTTTAAAATTTCTTTTTGAGCAATTTGTACTAATAAATGTGAAACATACTTGAAAACTTTTGTTCAACTCTGTAGTTTACCTTGTACCTTTATTATACATCAGTAAGAAGCTACAATTCATTTTAAACTAAAACACTCTTAAAACAACTGAAATCACATTGTATAAATTATCATTCATAGGTGTCCAAGTACACAATTTTTGAGTGGCCCTGTATATAATTTTATCTATATTTTGCAAACATTTCTTTGTAAATTGAATGCAGTTCAGCTTAATAATGTATACCTTATTTAAGAACCGACTTTAAGTAATTTACACTCATACTCAGCAACGTTGGCGAGCTCTTTTGGATAGCCCTGTATATCAACTATAACATTTATACACACCCTTATAATGTACAAAGATTTAGTGAAACTTAAATGCGTATATCATAATTAAAATGTATTACATCCCTCCATCAGCCGTCATCGGAAAAATTTACCGTCCGTCGGAAGGAATATACTATTCGAAATCTTTTCTATTTCCCTGTAAATGTAATGTACTTCATATTATGCAACACAGTATTGTATTATTTATATTAAGCCTCAGTGACATACATCAATTTTGTTATACATGAAACAATTTAATATATTTTTAAAATGTTGCACAGTATCCTTCCCTTTACCATTATCTAATGGAATTCTTTTGTGTGGCCATGTAAAAGAATAATAGCTATATTTTCGCCACATATTTTATAGAATGCATATTTTAGTGCACCTCTTAAATGCATGTACATTTTAATATGTTTGACAGGGTGTGACACCTTTAAAACGCCTTTGAAACGATTTTTCCCCCACAGGTCATAATGTAATGGAAAACTTTTGACTCTCCCTGTAAATAAACTAATCATAGTAAAAACTTCATTTTCAATAGGGTTCGTGCTAGGGTAAACGTCAATAACATACAAAAATTTTAGGGCAATTCGAGTATATTTACAGATGTTAGAAGGCGGACAAACGGATAAACTGACAGACGGACAGACAAACCAAATGCATAAGCACTTTTCAAACTTTTCGAAAGTGTTTTAAACGTTAAAATTCGTTTGAAACGATTTTTCCCCATAGGCCGTAATGTAATGGAAAACTTTTGACTATCCCTGTAAATACATTAATCATGGTAGGAACTTCATTTTCAATAAGGTTCGTGCTAGGGTAAACCTAAATAACGTTTAAATATGTCATTGCAATCTGAGTATATTTACGAGAGATAGAGAGCGGACAAACAGCCAGATGGCCATACGGCCAGACGGCCAGACAAACCAAATGCATAAGCACTTTTCAACTTTGTTGGAAAGTGCTAAAAAATAAACGAGATGTGCAAATAAATAAATAATGAGCATTAAGCAACAACAACAACAACAACAAAAGAATTACTCCCACAAGCCTTGCAACACATTCAAAGTTATCTTCCCATTCTCTCATATATTTATTTATCACAAAAATTTTTTTTCTTTAAATTCGAAAAAAATCAAGTCTTCAAAATTCCATGCAATCATAGATATACACACAACATAGTATTTTTTAAGTTTTACCACTGTGACTGTTCCAAATATTTTTCTTTACATTGAATGAAAACAGCTTTATTGTTAAAGCCAACAATTATGAATATTTGATATCAAATAGCATTAACAAGCCATTAAAAAGTCTAAGAGTTGCTAAGCAACCACTTCACCAAGTTCTGGGTGATGATTAAGGGTGTTCTTAAATCAAAAAGGACAACTTTGTTAAGTATGCTTTAATTTATTTTTGTTCGGAAATGCATGAAAAGGGCAGGTGTTGTTATTCAGAAACTGATTGATTGCACTAATTTTTCTGTTTTATAAAAAACGCAATAGATCTTTCATAACAAGCCTTCAAAATTGACGTTTTAGAGCACATTTCCGACAAAAGTAGAAAAACCGGTCGAAAAGCAGGAGAAAAACTGATCACGTGATTGAAATAGCTTAGAACTGGACAAATAATTTATTTATCATAAAATGAAAAACTAAGTTTTATTCGAAATCGCTTCCATAGTCAGGCCTTCCAATTTTATATCTTTCTGTTAAAAAATGAATTTGTAAATGTGTCAAAACGTTTTGCGCTTATTGAGCGGAGCAGTTGAAACCACCCTTAAACATATATTTTCCTGGAATATTTTAGGGATGCACATCACTATTGAATGACAGAGGGAAGAGGACAAAAAATTTAAAAATATGTCTCTTTATCAGAAAGTACTATTCTAAAAGTTTCAAAGATGGAAAAGAAAATGTAATTATTTTTATCAATATTTTAATATGCATTCATTTAAACTTTTTTTTCAGCTTTTAGAAAAACTTTTCAAGTGATACATTCCAAAATTAAGAAATATTTTATGTTAATCAATTATTAATCAATACACTATGAACAATAAAATTTATTTATTCTAATACTTCAGATACTGTCCATCTCTAGTATTTAAGATAAAAACTTTACCCAGTTAATTTTAGTTTTCGAGGCTCTCTTAGTTCGAGTGCCACTTCCCTTCTATTGAGTCAAATTGTTTGAATACAACTAATGTTTTCACTATTATGTGCCGATAGACAATCTACCAGTCAACAAAATTTATTAAATCATGTTTTTCGACAAAAGTCTTTTTCATGACCAACTGTTTTCTATTATAGGATCATTTCTGATTTTTTTTGTATCATTACACAATAAGTAGTAAAACAATTCATTATTCCACACATTTAAGATATGTGTGTTTTTTTTTGACACGGTGAATACAAGAAAGTAATGAATGTTTTCTGTTTATCTATTATGTTTTTGTTTTAAATATTATCATACATATAATTGAAGTGGCACTCTTAAACCCCCTCGCCAACGGTAAGGCGGAGCCTCGTCGAGGGGGCCCCACCCTCCAACAGAGATGACCAACTGCTTATATCAATACATTGTTATAAGTGACTTACTGTCTGACTAATGTCACACCATGTTCACGTCAAGAAAAATTAACAAATCAAAAATCATGAAAAAAATATATATATCAAAATAATTTTACTTTAGTTTAGTTTTAATCATTAGTTTTAATGTTAATATCTGTATGTTCAATAATTTGATCAGAATTGCAGATTAAATCGTAACATTAATTTAAGTGAAAAATTCAATGCTAGAGAAAGACATTAATATTTTCCCACTTAAAATGTAATTGTAACATTACTATTTAGATATTAACATTACGGATTTTTAAAACCCCTCTACTTTAAACAGCTGTTAATTTGAACTGACAATGAACTTTGTTGTTATCATTATAAATTGATTTCTACTGATAGACCGCGAGGCAGTAGTACCAACAGTCACCTCATTGAGTTCACGGCTGAAATTTTAGAAGTAGTTAAATTTCGATTTATGTATTAACATACAATCGCTCTGCCAAGCCTTATCTTGGTGGAAAACACCAAAAAACACGATTTTAGCGGTTGACTAGCAAGTTTACCGTTGTGCTTCCCTGCAACCAAAAGTATGAAAAAATGAGGATTGGGAGCAGAAAAATAATATGGTAAGCCTATGAATCAACTACTAAAACCGGGTTTTTAGATATTTTCCACTAAGATATGGCTTGGCAGACCAATTGAATGTTAATATACGAATCGACTTTTAACTAGTCCTAGAATTTTACTTGTGAACTCGATGAGGTAATTGTCTGTGCTGCCGCCTCTCGGTCTGTGAGAAAAGTTGATAAATTGACCATCTCTGCTTTTTACACGCGCGCGAAGCTAAATATAGCTTTACATTTTCTCCCCAATAAAACCCCTTAACAGCTAAAATGAAAACCCCCCAAAAAAGCTTCAATTGTTTTTTAACAATTATGATAATCGATTTTTCATAAATACAAGTGAACTATGAGAAATCGATTTAATGTACCCTCCCCCCTCTAAAAAAAGAAAAAAAATTATAATATTGCAAAAAATGTTACACATGTGGAATTACAGAAGAATGGAGGATCAGTGCTGTTACTTTCATGCCCGATGACATTGGGCTCGGCTGAGATGATAAAGAAAGTGTAGAAAGAAAGACTGGTGGTGATGCCTTTGAACCCGGTGACGTTGGACTATCATGATCGTAAATACAAGAACAATGCTGCTGTTTTCTAGCCCGATGACGTTGGGCGGGGAAGCCAAGAAACGGAAGAAAATGCTAATGATGAAGCCAGGATTTCCATAATCTGAAGATGGTGAACTGTTAGATGTTGAGGGACAGTGAAAGAGCCAGTGAACAGATATTGGGTTGTACCTAAAACACCTACATCGCATATGTTTATAACGAATTGAAAGATTTCGCGTTATTACCAGAAGCCTGCCCTACAATCACAAATTATTTACGCGGTTTTTTAAACTACGAATCTTATTGTTTTATTTTAGTTTTTTTCAGTTTTGTTTTTTGCTTGTTTTTTATTTGGATTTTTGTGTTATTTTATTTTTTTTTCAGTTGTGCTTGTTTGTTTTTTATTTGGATTTTTGTTTTATTTTAATTTTTTCAGTTGTGTTTTTCGTATGTTTTTGATTTGGATTTTTGTTTATTTTAGTTTTTCAGTTTTGTTTTTAGTTTGTTTTTATTTGGATTTTTGTTTTATTTGTTTTACTTTGTTTGTAAATTTGGGTATTTTTATTTCTGTTTTATGTTTGTTATTTTAGTACCTTTGCAACTGTGATAATTTTAAGTCGCCGAATAGATAGTTTAATATGCATATATACTTAAAAACTACATATACTGAGAAAAAATAATTTATATATATGTACAATGGCCAAATAAGTTAAAAATGCATGTTTCAAAACTGCTACAAAAAATTTAAATATTTACAGAAAAGGCCGCTCAATTAATGAAACATATATATAAACTAAATAACAAGATAATAATATATAGATAATATAAGTAAGACAAAATATGCTATGAGGCCGAAAAAATAATTAACCGTGAAAAAACTAGTTTTAGAAAGTTACATGCAAGTCCACTAATCGGTTTTCAAATCTTTCTTCTGTAAAATAGTGATATTTCAATATTTTTTTCAGTCAGTTGCACTATACTTCATTACATTATTGTCTAAACACTGGCGATTGCATTTAGATTTTTCCCTGCGAAATAAAATTTTACTTTCATGCTAAAAATAACTTTAATTCTTAAAAGAAAAAATGATATATAAGAAACGTCAAAATATATCATTTTACACAGGGAAATAAAAATATCTCCTCACTTGGCCATAATTTTTTTTCTTAATACTTTTGGCGAAAAATAATATTGGCATCCTAGTAAGGAAAAGTACCCATTTGACATCCTAATAATTTACACTTCTGTAGCCGTTTTTTTTCTTATAAAAAATACATGTATTGTACAACTTCTTTAGAATTCTTTTATTTATTAAACTGTATTTTCCAGAATCATCGCGATTGCAGCTATTCTAGATTATAGAAAATTCTGGATTACAGAAGGTTTGAAACCTGGAATGCTTATAAAAAAATATATAAATACTAATATCTATCATACGTATGGTATCATAAGTAAGTATCACTACAAAAATTAAGACAAGTTGAATTATTTAAAATATTTGAGAAAACATTGCGAAAAATTAATTACGCTCTAATATACATATATACTTAAAAGTAATTACGTATTTTTTTTGCAGTTTCGCCATCTGTTGTAAAACACCAAAACAATAACTATAAGATTTTTATTTTTATTTACGATTTTTCATTTATATTTACTTTATAAATTAGAGATGCACAACCTTTTCAAGAGGAGGGCCCCTTACAAATATGTCTGGTTGGTCTAGGGCCACATCTGTAACACGAAGAGAATTCGATTTTGAGGAGGTGATTGGTGGCCTATAGTCGGTTAAAAAATATGATTGCAGAGGGGAGTAACCGGAGGGGGGCAGTTACCCTTTTATGTTCAGTCAAAATATCCAGTTCAGCTGGTAAGGATATATCAGTGGTTTTTACGTTTGCATATATGAATACCAGATATTAGCAAGGATTTTCCACGCCTGATCAACGAAATTCACGATTTTTATAAAGCCGATGGAGGAAATTCGCAGTTTTTACAAAGCTGATCGACGAAATTCGCGCGTTTTCTTCACGCGATCCATAAAATTCCTGATTTTTCCTAACTTGATCGCCGACATTCTGGTTTTCGCGGCTCCTAATAGACGAAATTCTGAGTTTTTCTGAACCATACAGACGAAATGAGTGATTTTTCTGTGCCCGATCAAGAAAATTTACAATTTTTCCACACTTGATCGACCAAATTTGTGCTTCTTACGAAACCGATTGACAAAATTCGCAATTTTTACGAAGTCGATCGAAAAAATCCATGATCTTTCAGTGCCTGATCAACAAAATTCGTTATTTTACAAAGCCGATCGATAAAATTCGAGGTTTTTACAAAGCCGAACGACGAAAATTTTCCTGACACGATCGATAAAATTTCGCAATAGATCGACTAAATTCTGGATTTTGCGGTGCCTGACTGACAAACTTTTGGTTTTTCTGGGTCAGATGGACGAAATGCGTGATTTTTCTTTGCCTAATCAACGAAACTCGCGATTTTCACAAAGCTGAGAGACGGAATTTGCAATTTTTCTTCGCATGATCAACAAAATTTCCAATTTTACAGCACCTGATCGACGAAATTCGCGATTTTTTCGAGCCTGATCGACAGAATTCGCGATTTTTACGAAACCGATTGTAAAATTTGCAATTTTAACCAAGCCGACCGAAAAAAATTATTTTTCCATGTGTGTTTGAAATAATGCGCGACTTTTATTAAATCTATCGGCGAAATTTACGATTTTTAACAAAACGATCAACGATATTCGCGATTTTTACGAAGTCGATCGACGAAATTCGGGACTTTTACAAAGTTGATTGACGAAACTCGCGATTTTACATCTCATGATCGAAGTTCGCGACTTTTCTTCGGATGATCAACAAAATTCACTATTTTTCTTAGTTTGGTTGACGAAATTCGTTATTTTTACGCAGAAATAAATTCACGATCTTTCCGCGCCTGATCAACAGAAGTCGTGATTTTTACGAATCAAATTGCCAAAATCTGGAATTTTTACGAAGCCAATCGACGAAATCCATGATTTTTACAAAGCTGATCGACGAAATTTGCAATTTTTACGAAGCCGATAGACTAAATTCGCGATTTTTTCAAAGGTGCTTGACGAAATTCGCAAATTTTCATCGCATGATCGACGAAATTCGCGATTTTTTTGCAAGTTCACGAAATTTGCGATTTGTCTTATGATAAACGAAATTCACGATTTTTATGAAGCCGACTGACGAAATTCGCGATTTTTTACGAAGTCGATAGACGAAATTCGCGTTTTTTACAAAACTGATCGACGAAATTCACGATTTTTCATTGCATGATCGACGAATTTCGCGATTTTTCTTCGTATTATCGACGGAATTTGCTATTTTTACGCAGCCGAAAAAGAAAATTCACGACCGTTCCCTGCTTCATCATCAAAAGTCGTGATTTCTTACGAATTCTATTGCCGAATTCTGTGATTTTTTTCGAAGCCGATCGACGAAATTCGCAATCTTTACAAAGCCGATCGACGAAATTCACAATTTTTATGAAACCGATAGACAAAATTCACTATTTTTTACAAAGCTGAACGACGAAATTGATCGCATGATCGACGAAATTCGAAATTTTTGCGAAGCAAATCTAGAAAATTCATGGTCTTTTTGCACCTGATGAAGAAATGTGATTTTTACGAAGCCGATCTACGAAATTCGTGATTTTTACGAAACATATCGAGAAAATTTACCATATTTCTGCACCTGATGAAGAAAAGTCGTGATTTTTACGAAACTGATCGACGAAATTCACGATTTTTCCCCACCAGATCGACAAAATTTGCAATTTTTCCGCCCCTTATCGAGGAATTTCACGTTTTTCAGGAAGTCGATATACAAAATTCACGATTTTATTTGAGCCTGATCGAAGAAATTTGGAACTTTCCGCGTGTAATCGACATAATTCGCGATATCCCCGTGCAAGACCGGCAATTCCGTCCTTAATTAGCAAAACACGCATTTTCTGCGCCCGATCAACAAAATTCGCGATATTTAACTAATTCTATCGTAATCTGCATTTTTTTTACCAGCAAGATGAAACTTGCGATTTTTTATCTCTTGATAAGCTGAAGAAACTCACGATTATGTTTCGCAGCCGATCAACAAAATTTTCAATTATCCCGTCCATGATCAGAAAATTTGCGATTTTTCCGCGCCTTATCAATGAAATTTGTGATTTTTTTCGCCCTTGACCGACAAAATTCGCGATCTTTTCGTGCCCGATGAACGAAATTCGCGTTTTATTCAAACGATAAGTCGAAAAAAAGGGATTTTTCAGCAACCGATGAATTTAATTTGAAATTTTTTCAAGCACCATCAACAAAACTGACGGTTTTTTCTTGCCCAACTACGAAATATGCGATTTTTCGCAACTGACGGGCACAATTCGCGATTTTTCTGTACGTGATCGATAAAACTCGCGACTTTTCCTCGCCCAATCGGCGAAATTTGTTATTTTTGCCGAGCCTCATCGACAAAATTCGCTATTTTTTCGCACTTGATCATTAAAGTTTGCGATTTTTCTGTGCCCAGTCAACGAAATTTGCTATACTTAAGTGACTAGCGAAATTTGACATTTTTCTTCGGAAAATTGACGAAATATACTATTTTGTCCTGTGACATATGCACAAAATTGCAGATTTTTTCTAGCTGTAAAACTGACGGAATTCGCGGGCTCTGATCAACGCATCGCGGGCTACAGGTTGTGCAGCTCAACTATAAATGATAGACATTAGAAGAATAACAGATTTATTATAAAAAATATTGAACCCAATTTTCTAAAACCAAAAAATATATATACCGTATATACTCGTGTATAAGTCTACCCAACCTCCTCCTAATTCCTAAGCAAAATTTTGAAAAAAAAATTGAATTTTCGTGTGTAAGGTGAATTTCATTTCTGGTAGTATGTTAAAAAATGATTTATAATCGAGAGTAAAAAAATTCAGTAAATTAGTAAACTAAGTAGTAACTTTCAGTAAATTAGTAAACATTTTTTCCCAAGTTTCTAATCAGATTTTTTTTTTAATATTCAATATTTTAAAACCGTATGAAACTATTTTGAAAACTATTCACGCCAATTTAATAGTACTTAATAAAGAAAAAAATGTTTAACAAATTTATTCTGCCTTTTTTACAAGGGTAAACAGTTTCTTAGACTTCTAAAATACAGTACTTCTTCTTTGTATTGTGGGACTTTTAAAAGAGATATCTAGAAAGTTTCTCAAGTTGAGCTCTTTTAAAAAGGGGATTAAAATGTTGGAAGGAATGCCCCTGTATTGCAGAGAATTCTAACCCAAGAGAAAATGGCTACTGAATAATTACAGGGACTTGTTGAAGATTTTTTGTGAATTATAGAGAAATAACCATTGTTTGTTTTTATCGCTTTCTCGAACCTATCCCCATATGAAACTATCTAAAAGACTTTCAAATCCCTCGATTATCTGAGATATTTATTATTCTTCTTATTATTATCTTGCATATAAGTTGACCCTCTAATTTTCAACGAAAACGGGGGTGGATTTATACACGAGTTAATAATAAACAAGAAAGAAAAAATCATGTGTGAAGCATAGATTATTAATCACTTTCCAATACAATCAGGATAAATTAACAAAACTGCGCCGTTTAAGAAAATAAAATACTACATTTCATTTCACCATACAGAAATCAATGAATAACCCATTTCACAACCAGATTTCAGCGGTTCCCATCTAAAAATGGAAATTTATATTTTAGCAGCCCTGTATATGATATAGAGATTTGTATCTATTAATAACATGCAATCCAAAATTAGTTCATTTAAGCGACACATATATTTCAGAAAATTCCCCTTCAGCAGTTTCCTCTGAAAAGGAGATTGGTATGTGGATACTTTTGTGCAGCACTGTATATGGAATGTAGAATTTATACATAAAAAGTAATATGCAAAAACACTAATTAAATTTAAAATCGCATACCGAATTTTGAAACGTACTCTCCAGCAATTACTACGCAAAGACAGGACTGTGACCGATTTCTTTTGTGTGTCTCTGTAAATTAATAAAAAATGCTGTGAATACCCTGTTTTAAATTGATCGTAGAGAAAATCAGAGATTTGTATCAGTTTCAATGCATTTGAAAAAGCGTAATGTCATTAAAATACTTTCCAAACGATTTCCCCCCTATACCATAATGTAATCTTTTGAGTATCACTGTAAATGAACCATTAATCGTACATATTTCATATGCAGTACAGAACATGCTTTGCTGACCCTAAATAAGCTTTATCAATTCCATGGAAATCCGAATATATTTACAGGTGTTAGAGCCAGAACAGACGGTGTCGGTCCGTCTGTCTCAACCGAGTACCTATCATACCATCTCAACCGGATGCATTAGCGCTTTTTAACTTTGTTGGTAAGTGCTAAAAAAAGAATAATAAATAAATAAGGTATTGCTTGGTTATCCCGTCGCCTAATTTCGCCAAACTGATAGTCAAATTATACATAACTGATATAATTTTTATTTTAAATAACGGAAAAATAAATAAATAGTCGAATAATCAATAAAAATACAAATAAGAAGTCGAAATAAAAATCACTTAATGATGTTTTTAACACTTGTATCGTATTTAATGTCATTGAATGTGGTATTCACGATCAGCCATTATTGGCATTTAATCTTATAGTTTGGCGATAATTTTTTGGTCGACGGATAACCAAGAAGTATCATAAATAATAAATACCTCCCAAATCTTACCTAAAATCATTAGACTTATACACGAGTGTATACGGCATATATATATTAAAGAGAGAAATTTAAGGCACATACGTCATATACGCACCACATTGGCGTAATATTTCAATTTGGCGAAAATTTTGTTTTTGAGTATTGCTATAACTTTTAATATTTACGATTTATTGCGATATTTTTATATTTATTATTATGTTTATTATTTATAACTGATTATTCATTGCTTCAACTGCTATTTCTTTTTTGATAAATTGTCAAAGCAAAAAAAGAAAAAAAAACATACGCGTCGAATTGATAACCTCCTCCTTTTTTGAAGTCTGTTAAAATAAATGGGTTACCATGTGAGGCATGAAATCGCCATTTTGTTGTGATCGCGTCAATAAGGTGCGTATGTGATATCTGTGCGAAATTTAAGTAAGACACAATTAATTTACAATGAAAAAATGAATTTATAATTACATTACCATATTTAAAATAGTGATATATAACGCGAATGTTAAAATAAATAAATAAATATGTAGTACTTACAGATATTGAAGTAAGTCAAAAGAAATTATTATAACAACAAAATCTGATTTCGAAAAGTTTCGGCGCCATATTCTTATCTTTAAATGAAAAAAAAAAAATAGTAAAATTAATAGATTTTGTATTTTCACAACTTAACATTATAAAGGACATCTATATTAATTAAAAATGTAACACAGGAAGTTCTTGCAATTTTAAAATGTAAAAAAAAAAGCAAATTTTGTAGTCTGTTAATATTTTTAATCATTTTCTGAAATTCATATGCGTAAGGGCGCCATCTATGATATTTAATTTAAAATAAAAACGAATAAATATACCTAAACGGCTGAGCTACAGAACAGAAGTTTCGTGATTAGAGATGTCCAGATTAATGACGTTATACTGTATATATACTATTACTAGCGTACCATCTCAATGCAAAATGATTTATTATTGAGATGGTCAACTTATAAAGTCATTACTAAAAAACATCTTTCAAGCGATTAGTGGACCAACATGTATCTATATATAGAATTTAAAATAAATTCATAATACATCAGGAAAAAAACTGTAAATTTAAAAATGCATTAAGACCGATTTCTCTAGTTAATACAGTTGATAAAAAAATTGCAGCCTGTGATATGAGCTATAGATAATGGTTGCAATCTTTAAATTTCACTGTATTAAAAATCGGCCTCATAGCATATGCAGCAGAAGGCCAGAATCTTCTGCCACCAACTTACCTTTGACTTCTTCCACCAACTCAGAGAAGGTTGGGGAGAAGTCGTACTTACTTCATCCACGGCTGCTTCTTGACCTGCTACTGCCATGAGCTTCCAGAACTTGCGTCCGCCATCCAACGATGAGGCAATACCCAAATAAAAATTCTCATTTGAGCATGCCATCCAGCCGTCGATGCTCCCATGTTCCCGTCGACGACCTGAAAAAAAAGAATCAAGAGACATTATATGAGTAGTTTCCATTTTTTTTCAAGAGCAGTTGCAAGTAGAACCATCAAGCTTGAAAATTGTTTGGAAATGAATTTGAAATCGAATTCTGTTCTATATTTAATTTATTGTCGCACGAGATGATGATTCAAACAATGAAACATTGTTACATAACAATATTTCTAAATTGTAGCTTACCGTTGAAACCTGTATTGTTGAGTTAAATTTTGAGTGTTTATAAACAATTAATTTTGTTGCCATACTAAGAAACTAAATTGTAACGAAAACAGAGACAACAATGAGAATAGAACTGAACAGTTTCAAACATGATGAAAAGTTATTGAAATGACGTCATTTTTTCGCCTTTTTTTTCATCTTTTGTTGTCATTTTCCCATAGCAAACTATTCCCATTACAAACTATTTTTTTATCTTAAGTATCTATATTAATATTACAAGCAAATAAAGGCATATTAAATGATTAGATAGCCGATTTTTTTTCATTTCCGTTTCTTTTTCTTTTTTTTTCTTTTCTTTTTTTTTTCATCGGGAGCGAAACTGAATTCTGAAAAAGTAGAATACATCCGTTTTATCATCGAAGCGTTATTATTCCACTGTTTTTAGGTCCCGGTTTTTGAGTCCCGCTATTCCACACAATTCAGAAAACAAAATGCCGATTTTTTTTAAAACTTAAAAGCGCGAAAATTAAAACACATTAGTAAAAAAAAAAAAAAAAAAAAAAAAAAAAAAACATATATTTACTGTTTTACAAAGAAGTTAAGTAGACACACGCATCGAGTCTATATTTGATAAAATTACGTAAACAAAACTGAAAAGAAAGCTGGTTATTTACAGTACACGCCAGCTCCATTTATACAACTGTGGACAATAATTTTTTATCATTGCTGAACAGAAAAAATAATTAATTAACATAAATTTTCAGATTTATGTGTGGCGAAAAAGCCTATTTATTGCTGGGATACTACACCGTAAAAAATGTCCGATGATTCAGAATATATAAAAATGTACTGTAATCAAAAACGAAAATATACAGTGACCTCTTCTAACTCACCTAAGGTTTCGAAAAACGATCCTTTACCTCTAAAAATCCCAGAAAGTCATTTGTTTTCGGAATTTAAAGAAAAATTTATAAAAGTTAATTTTTGTTAGCTGCCGGTCCATTTCGGAAACGTTTCTAAGTAGCTTTTACAGTACAATAATCACTTTTCTCAAATTAAAATATCACTTTTTCGGATTCTATCAATTCTCAAGTAAACAATTTCAGTTGCATAACTGATTTTGTGCATGCAATTGTAGCAAAATAATGTTAATTTTCATTTTAATGTTAATACTGTTAATATTGTATGTTTGTCTATTAAACATGTTCTCTGAATATCAAAATATTTTCGTATGAATTGGTAGCACCCGAAAAAGTGGTATTTTGATTTGAGAAAAGTGATTATTGTACTGTAAAAGCTACTTAGAAACGTTTCCGAAAAAGACGGGCAGCTAATAAAAATTAATTTTTATAAATTCTTCACATATAAAAAAAAAACAAATAGTTTTCTGGGATTTTTAAATGTAAAGGAACGGTTTTCAAAACCTTAGGTGAGTTAGAAGAGGTCACTGTATATTTTCGTTTTTGATTACAGTACATTTTTATGTATTCAGGAACATCTGACCTTTTTTTACAGTGTACAGTTGTAGTTTTTAGAGTCTGTTATGTATTAATTGTGAATTTTAAATTAAGCTATTAAAAATAACATGACCTGCTCACTACGAGCCAATTAACTTTGCATTAAGCTGACATTAGCAGATGTTCCCGCGCTTCATTTACTCCTTATGATGTCGATAACATGATTATGATGAAGGTCGATCCAAAAATAAGGTTCCAAAAGAGCTCCAGCCGTAGGGAAAAGTGAAATACGTGAACATCCGTGTTGCGCGACTGTTCCCACACTCGCGATTTCTCGCCGCTCATTCTTGGTTCAGCAGACGTCCGATATGGAGGTTTCCATTGTCGATCCCGCCAAGTGCGAGATTCGTTTCCTAATTAGCATTTTTTACGCTAAAAAACTCAGGCGAGCTTTCCAGAACTGCCGGTGAGGACGACTGACAGTCGGTTTAACGTTTCTTCACGACAATGCCCGACCTCACGTCTCCCGTCAAACCTAGGAACTTTGGACACAGTTTGGTTGGTTATACTGTCATGCCCCTCCCACCTTAGAGTCCGGATCTGACCCCTAGTGATTGTCACTTGTTCCCGAAATTAAAGACACACTTGGGTGGCCAACACTTCCGGTGCAACGATGACGTGAAGGAAGAAGTAAAACGCTTCCTCAACGGTTGGCGCCGGAATTCTACGATATTGGGATAAGAAATTGGAGCTCGTTCGTCTACAAAAAATGGTAGGCGGAAAAAAGCGCACGGAAAAAAGCGCACCCGGAAAAAAACGCACCTTACAAATCACATATTTAAAAAAGTCTGATAATAATACACATTGTTAACCTTATCCCTTAAGAGAGAGGGGGGGAGGAGGAGGCTTTGTGAATTATCTCGAAACCTGTGATGGCCTCAATAATAAGGATGTTTTCTAAGTATAAATATAAAAGTGACAAAGCCTGACAAAGAATTGATAAATATTGAACTTCTCCATAAATCAATGACAAAAACTAAATTGGTAACAAATGGTTAATTTGTATCATTCTCTTAGGGCAGCGGTTCCCAACCAGGGGTACGCGTTTCCTTGGGGATATACAGCGAATCTGCTGGGGTACATGACAATAATGTCAGTAATGGTGGATAATAAAATATTATCATATAAAAATTAAATTCTTGTTAATGAGTATAATTTTTAACATTTAATTTTACTTATTTATACATTTATTTTTATGAATTTCCTATCACTTAATAAAATATTATAATTCTTTAAATAAATTCTTGTGAATGAGTATAAATTTCAATATTTAATTTTATTTATTTATACTACGGGTGCACAACCTTTTCAAGAGAAGGGCCAATTAAGATTATGTCTGGATGGTCGAGGGCCACATCAATAACATGGAAAGAATGATTTAATGGAGGTGATCTGTGGCCTATAATCCTATAATCGGATAAAAAAATATGGTTTCAGAGGGCAGTATGTGTGTGTGTGTGTGGGGGGGGTTCATTTACCTAGGCAAAATATGTAATTCACAGATGGTAAAGATATATATATCCGAAGTTTTTATATTTTTATATATAACAGATACAGCAAGGATTATTTTTAAAGATATAAAAATATTCCTTGGCTTTATGCAGGAGTGTAAGTTTTGTTTTATTAAAAGGGCTAAAAAAGAAGCATAAATGGCTGGTGCCGAAAAAAATGCGACCTTTATGAACAAAGAAAAGAGGAACCGATCAACAAGATTTTCCCATGCCTAATAAACGATTTTCCAGATTTTCTGTGCCCGATAAATAAAATTTTGTAATTTTTCCATGCCTCATCGACCAAATTTGCACTTTTTACGAAACCAATCAACAAAATTCGCAATTTATTCTCATCCGATCAAGAAAACTCGCGATCTATTCTCATCTGATCAACAAAATTCGCAATTCTTACGAAATCGATAGAAAAAATCATGATTTTTCTGCACCTGATCAACAAAATACGCTATTTTTACGAAGCTGATCGACGAAATTCGTAAATTTTCAAAAGCCGATCGTCGAAATTTGCAATTTTTCTTCAAATGATTGATAAAATTCTCAATATTTTCTTCATCTGATCGACGAAATTCTAAATTTTTTGAACTTGATTAACAAAAATTGTTATTTTTACGAAGGTGATCGACGAAATTCGCGATTTTTTCAATGCCGATTGATGAAATTCGCTATTTTCGTCACGTGATCGACAAAATTCGCGATTTTTCTTCGCGTGATCAACAAAATTTGCTATTTCTCATCGCATGATCGACGAAATTCGGATTTTTCTTCGCATGATTGAAAAAATTCCTGATTTCTCTTCGTATGATCGATGAAATTCGTGATTTTTCTTCTCATGATCGACGAAATTTGCAATTTTTACAAAGCTGGTCGATGAAATTCATGATTTTTGCGAAGCTGTTCGATGAATTTCGCGATCTTTATGAAGTCGATCGATGAAATTCGCAATTTTTACGAAGTTGATCGATGAAATATTCGCGATTATTACAAAGCCGATCGATGCAATTTGCGATTTTCTTCGCATGATCAGCGAAATTCGCGATTTTCCGCGATTGATCGACCAAATTCGTGATTTTTCCGAATTTCGACAATAGACAATTTGCAATTTTTATAAAACCAAGAAAGAAAATTCACGATCATTCCGCGACTGAACAACAAAATTCGCGACCTTTATGAAGGTAATCGACGAAAGTCGCGATTTATAAGAAGTCGATCGATGAATTTCGCAACTTTTACGAAGGCGATCGACAAAATTTGAGATTTTTCTGCGCCGGATCAAATATGCGATTTTCCCGCGTCTGATCGGCGAAATTTTCGATTTTTTCGCGCCTGATCGATGAAATTTTAGATTTTTTCGCTCTTGATCAACAAAATTGTCAATTTTCAGGATGTCGATCGACGAAATTCGTAACTTTTCCGCGCCTGATCCACAAAATTCGCGATTTTTGTGAAACCAATCGAGAAAATTCACGATCTTCCCGCGACTGATCAACAAAATTCGCTATTTTTACGAAGTCGATCGGCAAAATTCACGATTCTTATACAGATGAAATCGACGAAAGTCGATCGATGAATTTCGGTACTTTTACGAAGCCAATCGAAAAAATTCGAGATTTTTCTGCGGGTGATCGAATAATTATTCTATTTTTCCGCTTCTGATGGGCGAAATTTTTGAGTTTTCCGAGCCTGATCGATGAAATTCTCGATTTTTTAGCTCCTGATCAACAAAATTCGCGATTTTTTCAATCTCATCGACAAACTTTGCGAAGCTTCCGAATCTCATGGACGAAATTCGTGGTTTTTACAAAACTGATTTTTCTTCGCATGATTGACAAAAGTCACGCTTTATCCGCATCTAATCGACGAAATTAGCGATTTTTCCGCGCGTGATCGACAAAATTTTCGTTTTTTACGAAGCCGATCGACAAAATTTGTGATTTTTACAAAGCTGATCGATGAAATTTGCGACCTTTATAAACTGATTGACGAAATTTGTGTTTTCACAAAATCAAGCGACAAAATTCCCAATCTTTCTTCGCATGATCTACAAATTTCGCGAATTTTCCGCTCCCGATCGACGAAATTCGTGGTTTGATTGTAGTCTGATCGGCGTAATTAGCAATTTTTCTGCGTGTGATCAACAAAATTCGCAATATTTCCGTTTCAAACAAAAAAATTGCGATTTTTCGAAATCCGATAAAAAAAACTCGCGATTTTTCGGTGTGCGAAATGTGCACTTTTTTCACCCTTAATTGACGAAATAAGCATTTTCCTCGCACGAAGAACGAAATTCGCGATTTTCGTGCGAATTCTGAAGAAATTTGCATTGTCTTCATAAGCTGACGAAATTCACGACTGTTTCGCAGTCGATCAACAAAATTTACAATTTTTCCGCGCGTCGTCGCTAAGTTCGCCTTTTTTCGTGCCTTATCAACAAATTTTGCGATTTTTTTCGTGCTCTATCAACGAAATTCGCGAATTTTTCACGCAATAAACCGAGAAAACATGCTATTTTTTCCAAACCGATAAATTTAATTTGCAATTTTTGGAAACATCAACAAAACTGACGGTTTTTTCTTGTCTTATCAACGAAATATGCGATTTTTTGTGTCCGGCCGACAAAATTCCCGATTTTTTCGTGGCGCATCGACAAAACTCTCGATTTATCTATATCCGATCGAGGGAATTTGCTATTTTTTCCAAGCCTCATGGGCAAAATTTGTGATTTTTCCATATCTGATGAGCGAAACTTGCGGTTTTTTTCGAGACTCATCGACAAAAAAAATTTTTTTCTGCACTTAATCAATCGAATTCGCGATTTTTCTGTGCCGATCAACGAAATTTGCGATTCCTAAGTGACGAAATTTGAATTTTCCGATGGTTAACTGACGAAATTTACGATTTTTTCTTACGACATATGCACAAAAATCGCAATTTTTTCCTGTTGTAAATTGATGAAACTCGACGGCCACACGTTAACCCATCGCGGGCCAAATTTGGCCCGCGGGCCACAGGTTGTGTATCCCTAATCTATATGGTTCAAATTAATTTTAACATTATCTATTACTAATAAATCTGCAACTACTTCAAATAGAGATTATTGATCGCATCTTCAGGGCCGGCGCCAGGGGTGACGCAAGTGAGGCGACCGCCTCAGGGTGCACCGTAAAAGGGCGGCAATTTGTCACGCATATTTTTACAGGTAAAATAGACCAAAATATGAGTAACTCCAAATAAGGGCCATTCACAAAAAAATCGAAAAAAGTTTTGTTTTGACAAAAAAAAAAAAAGGTCCGATGACCCTTTTTTGTTGAAAAAAAGCTGCTTTAAGGTGTTTGGGGATGAAGGCGCATTTTTACTCTGGTGGAGAATTCAATTTTTTTCTTTAGCTAAAGTGTACTGCAGAGTGTTTGCTATTTTGAATTCGGAATCGAATGACACGTCCGCAAGTCGATGCAGTTATACATTACAAAATTCAAGTAAATTCAGGGGCGTGCCAGCAGTATTCGGCGCCTGTGTAGAACTTCAGTTGGCGCCCTATACCCCCTCAAAGCCTCCAAAAATAATACTTTATTTAAAAAAATAAATCGATGAATATCTATAAATGCATAATTGCCATCCGTCTTGAGTTTTTACTAAGTCAAATAAAGATTTTTGAACAGAAAATTTATTTAATAAATGTGTCCTGTTTCAATGCAGTTCGTATTTTATTTCATTTATTAAATAAAATTTCTGGTTCCAAGCATGCTTAAATTATTTGAAAAAAAGAGAAAGATATCAGCCATGCAAATAAAACTCGTAACACACTAAAAACTGTGAAAATGGAAACAATATGTATCAGAATTATGTGTAACAGTTAAATTTCACTATCCCGGAGAAAATAATTCAATACATTAATAATAGATTGCATCTAAAAGAAAGAAAAGAAAAAAAAAGTTTGTTTTTACTTTGCATGTATTTGCGATGGCTAAAAAAAAAGCTATCTAGAGATCACTACATAGATATTTAAAAATTTGGAGAAGGATAGATACTGGTACATCCGAGTGCATCTGAGAGTCAAATTTTTCACTTTTTGTTAATTAACCGAAATTTTAATTAAAACCCCTTAATGATCATCACAAAACGGCGAGTTTTCATTCTTTAAAGAGATCATGCTTGTGTGACTCCCATATAATGCCAGAATTGTATAAAATCAAAAACTTTCTGCGCACGTAAATATTGGATTAAAAACTATCTGCAATTTAATTTAATGTTTAATAAAATTACGTGTTATATTATTTTGACATGGACGAAATTCACGTTTTTTACGCAATTGATGGACGGAAATCGCATTTTTACGCGCTTCATGGACCGTTCGCGTTTTTTGAGCGATTTGTCGATGAAATGTGCATTTCACGCAATTTATGGATAAATTTCGCGTTTTTTACACAATTCTTAGACGAATTTTACGTTTTTTACACAATTCATAGACGAAATTTGCGTTTTTTACGCGATCCATGAAAGAAATTTGTTTTTTTTACGCGATTCTTGGGCAAAATTTACGTTTTTACGCGGTCTCGGGATGAATTTTACGTTTTCTGTACGGTTTTTGGACGAAATTCGTGAATTTTGCGCGGTTTTTGTCGAAATTATCGTCTTTCGCGAGGTCTTTTGTCGAAATTCACGTTTTTTTGCGCTGCCTTTAGTCTAAATTCGTGCTTTTCGTGAGATTCTTTAACAAAATAAGACTTTTTAAGCAGTTCTTTGTTGAAAAGTGCTTTTTTTACGTGATTTTTTCGAGGTCTTTTGACGAAATTCGCGTTTTTACGCGATTTTTTTCCGAGGTCTTTTGACGAAATTCGCGTTTTTACGCGATTTTTTCCGAGGTCTTTTGACGAAATTCGCATTTTTTGTCACGATCCTTTTCGAAATTTGTGGATTTTTTTTTCGCTATCCTTTGTCAAAATTTGCGTTTTTCCGTTTCTCTTCGACGGTATTTCGCGTTTTCATTGCAGAACTTTGGCTAAATTCGTGTATTTTCCATGATATTTTCACGAAACTGGAGGGTTTTTTTTCTGTGAACGATTGACGAAATTGATTTTTTACGACCACCGTTTGTCAAAATTCTCGTTTTTAGGTGTCTGATTTTTGGACTGATTTTCTAAAGTTTTCGGCATCAAATGCCTTAAATTTTTGGAAAATTCAAAAATCGGTCCTGCTTTTAATTGTGAGCTGACAGTAAATACATAAAATTTGAGGAATATGTTTAATTTTTTGGTACTAAAAATAAAGTTACAAAAAACTGCTAATTTCCTAAAATTTTCTGCAAAATTCATAAAAGGCGTCTATATTATACAGCTCTGTTTAATGCTATTAATTTGATATTCAGTAATTAAGATTTCTGGCTTCTTCATTTGCGAAACTTCTGACGATAGAATGCCCTTTTGAAAATCTAATTTTAAATTTACTCTGAATTAAATTATTGCTGCAAATTATTTTAAAATAGTTTCTAAATCATAGGGGACTTTATATCTATCACCGTGAGATTCTTGTGCATTATATAAGATGTTTCTTATGTTACCTCTACTTATGGCATGATTACTGTAGGAGAAACTTTTATCAGTATTTCCAAATTTCTTACCAGTATTTCCAAATTTCAATAATTTTCCTCTCATTTATGACAAATTCCATAGTAAGGCGATGATTGCTATTTAAAAATAAAAAACAGGTAGAATTTAGCCTCTATGGAAATAAAACTGTGTATTATGCTTTTCCACTAGATTGAGGTGAAATACGGGCGCCTTTCATTGTTTACAAGAGATGTGCCTCTGTTTATAAAAGTTGGACATGTGCGCGTCTAAATGACTTATTAAGGGATTCGCATAAGTAGAATAAAATGTAATAAATTTTTAAACATAGAATTGAATGTTTATAAATAAGTTTGTGTAGGGTAAATCTAGAAAAGAAAATTCAGATGCCAAAACCTTTCACACATTTTAATGTAATTAAATCATTGATTTTTTTTAAGCATTTGTTCTTTAATTGAAATTTTTGGCACCTTTACTAGTCCAGCGTCTGTGTGCGCTTTGCCAACACCCCCTATAGTCAAAGCCTTCACACCGTTTCAAAATGGCCGATCGCGATGTCCGACTTCCCACGTCCATAATATGAATTTACACAAGCTCACACAAAGTTGCATTTCTTGTAATTTTCAAAATTTTTAGCAATAGTGTTTACTTTTTCAGTTAATTGAATGTGTAATCAAGTAAATAATTGTCATTTCCTATAAATATAAGTTGTAATTTAAGAGGGTTACTTATTGTTTAAAAAATATACTAAAAAGGACTTAAAATACAAATTTTTATAAGAGGCAAAACTGCATTAGATTTAAGCTTTAGATTTTTAAATAGATGTGATTTAATTTAGAAATAGAATATTTCTTTTACATTATCAATATCACACTATTTTAAATAAGTAGGATAAAAAAAAAAAAAAAAAATCTATATTAAAACATTAAATGAACTTATACATTGAAGAAAAGAAAGAATGAAAATAATAGAAAGAAAAGAGAAAAAAAAAAAAAAAAACTCAGCAAAAAAAACTTAAGGTTAAAATTATAACAGTACATAATTTTTTCTAAAAAATATATTAAAATTTATATTTTAAATTAGCTTCATAATCCTGAAGCTAAATTCGTTTACATGACTGTAATTTGATGACTTGATTAAAAAAAAAAAAAGATTTGGGGAAAAAAATGTACTAAATAATATGTTGTGTGAGAAGAGTTTTTTCATTTCAAATACACCCCCCCCCCCCCACACACACACACTTTTCACACTCACTCCCATGTGTCTTATTTGTTTACTTTTTTCTTATTTGATGAGAATTATTTAAAGACAGAATGCTAAGTGTTATCTCATTTACTTATGTCATTGTCTTAATATCATTATTATGTAATAATTTCTGTTATACATAAGTAAGATATAAAATGTTTTTTATTAAATCAAAGCAAATAATAATAAATAAATAAGGTATATTTTATTTGCTTTCTAGCTTTAACTTTTTTATTATTCAGTATTTCCTTATAAGATTGTTTAATCTTATAAATTAATATTAAGTATAATATCAAGTGGCATTGGAACAAAGAAAAAAAAAAGATGCAACACTTATCAATTTATAAATTATTTTTAAATTAATATTACTATTCTAAATTATTATTATTATTAAAGAAAGCATCTGTTCCTTATTAATTTATAAATTATTTTTAAATTACAATTATTATTATAAATTATTATTATTAATATTATTGAAAAAAATTTGTCAATTGCCAATCTATAAATTATTAAAGTATAAATTTTAAAGTATTATTATTATTAAGGGAAAAAATGTGTTCAGTATCAATCTATAAATTATTTTAAAATTATAATTATTATAAATTATTGTTAAAGAAAAAAAATCTATTCCTTATCAATCTATAAATTATCTTTAAATTGCTATTATCATTATACATTATTATTATTATTATTATTAAAGAAAGCATATGTTCCTTATTAATTTATAATTTATTTTTAAATTACAATTATTATTATAAATTATTATTGAAAAAAATCTGTCAATTGCCAATCTATAAGTTATTAAAGTATAAATTTTAAAGTATTATTATTATCAAGGAAAAAATGTGTTCAGTATAAATCTATAAATTATTTTAAGATTAGTATTATAAATTATTATTAAAGAAAAAAATCTATTCCTTATCAATCTATAAATTATCTTTAAATTGCTATTGTTATTATACATTACTATTATTATTATTATTATTAAAGAAAGCATCTGTTCCTTATTAATTTATAAATTATTTTTAAATTACAATTATTATTATAAATTATTATTGAAAAAAATCTGTCAATTGCCAATCTATAAATTATTAAAGTATACATTTTAAAGAATTATTATTATTAAGAAAAAAAATGTGTTCAGTATCAATCTATAAATTATTTTAAAATTATTATTATTATAAATTATTATTAAAGAACAAAAATCTATTCCTTATCAATCTATAAATTATCTTTGAATTGCTATTATTATTATACTTTACTATTCTTATTATTATTAAAGGAAGTGTCTGTTCTTTATCAATTTATAAATTAGTTTTAAATTACTATTATTATTATTACTAAAAAATATCTACTAATATTAAAGAAAAAAAAAATCTGTTTCCATAAAAATAACTTTCAAATTAAGAGTATAGAAAAGTATAGTAGAAAGAAGGAAAAGATAATTGTCAAAATATCAAAAGCAATTTAACAGCTGAAGCTAATTAATATGCTAATGAAAGCCGTAATAGCAATAAACAAACTCTTTGAATATTTTATGAATTAATTTAAACAGCGCACCCAGATTACTTATAGTAAACTATTTTTAAACTGATAGCGAGAAAAATTATATAATTTAATAAGTAAATTCGGATTCAAACTAATAAACTGGAATTTAGAAAAATACTTAATAAACAAAGAAATAAACAATTGCTAAAGGGCAGTAATTTTCTGATAAAGATATATTACATATAAATAATAACAAAATCCCGTGAGGAAATACTGAAAGTTAAAATCAACAGGATAAAAATTCAGATAAGAAGCAAAATTATATATTTTTTATAATTATTTTAAACAAAATACTAATTCACCATAGATGTAAATGATTTGAAAACCACTGTTGCAATACATATAGCTTGAAAACTAAATCGGTAATCACTAATCTTACAAGTGTGTTTAACAGAAATTATCTTTAAAGCTTTGTTAAAACAATGATATAAGGAAAAAGAGATAACACTTACTTTTAGTCTTTATAATATCCAAATTTTGTACAACGCAAAACAAAATAGAAAATGGCGAAACGTCAGATTGAAACATGCCGTACTAGGCACTGGACTGACGCACACTGACTAAGGTCACCGGTAAAAAAGGAGTCGGACCTTCGGACTGTAGGGGCAGCCATATTGAAACTTCTGGAATTCGCTGCGGAGGCCTTGACTATAGGGGGTGTTGGCTTTGCACACTGGGTCGGCACGCCCCAGGGTAGTTTTATGAATACAAGTCATGAATGGATTTATCAATAAAAAAATATGAATACATGGGATATTTTGACAACATTACTAACCTTGAAGAAATTTGATGTACCTGATTTTGATTATTGCTGTTTTGAGGATGTTTAAAAAGATTGCTATTATTTAATATGATATAACAGGTTTTGAACGTGATATAAATATGGCAAAGCTGTGTTCAATAATAAAACATTACTTTCAACATTGTATATTTATAAAACTTACCATAACTTTTATAAAGAATGATCGTACGGAAGACTTTCAAATGATGTTATTTCGGTTATTTCGTACAGAATTTGAAAGTAGGGTAACACCCCCTAGTAATTGGCATGCACCAGTGATTGGCACATTTTACAAACATGTCCTAAAAAAAGAGTTATATCCAGTCTTTTAAAAATTCAAGGCCATATATCAGTTATATGCTCATTTACGTTAAAGATTATAACTTTGATTTATTTTACAAGATGACAATAGAGCCTAGGAAAGAGAAACAAATCTGGCTTGTATCAAATTAGCCATTTTGTTGCGAATTCTTGTTCTTTGGCTTAAGGAAGGCATGCTTTTCAATTCATTATTATCTGATTTAAAATATATTTTAAATTTTAATTGACAACAGTTTTGTTTAGTTAAAAAGAGTTACTTTAATTGTGTAAAAGTATTTTCGACACAAATATTTGGATTTCTGAATTAATGGTAGTTGCCAATTAATGGTGCTTCAATTTTGCTAGTTCCGAGTAATTGGCACCTATTCCAATTACAAGGAATTCGCAAGGAATTTGAGATTAAACCATTTATTTTGAAAGTATTTCTAAAATTATAGACTAATTTTGTTTATCATTTGTTTTTATTTGAAAATATAAATTTTATCAGTAATTGGAATCCATTAAAGCTTCATATGACAATTACTGGGGACAGCATGACAATTACTGGATATTAATGTAAGTATATTGTATTGTTTAAAAGTGTTCACATTTCAGATTAATATGCTGATTTCTTACTCTCAAAAACCTGAAGTATGGCATCTTCATCTACAGTAAATTAATTTAAAGCGATTAAACCCAATGCAAAATGTAATTTTTTTTTTTAAATATAAACATATGTCAATTACTGGATCACAAGGTGTCATACATTGGTGCTCTAGGTGCCAAGTACTGGTGATTTCAGCAACTTTTTATAAATATATTTTTATAAAAATACTTTTTCAAATTTTTTTTTTTTTTCTTTTAGTGGGCAAAATAGATGCACAGATATGCATTCTTTGATTTAAAAATATTTCCAAGTAAATAGCTTATTTCTTTGTAATGAAAATTTAAGTAAGTTTAACGACAAATTCTTAATGTGCCAATTACTGAGGATGTTACCCTACGTAACAAATGATACTCAAATCACCTAATTTAAAGAAGTTGAAGTATTCCCATCCCTCAATGAACCTGCATCCCTTCCTCCCCCAAAAAAGCAAAGTAAAGGTTTATTTTGGGGGGATTCATCGGGTTTTCATGTTTAGTGACAAAACGATGTTTTTTCCCAAATTTTGGTGAAAGGCCACCAGTTATTACTGTAAAAATAGGAATAAAGTATAATTTTTGACATTTCATTCATAAAACATGCCGTAACTTTGAAAAAAACTGATCATACCGACTTGCAGATGGTATCATTAATTTATAATTTTAAAAATCCATGCGAAACGATACCCCATTTGACCGATTTAAAAATGTTGACCACCCCCCCTTTTCAGGATTTAAAAAAAATCTCCTTCTGCTTCTTAAAACTTATTCAATTTTGTTTTGGGAGATTCCCCATATTTCCATAAAACGAGGTCGAACCCGTCGAAATTCGACGAAAGAAAATCTTTAAGAAAGGACTGTTTCATTGATTTATAAAAAATCTACAAAATTAGTTAAAGTAAAAAATGCATCTTATATTATAATCAGTCTAACTCTCAAACAAATATTATTTTAAGCTAAAATTAATACGCTAAAATTAATTATAAGCTAAACTAAATTTTATAAAACCCAATTATCCAAACTATTAAACAAAATAAAACAGAAATTAGCCGGATTTTATAAGAGACGATATTTTTAGAATAATATACGCATTTTCATTTTTTTTTTTTTTTTTTTTTCAATTTTAAGAGAAAACGGATTGTTTCTGTTGTCACAATTACAAAATTGGTACTAAAAATTATATATAAAAATTAATATTACAAAATTTAATTGAGATGCAGCTTTGGAACAAATTGCATTTAAAAGTACATTTTTTTCTTTCTATACAACGGTATAAAAATTTTAAATGTACGACGTTTAGAAGTGTAAAATTTGCAGTAGTGACAATTGCAAAACCGAA
This sequence comes from Maratus speculifer, assembly GCA_964019185.1. Lineage (NCBI taxonomy): Eukaryota > Metazoa > Arthropoda > Arachnida > Araneae > Salticidae > Maratus > Maratus speculifer. Next base: position 412,839,201 of record OZ025291.1, on the reverse strand, counting down.
AATGCATGGAAAAATGTTGCGTATTTTAATTTTTATTTATTTTTATTTATTTATTTATTTATTTATTTTTAAGAGAAAACGGGCTGATTCTGTTGCCACAATTACAAATTGGTACTAAAAACCGTAAAAAAATTAATATCTCAAAAATAAATTGAGATACAGCTTTCAAACAAATTGCATTTAAAAGTACATTTTTTTCTCTGTACGACGGTGTAAAAATTTAAAATGTGCAAGGTTAAGAAGTGTAAAATTTTCAGTAGCGAAAATTGCAAAACCGAAATTACAAGCAAAAGTGTTGTCATTCGACAAATGACGTATGCGTTTCACACATATAATATAGAAACTATTTTATCTGTAATGTATATTGAACATGTAGTCCATTATATGTAATCTATTAATTAGGTGTTCGGTCTTGGAGTTTTTCTGCGCAAAACCCGAAGGTGCCATCTCCCGGATTTCTTCAGGATTACGCGTAATATTAGAACTTGACCTTATTACTTCAGGACACATCTTACATTCAATCTCACTTTTTGTGTTTCTCGCCAATTTTTTGAATTCAGGAAATATTTCCTGTTAGACTGAACCAAGGCCATCTTGAGTAAAGTTGGACTTCTACGATATTTGACGATTTTTGTGTTTCCGGCAATTTTTTCATACATTAATAAAATAAATCAGCTTTTAATATTTAGCCCAATGTAGTAAATTTTGTCTTTTTTCAATAAATTTTATTCGGATTCCACAAGCTAATTTTAAATTCTTCTAGAGATTTTTGGATTTTCTCTTGTTTCGCCGAGATTTTTTTTCTTAGATTCGTAAACATCAACAAACCATTTATTTATTTATTTTTTATTATTTTTTTTATTTATTTTTTATTTTTTTTAGCACAATAAAGCAAATTTTATCCTCCTCATTTTTTGAATTTTTGGTAATTCGGATTACAAAGATTTTAGCCCACTAGTGTAAACTTTGCCCTCTGCATTTTTTATTTCTACATTTCGACAAGATTTTTTGATATTCGTATTCGTAAAAGGCATTTGTTTTCAAACTTCTCACTATTGTTGTAAATTTTGCTTAGAAAATTTCTTTTTCTTTTCACTTTTATGGATTTTTAAAGTTATTTTTAACGGGATTCTTAGCATGTTTTTGCGTACTGCGTTTTTTTTTTTTTTTTTTTTTTTTTACACGTGTAAACAAATAATTCAGTTTGAAAATTTTTACCTAATCGAAGTATATTTTATCTTACGTGAATTTCAATGTTTTTCGATTTTTAATGCGATTTTCAATGCAATTTTTATCTTTTTTGCGTTCCGCGACAATTTTCTGACATGAAATTGTCTCCAAACATTTATCCTAAACCCACGATTATTATTATTTTTTTTCTTTTACATTTAGAAACGAATTTTTGTTATGTACTTTTGTTAGTAAGATTTATCTCACTGTTGTAAATTTTGTTAAACTTACAATTTTCAGAGTAATGCATTAAATTTATCTTCCCGCGATTTTTGAATTTTTCACGAGTTTTAATGCAATTTTCAACATGAGTTTTTGACATTCGTAATTTTTTTAATTTACGCAATTTTTTCTGCAATTTTTTAATCTTTAGAGATCTTTACTGTATTTTTTTTTCAGCTTCGAAGCAATTTTTTTTAACATTATTGAAAATGAATCCGGTTTTCATTTCTAACCTAATGTACTAAAATGTGTCCTCTTTTCAGTTAAATTTATTCGAAATTCGCTCAGCAATTTTCGAATTTTTCTGATTTTTTTAATATCATAAGTTTTTTGCTCTCTCTGTGACGGTTTTTTGACTTTGCAAAATCTTTTTTAATCTTAAATAAATTTTACTATTTGCAATTTTTAATAGAGCGTGAAAACGCAGCGTCTATCAGGTCAGCTGCGCGAGTAAATTAAATTATTTTAGCAGATGAAAATGTAATTGTTTTCTATATTGATTAGAATGATATGAAAACGATTTTCACAAAAAAAATTCAAGGTTAATTTATCATTGAATTAAATATTTCATTGCTGGTAAGTGTTTTTGAAAATATAATATTCTTACTGTAAAATTAATTCTTCCTATTAAATATGTCAAATGAAATTTGAAATGATAATGCAATCTTCTCTGCATGTCATAATTTTTTATTTAATGTCAATATTATATTGCGAAGTTTGCTCTAATAGGTTTATTTATAATTATTTTTTCGCTCTATACTATACATTTCGACATTGTAATGTATGATTTCTCCAAAGCTAAATCAAGAGAAACAACTCACTTCTAGAACTTTCATTTTATTTTTAATAGCTATTTTCTTATTAATATTACCAATATGCGATTTGCTTTGTATGTACGATTTTAAAAAGATAAAAAAAGATAAAGCATTATTTTTCTGTTAGAAATTCATACACAAATTTTATGAGCAATGTGATTGATTTTAAGCGTTTGACATATTTTGTGTCAGTAATATCTATTTTAAAAGCATTCTTTACCTGTTGTAACAGGATTTTTTTCTAATATTCAAAACGTGTGTGATTTTTTGAAAGGAAAAACAATGCAGAAGAAATTTTGCAGTGTTACTGTTATTCTTTGTATGAGACTTTCACTTTCAAGGTATTTTATTATTAGTATTATATTAGTAGAATATGATTTATTAATTTAATGTCAAGTTAACTGTTGTTATTTGAAAAAAAAAATATGCAAAAAAAAATAAATAAATAAATAAAATAAAATAAAATAAAATAAATTACGCAATTCCGTTATTTTAAATTCCTTAAATGTAAATGCATTTTATAATACATTTAATGTTATATTTATTCAAATAAATAATATTTACTATATTAATTTACTTATTTTTTAAAAAGTTTGATTAGTGGCTTAAAAAAAATTACATCAAAGGGGCGGCAAAATAAGGCTCGCCTCAGGCGGCGAAATGTCTAGCGCCGGCCCTGCGCATCTTGTATATGAACACATAACTAAATTAACGGAAATAGAGTTAATGTTTTAGAGCTATTATAAAAGAAATTGATAATCACAGTTTAACGTATCACAGTTCCCTTTCAATTTAATATCCGTGGATCAATATTAGATAATTAATATTTTACATAATTCGTGCCAAATACTCCATCCATTCTATATTATTTTTCATGTTAATTGTTAAATGAAAGTATTTAAGAAGGCATTATATGTAAAACTCACGATGTTCTGTTTATTTTCTTACAACACAGGATATTTACAACTATTAAATTACTTTTAAAAATTCATGGGATTCGTGTTTGTGGAATGCCTACTGAATTTTATTGTTTTTGGCTTCCAATTAATCAAATGGTCATAAATATTTACTATTAAAGAAACAACAGTGAAAAAAACAACTTACCTTTTCCTTAACATAATATAATCAGCTGTAAATTAACCATGCGGTTATTTAAGAATAATATATTTTTCTTTTTTTTAAATAATAAATAGCTTTAGTTTTTATTTTGCTCAGTTTATGTAGAACAACTGATGCAACACTGTTTCATTTTGAACTTTTAATTTGCAACAGTTTTAAAATTTCAACAAGGAAACTTCTTTTTCAATTTTGAAAGATTTTCATTTATTTTTAGTCTAAAACATTACTTTATCAAAAACAAAAAGCCCCCCCGTAAAACAAAACCTGACAGCAAACGTGTGATTAAGAAATGCAGAATTGTCCCTTCTCCCCTAAAAAATTAAGCTGCCCCACGTTGGGTACCACTGACCTATATATTTAAAATTAATTTTAATATTATCAATTAATAATAATTCTGCAACAACTATCAAATAGGGATCGCATCTTTGCTATCATATGACCAAAAACTGCAACTAACGGAAATGGTGTTAATCTATCGGAGCTATCGTAAACGAAATTGATTATCGCAGTTTAACGTATCATATTTCACTTTAAATTAAATATCCATGGATAAATATTAGATAATTAATATTTAACATACTTCGTGCCAAATATTTCTTCCGTTCTGTACTATTTTTCAGGTTTACTGTTTCATGAAAGTATTTAAGAAGACATTAAATGTAAAACTCACGATGTTCTGGGTTTTTTTTTTCTTATAACACAAGATATTTACAACTATTTAATTACTTTTAAAAATTTTTGGTATTTGTGTTCTTGGAATGTCTGGTGAATTTTATCTTTTTTTGGCTTCGCATTAATCAGATGGTCATAAATATATTTACTTCAGAAGAAGCAACAGTGATTTTTATTTGATAAAAACAATTAATTTACCATTTCCTTACATAATATAATCAGCCTTAAATTAATCACGCGGTTATTTAAGAATAATATATTTTTCTCGTTTAAAAGATTAAATAGCTTTAGTTTTTATTTTGCTCAATTTATTTAGAACAGTTGACGCATATATATGTGTAATTTATTTTTCGAAAATTTAAACATAAAATTTCCTTCAGTGCTTGTAGTACACAGAAAGAACAGAAATGCAAAGCTCGTTCAATAAATAATTGAAATAATTGTTAAAAATTTTTACAAAATACATTTAAACCCGAAATATTATTGAAAATTTTAAGAAAGAAAACAAAAATTGCGAGCAGGCGAGCTAACTACATTAAAATATTTTTAAAGATTAATCATATAATTATTCCAGCTTTAGTTTTATATTGAACTTTTAATTTGCAATAGTTTTAAAATTTCAATAAGGAAACTTTCTTCTAAATTTTGCAAGATTTTCTTTTATATTTAGTCTAAAACATTACATAATCACCCAACCCCCCTAAAAAAAACCTGACAGCAAACGAATGATTAAGAAATGCAGAATTGCCCCTCCCCCAACACACAAACTAAAAAGTCAAGCTGCTCATGTAATATCAACTGATCTATAAGTTAAAAAATTAATTTTAATATTATCTATTAATAGCAATTCTGCTACAACTATCAAATAGGGATTTTTGACCTCATCTTTGCTATGTATATAAACAAAGAATTAAAATTATCGGAAATTATGTTAATATATCGGAACTATTATAAAATAAATTGATTATAGCAGTTTAACGTATCATATTTCGTTTTAAATTTAACATCCATGGATCAATATTAGATAATTAATACTTAACAATTCGGGCCAAATATTTCGTCCGTTCTGTACCATTTTTCATGTTAACTGTTAAATGCAAGTATTTGAGAAGACATTAAATGTAAAATTCACGATATTCTGTTTTTTCCTTATAGCACAAGCGATTTACAGCTATTAAATTACTTTTAAAAATTTATGGGATTTGTGTTCGTGGAATGCCAAGTGAATTTTATCGTTTTTGGTTCCACATTAATCAAATGGTCATAAATATTTACTTCAAAAGATGCAACAGTGATTGTTATCCGATGGAAACAATTAACTTACCATTTCCTTACATAATATAATCAGCCATAAATTAACCACGCGGTTATTATAGAATAATGTATTTTTCTCGTTTAAAATAATAAATAGCTTTAGTTTTTATTTTGCGCAATTTATTTAGAACTACTGATGCATACATGTGTAATTTAGGTTGTGAAATTTAAATATAAAATTTCTTTCAGTGTTTATAGTATACACAAAAAAAAACAGAAAAACAAAGTTCGTTCAAAAAATAATTGAAATAATTGTTAAAAAAATTACAAAATACATTTAATACTTAATAATTAAGAAAAATATGTTTTTCTCGTTTAAAAGAATAGCTTTAATTTCTATGATAGCTTTAATATTTTAATTAATTTGCAAGAATTGACGCATTATGTTTTAGTTTACGGAAATATAAATATTTTTAGAGTATACATATGCATTGTAAATAAATTAACCCTTTAAGGCTTAACAATTCCGATTTGAAAACTATCGAAAACTATCTTTTAGATGTTAGAATACATCCTTTTAAACATGCAAAAAATAATTTAAAAATTTAGAACGCATTGAAAACAAAACATTTCTTTATGTAAATAGTTTGTCATAGAGATTACCAACATGTAAAAAATTAAGTGTAAAATATATATTGGTTTTCAGTTGTTCTAAAGAAATACAATACTTCTAAAACAACTATAACAAAACGAAAATAAAAAATCAAATTGTGTTTTTTAAAATATGTAATGAGAAATTTCAGTCAAAATACAACGAAATTCATACTAACCCGTTAGTACACGCGCTGGGATAAATCTCACCCCAATTACATTTTTCTTCGGAAAAAAGGATAAATTCTTTAAAACGCTTTTGACCTGCCTTGTACCTTTCAAGGTCAAGGTGTAGAAGGGGTGAGTGAAGGAATGTCTTTTCTTTTAACTTTTTCTTTGCTCGCTAGGAGGGGTAACTTCATTAAAATCTATTTTTTCAAAAGAAAATTTTAAGATTTTTGTGTTTCTGACCTCCTTAAATGAAAGTATGTTTAATCGTGAATATTTTCACACCTCATTTTTACCCAAACGGAAATTATATCGCAAGTTATTGTAAATTTTGCAAATAACCCAGCGCGATTACGCATTTTTTCCCACTTTTTTCATGAACATCGTACTTAGATAAAAAGAATATTTCGATTTAAAAAAAAATTAGTGGCACTCCGGGAGTGCCGATAGAAGTGAAAACTTGATCAGTTACGTTTGTATTTTTTGAATCGTCAAGGAATATTTTATTGTGCAAGAAATACTTTTAAATGAAGGTTTTTTTAATTAATTATTATGAACAATTACTACTAAAAATATGTTACAGTTTTCATTTAATGCGCTATTGTACATGAAAAATAAAGCATTTTACATAAAATCATTGCAATCTACTGCTTAAAATGTAAATTTACAAATACATGAAATATGAAATTTAATTAATTGGTATTCTTCGAAATGAATACCAATGAAACTTATGAATTTTCATCCACAATTTCAACAAGTCATCCATGATCATCATCATCATCATTAGTATTATTATATTCCAGAACTGACACTATAGGTTTATGGTAACTAAAATAGGAGACAAAAAATTTTAATTCGAATCTATTTATATATTTTTTAAAGACTGCATAAATTGTAGTTTTTTATCTCGTTGTGCTAAGATTGTGATCGTCGGACATCGCTAAATCAAATTCTCTATTTAAAAATTCAATTAATTGTCGATTTTTATCATCCGCAAAAATGATGTTGAAATCCTCAGTCTAAATCATTGGCAAATCATCAAATCTCTTTCCAATTTTATCTTCAAGTAATGCAGAAGCGTCTTTAGAATAAATAAATAAATTTTCATACGAACGTTCTCGTATTGCACTTAAAAACTTATCCGGCGAAATATAAACGTCAACTATTGCAATTTGCTGTCCATTTTCAGAGTGGCAACGAAAAATACATATATGACCAATATCTGAAACAATAGTACTAAACATACTGGTGTATCTCGCATGCACGTCCATAAGATTTGTGCAAAATATGCCATTTACATCAGACACGCTTTTATGAATAGCTACTCCTTCGGCTGGACGATCGTGTCTTCTGAAACTTGCAACACAGTTGAATAGTAATGGTATAAATTGTTAAGCTTTAAATACAACTAAAAATTAAAAAAATAAAAGAAAATGGCTGGAAAGTGCAGCACAATCGATGTGCAATATCTTTTTTTCTTTCTTCACATTTTATTTCATCTTGTATAAGTTGTTAAACTTTAAACACAATCAAAAATTTTTAAAAAGTTTGGCAAGTGCAGTATAATCAATGCGCAATGAAATGTTTTTTCTTTCTTAACTTTTTATTCCATTTGGTATCAATTTATGTTGCTACTATTTAAATACAATAAAAAATAAAAAATAAAAGGAAAAAGTGGTTGGAAAGTGCAGCTTAATCGATGCACAATGTCACACTTTTTCTTTCTTAATGTTTTATTCTATCTGGTAACAATATATGTTGTTAAACTTTAAATACAATTAAAATTTTAAAAAAATGGTTGGAAATTGCAGCATAATCGATGTGCAATGTCATGTTTTTTCTTTCTTAACTTTTTTATTCCATCTGGTAACAGTATAAATTGTTAAATTTTAAATACAATCAAATAAAAAAAAATGGAAAGTGCAGCGTAATTGATGTGCAATGTCATATTTTGTTTTTCTTAACTTTTTATTCCATTTGGTATCAATTTATGTTGTTAAGATTTAAATACAATCAAAAATCAAAAAAAATTGACAAAAGTGGTTGGAAAATGCAGCATAATAGATGCACAATGTCACACCTTTTCTTTCTTAACGTTTTATTTCATCTCGTAACAGTATAAATTGTCAAACTTTAAATACAATTAAAATTAAAGAAATTGGTCAGAAAGTGCAGCACAATCGATGTGCAATGTCATGTCTATTCTTTCTTAACTTTTTTTCCATTTAAAACAATATAAGTTGTTAAACTTTAAATGCAATTGAAAATTTAAAAAATAAAAAAAAGTTATTGGAAAGGGCAGCATAATCGATGTGCAATATCATGTTTTTTCTTTAGTAAATGTTTTTTTTCATTTGGTACCATATAAGTATTTAAACTTTAAATACAATCAAAAATTGAAAAAAAAAATGGTTGGAAAGTGCAGCATAATCAATGCGCAATGTCATGTTTTTTCTTTCTTAACTTTTTATTCCATTTGGTATCAATTTATCTTGTTATTATTTAAATACATTGAAAAATTTAAAAAAAATCGAAAACAGTGGTTGGAAAGTGCAGCATAATCGATGCACAATGTCGCATTTTTCTTTCTTAACGTTTTATTCCATTTGGTAACAGTATAAGTTGTTAAACTTTAAATACAATTAAAATTTAAAGAAATTAGTTGGAAAGTGCAGCATAATTGATGTGCAATGTCATGTCTTTTCTTTCTTAACTTTTATTCCATTTGATAACAATATAAGTTGTTAAACTTTAAATGCAATTCAAAATTAAAAAAAACAGCACACTCAAGCACGGTAGAAAGACTGGGAGATACTAGTTCCTCTCCCTTCCCCTCGATCTTACGCTTTTTCGATCAGCATCACGTGACCCTGACGCGAGTTTGGAAGTTTTTACCCATACAAAAAGTGCTCAGCGCCGCTAAAGAAGTTTTCACTTCAAAAATAATAAAAAATTAATTTGAAGGTCTTTTTGTGCTTTCAAAAAAAGTGTTTCGATTGGAAAATTCCCCACATTATGTTGGTATGATAAATAAACGTTGTGCCGCACAGACATCTGAAAAGGCAAAACTTCAAACTCAATTATGTCAAAACACTTTTTTACACACACAGTCAATTAATCGAAATAAAAAAGAATACTGCCCAGTTAAACTGATGACATTGAGCTCACAGGCTACAAATACTAATTGTACAAACCTTATATTTTCAAGGGTTAATTCCGTTCGAAAAAAAATTAAGAAGGGGAAACAGCTCTCCCCTTTCCTCTTTTTTATACTTAATCATTGAACCTCCTATACTATCAAAGACATGCTTTATCATATAAAAAATCTATATCCAAAATTCAGAGCAAGTGAGATAATTCTTAATAAAAACCCATTTAGCATTTATATAATTTAAAAGGAGTTATCCCCCTCTTTTATACTTAACCATTAAACTTTTAAAACTATTCAGAGATTTGAACGAAATCTGAAAATTCTGCTTGAAAAACCCATTTATATAAATTAAGGGGGGGGGGGCATTAGAGCCCCTGTTCCCCCTATTTATACTTATTCAATGAACACCTAATAACAGTCACGGAATCGCCTCATCAGAATGATCCTAATTTAAATTTTGAACGAAAACTTATTTTTGCATGAAAATCCCATTTATATCAACTAAGGGGAGGGGCATCAGCCCCCCGTTCCCCCTCTTATACATATCGAATGAACTCCAAAAACTAATCAGGGAAGCGCCTTGTCAGGATATACCTACATACAAAATTTCAAGTGGATCGGATATTTTTATCACGAGTTATCGCGTTACGCACGAACGCACGAACGTACATACAGAACGGACGGGCACATAAGCTCTCAGGCTATGATAGCCTGTGAGCTAATAAGTAAGTAAATAAATATGCGCTTATGGCGACGTCCTTTGTGAGATGCATGAATTTTGCAGGTGCTTTTATTCAGAAATTATAGAGAACTAGCTGTCCTGCCCGGTGTTGCCCGGGCCCGTGATATTATTCAGTTTTCAAATGTGTTATTTGCTTTCTAAATGACCCTTAAATTAAACTCAAATTTCTATGATTTTATATCTTTAAGTCCATTTTGTCAAAATTTATATTTTTAAAACGGAAAAATCGCGAAAAGATATTGAATTGAAAGCACATGCTGTTTGGTATTTTGTTTTCTATGTAATTTGATTTTTTGGAAACTATGGGAACCGAGAGCGAACGAAACCGCGACGGAACATTCGGGTTTTTACTGAATTCGTAAAAATTTTCACACATTTTATTTTGTAAAAAAAAAAAAAAAAAATCTATCTATACGAAAGTTTTAAAATTTTTGAAAATAATGTAAATCTGGTTTATTGACAGGCTCTAAAAAGATTGTGCTAAAATATAGGCATCTAGTTACTTTTAGCCGGGATGTAATTCGTGTTTGTCGGTGTATTTGAACTGGTTACATCTCATATTATTTTAAACAAATTGCAACACAAATTATGAGAATGTTTTAGCTTTAAAAAAATATTTTCGGTTTGTCAGGACGTATATAGAATTGCGCCCTGCAAAGGTGAAACTGCAATGAAACGATCTGGTTTTTATTGATTTCCTCAAATTTTTCGCACTTTTTATTTTGTAAAAACTATTTTTACTCGTCCGAAAGTTTTAAAAAATTTTAAGAAGGGGTAAATTTGATCTATTTAGATGCTTTTAAAAGTTTGGGCTGAAATATGTACGCTCAGATACTTTTAGCGTAGAAAAATATTCTATTTGTGAGTCACAAAGTACCTCCTTTTGCCGGTGTAATTGAAAGAGTTAAATCTTATATTTTAAAAACCGATTGCATCATAGATTATAAAAATGTTTTTAAGCTTAAAGAATATGTTTTTTGTTTACCGGTACCTATAGGATTGCGTTTTGCTAAGTCAAAACCGCAATGAAAACGATCTGTTTTTTATTGATTTCATCAAATTTTTCGCACATTTTATTTTGCAAAAAATATTTCTATCCGTCCGAACGTGTCGAATTTTTTGCAGGGAGTATAAATTTGGTCTATTGAAAAGATTTTAAAAGATTGAGTTGAAATATGCACGTTAAGATAATTTTAGCATGGAAAAAATACCCTCTCTGCGAGTCCCAAAATGACCTTCTTTTGCCAGTGTATTTGAAAGGGTTAAAATCCAAATATTTTAAAACTAATTACACCATCAGTCAGAAGAAATTTTCAAATTTAAGATCTTCTTTTTGGTTTGTTTATATCTTAAAAATTACGCCCTGGAGGGGCATTGACAAAAGGGAGAAAAATAGTTTTGGAAAAAACGACCATTTTTGAATATTTGTTTTCAAAGGGTTAACTGCAACATTTTTTCGAATTGATTATTGCATTTGAGACCTAAAAATATGATCTTTCGAAATATGTCTCTTAAGTTTAACTACGTTGAGCAGTTTGGTTGATTTGGATTTAAACAAAATGATCCAAAAACAGAAATAAACGGGAGGAAAAGGTTCTTCCCTCCGATTAGATGCGTAATTGAGTTTCTGCGCATGTGCAAACGTTTTCTTTCTCAGAACATTTAAAAAATGACTTTTTGATGAGTTCCGCTTCATAATTAATATCTATGACACTAATCAAAAAATTAAAATTCTGAGCCTCAGGTGCATCAGGAGAGGTATTGAGCTACTGACAAAAAAATTTTGAGCTTCGTACGTGCTGTAGATTTTGCTAGCCATCGCAGACACACACACACACACGCAGACAGAGCGTTTTGTTCTTTTATTAGTATAGATAAGCAATAAGGTACTTGTACCCAATATGGACAGTGCTCTCAATATGGACACCCCTAATATTTTTTAAAGTAACAATTTTGATAAAGAAATCGCCCTACATGTCCGTGAAGAAAAGCAGTTGAAAAGATAATTAAGCCAGGAAAGTACAAAAAAGTGCTTTGTTCGTCATTTACAAAGAAACTTGTTTTATGGTGAGCTGATCGTAAATACAGGAAAATTTAAATTCTTATTAAATATTGTAAAATTACTTTAAATATTGAAAAGTGGAGTGTTTTGGAAAGCTTTTAAAACATATTTTCGATTGCTAATGCATATATTGCTTAAAAAAAGTTTTCTTTATTTATTTATTACAAGATTTAATAAAACTACTCCCGATTCCCAATATTGACACCTTATGTCCACATTGGAAGTACAGCAGCTGAATCTTCAGATTCACAAAAATAGAAAGCTAAGCAAAACCAACTACATTATTTCATAATATTTTGCAGCAACTGAGGTGCTTTGCATCGGTCTTCAAAGAGCCATAAGCGAAAATGACGCCCGTTCTAAAGTGCATGTTCTGAAGATATTTACTGTGCCCTCCCCTCCCCTGAAATACTTTAAGATATATTATTTTTATCCCCTCTCCTCTAAAATTCCATTGAAGAGTGGTTCTTCAATGCACCCTGGGTAGTAGATCAGTAAGGAGCCACCTGTCCATAATAGGGACTGGTGGTTCCTTATATGGATATTTGTAAACATTTTTTGTTTTTATTATTTATATTAAAGTAGTATAGTTACAAGCTGGCTAATTTTAATAACGATAGTCAATAGTCCAGGGATCATGGTCCTATATTTTTGGAGTCCGATCAAGTATACATGGATGTGAAAAACATGAATTTTCCTTAGGGTGTCCATATTAGGCACAGGAACCTTATCATTTTCCCTTTTTTCCGAAGGCAAAGAAACTGCTAAAAATGTTGTGTCAATTTTAGAAACCATGAAAATCCGGGGAAGATCAACAATGAGGAGAAATAATTGTAACTCAAGATGTTATTATCATTTATCAAAAAATTAAAAAAGGTATTCGACTCCAGATTACTTAAGTAACCAAGTCTGCGAATTTCATGTTTTTATATTAAATAATTAATTCGTAAAGGTTTCAAAAATTTTCGCGTTGTTGAGCGTTCTTTTGGATAGATTTCGCGAGAATTACTATCTATTAAATCCTCTCCTATGTTGGAATTTTTTGAAACATTTTTGCAATTCTACGCTTTTTAGAAGCCAAAATCACCACCCACTAATAACATTATCTATCTATCTATCTAATCACTCTTTTATGGACACGGTAGCTTCCAAAATTTTGGACAATTATCTTCCAAACTGATACATAAAATAAAGGGGCATAAAATCTCTAATCAAGCTCGTTAATGGGCAATATCAGGCCAATAGGGAGGAAATAGAGAGGGGTTTTGTGAAAACAGAAAAAACCTTCATAACTAATTAAATATAATGCTTAAGATGTCAGTTTAACGCTATTATTACTGCTAGGAAAGGGCCAAAAATTCATGTATATCAGATTTTTAATAAAAGTAAAAAGTGGATTCCACAAAAGGGGCGAAAAAATAGGGTTTTAAGGAGAAGAGAACATAACTGTGTGAATTCTCAAGATATCAAACCCACTTAAATTTATAACAGATCTTTTCAATATTATCTACAACTTTTATATTGACAAGTTTTTGATAGGACAAACTCTTACCGCAAAAACAAATTAAAATAAATTTGTGTTGAACTAACATGATTGTGATAAAACCAGCTCTTACAGGAACATGAAATTAAAAACTCGCGAAAAGCTGCCAGATAAAATTTTTAAACTCGGTTTTCTCTAATTTTGATTTGTTTTTTGTTGGTGTAATTAGTACTTAATTTTGAAATGTACCTCCGCTTGTAGGCCGAGTCGGAAAGGATTTTTTTTCTTGCGAGAATCTCCTTAAGATAATATTAATAAGTGTAAAATTTCACGTCAAACGTAGCAAATGAGGAACCTTTGTACAATAACAAAGTTTTTAAAATATTCTGATATTGGTGTAATAGTATACACTAGATCGGATACAGTATAGTGGCCGAAAACTTTTGTGTGTTTCTCTAAATACTATCTGCTTTCTATTATACAGGAAGTAACTTGTAGTAAAACCTCCGCAACGTATATCAATTTAATAAAATGTGAAATAGTTTAATAGTACTAAAACATGTCCCAAATAGTGCTTCCACTTGTACTATTGTGTAATGGAGTACTTTTGTGTGGTCCTATAAATGAATAACAAACATTCTTTGCACCACAGATTCTGCAGAATGTTTTAGTATACACTTAATAGATGCATATGGATTTTACTATGTTCGAAAAAGTGTAACAGCATTAAAATGCAATTGAAACTACTTTTTCCCATTGACCGTCATCTAACGGAATGTTCTTGACTGTCCCTGTAATCAAACTATACATCCGATTTTCATAAAATTGAAAATGACTCGACAAAATTATGTAAGAACTCGATGTTTTAAATTTCAAACGATTCGATTGGGTGGTTTTGCTCTGTTATATGCGGACAGACGGACGGATAGAACGACTATAAGTGCTACGTATTTATATAATTACATACGCACCTAAAAATGAAAATGTCTTTGAAATAATTACGTACAAAAAAGATAAAAAAACATCTGACGAGCAGAAGAAAAGAAAACTTTAGTAATATTCTCCTTTTATTACGTTCGTTATATAGAAAAGCTTAAAGATCTTCCTTTCTCTACCTACTCTCCTCCCTCTCTCACTTTTTCTCCCTCATCACTGATATCTTTTTACTCTTATGATTGATCTGAGTTGCAATATGTTTTAATTTTTACCTAACTCTTTTCAAAAATGCCCTTCCTAACTTTAATGAAGATTATTTTCTGTAATTGAAAAAGTTTAGCAATAGAAATTTCTGTTGAAAAAAAAAAAAAAAAAAAAGTCATGGTCTGACTAATATTAACCTTATTTATAGGTTTTTTCTATTTCTAGAATGTCTCAATTTATCTAAAATACTTTTTGAAATTGATTGGAGTTTCTTTGTCATTATTATATGCTTTTAAATCGAACGCATTCATTATGTGAAATTTAATGTGAAGCAATATTTTTAGCAATTAAATAAAAAAAAAATAATAATTTAAAATTTTAACAATATTTTTTAAACATTTAGATTTTGATAATTTTCACAAACATATGTACATTAATATCTGTACAAATTTAAACGAATTTTTTAATTATTATATTTATTAAGTATTATTTAGAATTTTATAAATATGCAAGTCAGAGTACATATGGTTCTAATTTTTGAACAGAAGCTATTTTTTTTAACAGAAATATTATCCTTGTTTAACTGTGATAGTAAGACCATAAGCTTTTAAGGCCAATAATGTTCATTAAACGACTTATAGGTCAAACGACTCAATGTCCTATATATTTTTTGATAATATTTTTTTTATAATACCCCCTTTTATGGAATGAAATTTAGGAAATCCTGATTAGTCTCCTTCAATAACTTCACTGGCTTATAATGCGATGAAAAAAAACTGTTTTCGTCAAGGTTTATCATAGAGAATGCGAGAAATCGTACCGGTTAAGCGGTTATATAAAACTAATAATTCTATTCTGTAATACATCGAAAGTAAAACCCGTATTCACCCTACAAAAGATGCACTCATGCTTCATTAAAATATAAAATACAAATATTACATCAATTTTTTCAACTTGAGATATCTATCTTTGGCAAAGTTTCTGTCTTTAAAGCATCAATTTCGATCAAAATTTTAAAATTCTGTTTTTAAATTATAATACAAAATTTGTCTTTATATTTTTCACGAATTAAAAAAAAATAAAATTGAAAGTTTTTTTAAATATTTCTCAAAAGTGAATTTTTGTAATATGGTGTAGGAAAAGTCGTCCTCAATAAATAATACTTCAATTACTATACAATTTATAAATTATGTTTTAAATATCCCATTTGGTCATCTAAATTAAAGGATAGACAGAAATGAAATGTAATTGATATTTAACGAAAAACTATTAATGCAAGGAATTTTTTCCAGAGAGAAATTTCGCCTTGAATATAACATATCAAATGAAAATCAAACTTTCGAATTGCTTAAAAGGCGCAGATGCCAACCTAGTGAAAAACATTCCATGCCGGGAATCGAACCCGGGCCATCAGTATAGCGCACTGACGTTCTACCGACTAAACCACATGGAACGACACCCAGCAAGGAACTTATCACCATTACTTGTTGGCAAGGCTACAAACGCAGCACAAGATGGAATACAATCCGCGAGCCACCGATCTGGGGCAATCACGAAACTCAAATTTTATCCAGCATCGATTGAATATATTAATGCATGGAATTTTTTCCAGAGAGAAATTTCGCCTTGAATATAACATATCAA
This sequence comes from Maratus speculifer, assembly GCA_964019185.1. NCBI lineage: Eukaryota > Metazoa > Arthropoda > Arachnida > Araneae > Salticidae > Maratus > Maratus speculifer. The sequence goes on along the minus strand of OZ025291.1, from coordinate 412,822,848 downwards.
ATGAAAATCAATCAATGGATAAAATTTGAGTTTCGTGATTGCCCCAGATAGGTGGCTCGCGGATTGTATTCCATCTTGTGCTGCGTTTGTAGCCTTGCCAACAAGTAATGGTGATAAGTTCCTTGCTGGGTGTCGTTCCATGTGGTTTAGTCGGTAGAACGTCAGTGCGCTATACTGATGGCCCGGGTTCGATTCCCGGCATGGAATGTTTTTCACTAGGTTGGCATCTGCGCCTTTTAAGCAATTCGAAAGTTTGATTTTCATTTGATATGCTATATTCAAGGCGAAATTTCTCTCTGGAAAAGATTACATGCATTAATATATTCAATCGATGCTGGATAAAATTTGAGTTTCGTGATTGCCCCAGATCGGTGGCTCGCGGATTGTATTCCATCTTGTGCTGCGTTTGTAGCCTTGCCAACAAGTAATGGTGATAAGTTCCTTGCTGGGTGTCGTTCCATGTGGTTTAGTCGGTAGAACGTCAGTGCGCTATACTGATGGCCCGGGTTCGATTCCCGGCATGGAATGTTTTTCACTAGGTTGGCATCTGCGCCTTTTAAGCAATTCGAAAGTTTGATTTTCATTTGATATGAAAAACTATTAATAGAAATTTGAACAAAAGCGTTAGTTAACATAAATTTCAATCCGTTGATTATTCTCCAAATATTGAAATTAAAATCAACTTTATGGAAATTGAAAAATGATAGAAAAATTAAGTCCCTCTTATGGATTTTTTGAAGGTTCGGGCCGGGTCGGGCCTTGTCACTAACCATTCCGGGCCGAGTTGGACTCGGGCCTTACTTTTTTTCCAGAAGGATCGGGTCGGGCCTTACTTTTTTCCTGAAGGGTCGGGCCTTGTCACTAACCATTCCGGGCCGAGTTGGACTCGGGCCTTACTTTTTTTTCCAGAAGGATCGGGCCGGACCTTACTTTTTTCCTGAAGGATCGGGCCGGGTCGAGCATAACTTATTTTTCAGTACAGTAGACTACCTCAAATCCGCACAGCTTGGGACCAGAGGTTTTGCGGATTTCTGGTCATTGCTTTGTTTACATTTTTTAAAAAATAATTTGAATGCAATTAATAATGAAATCAAAAGTATAATGAATGCATACAATATACTAAAATATTAAAAAAAGTAATAAACTAAAATAATAAAAATTTAGATTTTTTTAAATGATTAAAATACTAAAAGGAAAGGTAAAGTTAATAATCAATAATGTACAATTAAATATTCATTATAAAAGAGGAAATTTTTTTCCTAAATTATTCAATGAAACTTGCCTCATAAAGGTACATTACTAATTCACATCAGGATCATAAAATAATGAAACTTTATTTCAGGTTTATCCAGACTCAATAACTAAATAAGCTTGATTAATACATAAATATATTTGGTAAGATTGTGATTACCAATGATATTATCAATATCTTTATTTTTTCAGAAATAAATTATTCTTTCTTCATGAAAAAACATGAATTCAATAACCTTAACAAAAATTATAAATTAAAAAATGTATGGGATTGATATAAAACTGAAAAAATAAATTTTTGCACCTACATCTGAACTGAATGTTTCATTGTTTACTTCCGTAAAATATGTGCGGATTTTAGAGAGTTGCGGATTTTAGGAGTGCGGATTTGAGGGAGTCTACTGTACTAAGCCGGGACAGATTTCATTTTTCATAGTCTTCACGGACCAAAATATTCAATCTCGGTTGAATTATCCCGTAAGAAAATCATTTTCTCGACGTGGCCAAGTCTGTTCGAAAATCAGTAAAATTTGGCGAGGTCCAAACATTTTTCCAAAAAAATCATACACTTTTAAATCGTCATTATACTACAATTAAACATTAAAATTTATTATTTTTAAAGAAACTTAGATTTCTACGCCTATTATAATAGGGTTAAGTTCATGAAAAAAGAATCTACTAAATAAATCTAAAGAATACCATCTAAACTACCTAACCTACTAAAGAAACCAACTAAAGAATACCAAAATGTTGATAAAGCTTTGTAAAATTGAATCATACCATTTTCCTAAAAGTGCACTTTTCAGATCATGGGAGTCCGGGAAGGAATTAGGCGCGCTGAAATTCGGCATCCTAAAGCATCTTACGCATGCTCAATTGGATTCAAGTCGGGTGTGTTAAGGTGGCTAATCCATTCGAATGATATCAGTTTGCAAGTATTCTGATACCACACATGCTCGATATGGTGAAGCATTGTGTGCCATTAGCAAACACTCTGGGCCAACACCACCCCTAAACAGTCTAAAATGGTGTTCCAATACCTCCGAGTGGATACAGAACCTTCTTGAAATACATGCAGCTCAGTACGGTTATTTTTTATGATTCACCTCAAAACATTAAACAGTCGTCGCTGAAACGGGACATTTCTCGAACAAGGTAAGGCAGATTGCGCGTTCCTTCCTCTTTTCAGATCAAAATGCGTCTAGAATCAATATTCAGACTATAAATGGACTGGTCAGAGTAAACACTATTTAAAAACGGTCTTCTTGCTGGCTCAACTGAACATGAGGACTGCGCCAGTGTAAACAGGTCTCTTTGGTAGCTAAAGAGAGTGGGACACATACTAATAGTTTTATCGGCCACAGTCCACGCTTGTTAAGCTTCGTTAAGTAGTACAATGGCTAATTCGAATTTCTGTGGCAGCCTGGATGTCTGAAATCAAATCTCTTATAGTCGCTTCGCCGTTTCTACCAGCCGATAACAATAGATATCGAATGCAATATTTCTAAAATTTGTGAGTAATATTTTATGTGTCAAAAACTGTCGAACTATAAGTAAAATATTAAAAATTGATATAAAATTAAGCGTAGATTTTAGAAATATTTTAAAAACTAAGAAAAAAAAAGAGACACTCTTTAAGAAGAGACCATCGCAAAAAGGAATTTACAAATACTAATTTCCTGAGGAGATGTTTGGATAAAAGAATGCATTAAACGTTCATAGACTTAACATTAACAAGGGAAATCCGGAAGCTTAGTGACCAGCACCATTAAGAAAACTATCACTTTTTGAAAAAAAATTAGCTTCGACTATTTGTCTACGCTTTCTAAATTTGATCGAACAAATGAATAAATAAATAACTTTCATTTATAGACCAGAGTTAATAAATTTATATTACATTTTCTTTAATGGCACTTACAAGGGAACTGGTGTTTTTCGCTCCTAGTATCGAGATCTGGTACACTTTGTAGCCCTATACATAAAAGTTAGAAAACTAATAAAAATTCTCTGTTAAAATCATATTTTATGTATTTTTTTATTCTTAAAATTTTTTACTGTTGAATTTATATTTGTTTATTTTATGCTAAAAATGAGTTAAGTTGCCAAATACGGCATTACGAATTATTTGTTTCCTTATTTTGGGGCTACGACATTCGGCTAGGGTTGCTGGAAAACTACTTTTGAAAATGTGCAAACTTTTTCCCAGACAAAAATGTGATACAATGTTGTAATTTTTCAAAATCAAATTCGTAGGATTTTGAAAGAATTTGTAATTTTTTTAAAAATATTTTACATTTATTATTAACTAATTTATATTTTAAAATTCTTTTCCTAAAAAAAAGTCAATGGCATTAGTGATCCGATAAGTGGCCTCGAAAACAGAATTTTCAGAAAGTTATGCTGCTGCAATCAGTGGCGTAGCTAGAATGGGTGACACCCGGGGCTGATGTAAATTATGTCTCCCCCAACCATCATGATATCACCCCCCCCCCCCCCAAATCCGTCATATTTTTTCAATTACAATTCTCCGTTATTATAAAAAATCTTATTTACTTTTTGTCCTCTTGCATACAAAAACCACAGGAGCGTCACATCACTCAGCCCATAGTCCGCATAAGCCAATGTGGTGTCTCTATGTAGAAGAAAAGCCTTTCTTTCAAAGTTTGCTTTTCGCTACCCACTCGTTGGATCGCTACCCATTCTATATAAAATTTCACATTCTCAAAGAAAAGAAAATTAACTCGGTTTTGCACTATATATTTTATTCTATTCCGGAATCTTTTTCCAAAATCTTATAAAAGTATGTGTGTATGTGGGAAATGTCATTATTATTTCTTTATTATCATTCACTTCTTTATCATTGTTGTACGTAATTTAACTATAACTGTAACTTATTTTCATTGTTTCAATTTATACTCTTATGTATCTGGCAACGGTCGAAGAGGGAACACGTCATGTGACGTAACATAAAAAAGGGGGCAGTTGTTTTTGTCGGCTCCGATGGGAGAGCTGTGTTATGTGAGGATGCAACCCTTTTGTGTTCTTTAAAAATGTTTTTCTATTCTGAACGACATGCAGAAGCCGCATGTCATGAGTATGCAATCTTGTAGTTATTCTATCTTTTTAAATTGTGTGTGCGTTTTTTTTTATTAAATGTGTTCGTCTTAACAAAAGGCTGAGAGTGATTATTCATTATCCCTAGACGCTGACGCCGACCTACATGTATATTTGCAAATAAAGATTGGGCGTCACCTCTTGGACGGTGGCACACGGGGCGGACCGCCCACTCCGCCCCTCGCTAGCTACGCCACTGGCTGCAAAATCAAAAAATATCACTTTAACAGAAAAATTTTTTCGATTCTAAAACTTCCCAATATAACGGTTTAAAAGGCACTAAGTCTTCATGCTAGATGTAAGCAACACAAAAAGAGGTTCCCTTGTTAGTACTGTTAGTGCATAAACTGTTAATCAGTAGCCATCTGATTAATAATATTCGTCAATACTGCTTCCATTGAATTGTGAATATACTTTTTGTTGAAGATATGTAACAATCCTCTTAAATAAATAAATCACTCAATTCACTAAATATGACATTGATTACACATTACAAAAACATTTTGAATCATCAAAGAATTAAACTGAACAATAAATTAGACAAAAGCATAATCAATTGCTGCAACATTTAACTGAATCCATATGATTTGAAATAACAGCCAATAATCAAGATTTACGAGATTATTTTTAAACGTCATATGTGACTCACATAAAAATCCTGTTTTCATCTAGAAAAGGAACAATAAATGGAGTTCTTTTTTTAAACCTTTTTTTACATTATATTCTGCTATTTAAACGAAAATAAGATGTAACTTTTTGGCGCTATTATAATACAGCTTAATTTCGTAACATGTAATTCTTAAACATATAACATTTTGAACAAAATCAGCCCCATGGGTACCAATTCATTATATCGTTAGTGTGCGCTAAGCTTTATGTCTGAGGAATTACAATTTGAGCACTGCAAATTATTAAATAATATGGAATGATACCAATGGTGGTTAAAATCCACAATAGCAATACTCAAAGAACAATTCACCTAACAAACTTGACAAAGTATATTGGCCAGAAAAAACTATCTTAATCATAATATGTTTGTCAAATACCTGCTGCACAATTGAGGTGGTGTAGTTATGTTTAACTTTTTCACACTTTTCAATCAGATGGAGTTTTATTTACTCATCGATTACCACTACAATCTTACATATGTGTATGTAGTATTTTACTTTACGAATTAAACTTTTCTTGTTTAAATAATTTCTCTTTATAAAATCATTTAGTGTTATATCAAAAAGGCATTAAGCAAAACTGAATAAAAGGTTAGAAGATTATCGAATAATCTTCAGTAAATAAATAAAAAACACCAGATTTCCATCTAGTAATTTATAACAACAGAAAACAACTTTTAATTAACCTCGCAATTAATTCATAGCTAAGTGTGTAAAGAAAAATGCTTAATTAATTACTTTTATTAGATTTAAATCCGTGGTGTACTTCTTTTGCAGTAAATATTTATGAGCCTTTATTAATGTAACGCTTTAGAAATGATAAATTTTATCAGACATTTTTCAAAAACGAACCTTATAAATTTTTAGAGTCATTAAAAAGTTGTAAAACTAGCAGAATAATATAAAATAGAGCATAGTAGATTTTTGTGTCGTTCTACTGTTATTATCCAATAATTAACACGAAAAAAAAAAAAAAAAAAAAAAAAAAAAAAAAAAAAAAGACATTGCAAAACGGCTAATTTGACACAAAGTACGTAAATTATTAATTTCTAATATTGATCCATGGATCCTCAAAATTATATTTTTCATAACAGTTTCAATTTACTAAAACTATTTTAGGTAATTTTAATTTCCTGATCATAGATTGTACTGAAAATGTGGTAAGTAATCAACGTTAGACAATTTCTTTGTAGATAAACACATGACAAATAACATAAAATGGAACCAGCTAAAGTGGCTGGTAGGATTTTCTAATGCAGTTTTAATCTTTAACATAGGTAATTTTAATAAAACTATATTCTAAGGCAGCTAACATATCCCCATATGTTGCAGCTAGGCAAATTTTTATACAATGAGAAAAGAGGGTTTGAATACTTGCATTTAAGTACAAGAAGCAAATGAAGTTAACTGGTGCGTCTAAGAAATATCTCGATGCTTTGTGTAAAAAATTAGTTACTTTCTTTTGCAAATATTTTATGTATACATATATATCTGTCAATCAATCTATATTTAGTTATTATCTCCTGTATCACACACCCCTTCTTTATCTTTACAACGTTCCATGTGAATTTTCCATTGTTTGAAACAGTGCCAGAAGTATTGTGTGAGCTCATCCATAATGCGTGCGCCCTTTTCTTTCACAGCTGCAACCAGGGATGTAGTGGACGGTATACTCGGGTATTCGCCGTATACCTTCTGGAATGTTTAAAGGAGCACCGTATACCTTTTGGAATGGTTAAAGGAGCACCGTATACCTTTTGGAATAGTTAAAGGAGCACCGTATACCCTCTGTTTCTCTTGAAAGCTATAATATGTACACTCTAGGGCAGGGCTGTCCAACGCGGCGCCCGCGGGCGCCATGGCGCCCTTTGGAGATTTTCTTGGCGCCCTCTTGAAGATCTCGTGTTTTTAAACATTTTAGAAGTAAAACTCCATTATAAAGAATGCTTTCATTAAAATCATTAATATTTTATCAGCGATATTTTTAAAATCTGAAGCAGTTTTCTGAAGTTGAGAGACGTTTAATTTGAAGGATATAGAGGCTCAATTTTTCTTTCTTGACTTTTGAAATTTCAGAGGGTTTTTTTTCTTTCTTCTTTTTTTTCTATAATTTTGCTTAGAAAAAAACAATAAACAGCTCAGAATGATTTCCATCTACTAAAGTACTTCCAGATTATCCCTCTTAAACCACCCACATGGTTTGGTCACTATCATGTTTTTCTTTTCTGCTTTTCTACATTTCATAAAACGAATCCACGCTTTCTAAATAAAGCAAACCGTTTTTCTACTGTCTAAAAGAAACCTATATCTCTGGTATCTCTGATTTTCATATTTATTTATTTATTATTATTGTTATTATAGACGCGATTAACCCCTTGAGGGGCAAAGCACTTCTGCTACTAAAATGTTAAAATGATTGATTGACACCGGTATTTATAAACAATTTTATATGAAACAAAGTAAAAGCTTGTCTTCGAGAATATCATATGAAACAAAAGTCAATTCTTAAATTTTGGTGTGAATGCGGCATTTGGGAATTAAAATTAAGTGGTATATAACATATACCGGTGCCCTTCAAGGGGTTAAAGTTTCTGGCTCCTTACCCAACAAATATTTTTGATATAGTCTTCTGATAAAAAAAAAATGTATAATTTGAAATTTAATACGCGTAACTCCATAACTGTAGGGATCTTTTGTTTACCTCTGTACGATTCATTTGCATTATGTGAAGACGTCCGCGTATACTAACACTATGCGATAATATTGCCACATGTTTTTAGTCACGTAAATATTGGCGCCCTTCGTTTAGTGCCAAGAGCCAAGATGCGCCCCTGGTTACTGAAAGGTTGGACAGGCCTGCTCTAGGGTATACGCTCAGCCTATAGCGTATACCCTCTGCTTAGAGCGGATACCGTCTGTATTTTTTAGACTATAAAACTGGCTACAACGGTCTGAAATCTGTTTTATTTTTATGCATCGAAGACATATAAAAGTCACATGGTGCCAAGTCATGCAAATAAGGTTGATGGTCCAACATTGGTATGTTATACTTGGCTAAAAACGTCTTGACAGACAGTGCAGTGTGAGCTGATGCGTTGTCTTGATGAACCACCCGTGACTTGCTCTTCCACAGTTCGAGTCATAATCTGTTATTGTTTTTTTACAGAGTTGAGAAATGACCTAAAAGTATTAATGTTGATTAGGAATATACGCTTTAGGAAACCAGTGAAAATTCACAATTCCCAGAATTTCGAAAATTCATCCCCTGTTGAAACGCTCAAACAGCTCAAAAATTAGAGCACGTATTAAACATTTATCGCCGTATATGTCTCTTAACAAATAATGAGCAGATTTTTCAAGTTTAAAAAGAAATTTGACTTAATTCGTTGCCTTTTTAAAACACTCAACATTTTCCGAACAAAATACTGAATCAGGGTTCAGAATAAATGAAGGTTCCGGTCAGACATATTGTAATACAGCCAATTGAAAATCAGTAATCTACACAAAAGGCTTTGCGCTACACAATTATTGCTCCTACGAATTTGACGCATGCACACTCACACTTTTTCTGTAAACACATTAGTATCGTTATTTAATAGCCACACCTCTTGTATATATATATATATACATTTGCTATTATGTAACTCAAATTAAATTTACTGACAAAGCAGTTTAGAAATATAAGAAAATGCAACGTGAAAATATTAATTAATAAAAACAGCGCTAAAGTAATACGGGGGTTAAAAACAGCGCCACATGCTGTCAAAATAATTTCTCGTCAGACCGCCATGCAGTGATTTTACGAGCAAGTATGCTCTGATTTTTAACGTGAACTACGCGCTTGCCACGAAATAAAATAGTACTTCACTTGCTCCACTACATTGAATGAAAGTTCTATTTTTCTATATGCAGACACAATTTGCAATTATAAATAATAAAGCAAAAATTACAAAAAAAAAAAAAAAAAAAAATACCGCGAACAAAAAATTTTAAATAAATTATTGTCGTCACTTAATTATGTTTAATGACTAAACTTGAAAAAGAAATCAAAATTCAAATATTTTCTAAACATTTAAATATTTCCATATAATCTGTATTAAAACAAAATTTGAGTGAAAATAAAAGTTTTTTAAATATCTAAATGTGAAATTTCCTTGCACATATGTTTGGCGCAGTATGTCTGTTAAAAAAAAAAAAAAAAAAAAAAAAAAAAAAAAAAAAATCCTTGAACAGATGCACACATATATGGTGATTCACGATGAATTATAATGACGAAATGAATCGATGATGATAGAAAAATATTTAAATTAATTAAACAATTAAATTACAAAAAAAAAAAAAAAAAAAAAAATGAACAAATCAAACATAGTTTTTAGATATGCTCTTGATTTTATGCGAGGTTGTATAAAAATTAGAAATGAAAAATTTATTTTTTCGATATGGACAATTTTTCCTATAATTTTTATTTCGCAAAATGTTGCTTTCCGTCTGAGAAGGGCTTCAAGAAAACCTTTATTCTTTTACTACTAAAACTTACCGAGTTATGATATTAAAAATATTTTACTTACACTATATCTCTATTTTTTAGAAATAAAATTTTGGAAAAAGTGCGCTCTATACAGAGATAAATACGGTATCTCACAAATATCACGATACTTCTTTAACCAAGCACTACCACATTAATTTTATCCCTTATACTGAAACTGCGTTGTAAAATTACTGAATAATGGTAACACCTTTGAAAACAGTTCAGTAGAAGTTCTGCTCTTTACCCATAATCGGGGTTCAATTTGTACAATAAATGTAAAAATCTTATTTTTAATGCATAAAAGAGTTGATGACTAATGAATAATCTTAACAAGCTTAATCCATATCATTACAATTGCTTCAACAACGGTTTCTTTAGGATGCTTTAATTATTAATAACACGATGTTGTTCTCGTGTTGAAAACAATAAACAACTCAGCAATTTATATTTCCGCTTTACAGCGAAGAAAATCAATTCTTAGGTAATTAACTCCAGTAAATTAGATCTAATATTATTTAACATTTGTTTAATTTAACTCTCTACTTAGTTCAGGGAATTAATAAGAACAATTTTCTATGAAACAAAATTATATTTCAACGTCAACAAAATGTTAAATTAGCAGCTGCATAGAAACTCTAATTATGTCCATCCATTAAATGTTAAGTTAGCATAATTATTTTGTGGTATGCAATTTTGACGAATTGACCACAAAATATTTTCTATTATATATATTGTATGTCATATGCACTTTCGAAAATTACTTTCTCCTACGCGCCATCTTTATTGTCTTTTTCTTTACATTAGCCACATTTCGGCTAAATTAATTGCTAAGTGGACGTCAAGCTGAGAAATGTTTTCTGTTCTAAAAACAATGTTCTAGAAATATCTGACAAATAATCTTCCGGGGTATAGATAATATGCAAAGAACTGTACATCAGTTGTTCATAAGATTATGTAAGATAAGTTAGATCAGGCAGAGTTGCTAGAAGATTATGATATAGAGCTTATTTCACAGCTGTATGGAAGATAAGGGTGTATGCATTGCAAGCTGAAAATGATTTTTCTTTTCGATTAATAAAAACAGGCAAATCTTCTTACAATGTGTTTAACTCTTGATATTTTTTGTAGATAAGAAAGATAAAATTAATCAAAAGATGTAAAAATAATAAAATGAAGTCGGAAACAAAAAAAAAGTGCGAATTGGTAACAAATTAAAAGTCGATAATAAATAAGGACAAATGAAGATTAGATTATGCAATATTTTCCATTGCTATTAGATTATTGCTATTATTAGATTATTGCTATTAGATTATTGCTATTATTAGATTATTGCTATTAGATTATTGCCATTGCTATTAGATTATAAATATCTCTTTTTCACACAATGTAATAATATATCTAAAAAATCAATTAAAAAAACCCCACATAACGCAGTATCAGTATAAATCGATTTTAAGCAATTAATATCACAGCCGGTTCTGAATGTGAATTTTTTCACATTACCCTGTATATAATCAATGTAATTTATATGCAACACGCAATGCACTAGAAAGAGTTGATATTAAAGCGCTATGGGTGCCTCAGCTCCTAAAATATTTTGAACCCCCCCCCCCCCCCCTGCCCCTGGAAAAGATTCCAAGGTAACTCAATGAATTTCTGTTCCGAAAATCCGAATTGAATTCTGTTCAAAACTCTAATTTAGTTTTGAAGACCTTTCACAGTTTTGCAGAAATAATAAGTTGTATCTGAAATAAGTGTTTCAGCACTCCCTCATCCTATTTGTACATATGAAGTTAAAATGATGCTTAATTTTGCACCAGTTATACAGACAAAATTTTCTTCATCATATAATTTTCTTAGCATGAATGAAGTTATTTAAACAGTTTAATAAGAAACATATAGATACAACGTTAATGTGCACTAATTTATCTTTTTGCACCAGAGAAAGAGTAAAAAAACATGAGCCCCCCCCCCCCCTATTACTGTTCACTTTTAGCTACAGTCTTGTCATTAATTAATGTCTTATAACACAATTATTGTAATTTTAGTAGAGTTATAGCACAGACACGCGCATAGAAGTCAGAGCGAAGTCATCTAGAAAGTATTAAAAGGGGCACCAAAAGAGTAACACATTAAGAAGTTAAAATATTTTATGAAATGGAGATAAAAGAAACTAATCCGAAAGAAAATTTCTTAAACCATTAGTTTTAGAGACACCAATTGCAAAAATGGCTTCAAATCATACATGTCTTTTATCACATGAAAACTCATTTAGGTCAAATAAGTTAATTTTAAGTTATGAAATTTAAATGTTTATACTGTTTTTTCCTATAATTTATATTTCGAAAAATTTTCTCTACAATCTCATAAGTAAAACAGTAAACGTGTCATTTTACTGCGATCAAAACTTATTGAATTGTGACACTGTCACATTTTATGAATTTTTAGCGTTTTAATTCTTTGAAAATGAATGTTACTTTTTACTTTAAGTCCAGAAAATGCAGGAATATTAAAATCAAAGTTTCACATCTCGTTAAATTTTGGTGGATGCAATTTTACTGTTTTACTTGTAAGTATATGGAGAAAATGTTTCTAATTATAATTTATAGGATCATGAGACAATATAAAATTTAAATTTTGTAACTAAGAAAAAAAAAAACTATTTTTAAAGAAATTTTTGAACTATCACACTTTGAAATTAAACAACACACAATAAAAAAGTTATTTAAAGATTTATATTATACATAAAAATTCTGTGTTGTGTATAATATACAAATAAAAATTTAGAATTTTTATTTCATTAAAAATCATTGAATTTTTAACTTTTCCATATACTAATACTTATAAAAAAATTTCATGAACTAAAACCCTTTTTTAACTGAAATTATCGTTTAAAAAATTGGGCCCGGTCTATGGATATTGTAGAATTTTTCTTTTTATTTTACAAAGATAATATTATATTTTGTTTTGATCATCTTCGAAGCAGGGTACACTGTGATTTTAACTAGAAATAATGTTACATTTTATACATAATATTTATAAATAATTCCCAAATTTCCATTATTTTAAAAAAGTTTTACTAGTTCATATTTTTATTTCAAACAATTTCATTTTGATACATTCTTTTATTTTAAAACTGTTGCATTTTTTCACGTTATTGGAAGAAATAGATTAAATATATAAATCTCGGAAACAAATATTTTTGCACCGGTACAGTTTTCTTATGGGATTTCTTTGTTTATTAGAGGCAATTTTGAGATCTACTGATATTTAATGAAATTTCATGAAAATCCTTCCAAATGATAAATATTTTATTTATTTTCTAAGCAATATGTTATTTCTTGCACTAAATTTTTATCAACGTTATTTTGAAAAAAAAAAAAAATCCTCCAAAATAAAATAACAATAAAGCCATTGAAACGTTTTCCAATCAGACTTCCAATACTACCATAATAACATTTATGTCTTATTTATGCCTTATGGTAAATCATTTTTACATGAAACGGTAAAGAAAAGTGCAAACATAAAAAATTTCAGAATTTTCTCTTTATATAATCCTTATTTAATAAAAATAAATCATTAAAACAAATCTCATAAATATCACGACAAAATAATACAAGTGTATCAATCTTTGATAAATTTGGTTTTTTCAATTTTTAAATATTTAGAAATATTAATGCGGTTCAAAATTCTAGTTTTGATTCTTGTTGTTTGTTCACTTATTCTTAACAATTCAAAAAAAGTGCATCCCTCCACCCCCCCCCCCAAAAAAAAAATGCAACAAAAACAAAATTGCAAACAAAAGCAATAATCTGGCAAATGCAATTTTTAAACAAATGCGTAACGATTTAGATAAACCATTATGAGGGATATTTCTATTCCTTTTAGCATAAGAAAGAAAATAAATATATACATTTACTTATCAGTATAAATATAGTAAAATATATACAAAAAATGGAAAATAAAATTCAACTTCTGATTGGTAAGTTTTTGTGCACTGTTTTCAAATTACATAGTATTTAATTCAGCTAAAAATGTTTGATTCAAATATGAGAAGAAACACAACTGTGGTACAACAGGATACAATTAGTGGTATAACATGAAGACTGACAGCACAACATGAAGATTGATACAACATGAAGAATGACAGTACAGTATAAAGACTGATACAACATGAAGACTGATAGAAATTATTGCACTCATAGTAAACTGTGAATGCTGCCTATCGTTGAAAAATTTTGGTATAAACATATATTACATTAGAGATTTGCACGGGCCGAATTTTCCAGGCACTGGTCCGTTTCGATCCACAGAAAAAAAAATTCGGCCCGGCCCGACCCGAACAAAACAATATTGGCCCGACCCGGCCCGTTATAAAAGTTAAAATTTCAGTCAAAACCCGGCCTGGATCCGATATAATAGCTAAAAACACCGGCCAAGTCCGACCCGGCCCGAAAAAAGTTAAAATTTAAGCCCGAAACCGGCCCGGCCCGAGTGAATTTCTACAGTACATAGATTTTTACAATTACGAAAGAGTTCTGAACAAAAATACTTATATTAATTTTTTTTTCATGTTTATAATCTTTATTTATAGAGAAAGGCTGCGATATTCAGGTTTTTATTGAACCTCTGTTTGTTGTATGTAAATGTTTCAGTTATCATTAATATTATTGATCCATATTCTTTGTAATGGAAGCATAAAAATCTAAAAAATGGTATATGGTAAAAGTAAAATCGTCTAAGACGGAATCGCATTGGAAAGAAAACAATACGTTTTAGACACGTTCCCTTCTTAGCAGCTCTAAATGTATAATATATTTATTTTCTCGCGTATTATTGTATTCATTTTGCATGGATGAACAGTTCAAAAAAAATTTCAAAGTAATTTCCAGTTTTCAGTTTGAAAGATTTCGTCATAAGAAGGTTCTTCTTTCATGCGTTTGACTCTATTTTAATAATCTTAGAAATCTACGATACTTTAAAAATAATAAATTTTAGTGTTTCATTTTAGAATAATGGCGATTTAAAAGTATTTTCCTTTTTTGCAAAAATTTTTGACCAAGCTAAATTTTACTGATTTTTAAACAGACTTGGGCACATCGAGAAAATGATTTTTCATACTGGGTGATTCAACCGGGTCTGAATATTTTGGTCCGTGAAGACTAGAGATAATGAAATTAGTCCCGGCTTCTTACAGAAAAAATAAGTTAGACTCTGCCCGGCCTGATCCTTCAGGGAAAAAGTAACACCGGAGCCCGGACCGCCCTGAATGCTGTTAATGGTAGTCGGCCCGAGGAGATTTCTATATGATTTATTACTGAATTTATTATTTATTTGCCGCGGTTTCTCAATTGGTGCATTGCGATTAGTTGATCGTAGAAAATACATCAGAAGTCTTAATGCTTGGAATTATTGTTCAAATATCCTATCCTTATTTACGCCTTAGGCCAAATTACCTAACTGTATGCCTGAGCCTGTTAAAGATTGGCCGAGTTGGCAATCAAAACTCATTGAGTTATGTTATTAGTAATCCTTGAAATAGGACCGTAACGAAGGGGGTGCTAGTTACGGCTGAACCCCCCACCCCCTAAACATTTTAAGCCTTTCCTGGAAAAGGTTCAAAGGAATTCTAAATGAATTTATGTTCCGAAAATCCAAATGAAATTTTGTTCAAAAATCTAATTTAATTTTGAGGTTGAGGCTCTTTAACAGTTGTTTTGCAGAAATATTAAATTATAACTAAAATGAGTATTTCAACATTCGCTCATCTTATTTGCACATATGAAGCTAACATGATGTTTAATATTGCACTTATTATGCACTCGAATTTTTCATCATCCTATTCTTTTCGTAGCATAAAATAAAGTTATTATGACAGTTTAATAGTGTGAATATGCACTAAATTATCTTTTTATGTCAGAGAGAGAGAGAGAGAGAGAGAGAGAAAATATGAGCCTACCGTACATTTTCTTGATCTCCCCCCAACCCTATTGTTCATTTCTGTCTACGACCCTGCCGTAAAATTCCAGAGCTTTCCCGAAGCAAATATCTTTTGTCAGTTTTTATTGCCGGTAAATAACAGATTTTAATAATATTCAAAGTATCATAACTTGGTAAATTTTGAACAAACAAAAATAAAATTTTTACTGTTGTACTTGTCAAAGAAAGAAGATTTTTCCTAGAAATGTGACTTATAAAATCTAGGGACCATATGAAAATACTAAAGATGTAACTTTCTGAAAATTAGTGGCAGGACTACTTCACTACCGTAATATTAATTCCTGCTTTTTGTTGAACATTGTCTCCGTATCTCTATTAAATAAAAAATTAAAATGCGTTTTAATATTATTAGAACACTTTATAGAGTGATCTCTCACTTAAAAGAATCTCCCAATAATACAGCTATTTTTTTTTCAAGTCCCGACAATACCTTATGTGAAATAAACTCAGATATACGATATTTTCTCTTATTTATAACCAAAATTAATAAATACCGTCATTTATTGTATGGTATAAGAATGGAGCCCGACATGGGCTCGGGATCGATTCTTATACTAGTCTTTGGGCTCGGGCTCATTCTTTCTGAAATTGACGATTTTATTCATTCTCGTACATTATAAAAAAAATGTGCTTGTAATAAAAATGTGATAAAAATGTAATAAAAAAATTACATCTAATTTTACTGCAATTTTTATGACAAAAACTGTTGGCAACATTGCTGCCAGCACTTTTTGCCGTGAATTTAACGGATCTTTTCTACGGTGTATAGACGAAGAACTTTTTTCTTAAATTATTTATTCCAGTTCAAGCCATTTTAATGCGATTTTGATCAAAATTAAGGAAAAATAGAAATTTTGTTTTTTTTCTTTTTTGTAGTATTAGAAGGCTATTTTAAAAGAAAATTTGTGGTACAGTAAAACCTCCGTAACGGACACTTCCAAATAGCGGACACCTCTATTTAACGGATAATTTTCTAATACCCACTCCCAAAACTTAAATTTTTCTATGTTTAAACTCTGAATAACGGACATTCCGAATAGCGGACACTATTTTCGGCGATAAAGAGTGAAAAATTATTTTTAACGAGAAGAAAATGGAAAAAAAAATGTAAAAAGAATTTAAAATTTATTGGGAAAATATGTCACAAATTTTGAGATCACAGATATAAATGTAGAGGATGGGGGAAAGTCTTCCCCCCACACACACACATGCAGTGCTGAATTCCGGATGTTGCCCGGGAGGAACATCTCCCAAAGCATTCGAAATGTTCCCAAAGATAGTTTTGAGATTTTATGTTTTTAATGCTCAAAAAGTGCACCTCACCCTTTCCCGCCCGGAACTCTATAATGTCCAATAACGTCACATTAAAAAACAAATTACATGTAATCGCAAACAAAAGTAAACTTTTGTAACAGTTTTTTTCATAAGAGTGTATTAGACAGTGGATGAAGTTGTACACAATTTTATCTCAGTTTTATTACTTAAAAAACGATTTTAATTTCTGTTTAATCATATAATATAAATTTTATATAAAAAACAATTAATAAAACATTATTTCTTAGTGATAATTGAATCTCTGAAATTTTCCCAATAGCGGACACCTCCGAATAGCTGGAAATTTCAGCTTTCCCGAGGTGTCCGTTATTTAGAGATTTTACTGTATTTGTTTATTTATGTCTAGCACAGAGGGCAACGAGAATGCTGATTTTTATATGGCGCCATTAAGATAATGTTTAATTCGAACGTCTATTTATTACTATTTTTTTAGATATAATGGGAAATGAATATTTTCTTTTGTTTCTAGTCAAGCTGCATTAGCTTAAGGTTTGCAAATTTTTAGACTTGTCTCGTGTGCGAGTTATAATAATTTTTTATATGAAAACATTAATTTTATATGAAAACAACATTAAAAGTATCGGATCTTTCAGACAACGGTATTATTTTTTTTAAATGTAAACTGATTTTTAGGAACACGAGTAGTACAAAAGATTGTTTTGAGGAAGGAATCAATTATAATTTAAGATATACTGTCGACTCTCGTTAATTCGAAATCGGATAATTCGTATCATCGCTTAATTCGTACTAAACATGAAGTCTCGAAATTTTCAATGGCAGAATAACGTTAAAAATTTTCATTAATTCGAACTCATTTTCTCTTGACTTCGTTTAATTCGAACTAACGAGAATTCCGATTTTTCATTTTTCTTTTCTTTCTCACGGATTTCAGATCATTTAAATAACTTTCTTTCTTTGATTTTTGTGAAAATTGTTCCGAACGAGTATATAACATATAATCCAATGTGTTTGATATCCACATTTTTAGTGCCCCGTCTGTCCCTCAGTGACGCTTTAAATTTTTCTTCCATTGTGCTTGTTTCTAATCTTTTAATTAGTTTATGTATTTATACATTCTAATTTAATATTAAGTCATATTCTAATGATAACAGACGATATGAATTAAAAAAACGCTATAACATTAATTCCTTTGTAATATACCATATTAAGCATGTTTTCCTCTCATACTTTTCATAATTCGAACTTCGGATAATTCGAACTTCGGATAATTCGAACATTTCTTGTGGTCTCGACGAGTTCGAATTAATGAGAGCCGGTTGTATTTACCTCCGTGTAATCGTAGCAATTTATAAATCGTTAATTCATACCCTCTTTTTTATTGTATTAATTAATTATAGATTTTAAGTAAATATGTAAGGTTTGATTTTCAAAAGATAAATCGATAGTCACGTTGAAAGAATTAAAATGTCGTTAGTGTCAGTATTAGACAAGTTTCCGATAAATCTTTAACCTTATACAAATCAAAAGAAAGCAATCTACATATTATGCGACAGAAGAAAGATAAATTCTCATTTTCTTCCAACAAGAAAAGTTATGTCTCATGACCATAAAAGCTGAATTCAGATTGAAAAAATCCAAAAAATGTTTGTTTATCAGGAAAATGATAATAAGTAACTTTGTGTCTTAAAATATAGCCTTTTTTATAACTTTATCAATTTTCGTTAAGAATTCACAATTTTTTTTAATTTCAAAATTATAACATTATAAAATTGATATCAATATCTGATAAAATGGAAACTATTTCTTGCTTTTTAAAAATAAAATTAAAGTTAGATTCATTAAAGTTAAATAAATATAGTATATGTTTTTTTAATCCATTTAACCAATTATTTTTTAAGATTTTAATCGTGCAATAAAACTTCGGAAAACAAAAATTGTCTATAAGTATTACATAAAGAAAAAAAAAATCATTGTCACTACGGAAGGAACATAACAAAATTATATCTGCTTGTAAAGAAATCCGTCTTAAACGGATTTTTTTCTGATTTCTCGCGATTCTTTTCATACAGGTTTAACTGTATTTTTCATGAGCTTTAAAAAATACATTTAGAAAGAAACTGATAATAGCAGAGAAAAGGTACTATTACGTCTTAAAGTTGAAATATTGTGATTTTACCAATAGTTAAATTGAATTTTTATAAACTTATTATTATTATGATTTTTTGTATAAATCATAAGTTTTCGTATTTTATCAGTTTGTATACTTAAGGTCCCTGTCCTCGCTCGAGGAAACGCTCGCTAGCTAATGCTATTCCTATGGGGAAGCATTTTTCTAATAACTCTTTCGCATTTTGACATTTTTGAATAATTTTTTTGCATTGGATAGCTGAGGTGCATGCCGACAGCGCACCTTTTTTACTTTTTCGATTTTGGTTGCAGATATATTTTTTAAAAAGCACTTTCAGTTTCGAAACCGGTTTTGGAAGTGAAACTAGCTTTGTAAAAAATTCTGCAACCGAAATCGAAAAAGTAAAAAAGGTGCACTGTTGGCATGCAAATCAGCTATCCAATGCAAAAAAAAAAAAAAAAAAAAAAAAAAAAAAAAAAAAAAAAAATTATCTAAAAATATGAAAATGCGAAAGAGTTATTAGAAAAATGCTTCCCGATAGGAATAGCATTAGCTCGCGAGCGTTTCCTCGAGCGAGGACAGGGGCCTTAAGTAATTACGAGGATTGGATGAAAAGTCCCAGGCCCAACACAAAAATTGAACCACAAGGGTCAGTTATACGACAACATTGCATAGTACTATAACTGACTACCTAAAACCCACAGTTTCAAATCAATAGTTTGTTATTTGTTGGATTGATACCATTTAAATCAGGACTAGTTTAGAGTTTTTACGAAAATGGAAGACTTGGAAAAATAAGTGGTATTGAAATTCTTCCATTTGAAGGGTTTAACGCCTAAAGAAATCAAGAACTAAACGGGCATCACACTGACAAGGAAGGTCTCCATTGGTGGCATACTCAGAATCTTTTGAAAAAAATACGAATTAAACTACTCATGTAGATAATAAAAGATCAGTGAAAATTAGCGGCGGAATTACATTATTAGATATGTAAAAAAATAAAGTAGTTTGGAATAATTGGCGTGAAAAGCTGAAAGCGACGCGGGATTTGGCGAGCAGTGCATTTCCTCGCCAAAAGCAGACGATTTTAACGAATCTGAAAATTGATTTTAATCGACTTCACTGTTAAAAATCTGCAGCATGTACTGCAACGTCACTCCACTACTTTTATAGAATATCTCTCTTTTGACCAATGAGAATGCTCCATAGCACAGTGAATTGATCGTGTCATACACTGTTAAAAATCAGCTGCATTTTATTGCAACGCACTCCACCGCTTGTATATAATATCTCTATTCCAACCAATGAGAAAGCTCCATTTCACGGCCAAGTAACCGTTTTCTATACAAGCAAGGGAGTGCGTTGCAACAAAATGCAGCAGATTTTTAACAGTGTATTTTTCAATTTGGAACAATTTTATTCAATTTAAATTGTGTTTTAAATGATAAAATATGTTAATTTCATTTTGTTACAAGTACATATAAACGTATATGACAAAATTACACTTAAAGTAAAGTAAAAATGCAAAACTAAATTTATTTAAATAAATTGAACATAGAAAGTTTTTTTCTTTAAAAAGTATTCGAAGCGTAAAAGCGTATTTTTCAAAATTTCGTTTTTTCGCCAACCGGAGATAAATCGCCAAATAAACGAAACTTTTATTATTTTTTTACGGACGTTATAAGGAGGTTCCGCCGAAATTTTTTTTATAAACATATATAACTATATGAGAAGAACATTCTGTAATTTTTTCAGATTTTTCTGAGTATGCCCGTATGGAGACCTTCCTTGTGAGTGACTCTGTCTCATCATATTCAAGGGTTAAAACGTGGATTGCAGAGTTTAAAATGGGGCGGACGAGCGGGAATGCTGAGCTTCACCTTTGACGTCCTGTGAAAGTGACAACTCCTGAATTTTTTTTTTTTTAAATCCATCGAATAATTCTGGAAGTCCGCAGCTTAACCCTTTATCTACCGACAGTACTTATAAGTACCATTAAAATTACTTATTATAAAATTCTTTTAATATGTCAGTTAGTTGTAATGCTGTTTAGAATGTGTTACAGATACATTGCTTTATCTTGTTTCAAAAGCCTTATGGGTTACACAAAAGAAAAATATTTTTAAATGGGTGATTTCTTTTGCCTTTGTATCTTTTCAGCTTTCTTGGTGCTGAGGGAGGAGGATGAGGATTTTTCATTTCGGAAATATTTCTATAT
This sequence comes from Maratus speculifer, assembly GCA_964019185.1. Lineage (NCBI taxonomy): Eukaryota > Metazoa > Arthropoda > Arachnida > Araneae > Salticidae > Maratus > Maratus speculifer. Next base: position 412,801,645 of record OZ025291.1, on the reverse strand, counting down.
TTATGTTGTAAGAGCATCCTATTTGTACATTTTATAATTCTAGAAAATACTAAGAAAACAATTTAAAATAAAAGATTTGAGTGGGGTTATAAATATTGCACAAAATCCCCGCAAATTCAAATTTAATTAATACTTCTAAATCCTTCAATCCTTCTAAAATCCTTCAAATATTTATTAAACGATTATGAAAATCTTTTAATTTAGTTTAAAACAATTTGAGTAAAATGCTTTAGAATGTGAAATTTCCATGAATTCATAATGCGGTAGATAACGGGTTAAAGCTGTTTGAGATAGCAGACTCTTTAAAATTATTGAAACAACGTGCAGATATTTTGTACTTATATTTTAGTCTTCCACAAGGTCTGTGTGAGGTGGGTGCTGCGTATGTTAACACCTGACCAAATCTTGCATCGGAAAACCATTTCAAGAAAAAATTTGGAGCTCTATCATAAAAATCCCAAAGAATTTATGAAACGGCTTATAAGTATGGATAAAACTTGGATTCATCAGTACACTCCTCACAATAAATTACAGCCAAAACAGTGAATTACGACGAATGAGCCAGTTCCAAAAAAAGCGAAGTTAACTTTGTCAGCTAATAAGGTCATGGTGGCTGTTTTCTGGGATGCAAAGGGAAATATTTATATAAATTATTTCGAAAAGGATAAAAGTATCACTGGGGAGTACTACGCAAGTTTACTGCAAAATTTGAGCGATCAGGTAAAGAAAAAACGACATAATTTGGCGAAAAAAAAATCTTGTTTCAACAAGACAATGTTCCAGCACATTTGCCAGTCATTGCAACGGGAAAAATCTACAAATTAAGGCTCGAATTGCTTAAACAACCACTTTATTCGTGAAATTTAACACCCAGTGTTGCCACCTATTTCCAAACTCAAAAAAAATTCTTGCTGAATGAAGATTTCAGAGCAACGAAGGGGATTATTGATGCTGTAGACAACAGTTTTTAAGAGCGCGACGAATCGCAATATACAGATGATTTAATTAAATTAGAACACCGATATGGTGAAGTTATTAGCCTTTCTGAAATTTATGTTGAGAAATAAATAAATAAATGTTGTCTTCTTTGTCGGGTCCAGGACTTTTCAGCCGACCCTCGTATGGTACCAAACTGCGAAAAATGATAGTGCAAGCCAAATATATACACTACTTTATTTACTATATTTTTATTCTGGTGTAGTTTCATTAAACTTATTAAGGGCACATGGAAGATAAAATAGTTCACATTTTTCAGTTTACTATTGGCCTAAAATATAAAACTAGATTATATTACATTTTTAACCCAATCCAACTGATTGGTAAATTTTTCATACGAATTAAATATTTCCTTCTGAGCGAAAAATTGCCTAGGCCGGGAATTAAACCCAGATACCTTGCTTACAAGGCCAATGCTTTACCGTTTATTCTAACTCAGCTATTTTCCTACGTACCTATCGTTCTATGGCGTTCCTTTACCTGCGGTCTATTCTGTCGAGCTATCTAAATGACAGACCAGTCGTTATGACCTACAAGTTGTCATGCCCAGTTAACTTAAACGGTAAAGCATTGGCCTTAAAAGATTATGGTTCTAAATGATTGTGGAACTAAAGGATTATGGTGCTGGAAGGTTTAAAAATATTTTATTTTAAAGGACTGTACATAGTTTTATGCTTTTTTCTCGAAATGTGCTTTTGAAAAATTTTTTGATACATTTTTCTAAAATTCTTTTTCAGGTAAACAATTGAAACTTTCCAAAATTGTATAAATAAATTGTTTCTTTAAAAGGATTTAACACTATAGAACTGAGATAAAAAACTTTTAAAATAATTAAAAGTATGTTCTTAAAATTTTTTAGGATTTTCAAAGTTTTTTAGTAAAATATTATATATTTTTTAATCCGTATTGAAAATCGCTTCACATTATTCTCAAATAGTATGTTTTCTGACACCACAACAAATTTTAAGGTGATGTATTCAACAATTTTTTTGAAAAGAATGCCGAACAGACGCATACAAAAAATTTCATAGAGATATGCAAAGAGTTAAATAGTTCTTGAAAACTAATTGATGCATGAAATTAATTTCTATTGATTTATATATGTACTAATGTGTACATTTACTGTAAAAAAAATTCCTTTTCTATCTCCCTTTTAAAGTAAAATACATTATATTAAATATTTCGCAAAAAACTGCTTCATTTTATTTGTCGGCATGTTTCATGTGCCCTTAATGGGTCTCAGGAGTCTTGCATTTTACCTATTGGTGCAATTTAGCAGCATGTCACATTTAATTTCTTTTCTCAACCCTTATGAAACATAAATGCATAAAAAAATTATTATAGACAACTTAATATATCTTCTATGTAAAATAATTTTTACAATACTCTACATTGAAATTTTATATATTTTTTATGTTTAATTTTGATTAAAAAATTAAAATTATTTCTTGACTTGCATCGACTGCGCGAAACATTTATCAAAAATTAATAAAGCAATTTGCATAAACTTGGTAAATATCTTTATTTTAAGATAAAGAATAACTAATACTTCAAATTTTAATTTTACAATTGAATTGATTATTTAAAAATGGCAATTTTACAATAAAAATGATTTTTTTTCACAATTTTACAATTTAAATTGAAATTAAAAATAAATAAATCGCTTTCAAATGAAGTATAAGTTCAAGATGCATTAGTTTTACGTGATTACTAATGTTTTTTAGGGGGGGGGGGGTTCTTTAATAGTTTTGCTACAATCTTGTGCGCAATGGATACAAGTGAAAAAACAATTTAATATTTTTACAAAATTAAACATTAAAAAAAGAAAATAAAATTTCAATATAGAATATCAAAAAATGCATTTTAAATAGAAGATGTAGAAATAATTATATTAGAATTAATATTAGAAATGTTTGGCGGGAAATGGTTGGATTAAGGAATGTATAGTAAAAAAAGTAATAAAAGGTGATGAAGAAATGAACTACAAAAGGATTTAGATTGTCTGTACCTATCATGGAGCACAATGATATGTATCAATGTACCCCGACATAGACTCTATCAATATGCCCCATGGAACCATTTTGAATAACATTAATCTCAAATCCAACACTTCATAATTAACCTAACAATAAAGAATGAGGAACTGATAAACAGTAGCTTTTTCGGTTGAAAATACTGGAACAGTTGTATAACGCCATTGCAATTGTACAACTCAAATTTAATTTTTATCTACAAAAACAATAAATCAGCTATCACATTTCATCAAACTACTGAATCATGCCAAGATATTCTGTATGTAGTTGTGTACACTAGCATCACCTTTTTGAGCTGTCGTTAAACTTCCTATAATGAACTTGTGAGTAGTAAAAGGGTGTACTAATGTGCCCCATATATCAATGCGTCCCAGCCCCCCCCCCCTACCAGTAATTCAAAATCGCCTTTATCTTTATTAAAACAAGTAAGAAAAATCATAGCATAGATTATGAAACACTTTACAACACTTTTTGAAATTACTTGCGGCACAAGGTAAATAAGATAACTGAGTAAACATTTTGGAAAACGAATAAAACATTCGAAAATCTGTTTTCAGCAGTTACCTTCAATAACCAAATACGTATTCCAATTCTTTTGAACAGCTCTGTATTGAATCTGTAGGTTGATATATATAAAGTATATATTGGTAAAATTTAGTCTAGCAAGAAAACATATAACATTAAAAGCTCTCTTATCAATTTATACTAACAGATGGAAACATACTTAAATACTTTTCTCAGTCCTGTAGTTTACCTATTATCTTTATCACACGCCAGTATTTAGTTAGAATATAATTCAAACTAAATCATTCTTAAAACTAGTGAATTGACATTTCCAGAAATTATCATCCATCGACGGCCGTGTATCAAATCTTTGCTTCGCCTTGTATATCATTTTATCTAAATTCTACAAACAATTCTTAATAAATTATTTGCAATCCAGTATCAAATGTTTTGCATTTTTATGCCGGATTGCAAATAATTTAAGAAATTTAAGACATTTAAGACATTTAAGAACCATTTTTAAGCAATTTACGCTCATACTCAATACCTTTACAAATTCTTTTGTGTATCCCTGTATATCAAATATGGCATTCATACATTCCATACAGTATAAATAAATATAGTGAAACTTAAAAGTGCATACATTTAAAAATGCATTTCCTTCCATTATCACTGATGTACAGTACTTCAAATGGAATATACTATCTGGAATCTTTTGTTTGTTCCTCCAAATACTATGCACTTTCTATTAAACATGAAATAACTTAAAGTAAGCTTCACCGACATATATCAATTTCATTATATATGAAATAGTTTAACATAAGTAAAACATAAGTAAAACACGTCGCAAACAATTGTCCCTATACCGTTATGTTACGGAATTCTTTTATGCTTGTGAATGATCAGTAACTATTCTTTGCACCGCATATTCTAGAAAATGCATATTTTAGTGCACTCTATAAATGCATGCCAATTTTATTATGTTTGAACGGATGTAACATTTCAAAAATTCATTCGAAACGATTTTTTCCCATTGGTCGTAATGTAATGGAATACCTTTGGCTGTCTCTGTAGATAAACTGAACATGCTACAAATATTAATATTAAATAATACTACAATAACTTTAAAAAATTTCAGGAAAATCCGAATATATTTACGAGAGTTACAGCGCGGACAGATCGCCAGAGATACGAAGTCATAAACATATTTCAACTTTGTTGAAAAGTTAATTATTTCATCACAGCTAAAACTCAAATAAGTCTATTTAATAAAAACTCTCGTTGAATTTTATTTCTTCGCATTTTATTGTTGAATTTATTTCGGTAATTCGGCTATTTTGTGCGGACAATCTTTTTGTGTACATTCTTTTTCAACGGCATAAAAAAAACATAAGTAAAAAACTGTGTAAAACATTATATTCTCAATAAAAAATTTCGTTTAAAGAAATAGATTCTGATATCTTCAGTATTTACTCTAAATTTTTTTATAATTTCGTTTAAGTTTTACATCATTCCTTTTACGAATACAAGAGAAATAAAAAAGAATGAGAAAAAAAAATTACTTTAAATACATTTCGCCTCTTTTTAGCACTTTCCAACAAAGTTGAAAAGTGCTTATGAATTCGGTTTGTCTGGCCGCCTGTCCGTCTGTCCGTCTGTCCGCGCTCTTACTCCCTTAAATATACTCGGAATGCCATGAAATTTTAGGACGCTATTGACGTTTACCCTAGCACGAACCCTATTGAAAATGAAGTTTCTACCATGATTAGTTTATCTACAGGGAGAATCAAAAGTTTCCCATTACATTACGGTCTATGAGGAAAAATCGTTTCAAAGGAATTTTAAAGACATTATACCCTGTCAAACACATGGAAATTTATATCCTTTTACGAGGTGCATTAAAATATGCATTCTAAAAAATATGAGGTGAAAATGTAGCTATTATTCATTTACAGGGCCACGCAAAATAATTCCATTAGGTAATGGTAAAAGGGGGAATTGTGTGCGACATATTTTAAATATATTAAACTGTTTCATTGCAAGATAAAATTGATGTATGTCAATGAGACTTAGTATAAATTATACCATACTGCCTTCTCTAATATTAAGTACACAGCATTTACAGGGACACACAAAAGATTTCAAATAGTACACTTTTTTCGAAAGTACTGTATATGTATCCGATGATGGCTGATGGCTAGATAAAATGCATTTTAAGTATGGTATGCGCGTATAAGTTTCACTAAATTTATGCATATTATATGGTGCATATAAATGCTATAGTTAATATACAGGGCTACCCAAAACAGCTCGCCAACTTTACTGAATATGAGCATAAATTATTAAAAAGGTGATTCTTAAATAAATTATACATTTTTACGCTGAACTGTATTAAATTTACTAAGAAATGTTTGCAGAATTTAGATAAAATGATATACAGGGCCACGCAAAGAATAGGGTACATGGAACCTATGAACGATAATCTATCAGAAAGTGATTTCAATTGTTTTAAGAATGTTTTAAAATAAATTTTAGCTTAACACTGATGTATAATAAAGGTACCAGGCAAACTACAAGACTGAACAAAGTATTCAAGTATGTTTCCATCTATTAGTATAAATTGCTGAAAGAGAATTTTCAAGCTACTTGGCATTTTTTTGCTAAACTAAATTTTCCCGTTATATTGTATGTATACTAGCTGTCAGATCGAATACAAGGCTGTTCAATAGTACTGGAATACATATTTGGCTATATTTGGATTTATATCCTTATTTACCTAAATAACGAAGTTTTGTTAAAGATTTCATGAAGCGTTGGAAAGTGCTTTATAATCTATGCTTAACGCATGATTTTTCTTACTTGTTTATCTAATTATGTTTTTCTACCGCATTCCTATTGCAAAGAATTGAGAAACTGACGGAACAAATCGAATCATGAATGTGTTTTCCGATTGGGGGTGAAATAATTTAATTACACACAGGGATATGCATTTGAAAACTAGCAATCATAAATATTCCAGAAAAAATATCAACTTGTCATCTTGAAAAATTTCGTCTGTGGATCATAAATGATACGAAACATAATAAAAGCAAGAACTTGAATTGCATTTCGAAAAATTTAGTCTTCTTAAAGAAGATTATCTTCTCGAATAATTGCGTTTTCATTTTTTGAAACTTAAATTGACTTTAATTCATGTCTTTTTTTTAAAACTCAACACAATAATTTAAAAAAAAAATACCTATAGTTTAGCAGAGTCTTTCCTAGCGAAAGCGTGGCTCGCAAAGACCTCCGGCGTGGAAGTGAAGAAATTTTTGCTAGGCCTCTTCTAAATAGTTGAACCTTTTACTTATTATTTACAAGAAGAAATTATTGGATTCGTGAAAATTTTCGACGAAATTACACGTTTTAGGGTCAGAGATCAGGAAAAACATGTTTTTACAAATGTCTGTCAGTGAGTCTGTGATTCTGTCACAGAGTGACTGTCTACCTGTATGTGACACAAATTTTGTGGGCATCAAGAACTAATTTACTAATTTATGGATTTTAATAAAAGAAAACGCTATATCATAAAAAGGATCATTTCATCAACAGATAGAATTCATAGAATTTCATCATTGCAAAAACACTGATAAAAAAAATCCCCAATCAAATAAATTTATTTAATGAAAGCTCTCATTGCATTTTACATTTTCTTCACATTTCAATTTAAAATTTATTTTGGATATTCAGCTATTTTGTAAGGACAATCTTTTTGTGTGCATTCTTTTTCAACGGCATAAAAAATAAACACAAATAAAAAAAATGTGTAAAACATTATATTCTCAATAAAAAAATTCGTTTAAAGAAATAGATTCTGAATTCTTCAGTATTTTCTGTACATTTCTTATAATTTTGTTCAAGTTTTATGCCGTTTCTTTTACACATCCAAGAGAAATAATAATAATAAAAAAAATGAGGAAAAAAAATACTCTAAATACATTTCTCTCCTTTTTTATCCAATTATGTTTTTCTACCGCATCCCTATTCGAAAGAATTGAGAAACTGACGGAACAAATCGAATCATGAATGTGTTTTCCGATTGGTGGCGAACTAATTTAATTACACACAGGGATATGCATTTGAAAACTAGCAATCATAAATATCCCAGAAAAAATATCAACTTGTCATCTTGAAAAATTTCGTCTGTAAATCATAATTGTAAATAAAACATAATAAAAGCAAGACCCCGAATTGCATTTTGAGAAATTTCGTCTTCTTAAAAAAGATTATTTTATTCTATGATTGAGTTTTCATTTTTCGAAATTTAAATTAACTTTAATTCGTATATATTTTTAAAAATTCAACAGAAACAGTTTTAGCTCTATATTGAAATAAAATAAAAAATAAATTAAAAAAAGCATATAATTTAGCAGAGCCGTTCTTTAATGAAAGCGTTGTGCAAAGACTTTTTGCGAGGCACTTCTAAATATTTAAACCCCTTGGTTTTTATTTGCAAGAAGAAAATATTGGATTTGTTAAAATTTTTGTCATCCGATTTTCGACGGATTTACAAATTTTAGGGGTAAGAGATACCGAAAAAATTCTTTTTATAAAATGTCCGTCTGTGAGTCTTCGACTCTGTCTGTCTGTATGAGACACAAACTTTGTGATGACTCTATCTCAAGAACTAGTGTACGGAATATAATGTTACTAACTTACATACATTTAGCTTTTTATTGATTAGTTTTTGGTAACAAATTGCTTAACAGATAGCTGTGCTATGGAGCATTTTCCACAATTTAATCAATAGCTCAATCTCCGGAACTAATTCGCGGATTTTCATCAAACTTTAGATTCAGTTAGTTTTTGACATGACATTTTTTACATTTTGGTGTAAATCATACTACAGGTGGGGCTGCTATTCCAAAATGTATGTATTGAAACTTACATTTTTATATTTTTCCTTAATGTAAAACATAAATTTTAGTAATATTACAGCAAAACCTCGATAACGGACACTCCCGAATAGCGGACACCTCTATTTAACGGACAGTTTTTTGATCCCCACTCCCAAAACCTAAATTTTTGTATGTTTAACCTCTGAATAACGGACATTCCGAATAGCGGACACTTTATTCGGCTATAAAGGATGAATAAGTATGTTTTAAACAGAAAAAAAAAGAAAAAAAAAAGCAAAAAGGCTCTGAATTTATCAAGACAACGTGTCACAAATTTTGTGATCACAGATAAATGTAGGTAAAGAGCTGGGTAAAATCTCTCCCCCTCCCACGTTCAGTGCTAAATTCAGGGTGTTGCCTGGGAGGAATATCTCCCAAAGCATTGAAATGTCACCCAAGAATATTTTGAGATTTTTTGCTTTTAAAGGTCAAAAAGTGCAATCCTTTCCTTCCCGCTCGAAACTCTACAATGTCCAATAACGTCACATAGAAAAACAAATTACATGCAATAACGGTAGAAACTCTGTTAAAAAAAAAAAAAAAATACTTTTGAATATCTGGCGTGAAAAGACGAAAACGTCACTCGATTTCGCGAGCAGCACATTTCCTCACCAAAAGCAAACGTTTTTAATGCAACTGAAAATTCTTTATCAATAGATTTTAAATTGCGTGTAAATGGTATTCATGAATTTAAATTTAAATAAATAAGAAGTTTAACCTCCTCAGTCCTGATGTCGTCTGGAGGAGACACTAAACAGTGTTTATAAAAACTTTTACCTCATTCAAAATTTCTATTCCAGACTTAAAAAAATTGGTTCCCATTATTGTTAATAGATGGTAGCATATTGCCGAATGACTTTTTGTTACCAAAATAAATTTTTTCATTCATTTAGCGGTATGCAAAAATGGCTTCGCCAAAAAGAAGAAAAATTACTCACATGCGTACAGGTAAGTTCTTATATCTGTTATTAATAATTTTGTTAAAATTTATTCAGCCTAGGATTTTATAATATAAAGATTGTTCTTTTTAATGATATCATTTGTGTTGAGCTTTAAGTATTCTAAGCGTTAAAAAAAGCAAGGTCATTTTAGTGTCGCCTGTAGGCGACATCCGGTCATAGTCAAACAAAACTGCATTTTCTGAAGTTGTTGCTAGAAATTTTTTTCTGAACACAAATTCAGTATTTTTATCAAGATTTACTTACCGTAATATGGGGTTACTTTGTGACAGGTGGAGTAAAATTGTGGCACGTGGTCTAGATTTTGTATTTTGAACCTCCCGCTCTGTCCTGTGTGGTTGGAAAGTAAACAGCATTGATAACTCTCATTACAGAGTGCTACATAGTCTAAAGATTTTTTTTTCCGAAACTCTAACATGAAATGCGCAAACTAGATGAGATGTCACAAAGTAATTCCACCTGTCACAAAGTAACTCCATCTTACGATATATCACGATTTGGAGCATATAGCTAATCATTTTCTTTTTTTTTTCAGTGTGAGAACAGTTTCAAATTAAATATGGATTTTTATTTCTTATTTTGAGATATATTGAATTTGATTTGGGGTCCATTAATTTTTAAAAAACTTGAAAATGTGGCAATTAAAAATTGATTATAATTTTAAGATAAAACATAAGAAGCAATTATCTGAAAAACTCTATTTTATATTAAATTCTGTTTATATTCTAAAAATTTTATACAGTTTATTACAGATGTATTTATAACAATGTTTAATAATATGTATATATGTTTATGTGTTGTGTATGTGTAAATATATGCGCAAGCATTACAGTGTGTATATTAAAAAATATAAAATATAAAATTTAAATCATAAAATTATTCATGTTTAATGTATGCATTTTAGTAAGAGTTTTCAAATTGTAGAAATAAATAAATACACAAATATATACTTTTTTCTGATAATCCTAATTTTAAGAGGTGGTTTGAAGAAATTTAGAACGATGAGACATCAGATCTCGATATCTCGGATGACGATGATGATGCAATAGCTCCTTTATTTTGTCCTGTAAATGAACAATCTGAATCCTCATCTGAAGAAGAATCTGAAGAAGAAACTGCTAACGGGTTTACTGAATTTCCAAAACTTCAAAAAATCTATTGAGATAACTTCAATAAGCACTCGAAGGAAAACAATCTTTCCAAGGAAACTTATACCAGTCTCTTCGATCTCCCCTTCAATAATTCATACAGATTCCTCTACGTCTAAAGTCTCAGAAGGTTATACAGAATATCTTATTGAAAAAGTGTAAATGATGAATTTATTCCTCTGCACCCTGCTCCACCCTATGTAGAAAGTAACAAAAACAGTGTAGATTTATCCCCCGAGAACTATTTTCATAAGTATATACCGAATGAGTTAATAAATATTATGACTGAATTTACAAATCGAGAGGTATTTAGTGGACACTGGAAAAAGCCTTTTCCTTACAGAATCTGAGATGAAAAAATTTTTTGCTATTAGAATTATAATGTCCTATCTAAAATATCCTAGAATACGAATGTAGTGGTCAAAAGAAACCCGCGTTCCAGTTATAGCAGATAACATGTCGCGTGATAGATACTTTTTAATACGAAAGAATTTAAAACTAAGAGACGATCTCACAGTAACCGATGAAGAAAAGGCTGAAGATAAATATTGGAAAGTCAGACCTATTGTCTAAACTGTTTTATCAGGATGTTTGTCGAATAAAAAATCCTCAGCCGTAGCTATAGATGAACAAATTATTTCATTTTATGGTCATGCGTCAGGAAGACAATTCATCAAAGGAAAAACAAATCTCTGTGGATTGGAGATCTTTATAGCCGCAACTCCAGATGGTCTTTCATTAGACCTTTTTATATATCAAGGTTCGAGAGACAAAATAAATACAGATATATCTGAGTATGATGGAAAATATTTAGATACTGGTGGAAAAGTAGGGCTTAAACTTAGAGAATTTACCTCCAGGGTGTACCTTGTATATGGACAGATATATTTTACATCAATTCCTTTATTGGACATCCTCCATTATAAAGCTGAATGTCAGGGAACAGGTACTCTATGAAAGAGTAATATACCCCCAAACGTAAATTTTAAATCCGACTCTGAGATGAAAAAGCTTGAACGGGGTTCAGTTGACCAAAAAATTCGTAATGATGGACGAATTTGTATCCTGAAGTGGTTTGATAACAAACCAGTTATACTTGCCTCATCAGCTGACGGTAAGCATCCTGAAGATATATGTAAGCGATGGTCGAAAAAGGATAAAAAATATGTGTCAATAAATCGTCCATCCATTGTAAAAAGTATAATGAATTTATGGGAGTGTTGATTTCTTTGACCGAGTTCTAAGCTATTATAGAATACATGCAAGGACAAAAAAATTGACCATAAGAGTCATTATGCATTTTTTTAATTTTGCCATAGCTGCCAGTTGGATAGAATATAGAGGTCACCAAATGTTGCTCAATAGAGCAAAGAAAGAAATATTAGACTATCTTGCATTCAGAGTTCATCTGCAAGAATATCTTTTCTATGACACAGAGGAATGCAATGGCTCAGAGTATACTACTAGTGAGCCATCAACACCACAGAAAAACAGATATAACCAAAGAATACCATTGCCATCCACTCCTGGGTGATTCTCAAAATAGGGGACAATTTATGTCTTTCAGCATACAAAAAAAATTGAGAGGTTTTCTGTCATGTTTTTATACTTAGATATGTTTGTCTTATTATTATTCATTATTTGCACTCAAGAATTACTCACTTTTTAGTTAAAAACACCTTAAAATAACAGAATAAATGTTCAAAATGTCATTAGCATGGATGTCCACAGCAGCTGTGCCTTGTATATACTAGCTTTTTCAAGAGTTAATATCATGTTTATAAAATAAAACAAATGTTATTCTTTCTTTAAATTAATCAAGGAGAGGATTTATCCAATAAATTTCTTTTTAAAAATAAAATTATAGTATATAAAAAGAGAATTAAAGTTTGTCCTCCATATTCTGTTTTCAAAACAAGGTCATACTATAACAGCTGGTTATTAATCAAAATTTCATTTTCACATATGACAATACTTTTAAAATATAAAGTTTCTCCATGGCAACAAGTAGCCATTTTATTCCAGCCTGAAAATAGAAGCAAGTATTGTATTTTAAGAATAGAAGTTGAATATTAGGCGAGTACATCAATTGTATGTCATTAGAATGGATAATAATTTTCATGTTTATTTTATAGTTAAAATTTTTATTTTACTTATTTGCATAGAACTTTTGTGTTTTAAAAAGCCCCAGAAAGGACTATTGCATTGTGATTATATTATGGCTGATAATCTTATTTAAATTAAAATTTGTCATTAGCATGGACAAATATCAGTGTCATTAGCATGGTTTTTCTGTCCATGCTGAAGACTCCTATGTGCATAAATGTAACCAGTACTTATATTGTATCCTTTTTAAAGTTTAATTTTACATATAAATTTAGGTATTACATTTATTATCCCTATAATATGCATTAAATCTGTCAGAAAATCACTAAGACAGCTTCTTACACTGTTAGTGTCAGAATGTTGTTCATGTAAACAAAGTTTGCTCTTTGGTAATGTTTTTATTCTCCTTATATGTATATATGTAAAAATGGAAACTATTTGTTGGAAAGGAAGGCTAATGAACGTAGAAAAAATATTTAACCAGGAAGAAAATAAAAATTTCTTAATATATTTATTCCATGCAATTTGTTTTGTCATTAGCATGGCTCAAAAAATACTAATTATTTTTTTAAAGTTAATTTTTAAATATTTAGCTCTGCTGACTACATGTAAAGTATACCTAATACTATATGAACAACACCTATTTTTTTCAGAAATTTTGCTAACAGTAATTTTTTTAAGATTTCATTTTTGAAATTGTCCCCTATTTTGAGAATCAATTTGAATTTTGAATTCTATTTTGAGAAAGGTTTCACATCTTCCTGAGATACCCAAACCAGCCACAATAAACCGATATATGATGCCTGGTTGTAAATCCAATTCGGCAAGGATTCAATGCACTGCATGTAAAGTTTCTTTTATGTCTGCAAGAAGACAGGCAATATTTCAAATTAAATCCCGAAAAATAATATTAAAAAAAATTATTTAAAAATTCTTACTGATATGTTGGAAAGTATCTCCAATAATTGTATAAATATATTTTTTAATTTAAATTTCAGTTATTTCTAAAAGATTAGATAATTACAATTTAATTTTCAAACTATTATAAATGTTGTTTCTATACGATGAATTAACTACTTAATCTTAAAAATATGTTGTGTATTATTATAAATGTGTACTATAATATTAAAATGCTATTTGATCGTAAAATAAATATAAATGTATACAAAAATTTATACTTCGTATTTAACATGTCGTACTTGATTATCACCGGATGTCGCCTGTAGGCGACACTAATTTTCCAATTAAAAAAAATAATGAAATTTTTTTTTAGCATTTTTCCATTTTTTTTCAGAGTATTTAAAACCTATTTAACAAGAAATTTTTAAAATTTAAGACTCAAAGTTGGTCTCAGGACTGAGGAGGTTAATAGATGTATTTCCTTTTTGTAGTACATATTTATGTTGCTTGCTGCTGCTGTTATTTAATTTTATCACTGTAAAAATAATTTCATTTATAAAAAATGTTTTCATGTATTTAAACGTGTTTAAAATAAAGATCAAATGAAGAATGCGGCAGTAATCATGGAGGAATGAGATAGGTGGAGGTGAAGTAAGGCTCAAAAAAGGTTTGCAATGTGAATCCATTTATCGCTCAAATTTTAATGTTCCAAACAAAAGGACGTGGAAGGAATTTTGTATTATAATACGAATTGAAAGAAATGAATTGCAACTGAAGCATATTTTAAGAAGAAATAGCAAATTTTTAAAATGGTCTTTGTTCTATTATTATTTATTAAAATAAATGTTCGCTTTTAAAATAACAGAAATTGGAAAATTAGCAATATTTAAATGTCAAATTGAAATTAAATAAGATATTGAAAACATTTGAATCAATTGAAACATTTCAAACAATTGAAAAAATCCCTGTCGGCTGGGCCTATAGGCGGAGGTAGATTTCAAAGAGTGCTCATTTAAAAAAAAAAAAAAAAAAAAAAAAAAAAAAAAATATATATATATATATATATATATATATATATATATATATATATATATATATATATATATATATATATATATATATATATGATTAGAGATAAACCCAGTTTAATAACTTCATTTGGCCGTTTATGAAAATTTTTTAATTTCATTTTTCTGCAAAAACTGGTTTTATCAGAATCATCTTAAGAAAAATTCAGCTCAAATGCCCATTTTGACAACATATTTTGAAATAAATTCTGAATTTATTAAAAAAAATCGACCAAAACAGTACATTATACAGTTTCTAAATAACAAAAAACTGTCAGTTTAATGCATTTGAGAAATAAATTGAATTTAAAAATGAGTCATAAAATAACCGATTTGTTGTTTGAATACATCCTTAATTCTTTAATCATGATTGCTTCGGAAAATTTTGTGCGAAATACTCACTTTGACAGCATTTTAAAAAATATATTCTATCTTTATAAAAAAACTGGCCAATGCGTCATAGTATATAGTTCCTAAATAAGAGGATCTGTAAATTGGATGCGTTTGAGAGCGAAAATGGATTTTAAAACGAGTCATAAAAAACGCAATTTGCTATGTGAAAACGCAATTTCTTATTTGAATACTTCCTTAAATTTTCAAATCACGGAGACTTCGGGAAATTCTGTTCAAAATACCCTTTTTGGTAGCCTTTTTTGAAATATATTCTGTCTTTATCAGAAAATTGACTAATACTTTACTTTATACAGTTTCTAAACAAGAGGATCTACCATTTGGATGCGTTTAAAATCAAAAATGAATTTAAAAATGAGTCAGAATATAAGCAGTTTGGATTTGAGGTTTTTTTCTCCAACTCCTATTTTTGTTTAATTTCTTTTTGCTATACGAATTGGTCCTATGAAAAACTTGTCAATATAAAAGTTGTAGATATTTTTGAGAAGATGTAAAATAAATTTAATCAGATTTGATATCTTAAAAATTGTTGGAGTTATGGATTTTTCTCTTTTTTCACCGCCCTTTTTCTTTTCGTTTTTAATTTTTTTCATCGATAAAAGTTGGTCCTATCAAAAACTTGTAAATACAAAAGTTTTAGATAATTTCAAGAACATTTACAAAAAATTTAGTTGGACTTGATATCTTGAAAATTGACAAAGTTATGAATTTTTTCTCTCAAAACCCCTGTTTTTTTCGCCCCTTGAGCCCACTTCTAAATTTATCAAAAATCTGTCATGCATAAACTTTTGGCTCATTTTTAAGAAGTAATATAAACTTTAAACCGATTCGATATATACTTTAATTAAGAAGTTATGGCGTTTTTTCGGTTTTGACGAAAACGCCCCCTATTCCGACCCCCTTGGTCCGATTTTGCCCATTAACGAACTTAGCCGAGATTGGGTACACGACATTTCGGTCCCGCCATTTCGGTCCCGCCGTTTCGGTCCCGCCGTTTCGGTCCCGAGACATTTCGGTCCCTGGCCATTTCGGTCCCGAGACATTTCGGTCCCGAGACATTTCGGTCCCGAGACATTTCGGTCCCGAGACATTTCGGTCCCTGGCCATTTCGGTCCCGAGACATTTCGGTCCCTTGCCATTTCGGTCCCTGGCCATTTCGGTCCCGAGACATTTCGGTCCCTTGCCATTTCGGTCCCTGGCCATTTCGGTCGCTTGCTATTTCTTTACCGGCCACCTTATAACTTGGTTTCTGATTGATGAAGGCCTACTTTTTTAAATATTTTTATTCTCCTGCCCCCCTTCCCTCAAATTTTATACAAAGCTGAATATAATAGTCCAATAAGTTTAATCTATTGTAACTCGTGATAATAAAATCACAGCAAGTTGAAAATTTGATAAAATAATGTTATATAATTTTACACTGTCTTTATTATTATTATTTAACATAATGAATATTTTAAGTTTTATCATATATTCTTTGTATTAGGTATTTTATCTATATAAAAAACTAAAATACATATTTTATTGATTGTTTTAGCACACTTTCTTAGAATCTTTAAATTAGTGATTTCCTAACTAGGCGTGCTACGAAAATTTTTTGTTTAAAAAATAAAAATGCTCCAACGACCTTTTTTATGTAATAATTATTGGTTGCAATTTTTTTTTTTTTTTTTTTTTTTTTCACAGTTTTCTCACTTTATGAAGACAATTTTTGTGAATTAATTTTATTGAAAGTGGGCTTATTTCTTTGTATAAAATGATTATTTTTCAATTTTATATAATAATGTAATTATTATTTTAAATAATTTTATTTTCAAATTTTAACTGGCAAAACTAAGTTTTTTTAATTTATCGTTTATTTATTTATTTATTTATTTATTTGCATTACCTTTTCGCTCCCACTTTCACAGAAAAAAAGTTGACAATTCTTATTTTAATTTTATTATTGATTGAATTAATAGTTTTAAATTTCAGTAACTTTAAATATAAAATAAATAAACAGGTAAACAATAAGTTTCAGTTTATAACTACTACAAAACATAATGATAAATTGAATATAAAACAGATTATTTATTGAGTTTATTTAAAGCAAAATTTGAAATGCGTATTAATAATTTTATCAATCTAATTAAATAAAGATTCATTAAATTAAAAATACATATATTTAATAAAATATTAATTTGATTTTAATTTTAAAATCACTAACTGTTTTGAGATTTAATTTATAGCAATTATTCATCACCATAAGTTTTTATTCAAAAATTATTATTTATTTCAAAAAAGGAAATTATTATTATTATTATTATTATTATTGAAAAATCAGTAACGTAACGTAATAATTAATTAAACATAATAATGCAACACTGTAACAATGCGTAAAAATATTTCTTAACAGTGTTAGGTAACATTATTATCCAGATGCAGATTTAAATTTTCTGAAACAATGTTATAGTTTACAGTTCGCAAAAAGCAATCATATATTAATTAATTATTTTTAAAGAGTAAGAAAAATATCATAAACTAACCAATAAATGAATAAATAACATATTTATTTTGAGAATCCTTATAATTTTTATATATCCTAATGAACTTGATAACATTATAGTAGCTGAAATTTAAAAAATATGTTTTTTCATTTTTGCTATAATAAGAGCTATAAACTAGATTTTAAACAAGTAATTGATAAAAAAGTCACTTAAACAAGTAATAGTTAAAATAATTTTGAATTCTTATTAATAAATATGTTTGATAAAAATAATTTAATTTTTAATTTTTTTTTTAATTTAACAGCATAATTATTAATGCTTTAAAATTTTCTAAGATTATGTTAATCATTTAATAAAATAATGTATAACATTAAGTAAGAAACAAATCAAAACCGAGTGCCGGGAATTTTTAAACACTTATAATTTTTTATGTTGGTGTTCCTATAAAATTTGAAATATATGCATATAAGTATGAGCTAAGTACTACTATTAACCTCTTTTAAGCAAAAATTCTGCATGTCAATCAATTGTCAACGCCCATCTGAACAAATAGTCATCTTTATACAAGATAGCTAGAAAAGCTAGGTAGTTAGCTTTATTCTACTTATCTTGATCTTTATACACTTGTCAGATGAAATCTCTCATTCTATAATACAATGTAGTTTTTACTCTGGAATTCAAATGCGGACGGACCTCCCAGATTTGACTTGTGTTTATTTCGCTCGTAGTTTTTGAATGTAATAAGCATAAAAAGTGTTTAATGTATTAAAAAGGATTTGTAATTCCTGCATTGTTATATGTAAAAAGGTTGTTACACGTAAAAAGTTATTTCGTAGCAATAATTGTTATATGTAAAAAGATTAACGCAAACTTTTAAATAGTTTTTTTAATAGCGAAATAAAATAATTATTTAAAAAATAAAATGTTTTAGTCAATCCCGATGCAGAACTTAAAAAATAATGTGGCTTTATCACAATTCCATGTTAAAAACCCCTTTAAAAAAAAAAAAAAAAAAAAATTGTTAAATGCCATAATTTAAAAATGATGTGCCGTTAAATAATAGGATGAAATAAAGATTTCTAAAACTATTGGCAGATTTTTTTTTCATTATTAAACACATATTGTACAAATTATATGCAACTGAAAATGTGTAGGCCATGGACATTTGCTTAAGCAAATTAAATTTGACTTATACGTGTTTTTAAATTACCAGATCTTCCTGATTGAGGAACTTCCATATAAATCCACAGAACAATCCTCCCCCATCTCCTGAAAACAATTACTTCTGTCATATGAAATTTGCATGGCGTTTGGATCCTCTGCAATATGTTTGAGTTTGGATCCGAGTTATACGTGTAAGCGGTTTTTGGGTACTTGTTACTTCTAATTAATCGCATTACACTAAAACTTTATGTGGCTTTCAGTTAAAAAACCAGTGTTGAATTCAGACACTTTTCTCCGGGAGGGACTTCTGTGGCTCCGGGGGGATTCAATAGAGTCCTGGGGGGATTACACTTTTTTACCACTGAAAACACAAAATCTCAAAATTTCCGGGGGGGGGGCATTGATAGCTCTGGGAGAATGACCAGTCCCTGAATTCAACACTCTAAAATGTTCCCTATAAAATTATGTCAGATATTTCCCGTGCACAAAATTTCAGCTTGCTGGAGAAGGGACCGAAATGTCTGAGGACCGAAAAGTCCAGGGACCGAAATGTCTCGGGACCGAAATGTCTCGGGACCGAAACGTCTCGAGACCGAAATGTCTCGGGACCGAAACGTCTCGGGACCGAAATGGCCAGGGACCGAAATGTCTCGGGACCGAAATGTCTCGGGACCGAAACGTCTCGGGACCGAAACGGCGGGACCGAAACGGCGGGACCGAAATGGCGGGACCGAAGCGTCCTGCTTCCCCGAGATTTTATCCCCTTTGATTTTATGTACCAGTTTGGTGGAGATTGGTGAAGAATTATAGAAGTTATCGTGTCCATAAAAAAGTCAGATATATATATATATATAAACTGGTGCGATTGCAATAGGTAGTATTTCATACGAAATCTACCTAATATAGATTTCTGACTGCAGACGATTTTAAGATATTAACAAAATAATGTTATATTTTCAAGCAAAACGTTAACATAATTTTCTATATTGATATTTAAAACACGTATGATAAAATAATTAATAAATTCTTACCGATGAAGCGATAGATTAGTTCTTAAAAAAAAAAAAAAATAAAAAAAAAAAAGCAAAAAAATACGAGTTTAAACCTGTTTCAATTGATAGGCGTGTCAAAGCACGTGGTTTTGTTTGTACTTAATGTGACTTAATGTAGGGTTACATTTTTAGCATCACCCCCAGAGGTAATACTTCCCCTCCACGTATCTCATTCCTCCATGGGCGGTAATACATCCCAGTCTCGGAGAAGTTTTTGTTTCCATAGCAACAAAGTTGAATCGCCAGTGCTCATTTGGATTTCATTTTGATATTGAAACGATTTTAATTTTTTTAATTCATAATATTTCATAGTTAATTTTCAGTATATATATGATAAAACTACAGTTAAACAAACCAAAACTGACAAAACCACAATTATTTAATTATATAATTTAAATACAAGTTCAACATGAAACATTTTTACCTTAAAAAATATTTCACATAAAAAAGTATTTTTTTAAATTTTATTTCGTTGCCAACCGGTGATAAAACGCCAAATAAACGAAATGCTCATTATTTTTTTACGAACGTTTTAAAAGGATTCCGCCGAATTTTTTTTAAAACATGTATATCCACACCAGAAAAATACTCTGCATTTTTTTAGATTTTTCTGAGTTTGCCAGTATGGAGACCTTGGTTATAAGTGCGCTGTCCTCTGCACTCGCTCTTAGAACATCTCTGCATTTAAGCTCTTCTTGGCGATGTAAAAAAATCTGTTTTTCTGCTAATCAGGAAAATCTCAATTTCAGAAAATTACGAAGACCCAAAACTTATAGTCTAATTAGGAAACGGAAAAAGTATCATTTAGGTTTAAGGATAGTTCTATATAAATATATATGATTTATTTCGTCACAAGAAAAAGTATCATTTAGGTTTAAGGATAGTTCTATATAAATATATATGATTTATTTCGTCACAAGAGGTCATATGTATATTTAAATTTACTTCACTAAAATTGACATGAACTTAATTTATTACATACTCATTTGTTTTCAGTGCATAATTAAGTTTAAATCAGAACGTTCATGAATTTGATTAAATATTTGCGCGAAATATATTTATTGAAATCGAACTCGTGAAAATTAAGAGGGAACGTCGATTATTCAGTTCAAGACGCTGGAAAATTTGAAAATTTGAATATTTTTTATTTTATATAATTTGACAAATGTAAAAACGCAAAGCTAGAGCATAGGTTGAATTAATCCATTTTTGAAGATTTAATTCTTTAGTAATAAGATAATTATCAGGTAATGTGGAATAACACATATAGATAAATCAATATTTTTTTTTTACAATAGTATGATCGAAAACTTAACAAAACCTTGTTGTTATTAAATATGTTAAAATGTCGGTGCTAAATGCATGCATATTAAATTGGAAATAAAAATGAATTCCTAGTATACAAAATAGTACCAAATTGATGTGTAAATCCATTTAAGTAACTCCTGCAAAAAATAATAGTGAGTTATATTTATTTTTAAGGATATATAGCAGCATTTTGAATCCAATTCCTGTTATTTCTACTATACTAAATAGTTCCAAACACATGTGTATGTATGATAACCCATGTAAGTATAATTCTCGGGAAAAAGTTAATAGTTATGTGAATCTTTAAGCATATATAACAGTATTCTGAGTCCAATTCCTGTCATTTCCAGTATACTAAATAGTTCCAAAGCGATATGTAATATGAAAGTCCATGCAAGTAATTCCCGGAAAAAATAATAAGCATTAATTAATGATAATTTTAATAATAATTTTCAGCATTAATTAATAACAATTTTAAAGCATTAATAACAGCATTTCGATTAGTTTTTATTTTTTTTTAATTTTTGAGAAAAAATATCCGACTTTTGGCGGATTTACAGGTTTTAGAGGTCAGAGAGCTTGAAAAACCTGTTTTTTACACAATGTCTGTCTGTGAGTCTGTTTGTATGAGACGAAAAACTTGTGAGCACTCTACCTTAAGAACTAATGCACGGAATTTCACAAAACTTTAGATTCTGTTAGATCTTATTTTAAATTAGATCTAATTAGTTTTTGGTTTATATCGTTGAACAGAAAGCGCTGCTATACTGCACTATTCACAATTTTCACAATCGCCATACCTCAAAAACTAGTGCATGGATATTTATAAAACTTCAGATTTAGTTAGTACTTGATATAAGATTGTGCTGATTACGTTTTGCTATAAATCGCCCCACAGCTGGCATTATGCTGCATTTTTCACGATTTCGCAATAAATGTATCTCAAGAACAAATGCATGGATTTTCATCAAATTTCAGGTTCAGTAAGTACCTGACAAAAAATTTATCCCGATTAGTTTTTGGTGTACATCACCCAACACGTGGCATTGTTATGCAGAGTATTTAAAAAATGTTGTTATAGATCCATCTCAAAAACTAATGCACAGAATTTCATCAAACTTCAGGTTCAGTTATAAGTTGACACAAGTTGTTGCTGACTAGATTTTGGTTTCAACCATTTAACCAGTGGCACTGTTATGCTGCATTTTTCAGGAAGTATTAACGCGCATAATTTTGGGATATATCTGACTAGTTTTTACAAGATTTATATTTTAAAGCAGATTTTGCATAGGATTTATTTAACTTATTCGTATTGAAGCATAAATATAAAATCAACTATTTTTAATTATGGCGCAATTCAATGCTGATTAAAAAAAAAACTTAAAAACTTTTTAAAAAATGTATCATGAATAGTTTTTAACAAACGTTATTTGTGTGACAATAAAAGATTTATGTGACGTAAAAAAATAATTAAATAAAATAAGCGATAATTTTTTTGTCCTGTGCTTTGCACTTTTTCGTTTTTATCTGTTACTTACTAGGCATACTATGTTATGCATTTATTACTTTTATTCAAAATAATTAATTTAGACCGAGTGAGAATAATCCTTAGTGAATTTTAAAAATAATCATATCAAACAGTTTTTTAGGACAATAATTAGTTTTATGCAAATTTCTGTCAAGAGATTTGTCTAAGACAGTTAATTTTTTTGAAAAATTGCTTTCTTAAATTAACTTTTAAAAATAGCAAACGAAAAAAAAGTTTCTTTATTTTAGTCAAGCATTTATTAGGAATAAATTAGTGTTATAAGTTTTCCCTGCTCTCCTACTAGAAAAAGAAATGTATAACACTTCTTAGTGTTATTTAGCTCTGCATGTAAGTTATTACTCTGAGAATGGAACTAGCTTAGAGTAAATTCTTTATCTCGTATTTTATCCCTCAAAGCATTAACGCCTGTAAGCTTTAATTAGATACAACGTTATGAATCATTCTGAGAATTCCCAGGTTACTTGGTTCTTTTTTTACTTCTCATGTGTTTCAAAGAACAGACTACATATGGACTACAAAATTAATGTAATATTTCCCATTTCCTCTTTTCATCATATTTCAAAGAAAAAAATACGTGTGGCACTCGGGGACTGCCGCGGTAAAGCTATTGCATAGCATTTTTTATCAACTTATGCAATTATAATTATTTATTTATTTTTTATTCATGCAGTTTTTTTGTCTTTGATATTAATTCAAGTTAAACATTTTGAGCGTGATGACCGATAACAATTTTTTTTCTTGTATTGATCAAATAAAAGTTAATATCGTTTAAAATATTTTTATTATCTTACAATACATGTAGGTTAATCAGGAATTTTTATCATTGAAACTATACGTTTATGGTAGCTGAAATAAAAAACATAAGTTTAAGACTTGATATTCTCAAAATATCTGAAAAATACCGCGTCAATGTCTGCCGAAGTCTACGGAAGGATACCGTGCCGAAGTCTGCCAAACTGAAGCGACATTAGCCGGAGTGTTAGGTTTTTTTCTCGTTACAGAATTTCTAGATTCTTTCGCCGCGCTCAAAGCCTGCGATGAAAGCTATGCAATAGCTTAATAAATTACAAACAAAATTTGGCCGAGCTACGAAAATTAGATCGCGAGTTATAAGCATTTTAAATTTTCCGAACCTCACCGTGGGGGTCTTCTGTCACCAAAAATTAACACTGTCTCATAATAAATTACCAAACAAAATTTGGCCGCACTACGAAAATTAGATCGCGAGTTGTAGTCATTTTAAATTTTTCGACTCTCACCATAAGGGATCTCCTGTCACCAAAAATTAACAGTCTCATAATAAATTACCAACCAAAATTTGGCCGCGCTACGAAAATTGATCGCGAGTTATAAACATTTTAAATTTTTCGACTCTCACCGTGGGGGGGGGGGGTCTTCTGTCACCAAAAATGAACACTCTCATAATAAATTACCAAACAAAATTTGGCCGCGCTACGAAAATTAGATCGCGAGTTATAAGCATTTTAAATTTTTCCACCCTCACCGTGGGGGGGTCTCCTGTCACCAAAAGTAACACTGTCTCATAATAAATTACCAAACAAAATTTAGCCGCACTACAAAAATTAGATCACGAGTTATAAGCATTTTAAATTTTTCGACCCTCACCGTGGGGGGGGTCTCCTGTCACCAAAAGTAACACTGCCTTATAGTAAATTAACAAACAAAATTTGGCCGCACTACGAAAATTAGATCGCGAGTTATAAGCATTTTAAATTTTTCGACCCTCTCCATGGGGGATCTTCTGCACCAAAAGTAACACTGTCTCATAATAAATTACCAAACAAAATTTGCCCGCGCTACGAAAATTAGATCGCGAGTTATAAGCATTTTAAATTTTTCGACCCTCACCGTGGGGGTCTCCTGTCACCAAAAGTAACACTGTCTCATAATAAATTACCAAACAAAATTTGGCCGTACTACGAAAATTAGATCGCGAGTTATAAGCATTTTAAATTTTTCGACCCTCACCATGGGGGATCTCCTGTTACCAAAAGTAACACTGTCTCAAAATAAATTACCAAACAAAATTTGGCCGCAGTACAAAAATTAGATCGCGAGTTATAAGCATTTTAAAATTTTCGACCCTCTCCATGGGGATCTCCTGTCACTAAATATTAACACAGTCTCATAATAAATTACCAAACAAAATTTTGCCGCGCTACGAAAATTAGATCGCGAGTTATAAGCACTTTAAATTTTTCGACCCTACCATGGGGGATCGCCTGTCACCAAAAGTAACACTGTCTCATAATAAATTACCAAACAAAATTTGGCCGCGCTACGAAAATTAGATTGCGAGTTACAAGCATTTTAAGTTTTTCGACCCTCACCGAGGGGGGGGGGGGTCTCCTGTCACCAAAAGTAAGACTGTCTTATAGTAAATTACCAAACAAAATTTGGCCGCGCTACGAAAATTAGATCGCGATTTATAAGCATTTTAAATTTTTCGAGCTTCACCAGGGGGGGGGGGAGGTCTCCTTTCACTAAAAATTAACACTGTCTCATAATAAATTACCAAACAAAATTTGACCGCGATACGAAAATTAGATCGCGAGTTATAAGCATTTTAAATTTTTCGACCCTCACCATGGGGGGGTCTCCTTTCACCAAAAATTAACACTGTCTCATAATAAATTACCAAACAAAATTTGGCCGCGATACGAAAATTAGACCGCGAGTTATAAGCATTTTAACTTTTTCGACCCTCACCGTGGGGGTCTCCTGTCACCAAAAGTAACACTGTCTCATAATAAATTACCAAACAAAATTTGGCCGCGCTACGAAAATTGATCGCGAGTTATAAACATTTTAAATTTTTCGACCCTTACCATGGGGGGGGGGGTCTCCTGTCACCAAAAATTAACACTCTCTCATAATAAATTACCAAACAAAATTTGGCCGCGCGACGAAAATTAGATCACGAGTTATAAGCATTTTAAAATTTTAGACCCTCACCATGGGGGTCTCCTGTCACCAAAAATTAACACTGTCTCATAATAAATTACCAAACAAATTTGCCGCGCTACGAAAATTAGATCGCGAGTTACAAGCATTTTAATTTTTCGATCCTCACCATTGGACGGGTCTCCACTCACCAAAAGCTACATTATGCTACCTTGTTTTATCTTAAGACGATTCTTTTCTATACACATTCTATCAGGAATGTTTATTATTGAAACTAGATTTATAGTAACTGAAATAAGATATATAAGTTTGAGATTTGATATCCTCTAAATATCTGAAAAATACCGCGTCAATGTCTGCCGAAGTCTACCGAAGGATACCATGCCGAAGTGAAACGACGGTAGTCGAGTGTTAGGTTTTTTCGTTACGGATGTGTTAGGATATTTCTCGTTACGGAATTTTTGGATTCGGTCGCCGCGCTCAAAGCCCGCGATAAAAGCTATGCAATAGCTTAAAACATTACATTGTAAAAAAAAAGTTAATCATTGTAAAGTGAATTTCAGGCTATTTATATAAACTGCGCGACTTGCGCTATTTAGAATTTAACTTCTACTTAATTTAACGGCACATTCAACTACTTAATTTAACGGTACAGTCCAGTTTGGGCCGAGTTGTCCGATAATGCTCTTTAAAGTCAACTCGAATTCGACACACTTTAACCCGATACCAGTAACAATCAGAAACATTCAAATCTGAGCCCAAAGGGAAATAATATTAATCCATATTTAAAAACCCTTATGGAAAAGCAAACTATAATTATATTTCTAATGTAGGTTTTATCATTTTTTGTATAGAAATAATCATATGAAATAATTTATAATCATTTTATTATTATTAATATATGTTATTGTTGTCATTAATATATATTGTAGTTATTGTTGTTAATTAATACTCCCTTATTAACCCATTAACCACATGTGGTATATTTTTAGATTGTTAGACTTGGTGGCAAGAAAGTATTTTTTACACCAGTAAATATGAAAATAAATATATATCCTTTCATTTATGGGATAAATTTCTTGATAAAATAACATAAAAATTACCTTTCTTTTAAAAGTGGTGGGAAATCCAAAATTTAAATTTTGACAAGGAAAATAATTCGGACCTTAATGGATTAATAATCAATTTCAAAAGCTTTTTTAACACAAAAATTTTCCGGAATTTTGCATAACATTTCTTTGCGATATTCAGCACTGCATGTAAGTTGAAGAAATAGCTGAGAATAGAACTAGCTCAGAGTAAATTCTTTAATCTAATATTTTATCCCTCAAAGCATTAACGCCTGTAAGCTTTAATTAGATACAACGTT
This sequence comes from Maratus speculifer, assembly GCA_964019185.1. Lineage (NCBI taxonomy): Eukaryota > Metazoa > Arthropoda > Arachnida > Araneae > Salticidae > Maratus > Maratus speculifer. Next base: position 412,774,731 of record OZ025291.1, on the reverse strand, counting down.
ATGAATCTTTTTGAGAATTCCCAGGTTATTTGGTTTTTCTTTTTACTTGCCATGTGTATCAAAGAACTGAGTACAAATGGAACTACAAAATTAACATAACATTTCCCATTTCCTCTTTTCATCATATTTCAAAGGAACAACAATAGACTGTAAAAAAGAAGTTGAAGGTTGTAAAATGAATTTTAGGCAATTTATATAAGCTGAGCGAATTTCTCTATTTTTATTTAGAATTTTTAATTGAACGGTAGAGTCCAGTTCAGGTTGGGGTTACTCGAAGATTATCCTTAAAGTCAACTCGAACCCTACACATTTTAATCCGATTACCAACTCGAATCCAAAATATTCACACTCGAATCCGAAATTTTGAAGGGAAAGAAAATTAATCCATTTTTTAAAACAATTATGGAAAAGTAAACTATAATTATTATAATTCTAATGTCGATTTAATCATTTTTTATAAGAAATTATGATACAAAAATTATTAATAATCATTATATTATTATTAATACATATTAACATTATTATTAATATCCATTATTGTTTTAAAATTAATAATCACTCATTATAAATCAAATGTGTAGATTTTTCTTTAAAAAAATTCCGAACTTACATTTTACATATCAGATTAAACCAAACCCAACTCAAAAGAATCAAAACTCAACTCGAAAGCGAAAGGTTTAAAGTCAACCAGACATTATTCTAACTGTGGGTCGGATAAAATTGGTAACTTCAATTGATGCAGGACTTTAGTGAAAAATACTCGAATAATTAGTTTGTAGTGATAATACGTTGTTTTTTTACTTATTTTTATGTTTTTATTATTTACGTTGTATTTTTATGTATTACTTACCCATCATACGTAGTATAGGGTAAGTCTTGCAATCGTTTTGAAAATCGAAAAAAAAATTTTGACGGATTTACACATTTCGGACACTGGCGATTCCGAAAAACATATTTTTAGAAAAAAAAAAATTCCCGTCCGTCCGTCTGTGTGTCTGTCTGTCTGTAACCGCTCTATCTCCCGAAAAATTGAGATAGAGACTTGAAATTTTGTATGTGCTTAGTATGTAAGAATGGAACGAAGCCTATTTAATATCAGTAACCTCGATTATCCGGAACTATTTTTTTCGGACTCTCGAAAAATTAGTTCTGATGAAAGGTATATAAAATTTTTCGATTTTTTTTTATTTTAAGGAATGGACGTAAAACGAAATAAAATAAAAAAAATTTTGCGCATAAAAAAAGTCGATCGAATTATTAGTTGTCGAGATATTTCTAATCCTGTTATCCACATTCTTTGATTTTTTATGACCCTGTATTTCATTCAAATTTCAATTCAAAGATATCTTTAATTGGAAATGAGACACTTAATTCGATGCAAGAAACCGTTAGTGAATATGATTAATATTTTTGAAGTTATAAGGATGTTTCTTTTATGCAATTCAGTGCTACTTGAATTGTTTAGCGTTTCATACAATTTATCGAAATTGGTTCATCTGAAATTCATTAATAGAGCATGATTATGTGTTAAAAATACTTAATTATACGTTTATATTTTGTTTTGAAATTGTAATGCATTTTATAAATTGTTTACATATGTTATGTTTTCATATATTATGCTATGCATATCCATGATGGGTAAGTATTACTTTGACATCCAACGACTGGTTTTTATGTTTTTATAATAAGAATTATCCTTAGTGAATTTCTAAAATAATCATATCAAATAGTTTTTTAGAACAATAATTAGTTTTATGCAAATATCTTGTCTTGAGAGAATTGTCTAAGACAGTTAATTTTTCTTGAAAAATTGCTTTCTTAAATTAACTTAAAAAATTTTTTTGTTTTTTTTTAGTCAAGCATTTATTAGGAATAAATTAGTGTTATAAGTTTTCTCTGCTCTCCTACTAGAAAAAGAAAAAGAGATAAAGTCTAACACTTCTTTGTGATATTCAGTTCTGCATGTAAGTTATTAGTCTGAGAATAGAACTAGCTTAGAGTAAATTCTTTATCTCATATTTTGTCCCTCAAAGCATTAACGCCTGTAAGCTTTAATTAGATACAACTTTATGAATTCCCAGGTTATTTGGTTCTCCTTTTACTTGCCATGTGTTTCGAAAAACTGAGTACAAATGGAACTACAAAATTAATATAGCATTTTCCATTTCCTCTTTTTATCATATTTCAAAAGAACAGCAATGCATTATTTAAAAAAAATTTTGTAAAATGAATTACAGGATATTATATAAACTGTGAGATTTGCGCTATTTATAGAGGAGAAAACAAGCATATTTGAACTGCCGCTTTAAATGAACCGTTGCTATTCTGCTGTTAATTACAGAAATATACGCCATCTAGCACTGATATCCTTCTCATCAGAATAACTTCATTTATGAATGGAAGAAGCACCTGCCTCCCACTTCTTGTTTTCAAACAGTTAAAAAAATATGTAAAATTAGCTGTTATGATACAATTTTTTCCTACTAAACGTAAGAGAATACTTCAAACAACAAATTGCGTTTTTTCTGACTCACTTTCAAATCATTTGCTCTTAAACGCATTTGCTCCACATTTTGCTCTTAAACGCATCGGAATGACAAGTTCTCTTATTTAGGAACTGTTTAATGTGCCGGATTGGTCAGTTTATTAATAAAGGCAGAATATATTTTTAAAAAAATCTGTTAAAGTGGACGCTTCGCTCAAAATTTTCCGAAGCGATTGTGATTGAAGAATTGAGGATGTATTCAAATAACAGATTGGTTATTTTATGACTCATTTTTAAATTCAATTTTGCTTTCAAACGCATTCAATTGACAATTTTTTTTCTTATTTAAAAACTATATAATGTGCCGTATTGATCGACGTTTTAATAAAGTCAGAATATATTTCAAAACATGCTGTCAAAACAAGCATTTGAGCTAAATTTCGCTTAAGATGATTCTGATAAAACCAGTTCTTACAGAAAAATGAAAAATTTTGCTAAAAAAAATTGTTAAACTGGATTTATCTCTAATCCTATTATATTTTCCAGAGCTGCCAACTTCTACGCCTATTTAAATCTTATAAACATGTTTCGAACCACAAAAATGTTTTAGTAATATGTATACCAAATATATGCAGTGTTATGCATTACAGTACATATTCTTAATTATTTAATAAAATTTCTGTTTCTAATATGTTTATTTGACTGTAAATAGGCGTAGTAGTTGGCAGCCATGTATTTTCTGTTCTTAAAATGAGCACTCTTCGAAATCTACCGCCGCCTATTGGCCGCCTATTATTTTGATTATAGATGGCCCTATAAGCAAATTTTATATATATAACTTAAAAGTAGACTTTATTTGACATTGTTTGGTATCAGTAACTTATTGTATTATAATAAGTTGCAAAATTTGTAGATATCCAGCATCATTTAATTATTTATTCCAATAGTGTTCAAATATCTTGCTTATTCCTGCTCATAAAATAAAGTATTTACTAGGTACGCTTTATATTAGTATTTAATGAGGAGGAATATGTTCGTCCAGTTCCATGATAAAGAATTGGAATTTATAATTTAATAAAAAATAACTTTTCCCTACCTTTTAATAACAAGACAAAGAGGAATGGATTTGCTTTTTAGATTTCCATTAACAAATTGCATTTCATTTCTAAAGTTGTAATTTGCATAAGAGAACTTAAATGATGAATTTTTACTTCTAAACTCTCTAGTTGTTCTAAATTTAAACCATATTCATCTGATATGAGAAATCAGTGATGTAAATTTTATTCCGATTCTTCTGTTTTTATAATGAACGTGAAAGCATACGAAAGATCCAGAATTTTTTTGAATGTTGTTAAAATACCACAAGAAGAATTATTTGGCAGTAAATTCTTAATGAAATGATATTTCCGCAGAAAAAAGGTCAACGTAGAATAAATAGTTCTTAAGCCACTTACAAAATTGGGCTCGCTGCCTTTTATTGTACTTTGTAAAAGAATTGATGAAATGATTATTTAAAAATGGATTTATGTTTTTAGAATAGTGTTTTAAAGCATTTTTAAACTGTAAAAATGTAGGGTAAGAATTTGGTGTTGTATATATTTGTTTAAAATTCAAATAAAATAAAAACTATATGTCTTTAATGCTTTCAGAAGCAAAGCATTTCTGTATCAAAAATGTTCAAATAATCTATTCACACCGGAATTTTAGAACAAATTTATTTGAAAATAATAAAAATTAGAATAATTGATTGAAAATTGATTAAAATTGAGATGTAACATTGAAAATAAGAAAGCTTTTAAATTTTATTCCTTTTCTTTTGTTTTATAATGAACGTGAAAGCAAACGAAATATTAAAAAAGTTTCCGAATGTTTTTTAAAATATCACAGGATGAATCATTTGGCAGTAAATTCTTAAAGAAATGATTTTTTGGCAGAAAAAGTCAACGCAGAATAAAGAGTCTGAAGCCACTTATGAAAGCTCGCTATCTTTTATTGTACTTTGTAAAATGATTGATGAAATGATTATTTAAAAATGGGTTTATGTTTTTAAAATAATAATTTAAAAAATGTTTTTAACTTTGAAAATGTAGCGTAAGGACGGGTAATTTGAAATTTAATTTTTTAAAACTCAAATAAAATAAAAACTATAAGTTTTTAATCCTTTCAGGCTCTTTTACTCCAAAAATGTACATATAATTTATTTACACTGGAATTTGCGAACAAATTTATTTGAAAATAATAAAAATTGGGACATAATTGATGAACATTTAGATAAAATTGATAAAAATAGACATATAATATTGAAAATAAGAATGCTTTTAAATTTTATTCACATAATTATAGGTTTTTAACCCTTTCAGGAGCAAGGCATTTCTGCTCCATAAATGTTCAAATAATTTATTCACACCGGAATTTGCGAAGAAATTTTTTTTTTCGAAAGTAATAAAAATTCAGTTATAATTCATTGAAAATTGATGCAAATTGAGATGTAATTGATACAAATTGAGATATAATATTTAACATAAGAATGCCTTTAAACTTTACTTCGTTTTTTCTATTTTATAATGAACGTGAAAGCATACGAAAGATCCAGAAACTTTCCGAATGTTATTAAAATATCAGAAGATGAATTATTTGGCAGTAAATTCTTTAAGAAATGATATTTCCGCCGAACAAGTCAACGCAGAATAAAGAGTCTGAAGCCACTTATGAAATTGGGCTCGCTATCTTTTATTGTACTTCGTAAAATGATTGATGAAATGATTATTTAAAAATGGGTTTATGTTTTTAAAATAATAATTTAAAGAATGTTTTTAGTAGTGGAAATGTAGAGTTAGGAGAAGTAATTTGGTGCTTATTTTTTATAACGCAAATAAAATAAAAACCATAGGTTTTTAAATATTTCAGAAGCAAAACACTTCTGCGCTAAAAATGCTCAAATAATTTATTCATACCGAAATTGGGGAACAAATGTATTTGAAAATAATAATCAAAGCAATAATAATTCAATATATTATGAGATTGAAGTATTTCTGTCAGCTTGGTCTACAGGCGCAAGTAGATTTCATGCTAATTTCAACAACAAAAATCTAATATGATTGGAGATAAACCCAATTTAACAACTTTATTTGACCGCTTATGTAGAATTTTTAATTTTATTTTTCTGTATGAGCAGTGTTCTCGTTGACATTTGACCAACGTTAGTAATTTGGCTAATTTAGATTAAAAAACATTCGCCAAATGAGAAGAGTATTTGCAAAATAGATTCGCCATGTAGCACAAAAAACATTTTAATCCTTTAATGTATTTCCTTTTTTAAAATATGTTCTAAAATAACCCAAGTTTTTATAACTGTGACAGCGATTGTTATTAATCTAATCTCAACTAACTGCTACAAATAAAAAAAAAATCTGCATAGATTAAATATATATGCATATGTATGATAAACGAGAAAGAAAAAAAAAGCAAAAATTGAGCACTAGCAATTTGGCGAATCTAAACTCTTGTTTACTCGCCAAATGAAGAATTTTGTAGCAATTTGGCGCATTGGCGAGCGACAGCGAGAATATTGTGTATGAGCTATTTTTATCAGAATCATCCTAAGCGATTCTTATGCGTGGCTCAAAATGCCCAATTTTACAGCATTGTTTGAAATATATTTTGCCTTTATCAAAAAGCTGGTCAATACGTCACATTATATAGCTTCTAAACAAGAGAACCTGTCAATTAGAAGTGTTTGAAAGCAAAATGAATTTAAAAATGTGTCAGAATATAAGCAGTGTGGATTTGAGAACACACTTAATACGATTCTTTCTTCAACTCCTATTTTTGTTTAATTTGTTTTTACTATATGTGATGGTCTCATAAAAAACTTGTCAACTTAAAGTTGTATATATTATTGAGATGTATAATAAATTTATTTGGATTTGATATCTTGAGATTTGACGAAGTTATGTTTTTATTCTTTCAAAAACCTTATTTTTTTTTGCTCCTTGAGCCCATTTTTTAAAAATATATAAACTTTAAACTGATTCGATATCTAATTTTAAATCCTTCCGGCACAGCCTGCCGGAAATTAGGTGTATTTTAATTTCGAACTTGCAAACGACAGCAATAATAGTTTAGTAAAATTTTGCTTTTACAATGAAAGCTTAAATTTAGGATTTCATAGTATCTAAAAAAGTTGTTTGTGAATTCCTGTGTCAGTCGATAATTTCTCATTTTACTAACGGAATTTGTCCGTACCCAGAAAGGGTTAAGAAGTTATGGTTTTTTTCAGTTTTCATAAAACCCCTCTCTATTTCCATGCACTTGGTCCGATTTTACAAATTAACTATCTTGAACGAGATTTTGTGCTTCTTAATTTTATGTATCAGTTTGGAAGCGATCTGAGCAGAATTATAGAAATAATCATGTCCATAAAATATTGATATACATTTACCGGGTGTCCCAAAAATGACTGATGAATTTTAAAATTCAATAACTTGCAAACGGTGACAGCTATTTAAAATTTTTTTGCAGGAGGGTTATGTATAAAGTCAGGAGTTTTTTATGTAATTTTTTATTTCAGTTCGAATTTCAAACAATAGGTGGCGCTGACGGCGGTTGAAGGCCAGGTGATCAATGCTGAGCGAAGCGTTTCCATCGATCATGGATTTAGTTTAAATGTCATTAACCGTATTTTTATCCAAACATCCGATTGTCACTGATTCTGCCTCAATAAATAAAGATTATTAAAATGTTGTTGTATTATCTTTTTTTTCCTAAAGTCAGCAAGGAATTTTCTCGGTTTCTCAGTAGTTTCAGTTTAAAGGCTGTTTTCTCTCCAACCAATAATGTCACTTTTTCTAATCTCAAAGACCCAATTGACGATCATGATTACTGGGGCATTTATATAATTTTTTGTCAGTGTGGTTTCTCTTACATTATGCAGACGAAGCGTGCTCTAAAAATTAGACTTAAAAAACATCAGAGTTACGTCTTGAAGCAGGAATGTGAAAAATCTACAATAGCTAAACATTGCTGGAATTCCAACCATACAAGATTTAAACTTTCCAACAAGATTTAAACTTTTACGAAGCTTATAATATTTATAAACATACTTCTACTTTAGTATAAGGGAAAGTTGGATAAAACCGGGACCCTAATGTTTTTCTTTTTATTATTGTGCACTATTTGAACAAAACAGTTAAAATTTGTATTAAAACGATAAACTGATTCCCTAGGAAGAAAAAAAGGATTCTTTCAGTCACGAAAAACGGAAATTGAGATCATAACAACTCATTTTTTAGAAGTGTGGAATGTCTCGGTTTTGTCCGACCAGGTCGGCTAAAACCGGGAACTGGAAAAAATAATTAAAAGCACATTGTAATTTTGCAATAATACAATTTATTAAAGAAAAATTGACAATTTATACTTATAGAATGTGAATGTATATCAAATCTTCATAAAACAAAAATGAGTAAAGTTATCCTTTAAGATTTAAAATTGTTAGGCACAAAAATCACAAATGAAAGTTTGATCTTGTTCATTTACATTGCTGCATGCTTCATGTGCATACCCTCTGCAATGAAGGCACTGCATCCAACTCCCCTTTGGTTTAGATTGTTCATGTAAGCCGTTGCAAAAGATGCTTGCTCCACTTTCATCTTCCTCCTCGTTTGACGTTTGATCAAGGATTTTTTTTCTTAGGACTTTCTTTTTCACATCAGTTTTCCACTTTTTTTTTTCTGTCATTATAGAAAGCTTCAGGGTTTCTAATTTTTAAGGGATTGAAATAAGGATAGACGATGCAATAGAAATGACTAAAAGCAATCTTCTATATAACAAAATTTAAATATTTTTGTTTAGTTTTTAAATATTTATAGATCGTCAAACAATGTATAAACAAGTTTATTCTATTTCAATAACGCAAATAAATGAGTTGTCCAAAACCTAGAACTTCCCGGTTATGTCCGACCATCTGCATCCCGGTTTAGTCCGACCACGCCATTTTGATGAAATGCTACTCTATCGTTGTTCAGATAACTCGTATACACCAATACAAAACGTTAAAATAACGAGTAAATAATAGACTATCATACATTATACTTACCTAATCTAAATTCTTTTGTATTTAGGATTGGCAACGCAACATTGCAGACGCCAAAATTTTAAAATTTTCACTTGAAATCTTTAAAGAATCATTACTGAGAAATGAGTTCGTTTATACGATTTCTGGTTACTGGGAGCTGTCATACCTCTCGTTTAAAAGTAATTCTAAAAGTATTATCTAGATACCGCCGCAAATAAAGCCATAAAGCCTGCTTCCCTGTTTTATCCACCTACTCGATTTTATCCAACTTTTCCCTACGATATGTCCAGCATCTTTTTTCTTTCACAACTGTGGAGAGATCCTGCGTGGTGGTTCCTGCTTTTAGCTATGTTCGGTCAGTTACGTCATTTCTTTAGGGTATTTAAACTCTTTGCTGACACATTTTCAATCATTCTACAGCCAGTACGCGGGGCTATAGCCGAGCGGGTTTTTTTGAACCCATTTCATAATTTTTTTCCCCTTGCACAGAGGAAGGGGATCGAGGCATCCTTGAAACGGCGTAGTGATTTTTGGGCGGGTTTGTGTTTTACGAGATTTGTGCGTTATAACATTGTAGTTTTTAACCTAAGCAATTAAATTTACACAAACTGTTACAATTTTGCTTGCATCTCCATTTGTTTTTGAGTTACTAATTTTTTGTGGTTTTTAATACACTTTTGTGATCTTGACAGCATAAGTATTCCTTTTATGGAATTAAATATGGGCCAATCAGAAAACAAATAAATCCGGACATTGCAAGACTTTAGATATCTCTTTCAGATATCTGAACAAAAACAACCATTTTCCAAATGGTTAAAAAAATAACAACAATAAACATCATTTTTAGGAAGACCAGAGCGTGGCTTACTTAATAACAGAATTTCATATTACGTACGCCATGGATTAAACGTTAGTATTCCTGGATCAAGCATAAACGATTTTGAAATGAAATTTCAATTTTACAATCTTCGGTACTGCGAATTTTTAAATTCTAACGATCGCACATTTTCAATTTTTACACCGTTATGTAGGGGAAAATGTACTTTTAAATGCAATTTATTTTAAAGTTGTATATCAAATTATTTATGAGTTATTATTATTATTATTATTATTATTATTATTATTATTATTATTATTATTATTATTATTATTATTATTATTATTATTATTATTATCTATACTATTAACCGCGGTAAACGTCTGTCTGACTGTCTGTACCGCTAAAAACTTTTCGCAACGGCCGAGTGGAGTGGCGCTCTGGGTGTCTATCGACTCGGGACGATTCGGCCTTTTGTGATAATGAATTTCGAGAAAATCGCCCGGTAATTACCCGAGATATTAATTAAAAACTACCCGGGAAACGTGACAAAAAATCCAAGTTCCGAGACGGTTCTCTGACGGAGCTCTCCGGTCGAAACTAGCTTTCCGCGGATGAAGAACCACGAAGGTGTCGAAAATACGAAAATTAAGGAGTTTTATATAACGTCGTATCCGCGCTGCAGATTCACGGATTTTAAAACAAATTACATATTCTTGAAGGAAATTTAAAGACCTTTCTGACGGTCTATTCGGTTTCAAGAAATACGAACATTAACCTTTTGAAAAAAACGTTTTCCCGAAAGCTTTCATTTTCCATTTTTCTCCGCAGAATTTTCGACCGAAAACTATCGAATTTTAAAACGATTCCATCCTTTTTAATTTTGGAGGCACGACAAAGAAAAAAAATACCCCCTCAAAGACGCTTCTGTCTAATTTCCAACGGTGTGTTTATTTTTGAAATATTCTAATATTAACCCTTTGAAAAAAAATCGAGAAAAAGAGTCTCCGATCGTACAATTTTGTTTGCTTTTTCGATACTTTTTCCGCTCATATTTATATGAATAAAATCCCTAATTTTCAATATTTCTTTTCCATCTTTATACACCTCTTAGTGAATACATCGTTTTGAGTTGTGTCAAAATTTCAAAAAGATACAACGGTTAGAAGTATTTTTAAATCTGTAAAAACCGCGAAATTACGGCGTAAAACGGGCGATTTTTTTTTCTGCCATATTTTTAGGTAAAAGTAGCCCTTAAATCCTGTATTCTTCAATGATCTTTATATGTGTGTTTGGGGTACTGGTTTTACACCTTGCATAAAATTTTTGAAAAAATCGGGAGGCCGTAACTGTATTTTAAATAATATAATAGGCGAATTTTTTAATTTAAATTATTAAATGTGAAAAAGGAAAAAACTAAAAATTAAAATTTTTGTACAAAGTATGCATATTTTTACACGAAAATTATACTCGAGGTTTTTTTCAAAGTGTGTAATAGTAATACATTGCGACCTCACTAATCCGACACTCGGTAATCCGTATATTTTTAAAATATCGTTAGAGAACATTATTGCAAATAAATACATTTTAAAATTTGACATTTCTTTAAAATTTTCATAAAAGCAGTTAGAGAATACCGTGGTACAAGTTGCATCACTATTTTGAAACGATACAACAGTTAGAAGTATTTTTAAATAAATAAAAACCGCGAAATTACGGGGAAAGAACGAACTTCTTTGTTTTTGTTTCATATTTTTAGGAACAACTTTTACTTAATTTCAATATTTCCTTAAAATCGGCTAATACCATTCTTGGTAATCCACTTTTAATGAGGTATGAAATTTTTGGAAAAATATGGCTATCAGAACTATCTTTTAAATAAAATAATAGGTGTAACCATTTGCAGAACAACAAACATATTTTTATAAATATTAAATCTTCATCTTTTGTATAAACAGAAACAATGTTTTTCGCATTGCGCATGCGTATTTTTCTTAATGCACTTTGACGTACGGGAGGAATATTTACGATAGTGATGGGCGATTCTCAAAAATTTCCTATTCGATAAAAATCGCAATCGTAAAAAATCACATTCGATAAAGTCATCGATTAATTTCGAGAATCTACAATCGAGATGTTTTACAATCGATTATTAAAATCTTTGTTGTTACATGTTTACAAAGCATAATTTAATAATACATGGTAATTGAAAACAAATGAATTTAAAAAACAACAACAAACCAAAAGGATGTTATAATGGAAGCGCTATAGTAGAAAAGTCATCTAACGGCGCAGTGGCGTAGCTAGGATGGGTGACACCCGGGGCGGATATAAAGGGTGTCACCCCCATCCACCATGATTTCACTCCCCCCACCCACATCCAATTCATCATATTTTTTTCAATCATAACTCTACTTTATTACAACAAATGACCATACCATTCCTTATTTACTTTTTGTCCTCCCTCATTTAAAAAAAAAAAAAAAAAAAAAAAAAAAAAAAAAAAAAAAAAGGAGCGATTCTTTACTTAATCCATAGTTTTCATAAGTCAGTATCGTGTCTACATGTTGAAGAGAATTCTTTCTTTCAAAGTTTGCTTTTAAATTAAAGTTTGCTTTTTTCGTTTACAGTTTGCTTTTAAAGTTTTCTACTCGTTGGATAGGTTGGTTTTTGTTCCAAGGTTCAAATGCTATTTAGATACACCATTCTCTATAAAATTTCACATTTTCTAATAAAAGAAAATTAACTCTGTTACATTGTGCTCTAGAAATTTCATTTTATATCAGACTTTTTTTTCCAAAATCTTATAAGAATAAATATATTTATTTGAAAATAAAGATTGGGTGTCACCCCTTAAAGGGTGACACCCGGGGCGGACCGCCCCCTCCGCCCCCCGCTTGCTACGCCACTGTAACGGCGTTCCTTGGTTTCAAAAAGCTGTAAAATCGCGAGTAGCAAAATAGACAAAGAAAAAATAATCAAAAGCACTCCTAGTGAAAGAACATGAACTAAAAGGATATTAAAAGTGATCAAAATCTTTTATTGATTTTTGTACGTCAATTAAGATAAGATCTACAATTCTCCCATTATTAGAAGACTCTCTATTGAAATTCATTAAACGGACCACCCGGGAGGGCAAAGTAGTGCAGGAGCAATGAAAATGCATAATATGGGTAAATGGTCATTAGTGAATATGCATTATTATTAGATCATTATGCATATTTATTAGATCATTAGTGAAAATGCATAATATGGGTAAATGGTCACTAGCGAGCTTCGCCCGCTAGCGGCCCCTTTCTGAAAAAAATAATCTCTCTAAGGCCCGGTGCACACTTGCGTTTTCTAACCGATGACCACAAACCATCAATCATTGGCAAAAGAAATGAAACCAAAATCTCTGCATTTAAAAACATTTATGTAATGCGTTACCAAAATTTTAAAATATGCACTATACAAAAAAAAAAAAAAAAAAAAAAAAAAAACGCACTGTGAAAGATTTGTTTAATTAAATCAGTCATAAAAAAGACGAAAAACTTGAATACATTAAGAAGAAATTTGTTAGATAATATTGGTCATAAAAATCAATGCATATAGAACAAATGTTAGAAACACTAAATGCAAATAAATCTACTTACACAACCTGTATTATTAATCCGTTTTAGTCAATATACTTCACTAATATGCCTGAATGCTAAAAAATATTCACAATATAATTAGTAGAAATTTAATTAAGTTTTCTATGATATTTCAACAGGAACAATTTTTAAAGCAGGCGCTTCGTATAAAGTTTCGAGTTGAAACACTGGAAAGAGTTGAGTTGTTTCGATGCTCCCTACATGATAATCAATTTCGTGCGGGAAAATGTCGAATACAAATCTTAGTTTTGTTCGTGCTCGTAAATATTCCTCCCGTACGTCAAAGTGCACTAAGAAAAATACTTTCTTATTAATTTTCATAATTGTTTTTTCATTACTTAAAATTGTTCTTTTATGTGGATATAAAAAAACCCATTGATTTTTTCATATCGGCGTAGCTTGGCTAAGTGCACGCATGCGCAATGCGAAAAACATTGTTTCTGTTTATACAAAAGATGAAGATTTAATATTTATAAAAAATATGTTTGTTGTTCTGCAAATGGTTACACCTATTATTTTATTTAAAAAATAGTTCTGATAGCCACATTTTTCCAAAAATTTCATACCTCATTAAAAGTGGATTACCAAGAATGGTATTAGCCGATTTTAAGGAAATATAGAAATTAAGTAAAAGTTGTTCTTAAAAATATGAAACAAAAACAAAGAAGTTCGTTCTTTCCCCGTAATTTCGCGGTTTTTATTTATTTAAAAATATTTCTAACTGTTGTATCGTTTCAAAATAGTGATGCAACTTCTACCACGGTATTCTCTAACTGCTTTTATGAAGATTTTAAAGAAATGTCAAATTTTAAAATGTATTTATTTGCAATAATGTTCTTTAACGATATTTTAAAAATATACGGTTTACCGAGTGTCGGATTAGTGAGGTCGCAATGTATTACTATTACACACTTTGAAAAAAACCTCGAGTATAATTTTCGTGTAAAAATATGCATATTTTGTACAAAAATTTTAATTTTTAGTTTTTTTCCTTTTTCACATTTAATAATTTAAATTAAAAAATCCGCCTATTATATTACAGTGCGCGAAAAAATTATAAGGACACGCGAAAAATCGCCAAATCTAGAAGCCTTGTTATCAGAATCGTATGCAAATTTTTGCAGCAAAAATAGATGTAAAACTAAAATATTTCATGCGTAAAGTAATTAAAATTTTCCATTTTAAATCTTTTAAAATTTAAATTTTGATTTTTGAACTAAAATGAAAACGGAAAAAAGTATAAGGACATTGCTTTTTCTCCAGTAATTATTTAAAAATTTGCATATTTGAAAGCAACAAATGACATTTCCGAGTTAAAAGATTCCTTTGCGAAAAAAATTTCCTACTCGGCGACTTTCAGTGTAAATTTGTAACGATGCCCAAAGGAACTCAACTTTCTGACTCTGAAAAAGGAAAAATTGTTGCTTTTCGAGAATGTGGATTAAGTGGATGGGAAATTTCAAAAAGAATCAAGAGATCTAAAACGGTAGTTTATAATTTTCTAAAAAATCCTGGGATGTATGGTATGAAAAAGCGAACTGGGAGACCCGACATTCTCTCTCGTCGACAAAAAAGAATGATTGTAAGAAGAGCTTGCGAGAAAAAAGAAACCGCAAATGAAGTTAGACAATATTTGAGTTTACCATGCTCAACGAGGACTGTTCAAAATGTTTTGAGTAAACATCCTCAAGTTTCTTATGGGAAATTAGTGTCACGTCCCCCTCTTACAAATCATCATAAGAAAAGAAGAGTTGACTTTGCCAAAAAATACATTTCTCTTGGTCAAAAGTGGGCTGATGTAGTTTTTTCGGACGAAAAAAAGTTCAATCTTGATGGACCTGATGGTTTTCGTTATTTTTGGTATGATTTGCGAAAGACCAAGGAAGTGTTTTCCAGGCGTCAATTTGGTGGTGGCTCAGTTATGGTATGGGGCGGTTTTGCGGCAAATGGAACCACTCCAATTGTATTTATCAATCATAAAATGAATTCGGACAGGTATGTTGATATGTTAGGAGAAAATTTGTTACCTGAAGCGCCACTAATTACTTCAGGGGACTATATTTTTCAGCAAGATAATGCTTCGATACACGTTTCTAAGAGCACAAAACTTTGGTTTGAAGCTAATTCTGTAAAGTTACTTGATTGGCCGGCGAGAAGTCCCGATCTTAATCCAATCGAAAACTTATGGGGACTTCTAGCCCGAGAAGTTTATAAAAATGGCACACAGTATCAATGTAAACAAGATCTTGTCGTCGCTATCAAAGACGCTTGGGAAAAAATATCTGTGGACATTTTAAAAGATCTGTCAGGATCTCTGACCTCTCGGCTTATTCAAGTGATTGAAAAAAAAGGTAATTTTCTTGATTATTGAAATATTTTCAAAGTATTTTGGAACATGTCCTTATAATTTTTTCCGTATTTCCTTTAATGTTAAATTTTGTAAAATCAGTATTTTGAAGCTGTATTATGTTTTTTATCGGGTATAAATGTTATCACAAAATTATGTAGCAGAAGTAAGATGTATAAAAATTTCATTTAGGTGAAATGAAAATAAAGCATATTTTCATGCAATTAAATGTTGTCCTTATACTTTTTTCGCGCACTGTATTTAAAATACAGTTACGGCCTCCCGATTTTTTCAAAAATTTTATGCAAGGTGTAAAACCAGTACCCCAAACACACATATAAAGATCATTGAAGAATACAGGATTTAAGGGCTACTTTTACCTAAAAATATAGCAGAAAAAAAAATCGCCCGTTTTATGCCGTAATTTCGCGGTTTTTACAGATTTAAAAATACTTCTAACCGTTGTATCGTTTTGAAATTTTGACACAACTCAAAACGATGTATTCCCTAAGAGGTGTATAAAGATGGAAAAGAAATATTGAAAATTAGGGATTTTATTCATATAAATATGAGCGGAAAAAGTGTCGAAAAAGCAAACAAAATTGTACGATCGGAGACTCTTTTTCTCGATTTTTTTTCAAAGGGTTAATATTAGAATATTTCAAAAATAAACACACAGTTGGAAATTAGACAGAAGCGTCTTTGAGGGGGTATTTTTTTTCTTTGTCGTGCCTCCAAAATTAAAAAGGATGGAATCGTTTTAAAATTCGATAGTTTTCGGTCGAAAATTCTGCGGAGAAAAATGGAAAATGAAAGCTTTCGGGAAAACGTTTTTTTTCAAAAGGTTAATGTTCGCATTTCTTGAAACCGAATAGACTGTCAGAAAGGTCTTTAAATTTCCTTCAAGAATATGTAATTTGTTTTAAAATCAGTGAATCTGCAGCGCGGATGCGACGTTATATAAAACTCCTTAATTTTCGTATTTTCGACACCTTCGTGGTTCTTCATCCGCGGAAAGCTAGTTTCGACCGGAGAGCTCCGTCAGAGAACCGTCTCGGAACTTGGATTTTTTGTCACGTTTCCCGGGTAGTTTTTAATTAATATCTCGGGTAATTACCGGGCGATTTTCTCGAAATTCATTATCACAAAAGGCCGAATCGTCCCGAGTCGATAGACACCCAGAGCGCCACTCCACTCGGCCGTTGAGAAAAGTTTTTAGCGGTACAGACAGACAGACAGACGTTTACTGCGGTTAATAGTATAGACTAGCGAGCTTCGCCCGCTAGCGGCCCCTTTTTGAAAAAAATAATCTCTCTAAGGCCCGGTGCACACTTGCGTTTTCTAACCGCATTCAATAATTCTATGATATAATATAAAATGGATACATTGTATGGTCATTCTAATCTTTTTAGTACAATTCTACGATTGTTAATTTAAGATTGGCAAAAGAAATGAAACCAAAATCTCTGCATTTAAAATCATTTATTTAATGCGTTACCAAAATTTTGAAATACGCACTATGCTAAAAAAAAAAAAAAAAAAAAAAAAAAAATCGCACTGTGAAAGATTTGTTTAATTAAACCAGTCATAAAAAAGAAGAAAAACTTGAATACATTAAGAAGAAATTTGTTAGATAATATTGGTCATAAAAATCAATGCATATAGAACAAATGGTAGAAACACTAAATGCAAATAAATCTACTTACACAACCTGTATTATTAATCCGTTTTAGTCCATATACTTCACTAATACGGCTGAATGTTAAAAAATATTCACAATATAATTAGTAGAAATTTAATTAAGTTTTCTATGATATTTCAACAGGAACAATTTTTAAAGCAGGTGCTTCGTATAAAGTTTCGAGTTAAAACACTGGAAAGAGTTGAGTTGTTTCGATGCTTCCTACATGATAATCAATTTCGTGCGGGAAAATGTCGAATACAAATCTTAGTTTTGTTCGTACTCGTAAATATTCCTCCCGTACGTCAAAGTGCATTAAGAAAAATACTTTCTTATTAATTTTCATAATTGTTTTTTCATTACTTAAAACTGTTCTTTTATGTGGATATAAAAAAACCCATTGATTTTTTCATATCGGCGTAGCTTGGCTAAGTGCACGCATGCGCAATGCGAAAAACATTGTTTCTGTTTATACAAAAGATGAAGATTTAATATTTGTAAAAATATGTTTGTTGTTCTGCAAATGGTTACACCTATTATTTTATTTAAAAGATAGTTCTGATAGCCATATTTTTCCAAAAATTTCATACCTCATTAAAAGTGGATTACCAAGAATGGTATTAGCCGATTTTAAGGAAATATTGAAATTAAGTAAAAGTTGTTCCTAAAAATATGAAACAAAAAAAATAAGTTCGTTCTTTCCCCGTAATTTCGCGGTTTTTATTTATTTAAAAATACTTCTAACTGTTGTATCGTTTCAAAATAGTGATGCAACTTATACCACGGTATTCTCTAACTGCTTTTATGAAGATTTTAAAGAAATGTCAAATTTTAAAATGTATTTATTTGCAATAATGTTCTCTAACGATATTTTAAAAATATACGCATTACCGAGTGTCGGATTAGTGAGGTCGCAATGTATTACTATTACACACTTTGAAAAAATCCTCGAGTATAATTTTCGTGTAAAAATATGCATATTTTGTACAAAAATTTTAATTTTTAGTTTTTTCCTTTTTCACATTTAATAATTTAAATTAAAAAATTCGCCTATTATATTATTTAAAATACAGTTACGGCCTCCCGATTTTTTCAAAAATTTTATGCAAGGTGTAAAACCAGTACCCCAAACACACATATAAAGATCATTGAAGAATACAGGATTTAAGGGCTACTTTTACCTAAAAATATGGCAGAAAAAAAAAAATCGCTCGTTTTATGCCGTAATTTCGCGGTTTTTACAGATTTAAAAATACTTCTAACCGTTGTATCTTTTTGAAATTTTGACACAACTCAAAACGATGTATTCACTAAGAGGTGTATAAAGATGGAAAAGAAATATCGAAAATTAGGGATTTTATTCATATAAATATGAGCGGAAAAAGTGCCGAAAAAGCAAACAAAATTGTACGATCGGAGACTCTTTTTCTCGATTTTTTTTTTAAAGGGTTAATATTAGAATATTTCAAAAATAAACACACCGTTGGAAATTAGACAGAAGCGTCTTTGAGGGGGTATTTTTTTTCTTTGTCGTGCCTCCAAAATTAAAAAGTATGGAATCGTTTTAAAATTCGATAGTTTTCGGTCGAAAATTCTGCGGAGAAAAATGGAAAATGAAAGCTTTTGGGAAAACGCTTTTTTCAAAAGGTTAATGTTCGTATTTCTTGAAACCAAATAGACCGTCAGAAAGGTCTTTAAATTTCCTTCAAGAATATGTAATTTGTTTTAAAATCCGTGAATCTGCAGCGCGGTTGCGACGTTATATAAAACTCCTTAATTTTCGTATTTTCGACACCTTCGTGGTTCTTCATCCGCGGAAAGCTAGTTTCGACCGGAGAGCTCCGTCAGAGAACCGTCTCGGAACTTGGATTTTTTGTCACGTTTCCCGGGTAGTTTTTAATTAATATCTCGGGTAATTACCGGGCGATTTTCTCGAAATTCATTATCACAAAAGGCCGAATCGTCCCGAGTCGATAGACACCCAGAGCGCCACTCCACTCGGCCGTTGAGAAAAGTTTTTAGCGGTACAGACAGACAGACGTTTACTGCGGTTAATGGTATAGATTATTATTATTATTATTATTATTATTATTATTATTATTATTATTATTATTATTATTATTATTATGTAGTTTTTAATACTTTTTTGTCATTGTGACAACAGAAGTATTCCATTTTGGGACATTAAACATGGATCAATAAGTAAACGAATAAAATACGGCTATCACAATGTTTCAGATATACTTCAAATAGCTCTATTATCGACCGTGTTAATAAATAATTTATTTTAAAAGTTTCTTTGTACCACAGAGTATTGTCTCAAAGCCTTTTGCTACTCAACATAACATTTATATGTCTTTTCAGCATGAAATGCTTCCATTATATTTTTGAATCAGTAGGCACTATATTACCCAGAATTAAATTAATTAAATTTTTTCAGCATTATTAAATAATTGGAATTCCTTTCTACAAATCTAAAATATGATAACCAGATATATAATATTTGAACAAATTTTCAAATAAAAATTATTAATATTTTTATTTTATAAAAGCGTAAAAGCCTGTTTATAATCATCTGTCAATAAAATAATTAAATGTCTACAAGTGCACTTTACATACGATTATTCATTTATTTAATTTTTGATGCAAATAAATGCCTCGATTGAATATATTTTTCAAAACGAAAGAAAAAAGATAATTACTTAATCTGCATACGTCAATTTTTAGATTTATTCATATTTCTATGTACATTTTCGTTTTTAAATCTGAATATATTTCAATTAATTTAATTAAATCCAATATATCTACGAATTTAAGAGCAAGGAAATTCTATCATTAAATGAATGTAATTTTAATAAAAATCACAACTACGACAGCATTAAAATGAAAAAAGACAATTTTATAAGCGATAAATTCGAAAAATATGCTTGTTGCTGCTGTGAAATATCTATTTTAAAAATAAATTTGCAATTTTAGTGAAGTGGATCATGTTCATTGATAAATATGTGTTTTAGATCAATCATCTTTCAAGGACTGTAGTTTTTTCAGTTTTTAAATAGTTAATATAAATTTCAGTACTATAATAAATTTAAAAGCCACATTTTCATTAAAGACTGGTGATATTCGATAAAAATTACACGTTTACAACATTTTTAATACATAATGTAAATGGCATATTTATAAACTTTAAATCCACTATGAACCATGTTATAACTCTTTTTATATGTTTCCCATAAGCGTTTTCTATAAATTTTTTCTTCTCCTAATAATAATAATAATAATAATAATAATAATAATAATAAAACTCTCATCTTGTTTTAGAACAGGATATTTTTTTACCTTATTCCCTGTTTTATGTTAAATGTTTACAGCAAAACTTTTTTTTATAATTGACGAAAATAACTTTTGAATTACATTATGTGGCCATAAGTGACCGGCCATTTGCGATTTTTGACGTTTTGTTAAATATCTATAAAAATACATCAGGAATTATTCTGAAACTCCAGGTGTCTAAACATAATAGTTTCCGCGAAGATTTTTTCCAGAGACCCCATAGGGGACAGTCAACAGTTTAAAAAAGAATGAATTTCTTGTCAATAACCCTGTCAAAACTAATGTAGGAAAAGTGTTAAAATTGTAGGTTACAATTAAGTGGCTTATTGTAACACACTTTTTTTTTTTTTTTTTTTTTTTTTTTTAAATGAGGATAGCTTGCATACTCATAGAAAAATGAAGCTTTTTATAAAAACAGTTGCAAATTTTGCTAAGTTTTTAGCTTATAATTTGCAGAGTTCTTAACATAAAATTATTTTCCTTTCAGAAAACATGACAAACAACATTATACATAATACTCTGTAAACAGAATTAAAAAAATAATAAAAATTGCATAAATAATGAGCAAGTTTACGAAATAATTTTTCACTGTATATGCGTGAAAACAATCGAAATATAATTTGCATAATGTGTTAGCCAAAGTTATAGAGAAACTTTTGTGAAAATCTAAAAAAACATAGCATGAAAATTCTAAAACTTATCGTCAGTAGAATAAGCTCAAAATCCGTTCTTTCCAAAAAACAAACAAAAAGATGGGCTGTATCCATATATTCATTGATTAGTGTCAACACAGCATACACAATATTGTACTTACTACTATACTTGCATTAAGCCCCTCATCTTTTTGCTTTATTTTGTTATTAACGGATTTTAAGCGTATTCTATCGACGATAATTTTCAAAGTACATGTTGTACTTTTGAGATTTTCACAAAGGTTGTTCCATACATTTAGCTAACATATTATGTAAATTTTATTTTAATTGCTTTCACTCATGCGTAGTGAAAGATCATTTCGTAAACCTGCTCATTTTTTATATATTTTTTATTATTTTTTAATTCTGATCACAGGGTATTATGTACAGTGATGATTGTCATATTTTCGGAAAATAATATTTTTTATGTTAAGAACTATAAAAATTATAAGGAAAAAATTTTGGCAAAATTTGGGACTGTTTTTACGAAAACCTTAATTTTTCTACGAGTATACATGCCATCCTCATAAAAATGAACACGCAGTTTATTGCAATAAGCCCTTTAATATAACCAACAATCTAAATGCTTTTGTTATATTAGTTCTGACAGGGTTATCCAAAAGATGTTTGTTCTTTTTCAATTTGTTGACGATCCCTTATGGGGTTTGAGAAAAGAAAAATCTTCGCCGGTATATATGACCTGTACTAATTTGTTTACACATTTGGAGTTTCAGGATAATTCCTCGTGTATTTTGCTAGATATTTAACGAAATTTCGAAAATCGCACGTGGCCGGTCACCTTTTGTGCATTTGATAAATGTAAAAATAGGAAAAAAATCTTTAAAAATATTGCTTGAAATTTTTGGTCAAAATTTTATGCTTTATCTTTCGTCACATAAATATTACACCAAATATAGCTTTATCTATTAAGGCACTGTAACAAATATGATAGAGAGACCATTCTAATTAGTATAAAAACATATACAAAGCTTTTTGTAAAAAATTCTCTCACTTTAAAATTGAATGGTGCATTGATAAAGATACTTTTCGATTAGCCGGGCGCCAGTGATTTCATGAATAGATATAGTCGATATAGATATATATAGATGTGGCTATATATGAATATATATGTGTATAATACGTGTATATGTACGTATGTAGTAAATATATGTATATCTATACATGTAAACACTGGCGCCCGGCTAACCAAAAAATGCCATACTAACAAATTCGAAAATCAAATAATTGGCATGCTTATCAAGGATATCATAAAACTTGTGCACCGTAATTTTGAAACTAGTTCGAATTTTCGTAAAAATTTTTGCTGTCTTTTTTTCCAGTTTAAATGACTGAATAGAAATACATTAAAAAAATGCTAGAAATTTAAGTAATAAAAGTACAAAAGAGGGTAAGATACATTCCGTGTAGTTTTATGCATTGATTTGAAATTGTTTTAGTTTAACCTTCCTACCTTGTTCGAATTTTACTCAATCTTGATAAAAACATTTCACACTAGAATTGTTATTTAAAAATATTAATACAATTAAATGACATATATAGCTACATCTGTTATTTAACATTCTTTATGAAAAAAGTTCTGGTTCGAATCGTATAAAACAAATTATAGTTTTGGGTCGATTAGACCCATTCAGGGTAGGAAGGTTAAAAGAGCGCAATGCCACCTGTTGAAAGAATATTGAACTAAACATACAAATTTTACGAGTACCGTAATTTCGGGTGTATAAGCCGCGGATGGCGGATCAAACAATTCTTTTTGGACCCAGAAATATTATTTAGTGATTGAAGACAAATATTTACGGCGATCTAACTAGTTATATTTGTTCTTAAAAAAAAATTCTGGGTCGAAAAAGAATTGTCTGATCTGCGGCTTATACACCCGAAATTGCGGTACCTTAATAATTTTTTATTCATTTCACTTTCTTGTTTATCATAGTTAATTGATTGTTGATTCAAAAGTTGCATAGATCTTAACGAAATACGTGCCAGTTATCTGATAATATTTTACTCTCTATCTTTATACATCAGGTTGTAACGAATGTTTACCACCAAAAACAGTTCAGAATAAAGTTAGAAAAACAACATGAAAGCAATACCAACAATTGTGCGTAGTTATCACCACCAAAATCTATAATTTTTTGCCAACGTTTTGGTGATTTTTCAAATCTTTCGGCTGCGAGTGCATAAACAGTCCAATATTTTATTTCAGATAATTTGTGCAGACTTAACAATAGCACCAGCAAAATGTAGCTGCAGATGTGTAAAAAGGTAGGAATCCTACTTTGAAGCGATATCGGGGCTGTATAGTGGATATGACAAAATATCTCATGGGAGTGCATACATGGCACAAACGTCTAAATTCTTAGCTAGTTCTCGAGTAGTGAATACTGATATCTTCCACATGTTCTCACACGCAGGCCTCATGAACAGGGCCGTAGGTAGAAGTGAACAATAGGGGGGGGGGGGTCAAGAGAATGTAGGGGGGGAGGGGCTCATAACTTTTTTCTTTCTCTATGGCGCAGAAAGATAAATTAGTGCAAACTCACATTGTAGGTACTATGTTTCTTATTAAACTGTTGTAATAACTTCATTTAATGCTAACAAAAGTATATGATGATGAAAATTTTGAATGTATAACTGGTTCAAAATTAAACTCCATGTTAGCTTCATCCGTACAAATAGGATGAGGGAGTGTTGAAATACTTATTTTAGATACAATTTAGTATTTCTGCAAAACTGTAAAATGGTCTCAAAACTAAATTAGATTTTGGAACAGAATTTCCTTTGAATTTTCGGAACAGAAATTCATTTAGTGACCTTCGAATCTTTTCCAGGGGGGTCTCAAAATATTTTAGAGGGGGGAGGGGGCTGAGCCGCCCATCGCGACCCCTTAGCTATGGCCCTGCGTCATGAACATCAGTAGGCCGGCCAGAGCGCTCTGATTCTTGAGCGTCATAGATTTTGTTTCTGAACTTTCGGTACCAAATCATCACAATATCATATGATACAGCAGTAGCTGAATCAGTATAGATGATTCAGTGACATTGTTTACAAGAATTTTTGCAACAGAATTGGATGTAAATATGGTTCTAATCTGATAACGCGGTACTTCCATTTTAGACATCTTATATTTAATGATAACAATATATTTTTTTTACAGATTTCTCAACACAATATTATAGAACAAGTCTCATTCTTTGAAATGCCAAAAATCATTTGACTAAATATGCGCAAACACGCCAACGCGAATTGTTTGCGTAGACGATATTAGATGTGGTGGGAAATAATCAATAACCCTCGTTACAACCTAATTATTTATTTTTAAAAAAATTGGACAAATCTTGAGGTCTAAACTATGCCTCCTACCTATAGGTGTCTACGTCAGAAAGACCTAAAAGCATCTTAAACTAACATATAATGCATATTCATTATGGTATAAATATGATTATAATAATTGATTGTTGACTGAATGGCATAAGTATGATTATAGTTTGATACTGTTTTACCGCGTAACAGCGTTCTATGCATTACTACACACCATGTTAAATTGTTGAATAAAAAAGAGCCTGCTTTGTTACACTGACAAATCATTAGTATTGTGACAAAATAAAGTTAAAAAAATAATGTATTTTCGTAAATTCCTAATGAAATAACATCCATACTTGTAATGCGGCGAATATTCCAAATTTAGCAACACCGAAATGCTGAACAACTAGCAGTATGAATAGAAACTTTGTTTTTAAACCTGCTCCCCACGTGTTCTCTGTCTAATTGTACACAGGGCCGTAGCTAAGGGGTGCTATGGAAGGCTCAGCCCCCATCCCCCCTAAATACTTTTGAGCCCTTCCCTCCTGGAAAAGATTCCAAAGTCACTAAATGAACTGATATTTCGAAAACCATAATGAAATTCTGTTCAAAAATCTAATTTAGTTTTGTGCTTGAGGCCCTTTCGTAGTTTTGCAGAAATACTAAACTGTAACGAAAATAAGAGTTTCAACACTCGCTCATCCTATTTGCACATATGAATCTAACTTGATATTTAATATTACACCAGTTATACACTTGAATTTTACATCGTCATATTCTTTTCTGGGCATAAAATGATGTTATCACAACACTTTAATAAGAAACATAGTACCTAGAATGTGAATTGCACTCATTTATCTTTCTGCGTTATAGAGAAAGAGAGAAAAAATATGACACCCCCCCTTACATTTTCTTGAGCCCCCTCCCCCCTTATTATTCACTTCTAGCTACGGCCCTGATTGTAAATGATTATAATTCCCTTCTATGTGATTTATTATTATCATTATAGCTGTTTTATCTTCTTCAGATCCCGGGTTTATTTACATATATTTTTTAACTTCAGTTATGGATTTATATTACCAAATTGGTAACTAAGAAAGATTAAAAAGTAAATAGAAAAATAAAATTTGTTATTTGCACATAAAGTTTGATGATACATGGGAATTCAAAATAGCACATTTTTTGACAATTGCTTAGAAATTTTTATTTTATTTTATTCTTTTTGCAATTCGAAGACAATTGAAAAAGGAAATAAAAATTATATATTTAATAGTTTTTTTATGACAAATGGACGCTACAAGTAATATTTTAACACATAAAAAATTGTTTACATTTTTATTTTGCATATTTCGTGCATTTTTTGCTGTAATCCATTTCATTGTAACGCATATCTTGCTAAAAAAAGCATTGTACGAAACAAATTGCAATTTTGTTTAGTTGTACTATCGGTTAGGCTCCATTCACATCATTTTCCTTATTTTTAGCATTGTTTATATGTATAATAATTTTCTTAAAAGACGTATATCTATAGGAGACACCAGGACTGAAGAGGTTTAATATCTGGAATGCGTTAAAAATTCATCGATTCAATTCTATCTCAAAATTCAGATGTGACATCGAAAGAAATTCAAGAATAAAGATTCTGAATTAAAAGACGAAAAATAAATATAATGATAAATTAATTAATACCGAGTTATTTTGTTTAAATACAGTCATTTTTAAACTTGATAATATAAACTTAAAAAAAAAAAAAAAAAACAACTTACAGTTATTTATTTAAATATTCATTTATTTTTTTACGTTTTTTTTCTTCTTCTTCTTAAAAACAAATGAAATCTTCTCTAATACATTTTTGTTCAATCCAAAACTGCTTTTAGCTTGAAAAGAAAAGTTTGACATTAGTTCTTCCGTTCCAACAAGTCAATTATATCCGAAAAAATCCAAACTTACGAAATGCATTCAAAGTCCTTTTCCTTTACGTTTCCACCGTTTTTTTGGAGAAAATTAAATATTTGTTTCGGAGAATTTCTTTGAAACAAAATTTTTAATTTTAATTTTAAAGTTATTCACGTTTTTATGTGAAAATTTAGTTTAACAAATAAGCTTTTTGTCTGTTTAAAGAAACATTACAAAATAAAATGATAAGAAATATATGAAATGAATTAGATTTTTATAGTTTAAACAGTTTGAAAAAGTAAAAGTACTCAGACAAATTTAAAACAAATCTTTTCGTAACAAGCAAATGCAAGATATTCTATTCCTTCAAAAATTAGATCAATTTATGAAGACACTAAAATAAATGTATGCCACCTTTTAAAAAGAAAGCTTATAACAGTTGTAAGGTTCCACGATCTCAATTACACCTTTGGTTAGTAATATTTAATTTTAGATTAAGAGCAAAAAAAGACCCAAATATACATAAAAATAAAAACTAGTAAAGTTTAGAATATCCGGTTTCACAAAAGGTTCGCGAACTGAATATCAATATTTTTTTAACAGTAATTTTCACAGTACTTTTCTACATTTGTGCAAGAATTACCGAGTGTCCCAAAAATGACTGATGGATTTTAAAATTCAATAACTTGCAAACGGTGACAGCTGTTTAAAAATTTTTTGCAGGAGGGTTATGTATAATGTCAGGAGTTTTTTTTACCGTAATTTTTTATTTTAGTTCGCATCTCAAACAATAGGTGGCGCTGACGGCGATTGAAGGCCAGGTCGACGCTTCACTCAGCACTCATCATCTGGCCTTCAATCGCCATATATTGTTTGAGATGCGAATTAAAATAAAAAATTACGGTAAAAAAAACTCCTGACATTATACATAACCCTCCTGCAAAAATCTTTTAAATAGTTGTCACCGTTTGCAAGTTATTGAATTTTAAAATCCATCAGTCATTTTTGGGACAACCGGTAGTTTTCAAAGGTGAATTCAGCGCAATTTGCAAGAAAAATCTAAAATGAAAATGTTTCTAAAAAATATTGGTATTTAGTTTGTGGATCGTTTTGGGATCCCTGGAATTTGCAAAAATAGGCACTAATAAATTTTCCCTTACTTTTAATTTACACAAAAAGACAGGTATTCCACTATAAATGAATGCACAAGAAAGATTGAACAATATAAATTAACAATAAATGGAATAGATTCTTTTACTTTCAATAATATTTGTTACAGTCAGGGTTGATGAATTTCAGCCAGGCCAGTTTAAACCGGCCGGCTTTTTTTCTGGCTTAAACCACTTTAAAAAGGCCGTTACTAAAACTTTGTTTTTACAAAAACTGTTCTTAAAAGAAAATGTATTATTAATTACTGACTTTTTTAAATACCGTTGCCATAAAAATGTACATCAAGAAATGTCTAATAAATAAACTGGCAAATAAAATATAAGTGAATTGATAGCAGAAAAGTTCTTGTGATCGACAGATGGTAAGAATGTTTATTAAAAAATGTGTAATAAAAACTTTTTAAAATAATTTAAATGATTTTCACCAAGTAACATTCATTTGAAAAGTAATATGCTATTAATATTCTACGAAATATTACATTAATTTGGCTCATTTTTAAATATCAGTACACTTTAACTAATTTTTTAACATTTAATCTGTTTCTGATCTTTTTCCAAACAAATCCATATGTTGAAAAAAAATTCAACCCCCCCCCCCCCCCTCATAAATGTATTATCTCATGGAATCTTGGCAATATACTAACCTATTAGACCAAACCCATCGTATTATGAGGAATTTGGGGACATGGGAAAGTGTGCTAATTGACCCAAATCAATTCCCCTCTTTTTAGTGTGAGGGTAGATTTTGTGGATCAACAAGAACAAAATATTTAGTCAGTGTGTATCAGGAAAAGGCATATTTACAAACACATCCATCAACCCATCTACCCCACCACTGCATTTTTGTCAGTGATTGTTGCAGGAACTTTTATGGCAATGTAAGCGAATCATAGCATAGACCTGTTAAACAGAGGCTAACCAAATTGGCCAAACTCATGTGTGCAGTAGGGGTCATTAAGAACAGACAAGTGTTTTTTGTCATTGCCAGCTCCACAATAATGTAACCTACATTAATGACAGCTGCTTATTCGTATAAGAAAAAACAAATGAAGGAAAAAGTATGTACAGTAAACTCTGTATAAGGCAGAATTGATTAAGATTAAAAAAGAAAATGTTGCCGTATGTCTATGTATTCACAGCGACGCCGACATAAGAATCTTTCTGAGTTAGACAGATTTCCCTCATAGCATGCATGGTCACAGTGACGTCACAATGACGTCACTGTGAGTCACTTCGGTCACATCACATCTCTGACCAAAATGTCACCACTCAGTGACGTCACATTGTGACTGAGATGGGACTTTCTTAAAAATCTTTAGAAAATTACAAATATTCTTTAAAACATGTTATTTACTTTTAAAAACATGTTTCTGGCAATTTAAATATCGTCGCTTTTGTCACAGTTTCGTCACAATGTTAATGTCAAAGTAGTCACAAATGACACATTTTTCACAAATTTGTCACACCGTGACTTCACAAAGTGGTCACAATGTGACGTCACAAATGAGCTCTAAAACGGCCATAACAATTTCACATTTTAGTCACTGTGACTTCACATCGGCGTCATGTGACGTCACATCGACAATGATGGTCACAAAGTCACAATGTGACTTCACAACGACGTCGCAGTGACGGGCCTTACGGGATCCATCATACACAGAGCTCACCTAACAGAGAGTTTAATGTATTTAAAAAGATAAATGAATATAAAAGCTATGATAAGATTAATTGTTAATTTATAGTTTCTTATTTTTAAAGTGGAATGCTGCCTCATGTAAAAGCTTTTTACATAAACATCTGATATATTTTTATTCACAGTACTAACACATTCATACATGCTAGGAGTCAATGTCCAAGTGAAGTTCTTTATATACAGATTCATTTTGTATATTTTTTACTTGAATATAATTCTTAACCGTTACAACAGGAAAATAACTTTTACTAAGCATAAGAACTGCCACTGGATTTATAGTTTTTTTAAATCATATTGGCTGTTTGTGAGACTTTTCTGATACTTTAATTATTAACTGCCTAGAAAAACGGACATCTGAAACATGATTTTAAATAAATTTCATAAGATTTTTGTTCCAATTTCATAAAATAGCCATTAGTATAATAATTTAATAAAGAAAGTTTTTAAAAATAAATTATAAAATATGTACTGAAAAAAGTCAATAAAAGCCGGCTTTTTTTTCAAAAAAGACCGTTTTTTCCAATAAAAGCCGGCCGGGCTGGCCTTTTGCCTTGACCGGGCTTTTTGAAGCCCTGGCTACAGTATAATAGCAAACGCGGTAGCGTTTGGTATAATATGTTTAAGAAATGGAAAATGCAAACGTCTTTTTGAAATTTCTGGCGAACCAGTTGACGTACGACAGTGATTTTTTTTCAAAAGATAGAACTCGACAAGAGGAATAAAATGATAGCATTAAAAATTATCGTAGTTTACTGTAGTTTTTTATTTAACTTTTAATGAACAAATGAAGATGTAAAATTCAACAAGCGATAGCTAACGATCCTGTGGATGGATTAACTCTATTTTTGGTTTATTTTAATCATTTTGGTAAAATTTAAAACAGATTTTTTTTCCATCCTTGTATGTTTGACGATCGCAAAGAAAATCGAATTTGTGTCTTAAAGCTTCAATTGAGCATTGTTTCTTGTTGTTGCTGTTGTAGTTTTTTTTTATTCATTGCCACCAAATTTAAATAAATATATTTTTTTTATGTATATAACATAATTTATTTAAATTAAATAAATCACGTGATAAGCATGGTTAATGGTTTTTAATGCGAAACATTTAGTTTCAGTTCTTTGAATAAAGTTGTGAGCATACTGTATTTTTTTCGTTCAACTCTTTGGTTTATGTTTGAGACATCATGCATTTTATATGGCAATGCAAGAACTTTCTTAATTATTCTAATACAAGAATAAAATTTTGACAGCGGCAAATATTTTGCTTTTCAAGGTATAAAAAAATCTTCAGTTTTTATCAAAAAATTTAAATGACAAGTATTAAAAAATGCTCTGGTGAGCAACAACAACAACAAAAAAAGGTTAATATGTTTTTAAGTATTAAAAGGTATTTAACAAGTGCTTCTAACTGAGCATGAGAAAGGACAAGGGGTCCCTTCTTGGCTGCAGCTCACTGTCAATGCCAAATTTGAAAAAAAAAAAAAATCACATTTGCGCTTTTTCCATCTAAAAGAACGACAGTGAGAACCCTGGTCTTTCCCTTACATTTTCTTGACCCACTCCCCCTATCATTCTCTTCTAGCCACGGCCCTGGTACTCCTGATCACTTCGCGTTTGTATATTTATACATATATGCATTTGTATGTCCACGTGACATCTTTTAGACTCTTTTTTTAAACTATTAATACTCGGTTTGCCACTTCAAGTGTTCTCTTGTTTGTTAAACTTGGCACTCAAAACATTTTTTTTCGTGAAATGAAAGAAAGATTTTCGATTTTTTTTGCATTTTCAGTGTTTTTTTTAATTTTTAGGGTTGAATTAATTCTTGTTAATGACTAGTGTTGCCATCTTTGAAATGTATATTAAACGAAATTATTTGTTCTATCTTCCATAATAATTACCGATTAATTTTATTCAAGTCATTTTTTGACAAATAAACTCTGCCATATTCTTTTATACTACGATATTTTCAAAATAAATTTGACACAATAAAAAATGGCTTCAAAATCTTGTACGATTCAGTTCTGGCTGTAATTAAATGATTAAATACTGTTTAAATTTCAGGAAAATATGGAATGCCCTGTTTATTACATGAAATCCACACACTTAATGCCTACCATGAATCATTTTCTCCATTGCGGATGTAACTAATAGAGGGAATGTGTATCGAATCTGACATAATTAACAAAAAGGCTTCATTCAAGGGCATCTAATACCAGAGCAGTTAAACTTAATTACCATAAAATATGAATATGTTCTCTCCAATTAATATCGAATGCGTAAATATCTATGCATTTTCAGAAGATTTCGGGATCGTTGTTACTTCTAAATTTTTGAAATATTTTATTTGAATTCAGTAATAAAATACGAGTCGTAACCCGTCGAATTCGACGAATGAAAAAGTTTAAATAGAACTGACTGACTGAATCTATAAAAATAATCCCAAAAATAAATAGAATAATTAATCAATGTTATATTGTCTATTCTCACACTTAAAAAAAATATAGTTTTAAACTAAAGTGTTATTTCAACTTTTCAAATTAATGAAAAAAAATTAAGTGTTATTTTTATGGGTCATCTTTTAATATGTAAAGACAATGAAATTATTAAGTTATTAATCGAGGCTTTGATCTTTGGTATTATATAATGAATTATCAACAAAAAATGTGCATCTATGATCCAATTATAATTTTCTCCTTTATACTTCTTTTTACTTTGAACTTACTAAGAATTAGTAAGTCTTGATTACGTCCACTAATAACTATATCATAATACTAATAACATATATTCTACATAAAAATATAAGAATTTATATTATAAAAAACATTTTGCTTCTAAGGCGTTGTATATTAACAAAAACATTTAAAATATATTAAAACATTTTTATTTACATGTTTCAACTCACTATTAATAGAGTCATCCTCAGAATGTAAATAGAAAAATAAAAATTACAAATACAATGAACGTGAAAATCGGAATAAAGAATTATTTATTATGACTCTATTAATTTTTAGTGAGTTGAAACATGTAAATAAAAATGTTTTAATATATTTTAAATGTTTTTGTTAATATACAACGTCTTAGAAGCAAAATGTTTTTTATAATATAAATTCTTATATTTTTATGTAGAATATATATTACTAGGACTTCCCTCAGAGGGATTAGTCTGAGCGATATTGCTGAGAATGCACATTTAATAACTTGCGATAAGTAAAGAAAATGAGATGTTACCTTTAATTGGTCATTCATTCTGATAAAATATGATGAAAATAAGCATATTGAATCATAGAATTACAAAATCTTATATATAAAGTTGCATATACTATTTTTATAAAAGAAAAGCAAACCATGCATGGATATAAAATTGGAAATATGCAAAATGTTAAAAGTAATACAGAAAATAAAACACCAAATTTTCCGATATTGGAAATATAACTCTGAAATGATGTCATGAGCATAAACAGAAGCTTCGCACCGATTTGAGAAACTATAAATAACATAAACTATTATGTTTGAAGAGAATGGAGTGTATTTTATATGGTGTGCAATCCGTCCGAATAGTTTATAATGTTGAATATCTGTTTTCCACAGATGCAATGAGGTTGTCGATAAGAGTTAAGGAATCCTTTTTTAAAAATTTGTCCTAAACGAGCACTTACATCTTATAAGTTACTATGATGCCAAAGTTATAGTTTCTGACCCCAACAGTATCCTAGAAATTGCAATATTCTCAATAAATTGGGTTTAAAACTTTTTCTAGGAAAAAAAAATGTTTAATTTGTGAAATTAAATTGTTGAATGTTTTAGGAATCGTTCATAACGAGAATATTATATCTTAAAAGTTGACACACACACACACACACACAAAAAAAAAAAAAAAAAAAAAAAAAAAAATAGTCATATCAACATCAAAGAATTCTCAATTTTAGAACTATTTTTGCTTGTGCAATGATAGTGATTATTGTTCCTACGCAAAAAAATAGTATATTTTGCAGCAAAGATGGTTGCCAACATTTTTTGCCCACATTATTTTTTAAATCGGCTAGGTACTCCCAAAGATAACGAAAAACACACAAACGTTAATGCTTTATAGCATAGAAATACAGAATCAAAAGCTATTTATCTCCTATTATATACACATAAATTATCTAATTAGTGCTAGCAGATGCATTTTTAAATATACATAGATCAATATAATGCTTCATTTTTCTTTTATTAGTATTTCTTAGTATTCATTTTTCATTTATTTGTATTATTCAGTAAAAAACTCACTTTCTTAAGACCAAATTACGTCAAACTTTTTATAAAAGCGCCTAAGTCCATATAACAGCGAAGTATTGTGAAGAGTATTAAATACAAGGTAGTAAGACACTTAGCCAAACGCAGGTAATAAATCGCCAAATATTGTTCTTTTCGCCTTCTCTCGAAATGCATTTTTCCGTACATTTAAAAAATACGATTTTCAGTCATCTTATTTAAAATTCAAATAAATAAATAAGAGGAAGCAATAATAGCATAAGTCAAAACATTTTATTTCAGCATCAAGGAATTGTATCATAGTTACACATGTGGGAAAAAGCTGCTTTTGGCCAAAAAACGTTGTCTTCACTAAATTTGAATCCGATTAAAAAAAGTACCGTGATTAATTAAAGTGTTATAGGCAGAGCTGCCAAGTCTCCGGCATTTTGGATACCGGTATTTTAATACAGAAAATGTTTTAATAAATTGAAACATTCTGCGGATTTAAAAAATAACTTTTCTTATAAGAAAATTCTAGTGTGCAATAAGCGGGGGCTTGGTATCTCTATATAGGAATATTTCGTAATCTACTTTTTAATCTTAAAAAAAGCAACGACCATTTTTCGGATACAAAAAGTATTGCTATTTGTTCCATTTTACATACAAAGTACTGATTGTAATATTGATACATCTATGGTGATAAATTTCCAATAATTTTTCAAATCCCATTTTTTTATTAAAAATATAAATCTTTTATTCATTTAATTTAAAATAAATGATTTTTAACTAATTCCATAATACTTTTGAAATATCACTTTTCATTGGCCATTTTTTTAAAGCATTTAGAAAATGGTTGTTGTTTTCAGTCAAATATAGACTTTGGTCTGTCCGCATTTTATTTTATTATTATTATTATTTATAAATGGAGGAGAAATATTCATACTTAATCCATAACGTACATAATATATTACTCTGTTATTACATAAGTCACCTTTTTATTATCATAAAAATTATGTTTTTACTGATTTTTATTAACTCAACAGGAAAAATTTCGTGCTTTGAGCAATAGATATCCGCATTTCATTTATTTATTTATTTTTACAAAATTCTTTGTATTTAGAAGAATTTTTATTTAAATAGAAATTCAAATGTCGCTGTTAATAAAGAAGAAAGTTACAAAAAAAAGTTACAAAAACGAGTAGACGCATACTATCAAATATGGAAAAACGACGAATCCAAAAAAGACGTAGTATGAAATATCATCTTTTAAAGCAAAAACCGAGGTCTGATTATCGAGCCTACTGATTACGAAATGTGCATTACATTAAAAAAAAAAAAATACTGCAAATATTGATTTTTAGCTCACAGGCTATCATAGCCTGAGAGCTTATGTGCCCGTCCGTTCTGTATGTATGTTCGTACGTAACGCGATAACTCATGATAAAAATATCCGATCCACTTGAAATTTTGTATGTAGGTATATCCTGACAAGGCGCTTCCCTGATTAGTTTTTGGAGTTCATTCGATATGTATAAGAGGGGGAACGGGGGGCTCATGCCCCCCGTTAGTTGATATAGATGGGATTTTCATGCAGAATTAAGTTTTCAAAATTTAGATTAGGATCATTCTGATGAGGCGATTCCGTGACTGTTATTAGGTGTTCATTGATTAAGTATAAATAGGGGGAACAGGGGTTCTAATGCCCCCCCCCCCCGTTAGTTGATATAAATGGGATTTTCATGCAGAATTAAGTTTTCAAAATTTAGATTAGGATCATTCTGATGAGGCGATTCCGTGACTGTTATTAGGTGTTCATTGAATAAGTATAAATAGGGGGAACAGGGGTTCTAATGCCCCCCCCCCCGTTAGTTGATATAAATGGGATTTTCATGCAGAATTAAGTTTTCGTTCAAAATTTAGATTAGGATCATTCTGATGAGGCGATTCCGTGACTGTTATTAGGTGTTCATTGATTAAGTATAAATAGGGGGAACAGGGGTTCTAATGCCCCCCCCCCCGTTAGTTGATATAAATGGGATTTTCATGCAGAATTAAGTTTTCAAAATTTAGATTAGGATCATTCTGATGAGGCGATTCCGTGACTGTTATTAGGTGTTCATTGAATAAGTATAAATAGGGGGAACAGGGGTTCTAATGCCCCCCCCCCGTTAGTTGATATAAATGGGATTTTCATGCAGAATTAAGTTTTCGTTCAAAATTTAGATTAGGATCATTCTGATGAGGCGATTCAGTGACTGTTATTAGTTGTTCATTGAATAAGTATAAATAGGGGGAACAGGGGTTCTAATGCCCCCTCCCCCGTTAGTTGATATAAATGGGATTTTAATGCAGAATTAAGTTTTCGTTCAAAATTTAGATTAGGATCATTCTGATGAGGCGATTCCGTGACTGTTATTAGGTGTTCATTGAATAAGTATAAATAGGGGGAACAGGGGTTCTAATGCCCCCCCCCCCGTTAGTTGATATAAATGGGATTTTCATGCAGAATTAAGTTTTCGTTCAAAATTTAGATTAGGATCATTCTGATGAGGCGATTCCGTGACTGTTATTAGGTGTTCATTGAATAAGTATAAATAGGGGGAACAGGGGCTCTAATGCCCCCCCCCGTTAGTTGATATAAATGGGATTTTCATGCAGAATTAATTTTCGTTCAAAATTTAGATTAGGATCATTCTGATGAGGCGATTCCGTGACTGTTATTAGGTGTTCATTGAATAAGTATAAATAAGGGGAACAGGGGTTCTAATGTCCCCCCCCCCTTAATTTATATAAATGGGTTTTTCAAGCAGAATTTTCAGGTTTCGTTCAAATCTCTGAATAGTTTTGGAAGTTTAATGGTTAAGTATAAAAGAGGGGCATAACTCTTTTTAAATTATATAAATGCTAAATGGGTTTTTATTAAGAATTATCTAATTTGCTCTGAATTTTGGATATAGATTTTTTATATGATAAAGCATGTCTTTGATAGTATAGGAGGTTCAATGATTAAGTATAAAAAAAGAGAAAAGGGGAGAGCTGTTTCCCCTTCTTAATTTTTTTTTTTTCGAACGGAATTAACCCTTGAAAATATAAAGCTTTAATGTGCAATTAGTATTTGTAGCCTGTGAGCTCAATGCCTTCAGTTTAACTGGGCAGTATTCTTTATTTTCTTTTGTGCAGTTTTGGCTTCGAAAGCTGCGCTATGTTGCAAAAAGATATAAGCGACTATGAAAACACACTTGGTAAACGTTCATGCTCAGTTTTACAAATAAATATGGCACATACATGCCCTATACACACCGAGGCACCTAATTGATTCCAAAATGGCGTTCAGTTGCCTAACATGCTGATTATCATATAAATGTTATAATAAATTGTTTGTTCTAAAAATATTCTCATTTATTGATTGTTATTTCTTTTTTTTTTTAATAACAGAAAATGTTTCATTTATTCCTTTTTTTCATTTTGAAATAAATAACGTTATTATAGCATGCTATATGTATCTGGTAATCAAAATGATGTTTTCGCCTAATTGGCATAAGAAATCTCGCCAAACCCGGTGCTTACATCTCTAGTATATTATCTCAAGTATTTTATTTATGTATACTATAATTGTTTTTACATGCCACTTACTTCTTATTGTATATTAAAATAGGTAAGTAGCTCCTTTATGCAGTATAAATTGTATAAATCTTAAAAAAAATAGCCCCCGTTGCCCCTTTTTGGATGGAATTTAAAAAAATCAATGTCTAATTCCAGTATTGCTCCCAGGTATGCATACATATTCCAAATTTCAAAGTTCTATGCCGACAGGAAACGGATGAAAAATGGGAAAAGATGTCACATATGCACCAGGGTACATAAATGGCGTCAAAATGGCATTATTTTACCTGAGATGGTAATCCGGCTTTATTTATTTATTATTTGTTTATTTACTCATAAAATGTTTATT
Organism: Maratus speculifer; assembly: GCA_964019185.1. NCBI lineage: Eukaryota > Metazoa > Arthropoda > Arachnida > Araneae > Salticidae > Maratus > Maratus speculifer. The sequence goes on along the minus strand of OZ025291.1, from coordinate 412,737,396 downwards.
TACTTTCATTTCTTAATTATATAAAATATTTCTTTTTATAATTATTAATTATTATTATTAGTATTTTATTTACTGTAAGTTCTTTTTGAAAATAGAAAATGATTTAAAAATGTGTATGTAAGCGTTATTTGAAAACGGAGTTTTCGCCAAATGGGCTTTGAAAAAAATTGCGCCAAATCTGATGCGCTTGTGGTATCCGTGCCGAAAAATTAGTGACCAGAATTGACTTCCACACACAAACAAAATATAAGTTAAAAGAAAACGTGCAATAAAAATAAATATAAAGGGAAAATGATGTCATAAAAGAAACTTTTTATTTAAAAACGTAATTGTTTCTAATTTTCACACGCGAAATATATAAAACATTCTTTTAGCGATCAAAAAATGCTATTAAGAGATTATCACAAAATCTCAAAATCAAAATTTTTATGACATTTTTTTTAATATAAAACAATAACAGTTTTATTTTCCTGCATGATTAAATTTTAAAATGTTTTATTGCATTCAATATTTCTGAGTGCATAAATGATTGCTATTTACTCCATGTAATGATTCGGTTATCTATGAAAATATCCATCCGGTGAAAATCACGCTCACCAAATTTCTGTGACGTATGCAAATAAATTGTGCTTTTTTATCAGTTTTTTTAATATAACTTTTAAACTATTTGGAATAAATTTTTAAAAGTAGGTGCATTCACCAGATTACCTTCATAGGTACCTTCTGGTATAAACAGAATCGAAATCCGACAAGTACTTTTTGAGATTTGCTTGACGAAAGAATTTTTTTAACTTTTAATATCGTTACGTACTCTGAGTATAAGACTTCGCTACGCTCAGACAATTAGTATTACGATATGGTTACTAAGAACTGACCAAAATTCCTTTTTTCTTTCTTTGAAAATGTGTGATTTGCCTTGTACATTTCCCTCTTTTTAACCCTTTTAGGGGCACCGTTTGCAGTCCGCAAACGCTTAATTTTAAATGCCAAAACTATCAAATACCACAAGTAATTTTAAGTAGATTTCGTAAGAAATACTACCTATTGTGTACGCTTCTATGTTCGGATTTAAAATTATTCTATCACATAATGGTATAAAGAGAAACATTGTTTGGGGGTGAATTTTAATTATATTATAATATTTGACATTTTATGAAGTTGATATACGTTGCTGGGGTTTAATACAAGTTACTTCCTGTATAATAGAAAGCATTTACCATTTACAGGGAAACACAAAAGATTTCGGATATTGAATTGTATCCGAAGCCCTCTATATTTAAAAAATTTTGTTATAATACGAACACAACTCATTTTCCTACGTCTGACGAGGAATTTCCGACTTGTTGATTTATTCTTCGACGAATTTTACTACGCAAATTATTCAACATATTTTTTTTCTGAAAATGTCCTTTCCATCTTCCTTTAATAATTAAATAATTAAATAACGCCTCGGTGTGTTAATAATGTGTCAAAGTGACTTAATTTTTACTGTTTACAAGATTTTCTTCGTCTATATCAGAACAATTTTCGAAATTCCTTGGTTTCGTCTGAACCACAAGCAACATGCAACACAATATCATCGTCATATAAAACTCACACGGAAGGTCTCGACACGGGTACACTCCGAAAAAATGTGAAAAAAGTATGTTTTTCTTATAAGAATATATACATTTGTAATAATAATAATAATAAAAAAATTCGGCGGAACATTCATATAATGTCCGTAAAAAAATGAAAATTTCGTTATTTGGCGATTTATCATCAGTTGGCGATGTAATGCAATTTCAAAAAATACCTTTTTTAATGTCAAATACCAATTTAAGGGGAAAAAATTTAATCTTGAAAAAATACTTTTTTATATCAAATACGCTTTAAGACAAAAAAGGTTCATGTTGAACTTGTTTGGATAAATTTAATTTAAATAATTTCAGTTTTGTCAGTTTTAGTTTTTTTAAGCATAATTTTGTTATATAGATACTAGGGGGGCCCCGCCCCCCTGCTCGCTATGCTCGCCAACCCCCCGCGTAATCGCTTCGCGATTCCAAATTATTGGTTACCCCTGCTTGCTGCGCTCGCCAATACCCCATGGTATGAATAAGCAGTTGCAGACCTTTCAAATGATGTGTCACAAGACTGGTGTTGTAAAGAAATTAAAAATGTGCCCCCCTGGGGGGGGCAGAGTGGGGGTGACACACAAAACATCCATAAAATGAATAAACAGTTGCAGACCTTTCAAATGAAGTGTCACACAATTGGTGTTGTAAAGAAATTACAAAATGCGCCCCCTCTGAGGGCAGAGGGGGGGGGGGTTACACACAAGATATCCATAATATGAATAAGCAGTTGCAGACCTCTCAAATGATGTGTCACACAATTGGTGTTGTAAAGAAATTAAAAATGTGCCCCGCTGGGGGGGGGCAGATTGGGGAATGACACACAACACATCCATAATATGAATAAGCAGTTGCAGACCTTTCAAATGATGTGTCACACAACTGGTGTTGTAAAGAAATTAAAAATGTGACCCCCCCCCCTGGGGAGAGCAGAGTGTGGGGGTGACACACAAGACATCCATAATATGAATAAGCAGTTACAGACCTTTCAAATCTTGAATAACACGACTGGTGTTGTAAAGAAATTAAAAATGTGTCTCCCCTGGGGAGCAGAATGGGGGATAACACACAAGACATCCATTATATGAATAAGCAGTTGCAAACCTCTCAAATGATGTATCAAACGACTGGTGTTGTAAAGAAATTAAAAATTTGGCGAAATATTACAGCTATCGCCAAGTTGGCGTCACTTTTGACAACTAATTTTGGTCGCCAAATTAGGCGATATATCGCCAAATTGGCGACAAACTTGGCGATTGTTGGCGATGGTAACCTTTCCTCTCTTTATGGTAACTCATATGGCGATGCATAGACGGAGCCCTTTCCTGATTGGTCTATTCGGAAGGAGTGGACAACCCGGATTCGTTAGTTCCGGAAATCTTCCACATCAGCATCATTCCAGGAGTCATTCCTTTTAAGGCTAGTTTTTTTTTACTATAGAAGGATTTATATGTTTTTATATTCATATTTAACCATCAAAATTTGCGAATTAAAAGGAAATCCATAATTTAAATTAAATAAAATTGCTTCAAGTTCAAAGTCCAATTGAGTATTGTCAATTCGATTTCGTTGCTATGGAGAACATCTGGCTTTTACTTTTGAATACGCTTAAATGTATAAAAATAATTTTTCTCAATATGAATTTTTTATGCATGAAATTTTTTTTCCAATTATAAATAATTACAGCCACAAGCCATACATATATAAATATATAATATATTAAACTATTTCATTGTTTATGTTTAAATTCATTAAATATCATTTACACACATTATAAAAATCCAACTGTTTTCATTTGCATTAAAATCGTTTGCGTTTGGCGAGAAAAAGTGTTGTTCGCCAAATCGCGTAACGCTTTCGTATTTTTACGCCAAATAAATTATATATATATATTTTCAGACTTCCTACGATTCCATTGATAATGTTGACTGATCTTTTATTGAATGCATGAAAAGTTTAATTATTATTTTTTAAAAATTCTCAGTATGCCCAGCATGGAGACCTTCCTTGATAGTAAAATTTCGACTTTGATTATTTTTAATACATTCTTATAGTGCTTCGTCATATTCATTTTCAGAGCAGTTTATTTTCTCTAATCTTCTAAGTTTTTTCTTTGCAGATCACTACTTTCATTGTTTTCTATAGGAATTTATTTTTTTTAAACAATGGTGCCAAAATGTTCAGAAAAAAGTAAGAATTTAACATAAAAAAATAAAATTTAGAAAATTTTGGAGTTTAAATAGACCTGAGACTTTTCAAGTACTTGAGAGTAAAAAACATCAAAACTGGCTTAGATAGATCAACCTGTGGAAAGTTTTTAACATCGTTTAAGGGAGCCCTATCGCCACTTCCTTGGATATGTAGGGGGAACTGGGGGACATTGATACTTGGGGCACATTGATACACCCCCTGTACAGCACACAGGGTCATTACAGGAAGTTTCACAACAGCTCCAAAAGAGGATACTAGTGAAATTAACAACATACAGAAAGTTTTGGAATGATTCAATAGTTTGATGAAATGGGATGGGTGATTAATTGTTTTTGCAGGTCAAAAGTAAATTTGAGTTGTACAATTGAAATGGTATTATACAACTGTTCCAGTATTTTCAACCGAAAAGAATACCCTCCCTGGCAAGTAACGCTAATCTTTATCAGTTCCTCATTCTTTATTGTTAGATAAATTATGATGTGTTGGATTTGCGACTCATTTTATTTAAAATGGTTGCATGGGGCACAATGATACAGTCTTTGTCGGGGCACATTGATACAACCTAAATCCTTTTCTAGTTCATTTTTTCATTACCTTTTATTTTTATTTTTACCACACACTCCTTAATTCAACCATTTTTCGTCAAAAAGTTCTACTATTAGTTTTTATTGAAGTGAAATAGCTCTAATTTCTTTATATTAGAACATTTTATAGTATTTTTGCAAACAGAAGAGGTACAAATTTTCACAATATCTAGTGCTAGTAGAATTAACAAAAGAAATGGACGGCAGCCTGGCAAATCTCAAATTTATATCGATTCTCCAGAGGAAAAAGTATTATCGACACGAGAATTGTGAAGTAAGAGAAACAAGCTGCAGAACAGTACATGATAATTATATTATAAACATAATTTTTAATATAATTATCCTTTATTTTCTGTTTGTGAACCAATTTATAAACAGAAAACCTGGTAATTCTTTCACCTTTCCTAAGAAAGAAGAGAATTCTGAGGTTAAAGTGCCAGATATGACAAAGTTACCACAGCCAACAAACAGACAAGGAACAGCCAGAACATCAGGTCATTATGCATTTAATTTTGATTGCTTTAATATCGCTTACAAATAAATTGTGTGCGATTTTAATGTGTATAAATATATATAAAATGGTTTGCTAACTATTTTTCTGTGAAAAATATGCATTGGTGTTATTTTGTCTCCATTTTTCCCAGACGTTTCAAAGTGTATCAATCTGCCCCGGGAATGGGGCACTTTGATACAAATTACTTTTTTTGATTTTTTTTAATTACATGCAAAAATAATATATAAAACAGCGATTGTACATTTTTCTAACACACAACATAGGTTTTGCTGACATCACATAGAAAAATAACTTGAAATTTCTGCTTTCTAGACACCAAAAATTTTTTTTGAAAAAAGCTGTATCAATGTCCCCCAGTTCCCCCTACTGTTTTTTTCTGTGATTTGATTAGAGTTAAATACATGATTATTAAGTAGAGGGAAAAAAAATCGAAATTTGTATAATTTTCAAACTGAAATACCATATGCAATTAGGCTGAAGATTTATTTAAATAAGTAAACTTTTAGGGGCGAAATATCTTTTTATTTCACAACAATCAAGCAGAATAACAGCTACATTTGAAATATGTTCGAAATGAAAAAAATTGAGTAAAAGTACTCAATTTTAAATCCGCCACAAACTCAAACTAATTCGGAACAAAATGTACTTGAGAACATTTAGTATTACTAGGTTATCCTGTCGACCAAAAATTATCGCCTAACTATAAGATTAAATGCCAATAATGGATGATCGTGAATGTCACATTCAATGGTATTAAATGCGATTCACGTGTTTAAAATGCCATTAAATGATTTTTATTTCGACTTTTTATTAATATTTTCATTAGTATTCTACTAATTATTTGTTTTTTCGTTATTCAAAATAAAAATTATGTCAATATGTATAATTTGGCTATTAATTTGGCGATTTGTATAATTTGGCGAAATTGGTCTGCGGGATAACAGAGTAGTACCGAACATTTTTACATTTTTGATATGATTTTGTTGAAATATGAATCGTTATGTACCGCCCATCTGAATTTACAAATTAAAGTGAAAATGTTCTGCGATTTCTTTCCGTCTAAAATTATTATTAACAAACGTTTCATTGATTATTTTTTAAGAAAAATAGCAAAATTATTATCAAGAAATTGAAATCGAATATTTTTTATGATGTACACTATTATTTGAAAGCATTTTTAAAATATTTTTAAATATTATGCATAATTTAATATTTACATTAATAAACAACTTTTATGCCACCATGAAAGAAAAAAAAAATCACAGAGTACAAAATTATCGTTTTATTTTTTTTTTTGATAATATGTGATGTTTCAAAATATTGAAAGCATAATGTTCATTTCTGATTTAAAATACTAAGTTCGATATGAGTGCATCAATGTACTCGTTTTTTAGTACTTCAATTTCTTTTAGTGTGGCAAACACTACAAACACAAACTTAATTTTCAATATATATAGAAAGCATATATATATTATATATATTTTATATATAGAAAGCAATAATTGTGTTGTTGGCCTTATCAAAATGTAACTTAATAAATGATTTCACTGCACTAAATGAAATTTTGTCCAATTTGTTTTAATTTAATTTAATATAGAAATTCAACGGACTGAAAATCACACAAATCTCTTTATATTTCAATATTTTTCTAGGACATTTAATTTTTCTTCTAACAATGAAGAATTTTAATTGATATGTTCAGTTTTTCTTTCTTTTTTTCATCCATCAATAAGACTTTTTATGAAATGCGCTATTTCCACATAATAAAAAGAATTAGCCGCAATTTAGCGTTTTTTTATAATTAAACTTTTATTTCTTCTAAATGTAATTAATAGGATGTAAATATTTTGTTTGAGAGTTTTATTAAGCTATTCTAAGTACAAAATTAGATTGTCGACTAGCTGCCAAATTAATTAAAATAATTTTACAAGAGGAAAAGTGTTTATATCATTTTATTTCTTTCAAATAAGAGTAAAAAATTATTATTAAAGGACATTGTGCCATTTCACTATAAAAGAAAATGAGCTAAAAAACAAAATAGAAACGAAAAAAGAAATTAATTTGCATGCAGTTTTCAGCAGAAACGGCGAACTCTTTGTGCTATTTATTCTGACAAAAGAACTCTCTTTAAGGAAATTCTTTACGACATATTTGATTTTGAGAGACTTTATCGTCTGCTTCCTTTAATTAATTTTAACGTCGTGATTCTCCCGAGAATGTCTCAACTCCTCTAGTTCCATTTTATTCTTCCGCGAAGAATGGAACTGCTAAAATGAGTATTGCAGTTTCTTCTTTCTCTTTAAATTTTCTTGCAAGAGATTGGCGATGTATCTAGATCTTGAAAAGAATGAATAATTCAGGAGCTTTGCATAAAGAGTATCGATTGCCGTAAATTGCATACTTGTAAAGAATTACGATAAATGAAGTATTCTTTTTTTTTTCTTTCATAAATTCACAAAAACGAGTATTTCGAAAATAAAACTTAATATATTTGCTCCCTTTACATATTCACTCTAAAATCTAATGTAATTTCGTGTTTGCAATGTGTTTAAAAATATTATACACTGGATTTGAAAATGATATGAACTTCTAATTTTTCAAGCATAAAAATAAGAAAATGTTACAAAACAAACTAAAGTCTAATCAATGTCAGAAACAGGACTAATCGTTTTATTTTATAATAAAATTTAATTCAAACAGAGATTTATTCATAAAATTAACTGCATTTTTCTATTTTGAGGTTTTTCATAATGATATGAACATTGGCCCAAAATATACAGTGTCTCACAAAAGTGATGGAACACTTGTGCTTTATAAAAAGAAACTGCAATAAAATAAATAAACAAACATGTGCAAAAATTTTTTGGGTGTGTTTCATATTTAAAGTTAGTAACAATTATTACATAACATACATTTTGTCAAAATATTAAAATATTAATTTAGTAAAAATACAATTGTTCAGAACGGAGCAAAAAATGGCTCACATAAGGGATGGGACACTTACTTTTCCATCAAATATTTATCCAAAAATTTTACTTTTTAAAAGGTTTCAATATTTTGTTGGATTTCTTTTTACCTTTAAAACATGATTTAATATTTTTGGGATGGATTCGACTAATTTTTTTGTGATTTCTGGAGTGATTTTACCCCATTCTTCTTGAAGCACCGATTTTAGTTGTTGTTTTGAAGAAATGGTGTGTTTGCGAATTCTTGATTCCAATTCTTGCCAAATATTCTCTATGGGATTTAAGTCTGGAGATTGTGGTGGTGTTTTTATTATTTCAGGACAGTTATATGTAGAAGTGGGGCGGATGAGAATCGGGGATTTGAAATAAGTAAAACAGTTCCAATATTTCACTGAGTGAATATTTAATTAAAGAAGATTCTTGGTTAGATAACTGGTACATATAAACACACAATTCTGGACTAAATAAACTATAAAATAAACAGGACAAAATAACTGATATTGAAGTTAATATGGGTATCAATCGATCCCTTTCACAAAGTTCTTGGTCGGAAACTCGTTCCGATAAAAACACGGGCGTGCAGGAAACCCATCTGCTCTGCACCGCAGATCAAGGCCCTTCTCTCTCTGCAAAATCTTCTAGCTCCCACACTTTTCCATATTGCACTTAGCTTGCAAATATTTTCCTGGGATGGGCTTTGAACTTCGCTCAGCCATCGAAACTATGCACATGCATTGTCAGTCGAAGTCTTGTGGTTTCTGGGGCTAAATTACCTCTACATCTCGTCCATCCTGACCTACCTGTGACCTCACAGAGCTTAATACCAACTGTAAGCTCCAGATCAGACTCCATACGACTTTCATCAAAATAGTGGAATCACAAAACACAAACACTAAAATTCCATATTAAATCACTGAAAAACTAATAATAATAATAAAAAGTCTGGTGCTAGTCCAAGTGTTCATAAACTATTAAAAGTTTTTTTTTTCTCTTCAGTCACAGTTCAGTTTTTTTTTTCTTGCATAAAATAATGTCTAAAATATAACGTTAAATGAGTGTACTTGGAGTCATAAAACACTATATGGCGATACATAAACAAATAAACAACAACAAAAAAAACACATAAAAGAAATACTTGAAAAACATCATATTTTAGGGTGTAGAAACCCATGGTTTCATGCAGTCAGCTGCAGTTGATGTCACTCTTGGACCCTCTTGGAAGCCTACTTTTTCGACATCGTATCTGTCATTGCTTTTGATTTTGATCACTTTGTAAGGACCAAAATATTTAATTTTTAATTTCATGCCGACTCCAAATTGGGTTCTTTTTATGGCAACTAGATCACCAACTTTATAACACCTTGCTTTTTTCCGCTTACGATTAAAACTTTTACTATTTTCTTCCTGGATTTTTAGAATGTTTTGCTTAGCAATATTTCTATTGTTAAGTCTTTCTTCCATGAACGCGTTTTCATGTTCCTCATCAATAATTCGTTTAATATTTAAATCCTCCTTATCCCTTAATTTTACTCCTGTTAATAACTCAAAACGGGTATACTGAGTGCTACGCGAAATCGTACTGTTCATTATTCGTTGTACGGTTGGCACATATTTATACCATTTCGTCGGATCATCGATGGATAATTTACTCAGGATATTTATGAGCGTTTTCTGTGATCGCTCTACCTGTCCGTTTCCCCTCGGTATACCTGTCGTAATTAAGACGTGTTCTATCTTTTCATCTTCAAGATACTCCTTAAATTCATTTGAAGTAAAAGCGGCTCCACGATCGCTAATTATACGTTCTGGATTTCCAAATATAGCTTGTTGGATTTTTAATTTCGAAATCACTTCCTTAGCGGAAGTTGTTTTGACAGGATAAAACCACACAAATTTTGTGAAAGCGTCCACTACAGAGAAAATAAAATTATAATTTTTGTTTGTCGAAGGTAGCGGACCTAAATGATCGACATGGTAAGTTTGAAGTGGCGAATCTTGTTTAGGGATGGGATTTAGCAATCCTTCACCTTTACCTTGTTTCCTGTTACATAGTATACACTCAATACAATTTCCTATCACGCTTTCGATCTGTTTTCGAAGGTTAGGGATATAATAATCCTGTTTCACGATCGCTTCAGTTTTAGCAACAGCATAATGTCCCTTATTGTGAATTTCACGAATAATTTCCCTTTGCATGCTTTCTGGTACCATAATTAATTCTCTACCGTTTTCATATTTATACACAATATTTCGCCTAACAAAATAATCATTACTTTCGTTTTTTTCAACTAATGTTTTTATAGCTTGAATGTAATCATCTTCGTTTTGCTCTTTAGTCAATTTTGCAGTAAGTTCATCCTGTGAACGCGTTAAAGTTAAAACCGTGTTACGACTCAATGCATCGACATGTTTCATTTGATTTCCGGCTCTGTGAACAATTTGGTAGTCAAATTCTTGAAGAAATAATGCCCACCTCGCAACTTTAGGTGTAAGATCTTTTTTCTCTAAGGTTTTTTGAAAAGCAGAACAATCGGTTATTATTTTAAATTTATTTCCTAACAAATAAGTTCGAAATTTCTTTAATGCTTCGATGACAGCAAGTGCTTCGAGCTCATAACTACTATATTTCGCTTGAGCGGGCGTTGTTTTTTTTGCTCATGAAATGAACTGGATGTAAATTTCCGTAATCATCTTTTTGTAATAAGATTGCTCCGAAACCTAAACTACTAGCATCCGTATGTAATTCCGTTTCTGCCCCCTTTCTAAATATGTGTAATACTGGATTACTAGACAGTTTATTTTTTAAAATTTGGAAAGCTTCTTTTTGATTTGGTCCGAAATTGAATTCATTTTCCATTTTTAAAAGATCGCTCAAAGGTCTAGCAATTCTAGCATAATCAGCGATATACTTCCTGAAATATCCGGTAAGTCCCAAAAAACTCTGGAGTTGTTTTTTATCTTTTGGTTCAGGAAATTTTGTAACAGCTATAACATGAGTTTCGGAAGGTCGAATTGTTCCATTCTCAATTACGTATCCTAAGAATTCAATTTTTCTCTTCAAAAACTGACATTTAGGAAAGTTAAATTCGAGGCCATACTCTGATGCTACCTGAAACACATGTTTCAATTTAGAGAGCGCCTCTTCCTCAGTCTGCGCAGGGACAATTATATCGTCTAAGTACACGGAAATCGTTCTATCTCTTATTAATTCTTTAAGGCATGCATATATGTAACGTTGGAAAAATTGTGGAGCGACATTTAAACCGAATGGCATTACATTGTACTCGAATTGTTGATTATTCGTAACAAACGAAGTAAACTTTTTACTATCCTCATCAACCTCTACGTGAAAAAATCCATTTTTCAAATCTAATGTACTGAACACCTTACTCTGCCCAATTTCATCTAAAATATCGTCAATTACTGGAAGGGGATAATTATCTCTAATTATCTTTTTGTTAAGTTTTCTATAATCTACGCATAACCGGTAATCTCCATTTTTCTTTTTCGCTAAAACAATTGGTGCAGCATAATTTGAACAACTTTCTCTTATAATACCCTTATCAAGCCAATCTCCTATTTGTGTATCAACAAATTCTTGTTCAGCAATCGCTAGTCGCCTCGGCCTTTGTACTACTGGTATGTCATCGCTTAACACTATCTTAACTTTCAAGTCAACACTTTTCGTTTTCTCAGGCTTATAATTCGTAATCAAATTAATTAATTCTTCCTTTAAACCGCAGTCGGCAATATGCGTCATATCGATTTCATTTACATTAACCGCATTAGCTATTTCTGCTAAGCAAACAGATTCGGGTTCATGAGAATCATCTAAAGAATTTTCAGTCATGGGTGTGTTTGAAGAATTCAACCACAAGTCTGGGTTAGGCTTGGGAACCTCTTCAACATCTAACCGCAAGTCAGATTTAACCGTGAGAATGTTTTTAACATCTTTGACCGCGCCTATCTCTGGAATTTCTAAGGGCATCTTTGTAACAACATTTACACTGTAACTTTTTTCATCGATTCGCTTACCTGTTACTTTTAAGCCATTGTTTGATATTTCGAAATTTAATTTATTCAAACAGTTATTTCCGAGAAGCATTTCATATTTTAAATCCTGCAAAACGTACACATCGCAATTTACACTAACATCATCAATTTTTATATTAGTATTGAAAAAACCTGAAGGAATTACTCCATCACCACTAATACCTGTCAATTTCACATCATTCTTACTTAAATTAGGCCTTCCCAAAATTCTATAAAGTTCATTGTTTATCATTGTCACATCTGATCCACTATCAACAAAACAATTTATGCGTTTCCCTTTAATTTCAATACTTTTAACAATTTTATCCGACGGACAAAATTTATTACTCATGGCGTTCACCGCTTTCGTGTTATTTAAACCGTAGTGATTACTTTTATTTCCCTCCATTCTGCGAGGACACTGATTCGATTTATGAGAAACAAATTCATTGCAATAAAAACATTTAGTTTTGAAAGGGTTATAATTATTCCTTACTCCGTTCTTGTTGTTTTGGGAAAAATTGTTCTTCCGGCCAAAACTTTTGTTCTCTGTGTTCTGAGAAAAACGTTTACTATCGCTATTTTTTACTTCCGAATTCTTTCTAACAATATTACGGGCCGCATCATAATCATCAAGTTTACTTATAAAATCTGAGACCTTAGTAAACTTAGGCAAGTCATCAATAAAATGCTCCCTTACTTCCGATGGTAATTTTTTCCTTATTTGGTCAATAACTAGAAGGTTTTTTAAATCTTCAAAAGACGAAATGTTCAGACCTGTCAACCATTCTTCTAAAAAATTCGTAAGTTCAAATGAGTAATCGCGCCACGATTCCGAACTTTCTTTTCTGTGGGTAAAGAATTTCTGTCGAAACTGTTCCGCACTAAGCTTGAATCTTTTCAATAATAACTGTTTAACGTAATCATAATCATTCGAGAGTTCCTCATTTTCGCGACCTATTATATTAACTATTTCTAATGGTAACAGACCTAGCAAATAAGTCACCCAATTCTCCTTTTCTACCCCTAATCTTTTTATTTGTCTTTCGAACAACGTGAGATATATACTTATTTCTTCATTGGTATCATATCTCGCGATTAATTTTAAGACATCAGGAGTTTTCACTCCGGCGTTAAGCATCATTTCGGATTTGTTTTTTGCACTAAGTTCTAACTCTAACTTTTTTAATTCATATGCTTTTTTTTCGTTTTCCTCGGTTTCTTTAATTTTATCTTGTTCCAACCTTTCGCTAACGAGACCGTCTAATAAGTTTTTGACTAGGTCTTCATTATAACCATCCGATTTGGTTATTATGTCGGCTAACTGAACTTTTGTCGCGTTTTCCTCAGCACTCAGCCCCAATTCATTTAACACTGACAATAAGTCTATTTTCTTTGCCCTTACCAAATATGCCATTATTCCTACAAAAACTCTATCAAATATACTAAAATATCTTATAAAAATATTATATATATACAAGCAAAATTATTTTCTATTCATAAACTCACATTAAAAAACAAAATTCTTTAATGTTTAAAATAAAAGCAAGATGCTATAAGTTTTATATTTAATTACCATTTATGGGAAAAAACCACTTACTTCATTGTGGATATCCTCTGTTCTCACATACAAAAATAATACAAAATATATTAATAACTTCAAACAATATAGATATGATAATTCTGAAAACACTCGATATAGATTGATCAATACTCAATACATATTTGTATATGTTATATGTTAAAAAATATAAGCCCTAAAAAAAATGCACCGGGCTTGAAAATACTAAAATACTAGGACATTTCAGCCCTGTATCACTGGCTTCGAAAATATTTCACTCGCGCAAAAATCGCCTCGCAAAAAAAAATCACAGCGAGGGTTCTTGAAAAGCATAAACCCTTCGTTGCACAAAAAATCCACAAAATCGTTGCACTCGCGCTAGCTTCGGGACTCGTAAAAAAAAAACGCACTACGAGTCGTTTTTTCTTGTGGCACCGCAACAGCACTGTTTTCTTCCGGACAGCTCAAACACACACAGCTCTCGGACAGTCGAAGCAGCTAAATAACTCTTTCTTTTCTTCGTAAAAAAATAGCGACGATTCCAGCAATCATTGGAGTAGCAGGGAATATCCAATTTTATCACAGAGCAGAAGTCCACTGGTTCATCCTATTCATGCCAAATTACTATCTTACTATCAAAAGTTCTTGCAAGTCCTCTGGTTGATCCCGGTCGAGCCCCCAAAATTTGTAGAAGTGGGGCGGATGAGAATCGGGGATTTGAAATAAGTAAAACAGTTCCAATATTTCACTGAGTGAATATTTAATTAAAGAAGATTCTTGGTTAGATAACTGGTACATATAAACACACAATTCTGGACTAAATAAACTATAAAATAAACAGGACAAAATAACTGATATTGAAGTTAATATGGGTATCAATCGATCCCTTTCACAAAGTTCTTGGTCGGAAACTCGTTCCGATAAAAACACGGGCGTGCAGGAAACCCATCTGCTCTGCACCGCAGATCAAGGCCCTTCTCTCTCTGCAAAATCTTCTAGCTCCCACACTTTTCCATATTGCACTTAGCTTGCAAATATTTTCCTGGGATGGGCTTTGAACTTCGCTCAGCCATCGAAACTATGCACATGCATTGTCAGTCGAAGTCTTGTGGTTTCTGGGGCTAAATTACCTCTACATATATAGCAGCCAGAGTCTAACGTTCAGAGCAGTGTGCTTGGGGTCATTGTCCTGGTAGAATTTAAAATCGTTATGAAACTTCAATTTTCGTGCTGAAGATTTCAAATTTTGCTTTAAAATATCAATATACTTGTACTGATCCATTATACTGTCAATAAAAACAAGATTACCAACTCCAGCGGACGACATACACCCCCATACCATAACTCCTCCTCCACCATGTTTTACTGTTGGTACCAAGTTCTGTTTGCGAAATTCTTCCCTGGATTTTCTCCACACCAAGATTCTACCGTCAGAACCAAATATATTAAATTTACTCTCATCAGCAAATATAACTTTATTCCAGTAATCAGAATTCTTATTTATGTTAGATTTTGCGAAAACTAGTCTGAGTTTTCTATTCTTTTCACTTACGAAGAATTTTTTCCTGGCTACTCTAACGTGATATCCAGCAGATCGAATTACCCTTCTAATAGTCTCAGGATTAACAATTATTCCATATAATGCTTGTAAATCAGCAGCAACTTTTGAAGCATTATTTCTTGGATTTTTTTTTATATTTCGAACGATAATTCACTTTATTCCATTGGATAGCTTTGATGGTCGGCCAGGTCTTCTTTTATCCTGAATCATATGATTCTTTTTATATCATTTAATGATATTGAAAACTGTTGAACGACTCAAGTTAACTGTTTCAGCAGTTTTTCTAATAGATTTTCCACGTTCAATATGCAAATTAATAAATAATTTTCGGATTTCAGGCGAACTTTCTTTTCGTTTAGCATTCATGGCTACACAGAGCTAAAAAACACAAAAATTCCAAAACAAACTGGAGAGAAATACTGCAGACGATTTTATAAATTATTGCCAATGGCTTTTAAGTAAAAATAAAACCCCCAAAAATATTTTTATTGCTTATTTCAGACGATTTTTGTTGCATATATAATGGTGTCCCATCACTTATGTGAGCTATTTTTTGCTCCGTTCTAAACATTTGTATTTTTATTAAATTAATATTTTAATATTTTGACAAAATGTATGTTATGTAATAATCTTTACTAAATTTAAGTATGAAACACACCCACAAAAAATGTGTACATGTTTTTTTAATTTATTTGATTAGTTTCCTTTTGTAAAGCACAAGTGTCCCATCACTTATGTGAGACAGTGTAGATTCATAGCCAGCGTATTAACCAGATCTTTTAATTAATGTAAAAACGCGATCAGACATGGAATGAACCAAGCTTTTAAATAGATTTTAATGAATTTCATTCCATTAGAAGATGATATCAACTTTTAATCCTGAATTTTTCGCATATTGTTTTCCTTATGCGTAAACAGCTGTAACCAATAGACTCCATATATTTCCCACTGAATTTAAATTAGGAGAAACAGCTGGACATGGAATTACATGCATACAATTATTAAGAAACCATTTCCAAGTGCTGTTTGCCGTGTGGATAAATCCATTGTTTCATTGGAAAATCCACAAAGATCCGCCATTGTATCCGCCAACCTACTAAGACCAAATAAATTTAACTGCCTTATGAAATCTTTGAATTTTGACAATCGAGTTTCGTTTTTGTTACTGAATGTGCGATTGGCCTTAGTATTGCATGTTTCAAAATAAATCACACTCGAAAAAAAAAAAAAAAAAAAAAAAAAAAAAAAAAGGAATTTACAGAAAAAAATTGTAATTCAACTACTTACGGCGACTATTTGGAAAATGGTATTTTCAAAGACTAAAATTTTAAAAACTTATAAATAAATTCTATATTTAAATTAATAATAATAATAAACATCATTTTTAGAATGATCATAACGAGTCCTATATTACGCACGCCATGTATTACACATTCATATTTCTTGACCAATGATAAAAAAACAATCTTTTATAAGAATATTATTAAAAAAGTTCACACCGTTAAAAATTTTGCTCTAGTTTGAACCAAATTTTGGTGCTCAGTAGCTGTCACCATAAGATGGTGAAATCTTGCACCAACATTAGGAGCTTCCTATTTCAACCTCGTACCAACTATTGGAACTAAGCTACAGGAGCTCCAAATATTGGTTCAAGATTTCACCATCTTACAGCGGCAGCTATCGAGCACCAAAATTTTGGTTCAAACTAGGACAAGATTTTTAACAGTGTATATTAAAAATTACAGATCTACAACTTTAACTGGTTAAAATGTGCATTTTTATTTGATGGAATTTATCAGACTGATTTCTGAACGCCTGATATTATGTACGACATGGATTAAACGTTAATATTCCTGGACTCATCATAAATAAATTTTAAATGAAACTTCAGTTTTACAATATTGGGAATTGGGTCATTCCAAGCAAAATAGGCAAATTAGCTGTGGCTGCCATGTCACGGATTTGAATGAAAATTGGCATATGAGTACAACATGTTTATTTATGAAGAAATGCAAAATAAGAGATTACAGGACAGATTGTTTAAGCATGTAAACTCACTTTAAAAACTGATACAAAATAGAGTTCTTGTTTACATGCTTTAAATTTCAATCTGTATTATTCGCGTTAGGAATGAAAAAACTATATCATAAATTATTTTCAGATAAGAATGGAGAGATAAGTAAGAGATTGGCGTAATTTGGGATTTGAATTTTTATTCCTTACTGAGAAAAAAATAAGAAAAGGAAAATTTTTAAGAAGAAAATTCAATATTTCTTTTGCTTATAAATAATTTAGGACAGGCGTTATCACTTCAAAACTGTTTGACATTTTATATAAAAGTATATATTTTGAACACAAGAAGTTTCATATATGCCTTTTTTATTCCTTATGTGAAAAAAAATTAAATAAGGAAAAAAAGGACGGGAAAAGGCAATATTTCTATTGTTCTTTTAGTCATGAAGGAAATCTCTTATATAATTTCAAATTACTTGATATCAAAGATAAAAGTGTCTATTTTAAATATCCAAGCGCTACTTCTCGCCTTTTCTTTTTTTTTCATTTTTTCTTTCAGACTTATATTAAAAGCGATGAGAAATGAAGAATTAATTATCCAGTATTGTTAAAATCCAATAGATGGCAGCACTATTTTAAATTGAAATCGTACAATATTTTTTAAAAAGCGCGCTAATTCAAAGGGAAAATTGCGTAAAATGTAACAAAAATACATTTTGGAATCATTTTTTTTTCAATGTTAGAAATGAAAAGGCACTATTAAAAATTTTCGAGCATATTATGGACTCATTAATCTTTATGTCTGTGCAAAATTGTTAGTGAGGAACCTATCCTTTATTCATAATTTGATCATAAATAATAGGAAAAAATACGGTTTGTAATTTTTTTTGAAGTTTCTAAGTTTTTTTGAAGATGAAGGAATTAAATGATAATTATCAAACTTGGAGAATTCAATCTTCATATATAATACTATATTATGCACCAATTTCTCACTTGTTTTATCATTTTTTAAAAATTTTATAATGTTTCGAATTTTCTCAAAATTTACAAATTTTCAATTTTAACAACCCATTTAAAATTAATTACGTTGTTACCAGATTGCTATTGCTAAATAAATAAAAAGATAATTATTCAGAGGTTATAAAATTGCAAGCCAAATTCATTTATGTTAAATATTTTTCCAGATACAGAGCTTTAAACTTGACACATTGGACGATTGCACACATGCCGTTCTACATCACAAGTTTTTTAAAAGTCCAAAACTGCTAAAATAATTTATTTTTTGTCAAGATATTTTGCAGAGCTCTATTTGAATATGAATAAAACCCGTGTATCAAATTTTATTAAAATCGGTTACCATGGGGCCACGACTTTTTTTAAATTTTTGCTCATTTGACGTGGAATGACCCAATTGCAAATTTTTAAACTTCTAAACATCGCATGTTGTAAATTTTTACACCGTTGCGTAAAGGAAAAAAAGCACTTTAAAATGAATTTTTTTTTTAAATCTTTATCACAATTTGTCTTCATGTTATTATTTTTTAAAAAGTTTCTATTACTCTTTTTGTCATCGTGGCAACAGATGTATTCTATTTTTGGACTTTAAATATGGATCAATCAGAAAACAAATAAAATAAGAAACGTAAGTATTCCTTTTTAGGACATTAAACATAAGCCAATCACAAAACGAATAAAATGAAATAAGTTGCGGAATTCAACCAATGAAAGCATTCAGATATACGTCAGATTTCCAAATTCTTTACCGAAACAAAACTATTTTTTCCAAATAGTAAAAAAAATGATAGTGAAAATTTAATGCATAGATATCATTTCAAATATTTGTAAAAATTTGACGAAAATACGACGCTAATAATTTGTCCCATTTATAGTGTAAAAAGGACGTTAGTAACGTCATTAATTTTTAATTGAATTAAATTCATTGATCAAAAACACTCAAAGGGATTTAAATATTTAAAACTCACCGGAATTAAAAAATTATATAAACTTCGTTTTGAAGTTTGATGAATAACGTTCTCTCCTGAATTGTTTTTCTAATAAAACCTTCTTCAAGCAACCAGAGAAAAACGGAATTTGTTTAATTTTCTTGAAAGAAGTTTGTTGTATATGGAGTGAGTTCAATTGGTATGGTCGCTGAATGGAGGTAAAATTAACCCTTTATCTACCGAATTATGAATTCATGAAAATTTTACATTCTAAAGCATTTTACGGAAATTGTTTAAACTAAATTAAAATATTTACATAATCATTTAATAGGTTTTTGAAGGATTTAGAAGGCATTAATTATAAATAGAAGTTTTCTTATACGCCCATTAAACATTTCAAAAATATGCTTTAAAATATTTAATTGCTATAAAAGACGTCAAATACCAATAAAAAAATTAAAAGATCTTAATAATTTTTACATGTTTCGATTGAATTTACTCAATCATCATCAGAAAAACAAAATACAAATAAACACAAAGATGGAAAATAAACTATTACAAATGAAATTCAAAAATTATAAAAATAAAAATCACGCGCGTTATATTTTAATTATATATCACGTTGCTTAATTTTTAAATTATTTAACAATTCAATCCAAATATTTGCAATTTGAAATGACAAGGAATCGTTGCAGACCATAATACATAATTAAAATATAACGCGCGTGATTTTTATTTTTAAAATTTTTAAATTTCATTTGTAATAGTTTATTGTCATTTTCCATCTTTGTGTTTATTTGTATTTTGTTTTTCTGATGATGATTGAGTAAATTCAATCGAAACATGTAAAAATTATTAAGATCTTTTAATGTTTTTATTAGTATTTGACGTCCTTTATAGCAATTAAATATTTTAATGCATATTTTTGGATTTAGAAGGATTAATTAAATTCGAACAGGGATTTTGTGCAATATTTATAACCCCACTGAAATCTTTTATTTTTAATTTATTTTATTATTATTTTGTAGAATTATAAAATGTACAAACAGGATGTTCTTACAATATAAATATAGAAATATTTCCGAATTGAAAAATCCTCATCCCCCACCCTCACCACCAAGAAAGCTGAAAAGATACAAAAGCAAAAGAAATCATCCTTTTAAAAAATTTTTTGCTTTGTGTAATCAATAATGATTTTGGAAAATAATAAAACAATGTATCTGTAACTCATTCTAAGCAGAATTACAACAAATTGATGTATTAAAAGAATTTTATAATAAGTAATATTAACGGTACTTATAAGTACCGTCGATAGATAAAGGGTTAATATTGAGCCTATGGGAATAAATTTCGTTCCATGAAAAATGATCATTCAAGCAGGTGGTCGTTTAATGGAGGCGGTCGGATAGGGAGTTTTCACTGTATGTCGGAAAGTTTTCAAAACCATTTTTCCAAAACTTTCTCCTGCGCACATTTATTTAATTATTGTAATTATTGCTGTCATGATTATCTTTATTCAATTTATTTCGAACAATCTAACCATACTCACAATAAAGTATCTGAGCAAATATCAATATCGCGAACCTTTAAAAAGTAACTGGAAATAAAAAACTGGTTAGAAAATAATTATCTGTTAAATTCAACTTGAAAAAAGATTGAACTAATAAACACACGTTTAACGTAACTTATTATGTTTGTTATGGATTAACTTTTAAAACTATCTTCCTTAACAATCACTTGTTACCTCACTACTATTTTTTGTGTTTTTTTATTATTATTCTTTAATATCATAATAGCTATTATTTTGAACTATGAAGTGATTTATTACTTACCCATCATACGTAGTACAGGGGGTAAGTCTTGCAATCGTTTTGAAAATCGAAAATACTAGAGATTCCGAAAATTATATTTTTAGAAAAAAAAAATGCCTTTCGTCTGCGTGTTTGTCTGTCTGTAAACGCTCTATCTCTCGAAAAAATTGCGATAGAGACTTGAATTTTCGTATGGACTTAGTATGTAAGAATGGGACAAAGTCTATTGAATATCAGTAACCTCGATTATCCGGAACTTCTTTTTTCGGACACTTGAAAAATTAATACTGATGATAAATACATAAACATTTTCGAAGTTTTTTATTTTAAGGAGTGGACGTAAAAGGTAATAAAATAACACAAATTTTGCATCAAGAGCGAAGTCAATCGAATTATTAGTTGCCGAGATATTTATAATCATGTTTTCCACATTCTTCGATTTTTCATGACCGTGTCTTTCACTCAAATTTCAATTCAAAGATATATTCTAATTGGAAATGAGACGATTAATCCGACGCATTAAATTGTTAGTTAATATGATTATTATTTTTGGAATTATAAGGATGTTTCTTTTACGCAATCCGATACTACTTGAGTAGTTTGGCGTTTTGTTATTTGAAAACTGCCTCTTAATTTACTTTTGAGGTATTAACTTTTTGTAGTTTTTTATGTTATTTCTCTAAAGTTGGCAAATGAAGTACTCCATGTCAGTAGAAAATAGTTTCTTCACAAACATTTACTTTTGTCGAAATTCAACTAGTTCCACCTCATATTAGTTTTTTTAATCGAGATTATTATTAAATTCTGAAAAAGCAGAATTTTTGCTTCCTGCTTTTCTTTTTCTTTTTTTTTCTTACCATAGTATCACTTCTAATGAGAAATTGCATAACTAAAATTTTCCTTTATTATATATATATATATATATATATATATATATATATACATACAGGGTGTCCAGCAAATAACACCCTGATATCAAAATTAAATTTCTCAAAAACAAAGATCAATAGAATTATGCAGTAAACGGTTTGTTTATCAGGTAAGCTATAAAAATCTTATACAAAAGTTTCGAACGGTAAGTATTTTGAAAAACATTTGTTCTGATTGCAAAGAATGCTTTGATTTGACATTTTTCTTGCTTTAGATTGCTGCCAGAGAATGTGTTTTTCGGCTTAAAATGCCATATTTCATAGTATTTTGAAATTAAATTTTTGAAATTTCGAAATTCTAAAAATTTACTTCGAAAAATCTTTAAAATATTGCACTGTAAGCTGAAAAATTATTTTTCTGCAGGCAATCTAAAACAAGAAAAATGTCAAATCAAAGAATTCTATGCAATCAGAACGCAATTTTTTAAAAATATTCACTGTTTGAAATTTCTGTATAAGATTTTTACAGCTTACCTAATGAAAAAACCGTTTACCGCATATTACTATCGATCTTTGTTTTTGAGAAATTTAATTTTGAAATCAGGGTGTTATTTGATGGACACCCAGTATACATATATATATATATATATATATTGATGTTGCAGCAATGATGTTGACATTTTGTTGATGTTGCAACAAGAGTTCTCTTCAAAATTAGATAGGATAATTTAAACTCAAATTTACTTTTATGTCGACAGTGACCCCTATCGAAAAATTTACTAATCACATTTAATTTTTTTTATGTTTTACTTTATGACGCTTGTACTCAAAATACAAATTGTTGGCACTAATTTAACACATTTTTACAGCGCCTCTAGGAGAAAATCGGCTAGCCAAATTTAAGTTTTTTTAAATTTTTTTTTTACATTTTATTGTAGGAATGCTATACAGAAGTTACAAATACACACTACAGATTCAACCTAATTTTCGTGTTTATCCTTTTCCTTTTTAACCGACTTCCAAAAAGGAGAGGAGGTTATCAATTCGACGCGTATGTATTTTTTTTTAATGTATGTTCACCGATTACTCCGAAACTATCCAACCAATTAACTTGATTTTGGTGTTAAATGAGAGAGCTTGCTCTCGAATTGGTACCACTTCCGTTTCATAGAAATTGGTTCAGTAGTTTTTTAGTAATTAGGCAAAAACTAATAAAATTAATGATTTCTCGCAAATCAGTAGTAATATGGGTGTCGAATAAATTTACCGATGCCAGGATGGCCGAGCGGTCTAAGGCGCTTGATCTAAGATCTGGTTTTCGAAAGGTAGCGTAGGTTCGAACCCCACTCCTGACGTACGTGTATACAATAATCTTTTCCGTACTATAATTTTTAAATATATATTTAAAAAGTTAAATACTAATTATGCAATTAGGAATATTTTGTATTTAACTGTTACCACAGAGTATCAGAGATTTTTTATTAACTCAATACTTTATCAGTGAAAGGGTACTCAAAAAGGAGAATAAACTTGTAAAAGGTAACATGACATTGAATAAGTTCTCTGAAGAGAATGAAGTCTGGACAGCCGAGCGGTCTAAGGCACCAGATTTAATCTCTGGTTTTGAAAGAGAGTGTCGGTTCGAACCTCACTGCTGACGTACGTGTATAGTATATAAAAAAAATTTCCGTATTATATATTTTTTTTAAGTGACTTCAAAAAAGGAGAGGATGTTATCAATTCGGCGCGAATGTATTTTTTTTCTATGTATGTTCACCGATTACTCCGAAACTACCCAACCGATTAATTTGTTTTTTTGTGTTAAATGAAAGAGGCTACTCTTCCATTGGTCTTTCTTCCATTTCATTGAAATTGGTTCAGTACTTTTTTAGTAATTAAGTAAAAACTAATAAAATTAGTAATTTCTCGCAAAGTAAAAGTAACATGGACGATGACTAAGCTCGCCGCATGGAGTGCAGTCAGGTGGCTGAGCGGTGTAAGACAGCAGATTTGATTTCTGGTTCTTGAAAGAGATTGTGTGTTTGAACCCCACTCCTATCATACATGTATGGTTTACAGTGATTTGTCCCGTATTATAATTTTTATTAACTAACTTAAAGAAATCGTTAACTTTTAACTAAAAAGAGAAAAATAAACTTTTCTACCAAAAATTGAACCGACTTCAAAAGCTACTGCAAAGTGAAAAATAATTTTTTTACAGAATAGTATAAAAAAATTAAATTAAGAGCGTAGTATTTATCATGCGTATTATTATATCTATGTAGATTAATTTGATTTTTTGAAGTCGGTGCCAGCCAAGCCAAGTTCAATATTAAAATTAATTATCCAATGCAAATCGTAAAAGAATAAAGTTAAATTTTTAACTAAATATTAAATCGTAAAAAAACTCGTAGATACTTTGATGCGTGTCTATTGGAAAATTACATGTAACTTGGCTTGGCTGGCACCGACTTCAAAAAATCAAATTAATCTACATAAATATAATAATACGCATGATAAATACTACGTTCTTAATTTAATTTCTTAATACTATTCTGTAAAAAAATTATTTTTCACTTTGCAGTAGCTTTTGAAGTCGGTTCAATTTTTGGTAGAAAAGTTTATTTTTTTAAGATATTACTTCTTCTAAGTGTCTCATATTTGTTTCAGTGCTTTATGCTGTTAGTACTTTAAAATTAATGTTTTATTCTTAAATGCTTTTTATACTAGCTTACCCGCCTGGCGTTTTCAAGGGCGCATAGAAAAAACCCTAAACAAAACTCAAATTTCTATGATTATCTGCGGAAAACTTTTCAAATGAATCAAATTCTGGGGTACTACTGCACTATATTTGGCAACATAAATTTTTTCAAATAAACTTAATTTTTCGGGCTCCAATGTTTCCGGCATCGTCTAGAGTCCAACACACTAACCCAATAAACCGTTTTCTGATTGAACCTGTGACCAGAGTCCACGCTGCCTAAAGCAGTGCATACCGATTGTCCTCCGCACGCGCTGGTTACAATAGAAAACAAAGTTGGATGAGCCAAATCTCGTATAATTGAGTATAATTATGGTATCTCTGATAAGAATCTGACGATGGTAGGTGGAACTAAAATATGTAAAACAATTGTAAGTTAAGTTGAATGAATTAATTTCAATTGAAATCGAGTCCCTAGAAACCATGTTGGTGTTGGTAACTTAAGTCTAATCGAAACTTTCGTAATGCAGAAAGTAGCTGAATCTTAATTTAAGATAAATAAACGAAATCCCGTTGAAATCGTACCTATAGAACCCGAAGAAAGAATGCACAGTTAATGTTCGGAAATTTTAATAACTAAAGACTAAGATAAACTCTCAAGAACAGAAAGTAACTGAATTTTAATGTAATTGAATGAAACAATTTCCTTTGACATTGGCAACATAGTATCTGGGAAAAGAATGTTCTCGCAATCAGAGGAAGGTGCTCCCCGACTTCTGCAAATTTAGCAAATTGCTTTTACTAGCAACTCGATTTTCAATTTGCGCCTGTTATAAGTAAAATTAAGTTGATGCCGAAAGAGAAGATTAATATTCAAAAAAGGTGATAGATTGAGTAAAAAAAAAAATGTTTTGTCGTTAATAAAATATTCATGGGACCCTAGAACTATGTTAAAGAAATTTGAAAGTAAATCGGGTAAAATTTAAATAAGCTGCGCAAAGTGCCCTAAGAAGGTAAGTAATATTCAAAACTAATTGTAATTGAAGCTTGATTTTTTTCCGTTTATGTAATAGTTGGAAGATCTAATATATTGTTATGAAAAAAAAAAGCTATTGAATCTAACAATTATAAGGGACCCAAAAGGGGCCAAATAATAATTTAGAGCAGGCTGTAAGATGAAAACTTGTTAAAATTAAAAGGTCCTAGTACTTCGTGCTTTGGCAATTAGTCGAAATTAAGCATAGGATATGCATTAATCATAAGAAT
This sequence comes from Maratus speculifer, assembly GCA_964019185.1. Classification (NCBI taxonomy): domain Eukaryota; kingdom Metazoa; phylum Arthropoda; class Arachnida; order Araneae; family Salticidae; genus Maratus; species Maratus speculifer. Next base: position 412,711,751 of record OZ025291.1, on the reverse strand, counting down.
AAAATTTTAAGCCATGTGCAGAAAATGGGGGTAGTGACATCCAACAATTTCCATTTAAAGGCGAAAATTACTGAAAGGAAATTTTCAGCTGTGGTATGCGTTTAGCTGAATTAAATTTTAGTATACTATAAAATATGCATACATATCTGTAGATCATGTATAGGACTGCAAAAAAATAATGTAGATTTTAACGACTATTGATGATAATAGGAGACATTGGGTATGCAAATGTGTTACGTGTTTTCCAAATTTGTTTATTTAAACTTTATATTTCACCTTAGTAAACTGTGGAGTTTTGTTATGAATCTGTTAGAAGGTAATTTCGCTCTTGTTTTTTGAAAAGAAATTTAGTATTTTTTTTTTTTTTTTTGTTATAACTTATTCCACCAAAAAATATAATTTGCATTGATTAATTATATTTTTGAGCTTGCAAAGGGTAGCTCCAGAATATTTGACACGTTTGAGTTGACATCACTCACCGGTGACCGACAGTCTAAAATATGATATAAAATGAATATACTACACTGTCAGTCACCGTGGCATTTAAAGCGTTAATATCCTTTCATAATTTGTCGACTGTTTCGAATGCTTGTGGCAAGAGAAAAATGGTCCCCCGATTCGATGTACACGGCGCAATACTTACTAATCCACAAGACGTATTATTCCTTTTTACACGCAAAAAATCAAATATGTAATTGAGAAATCAATATACATAATGGGGAAATTTGAAGGTGGTACATGATTTCTTTGTAATCGACAATATATATATATATATATATATATATATATATATATAAAATCATTTTAAGATTTATCCTCATTTCTAATCAGAAATTAATCGTAATTAATTTGTCTATTTGGTAATACCCTTGACAACGAGCTAAATACCACATTTCCAATACTTCGTAATTGTTCCAATATTGCCAACTCCTCTTGTCTTGTTTTAGTTTGTTATTTTATGGGTTATTCTATATTCATTATAGATGTTAAATAGTAGTATTGTTTAATGGTTCTATTATGGTTCTATATATGTTAGTTAATTGTTTAAACGCAAATTTTCCCAAATGGGAAAATTGCCTTATTTGTACTATAAACATATATTTTCCAACATAATAACGATGTGCTTATTTTTCCTATAAAATATAGGGCTGATTTCAACTTTTGAAAAAAAATATTTACATTTAAGCATTTACCACAGGTCTGAGGAAAATATAAATTCATTAATTTGCATAAATATGTAATATTTGTTTTCATCGTTTTCTCTATACAGTAAAACTTCTAAATAACGGACACCTCGAGAACGCAGAAATTGTCCGCTATTCGGAGGTGTCCGCTATTGGGAAAACCTCCGAGATTCAAAAACCGCTAAGAAATGCTTAATGTTTCATCAATTTATTTTTATATGTCCTAAAACCTCTATTGTATAATTAATCAGAAATTAAAATCATTTTTTAATCAATAAGAATGAAATAAATTTGTGCACACTTTTATCCATTGTTTATTATATTCTCGTGAAATAATCTATTACAAAAGTTTACTTTTGCTTGCGATTACATGTAATTTGTTTTTCTGTGTGACGTTATTGGACATTGTAAAGTTCCGGGCGTGAAGCGAAGGATTGCACTTTTTGACTTTTAAAACCACAAAATCTAATTATATTCTTGGGTGACATTTCAATGCTGTGGGAGATATTCCTTCCGGACAACACCCTGAATTTAGCACTGAACGTAGGGGGGGGGGGGGGAGAGAATTTTCTCCAGCTTTTTATCTACATTTATCTGCGATCACAAAATTTGTGACACGTTGTCCTGATAAATTCAGAGGCCTTTTTGCTTTGCTTTTCATTTTTTTTTCTTTTTAAAACATATTTTTTCATTCTTTATCGCTGAATAAAGTGTCCGCTATTCGGAATGTCCGTTATTCAGAGGTTAAACATACAAAAATTTAGGTTTTGGGAGTGGGGATTGGAAAACTGTCCGTTAAAGAGAGGTGTCCGCTATTCGGGAGTGTCCGTTATGGAGTTTTTACTGTATTACTTACATTTGACCGCTAGGAATACAAATGCTTTTGGAATTCGAGAAAATACTCAAGAACAATATACAATAGCATATAGTGGAAATTAATTTGTTATATTTGCATAAGTTTTCGATCAATAATCATGCTCCAAAATGTGAACACTGAAATGAAAACAGCCAAAAAAGCTGAAGAAATATTTTTTTGTTATTATTTAAATTTATATACATACATTAAAACATTTGAAGCTGTAATATAAGGTAAAACAAAATTATAATTACATTGCAATATTAATTCGGCGTGTAAACGGTTGATTTTAGGCGGAAGACGTAGAGCATGCTAATAATTGCCATATTGTTTTTCGTGAATAAGGCATTTTTACAGCAATTGAAAGCAACCAGCAACACAGTGGCTGAAAACATCCATTTAATTGGCATTTTCATGTTCGCAAAGACACAATTTAAATTTATAAACAGAAAAGTTAAAAAGCACGATATTTTAATTTACTACGGTAAGAATCTTTTCTCTTATGTTTAACCGTTATTTATGTTTAATGGCGAAATCTATTACTAAATTGCTTAAAATTAAAATAATCTTAAAAAATATAATTATGCTAAAGATTACTTTTATTCACAATTATTCTAATGGAATTATCAATTTACTTTAAAAATCGCGTGAAATAGGTTCTCATAACATCTAGCCTTACATTTTAAGAATAACGTTTAACATCGCCCTCTTTTTCCCCCATTCAAAGATTTCTCTAAAAGCGTGCATTTTTACTTCAATTAACAGTTTTTCTTCTTGTCTTCTAAATTCATTCTGATTGCCTTTAAAAGCGAATTAGCTGAAGCATACGTACTTTTTATTTCGCCATTTTTCACTGAGGCTATGCGATTGAGTACAAAGCGAAAACATACAAATTAAAGTTGTTTTTTCCCGTGATTTCTAAATTGCGTTTAATTAGAATTTCTTTCGAAACGCAAATCTTACAGTTTAAAATCGTCTGCGGTGCGTATTTCACACTTACAATATTTTATGATTCTGTTACAACATAGCCATGAATAAGCTATTAAGATTTTTTTATTCTTTCGTTAGAAAATGTATCATCCTGTAAGCTATATTCAAGAGTTAATTACAAATGTTCTTAGTAAAGAAATTATGTATTAAATGTAATGTAGAAGTTTTATAAAGAAAAATCCAACAGAGAGGTAACGCATTTGAGGCGGGTTGAAAAACATGTTTTGATCACTTATTTATTTTTAGTAGAATAAATTATGCTTTTAACTCATAAATAAATTAAATAGGAAATTTTGAAATTTGAAATTAAAGGATTAATTCAGATAAAGTTCTCTAAAAGGTTCTTTCTACAGCATGGCCCAGAAAGTCTCAAGTAGTCTGTTAATAATTTGTGAATTAAATTTCAATTGGAATAATTAAGTTGCAAATAAAAATATTTATTTAAAAAGGGATTTAAAATATAAAAGTTAATGTTCCTGATCTGTTCATTTTAATTTGGGGGCCTGAATCCCTATAGTTCAAGAGCCGACCGCACAAATCTCTAAGTCATCGAGCACAAGAATAAATCCTTTATATTATGAAAGAGGTCATAGGGGAATCTAATGATCCAAGTCTTCTGGAAGCAAAGTGGTGCATAAGCCAAAAATGAACTCAACCACTAGTGGTTGAGTTCATTTTTGTTCATCAGTGGTTTCATCATTCAACCACTACTACGAGTTAACCACTAGTGGTTGACTCGTAGACTTACCATTATATTTTTCTGTACCCAGAATTCCCTGTTTTCATAGTTTTGATTGTACGGCAAACACACTGATAGACCTACGAGTGATCCACTAGTGGTATTAATTTTTGGCTTATGCACCCCTTCACTTTAATCGACAAAAAAATCGTCAAAAAGAAAAAAAATGAGAGCAAGGATTGAAATTACTTTTAATAATACATTATTTTTTATACATATTTTTAAAACAATTCTCAAATTTTGATGTAACATCAAAACACAATGCTTTCCAAAACAAACATAAATAAAATCTCTCCATAAGTTTGTTTGTATCTACGTTTTAAAAAGAGTTTTATGATATATGGTTTTAGAAATCAATTCATAGGGATTTCAAAGACCAAAATTGCACGAGGAAATTTTACGACACTATAAAGTAAGAAGATTCTAAAAATGGCCTTCATAAATCAAAAGTATTATAGAAATTAGATGATAATTTTAAGAATAAAATAAAATTATAAATGATTTAATTATATATATTTTTTTCAAATTTTTGCTCAAAATATAACTAAAAAAAAGACTATTATAATGTTTTTAATAATGTGGCAAAAAAGAATGGCTTAATAAAATCACAATTTAATAGGAAAAAAGTTAAAACAGCGACAACAAAAACGTGATATTAAAAAAAAAAAGAAAAAAAAGAAAAGAAAAAGAAAAGAAAAAAGAAAAGAAAAAAGAAAAGGGGAAAAAAGAAAAGAAAAGAGAAAAAATCAAAGGAAAAATAAATTATCTAAAATTTCATGCATGCAGATAGATATAAATATAGCGCACAGATACTGGAATAGACCGACACTTTTTACAATTGTGATTACAGTTACAATACAAATACAATGCAATACAATACAATACAAATACAAATACAATGTGATTACCTTACAGTTTATAATAATGATTTATTTTTATTGCGTCATTTTAAAAAATATAGATATGATTTTTTATTTACAACAAGTAATGCAACTTTCTTATTATATTTCTGAGAAAGTTAAGACATTTTAATTATTTTGAAAAGTATTTCTTATTTCTTCTCCATTATACAACAACTTTGTTTTCACACAATTCCAAATTTCAGTTTTTTTTTTAAATTTTATTTTCTTATCTTGCAATAGTTTGAGTTTTTGTCTGCATTTATTTGAATTTTTCGAAGGAAATTGATTAAAAGTATAAATTTTATAAATAAATATTTTGTGTTAAAAATACCTTTCTATTTGCTATAAACATTTTTCAGATAATGTAACAGACAGCAAAATTTCATGCTGCGAATGTCTTTATTTAAAACAACTCTCTTATTTACTGTGCATTAGGTATATTGAATGTAAGAAATGTTACTTTGATAATATTTACTGCTGTAAATAAATAAAGAGATAACTAAATAAATAAGAATTCAAATAGAAGTAGTACTTTCAAGCATAATTTAAGCAACGGCGTTATGAAATATGTTTTAGTATTACATTTTACAAATCCATTCCAAACAATATTCATCATATTTTTTGTGCATAATATACATTATTAAGCATAAAATTAATTCTTATGGGAACTTCAAAATGCAGTGCATTTGAGAAATTCTATTTTCTAACGAAAAAATATTTCCAATGCTTTAAAATAAATGTTGAAAATCATTTTAACAAAGTATTATTATTATTATTTTTTAAATCTTATGGAATGCTAAATGTTATTCCCTGTTGTGCTCTGAAATACATTTTTTAATAAAAGCATATACAAAGTATTTCTCTGCTTATGAAAAAAAATAAATAGATGAAAAAAAAATGAACAAATTACAACTATTTGAAAAATGACTTTTTCAAAAACTAAAATGTAAGACTATAGGAAATTATTTAAGAAATTTAAGAATAAGTAAGTTCAAGCTAAATTAATCTTGACTTTTTGTATATGAAGACCCCAGAAGCCAAGGGGTATAAGTGACAAAATTGAGAAAAATAAACTAAATACACAGACGACCTAAAAATATGCTTTTTTTTTCATTTCAGGTAAAGAAATATAAGTGATTTTCTTATTATTTGCTGTGTTATAGAGGCAAACCACTTTTTTCGAAAAACAAAAAATATTGATTAATTATACATTTAAAGAAAATTCTACTTTATTTTTTAACAGTTATTGAAATAAGGGTTCAAAGACCAGAATGCAACAAGCAGAAATTTCCTATTTCAATCCACTCAATTGTTGTTGATGTTCCAATTTAACATCAATTATCTTTAAACTCAATTTACTCCAAATCGACATTTTGTCACTTGTACTCCTTGGCTTCTGGGCTCCTCATATAATATATGTTTATTTTACGCAGTTAAAGTTAAATATAGGTGAAACATACCGAAGAGATTATCATTTATACAGTCATTTTCCTCCTAAAAGATTTATTAATTAAAAAAATAAATATATAAAGAGAAGGTAGTGTTTTCTTCCTTTCTGAATTTATTCAAATTTTTTATGCAGTATTGTTTATATCTACCAAATCTATATTATAAAGTGCAAACATATCAGTGCATATCGCATCTATGTTGTTCTGCGAATGGTAACACTTTATAATTTTAAATGAAATTTCAGTTTTACAATTTTCGGTACTGCAGATTTTTAAACTTCTAAACATAGTTCATTTAATATCTTTACACCGCCGTATAGGAAAAAAAATTACTTTTAAATACCATTTGTTTGAAAGCTGTATCTGAATTTGTTTATCAATTATTATTATTTTTTAAAGTTTTTAATATTTTTTGTGATTGTGGCAACAGAAGGATTCAAATATGTCTCAGATATATCTCTTCTCGATCGAGAACAATCATTTTCCAAGTGGTAAAAAAAGGCGATGAAAAAAAATCATACCATTTCATTTGTAATTATTTCAAACGAAATACACCTATCAGTAATGATTTATAACATGAAATGCGGCGAACTACAATTGTATCGCGTTTGCGGAAGAACACTAGAAACGTAGAGTTTGTTCTTCAGCCTTTAAAACCAAAGAATGGATCAATTCTTTAAAAAAGGACTTCTCAGAATGAATTTGACAACCATCAACTACATACAAATACAAACATAATGTGGAATTATGTATAAACATCACTAATAAAGCGTCATGTGCTCATCTTTGAGTATGTCCATGTTTTCAGAAATGAATATATACAAATTCCAAACTTTAGTAATTTTGATTCGGAGTCATTTTTGACCACGAGACATACTCATATTTGAGTATTTTTTTGCTCAGTTTTGAGAATTTTGGTTTTAGACTATTTTCTGAGCATAGCAGTGTAGTAAATTGAAAACTGTAGCTCAAGTAATTATTTTCAAATACGATGAAAAATTTGGTAGCATTTATTTAAATAAGTGATTTAATTTGTTTCAAATAGGTAATAAAAAGGGAGATGGTATAATAAAAAGGTTTTGTACTAATAATCGTATTTCCCGTTTAAATCAAGGAGAATAAAATTTCTTAGAACCACCAGAAATATTATATGTAATAATTACAACATGAAATAAATGAAATTTAATAATTTAACTACTTAGAAATGTAAATCAGAAATTTCGAATGCAGTCATTTACTGAAATTAGAAATGAAAAATTTTGAACTGAAATTAGAATTAGAAGGAAAATTTCTGACTAGAAATACAGTGTTTCCATCAAACTGCAATATCAACTCTAATTTTCCGTTGAAACAACTCCATCAATTTTAGAAAGTTTTCACTATCAAAAAATCCAACTACAATTACTATTATTTAAAAAAGTACAACACAACAGAGCTGTTTTTCCGTCATATATTAAATTTTGCACATGTTTACTATTTTTCATTTCTTTCTATGATCTATAAATCAGAACATAATTTTAAATACGTGGTAGTTAATTTTTTTAATTTATATTAATTATTCGAAAATCTTTTTTTATGTGGCCTTGATATACATATCTGTTATTTTTAAACTAAGGTGTCCTGGTGGTACTAACGCCACGGTAAGGTTCTACCAATCTTCATAGCTTAGTTTTAGTTTTTTCCCCTCGAACAAAAATAGGATATGGTACAGCAACTTAATGACTATCTTTACAAATAAGAACATTTTATCAGATATGTACCCATAAAATGAAATGGCGTGATTTCTTGACCAATCTTTTTTGGTATTATTACCTACCGATGTTGGTAATGCAAATAAGATATAAATAATGGCACGTTAATTCTCCAGTTCTAAAGATACAAACTCTACAATCCTAGAAATTGGTAATTTTTTCTTTCTTACCATTAAATGCGATATCAAAATGCAGCCGTAATCATTTGATATTTTGTTCTTTAGACATGAAAAAATATCAGAACTTAGAGCATACGAATTTCTCTTTATCCTTTTTTCAATAACGACAATAATTACTAAGAATGTATTTATTAAAAATACAAAACATTGCTCAATGGTGCACAAAACAAGAATTTTAATTTACACTTGTACAATTAAAATAAAATTAAAATATCGACGTTTCGCGCCGTCTTCAGCAAAATATGATAATGGAAGGACCAAGCTTGCTTCTTGATCGAGAGATAATATTTCTAATAAATTAAAATCGAAATGAATTAAAAGTTTATTCATTTAGATTTTAATTTATTAGAAATATTATCTCTAGATTAAGAAGCAAACTTAGTCCTTCCATTATCATATTTTCATGAAGACGGCCGCAGAAGACGGCGCGAAAAGTTGATATTTTATTTTATTTTAATTGTACAAGTGTATATTAAAATTCTTGTTTTTTGCACCATTGAGCAATGTTTTGTATTTTTAATAAATACATTCTTAGTAGTTAAATTTTATGGCGCAATTGTCCAGTATATATTTAATGACAATAATGTTCTTTCAACAATGACGATAACGCTCTCTCGTGAACAAAATAAAAAATAAGCCCTCTTCGGAAGTAGCTCTAGCACTACAGAGAATCAACCAGAGTAATAAAGCTAGTGGATGGTTTATTACTCCGGTATATTTATTGCACTCTATGTTTTAAACTACAAACTGCCTTTTGAACACATCTAAAATCTTCCTCAACATTTTGAAAATACATGAAGTACACTACAAATTTATGTAGCAAAAAAAGTATTTCCTAATAAATATACAGTCTTAAGATCACAGAATCTATTTTGCAATATTTAGAACGGACGTTGAGTCTTTTGTTCTTCTCCAAGCGATAAGGTTGGAAATGGAACAAATTATATTTTAGCGGTTATTTGTGATTCATATTCTAAATATTTTTTAATTTCCTGATCCATTTATGTAGGTCTAGATAGATCGTATTATAAAATACTTTACGAAAATTTTTCAACTGTAAAACGCTTGTTTTTTATAGATAGGATTACCGTACATTTATTTATGCAGTTTTTATAAGAATTGTGTAATATCCACAACAGTAATTTTTGTTAACTTATTTAATTATTCTTGTAAATATCTTACAAAGAGTGCTTTAACTACCGATTTATCAAATCAGTTTTAATTAAAAATATTGTCTAAAAATCAAATAATTATCATACAGTTTGTTTCGATATCTTAGACATCAACGTAAATAATTATTCAACTGAAGCAATTTTTTTTATTATATATTTAAGAAAAAAGTTAAAACATTATTACAGTTCGACTTAATGTTTTTCTTTTTCTTTTTTTTATCAATAAAGGATAATTTAAAATCTATAATAATATAATGCTAAGAAAAAATGTTATAAGAAATTTAAGCACTTATATATGTCAATAATTAGCAAGATTTATCTTTAAATCTTCTATTTCTTCTTTTAAATATTTAATGTTATACCCTTCCTTTAAAATTGTTCAATTATAAAAATAGAATTAAATAATTTCAGCTTTCTCATTTTAATGTGTTAAAATGAACGAAATAAATGTATTTTTTTTTTAAACCAAAACATAGATTGCATTAACTATTCCATTAGTACTAATGCATTAACTATTTCTTAACTATTTTCTAATTAAATTTGAAGAATGAATTTGTTTAAAACTAATATAAATGTCTCGTAAATGTTTTAACCGAAACACTTGAACTGTCATAAATTAACGTTTTTAAATACATTGAAATATCCAATTTGCATTTAAAATCTAATTTTAATTATGCTTTGTTTTAGTATATAAAGAATTAATGGAGCGCGATACAAAATAAGAATGTTTCGTATCTAAAAGCTTTATTTTTTATAATTATATTTATAATTTATATTAAGTTTTATATTTAAGTTAATTTAAAACGTATATTTTCATAACAAAAAAGTCCTTCCGGCAATGCCGGGAGGAAGAGGTAACTTTCATATACTTATTTATTTATTTATTTTAAATTAAGTTATATTATTCAAACATACGAAGCTCAATTAGTGGAACCCGATTTTATAAGATTGTATGCTATTTTTTGTCAATAATGAATATTAATAGGAATTTTTAGAAATTAGTCATATTTTATTCAACCTGGTTTTATTTTTAGCGATTTAGAGAGTCGCCAAATTCCACGATATCATGAAGTGTATGCCATTTTAAAGCAACATGATGGATAAAACAAACCAATGAGCTTAGACAAAATCTTAATTCATGTGCACATGCACACTCATATCGAAATAGGTTGATATATACGAGTGCTGTCGCGGGCAAATTCATTAAAAAAAAAAATCTCACCCATATTAGAAATTCAAACTGCTATATCTTAGGCAATTTTTAAGATAATGACAAAGCAAAAAATACTCCGGAATTCATTATTAAGATAAATACTTTGGAAAGAACCTTTTTTCAATTTCTAATTTTTTGTTTGTACATCATTATACATTTAAAAGATTTTTGACTAACTTAAGTGGCCGCCATTTACAAACAAGAGGCGGATGAAGTTGGACAGTGAACTTGGTCAAGACATTGTTATGTACTATGTACACACGGAGTTATATCCAAATCAGTTTATAAATATGCGTACTATCGTTGGACAAATTTCAGACTGTTTCAAAACGTCAACCACACTGGAAATTGAAAGTGGTATAACTCAACCATTTTTCAAAATATAGATGAAACAAAAATGCCCTGGAATCTTTGTACCAAGGTCAAACACACAAAAGAAAAATCTTTTTCAATATCTTACTTCTTGCAAATAATATTAAAAATTATTTTTTTTAAATTTAATATTCCGCCATTTTGAAACAAGATGGCGGATGGAACTGGCCAAGGAACTCGGTCCAGACATCAGTATGTAATATGCACGTACCCAGTTTCATCCAAATCGGTTTATAAATACACGTGTTATCATGTCACGAAAATCAGACCATTTCAAAATGACAGCAACACTAGAAATTAAAAGTGCTATAACTCAGCCATTTTTTAAGATACAGACGAAACAAAAAATGCTCTGGAATCTATGTATCAAGGTCAAATGTATAAAAGAAAATCTTTTTCAATTTCTTACTTTTTTGTGCCTAATTTTGAAATTTAATTTTTTTTTTTTTAATTAAATGGCCGCCATTTTGAAACAAGACGGCGGATGGAACTGGCTAACGAACTCGGTCCAGGCCTCATTACTTATTATGTACACACCAAGTTAAATCCAAATCTATTCATAAATACGCGTGTTATCACGTGACAAAAATCAGATCGTTTCAAAATGTCAGCCATAAGAAAAATTCAAAGTGTTATAACTCAATCATTTTTTAAGATATAGACAAAATAAAAAGTGTTCTGGAATCATTGTTTTAAGTTCTAACACATAGAAGAAAAATATTTTTCAACTTTTAATTTTTTCGTAATTAATATTAAATTCGAAATTTTTTTTTAAAAGTTTAAATGGCCGCCATTTTGAAACAAGATGGCGGATGATGCTGGCTAACGAACTCGGTTGAGACATTTGTATGTACTATGCACATACCAAGTTTCATTCAACTAGATTCATAAAAACGCGTGTTATCACGTGACAAAAATCAGATCATTTCAAAATGTCAGCCATAAGAAAAATTCAAAGTGTTGTAACTCAGTCATTTTTTAAGATATAGACAAAATAAAAAGTATTCTGGAATCGTTGTTTTAAGTTCTAACACATAAAAGAAAAATATTTCTAAACTTTTAATTTTTTCGTATTTAATTTTAAATTTTAAATTAAAAAAATGTAAATGGCCGCCATTTTGAAACAAGATGGCGGATGATGCTGGCTAACGAGCTCGGTCGAGACATATATATATACATATACATACATACATATATATGTATATATATATATATATATATATATGTCAACATATGAACGGAGGGTGGTTTTGGGGTCTGGGGGTCATGATCGATGAAAATATACCAAAATTTTCCGGAAGTGCTTGCCTCCGGACGGCTGCAGTAGGTAGCTTTTTACTTTTTGTAATGAAAGCTACCTAATACATGCGTAAACTTTTTGTGATTTTCAAAAATATTAAATTGAATAAATACTTTTAAAATGAAAATAAAATAAAATAAATTAAAGTTGCAGACAAGGGAAATGTACCAATAAACAGCATTATCTTGCAAAAGGTCAGGAGGGACTTTTTTATAATGAAGCCAGCATGAAAAAACCTAGTTTTATTTAAATATCTCGAGTTCCGTTGCCATAGCATATTGTTTGCCATCTATAATATTAAATAAGACAAATTTATTTTCAACCTTCATATTTGCAACTTTATTATACACTCAATAGCGAGTGCAGTATACTATTTTAAAAATAAGACGATTTTTTCAATTTTCTTAAAAACAGTGAAAAACGTAGTTCCGCCCCGATTTTTCATATATTTCCGTGGATTTAATCGCGTATTTCAACTTCTATACATTGATAGCTGTAAACTATGCGTTATCAGGTTCGAAGCCAGCATTTTTTGCAACTGAGGCAAATGTGGATTTTGTCACCCCTCTCCCTAAAAAAAAAAAAAAAAAAAAAAAAAAAAAAATACTATTACAGGGTGACACACAACTACTGTTGTCGTTGTTGTCGTGATGAAAATGTCTATTTAGTATAACGTTCTATTTTTTGCGTTTTTGAGCTTTTCCAACCTCTATTATTTTATTCATTTCTATTGATATACATATAGTGTTTTGTAGGAAAACATGGTGAGCAAAGATCTGTCCTGCATTTTTCCACTAACGCCTCCCACTCAAAAAAGGATCGCTGCTTGGAGGATGCTACAGCAATAAAACCTGTCAACCAAGCACAAGTCACTGTACTTCCTGAAACGTAGTCTGTAAAAACACTGGTCCAAAATCACGCGGAAATATTGCAGCCCGGATTGTAGTGGAGGGTATACGGGGTTATAAGCCGGATACCCTCTGGATTTTTTTTAAAGAACATCGTATATCCTCTAATTCTCAAGAAAGCTGTAGTATATATACTCTAGCGTATACCCTGTGCCTTGAGAGTATACCCTCTGCTTAGAAAGTATACTCTCTGCTGTTTTCACGACTACACCACTGATTGCGGCCTACTTCAGAAATTTCCAGAAGCGCCCAGATTCCTGCATTGCCATAGGAGGAAGCCATTGCGAGGGATCTTGATTGTTTTTTATAATTTATACAGAATTGTATTCTCTTTCGAATGGTGAATAAAACGGGTTGTTTTGTTGCTTTAGTTAAAAGTTATGTTCTTCTATTTGCGTCACATATAGAAATTTTAAGCACGTTATCATAATATACGGTTCTATGAATCTTAAGAGTCCACACTACTGACTGGAAAAGACCCGGATGATAATGTCAAGTCCTATGGGGGCATTCTTTTCAAATTTCTCTCGCTCAAATTTTAATATTTTTACATGATTTTTAGGTGCGTTCGTAATTATGTAAATACGTAGCACCTATTGTTGTCGCTCAGTCCGTCCGTCTGTCCGTCTGTCTGTCCGTCTGTCCGTCCGCATATAACAACGCAAAAACTACCCAACCGAATCGTTTGAAATTTAATATACATAATTATTACATAATTTTGTCGAGTCATTTCAAATTTTATGAAAATCGGATGGATAGATCAATTACAGGGACAATCAAAAGGATTCTGTTATATTACGGTCAATGGGGAAAAAAGTTTCAAATGCATTTTAATCGTTTGAAATTTAAAACGTATATTTATTACATAATTTTGTCGAGTCATTTCAAATGTTATGAAAATCGTATGATAGATCAATTACAGGGACAATCAAAAAGATTCCGTTACATTACGGTCAATGGGGAAAAAAGTTTCAAATGCATTTTAATCGTTTGAAATTTAAACGTATATTTATTACATAATTTTGTCGAGTCATTTCAAATGTTATGAAAATCGGATGCATTGATCAAATACAGGGACAATCAAAAGTATTCCGTTACATTACGGTCAATGGGGAAAAAAGTTTCAAATGCATTTTAATGGTGTTACACTCATTTGAACATAACAGATTTGACATGAATCTATGAAATATGTACTAAAAAATACATCACATAAAAAAAAACTGTTTTGATGTTAAATGCATATCTTTTTTAAAAGGATACGTTCATTTTCGAAACCGGGTTCCGAATATGAAAGTACCGTTATTAAAAATATTTGAAAACAAAATTGAAAAAGTACAAAATGATCTTTGTACAGATCGATTTGACCGAATTCAACCTTCCAATGACATATACATATGTAGATTTAAAAATATTGAAATGCATCTTAGTTTTTAGGTAGATTTCGTATGAAATATTAGGTAGATTTCGTATGAAATACTACCTATTGCATTCTCTCCCATGTTGGAATTTCTGAAAAATTTTTGCGGATCTACACGAATCATGACTCCTAGACCCCAAAACTACCATCAGTAAAAAAGTTTATATATATATCTATCTATCTATCTATCTATCGGTGTATATCACTTTCTTCTAGACACGATAACTTCCATAATTATGCTCAGATCTTTTTCAAACTTTTATATAAAATCAAGGAGCTTAAAATCTCGGTCGAGTTCGTTAATGGGCAAAATCGGACCAAGGGGGTGGAAATAGGGAGGGTTTTTGTGAAAACCGAAAAAACGCGATAACTTCTTAATTAAAATAGATATAGAATCAGTTTAAAGTTTATATTACTTCTAAGAAACGGGCAAAAAGTTTATGCATGACAGATTTTTGATAAAGTTAAAAATGGGCTCAAGGGGCGAAAAAAACATGGTTTTTGGGAGAAAAAAATTCATAACTTCGTCAATTCTCCAGATATCAAATCCAATTAAATTTTATATAAATGTACTCAATATTATCTAAAACTTTTGTATTTACAAGTTTTTGATAGGACCAATTTTTACCGATGAAAAAAATTAAAAACGAAAAGAAAAAGGGGGGAGGAAAAAGAAAAAAATCCATAACTTACTCAATTCTTAAGCAATCAAATCTAATTAAATTTATTTTACATGTTCACAATAATATCTACAACTTTTATATTAACAAGTTTTTCATAGAACCAATTCTTATAGCAAAAATAAATTAAACAAAAATAGGAGTTGGAGAAAAAAACCTCAAGTCCAAACTGCTTATATTCTGACTCATTTTAGAATTCATTTTTGATTTTAGACGCATCCAAATGACAGATCCTCTTATTTAGGAACTATATAATGCGACTTATTGGCCAGTTTTTTGATAAAGGCACAATATATTTTTAAAAAGGCTGCCAAAAAGGGTATTTTGAACAGAATTTCCCGAAGTTGTAAATGAAAAATTGAGGAAGTATAAGAAATTGCGTTTTTTCTGAGTCATTTTTATATTCATTTTTGTTCTCAAACCCTTCCAATTTACAGGTCCTCTTATTTAGGAACTATGTAATGTGACGGATTGACCAGTTTTTTGATAAAGGCAGAATATATTTTTAAAAAGGCTGCCAAAAAGGGTATTTTGAACAGAATTTCACTAAGTTATCGTGATTGAAATTTGAGGAAATTTAAGAAATTGCGTTTTTACCGAGTCATTTTAAAATCTTTTTTTGTTCTCAAACGCATCCAATTTACAGGTTCTCTTATTTAGGAACTATATAATGTGACGGAGTGGCCAGTTTTTTGATAAAGGTAGAATATATTTATAAAAAGGCTGCCAAAATGGGCACTTTGCACAAAATTTCCCAAAGCGATCATGATTAATGAACTGTGGGTATTCAAATAAAAAATTGGTTATTTTATGACTCATTTTTAAATCCAATTTTACTCTGAAACGCATTCAAATGACAGTTTTTTGTTACTTAGGAACTATATAATGTGCGTATTCGTCGATTTTTTGATAAAGGGTGAATATATATTTTTTAAAAGCTGTCAAAGTAAGCACTTCGCAAAAAAAAAATTTCCCAAAGCGATCATGATAAAAGAACTGAGGCTGTATTCAAATAACAAATTGTTTATTTTATGACTCATTTTTAAATTCAATTTTCCTCTCAAACGCATGCAATTGACAGTTATTTGTTATTTAGGAACTGTGTAATTACTGTGCATTGGTCAGATTTTTGATAAAGGCTAAATATATATTTTAAAAAATCTGTCAAAGTGGGCACTTCGCACAAAATTTCTCAAAGTGATCTTGATTAAAGAATTGTGGATGTATTAAAATAATAAATCGGTTATTTTATGACTCATTTTTAAATTCAATTTTGCTGTCAAACGAATTTAATTAACAGTTTTTTGTTACTTAGGAACTATATAATGAGCATATTGGTAAATTTTTTTTAAATAAAGTAAGAATATAATTCAAAATATGTTGCCAAAATGGGCATTTGAGTAGAATTTCGTTTAAGATGATTTTGATAAAACCAGTTCTTACAGAAAAATGAAATTAAAAATTTTTTAAAAGCGAGTTAAACAGGGTTTATCTCTAATTTTTTTTTTTTTTTTTTTTTTTTTTTTTGAGATGAAAACTTTTCGAAATCTACCTCAGCCTATAGGCCATGCCGAAAGGGATTTTTTTTTTCTAAATTTCTTCAACAGGATTAGTATTAGCCAAATGAATCTTTTCGCATGACTGAAGTCGCCTCTTAAGTGACCAAGAAAATATATTTTTATGTTCTATTTTAATCTAAAACACCTGTAATTGATTTTTTCTATTAAAAAAACTAACAAATATCCAATTAAATAATGTATATATTTTACTAATATGTGGCTTTGTAATTTTCAAATTTATATATGGCTTTTTTTTTTTACATATTAAAACAAAAAATTCGCTTAACGAATTTTCCTTATTTTCCCCGCATCAAAATTGACAGATATGCAGATAAAATTACCATCTTTTACCAGAAATCGCTATTTAATGAGAATCATTTTCTTCCTCCTGACAAATATATGCTAATTATAAAAAAGTAAATCAAAAAGAGATACGAATCACTTTTTTAATATCGATTTTTAAACACATAGTTCCTATTTGCATTATCAAAAACCAATATTAGCTTAAAGAATGCTAATAAATCGAGGCTTTTATGAAAGAAATTAACCATGACAGCTTAATATATCATGTTTCATTTACGTGGATCGATTAATAGGTAATTAATATTTAATGTACTTTTCGGCAAACAATTTATTCGCTCTACACCATTTTCATTTTTCATATTCAATGAAAATATTGAGATCACGTTAAAATAGCTATGTGTAATACTTAATCCTTTTTATTTTATGCTAGTGATTTACGTTTATTAAATCATGCTAAAAATTTACGAGATTTGTTTTCCGCCCTTTTTAGCATTAATGCTTACCAAATGATCGTCCTAGATACATACGCTAAAAGGAATAACTGTGATTTTAATCTGATAACGGTAGTTAATTAGATATTTTATTAAAAGGTCAGTCATAAATCAGTCGCTTAAACTATTTAAGGTATTAAATTAGCAAATAAAGCCTTTGTGCAAAAATGTTTAAAAGTAGAAAACCAACGATTATAAATGCACAAATAATGTATGAAAAGATAGATTGTATGTATGTCGGCCAATTATCTACACTATAGGATATAGGCCCTAAGGGGTGGGATGCCCTCCGTGGGGGTCTTTCTAAGGGAACCTAACCCGTGTATGAAAAGATAGAAAACAGTTATTTCGAAACTACTATCGAGATTCTTCATCAGTGTAAAACTCAGCGAGCTAGAAAAAGCAAAACTGAACGAAGTTTCCATGTATCCATTTCTTCGCGGGAAGCTGTAAATCATTTATCTATATTCTATAAACATTTTTTAGGAAAGTGAATGCAGTTCAACGAATAAATTTATATTTTATTGAAAAACTATTTTAACGACACATACAAATTTTATTATTAATAAAATAGTTTAATATAATTAACGTATTTCGCAGAATCCCTTTTTTTCTAACTTGTAACCTTCCCCCCTCCCTTTACCATTATGTAATGGAACTCTTTTGTACATGTCGTTTTGTTCTTTTGGTCCTGTAAATGAATAATAAATGTTTTTTTTCACCACATATTTTACAGAATGCATATTTTAGTGCACTTCGTAAATTCATATAAATTTTAATATGTTCGACTGTATGTAACTCCTTTCAAATTCATTTAAAACGATTTTTTTCCACAGGCCGTAAGATAATGGCAAACTTTGTCCATGTAAACAAGCTAATCATGCTAGAAACTTCATTTGAAATAAGAGTTCGTGCAAGGATAAACTTCAATAACATCCAAAAATTTCAGGGCAATCCGAGAATATATATGGAAGTTAGAGCGCGACTAGACGGACGGACAGACAGACAAACCAAAATCATAAAAATATTTCAATTTTATTGGAAAGTGTTAAAAAGTATGTAAGAAAATAGACCCAACAGAACCACATTGTTTATTAGGGGCATATGAAATACCTTTCACCAAAGAAGATGGAACAATGTAATTTTATATATAGGAATGACAAATAGAAAGATTTAAGCTAGGATCAAAGAGCATATGGGCAGACATAAAATCCTAGAAAATAACAGTTTTAGTCAGATTATGAACAAAAAACCACTTTTAAATATAGTCGAATAATTTTTTCATCAAGATTTCATTTATCATCCATTACACCAGAATCAAGAGATGTTTTAACGATAGGAGAATATATGCAACGATTCTTCCTTCGCGGAGCTTTCTAAAAATTGAAAAGAGATAATCTGCAGAGTAATGAAACTATAGTACAAAATAATTCACGTTCACTAATATTCATTTTTAATATTGCAGTTAAATGTTTCAAATATTCAATTATAAATACCAATCATTATGATGAAAGATATTTCATATATCCCTGAAAAACAATCTAGATCGGTTGGGTCTATTTTCTTACACATAACTCATTATGCATGAGTTCAGGTGATTTTTGTTCATCAGTATTCAATTATTTTTTTTTTGCGAAAATATTTGTATTATTATAGATTTTGATAATGTTGAAATCAGAGAAATGAAACATGTCAACTTGAAAAAAAAAATATATAGGACTTTATTTGTCTTTTATATGCATTTTTACCTCTTTTAGCAAATTTTAAGTCAGTTTTATTTTTATTATTATTATTGATATTATTATTATCATTATTAATATTATCGTTAACATTATCATTATCATTATCATAATCAACATTGTTATCATTACTATTATCATTATTATTATTGTTATCTTTATAGCTACAGTATTATTGATATTATTATTATCATTATTAATATTATCGTTAACATTATCATTATCATTATCATAATCAACATTGTTATCATTACTATTATCATTATTATTATTGTTATCTTTATAGATACAGTTTTTCAGTAGATTATTTAACGATTTTATCGAAAACTATTCACAATTCAGTGATTCTTTCACAGATAGAGACAAAATTTTAGAGTGAAATCTAAATCGCTACTTAAAAATCTAAAACACGACAACATATATAAATATTATTCTTAAATGGAGTAATATAATAGAACGAGAATGCGACATCAAGGAGCGTTGAAAGCCTACGACATTTTTTTTCCGATTCATAATGAATGATTGACAACACATTTTTGAAATAGTATAATTGGCCTTATTTTAGTTTTTTTAGTCAATTGTTAAATAAAGACTATTTTTTAAAAGTGGGTTCAATCAATCTGAATTTTTGAAATGTTGTAAACAGGCTACTCTGATATCAAGCGAAATTATTTATATTTATTTTGTATCTATTTTATGTTTATTTATTCCTGGGGTAAACCAAAACTTAACTTTGTCATACGGTTAGATTCTGTGGCGAATATTGTCAAAGTTGACAGACTACAAGCGACCTGTTGATGCAAATGTACCAATTCTAAATAGAAATGAAATCATTTAAATTAAAACTGCATTTAAAACAAGAAACCTGTTCTCTTCCTGAACAGGTATCCTTTATTTAGACCAGTAGCCAAAATACATAATTACTTGAGACGCGATGTCACAGCCAAAATAAGTTCTTTTGAAATGAAAAGAGTTGTTTCATCTAAAAAAACAAGAATTTTGAAATAAAGTTTATGGCTCTGAGTCAAAAATAGGAGGGATCATAATGCGTGCTACTTTACAGTATGGGTTATGGATTGCTGTCAGACTGCAGATTTCTGGTAGGATACAAGACTTTTCTTTTGTGAAAAATGGTTTTAAAACAAGTGAGAATCTATTGATAAAAATATTCCTTATTTCAGTGGCTTTTTCCTTCTACAAGACGCAAACAGGCTTCTAACCTGCGATATTTTTTTTACGAAACCAGTTACAGCACACTTGGTCTTGCCATACCTATCTCTAGTAACTTTTCTTCTAATTCAGCATTTTTAAGTTCGGGTGACTTTAGCTCATTCCTTTTATCGATGGCTAACTCCGGTTGAAAACTTTTTCAGAAGCTTCACAAAAGGCATATGTTTCTCTCTGATCTAACAAATTCTCGACAGTCAACATGGGATTTGGAGTTGACAGACCAATCATCTTTTCAAGATCGTCTGGATTTACTTTCTTCTTCCAGATCTCGTCTTTTTGAGGTTTCTTCATTTTTCCTCCAAAAAGTCTGCACATTAAAGCATCAGATACCGTCGCTCTCTTTGATGGATCAAGGTGTATGAGGGATTTTATCACATTCAGTACATCTGCCATAAAAGAAGAAGACATGCTGGACGTCATGTGACCTGTGCCAACTAAAACTTTGAAGCGATTGCGTTGCAGGATCTCAAATAAGACAGGGTAAACATCTCACGACCAACTGAACTTCAGAGGATCGTTATGTCCAACTGTTCGAACTAACGAGTGACACATGAACATTTCCAATGCTAATATGTCAAGGGTGTATCGATCTAAGTGGAATCCATCTACAAATGATCAACCCTCGGGCGTCCGCTTCGCTTCCGGAGGATAAAACATCACTGGAACTCCATAATTCTCTATGAGCAACAGAGATTTTTGAGCAAAGCCAAAGTCACATATTGAAGCCTTATCAGCTTCATCAATTAGGACATTATTAGTTTTCGAATCCGCGTGGCATATTCCACACTTGTGTGTAAATAAGACACAAATCTGCAACGTCTTTTAGGCATGACACTGCTCTTCTAAATTCTCTGGCATCTTTCCGAAAATTCACGTTTTGTGTTTTCTTCAGTAATGTAATCCATACTTCTTCATCAGATATACATAAGTATTTGTACTTTTGAGATAGTATGACGCCAAAAGTGGAACTAAATGTTCATTATTCAAAGCTGGCCAGATTGTTTTATCACCTTTTGATATTTTTTTTAGCAATACTGATCTTAGTTGCTAGTACCTCATCTTTGTTGTTGTCTCGATTCTTTACTTCAAATACAGATGCGAATGTTGCTTTTTCTATAGCTTCTATGCAAACGATATTATACTTGTTGTCTAATATCTTAAGAGTATTTTTGAGTTCACCTGATCCGTCTGTAACTGGGATATTCATATCACCACCACAAATGTTTTTAAGACTTGAGATAATCATGAAAATACAAGTATATATTCTTAGAAATCTTTTTCAGCGAAAAAAGATAACCACCGATTCACTTTTTTAAATAAAAAAAATGAAATTCTCTGAAACTTACAAAGCACAAAATCACTTTAAATAATTGTTATTTCCGTTATTTTTATAAATTCATTGTTAAATCATTTTCTTCGCTATGTGTGTTTAAAATTACATTGTTGTGTGATGCTTGTAACAATATTCAATTATTTATATTAAATTGTTTTATTACTCAGAATTTCCAACAATGGTACTTATGGAAACTAATGTCACACAACAAAGTTGATCGATAACATTTATAACAAAAATCTACTTTTTATTAATTTCTTTTTTTTTTCTTTTTTTTTAACTTAAAGTTAATATCCCAATTAGATACACCCTTAAATAAATAAAAATGATATTAAAAATTTTTACTTGGTTCTATTTTTTAACGAAGGAATTGTAAATATAGATTATTACGAACATCACAATTTAGTAGGTCATACAATAAGGCATAATAATAATACATAAATGTTAAATTTACCTGTAGTATACTTGTACACAGTTTATACAAATTTTCCACATATTGACATATTTTACACATACTTTACGCAGCTGAACTCATTTTGAATGTCTTAGTTTGAGTAAATTATTACTTATTTTTACGTTTATACTACTTATGATCAGTATCTCCTCTCTTTATGAAACAAGAATAATCGGCAACAATTACGACATTCTTTTGTGATTGATAAAGAGGCTCCATAGCAAAAATTCGAACGTGAAACCGTTCAGTATGCTCGTCGCTAATTTCTTCCATATTCCCCACTAAAAATAATCTTAAGATTATCTGAAGAAATCGCCACTTTCTACAGATATTCTACAGAAGTTGGAAGAAAATTTGTAGACTTAGCTTTATCTTTAAAATATCTGCAGAATTTTTAAAGATATTCTTAAAAATATCTGCAAAATGGGTCAAATACCTTCGAATTTCCAACAGATTTTGGGCCAAAGCTATAGATTTTCTACAAATTTTTTTAGTGGGGTTATTTGGGGGAAAAAGACAACATGAGTGTGCAAGAAATGAAGCCTTAATGTGACAATTAAGCTTTTTAAAATTGTTTACCATATTTCGAACTATACGCTGTTAAAAACAATTACAAATAATACAGACAATTGAATTTAATAGCTAGAAAACACAAAAAAATTAAAATCAAAATAAAGCATTAAACGTTTCAAACTTATTTAAATTCCTCATCAGTAATATAAAAAACAGAAAATCACAAGATACAGCATAATTTAACCTTTACTTGATGCCATGTCCCAGAAATAATTAAACTCGGAGATAGGTAATTGAGTTGGATTAAGATGGTATATTCTGGTGGAAGGGAACTAGATTCATTCAGTGGGAATTTGGCTAATCTGGTATACCATGCCTCCAGGAAAATACGGCTTTTGAGTACTACTAGATTATCCCGTCGACCATTTTCGCCAAATTATAAAAATCGCTAAAATAACCGCCAAGTTATATTTGTTGACATATTTTTTTTCTTCTAAATAACGAAAGGGCAAATAAATTAGTAACACGTGAATAGAAATACAGTTAAAAAGTGAATTCGAAACAACTTGATGACGTTTTAAACATGTGTATCGTGTTTAATGTGGCATTTACAACCATCCGTTATTGGCATGTAATCTTATAATTTGGCGATAAATTTTTGGTCGACGGGATAACCTAGTAGTACCATTTTAAACAATAAAAAACAAATAATTAGCAGAATATTAATAAAAATACAAATAAAAAGTCGAAATAAAAATCACTTAATGACGTTTTAAACACGTGTATCGAATTTAATGTCCTTGAATTGTCATTCACGATCTCCATTATTGGCTTTTAATCTTATAATTTGGCGATAGTATTTCGGTCGACGGGATAACAGAGTAGTATCGGCTTTTGTATATATTACAGTTTGATTTCATTAAATTAAACTAACTGTTAAATTAAATTGTCTGTATTATTTGCAATTGTTTTTAATCTATTATGAACAGACGTAATATCTTTTTTCACTATATATACACTGTTAATTTGTACCTTTGTTTTTCTCTAAGGCATTATGCACAACGTCTTTGAATGAAATCCACGCAACTTTCTCTACCGTCACGTTGACAGGATACTTTGAATCTGGTCATTTTTCATAATTTTCCAATTGTCTGGACCTATAAATACTCCTTCTATCATTTTGGCATCCGATATTTATATTGTTGCGTATATAGGGTTCTTTCGATCTTATGGTTAGACAACTTCAAACTCTTTTCTCTTAGAAAAGTAGAAAATAATTTATTTACAGATCTTCAGAACAACAGAGTCTTCGAAACTCACAAATATTACTAGATATTCAAAAATAACTGTTCAAATATATCGTACAAATGCAGATATAGGTCCCAGAGACTCTTTATACAATGTCTCAACACTAAAATCACATTCAAAATAACGTAAATAAAGCTCAAGCAAACTTGCTTAAACAATACCCTAGAAGTTCACTCAATGACTGACTGGTAAATAATAACAACAGCACCTCGTATTGCTCTCCTTATATAGGCTCGCAGCATGTGCTGGAAGTTTCTACAACCTTCTCGAAAAATCCGGAAAACCACAGAACAACATTCAATGTATCAGCAAGGGGGGTTACCATAGAGTATCTAAAGGGGGGTTACCATAGAGAGGGAAGGGTTACCATCGCCAACAATCGCCAAGTTTGTCACCAACTTGGCGATATATCGCCAAATTTGGCGACCAAAATTAGTCGCTAAAAGTGACGCCAACTTGGCGATACCTTTATTATTTCGCCAATCTGCCGTAGACATACACTGAAAAATATTAGACAAGTTTGCTTGATAACAGAGACAATGCAACAAAAACTAATATTAGTAAAGGAATGGAGCTTAATAAGATTATTTACATTATTTTACAGTACAAACACTAACTATTTACAAAATTCGTAACAATATTAACAGGTTTCGGAAAACGCAAATCCTTTATCGTCCTGATTCCTTTCACGAAATTTTTTATCAATTCCAATTTGATATGGCTAATAGTTTTTTTTAAACTAAACTAAGTTAAATGTATGCAAATGGATACAATGACATAAAAATCTATTTACATAAATTTTACTTTTACTTTTGGATAGCTTGGCACACAAGATAAATTAATTTTTTCAAATAAATATATTCAGTGCATTATATAGATTCAGTAAAATCGATATATTTATCACTGGATTGGAAAATGAAATGAAATGTTTAGATGTGTAAACATATTTATCCCAAAAATAAATAAATAAATAGAATTTTAAAGAAAGTCGTTTTAAGCCATGAGAAAGCGTCACTTAAATTTTGATATCATATATTTAAAAACTCATATTTCGAATTTATGAGCGATGTAAATAATAAAGCATCACTGAATAAATTTTAATATACATATTAATTAATAGCGTTGTGTCACTCAAATTTCGATATCCTTAATTTTAAGTTCCAAATTTCAAATTCTTAGAGACATAAGATAAAGTGCTACGTCACTAACTTTTAACCTGTCAAGGGTTTTTTTTTATGGATTAATTATAAATTATACTACTGAAGCTAAATCCATAACGCTCCGCTGTCGGTGCCTAACGTCGTTTCTTAATCACGAACCCTATGAGATGCTGCATAACAATTATTTTACAAGTGTACTCCACTAAAATTGGACACCACCCCGTGCGTTGCACCGACTCCACGCACTGAAATATACCATAACAAGCTGTCACATTATCGACCAGATTCTGTATTTTTTAGGCATTTACAGTACATTCATTTACCTTAATTAGTTTACATGAAGTTTACATCATTAAAAACAGTTACCTTGTATTTTTAAAATGATTAATGCAAGAATCAAATAGGACACTTTTCTGTATTTGGTTAACTTAAGGTAATTTGTGCCCGATGAGTCTACATTTGTCCCAAAAATATTTACATTTTTTATATATTTTCAATATTTTTATAATATACAGTATTTTACTGCATTTTAAATATTCTTCATTTAGCTTGATATTATGATACATATTGCATATTTTTTTTATAAAGAATAAAATCTCATTTTTAATTTGCATTTTTTATGATTATAAATGATCTGTTCTGTTGGTTCAATAATGTTATAAATGTGCAGTAATCCTTTAACATTCGCAGATTTAATAGTTGCGAGTTGCGGCCATTCATGCAAATAAATATGAAGAGCATTTCAACATCCGTGAATACTTAACTTGGCTATTCGCAAATTTTATTTTGTAAAGAATATTTCTTATGGAGTAAACTTGTTTTGTTTTACAAATTTCATTAACTGTTTGACACTGGACAGCTGTATTGTACTGTATAGCCTAGGTTCCGAGAATTTAAATCCTGATATTGAGGTACGTTATGGACCAGTAATTCCGAGAAACCCGAAAAGTAACATATTTATCCCAAAAATAAATAAATAAATAGAATTTTAAAAATAAGTCGTTTTAAGCCATGTGAAAGCGTCACTTAAATTTTGATATCATATAAGGTACCCTGGGGTAATAACGCCACGTTAAGGTTCTACCAATTTTCACGGCTTAGTTTTAGATTGTATTTTTCAAACAAATATAGGATCTGATACAGCAACTCATTGACTATCTATATAAAATAAAATAATTTAACAGATATGTATTCATAAAATGTAATGGCGTTTTTTCTTGACCAATGCTATTTGGCGTTAATACCCACCTATATGGGTAATAACGCCATGCAAACAAAACTATGAAATAAGATGGAATAATTGCATGTAGATAGCCCAATTCTAAAAGTACAAACTCTACAAACTTAGAAATTGAGAAATTGCATTCTAAGCTATTGAAAATGTTCAATTTTTTGTGAAAATGTAAGAAAAATAAAGATGTGGTGTGGGAGGAGGGGATGAGGCAAAAGAATATCAGACCGTGAGCTTCTTTTTGCTTAAAAAGGACCGCTTAAATAGAAATATGAGAAACATTGGACAGTTTTAACTGTGTTTATTTGAATCAGTATTTAGGATGTAGCTCGGCCACTGTAGGAAATCAACCGGGGTACTAAAGTCAAGGATTGGCGTTATTACCCCGGTATAGTTATTGCGCAGTACATTTTAAATTACAAATTATCTCGAAAGATATCCAAAATCTTCAACAACATTTTAAAAGTACATGAAATGCACTACAAATTTATGTAATTAACAAAGTATTTCCGGATAAAAAGATAGTCTTCACATCACAAAACGTATCTCGCAAATTTTAGATCAAGCGTTAATTTTAGTTGTTTGTAAAAACAATAAGACCTAAAAATGAAACAAATTAACTTGAAGCTGTTTTTTGCGATTTATATGACTCAAAACCCTTCTGCGCAGAGCACATGGGTGTCATTTACCTGATTATTTCATAATTATGCAAAATATAAGCACTTGGCGTTATTACCCCGCCTGGCGTTATTACCCCAGGGTACCTTATTTAAAACTCATATTTCGAATTTATGAGCGATGTAAATGATAAAGCATCACTGAATAACTTTTAATATACATACTAATTAATAACACTGTGTCACTCAAATTTCGATGTTCTTAATTTTAAGTTCCAAATTTCAAATTCTTAGAGACATAAGATAAAGTGCTGCGTCACTAACTTTTAACCTGTCAAGGGTTTTTTTATGGATTAATTATAAATTATACTACTGGTCTATGGGAGCGTTCTTTTCTAATATCTCGCTCAAATTTATCATGAAGGTTGAAAAAAAAAAAAAAAAAAAAAAAAAAAAAAAAAAAAAAAAAACTAGTCAGTAGTCTCAATACCAATTTTTTTTCCAACTCATACATTATATTTTAACAATTTAGAAATAAAACAATCATCAAAGTAGAAAAAATGAAAAACAGAAGAATACTAAATATTGGATCATCTAAATGTGAAAATGAAATGCCATTATGATTTCTTTTGCAATTCGGTCTTATAAATATTTCTTTTCAAAATCCCTCTTTCATGCATAATAATTGTATAATCAATGAGTCTTAGTTATAAACATATTACCAAAAAAATGACAAAAAAAAAAATACAAACAAAAACAACAGAAAGTTATAATTAAAATATATATTTGATTTTTACTTTTTTATAAATAAGAAAATATTGTAATCGAAATTTTGTTCGGCTTCTGGTTTTCGTCGGATTCACATGTTTTTAACTTCAAAGACACCGGAAAGCACATTTATACAAAAGGTTTCTCCGGCCGTCCATGTGTTCGTTTTGTATCATCAAAAAATGTATGAAATTATGCATAGAATTGAACTAAATTTCATGCATATGTTTATGCTATAGCAACCATCATATCCTCCTTGGATTTCAAAATAATTCAACAGAAGGGCTGTGCTTAATAACTTTCTTGTGCGATTTTCTTTATTGTACCTTCAAAAAATGTATGAAGTTAAGCCTAGAATTAAAACAAATTTCATGTATATGTTTCTGCTATAGCAACTAGGTCCTCCATAAATTTGGATTTATTCCACCAGAAGGCGGCGCTTAAAAATATTTTTGTGCCATTTTTATTATTGTACTATCGAAAAGTGTATGAAGTCGAGCATAGATTTAAAACAAGTTTCAGACACACACATATATATAAATATATATATATATATATCTGGTTATAATAATTAGATCTTTGATTTTGAAAATATTCTGGAAAATTACCCAAACAGTCGCTATTGAAGAGGCTCCTCAATAGCGACTGTTTGGGTAATTTTCTCAATTTTCATTAGTTCTGTTGTACACCAAGGACTCGTGCAGTGACAAGAACTTGACATCTTGCTATGCCGGCGATTCGCAAGTGCAATAGAATCACGCAAGGTATTTATTTTATTAATTCTTATGATCTACAGTAACTCGCTTTCACACCAATTAGTAAAATGTAGGAGAAACTTAAGAAGAAAAATCAAAGTTGGAGTAACATTATAGTAGTAATAACACTAAAGGATTAACACGTGTAAAATTTTTTTCGAAATATTAACATGTATGAAAATGGAAAAAAGTTTTGGGATTGGCACATCAGATTATTTTATTCTAGATTCTCAAATACATCCGCGCAAAGTTTACAAAGCGCACTGTAAAATTTCTGTAAAAATATAGAAAAAAAAGCGAAATTCTCGGTAAATTTACACTCGTTCTCTGTTAAGGGGACGGTGGACGTTATTATTATTATTTTTTAATTTTCATCATACCAATATAAAATTTTGTGCATATATACATTTCACCAAAAGAATATAGAATATCTTCAAAAAATTTTCAATTATTATTAAAATATTAAACTTTTTAATTAAAAAAAATTTTTTTAAGCGAAATTTTAAAATGCTCCTTGCGTTTTAATTTTTGAGATATTTTCTTGCTTTTGCATTTTTATCACTTAAAACTCTATTATAAACAAATTTGTGTAAGATTTTTTTTAATCTCTTCAATAGTCAATATTTTACATATTTTTTTCTAAACTCCATATCGATTTTCATCAAAATTTTGCCTTTTAATAAGTAAAAAATAAAATTTGACTATCTTAATGAAGACAAATTTTTAAAAGCTTACACAATTTCTTTATAAACAATATCAGGGTACTTCCTTATCAATTTAATAAATGCTGATCAAAAATTACGTCGCAAGAAGCATTTCAAAAATCTAAAAACGCTGAAAAATTAATTTTGAGAAAAACACATTTAAAATATATAAATACACTTACCTTTATTATTTACTTCTTAAACTTCTTCATAAGTGATATTTTAATAATAAGAAACTGTTTTGGTACTATTAAACTGCTGAAATAGACCTTTTTGCGACAATTTTTCTATGGACGATTTTGCTCAAATAAAGGTCCACTGTCCCAATAAATGCATTCTGTCGAGTTTCTGCGTCATAATTTTACAGACATATCTTACATCTAACTCCGTGTAGGGATTTTCATGTCTTTATTTAACCCTTTCGGGTATGAATTTGTTTTAAATTTTTAGAAAAAAATACTATTACGTTAATAATATGAACACTAGTTATCCAAATAAATTAATTAGTGTTTAACGAATATTTCATTGTCTCAAAGATAACGAATCCTGTTGTTTTGCGTATTATTTAATTAATATTCATATGAGTATAGGCTAAGGAAGAATTATTGGAGTTGTTATAAAACCTTGTCATAGAATAAGATTTAACCGATATTACAATTTTCTAATAATTTCTGCGCTTTATTACACATGATTCTTTTAGAAAAATAACTCTTATTTTAAATTTAAACAGTGAAATATACCGGGTGTCTCAAAAATGACTGATGGATTTTAAAATTCAATAACTTTCAAACGGTGACAGCTATTTAAAAATATTTTGCAGGAGAGTTATGTATAATGTCAGGAGTTTTTTTTACCGTAACTTTTTATTTCAGTTCGAATTTCAAACAATAGGTGGCGCTGTCGGCGATTGAAGGCCCGGTCAACGCTTCACTCAGCACTGATCACCTGGCCTTCAATCGCCGTCAATGCCACCTATTGTTTGAAATTCGAACTGAAATAAAAAAATTACGGCAAAAAAAAACTCCTGACATTATGCATAACTCTCCTGCAAAATTTTTTTTAAATAGCTGTCACCGTTTGCATGTTATTGAATTTTAAAAATCCATCAGTCATTTTTGGGACACCCGGTATGTTTAAAATAAAAGAATCGCAGACGGCGCAAAGAGAATGAAGCAAATGATAATTTTTATTATTGCTGAATACCTAAACGTAAATCAAGTCATATAGTTAATACCTAAACATGTACTAACCTTACTACATGCAAAAAGTAGCAAAAGTATTTCTTAAAACAAAATAATACTCCGTTAAAAGACATGTACTATTAATAGTACACCAGACCCGAAAGGGTTAAAGATATGTTTATCTTTCTTAAAACTTGAAAGTCAAAATACACACTTTTTGCAAACTTCTTTTGCAATTTTATCAAAAATATTAAAAAAAAATAGTATAAAGATTTTTTTTTCAATTTAGATTTAATTAGGAAATAAAAAGAATATTGCCCAGTTAAACTGATGGCATTGAGCTCACAGGCTGCGCATACTAATTGTACATTACAGCCTTATATTTTCAAGGGTAAATTCCGTTCTAAAAAAAAAATTAAGAAGGGGAAACAGCTCTCACCTTTCCCCTTTTTTACACTTAATCATTGAACCTCCTAAACTATCAGGGACATGTTTTATCATATAAAAAGTCTATATCCAAAATTCAGAGCAAATCGGATAATTCTTAATAAAAACCCATTTAGCATTTATATAATTTAAGAAGAGTTATCCCTCTCTTTTATACTTAACCCTTAAACTTCCAAAACCATTCAGAGATTTGAACGAAATCTGACAATTCTCCTTGAAAAACCCATTTATATAAATTAAGGGGAGAGGCATTAGAACCCCCGTTCCCCCTGTTTATACTTATTCAAGGAACACCTAATAATAGTCACGGAATCGCCTCATCAGAATGATTCTATATCTAAATTTTGAACGAAAACTTAATTCAGCATGAAAAACCCATTTATATCAATTAAGGGGAGCTAAACAAGCATGAGCCCCCCGTTCCCCCTCTTATACATATCGAATGAACTCCAAAAACTAATCAGGGAAGCACCTTGTCAGGATATACCTATATACAAAATTTCAAGTGGATCGGACATTTTAATGATGAGTTATCGCGTTACGCACGCACGTACGAACGAACATACATACATACAGAACGGGCGGGCACATAAGCTCTCGGGCTATGATAGCCTGTGAGCTAAAAACAAATCATCTCTTCAGATTTAATAAGGATTTTTCCCCACTCAATGAAAGAAGACATACTTTGTACTCAATAACAATAGCTGCTATAGCTTAGGAAGTAAGATGTTGTTCCAGTGTCAAGAGGTCTCGGGTTCAAATCCCAAGGAGGCTAGAAACAAATTGTGTGAAAATTAAATGATACAGCATTTTAAATTTATTCGGAAAATTCGAGTTCTTTGAAATTCACTGAAAATTAAGTGATACACTAATTTTAAAGATAGAATTGAATTATTGTCATTAAAAGTAAATTTAGAGTCTTGTGTATTTTCAATGATGTTAATTTACAGAGTTTATTCTAAAATTACCGAATAAATTCTCTGTTAATTGACAGAATCCTTGTTTTTTTTATCTCTGTAATTTTACATAAGATTTAAGAAAATGGATTACCCCTAGATTTTCTGTAATTTCACAGAAAATATTTTAATAGTGCAAGAACCCTCCCTAATTCTAATGCTAGTACAATAATAATTTTAACCTTCAGAAAAGTTAATTACGGGGCAGTCAAAGTATTTTTTTTCTTCTTCAATTAACTTTTTTAAGTTTACTTTTTTATTTCTGAAATCAATCGATTTAAAAAATGTACTAAAAGAAGACCTTAAAAATAAAACATTTTTTTTTAATTCTCGAGCAAATAGAAATTCTTAAATCGCGGGAATTTTCTGAATAGTATTTTTTTTTATAACTTAATGATTTCAGGTATTTTCAATTTCCGGAGAAAATATTTTTTTCAAAAGGTATTTTATTTTTTATAACAAATAACATTAATAAAAATCTGTTTTTCTTGAATCAAAGCATTCCAAGTAATTTATTTACAATTTCCATTATTAGGAATTTTAAATTAATTAATGTCAGAGAATTCAATTTCTTGTATTTTAGAATGAACTACTTAAAACCATTTCACCGAAACTAACCTTTTATTTATGTTTGTAAATTAAAAAATATTTTTTTAAATAAAAGTCTGCAGTTTTTTTTAAAGTACTTTGATTTGCTTTGATTAAACTTTTGCCGAAAAAGTTATCTGAATATATAAAATAAAACTGCTAAAAATATCTTCTTTGAGTTAATCAACAAATTTAATTAAGTTCTCATGATAAAAAAACAAACATACATTATTTATATGATCGAAATAAATGTAACAGACTGGAAGCAGTGTTCTCGCTGACATTTGACCAACGTTAGTAATTTGCCTAATTAAAAATAAAAAACATTCGCCAAATGAAAAAAGCATTAGCAGAATGGATTCGCCGAATAGCACTAAAAAAAAGTATTTTTAATCCTTCAATGTACCCCCTTTTTTTCAATATGTTCTAAAACAACCTAAATTTTTATAACTGTGACAACGGCTATTATTAATCTAATTTTAACTATCGGCTACAAATATATATATATACATGCATATGTATGAAAAACGAAATTAAAAGAAATAAAAAGCAAAAATTGAGCACTAGCAATTTGGCGAATCTAATCGCTTATTGACAGCGAAAACTCTGATTGGAAGGCGGTAGCACAAACAATCAACTTATCCCCTTCACGGCTGAAATTGAAAATTTAGTTAAAACTCGATTCACATATTAAAACACAACCGGTCTACGAAGTCATATCTTGGTGAAAAACCCCAAAAACATGATTTTATCGGTTGACTCGCAGATTTACCATTGGTTATACTAACAAGGAAGGCCTCCATATTCGGTATACTCAGTATTTTTTGAAAAACATACTGATTAAATTTCTCATGTGAGTAATAAAGGATCAGCAAAATTAGCGGCGGAATTACAGTAGAGAACCTGTAAAAAATAAAATATTTTCGAATATTTGGCGTGAAAAGAGAAAAGTGTCACGCGATTTGGCGAGAAGCACTTTTCCCCACCAATAGCAATATATAAAGGAATTCTTCTGCATGGTTGTAAAGAAATGATAAATTCTTTGCACCCCATTTCCTACAAAATGCATATTTTAGTGCACTTCATAAATGCATCTGAATTTTATTATTTTAAAAATTGTGTAACATTAAAAGGTGCTTTAAAAGATTTTTTCCCATTGAACGTAACGTAACAAAATGATTTAGACTGTCCTATAAACAAACTAAAAATGCTACACATATAATTTTTAATGGCGAACGTGGACGTGGTAACTCATCAGTAAAATACTAAAATTTCAAAGCAATCCGATTATATTTACGGCAGATAGAGTTAGACAGACGGAGAGACAAACCGAAGTCATAAACATTTTTCAACTATTTTGAAAAGTATTAAATGCAAAAACGCTTTTAAATATTGTGAATTTTATATTCATAAGTTTAATGAAAAGTCGTCACAGAATATGCCGCCTTAATACGGAGGCAACCATTCGTCTGTATTTTAATAAAAAGAAAAATGTTCAGTTAAACTGATGGCATTGAACTTACAGGCTATTCAAACGAATTGTATATTATACTCATTTTTCAAGGGCTAATTCCTGTCAAAAAATTAATTAAGGGGGATATTAGCTCTTCTATTTCCTCCATTATACTTATCCAAACATAATCAGGGAAGCGCCTTATCAGAATAAATCGGTATACCACATTTATAGCAAATCGGACAATTCTGCATGAAAAACGCATTTATCTAAATATAGAAGGGGGGGGGGGATTATCCTCAATGTTCCCAGTCTTTTTACTTAACCACTGAAACTCCAAATCTAATCAGGGAAACGGCTTATGAGGATAAATTGGTACAATAAAATTGAAGTAAATCTGATAAATTTGCATGCAAAATCCATTTATATAAATTAAGGAGGGATAAACTCCTGCTCCCCTTTATATTTAATTAATGAACCCCAAAAACTAATTAGAAAAAAGCCTTATCAGAATGACCTATAAATAAATTGAAGAAAATCGGATATGTCTATCTAGAATTATTGCGTTACGTACATTCATAGTACATACATATATACTTATTGACAAAATCTACTGGTACATTAGTTCTCAGGCTTTGACAGCCTGCTAGCTAAAAAGGACCGAAGAGTGTTCAGAATTTCTTAAAGCTAAATAACATAAAAATCAAATCGAAAAAATCTCATTAGAGAAAGCATTCAAGGATTTTTTACCTCTGTATTCAACTTTCACGTTTTGTGTTGGTAATTAACGTCTTTGTGTGTTTAGTCAATTTGATTGTATTCCAAGTTGTTCATCGATATAAAAAGTTACACATATTAACGAAAGTATTTCGGATAACATACCCCTCCCCCAAAAAAATTCCCCCACGCCAATTAAACGAGTATTGATATCTCCCTTTTAGATGCTCTAAATTGCTTAAGAATTTCATTCAAGGTTTACACTTTTTTTCTTACGAATGAAACAGAAGTAAAGAGAAAAAAAAGGGGGGGGGGGAGAAATGAAAGTCAAAATGATGCTTTTCTCACGTCGTTTTTTTCTCCAACCACAGTCTTATTCAAAAGGATTGAAAAACGGATGGAATAAATTGAATCGTGGAAATGTTTTCTATTTTTCGTCGAAGTAATTTAATTATACTTTGGGCTGTGCATTTCGATGCTAACTGTGTGAAACACTGAGAAAAAATTGGACTTGTCAACTTGAAAAATTTTTCTATAAGTGAGATGAAAAATATTTAAAAATGACAATTGCATCCTAGAAATCTTATTTTCTTGAAGAAGTTTATTTTTTTGTGTAATTTAGGATTTTTTTTTAAACGATTTATTTTTTAGTATTTGAATGTATTTTTTTATTCTAAATTTCAGCTTAAATTGATTACGTGAAACGCATTATAACTTTATATCTGTGATAACTCGCTTTATCTGTAAATTGTATAAAATTGTGCATTATCACAAAATGTACTCTTTTATCTAAAAATAATTAAAGAATCTGTTACCTTTTCATCAATTTTGTTTATTTATAAAAATATGCTTCAAATAGTGACCTCACTGTAATTCAATGTTTTTTTTTAAAGTCCATTTAAAATTCTTTTTAAACTGCTTGTTTAATTAAAAAATTTATAAAAAATTGAGTTTTTTAAAGCCTTAACTGTAATTTTGAAAACTAATTGCTCAATATTTTAATATATTTTCACATGTTATAATTAACAGAGTTCTTAGTTTAAAAAAATGGTCTTTCCAGAAAATATTACAAATAACATTGTAAATAATACCCTGTAATCAGAATTAAAAACAAATAAAAATTGTATTAAAATGAGCAGGTTTACTAAATAATGTTTCACTGCGCCTGCGTGAAGGCAACCAAAATATAATTTGCATAATGTGTTTGCTAAATGTATAGAGCAAATTTTGTGTAAGTCTCAAACACATAGGTTGAAAATTCGGAATAATGCCGTCGATAGGATAAGCTCAAAATCCATTATTCGCAAAATGAAGCAAAAAGATAAGGAGCTGTATCCATATATCCATTGATTAGTGTCAATATAGCATATACAATATTGCACGTACTACTACTACATTTTGGACACAGTCCCTCATCTTTTTGCTTCGTTTTGGGAACAATGGATTTGGAGCTTATTTAACATATATTTATGTAGACAATAATTACTTGAAATGTGTTTCATTACAGATCTATGTTATTGAGGTGCGTGACAGCCTCTTCCACGACATAAAGTTGTTTTTGTAACTCCTAACATTCTTTTACATGGACGTATATTATTGTCTATAAGCGATAATTGCTTAAAATGCATTTTCATTTCTGTTATAAATTTTGAAGCTCATCTCATATTTTAGCATAGGTGATCCTTATAAATTTTGTTGATCATGTATATGATAGCCCAAAAGAATTGGAATTATTGAATTTCTATGAATGGAAAATGTTACAGTGCATTTCCATTTACGTTACATTTTTTCAGAACAGTTAAATTGTATTAATTTATGTGGCATAAGTATAATATAAAATTAATTCAAAAAAGGGTATATACATAATCCTCTGTGATGGTAATTGTTAGAAAGATAATATCATCTGTGTTAAACTTATTTCATCTGAATTAAAGTTTATAAAGAAGAATGCATTACGCTTAAGTCTATAGTCATATGCAGGTTTGCACAAAATAATTAGCATACATTACTGGCTGCAGATTATAATAACGGAAAAGAAGATTTTAACCGTGTTATGAGTTTTCTAAATTATTTATTTATATATCTTCTTCCATCGCATAAGAAATAAGTTCTGCAATAATATGCTGAAATGTTTGAAATTGTTTTTTAATGAATGTATGTTGCATGATTTTGATTTCCTGTTTATAACAATAATTAGTATTTTGAGACTTCTCAGTTTCGATATTTACTTTACACAAGTTATTTTTTCTGTGTATATATACATATATATATATATATATATATACATATATATATATATATATATATATATATATATATATATACATATACATATATATATATATATATATATATATATATATATATATATATATATATATATATATATATATATATATATATATATATTCTCAAAATTAAAAAAAAAAAAAAAAAGAACGCGCATTCTTTTTACTCAAGTATATATTACGAAGACATATACTTCCTGTTTGTTCTTATTTCGAAAGTAAGGAAGCTAAATAAATAATAACAATTCCTGTATTCTGAGAAAGAAATTATCTCAAAGAAAATCTCCAATCCATATTTTGTCCTACAAAATACAATCTTACGTTCACTTTAATTATGTACAGCGTCATTAATCCCCGTGAGAATTTTCGAAGTTCTGCGTTTCTTATTTATTTCTCCTCATTTTCAAAGAAAAGAATTTCTAAAATTAATACTACTTTTTCGCTTTTCTCATTTGAAGGTGTTTTAAAAGTCTCACCATAAATCCCTTGAAAAAATATATAATATAATTAAAGATCTGATAATAAATTTTAAGATAATAATTAATCAGAGAAGCATTTCATATTAACGGTTCTTCGTTGATAAAAAATATTATACGTTTTTGAGGATCAATTTTAAAATCACAGTGAACAAAAATCTGATAAAATGTGAAATCATTGGTAATCCGAAATTTGCGAAAGGGTCAAAGCATTTGGCATTCAAATGCGATTCTCACTTTGAACATTCGTCACGTGACACATGCCAACTTCTGTATCACCCACCTTATATTTTTACCATACCATATAATTTTCATAAATACCTCCGTAGAATATCCTTCCCACAAATTGAGGAATTTAGGCCTCTGTTTGCTGGTTCGAAACCAGTAAGTCCTATGGTACAGGGCAATGTCAGGTTTTCAGAGTTTTTCGTTCACGGGAAAGATAATTGTGGTAATTTTCTCTCCAAAAATCGTCCATAAGCATCCACGGCTTCAGCAATAAGGAAAGGTCAGCTGATGTTACTGTGGGAAAATTACTGTCCATCCTCAGCAATTTCCTTTCCGTCTTTATGACATCCTACTGTATACAAATCTTCTTGTGATATGATTGATCTACCATTAGCAGCTTTGTGATGTGATTAATCCATGTCGCCACGATGATTCCTGGAATGATATAGCAAAAATGAGTTTGGTAGAATCTTTGAAGGAAGTGTTTATATATAAACATGCCCTTTCCTTAGATGGCGAAAACCAGCTGATGTTTAAGAAATTCTCTATCCCTTTCCCCCTTTTTCATTGGACGTGGGAAATAATCCAGTATAACGTGACTGAGAAATCGATGTTTTATTTTTTGACGAGGCGCAAATATGGCTCAGCAATTGGCTACTTTGATTTCGCAAAGCATTAGCCGGCGAAATATCACGCGGGGCCAAGGCAAAACGGAAAATGGATCCGCCCATATACTGTAATACTGAACTGAAAAAAAAAATTATTTTCAAATTTTGCATATCATAGAACAATATATAATATAAATAACAAAATGTATTAAAAAACTTTTAATTTCGAATGAAATGTACATAACTATTTTTGATTTCCCCAAATATTCTATCATTTACAATATTTTAAATATGTGCTTTTTTTTTCATTGATAATTTAAGAACCATCAAATTTATGCATTTGTCTACAATTATATTAATTTTACCTGCAAAAAATAAATGTAAGACTCATTTTTTATCACAAAGACACACTTTAAAACAAATCTAAAGCAACATATTATTATTTTTCTTATTAACATATTATTATTATTTATTGTACCAGCCCTTTGAGAATGACTTTACCAAGAAGTGATGTTCGAATTATTGTTAAAATGTGTTGATTTAAAGAAAACACATTTTGGTGTTCTGATCTCAATACTTGTGACTATTTGTGATGTCCACATTCACACACCGTACATTTTATTAACGTACGTTTTATTATGTCAGCTAAGTCAGTTTGAGTGTAGGCAATATATGAGGCGTTCAGTGTCAATGTTCATTTCCGAATCCATGCGTTCGGGGTAGTGTTCCTCTATAACTTGTTCAAAATTTCTATTTCAAAAAAGAAAATGGGACATTCTTTCAAAAGACTGCCAGAAGTGACCTTATATCAGGCAGAAAGAACACTAGTCGAGATGTTCAGGACACCTCTAATTGTGAAAAGGTCCTGGACAGCTGATATGTTTGCCCGAATGTTGCACCAGCTCTGTCAAAATGACTTCACCATAAAGTGATGTTCGAATGAGCGTCAAAAGTAAAAAGTGTAAAGGTCAAAGGTTTTTAAAGGTTATAACCTTTACACGGGAGGTCGGACAGCATCTGTTTCGCTTAAGACCCCACACTACTGACTGAAAAAGACCCAGATGATAATGTAAAGTCTATGGAGGCGTTCTTTTCAAATATCTCGCTCAAATTTAAATATTTTGATGTGATTTCTTCTTGAATAGGATAGCTGAGGACGATCCACAACCGGCCTACTTTTTATTTTTTCGATTTTGGTTATATTCTTTTTATTTTAGGATAGTTTTAGTTTCATAACCGGTTCAAACCGGTTCTGAAAATTAATGTATTTTTTTTAAAGATCTGACTCCA
Organism: Maratus speculifer; assembly: GCA_964019185.1. NCBI lineage: Eukaryota > Metazoa > Arthropoda > Arachnida > Araneae > Salticidae > Maratus > Maratus speculifer. The sequence goes on along the minus strand of OZ025291.1, from coordinate 412,672,243 downwards.
AAATTGAAAAGTAAAAACTAGGCAACAATCATATGCAAAAAAAACCTCGTCAAAATATTAAAATTTGAGGAAATATTTGAAAAGAACGTCCCCAGAGACCTTACATTATCATCCGGATTTTCATAGATGCTGTCCGATCCACCGTGTAAAAAATAATGTGTCTATTTAAAGATTTTGGAGTTCTGACTTCAAAACTTGTGTCTATTCGTGATATCCACAATGAAACACCACCGAATGGACGGTTTTTCTTTTGTCAGCTAAGCTAGTTTGAGAGTTGCCAAAATATGAGACGTTTAGTGTCAGTGTTCATTTCCAAATCCATGCGCGCAGGGTAGTGTTGTTCTATGGCTTGTTCAAAATTTCTATTTCAGGAAAAAGAGAAATGAGATTTTTTTTTCAAAAGATCGCCCGAAATTATTCCATATCAGGCAGTGAATTCAAATGTTGGATGTTGATTAGTAAAAAACACATTCTTTTATAATGTATGATTTTAATATAAAATAAATTCGGGAGAAATTCCAATACAGTTTTGAATGATGCATTCTGCATTTTTGAAGAAATGATTGAATTGAGAGCCTCCGTTATATGAGATCTTTGTTTCTTTCCGTACATGTATTTTATAATTTCATGTTTCATATATAATTTTTAATAGACCAATATTTTGTTTTCTGCTTGTAAGACAACCTCCACAAGCATACATTAATCTATAACCTTTATCCATAAAAATATCTTTTTCTAAAGTCTTATATTTATTTATATTTTATATTTACATTTATATTTAAGTATTTGTGTGTCTATATACATGTATTTATCTAGCTAGCTACATGTATGCATGGACATCTACTTGCAGAGAATATATGTGTGATCAAGTGAATAAATTCAAAACAGCTAAATAAAACTTTTGATTATTAAATAACAGTATTTTGTGGTATAACATATTTTTATTCATCCTTTAAATGCGTAAAGAAGTAAAATAAAGCATTTTAGAATATTTTTTAAAATTTCTTAAAAATCCATTTCATTTCTGAAAGCATAGTTTGTACAACATAAGCTAAATGACAACTTTTTAGTGTGATATGTCATTTGATTTGCTAAATTTAAACTTTATTTAACTGATAAGTGATGCAAATTTCCATTCAAAGTGTTCTCTATTTTTAATGAAGATAAAAGCAAAAAGGAACAGCCCATTTTGTTTTCTTTTTTAAAAATGGAAAATAAATCACATATGAAATTCTTGAAGTTAGAGTAACTCCACACAATCATCTATTAAGGTAAAAGTACTTTTAAGAAACTTACAAAATTTATTTCGGAATTTTTCTTATTGCATTTTGTCACAGATTTGATAAACTGCCCGTTTAGAAAATGACTCCTTCTTCTATGTATGATTTTAAAATATGTATTTTAATGCGGAATTCGAGTTCATTTACATATTTGAAATGCTTCTTTCATTATTTAAATATCATGCTTTTATAAGAAATTTTCGGATTATGAAAAAAAAAATGTTGAAATTGCCGTTTTAAAATTGCTTTAGTGTTTTTATTTATTGATTGCAAAAGAATAACGCTAAATTTTCGTTTATTTAAAAATAAGCGATTTTCTTTAATTTTTAATCCGGAATTAATTAATAAATTTTCAAGAAATTATATACTTTGATAATACATCTATTCATTCTTAATTCAATAAAGATCATTAAGATCATCATCTTAAGATCATTCTTAATTCAATAACCCTCCCACTCGAAATTTTTGAAATTTGAATTCATCACGTATTTCAAATTTAATTTTTATGGACTTTAAAACCATGTTTATAAATCAAAAACCCACTAGATTGGTGCACTGTAAATTTTTCTAGCACCAGCTGGATACACATTTACGTTCTTGGAAATAAAATTAATTTCTTTAGTTATTAATTAATCTGCCAGAATTTACCCACTGTTTTACAGCATTTTATTTGACATTTAGGTAGATTTCATAACAAACATAACCTATTACATTCTACCCTACTGTAGAATTTCTGAAACATTTCGCAGATCTTACGCCAAGCATGACCTCTTAAGCTTAAAACCACCTCCAGTGCAAAACTTTATCTATCTGCTTATTTGCTTGTCTGTCTGTTTATCAATCTCCATATATCCCTTATTTATGGGCACGATAAATTCCACAATTCTGCGCAAATCTCTTCCAAAGTTATACACAAAATCAAGGGGTAGAAAGTCACAGCCAAGTTTGCTTATAGAAAACTAGTCGTTGGGGGCCACCGTAATACTTACCCATCATGGATATGTATATGAAAATAAAACATGTGAAAACTATTTATACAATGCATTGCAATTCATAAACAAAATTTAAATATTGTTAATATACATAGTAATGCTATATTAAAGAACTGCTGATGTACCAATTTCGACAAATTATATAAAACGAAAAACTACTGAAGTAGTACGGAACTGCGTAAAAGAAACATCCTTATAACTCCAAAAATAATAATTCTATTAACTAACAATTTATTGCGTCGGATTAAGCGTCTCTTTTCCAATTTAAATATACCTCTGAATTGAAATTTGAATGAAATACAGAGTCATGAAAAATCGAAGAATGTGGAAAACAGGATTACAAATATCTCGGCAACTAATAATCCGATTGACTTCGTTCTTGATGCAAAATTTGTGTTATTTTATTGCCTTTTACTTCCATTCCTTAAAATAAAAAAATCGAAAATTTTTATGTACCTTTCATCAGAACGAATTTTTCGAGAGTCCGAAAAAATAGTTCCGAATAATCGAGGTTTTTGATATTAAATAGGCTTCGTGCCATCCTTACATACAAAGTACATACAAAATTTCAAGTCTCTATCTCAATTTGTTCGGGAGATAGAGCGTTTACAGACAGACAGACTGACAGACAAACAGAAGGACGGCAATTTTTTTTTCTAAAAATATATTTTTCGGAATCTCCACTATTTGAAACGTGTAAATCCGTCAAAATTTTTTTTTCGATTTTCAAAACGATTGCAAGACTTACCCTATACTACGTATGATGGGTAAGTAAAAAAATTAATAAATGGGGTAGAAATGGGAAGGGTTTTGGGGAAAACAGACTTCTGAACTATACGAACTGATTTTATGGCTTTTTTAAGAAGTTTTAACAGTTCGATTAATCAGTTTCAAATTATTTTCTTTTCTTAACTATAAAATATCGAATCAGTTTACAGTTATTATTATTGCTAGAAAAATCGTGAAAAATTTATGTATGACAGATTTTTTATATCATTAAAAATGGCCTCTAGGGATGAAAAAATAGGATTTTAAGAAGAAAAAAAATTCATAACTACGTCAATTCTCATGATATTAAGTCCACTTCAAATTATTATAATTTTTCTTAGCATTATCTACAATTTTTATATTTCCAAGTTTTTGATCAAACCAACTCTTACATATACGTATAAAAAACATTTCATATTTATTTACTTAGAACAGGTGTCACAAATAAAAAATTAAAAAAATGACATGTTTCGGTTCATTCATAAGAACCGTATTCATAACACATAAAATCAGGAGGGATAGGGTTTGTAATGATTCTTATTCTTATGACATTCCGAGTTTGTGGTTAGAATTACTTAATAAATATTTAGAGGGTGAGTCTAATAGGGGAAGCCGCGGTGGCATTGGCTATTCACGATCATAGGGGGCGCAATATTTTGTGTTTTTGGGTTTTTAAATTATATTTATATCCAGTGTCATTTAGTTTTCTACTTTTATTAATATTAATTTTATACGTATTAAATTTAATACATGATCAAAATATATTATATTTATATGCCGCGGTGGCAATGGCTATTCACGATCATAGGGGGCGCAATGTTTTGTGTTTTGGGTTTTTAAATTATATTTATATCCAGTGTCATTTAGTTTTCTACTGATTTTATGTGTTATGAATACGGTTCTTATGAATGAACCGAAATATGTCAACTTTTTAATTTTTTATTTGTGACACCTGTTCTAAGTAAATAAATATGAAATGTTTTTTATACGTAAATGAAAAAGGTGAAGTGATTTTGTTTTAGTTTTTAGTTTTGAAAAAACGAAAGCTAACAACAGTTTTAACAACTCTTACATAAATTGAATAAATAATAATAATAATAAAAGACATAAATAGAGCTGGAGGCTAGAAAACAAATTTTCATATCTTCGTCAGTTCACAAGAAACAAAATCCGTTTTAACTTATTAAAAATCTTATTAATATTATATACAACTTTATGTGTAATATTGCTGTACGTATAATGATACTGTACTTCAGTCACGATCATTACATATTTTATCTCCTAAACTACTAATCGTTAAACCACAATCATGGCTTGCATTCAGAACTCATTAGTCCGAATATTTGCTATTTCACTGTATATATATAAAACATAAATGCATATTGTATGAATGTGACTTTACGTCCTGGGTTACCTGTGTTTATTTTAAAAAGTATTATTGTTACTACTTAAATCACAATGTTTTCTATTTACGTTAATTTTATTATTTGTTTGAATAATTGATGAAGTAAAGGTAGCACGTTTTAAATACAAATGAAACAATGTCAAGAATTCAGAAATTTCTTAATACCAATATATCCGAAAATTAAGTGACAGAATATAAATATTCATGCATTAGTTATCGACCGTAGAGAGCCTATTCATATTTCGCGATAATTAAGTTTAATGGTTGAGATATGAGATGGCCTTCAGTACAGTCTTTTGTTAATTATAGCAGATTTAATACATATTCCATTCATTAGATATATCAAATCCCAAACGACAATCATTGCTTGAAAGCTATAATTTGAAAACAAACCAAAACGAAAAATTTAATATTTCCCCTATTAAGATAGAAACATGATTTAAACTTTATTTTAAGCATTAAAAAAAACAGTAATTTTTAATGCAATAATTTTTTTTATAGAAAATTTGAAGATTTTTGTGTTCCAGACTCTCTTAAAGATCTAACACATGACAACATATATAAATATTATTCTTAAACGGAGTTATATAATAATACGAGAACACAACATCAAGGAGCGTTGCAAGCCTACGACATTTTTTTTCGATTCATAAAGAATGATTGACACCACATTTTTGAAACAGTATAATTGGTCTTATTAGGTAGATTTCGTATGAAATACTACCTATTGCAATCGCACCAGTTTATCTATCTATCTATCTATCTATCCATCTCACTTTTTTATGGACACGATAACTTCTATAATTCTTCACCAATCTCCACCAAACTGGTACATAAAATCAAAGGGGTTAAAATCTCGGCTAAGTTCGTTAATGGAAAAAATCGGACCAAGGGGGTCGGAATAGGGGGCGTTTTTGTGAAAACCGAAAAAACGCCATAACTTTTTAATTAAAGTAGATATCGAATCAGTTTAAAGTTTATATTACTTCTTAAAATGGGCTAAAAGTTTATGCATGACAGATTTTTGATAAATTTAGAAGTGGGCTCAAGAGGTGAAAAAAACAGGGGTTTTGAGAGAAAAAAATTCATAACTTCGTCAATTTTCAAGATATCAAGTCCAACTAAATTTTTTGTAAATATTCTTAAAATTATCTAAAACTTTTGTATTTACAAGTTTTTGATAGGACCAACATTTACCGATGAATAAAATTAAAAACGAAAAGAAAAAGGGCGGTGAAAAAAGAGAAAAATCTATAACTCCGTCAATTTTTAAGATATCAAATCTGAATAAATTTACTTTACATCTTCTCAAAAATATCTACAACTTTTATATTGACAAGTTTTTCATAGGACCAATTCGTATAGCAAAAATAAATTAAACAAAAATAGGAGTTGGAGAAAAAAACCTCAAATCCAAACTGCCTAATATTCTGACTCATTTTTAAATTCATTTTTGAGTTTAAACGCATCCAAACGGTAGATCCTCTTATTTAGAAACTGTATAAAGTGACGCATTGGTCAATTTTCTGATAAAGATAGAATATATTCTAAAAAAGGCTACCAAAAAGGGTATTTTGAACAGAATTTCCCAAAGTCATCGGGACTGAAAATTTAAGGAAGTATTCGAATAAGAAATTGCATTTTTTTCTGACTCGTTTTTAAATCCATTTTTGTACTCAAACGCATCCAATTTACAGATCCTCTTATTTATGAACTATATAATGTGATGCATTGGTCAGTTTTTTGATAAAGACGGAATATATTTCAAAAAAGGTTACCAAAAAGGGTATTTTGAACAGAATTTTGCGAAATCATCGTGACTGAAAATTTAAAGAAGTGTCCAAGTAAGAAATTGCGTTTTTTTCTGACTCGTTTTTAAATCCATTTTTGCTCTCAAACACATCCAATTTACCGATCCTCTTATTTAGGAACTATATAATGTGATGCATTGATCGAAGTTTTGATAAAGACAGAATATATTTTGAAAAAGGCTACTAAAAAGGGTATTTTGAACAGAATTTCCCGAAGTCTTCGCGATTTGAAAATTTAAGGAAGTTTTCACATAGCAAATTGCGTTCTTTATGACTCGTTTTAAAATTCATTTTCGCTCTCAAACGCATCCAATTTACAGATCCTCTTATTTAGGAACTATATACTGTGACTCATTGGCCAGTTTTTTGATAAAGATAGAATATATTTTTTAAAATGCTGTCAAAGTGAGTATTTCGCACAAAATTTTCCGAAGCAAACATGATTAAAGAATTAAGGATGTATTCAAACAACAAATCGGTTATTTTATGACTCATTTTTAAATTCGATTTTTTTCTTAAATGCATTCAACTGATAGTTTTTTGTTATTTAGGAACTGTATAATGTACAGTTTTGGTCGATTTTTTAATAAATTCAGAATTTATTTCAAAATATGTTGTCAAAATGGGCAATTGAGCTGGATTTTTCTTAAGATGATTCTGATAAAACCAGTTTTTTCAGAAAAATGAAATTAAAAATTTTTCATAAACGGCCAAATGAAGTTATTCAACTGGGTTTATCTCTAATCATATATATATATATATATATATATATATATATATATGTATATATATATTGTTGAAATGAGCACGCTTCGAAATCTACCTCCGCCTATAGGCCCAGCCGACAGGGATTTCTTTTAGTATTTTTTTATCTATCGTTATTAAGACATTTTATTTTTGTTTTTAAAAAGTGGGTTCAATCAATCTGAATTTTAAAAATATAGTAAACAGGCTACTCTAATATCAAGGGAAATTGTTTATCTTTGTTTTGTATCTATTTTATATTTATTTATTCTTGGAGTAAACCAAAATTTAACTTTGTTATACGCTTAAATTCGGTGGCAAATATTGTCAAAGTTGACTGACTAGAAAAGAACTGTTGATGCAAATGTACCTATTTTAAATAGAAATGGAATCATTTAAATTAAAGCTACATTTAAAACAAGAAACCAGTTCATTCCCTGAACACGCATCCTTTATTTAGACCAGTAGATAAAATACATAATTACTTGAGACGCGATGTCATTGCCAGAATAAGTTCTTTTGAAGTGAAATGAGTTGTTTAATCTAAAAACACAAGAATTTTGAAATAAAGTCTACGGCCCAGAGTCAGAAATAGAAGGGACCATAATGTGTGCTATTTTACAGTGTGGGTTATGAATTACTGTTAGACTGTAGATTTCTGGTATAGGACACAAGGCTTTTTCCATTGTTCACAATGATTTGAAACAAGTGAGAAACCATTGGCAAAAATATTCCTTATTTTGGTGACTTTTTCCTTCTTCAAGGCGCAAAGAGGCTTCTAACCTGCGATAACTTTCTACGAAACCAGTTACAGAACACATTTGGTCTTGCCACACCTCTCTCTGGTACAGGGCTCGAAATGGAAAATTTCACGAACCGGAACGCTATTTCAAAATTATAAAAGAAAATTTCACGAACCTTAACGCTATTTTTTAAAATTTTTTTTGACAATTTTTTTTAAGTATAGCTAAATTTATTTTTAACTTGACAAAAACAATTTTTAAAAGTTACATTGAACAGAATAAGCTATATACATGTAAAATAATATGTTTGCGAGACGAAAAACGCCGATTGCCGGTAAGCATCAACATGTGGAATGTAAACGGTCCGTGTCTTCAGTAAGGCCAAAATTTCGCCTGCTTCCATCTCCATTATATCAAAAAATTAAATCACCAAAAAATGTCCTGAGGACAATAACTAAGGTAGAAGATTTACTTAATGTTGTCGATTCATCTATTACCATAGATACTTTTTTTCGTTTAGATGGTATTTCTTCATAATTTTTTTCCTTCACTTCACACGCAATATGTATTGCAATTTCTGCACATGTTTTATCAGAGTGCAAAATATTTCCAATTGATATTCCATTTAATCTCTGCAAATCAACGTCAACTGGAAGATCGACAAATGGTCTTTGTTGTTTCACAATTTTACACACAGTCCTAAAAACCTTTTCTGTATTCGAAAATTGCGGTTTGTGCATATTTCCATTGTTGTTGGCAATTTCTTTTTTAGCTGATTTTTCCAAAATTTCTGCAGCTTTTTTATGTGCATCACTGTTTTTGTATTCGTATATCTTTTTCTCAAACTGGATTGTACGGAGCCTGTCGTTTTAACACTTGGCGTGGCAAAACAGTTTTGCCTTTTGCCATACTTTCGAAAGTCTTAAATTTTTATCACTAAGTACTCCTAAATCTTTCACTTTTCTGCAGATTAAACAACCTAATCCACCGTTGTCTACAATTAACCAAGTATTATTATCTTTCAATCGTTTTAGTTTTTCTTCTGTCAAAAAGTCTGGCAATTCAACGTTTTCATTTGGTACATTTTCTTCTGGATTCAATTTCTGCTTTTTGGCTGGTGGAGTAGCTTCATCTGTTTTGCAATCATTTTTGCAGCTTATTCTTGCTGCAGTATTTTCAATTTCAGAAAAAGTTTTAATGCTACCGTCAGTCTTAACAAGCCAATTTTTTAAATTGCTCATTTTATTTGGATTAGGCCGCCCGAGTACTCACGATATTTGAATTTATAAATATTTTTTAGTTATTAACCACAAAAACAATATCAAAAGAATATCAGATCACAAAAAATAACATTACGCGACAATCAAATCAACGGCTAACACGATAACGCACGTTTTTCATACGCGGCGAGAGTTTCAGAGAGGAGAGAGTTTAGATATCTCCCTTATGACTCGTTCATTTAGAGTAGGAAATATCGCAATTGGTTCACTGCTGCCACTGCGGGCTTGGCACTGCGCATGATTTGTGGGGTGTAAGGTAAAGGTCTGTACGTGCCCGGGCCTGGCCCGCGGACAGTCCGGCGGAATCGTTTCGAATTTTCTAACGGGCCGAGCCAACAAACAACATAAATGGGCCGAGCCGGGCCGGCAAAAAAAAATTCGGGCCAGACGGGCTGGGCCGATAAAAAAAATTTCGGGTCTGCCGGCCTGTTCTGAAGGTTTCAGCAGAAACGAGAAAATATGAGCTATTTTCAACGAAAATGGTTTTAATGAGAATAAGTATAAATGTGCGTCACGAGCTATACTAGTTTGGCAACATCAATATAAAAATGTACAGTGTAGAGATCGACATCGGATATTTACATTATGTGTAACCCGTTTTAATATTTTTTTAGCTGACTCATGCCGGGTCGAGATCAAGCTTGCATTATTTTTCTACTTATAGACTGGCCGTACCGGAACTAGACTTAATTGTTCTCAAGATCTGCAGGGCAGAAATTATGATTTGTAAAATTATTAACAGCGATAAAGAACTTATAAGGAAAGGGCATGTTTACAAATAACACTTCTGTCAACCAATCTGCCGCTACATTTTTGTCATAGCGATCATTGTAGGAATCATCCTGACGATGTAGCCCAATCATAGCAAGCAGACAACCATAATAAAATTTGTAGCCCAATTAGAATGCCTGAATTCATATGTAGAGTCGGTGCTATAACGAAGCACGGGCGGAAACAGCTTTCCCACTCTAATAAGAGCCCACAGTGACGTCATCTGCCCTTTCCTTATATTAGCTTAATCTTTGGATATATATTTCTTGATGGTTTTTAAATTAATTTCTCGATAATGTTAAAGTTTGACACATTTTCTGATTAATTTTAAATTGTAAAATTTTAAAAGTGATAAGCTTAACTATTGAAGAGATTTGGAATCGAATAGCGTTTTTCATTTTTGGTAAATAAAATATTTGCATAACCTTGTTGAGATATAATAATTTCTCAAATGATTGAGGTTTTTGTCCCTTCCCATGCTATCGCTTCCGGAAACTCTATTAAAAACGCTAATTATGACTGTATTTAATTTGCTTGCAGTATTCTTAAATTGCTTGTATCAAAAAATTGGATAACGCCATTCGATTATATAGTTTCTGAATAAAGATACCTGCTAATCTTATGCGTTTCTGAGAAAAAAATGAATTTAGAAATGTATCAGAAAGGATCTTCTTGAATTTAAGAATGAATTTTAAATTAAAATCTTTAATAAAATGATATAAAAATATTTTATAAAGCTTCTTTTATTAAACAGCTCCAAAAGTGTTTTTAGCTTTCTTTTTTTTTCTTTTTTTAAGCGATATTAATCTTTTAATGAATTTTTATTCGAATGTTGAAAGCCTGAGAATCGAAGTAATCATTGATGACGTTAATGTACATTTCCTGTAAGATATATTGTAAAATCATTGCATAGATATGTATGCAATATTCTTTAAAAAATCTTATTTATATGATAAAAACCTGAATTTTTTAGAAATCTTAGAAATTGTAACGGGCAAAAATGAGCCGGTCCTGTTTTCACTGATTTCTGTACGGGCCAGGATGGGCCTGGAAATTCCGGCCCATGCAGACCTCTAGTGTAGGGTGTGGCTTGCCACAGGGTTGTTAAGTGCGTATCAGCACGTTTTAGCTATCCTTTTTTTCGGATGAAGCTGAAACGGAAAGTAAATAAAGTTTTTCGGGAACTGTAACAGTGTATTGTAATAATTTCACGAACCGGAACGATATTCAGCATAATTTCACGAACCGGAACGATATTTTTCATAATTTTACGAACCGGAACATCGTTCCGGTTTGCTCCGGTACATTTCGAGCCCTGCTCTGGTAAGCTTTCTTCTAATTCAGCAGCTTTAAGTTCGGGTGACCTTTGCTCATTGCTTTAATCGATGGATAACTCCGATTGAAAACTTTTTCAGAAGCATCACAAAAGCCGTATGATTTTCTTTGATCTAACAAATTCTCGACAGTCAACATAAGATTCGGCGCTGTCAGACCAAACATCTTCTCAAGATCATCTGGCTTTACTTTCTTTTGAAATCTCGTCTTCTTGAAATTTCTTTATTCTTCCTCCAAAAAATCTGAAAATTAAAACATCAGGCACCGTCACTTTCTTTGACGGATCAAGGCATATGAGGGATTTTATCACATTCAGTAGATCTATCACAGATGACGAAGAAATACTAGATATCATGTCACCGATACCAACTAAAGCTTTGAAGCTATTGCGTTGCAGAATCTTAAACAAGACAGGATAAACATCTGATGAACAACTGAACTTCAGACGATGTTTTGGTCCAAATGTTCGAACTAATGAGTGAAACGTGAATATTTGTAATGCTAATATACCGAGGGTGTATCGATCTAATTGGAATCCATCTACAAAAGCTCGACCCTCAGCCACCTGCTTCGCTTCTGATGGAAAAAAATCACTGAAACTCCATAATTCTCGATGAGCAACAGAGGTTTTTGAGCAAAGCCAAAGTCGCATATTTAAGCTCTATCGGCTTTATCAATGAGGACATTATTAGATTTTAAAACAGCGTGGTATATTCCACTGTTGTGTAAGTAAGATATTCCTTCCGCCACGCCTGTTAGGCATGACACTGGTAGTCTAAATCCTCTGGTATCTTTTCGAAAATTGCCGTCTTGTATTTGCTTCAGTAATGTTATTTCATACTTTTTCGTTAGAAATAGATAAGTATTTGTACTTTGGAGATGGTATGATCCCAAAAGTGGAACTAAATGTTCATTCTTCAAAGTTGGCCATATAATCTTATCACCTTTGGATACTTTTTTTGCAATACTGATCTTAGCTGCTAGTGTCTCATCTTTGTCTTTGCCTCGATTCTTCACTTCAAATGCAGATGCGAATGTTTCTTTATCTATAGCTTCTACGCAAACGAAATTATACTGGTTTTCTGATATCTAGAGTCTTTTTGAGTTCATCCGATCTGTCTGTAACTGGAACATTCATACCACCAACACCAATGTTTTTAAGTCGCGACAAAATCATGAAAATACAGGTATAAGTTCTTAGAGATCGTTTTCAGTGAAAAAAATAATCACCGATTCACTTTTTTTTAAAATATGAAATTCTCCGAAATTTACAAAGCACTAAATCACTTTAAATATTTGTTAACTCCCTTACTTTTATAAATTCATTGTAAACCATTTCTTCGCTATCTGTGTTTAAAATTACATTGTTGTGGAATGCTTGTAACAATATTCAGTTGTTTATATGAAATTTTTACATTTACCAGAATTGCCAACAATGGTAATTAAGAAAACTAATATCCCACAACAAAGTATTAATATTATTATTATTTTCTTTCTACATTTAAGTTTTTGGTTGATTAATTAATTGATAACACTGATAGACAAAAACCGACGTTTTATTATTTTTTTTTTCATTTTAACTTTTTTATTCGTATTATATACACTCTTAAACAAATAATAATGATGTTATAAATTTTTACTTGGTTCTTAATTTTTTTAACTAAAGATATGTGTTTTTATGTTATTATAATGCATCCCAAATCAGAAGGCTGTAGAATAATACATAATAATAATACATTAATGTTAAATTTTCCTGCAGTGTACTTGTACCCGGCTTTCTACATATTCACGTATTTTATACAATTTTTAATGCAGATGAATACATTTTGAGTGCATTAATTTGAATATATTAGTAAATATTTTTGCTTTAACACTATTTATGTTCAGTATCTTCTCTCTTGATGGAGCAATAATGTCAAGAATTGCTGCATTCTGTTACAATCCATAATAAGTCTCCATGGCAGAAATTTGCTGGTGAAATTGTTCACTATGCTCGTCGCTAATTGCTCATATATTATCTGCGAAAATGTCAATGTGAGATGGCAAGAAATGAAGCTTTAATTTGTTTTTGTTGTTTTTCTTTGTGACAATTTAGCTTTTTAAAATTGTTCACTATACACTTTTTGAACCATATTTTTGAATTATACACTTATAATTAGTAGCTTTATTTTCCCCTAAGGTATTATCCACAAATGTGCCACCCTTCTTGAATGAACGCTACGCAAGACGCGTATTTTAACAGTACCAATCTGTACTGTAGTAAGGATACTTTCAAACTGGGCATTTTTCATGTTTTTCCGATTGTCTGTACCTATAAATACGTTTTCTATTATAGCCCTATAATTAAGAGCTTTCACGGTAGATTTTATCAATCTCAACGTTAACGATTTAACGGTTTTTGTGCCATTTTCATTATTGTACCATCGAAAAGTGCGTGAAATTAAGCCTAGAAATGGATCAAATTTTGCGTATATATTTTTGCTATGACAACTAAGTCCTTTTAAAATTTCGAAACAGTCCCTTTTCAAGTTCGCACCATAAAAAAAAGTATGAAGTTGGGACTAGAATTGAACCAACTTATATATATGCAAATATATATGGTTATGATAGGTAATTCTTCGATTTTGAAAATATTCTGGAATAGGGCACTGTGATAGTAATGTTTGTGTAATTTTCACGATTTTCCTTAGATCTGTTGTACATCAAGGGCTAGTGCTGCGACCAGAACTTCCAATCCTGCTATACTAGCGATTCACAAGTAACTAAACTACAAAAGAATGACGTAAAATATTCATTTGGTACTTACATATTAACTCCACCGTAGCAGAAGTTGAGCTAATGCGCCTATAAAGAGCAATCCTTGTTGCCTTGTTGTTTGCTGATTTTGAAACCATTTTTTAATGCTTTTTTATCGCTTTACTTTTTTTTAGTGTTTTTTTATTGCTTAATTTTTGACGCCATTTCTTTGTGCGTGTACGAGCAACAAGATTGCTCTTTATTGGCGCATTAGCACCACTTCTGCTGCGGTGGCGTTAATACGTAAGTACCATTCATTTTATTAAATAATATGATCTATATTAGTTTGTTTTCAATCCAACCAATTAACTGAAGCAGAAAATTTAGAAGAAAAATCAAAGTTAGTGCTATATTGTAGTAATAACACTAAAAGATTAACATGTGTAACAATTTTTCGAAATATTAACACGCATGAAAAGAAAAAAGTTTTGGGATTAGCACATCAAATTATTTTTTTAAGTTTCTCGAATACAACCGCACAAACCTTACAAAATAAGGATCATCACTAATTTTAATACTAATACAATACTAATTTTAACTTTCAGAAAAGTTAATTACGGGATAGCCAATTTTTTTCTTTTTCAATTAAATTTTTTCAATTTTCTTTTTCATTACTGAAATCAATTGATTAAGAAAATGTACTGAAAGAAGACCTTAAAAAAAAAACTTAAAAAAAAAAAAAACTTTTGAGCAAATAGAAATTTCTAAATCGCGGGAATTTTCTCAATGGTATTTTTTTTTTTATAACTTAATGATTTCAGGTGTTTTCAATTTCCGGAGAAAGAGTTTTTTCAAAAGTGATTTTTCTTTTTTTTAACAAATAACATTAATCAAAATCTGTTTTCCATGAATCAAAGCATTCCAAGTAATTTATTTACAATTTCCATTACTAACAATTTTAAATTAATTAATGTCAGGGAATTTAATTTCTTATGCTTTAGAATGAAATACTTAAGAACATTTCATCGAAACCAGCCTTTTATTTATGTTTTCAAGGTAAATAAAATTTTTTCCAAAAATTAAACCGACTTCAAAAACTACCCCAAAGTGAAAAATATTTTTTTTTTACATAATAGTAATAAGAAATTCAATTAAGAGCATAGTATTTACCACGCATATTATTATATTTATGTACATTAATTTGATTTTTTGGAGTCGGTGCCAGCCAAGCAAAGTTACATGTAATTTTCAAATAGATATATATCCAATTACTTAAATCCTTGGCTTAAAAGGCCAATGCTTTACTATTTAAGCTAACTGGGCGAAACTGGCGGGCATTTTTCGCTCATCGGCTACACATTTAGGCCATCTTGAATGGACTCCCTTCGACAAACTTATTCATCGTCCATGTTACTTTTAATTTGCAAGAAATCACTAATTACTATTTTGTGCCAAATTATAAAAAAAATATTGAACCAATTTTGATGAAACGGAAGTGGTACCAATACGAGAGTAACCTCTTTCATTTAACACAAAAACTAAATTAATTGGTTGGATAATTTCGGAGTAATCGGAGAACATACATAAAAAAATACTTATCCGTCAATTTTATAACCTCATCCACCTTCTTTTGAAGTCAGTTAAAAATTATAATACACACACACACACACACAAAAAAAAAATGTAAATTATACACGCATGTAAGGTGTGTGGTTCGAACCGACGCTCATTTTCGAGAACCATAGTTTAAATTTGGCACCTTAGAGCGCTCGGCCATCTTGACTGATCTTCTTCCGGCGAACTTATTTAACGTGCATGTTACTTTTTCCCAAATCCATACTTTTAGTACTCTTTCACTGATTAAGTTTTGAGTTGATAAAAGATCTCTCATACTCTATTCTAACGGTTAAATACAAAATATTCCTAATAGCATAATTATAAGTACTTAATTTGTAAAATACTAGGGGGGCTCCGACCCCCTGCTCGCTACGCTCGCCAACTCCCCCGCGTAATCACTTCGCGATTCCGTTCAGTATCGCTTCGCGATTCCAAGTTGTAGGCTACCCATGCTTGCTGCGCTCGCCAATACCCCATGGAATCGCTTCGCGATGCATAGACGGAGCCCTTTCCTGATTGGTCTATTCGACTCATGGAAGGTGTGGTCCACCCGGACGCGTTATTTCCGGAAACCTTACACATCAGCATCGTTCCAGGAGTCATTCCTGGAGATTTGTTTAAGGCTAGTCTTTTTTTTTTACTATAGAAGGATATTTGTAAAAGTTACAATACGGAAAAGATTATTGTAAATTACACACGTATCCCAGAAGCGGGGTTCGTATCCACGCATTCTTTCGAGAACCAGAGCCTAAACTTAGCGCTTTAGACTGCTCGGCCATCCTGCTGGCACCGCATTCCGCGAACATTCAAAGTGCATGTTACTTTTAATTGGCGAGAAATCGCTAATTTTATTAGTTTTGCCTAAATACTAAAAAAGTACTGAACCAATTTCGATGAAACGGTAGTGGTACCAAATCGAGACATTTCAAACATTGAAAAAAAAAATTGCGATAAATAACGAGATATTTCCTTTATTTCCTTCCATTTTCGTTCATTTCTTAATTTTCAGTAAATATGAGGAAAATTTCCGACTTTAAACGGAAAATGCCCTTTTGCCGAGAAAAGGGACCTTTTCTGTAAAATTCATGGAAAAGTATATCTGAGAATTTCAGATTTTTTTAATCAGTATAGAACTTCATATTCTACAAGAAGTAAACTGCAATCAATCTCAATAATGTACATTAATTTCATTCTACTTGAAACCGTACATTATAAACATGTCGAAAGTGGCAATCCTAAAACTTTCTTCTTTCTTATACATGTTAATACATCATAATGAAAAATGCTTAATAGTGCTCAATGCATAATGAAAAATGCAGCATATCAGCTCCATCAGTTGAGTGATTTACATAAAATCTAATTAGCAACAACTTAATGTCAACTTCTAACTGAATTTGAAGCTTGATGAAAATCCGTAAATTAGTTTTTAAATTTAGCTATTGCATAAATCGTAAGAAAATTCCTGCTTCTCAGTTCCATCTGTCTGGGCAAAAAGGGGCAAATTTATATCAAGAACTAACAGAATCTAATTTTGATGAAAATTCATGCATTAGTTCTTGAGATACAGCTCGGAAATCGTGAAAAGTGAAACATAACAGCACCACTTGTCGGGTGATTTATACCAAAACTTAAAAAATATATAATTTATGTGAGGGATTAACTGAGAAAGTTTGATAAAAGTTGTGCATTAGGTCTTGAGATACAGCTATTGCAATAATTATGAATAATGCAATATAGCAGTGTTATCTTTTGGGAGATAAACTAAAGATTATCAGGACCAAACTATATCCTATAGAATGCAAATTTTAGTGCACTTCCTAAATGCATATTTATCTTATTATTTATAAAGCGTTCTTGGAACGATTTTTTTTCCATTGAACGTAATTCAATGGAATGCTTTTGACTGTCCGGGGAAAAAAATCTACACACATCATTTTAAATAGTGAACAAGCACGTAGTTACATGATTAAAACGCAGAAATTTCAAAACAGTTCCGTTATATTTACGAGAAATAAAGTTGGGACAGACGGGAAGACAATTATGTAACGGAGCTCTTCTGTATGTCTTGTAAATGATTAATGAATTCTTTGCACCCCATATTTTACAGAATGCAAATTTTAGTGCACTTCCTAAATGCATTTTATTATGCATAAAATGCGCTTGGAACTATTAGCATAAATAAATCTTCTTTGACACTTATACACTATTTTTTTATTCTATTATTATTCATTACTCAAATTTAAACTCTCCTTCCCAACCTCAAATCAAAACAAAATATTGTTTATCTTCCAATACTCTGTTTCAATTTAAGACTGTTTTAGAAAGCCGATGTTAGAGATTAATTTAAAGGCTGGCTCGAAATACCGGGCCATCAGGAACAATTTTTCTCATTAAACGTAATTCAGTGGAATGCATTTCACTGTTCTTGTAAATAAACTAAAAATGCTACACACATCATTTTGAATGGTGAACGTGCACGTAGTTACATGAATTAAATACAAAAATGTCAAAACAGTTCAATTATATTTACGAGAAATAAAGCTAAGACAGACAGAGAGGCAAACCGAAGTTATGAACACCTTTCAACTAATTTAAAAAGCCATTTTAATTTAATGCTTTTCAACAAAGTTGAAACCCATTAAATTAAAAGAGCTTTATTAAAAAAAATTTAAATACTGTAAATTCTATATTTCCAAACTTAATGAAAAGTCACTACAACGAGTCAAATACAAGTTAATACGTAGGACACATTCGTCTATATTTTGATAAAAAGAAATCTGTCCGGTTAAACTCATACTGTGTTTACAGGCTTATTCAGACTAATTGCATATTATACTCTTATTTTAAAGAAAAATTCCAGTCGAAAAATAAATTAATGGAAATATCAGCTACCATACATTGAACCTCAAAATCTAACCAGGGAAGAAACTTATCAGAATAGAACGGTATACCACAGTTGAAGCGAATCGGATAATTCTGCATGAAAAACGCATTTATGTATAACAATTAGGGCGATTACCGCCAAGATTTCCAGGCATTTTACTGAAGCAAAGAAGTTCCAAATTTAATCAGGGAAGTGTATTATAAAGATAAATAGGTAGAAAAAATTTGAAGTAAATCGGATAATTTTGCATGAAAAATCCATTTTTCTAAATTAAGAGGGGATGAGCTCCCCTTTTATACTTAACCAATAAACCCTTAAACTAATGTGTGAATCGCCTTGCAGAATGAACCTAGATAAAAAATTGAAGCAAATCGGATATTTCTATCTAGAATTATCGCGTTATGTACATACTTAAGTACTCATTTACAAAATCTGCGGGTACATTAGTTCTCAGACTTTGATAGTCTCTGAGCTAAAGAAGATCGAAGAGTGTTAAGAATTTCCTTACTGATAAAATACATGAAAATCAAATCGAAAAAAAATATCATTAGAGAAATCATTCAAGAATTTTTTACCTGCATATTCAACTTTCACGTTTTATGTTGGTAATTTGAGTCTTTGTGTGTTTAGTTAATTTGCGTGTATTTCCGAGTTGTTCGTCGATGTAAAAAGTTACAAACATTAACGAACGTATTTTGGATAATACAATCCCCTTGCCCCTTCCCCCCCCCCCAAAAAAAAAAGAAAATTCTGCGTCAATTAAATGAATTCTGATAGCTCCCTTTTAGATGCTCTAAATTACTTACGAATTTCATTCAAGGCTTACACTTTTTTTCTTACGAATGAAACAGGAGCAAAAAGAAACTAGTCGTTGGGGGCCACCGTAATACTTACCCATCATGGATATGTATATGAAAATAAAACATGTGAAAACTATTTATACAATGCATTGCAATTCATAAAAAATATTTAAATATTGTTAATATGCATAGTAATGCTATATTAAAGAACTGCTGATGTACCAATTTCGACAAATTATATAAAACGCCGAACTACTCATGTAGTACCGAACTGCGTAAAAGAAACATCCTTATAACTCCAAAAATAATAATTCTATTAACTAACAATTAACTGCGTCGGATTAAGCGTCTCATTTCCAATTAAAATATACTTCTGAATTGAAATTTGAATGAAATACAGGGTCATGAAAAATCGAAGAATGTGGAAAACAAGATTACAAATATCTCGGCAACTAATAATCCGATCGACTTCGTTCTATATGCAAAATATGTGTTATTTTATTGCCTTTTACGTCCATTCCTTAGAACAAAAAAATTCGAAAATTTTTATATACCTTTCATCAGAACGAATTTTTCGAGAGTCCGAAAAAAATAGTTCCGGATAATGGAGGTTGCTGATATTAAATAGGGTTCGTCCCATTCTTACATACTAACTACATACAAAATTTCAAGTCTCTATCTCAATTTGTTCGGGAGATAGAGCGTTTACAGACAGACAGACAGACAGACGGACGGCAAAATTTTTTTTCTAAAAATATGTTTTTCGGAATCTCCCCCATCTAAAACGTGTAAATCCGTCAAAAAAAATTTTTCGATTTTCAAAACGATTGCAAGACTTACCCTATACTACGTATGATGGGTAAGTAAAAAAAAAGGTACGGAGGAAGAGAAAATCAAAATGCTTTCTTCACGTCGTTTTTTTTTTTCTCCAACCACAATCTTATTCAAAAGAATTGAGAAACTGGTGGAATAAATTGAATCACGGAAATGTTTTCCATTTTGCGTCGAAGTAATTTAATTATCCTTTTTGCTGTGCATTTTGATGCTAACGGTCTTAAACACTGAGAAAAAATGGAACTTGTCAACTTGAAAAAATTTTCTATAAGTGAGATGAAAAATATTTAAAAATACCAAATGCATTCGAGAAATCTTATTTTCTTGAAGAAGCTTTTTTTTTGTGTGCGATTCAGGAATTTTCTTTTTAAAACGAGTTATTTTTCTAATATTTGAATGTATCTATTTTTTAAATTCTGAATTTCAGTTTGACTTGCTTACGTGAAATGCATTATAATTTTGTGTTTCTTATAATTCGTGTAACCTGTAAATTTTATAATGTAATGTGAACTATCATAAAAAGTATTACTTCATCTAAAAGTAATTAAAGAAACTGTTTAACTTTTCAATAATTTTGCTTATTTATAGAAATATCGTTAAAATAGCGACCTCACTATAATTCAATGTTCAATTAAATGTCCATTTGAAAATTTTTCAACTGCATGTTTAATTAAAATTGAAAAGAACTATAAAATTTTCATTTTTTTAAATCTCTACTACCTTCTTTAAAATTTATATTTTTGCTAATTTTTTTAAAATGATTTTCCTGTACATATTACACAAGATCACATGAATCTTTAGATGCATCTAAAATTAAATTTAATAGAACTTTTTAAATGATATATTTGTACTATAAAGAAAAGAAATCTAACACATCTTCATATACTTTTATTTCTGTTTAATAACAATAAACTGAAGGATAATTCCACGCGCAGGATAATTCCACTTGCATTTATCACATATATATATCAAATAGTATTGAAAAAAGTTTAGATCACTATCACAAATACAAAATAAACTCCAGCATAGATTTCATCGTACACAAATGCGAAATAGAAAAAAAATGAAGTCATACACTGTTAAAACTAATGGTGACACATTGCACCTTTTAGGGGTGAAAGGCTTGTCTCACTGGTGACACCCCTAGAGGAGCTAAAATGGCACCCTTAACTAGGGTGAAAGGATGGCACCCCTAAAACAGGGTGTTTCAGGGGGTGAAAGGACGACACCTCAGGGAAGAATAATGGCACCCCTTATCCACAGTGTTCAATAGGGTGAAAAGATGTCACCACAGGGGAGAATAATGGCACCCCTTATCCAGGGTGCCCCAGGAGGTGAAAGGATGGCATCTCAGGGGAGAGTAATGGCACCCCTTAACCAGGGTGCCTCAGGGGGTGAAAAGATGGCACCTCAGGGGTGAGTAATAGCACCCCTTATCCAGGGTGCCCCGGAGGGTGAAAGGGTCGCATCTGAGGGGAGAGTAATGGCACCCCTCATCCAGGGTACCTTAAGGGGTGAAAGAATGGCATCTCAGGGGAGAATAATGATACCACTTATCCAGGGTGCCCCAGAGAGTGAACGGATGACACACATAATCCAGTGTGCCCTGTGGCATCCTACATGAAATAGAACTCACAATCTATGGCCACAGTTGCAATCCCCTCCCCCCACCCCGCTTGTCAAGAAATTGTATTGGTTTGAATCATGAAATAGAAAGTGTTTACCCATTTTTAAATTGAAGTCTGCAGAGAAAATTATCATGATCAGTCAATATTTTGAGTCTTTTTTTTTCTTTTAGATTGGTGGGATATTATATTTTTAAAGTCATTATCAGGTGTCCAAAGAAAAATTGTAGCATATTTTTGTAACTCAGAGAGGGATAATATGAACTACAAAAATAATCATAGAAAGGCAGAGAATTCAAATTGTACTTTCATTTACATGGAGAGTATTTTAAGAAAAATTCAAAATTTTAACTTTTATACAGTCTTTGCATTTCAAAATTACCAATCATAAGTCATCACTATTGCATTGTTAGTCATACCCAAAAGGTTTTGTTAGTATAAATCGCAAAATTTACACAACCTCTACACCTATTTTCTGCCTCTAAAAATCACAGAGTTAGAGTCAAATATTGTGACTTTGTCATGCAATTTGAAGCCCGATTTTCAATTTTATGTTTTGAATTTCTTGTAAAATGAAATAAATCATGATTTTTGACTGTCTCTAACTCAGATGTTTGGATCAAACTTTTTGGGTATGTTTAAGAAAGGGCCAGTAACAATTTTTGTGATTGGGTATTTTTAGATGCAGGAACATTATAAAAATTTTATGTTTTTTGACTCCAAAATAACAGAAAGTACAAGTTTAATTATCTATCTTCATATGAATATCTTTATAATTTTCTTATAGTTTCAGAAGTAATCCGTAACCATCTTTTTTGACACATAGTATATTGCATGACATGTATTTTCATTATTTTATACAGGGCAACTGAAAATTATAGGGACACAGAAAAATGCTATATCCTGTAAAATATATGCTATATTTTAATAAAAAAAAATAAAAGAAATAACAATATTTTAACAAATTTTTCACTGGCTTGATATTTATTTTTTACACAAGTTTGAAAACGAAAGATCACAGAATTGACAGTCCGCTGCAGATAATTCTGATTTAAATCATTCTATGCCTTGATAATTTCGCCTCACATACAATGCAAACTGGGGATTTTCTATTTCTAACTTTTCTACAGAAGTCAAGTGAGTTAAGATCTGATTGTTCGAAGGCAATACACCTGTTATTAAATATCCACGCAGATGGGTGTTGAAGGTCAATGTTGTTTTTGCTCCATGTGAAGGCCCCAATACTGCTGGAAGTTCCATTAAAATTATTTTGCTTCCATGAGGCCAACACTTCGTTGAACATATTAGTTGATCATTTTGACGGTTGTGAACTTTTCGGATGATTAAGATTTTCATATAATAGAAGAAATGCTACAAAATTTTAAAATAAGCATTTCTCAGATTTTAGTTGTGAAATATCAATGTCAAACAACGCACCAATATTTTTTCAGCTACCCTGCTGTATCTAATTAAAAAAATGTAAAACACAAATTAGAAAAAAATATGTAATAAATGCTGTGTAATTTTTAAATTAGTAAGAATATTTCATATTCTTTAAAATTCTTCCAGAAAGTTAGCCATCAAGCTACGAAATGAATTATAGAAAATAAGTTCATTTTATAGTTGTGGTAAAATCACAGATGAAATTGAGTAAAAAAAAATCATTTTTACAGTATATGTAGTACTTACCTTTATAGTGAACTTATGCAAATCCATATTTTATAGCATATATCCATAGAGGATTGGAAATTAAGAACTGTATGTAAGGTGTCAAAATAATGCCTACAATTTTTTTCGATGTGCCAACTGTATTTCATATTTTCTTATTTCTTTTCACAACCATGTTAATAATATTGCATTGCATATTTAATTTTAATGTATTGAAGGGAAGTGGGGAGGAAACTTTATATATTAAACACTTTTTCTTACTAAACAAAATAAAAACTGACTTTCCATAAATATATGAAAACTGATTAAACTACAATATTTGGATTCTGGAAAAACTTATTCTTTTTATAAACATAATATGCATACAAAACAGATAATCAAGCAAATATGTCCACAGAAAGAAAATATGAGCTTTAGATATAACTAGGGATAAGCTAATTTTTAAAAAATCTGAGACTAACAGTACATCAGAAAATAAAAAGTTAGCAAATAAATGAATCTTTGGTTGCCAATTATGGCGTGGTATTTAAAACATTTGAAATCACACATATTTTTTTTTTTGTTTGTTTGAGGAAGGGAGTACAAAAATTTTAAAACATTTTTAATACAGTTTCTTATTTAAGAACATATAAAGATGCAGAAATATCTCATAATAAAAGAAAATCTTGTTTACAGGGGTGTAATATCGAAGGACCAGTTTTATCAGTCATTGGTTGAAGTGAAATTAACTTAGAGGTTATTGACAGGTTCAAAATTCTTAAGACACGCGCTGATATCATGGTGCAGAGGGCGGGGGGGGGGGTGTATGCTAAAATGCAAATGAAAGCATTTGCTAAACTAAAATTAAAGTTAAAGAAAGCTAGCTATCAAGATTTGACGACTAGGAATAATTTTTCTATAATTTAGTTTCATTTGACGACTAACGGCTGCTGATTTCTAGTCCTGTATCCACATCAAAACACTTTCTGCCAAATTGATTTTGTGTTTTGACTTATTGCATCTGAAATTTTAATCCAAAGAGTAATTATAATGAAAGAAATAAAACACTGAATTAAAAAAACAACCTTTTAGTTCAAATAATCTTTTTATTGTAAACACCGAGAATGTATTAAATATTATTAAACAAAGACGTGACACTATGTGGAACTGATGCCACTGAGAAAGTTTTGAAGACATAAATATCTAATAAAAATGATAAAAATTTAAATTGGCTTTTGCTATAGTTAACGTTAAACAACCAAAATAATGCATACCATAAAGTAACTAAGCTTATAAAATTATCAGTTTTTGTAATTAACTATTTATATAAAATTAATACATAGCATGAGTAATTTAACAAGTTGCTTGAGTTGCGGAGCACAATAACAAGTTGAAACACAGAAATTTCTGCATCTTCTTCATGATAAAGAGTCGGAAACTTTTCTTGTATCAAGCATGGTAATGTAAGTACTGTAAATGTAAGTTCACTATCTGAAATAATAATAATAACACATTAAGGAAAACACACAACAAGACAGTCCAATTAAAATGTACCATCAAAGTACAGCAAAAATGGTAGATGAATAAAAAAAGGAAAGAATAAAATTTAAATAAAATTTAAATTATAGCTCACAAGGCTATCAAAGCCTGACAGCTAATGTGCCCGCAGGTTCTGTATGTAACGTGATAACTCTTTATATAAATATCAGATTTGCTTAAAATTTTATATGTAGGTTCATTCTGATAAGGTTCTTTACTGATTAGCATTGCAGGTTCATTAGTTAAATATGAAGCGGGGTGAGAAGAGAGTGCTACCCCCTTAATTTATATAAATATGCAGAAATCATGCAGAATTATCAAATTTTCTTCAAATTTTGTTAATAGGTTCACTCTGATCAGGCACTTCCCTGACTAGTTTTAGGGGCTCATTGGTTAAGTATAAGGAGGGATGGTAGTTAACCCACTGTCCAATAACTTACAGTTGATTTCTTTTATTTTTGGAAGGGCATTATTCTTTGAAATAAGAGTATAATATACAATTGTATGTATAGCCTGAATCAATGCCATTAGATTAACTGGGCACTTTCCTCTTTATTGTCTATTTTCGGACAGCGCGAAAAAATTACATGACCAACTCATACTTGTCATTCAGATATTCTTTTCCTGTGTTATCATTAAGAGTTACAAACTATTTACATTATTAACCATATTTACAAAACATATTTTGCAAGAAAGTGTCTATTCCAGATTAGCAACGAATTTCCCTAACATGTCCAGGTATTCCATACCAGTAATAATAATAAAAAAAATGAGGAATTTTATTCAAATTTATTAGTACGCACCTATTATGTATCCTATAGTGACACTAATCAATGAATATATGGATACAACCCCTCGTGATTTTCCTTCATTTTGGGAATAACGAATTTTCAACGTATTCTATTGACGATTATTTTCAAAATTTTCATTGCGACTTTCACAAAAGTTGCTCTATACATTTGGCTAACATAATATGCAAATGAAATTTTGATATCTTTGACGCATGAGCAGTGAAAAATTATTTAGTAAACCTACTCAATATTCGAACAATTTTTATTATTTTTTAATTCTGATTACAAGGTATTATGTGCAATGTTGTTTTCTGAACACACACACACACACACACATTTGTTATTGTCACATTTTCTGAAAAGAATGTTACTTTATATTAAGAACTCTTCAAATTATAAGCAAAAATCTTGGGTAAATTTGAGACTGTTTTTCGGATTCGTAGAAAACCTTAATTTTTCTACGAGTATACATGCTATCGATATAAAAATGAACGCAGTTTATTACAATAAGCCACTTAATCATAATCTACACTTTGAGCGCTTTTGCTACATTAGTTTTGACAGGGTTATTCAAAAGATATTCATTCTTTTTTAATTTGTTGACGGTCCCCTATTGGAGTTTCGGAATAAAACCTTCAGGGAAATATATGACATGTACTACACTACCTGGCCATTGATTACCGTCCACTTGCGATTTTAGATATTTTGTTAAATATCTAGAAAAATACATGAGGAATTATCATGAAACTCTCAGTGTATAAACATAATAGTACAGGTCATGTATTTCAGTGCAGATTTTTTCCAGAAACCTTATAGGAGACCGTCAACAAATTAAAAAAGAATGAATATCTTTTGGATAACCCTGTTAAAACTAATGCAGCAGAAGACCTCAAAATGTAGATTGTGATTAAGTGGCTTATTGTTATAAACTGTGTTCATTTTTATGTCGAGAGCATGTATACTCGTAGAGAAATTATGGTTTTTATAAAAATAGTCCCAAATTTTCCCAAGATTTTTGCTTATAATTTGCAGAGTTCTTAATATAAAATAATAACATTTTCTGAAAATCTGACAAACAACATTGCACATAATACCCTGTAATCAGATTTAAAAAATAATAAAAATTGTATGAAAGATGAGTAGGTTTACTAAATAATTTTTCACTGCGCATGCGCCAACGATATCAAAATTTCATTTGCATAATATGTTAGCTAAATGTATAAAGCAACTTTTGTGAAAGTCGCAAAATCATAGCTTGAAAATCCTAAAAATAATCGTCAATATAATAAGTTGAAAATCCGTTGTTCCCAAAATGAAGCAAAAAAAAAAAAAAAAAAAAAAAAAATGAGGGATTTTATCTAAATGTAGTAGTAAGTTCCGTATTGTGTATTCTATATTGACACTAATCAATGGATATATGGATACAACCCCTCTTATTTTTGCTTCATTTTGGAAACTAGTGAAAAATGCTCCAAGGAGCAGTGCAAAAGCAGAATATGATTTTAATTGAGAAATTTTCATTAAAAAGTAATGGACAAGTGCTTCTGTTTATTACTGAGCATGAGGAAGGATAAGGGATCCCTTCTTGGCTACAACTCACTTCAATGCCAACTTTGAAAAGATCATATTTACGCTTTTTCCATATAAAAGAAATTTGCGGTTCTTTAGTAGAATTTTCCACTGTGCTTTAGATGTTAACCAGGGGTGTAGTCATAAAAATAACATAAGATATATGCTCTAAGCAGAGGGATATTCTAGAATGTGTATACTATAAGCTTTCTTGAAAAACAGAGGGTATATGGTGTTCTATTAAAAAGTCCAGAAGGTGTACGGCGTATAGCCTGTACTACATCTCTGATGTTAACTGCACTGTTCACTCTGCACTATACTACAAATCAATTTTCTGTGCAATTATACACTTAGGGTATGCTTGGTGGCAGTGCATGAATGTGATACCTGCAGGAACTAGTATCTGGTATTATGTCGCCTTCCTTTACATTTATGTCTAATTAAGCTGCATCTTTACTGGTTACGTCTTTACACTATACATTTTTATAGTAACTGCGACTGATTTGTTTTCACGGAAAAAGCGCAAATATGATTTTTTCAAAGTTGGCATTGAAGTGAGTTGTAGCCAAGAAGGGATCCCTTATCCTTCCTCATGCTCAGTAATTAACAGAAGCACTTGTCCATTACTTTTTAATGCTCAATTAAAATCATATTCTGCTTTTGCACTGCTCCTTGGAGCATTTTTCACTAGTCCTTCAATTTTTCCATATTCCATAGGGATACTGCACAACTTGTTTTGTATTTTATATATAGAAAACAAAATCTTATTTGTATTGAAATTAAAAAATGCTACATACTCTAATACTCTGGTGTTACAAATTAAAAAAAAATTTTAAACAGGTTTTTCTATACCAAAATTCTACGGTGGTTTAAAAAAAAAAAAAAAAATCAGTTTTTTACTAAAGTGAATAAGATTAGAATAGAAATTTCAAAGAATAGATTTTTCATTCAAATATCCATTATTTTTGCCAAAAACAGGAACTTTTTTTATGCAAGAGTAAAGTTTGATGCAAAAACCATGCTTCTTTTTTTTTCTTAATACGTATTTATTACGGACTTATTAAAAACGTACTCCACCGCTTTTATAGGAAACGATTGCTTTACTGTGTTATGGAGCATTCTCATTGGCCATAAAGAGACATTCTATAAAAGCTGTGGAGTGACTCTGCAACAAATGGGTCAAATTTTTAACAGTGCACTGTTAAAAATCTGCTTTATTTTGCTGCAACGCCCTCCACCACTTGTATATAATATCTCTATTCCAACCAATGAGAAAGCGCCATTTCACGGCCAAGTAACCGTTTTCTATACAAGCAGGGGAGTGCGTTGCAGCAAAATGCAGCAGATTTTTAACAGTGTGCATATCCTTGGCGCTATAGTTTACAGGAGTGGTACATTGTTCAAAATTTGAAACTTTTGCTGCATCGCCACTCCATCGCTTTGATAGAATATCTCTATTTTGATCGATGAGAATCCTCGATAATGTATTTAAGTAATCGTTTTCTACTTATCTACTATATCGTTTCCGTATATTTATTTTTTCAATCAGCACCAAGGTGCGCACTTTATTAGAAGACGCGCTCTATTAGAGGGCGCATTCTATTAGAATAAATACGGTATATACTTATAATAAATACACTTTTTTAAAGTACAGGGCCCCAATATTTGACAAGTATGCCAGGCATTTTTGCCGTTGATGCCATTGTGCTAAAAACAAAATATAAATAAATGAAAAAAATGGATAAAATATAAATTTGGCATGGTGCAAAAAATTGCCTAATTTAAAATTAAAAATCAAATTTGACAGCCACCAGGGCTAGACACCGTGCATAATTATTCAGTAAATGATTCATTAACACTAGAACGCCCGGAAATTCTAGTCAAGTTTGAAAATAATATTTCTCACCAGAATTTTTATTCAAAATTATTTAATTGATTTATTTAACGTAAATTTGCGTGGATTAGATTTAAATTATTTCAAGAAAATTTTTCTGGTTCGAATTGAAATTTAGTTACATGATTGGAGTCGAATCGACTCCATCCGGGCGTTCTAGTGTTAAAAAAATGACAAAAATCAGCATGCCAAAAATTTCAAAAAAATTCATAATTCGTTAAAAAATTAAGTTAAAAATAAGAGAAAAAAAAAGCATTCTGTATTTATTTATGCTTAATCGAATGGTGTAACTGGTTTTTCTCTCCGATGATCACAAGTACCTTAGATTGATGACTGCTATTATTTTATTTCATCTTGTAAAAAAACTGTTTAACGTAAAGCTATGAATTTTTGCAGGATTAATTAGCATCGCAAAATCTTTAAAATAAACTTTACCGCAACATTCTATCTGCAATAGAACGTTAGATATACCCATTTATGACCAAGTTTGGAAAATACGCAATTTCAGAAAAACCGCCCAGCGAAATAACGTTTTCTCGATGACTACCTCGGGATAAAAAGTTTGTCTTTTGTTTAAAAAAAAATTAAGTTTTTATCTTTAGTAGTTTTCGAGAAAATTGCTGTGACACAAAATTTTTGTCCGATTTTCAGAATACTCTACAGTACACCTACAGTATGCCATAAAAAAAATAATTTTTGTGCTATGTTGTGCTTCTTGGTCAGACGAACATTTAAAAAAAAATCATCAAAATTGGATAAGTATTTAGTTAGTTATTGCAAAAAGAAAAATTGAAAAATCCGTGTGCATTATCGCTGAATCATATTATTGTTGCGCGTTGCCGCGCGCACAATGATAACGGATTTTCTACTGACGGAATGATTCTACTGACGATTATTTTCAGAATTTTCAAGCTATGATTTTGCAACTTTCACAAAAGTTGCTCTATACATTTAGCTAACATAATATGTGAAATTTTGATATCGTTGACGCATGCGCAAGGAAAAATTATTTAGTAAACCTACTCATTTTTCATACAATTTTAATTATTTTTTAATTCTGATTACAGGGTATTATGTGCAATGTTGTTTGTCACATTTTCAGAAAATATTATTATTTTATATTAAGAACTCTGCAAATTATAAGCAAAAATCTTGGAAAAATTTGGGAGTATTTTTATAAAAACCTTAATTTCTCTACGAGTATACATGCTATCGACATAAAAATGAACACAGTTTATAACAATAAGCCACTTAATCACAATCTACAGTTTGAGCGCTTTGGATGCATTAGTTTTGACAGGGTTCTCCAAAAGATATTCATACATTTTTTAATTTGTTGGCGGTCCCCTATAAAGTTTCTGGAAAAAATCTTCACGGAAATATATGACCTGTACTACATTGTTTATACACTGAGAGTTTCAGGATAATTCCTCATGTATTTTTCTAGATATTTCGCAAAATGTCTAAAATCGCAAGTGGACGATAATCAATGGCCAGGTAGTGTATCATATTTATACACTAAGATTTTTAGGATAATTCCTCATACGTTTTTCTAGATATTTAACAAAATGTCTAAAATCGCAAGTGGACGGTCATCTCTGGCCCTATAGTGTATATCAGGAGCTTTAGGGAACTGGCTAATTCTTTATTTTCTCTTTTGCTATATGGGGGAAAGTCGGGTGGAATGGGACAGTAGGTTCTTCTCTTTGTGCATTATTCTAAACATTTCATTGATCGCACACAAGATGAATCAATGGTAATCCATTCTTCAGTTTACAAAAAATATTGATATGCATAGACTTGCAAATGTATGAAAGAAATAATTATTTCAAAAATCCAATTTAAATTTGATTTATTTGCTTTCAATATATTAAAGGCTTGTTTATGTATAAATGTAATAGTTTCCCTATTTATGAAACATTATACTATATATTATCCATAATTTAAACTAAGCCTAAAGCAGCAGTTTTGTTTGAACAAGAAGTTTAACACAAACAAGGAAGTGGCGAGGAATAGGACATGCCAGAAAAGGGAGGAATGAGACGCGCAAAGTTCCTTTTTTGAATTAATAATAATGCGAATTGCTAACATGCAAATATTTTTAGAGGATAATATATTAATTATAACATTGATAATATATGCATTCATACTTCCAAATGTAAATAAATTGATGATTATTTAAGGCGCAACGCTAGGCACAGAAAAAGTCCCGGATGATAATGCAAAGTCTATGGGGGCGTTCTTTTCAAATATTTCGCCCAAATTTTAATATTTTTACGTGATTGTTTTGAACAAGATTGCTGAGGGCGATCCTCAACCGGCGTAGTTTTTACTTTTTCAGATTTGGTTTAAGATTTTTTTTAATTACTTTAACTTACGAAATCGGTTTACCCGGTTCTGAAATTGAAACTATCGTTATGCAAAAAATATAAAAGCAAAATCGAAAAAATAAAAACTAGGTCGGTTATGGATCATCCTCACCTGTCTTGTTCAAAAAAATCATGTAAAAATATTAAAATTTGAGTTAGGTATTTGAAAAGAACGTTCCTATAGACCTTATCATCCAGGTCTCTTTCTGTGCCTAGTGTGGGGCCTTAATGACACCTATGACAGAGAATCCTGAATTTTCATTCCAGTCATGAAGATACTGGAATTTTATATTGTGGCATATACATTATCAACTTACAACCTTTGTTTGATTGTTTATCTTACCGATACTATAGGTTATTTTGCGCCTTATAGCTTTTTTTATTATTTCTGTCCCATAACTCTTAATGAGGAGGTATGAGACACATTTTGAAACTTACGTTCTCTTTAAAATAAAATAGTATTTGCGCGTTATGTTTCTATATTGTTCAGGGGGATTAAAAAGTGTTTTAAATTGCATGCTATAAATTGAAATTTTTCTTTTTGTATATAAAAAAAAGTTTTTACTTTTGTAAAAAAAGTCCCACACCACCCCACTCTCCCCTATATAGATATTATATATTAATACACCAATTACATGAAAATAGAATTTTTATCAATAGTATTATATTAAAATACAGTTTAAGGGCTAACAGTTTACTGTATATCCTTAGGTTTTTACCACCTTCTTCCCAGGTTTTTACCGGTAAAAATCTAACTCTGTTTATTGGTCTTGTTTAAGAACGGCTGGAATGAAATATTGTTAAAAATTATGTCATTAGTAAAATTTTTAAGATTTATAAATGACAGTGCAAAAATCGCCTTTAAAACACGAGATCTTCATCACCTGCGGAAAAATTTCACATTTGTGTAAAATTACGATATAAGTTTTTATTCATTATTATATTTTTGGAACATACACTATTTCTGTAAATTATTCTGAAAGTTCAGTGTAGTAAATACAGATTGTTTACCTTTTATAATTTGAATGTTCATGACTACAAATTTGTCATATCGGATTATGTTGATGATTGACAAAAGGGGGGGGGGACTGATTACGGTCTAATCAAACTTAAATTATTATTATTGAAAAAAAATATTTTATTATATTTAACCATAAAATTCTGCTACTAAATAAGGTTTAATGCGAAAGAATACTTTCGAAAAAAATGTGTGTAAATCTGAATAGCAGATAATCAGATCATAAGGTTTATTCAATTCAATACCCTAACATTTTCTCACCTTTTTGAAAGAAAATGAAACCAAAAGTATGAAAATATGAAGAACTGGGAGTAAGAAAACATATTGGTAAACCCAAGATACCGCTAAATTTGGGTTTTAGGCATTTCCCACCAAGGTATGACTTGGCTGACTAATAACGTTTTAATATGCAAATCGAGGTTTTATCGGTGATTTTTATCCTTAAATGAGACTAAATGATTGTCCGTGCTACCGCCTCCCGATCTAATCTTATTATGAAGATTATTTTGGAAATAATGGTGGTAAATAAGAAAAATATTAATAATGAAAACCCTGTAAATAAGTTTTGATTACTTTAAGATTTGCAAGTATTCAATTGTCTTAAATAAAAAAGTTACCCCCCCCCCCATCAAAGAAAGACAAATCAGCTATACTGAAACAATATTAGAGACGTTACGCGAGTATGCAATATAGTGTGAATTAGCCTTTACAGGAGGGGTTCGGATAGCATCTACCCGACAATATATGCAAAGCCAGCCAGATGCTGTCCGAGATCCCGTGTAAAGGTTAAAATTAAAACTTCGCGAATACAATTAATTGCTCTGAACTGTATATAGACGCAAAAACATATTTTAACCTTATCTGCTCTGACAAAAAATGTTACATAACTACTGTCAGCTGTCTGTCAGACCATTTAATCTGAAGATGAATAAAATGTTACATTAATTCTCAGAATACTATTTATGTATTAAACTTTATGTACAAGAATATTATAAATCAAATTCAGCTATTCAAAAGTATTTAGAGGTAATAATAAGACTCTAAAAAAAAATTGACCAGTATCTATAGTTA
This sequence comes from Maratus speculifer, assembly GCA_964019185.1. Classification (NCBI taxonomy): domain Eukaryota; kingdom Metazoa; phylum Arthropoda; class Arachnida; order Araneae; family Salticidae; genus Maratus; species Maratus speculifer. Next base: position 412,638,720 of record OZ025291.1, on the reverse strand, counting down.
AACTAAAAATTACAAGTTAAACTGTGAAACTTGAAAAACTCACGGTGTCTGAGACCACTAACATCAGTTAAGGGTTAAATCTAAACAGTTGAGTTTAAACACAAGGTAAAACACATGGTCATAGAATATTCCGATTGCAATAAGATTCGTCTATAATAACTGATTTGTAATGAAAAAATATGTAAATATTTTTACAATCTTTCATTTCGCTCTTTCTAACTGTGCGGCTTTAGGATTCCCGTGCCTAGAGCAGTTTGCTCCAATTGCTCCTCGGTAGCTAAGCAGGCCCGTAGCTAAGGGGGGGGGGCTATGGGCGGCTCAGCCCCCCCTAAAATATTTTGAGCCCCCCCCCCTGGAAAAGATTTCAAGGTTACTAAATGAATTTCTGTTCCGAAAGTCCAAATGAAATTATGTTCGAAATTTTAATTTAGTTTTGAGACCCTTTCCTAGTTTTGCAGATTTACTAAATTGTATCTAAAATAAGTATTTCAACACTCCCTCATCCTATTTGTACATATGAAGCTAACATGATGTTTAATTTTGCACCAGTTATACACTCAAAATTTTTATCATCATATTTTTCTTCGCAAAGAATGAAGTTATAATAGTTTATTAAGAAACATAGTACCTACAGTTTGAATATTCACTAACTTATCTTTCTACGTCAGAGAGAGAGAAAAAAAAATTATGAGCCCCCCCCCCCCCTAGCATCTCTTGAGCACCCCTCAGCCCCTATCGTTCCTTTCTGGCTACGGCCCTGTAGCTAAGGCCTCGATAAATCATTTAAAAATATTGCCATGTAAACGAAAAATTGTAAAATAACTGCATCATAGGTTTAACATTAGCAAGCGGGTATTTTGGTAAGAGTGTAGCTTGTAGCTTCACATAATAAACTTACCAATCAATCATACTAACAAAAAAATCAAATTTGCTGTTTTTTTATGACATTACATATAGGGATGTACAATAAATTAACGTAACAATAAATTAAAGTAACAATAAAATAAAATTAAATAAAATAAAGTTAAATCTTACCTTTAATCAGACTTTGCCCGGTTCACTGGTCGCGCAAATCGGATCGTTAAGTCCTCATTGTTGTTTCATTGTAATTCAGTGGTTAGTCCTCAATTAATATCGCCAATTTACACACTGCCATTTTTTGATTTGCTCACACCCGTAAACTTTACTTGCCGACACCGCTAGCAGAAAGACACACGTCATAGCGCATGCGCAAGTTGCCAGTCACCCGATGAGGTGGTATATTGCTACCAATACGAAGTGCATGGCACCTTATTTAGCTCCCATCATCCAGTAATAGATCTGTCGTCACCCCAACTACATATTCAAGCTCCTATGACACCCTAGGGTTCCAAATGGCACCGCCTTTTCACCTCCGGGTCCCAAATGGCACCGGTTTGTCACCTTTATTTTTAACAGTGTACCTATTATGAAAAATATCCGAAATAAATAATATAATTGCAACAAATAACAATAATAAAAGTGAGATAAGACAAAGAAAAATAGTGAAATATTGAAAAAATTGTGGAATGAAGGCAGGACCATTGAGCCCAAATTCATTTTTAGATTTCTTATTTTCCATGTGTAATTGTGATATACATCTCATTATTTCTTGATTCTATTCTGAACTAATTGCTATTAATCAATCTAATAATTCTATGTAAATTATTAGATTAAATAATAAACGGCGCGGGAGCGTCTTCCTTTTGTCGGCGACTCTACGTTTGACCAGAATATCTGACTCTCTAGAAGAATGGAAAAAAAAATTGATACCGGACACATTTAAAAGCAAAATTATACAAATTAAATTCATTGAAAAGGAAAGGTTGGGCTCGGAGCGATGAAACACCTAGACATCCTTGTTTATTATGGACCCCGTCCATATCTAACACTTTCCGATACAGATGAAAAATGTTTATGACTTTATGTTCATATGTTTACCTGTCCTTTTATTCGCATGTCCGAACATTAAAATTTAGGTACAGTACACTGTAAAAAAAAAAAGGTCGATCTACTAAAAAAACTTTAGTGATCCTTGTAATTACTAAAAAATTTTTAGTAATCTTAGTCGGTTACTAGAAAATCTGTAAGAATTACTAGAAAAAAGTTAGCAACGAATAGAGTTAATAGTTTTATATTTTTAATAGCTCTTACTAAACCTCAGTTGGTGTGGCCTTGGTAGCATAGTGGTTATAGTAACGGACTCCAGGCTAAAAGGTCCCGGGTACGAAACTTGCCGCCGCCAAATACACCCTGAATATCTGTAGTGTCTCGTTAATAAAGGGATTATGAAAATCCTGTCGGAGCAGTTAAGAATGTTTAGTGCTGCCATCTATTGCGTTTTTGCCGAAAATCTTCCGCTTCAGAAGTCTGGATGCAGCTCGAAGGAAGCTCCTTCGCTTCGGTTGCACGTAATGGTTATTAAAAGTAATTTTGGAGCTATTACTAAAATTTGCTTTGTGGCTCATACTAAGTTAGTTATACAAAAAATTCTTTTGTTCAGTTTGCAAAAAAAAAGTTTGTAATGATTACTAAAAAATTCTGTGGAATACAAATTTACTAAGAAATTTTTAGTAACCTCTTGAATTTTTTTTTACAGTGTACTTGTTTGAAGTGCATTTTGATACTGTTAATTACTTCAAACCTTTCGAAATTGATGCTATTCTTAATATGTAACAAACACGTCTTCTATAAATATCGGCGTGATTTAAGGTTCATTTACAGAAACGCGCAAGATTCTTCATGTTAGACAATAATTATTTGTAGTGTGTTTCATTAATCATTTAAGTTATTGAGATTCGCAATAGTTTTTTCTACGTAGGGAAATTGGTTTTGTAACACATATATATTTTTTAAAAACCGTCCAAAATATTGAAGTGTATTATTATGTATGAGCAATAATCGCAGGAAAGGCGTTTTCAGTTCTGTTGTAAGTTTTAAAGATTAACTCATATTTTAGTATATATTATGTGATGCCAATAAATTCTGTTGATTATGCATATAGTTGCCCAAAAGAATTTGAATTAATTAACTTCTATGAATGAAAAATGTTAAAATGCATTTCCAGCTACGTTATACGTTTTTCAACATTGTTAAATTTTCTTAATCTGTATGTCATCAGTATAATATAAAATTAACTTAAAATTGAGAATACGTGATCCTTTGTAGATGAATTAGAGCTTGTTAGATAATTGTTAGAAATGTAATTTCATTTGTGTTCGCGCATATTTAATCTGAATTAAAGTTTAAACAACCGTGTACTACGCTTAAGTCTATAATCATAAGCAGGGTTGCACAAAATAATTAGTATAAATTACTGGCTATGGACTGCAATTAGGGAAAAGAGTATTTTAACCTCGTTATGTGTTTTCTAAATTTTATATATCTTCTTCCATCGCATAAAAAATATGTTTTGCAATAACATGCTGATATTGTTTGAAATTGTTTTTCATGAATGGATATAGCATGTTTTTGATTTCCTGTTTAGTATTTTGAGACTTCTCAATTTCAATATTTACTTAAGATAAGATACTTAAGATTTACTTAAGATATTTTTTTTCTGATTTTTTTTTAAATATTTCCCAAAATTAATTTAAAAAAAACGCAAACAGAATGCATCATATCTCACTCAAGTATATATTACGATGATATATTCTTCCTGTTTTTTCTTATTTGGAAAGTAAAGAAGCTGAAAAAATAATAATGATTCCCGTATGTAAGGTATTCTGAGAAAGGAATTATCTCAAAAGAAATCTCCACTCCATATTTTATCCTACAAAATACAATCTTACGTTAACGTTAATTATGTACAACGTCATTAATCCCCGTGAGAATTTTCAAAGTTCCACGTTTCTTATTTATTTCGCTCCATTTTCAGAGAAAATATTTACTAAAATGAATATTATTCTTTTGCTTTTCTCATTTGAAGGTGTTTTAAAAGTCTCATAATAAATCCCTTCAAAAATATATAACATAATTAAAGAAATGATATTAAATTTTAAGATATTAATTAATCAGAGAAACATTTAATATTAACGGTTCTTCGCTGATAAAAAAGTTATAAGTTTTTCAGGATCAATTGTAAAATCACAGTGAACAAAAATCTGATAAAACGTGAAATCATTGGTAACCCGAAATTTACGAAAGGGTCAAAGCACTTGACATTCAAATGCAACTCTCACTTTCAACATTTGTCACGTGACACGGGCCCACTTCTAACCACCGTACATTTTTACCGTACCATATAATTTTCTTATATATCCCCGTAGGGTATTCTTTCCACAAAATGTGGAACTTCGGCTTATGTTCGCGGGTTCGAAACCAGCAAGTCCTGTGCTCTGGGGTAATATAAGGTTTTTCGATTTTTTCGTTCACGAGAAAGATAACTGCGGTCACTTTCTCTCCAAAAACCGTCCATAAGCATCCCCGGCTTTAGTAATAAAGAAAGGATAGCTCATGAGGAAAATTACTGTCTATCCACAGCAATTTCCTTTCCGTCTTTACGACACCTACGGTCGAAAAGTATTCTTGTGATATGATTGGTCTACCATTAGCAGCTTTGTGATGTGATTAATCCAGGTCACCACGATGATACCTGAAATGATATGGCAAAAATGAGGTTGGTAGAATCTTTGAAGGATGTGTTTATTATTGCATGCCCTTTCTTTATATGGCGAAAACAGCTGATATTTAACAAATTTCTCTAACACTTTCCCCCTTTTTCATTGGACTTGGGAAATAATCCACTATAACGTGACTGACAAATCGATGTTTCATTTTTTGACGAGGTGCAAATATGGCTCAGAATTTGGCTACTTTGATTTCGCAAAGTATGAGTCGGCGAAAAATCGCGCGGCGCCATGGCAAAAAGGACAGTGGATCCTAACACATATTGCCATACTGAACTGGTAAAATTTATTTTAAAATTGCTTAAAACATGGAATAATATATAATATAAATAAGAAAATGCATGAAAATGACTTTTAATTTGAAATGTAATGCACATAACTATTTTTAATTTCCCCAAATCTTCTTTCATTTACAATAATTTAAATATCTTTTTTCTTTTACTGCTAATTTCAGGATCATCAAACCTATGCACTTCTCTACAATTATATTAATTTTACCTCTAAAAAATAGGGTTAAGACTCTTTTTTTATCACGAAGAAACAATAAAAAAAATCTAGAAAAGCATATTATTATTTTTTGCAGAGAAAAAATTAGTCAAAATCTTCAGGACTCGTAACAAGACTCTAATTGTAGAAAGGTCCTGGACAGCTGACCTGTTTGCTCTAATACTACACCAGCATTTTCAAAATGACTTCACCGTGAAATGATGTTCGAATAAATGTTATAATGTATTGACTTAAAGATAACACATTTTGGTGTTCTGACTTCAACACTTGTGACTATTTGTGATGTCCACAATGACATACCATTGAATGGACATTATAAATTTTATTATGTCAGATAAGCAAATTTGAGTGTTGCCAAAAATATGAGGCATTCAGTGTCAATGTTCATTTCCGAATCCATGCGCCAGGGGTGGTATTGTTAAATTTTCTATTTCAGGAAAAAGAGAAATGGAATTTTAATTCAGATGACCGCCCGAAATTATCCCATATGAGGTAGTGAATCCAAAAGTTGAATGTTGAATAGTAATCATAACGAAAAACACTTTCTTATACAATGTACGATTTTAACATAAATTAAATTCGGGGAAATTCCAATACAGCTTTGAATGATGCATCCTGCATTTCTGAATAAATATTTGAATTGAGAGACTATGTTATTATGAGATCTTTGTTCCTTTTCGTACATGTAATGTATCCTTTAATGATTGTTACATATTTTTTAATTAGCCAATATTTTATCTTGTACATATAAAACAACGTATACAACCTCCACAAACATATTCTAATCTATGTCTTATATCCATAATAATATCTTTTTAAAAAGTTTTAGTTATTATTTTTGTTTCATATTTCATATTTTATGTACATTTATTTTTATCTATCTGTGTGTCTATATACTTCTATTTATGTAGCTAGCTACTTCTGTACATGCATATTTATTTGCAGAGAATATGTGTATGTGTGATCAAGTGATTAAACGCAGAGAAGCTGAATAAAAGTTTTGATAAAGATAGTATTTTTGGTATAACATATTTTTATTCATCCTTTAAATGCATAAAGAAGTAAAATAATAAAGCATTTTAAAAGATTTCTTAAAACTTTCGAAAGATCAATTTAATTTCTGAAAGCATAATTTGTACAACATAACCTAAACGATAACTTTTTACTCCAGATTACTTTACTACGATCATTGTATATTTTATCTACAAAAATACTAGCAGTTGAACCACAATTATCCCATATATACGGATAGCATTCAGGACTCATTAGTCCGAATAATTGGAATCTCATTATGCATATATTAAACATGAACGCATGTTGTATGCATGTGGTTTAACTTCCTGAATGAATTTTTATCAGTATTTACCTTAAAACAATTATTATTACTATTTAAATTGTAAAATTAATTACTTTGGAAAGTTTTCTATTTACATTAATTTTATTATTTGTTTTACAAATGAAACAATGCCAAGAATTCAGAAATCTCTTAATACCAATATATCCGAAACTTAGTGACATAATATAAATATTCATGCGTTAGTTATAGATTGTAAAGAGTATATCCATATTTCGTGATAATCAAGTTTAATGGTCGAGATATTAGATGGCTTTCGGTACAGTCTTTTGTTAATTATCGCAGATTTAATACACATTCCATCCATTAGTTATATCATACCCCAAACTTACGAATAAAATCATTGCAGGAACTAAAAGCATTTCTATTTCCGTTTGCAGATAGATATAATAATGAGTCTTGCGTTAAATATAATCATAAATCCCAAGCAAGTTTTAAGGAATAGAATATAGTTTAATCATGATATTTAATTAAAAATATATATAAAAAAAGGAATAATAATAATAACAATAATAGCGAAAAAACACCGTAAACACTGGCGATAATTAATAAATAAAGTAAAACACTTTGTAAAATCACTTTGTAAACTCATGTTTCAAATATATTAAAAAATATTAACAAATTATTATTTGGAAGGAATCTCAGAGTATCTATCTTCCATTTTCTTAAATATTTCGTGAATTTAATAATTTAATATGTTATTTCAAATTAATATAGACTAGGTTATTACAATATTAATAATTTTTCATTTTATTGTGATTTTACAAAGTGTTTTACTTTATTTAATAATAATAATAATAATAATAGTAATAATAAACAAAACGTATAAAAAATAAATTCCGTTAATATTTTATTAATCATGTTCAGTTAGATTAATGTGACTTAAAAACAGTGTTGCCAGATTGGGGATTTTGTCCCCATTTTTGGGAATTTTGAATCTCCAGGAGAATTTTTTGGGGACAAGAAATTCTTGGGGACATGTTTGGGGACTATGAACATTTTTGGGAAAAAACTTGGGGAATTGTTTTCACAATTTCAATTTTTATTTTCAGACATTTGCCAATACTGGATTAGTCTCGAATTCGATTTTGATTTGGAAAACGAAAATAAAATACAGAAATATTATATATAAATCTTTATTCTCATAGTCGTGCTCCACCATTTACATGTACTACAGATTAATCACGATCTGCCTTGGACCCAATCTGAACCCCAATCTGAATTTTCAGATAAGTGAGTGAGACAGATTTTCTTGTCATCGCCGACAGACACACAAGCACAGAAATACATTTCATTTAATCGTATAGATTTATACAATAAAAATAAATCAATTTTATAACTTTTTTGTTGTTGTTTAATGATGGTTAATTTGTTACGTTTATGATTGCAAGTTCTCAATGGATGCAGTAGCCCTCCTAGTTCTTATTTTGAGAAACATGAATGAAAACTCTGCGGTCTTAAACGACTTAGATCTTATACGTTACTAAATCTTTAGCACGTGTCTGAAAATTTCATTTACTGTGTTTTTAAAAAGATTTAATTAAAGATGTTAAAATCAGCTATATTTTATTTTATTATTGACGAAAACACAGTGATTGATACAACATAAATGCTTTACATTAGAGGTCTTTTAGTAGGGGCAAGAACAAATTTTAAATAATGTTTTATAGCTTAAGTCAGCAGATAATTAGATAGAAGCAGATAATTTCAATATCATCTGAGATTCATCAAAATCTAATTTATTAGTGTCGGTCTAAGCCTTGAAAAAGTTATTGGTATAAAAAGTGTAGATGGAGCTAATATAATGATAGGCCAGTATCATCGACCTGCAGCAATTTAAATAACAAGTGTAAACGAACTTGTCATTGTAAAACGTATCTCTTATTCTCGTCCATTAGCTCCGAATATACATGCAAAATTTTGATAATTTTATATATATATATATATATATTTATGTAAATGGGAAAAATTTTTTAAAAAAATGCTTGATTTGGGGGAAAATATTAAGTTTAAATGTGGTAAAAAAATTTTATAACGAAAAATTGAAAATTGAGAAATTGTGTTTTTGATTAGAAACTGCGTTGGAGATTTTTTCTGAAAAAAGCCCTGATTTGGGGGAAATTTTCAGAAATTTTGGGGAAATTGGCTTTCGACATTCTGGCATTCTGGCAACACTGCTTAAAAAACGATATACGCACTGAACATTGATATACGTGCTGAAACCTGTTTGGAGTTGTTTTATAGTAATTTTAAACTAATTTTTGTAAAAGAGACAATAAGAGTTCTTTCCTAATATTTGTCTCAGGAGGATAATGATGTTTAGTTAGACTAACGTGATTTAAAATCACAGAATTGCCATTTTTCAATGTTTTTATCCGACAAAATTTACACATGGTCTATTTTTTACCATGTAAATCAAAAACGTTTTAAAATGAAATAATCGTGTTTCAAATATATTTAAAAATAATTACACTTAATTATTTGGAGGGAATTTCAGAGTATATATCTTCCATTTTTAGGTGCGTTCGTAATTATGTAAATACGTAGCACCTATTGTTGTCGCTCAGTCCGTCTGTCTGTCTGTCCGTCTGTCCGTCTGTCTGTCCGTCTGTCCGCATATAACAACGCAAAAACTACCCAACCGAATCGTTTGAAATTTAAAATATATTATTATTACATAGTTTTGTGGAATCATTTCAAATTTTATGAAAATCGGATGACAGATCAATTACAGGGACATTCAAAAGGATTCCGTTACATTACGGTCAATAGGGAAAAAAGTTTTATATGCCTTTTAATGATGTTACACTCATTCGAACATAATAGAATTGGCATGAATCTATGAAATATATACTAAAATATGCATTCTGTACAATCTGTGATGCAAAGAATTTTTATTACTAAATTACAGGGCCACACAAAAGTATTCCACTATATAATGCTATACGGGGAAACATGGTTTGGTACGTGTTTTAATTATATTCAACTACTTCACATTTTATGAATAAGATATACGTTGCTGAGGTGTAATAAAAATTACTTCCTGCATATTTACAGAAACGTAAAGATTTCGACTACTGTACTGCATCCGGAGTACGCTCTACTATAACAGCAAGATCTGAATATTTTTAAAACTTCGTTATCGTACGAACGCACCTCATTTGCTACGTTCACGTGCAATTTCCAACTTGTTTAAATATTTCGTGAATTTAATATATTATTTCAAATTAATAAAAAATAGGTTATTACAATATTAAATATCGCACTATTAACTGAGTAATGTTCATTATAATAATGAAACGGTATATGATTTAATGGTGTAGCGAAAAAAAGGGGGGATTCTGCATTAAGAGGCTATACATATATAACGTTACCAACGTTTTGATAATTTTGGATACCCTACACCCCCACGCCCCTTTTGATATCATATATTATTATACCTCGAACCCCCCCCCCCCCCCCTTCTATGGAATCATATCGTTATCAATGTCTAAAAAAACAAATTTTTATTTATTTATTTATTTTTTGTTGCTGTTGTTTGTTTGGGTGTGATGTACAGATATTTTTATAGCACATTTATTATTTGTATTCTTGAATTATTACTTATTACTTATTATTGCTAATTGTCTCAAAAGAAGAAAATTCAATAAAATATCATACTTTGCATATAAAATGAATTTATATCAACCTAGCAGTATTATTCGGCATTGATCGTGTTTCTTGAGATAATACAGAGAGAAACAAATATATTTATTCCGCTATAGTTTAATCTAAAATTCCGAGTTTTATTAAAGCATTCTTCAATGCGTACTAAAGAAAGGATGCAATAGGGTAAAGAAAGAATGAAGAACGAAAATCCCTTTTCTTTAATTTCAACCCTTATTTTATACATATCAGGGGATGAAACTCAGCCTTATTGAGTTACAGAACATAGTGAGCAGTATTATAACTCCAGTATCTTTTGTATCTTTTTCATATTCTTCAAGTTTTCTATGAAAAAATGTCAAAAATCCTTTTTATATGGAAAATAAAAACTAGCCATTCGGTTAAAGTTTAAAAATCTATTAAAAACAGGACATCCGTGTTTAGCTATATATTAGTGGTTAATAGGAAATAAATAGTCAAAGATTTAATCATTCATAACAACATTTATAATATGACAAAGCCCTATTTCTTTTACTATGGACTTTTTTGTCGCCTCGAAAGAAATCGTAATTCGCTTTTATAATATTGCTAAATCAATAGCTGTTTTTAGAAGTGTATTAAGATTATAGCAATGGACAGCGCTATGTCTTTCGATGTTGATTTCAGGGTGTGGCCCTGGGGGTACATTCCCCCTCGGAGCAGTGAGAGTGACCCCCCGGAATATTTGAGATGTTGTATTTTCAAAGGAAAAAAAAAGTGAAAATTCCCGTCCCCCCCTGAACTCAATATTGCCCCCCCCCCAGGAGTCACAAAAATCCCTTCCCGGAGGAAAGTTTTTACATTTAATACTGATGTCTTTTGTTTTTATTGTTTTTACATTATTTTTAATTGCATCATTTCGAGTTTTACATAAACTTATGGCAACAAAAATGTATTTTTTGAATAACATTGATTTGTTGACTGGTGCTGGAGTTAGTGATATTTTATGTAAATAAAATTTTCAAATCTATCTAAAGAATGAACATTTCTTTTCTTAACTGATGAAAAGTAGCTAGTGACAGATGGGCTGCTACAATTGGCGATAGATTGCCCAACCCAAATTCTAAAGCGATTTGTTTCATAATTAACAATACTTTCGTAATTATGTCTACTTCCAAGTGTTACTATTATGGGTACATTGTCATTTTTGATGGATGTGACTATCACTAAAGATTTCAACAACACTTTGGAAAGAAAGAATTTTATTCAAATACGCTATCGGGCAATTGATCCAATTACGAAAGATTAATTGTTGTGGTTGCCGACTCTCAACTTTAAAACTCCTTGGTGCACAAAAAACTCCAAGCTGTGTGAACTGATAAGACTGTTTTGGTATTCTATTTTGATTTATGTTTTTGTTGTTCTATGCTATTTCTTGCCGACTCAGTGGCGTGGTCGGTAGCGGCAGCTGCTGCCACACCGTGGGTTCCTGGTTCGAATCCGGGTACGGGCATGGATGGTGTGTTGTCCCTTTGAAGTGTAATACAATATATGTAATAGATATGTGTAATAAATATTGTTCTGTATTGTCTCTGTTTCTGTGTATAATGGATTAATCGAGGCGACAGCCATAGCAGCTATAGGCCTCAAAGTACTGTAAATTCAAATATGCTATTTCTTGATACGAGACGTACGGCTGTACGTATTTATGAATTGAGATGTTAAAAAAAAAGAATTCATGTAGTATTTATGTTTGTTTTTGTCCATTAAATGTTTTGTTTCTTATACATGGAAGTTTTTTGAAGAAAATACTTAGAATTAAGATGAGATACTCCAAATAAGGAACTCGCATCCGAAGTAAGAGGTTTAGAATAAATTGAGATACTAATATATTTTTACAAAACATTAATTAATAACAAGATCAGATTAACTATAAAATGCATCACTTTTGTGCTAAAGTAAAATTTGTAAACGACAGCACAGATTAAAAATTTCCCCTTTTTTTTACCCGGTATATATTAAAATTATTTTATATTTGCTCTTAGAAACTTTAATTCTGAATAGGAAGCAATAAAGTAAGAAGTATTGAAATTTTATAGATTCTTCTTAATTCAGTGTTTAAATACGTCGTTTTTAAGCATGCCTATTACCCTTATGTTTTGTTTCTTTATTTCTTTTGATGAAACGCCAATTTTGCTGTGAAATATTACATGACAAAAGATATTTTATCTTTTTAAGTGCTGACGGTTTAATCTTTGGGAAACTGGCTGTATACTAGTTTACGTATTCGCATTTTAATGAATGTGCTTCATACCAGTTGTGGCATGTACTTTTGTATAAAAGATTATAGCATCATTAATGTTTTAAGCAGTGTTGGGTATGAACGCGCTCACTGAACGAAAACTCACGAGTTTCGTTCACTATTTGTGAACTTTGAACTGAACTTAGCTCACTATTTTATAAACGAGTTAGAACTGAACGGAACATAAAAAAAATAGACGAGTTTGAACGAAATTTACGTTCAAATTTACGTTCAATTTTTTCATAATTTTTTTAAAAATTTTCCAGACCTTAGTACACTTTTTCCCTCTTTCAAATGCCATTTAGAGGCCTGCACGAGCCTCAGGACGGGTTAAGTCTGGATATCACTTCTCTGGGTAGTATCCTAGTCTTACTTCCTCTACAGACTCGGGTCGCGCCGAACCGGACCTGGGCTGTATACAATTTCGCCGAAAACAGATACGTACAGTAAACTCTCTGTACAAGGTGGACTGTAAGGCGGAAATATGTCTAAATCGGAAAGATTTTAAAAGAAAGCATAAACATCGCAGCCTACGGCACTTCTGCATAAATGGAGATTATAAACAGACTAAGGTAAGTTTTTTTGGCCAGAACTCTTCCGTGAGGGTAAATATCAATGTCCTGTAGAAATGTACTCGGGGTCGGGCCGGCTTCAGTGCGAAATTTCAACTTTTTCTTCCGGGACGGGCCAAGCTCGGGCCTTGTTTTTAGCTATTATATCGGGCCGGGTCGGGCCGCTAAATTTTCTCTACGAGCCGGGCTGGGCTCGGGCCGAAATTTTTATTTTAATATCGGGCCGGACTTTTTTTTCTATGGATCGGGCCTGGAAATTTCCGTTCGTGCATACCTCTATCTTACATATCGAATAATCAAATGATTAGTTCACAAAATTTTGTAAATTTGGACAATAATATCCAAACATACAAAAAAAGTGAACTTTATAGTGAACTTCGTCCACTTTTACAAATGAGTTTGATTTGAACGAGTTCGTTTGAAAATTTTTGAATTTGAACGTGAAGTTAAATCACTTTTCAGAAATTCAACGTGAGTTTGAGTTAGTTCGTTTATTTTGTGAACGTGCCCAACATTGGTTTTAAGTAAATATTTAATATGTGACTCTACAATAAAATATTAACTGCAATAATGCTTAAGGAAGTTTTTAAGATCTCTGTTCCCAATGCTGACTCTTTTTCTGACTTTTTAAACGTAAAAGGTTGATTACTGAAGCGATTTCGAATCGAAATGCCTTGTCCAATTTTTAATAATTTAATTACGATTTGAGTTATGAATAATTGCGTTCAAGTGACGGTCGTTTTTGTATAGCGGTGTTGCGCGTGCAAATTCAGTTCAAACCAACAAGTTTGAAAGTATTTTTTGAAAGATCTTATGCCTTACGAAAAAGTAATTGGCATATTTGTAATATTTTATAACTAGTTAACAATACTTTTTTTACTATGATAAAAAGGTTTTATCTACACAATACTTACCAAATCACCATTTTTTGCATACTGAGAAATTTTTAAAGATTATCAACTCAATCATAGGCTTTCTATCACTATTTCAATCTTTGTAGTTTCGAATAATCGTTTAATGTAAATCTTCTTTAGTCTTCTTCTTTACTACTACATTAATTCATTAAGAATTATTATTCTTCTGAAAAAAACCTGATAAACATTTTCTTGTAAAATATTAATAACTTATATATAAAAAAATACCCATATTCTTTTACAGTAAATAAAATGTTTTCCGACCGATATGAACAAATCTCTATTTTATGAAAATTCATGTCACATAATGTACTTGTTTTTTATCGTAATTTTTTACACTTATTCGTAAATGATGTCATTAAAAAGTTCTTAAGAGTGAAAACGGCCACAATCTACCTTTTTTTATGCTAGCAATATACAATTATTTTATGACTCTGAGAATTTATGAAATTCGTTTTTCTGGAATGTTTGCAACACGGTTTCTGGTTTCTACGGTAATCTTATGGCCATAAATACCGATGATAAAAAGAAGTAACTGTGATTTTTCTACGATAAAAAGTAATTTATTAATGTGTGTCATATAAAATAACTCGTAAAATCACTGTAGTGTTTTATAAAATGAATATGTAATTTATGTTAATATAGTTATTTGAATTTTATTTTTGTTGTTGTTAAGATTTTCGCTTACCTTTCAGTATTCTTAACATATTTTAAAAAGTAAAAAGATATTTATTTTGTAGATTTCTTTATCCTGTTCTTTGTTTTTAAGAAATGCATTTTAATTATCTTTTTTTTTTTTTTATCTAAAAAGTATTAAATAATTTTACACTTAACATAAAAAAATGCATAAAACTAGTGCAGGAAATTTATCAGTGAAAACGTAAGAAAGATAAGAAATAAAAATTATGCATAATGCATCGATTATGTTATACTTGCAACCATTATCAAAATAATGTAAATAAACTTCATTTGTATTCATATGATGAGAGATAGTATGTAAATAAAAAATTTAAGTTATATAACATGGTTGAAATTTTTTTCTTCAGCAGTTATCATTTATAAGTCAACTAAAACTAAAATTAATTATTCAAATTTCATTAATAAATTAATATTTGAAAAAAAACTGTATTAGCCTCAAGTGTTATCCACTCCAAGTTTAAAAAATGTATTTGAACTTGAGTGGATGAATAAAAAGTATTTTATTAACGATTGAAAATTTGAACAAGATATATAAATATATATAGAGAGAGTGAGAACTATTAGTAGGAATTGAAAAAAAAAAAAAAGCAAGTTGGAAATTGCACGTGAAACGTAGCAAATGAGGTGCGTTCGTACGATAATGAAGTTTTAAAAATATGACTCTCATATAGCAATCTCATAAAATTGTAAATAGTTAATTACAATTAAAATGCGCACCAAATAATGTTCTCCCTAAACCATTATGTAATGAATACTTTTGTGTGGTCTTGTAAATCAATAGCAAATGTTCTCTGCACCACAGAGTATACAAAAAGCATATGAGTATACTTACTTTATAGATGCATACCCATTTTATTATGTTCGAATGATTGTAGCACCGTTAAAATACATTTGAAACACGTTGAATACGTTTTAAATTTCAAACGATTAAAATGCATTTGAAACTTTTTTCCTCACTCACCGTAATGTAACGGAGTACTTTTGATTGTCCCTGTAATTGATTTATGCATCCGATTTTCATAAAATTTGAAATGACACGACAAAATTACGTAATAATTATACATTTTAAATTTCAAACGATTAAAATGCATTTGAAACTTTTTCCTCATAGACCGTAATGTAACGGAATCCTTTTGATTGTCCCTGTAATTGATCTATGCATCCGATTTTCATAATATTTGAAATGACTCGACAAAATTATTTAATAATTACATATTTTAAATTTCAAACGATTCGGTTGGGTAGCTTTTGCGCTGTTATATGCGGACAGACAGACTGGACTGACTTGGACTGAACGACAACTATAGGTGCTACGTATTTACATAATTACGAACGCACCTAAAAAAAGACTTGTATGTCCATAATGCTGACCAAATTTACAAATTTTTCTTGCTAGAGAAAATTTTAAATGTGCCAGTTCGGGCATACATGCCATAAGCTTTATGCCCGATGCTAGAAATCGATAAATTAAACCAGTGATATCACTGATTTAATCTATCGATTTCTAGTTTTGAATAATCGAATACATTATTCATCTTTTGTCTTTTTCTTCACTACTACTTTATTTGATTAAGAATTGCTATTATAAAAAAAATACTGGTAAACATTTTCCTGTTAAATAATAATAAGTTATATTTAAAAAAAAATATCCGATATTCATTTACAGTAAGTAAAATGTTTTTCGGTGGATATAACCAAATCTGTATTTTATGAAAATTCATGTCACACAATGTACTTGTTTTTTATGGTAATTTTTCACATTTATTCTTAAATGATGTCATTAAAAAGTTCTTAACAGTAAAAACGACCACAATCTACCCATTTTTATGCTAGTAATTTACAATTATTTTATGACTCTGAGAATTTATGAAATTCGTTTTTCTGGAATGTTTGCAACACGGTATCTGGCTTCTACGGTAATCTATCGGCCATAAACATGGATGATAAAAGAACTAACTGTGGTTTTTCTACGATAAAAAAATAATTTATTAATGTGTATTCATATAAATAACTCGTAAAATCACTGTTGTGTTGTATAAAAGGAATATGTATCTAATGTTAATATAGTTATTTAAATTTTATTTTTGTCGTTGTTAAGATTTTATCTAACCTTTAATTATTCTTAACATTAAAAAAAAAAAGTAAAACAATTTATTTTATATACTTTTTTATACTGTAATTTGTTTTTAAGAAATGCATTTTAAATATTTTTTATGTAAAAGTAATAATTAATTTTATATTTATGATAAAAAAATTGTGTGAAAATATTGCAGGAAATTTATCAAAGAAAACGTAAGACAGATAAGAAATAAAAAGTATGCATAGTGCATAGATTATCTAATAATTGCCATCATTATCAGAACATTGTAAAAAAGCATCGTTTGTTTTCATACGACGAGAGGTAGCATTTCAATAAAAAGCTTAAATAATATAACGTGGTTGGAAACCTTTTTAGGTGCGTTCGTAATTATATAAATACGTAGCACCTATAGTTGTCGTTAAGTCCGTCCGTCCGTCTGTCTGTCCGCATGTAACAACGCAAAAATTACCCAACTGAATCGTTTGAAATTTAAAATGTATAACTGTTACATAATTTTGTCGAGTCGTTTTGAATTTTTTGAAAATTGGATGCATAGATCATTACAGGGACAATCAAAAGTATTCCGTTACATTACGGTCAGTTGGAAAAAAAGTTCCAAATGTATTTTAATGGTGTTACACTCATTCGAACATAACAAAATTGACATCAACCTATGACGTATATATATATACTAAACTATATATTCTATACAATCTGTGATGCAAAGAATATTTATTATTCAATTGCAGGGCCACACAAAAGTATTCTACTACATAATGCTATACGGGGAAACATTGTTTGGGGCGTGTTTTAATTATATTAAACTATTTCAAACTTTATGAATATGATATTCGTTGCTGAGGTTTAATAAAAATTACTTCATGTATATTTACAGGAACACAAAGATTTCGACCATTATGTTGTATCCGAAGTACTGTCTACTACAGAGGCAAGATCTGAATATTCGTTATCATACGAACGCACCTCATTTGCTACGCTTCACGTGCAATTTCCAATTTGTTTCAATAGTTATCGCTTATAGACGATAACATATGCGAATTCTTTTGTTTTTTGCGTACACGATCTATGTGGCATTCTAAAATTTAGTTAAGTGTGAAAAATCGATCTATAGTGGAAAATATACATTTGTCAGAATCTTTACATAAATTTGAATGTAATACACTCATTCTACATGGTATATTATAATTGAGCTCATAAACGGTGAACACAGTTAAAAACTCATTTTCGAATTTCTATAGACAGAATGTCAGTAAGTGGTTTTTTGAGGGTTAATTGACAAGCGTATTTAGACTGTAGAATTTTTATAAACCATATAAAATAAACAATTTTAGTTGATTTTGAAGCATATTACAGATCTATAAACGCATTGCAATTATCTCTTATAGACGCGAATTTAACTCAAATCTTTTGTGCGGCCTGATATATATTGATAAATACTGAATGCTACATGTAATTTCTTTTTAAAGAGATGTTATATATTTCAAAGGATGGGCACATTTCAAGGATATTTAATAAATTTTATGAAGCGCAATTTTAATAATTGCTGCCCATTTCTTGATGCGTTGCTTCAAATCTACGATAAAATCAATGTGTACTATTTTCCATAGAAAACAACTTAGAGTACAAATCGATAATAAATATTAACTTCATGATGTCATTAAAATGAAATTAAAAAACCCATCCCTCATAGACTTTAATGTATGAAAAATTTGTTTGAGAATTTTTAGAAATGAAATATAAATTCTGCATACTTTATTTTCTATGGAAAATATTCTACATTAAATGTAATTATATGCAGTAAAACCTCAAGAGTGACATCTTAGAACCTCGAAATTTGTTCTCTGTTTCGAAGTGTTAGCTTTTCAGATGCATAATTATTTTAATACATAGGTTTTGAGGTTTGAAAAGGTGTTTACTAAATAAGAGTAGCGGCTGTTTGGTAGTGCTTTTTAGCCAGGCCATTCAGCGAGACTGAAAGACACTTTCAAATGACAGACAGACGACCACACGTGAGGTGAGGTCATAACTATTTTTGAGCTTTGTTGGAACGTTTTAAAATGAAGAAATACGAAAGGTAGTTATAAAATAAGTATCTCTATTTCGAGCTGTGTGTAGCGTGATTTAATAGTCCAAATGGAATTAAAATCGGCGCACTTGCTATTTAAAAGGATGGAAGAACAATGGGACACTTAAAAAATAGTAGCTATAACCATTAACAGATGGAGCTACTGGTCTTTTCGGGGCAGGGTTCATTCTTAGGTTTCAATATCAAGTTTTATTTAAGAAAACTATTGTACATAATTGGAAAAATGACCAGTTCTTAATTTTTCTGATGATTACAACGGCGTTCGCACTGAAACGACCCTTAGCGCCACATGTTGACGGTTATTTCCAAAATTTTTTATTGTTGCATTGTTTTTGTCCCTTCTTGAATAGTAAGTGCTCCAATTTTGGTTTCATTCAAATTAATCCTTAAAGCTACAGTCAGCTTCAAACAGAGATACTTATTTCATAACCACTCTGTATCTTCTTACAAACAAATGACATGTGAAATAATTTTTTAAGTCTTGCTAATACTAATACAATCAACGTTTCTTTTTTTAAAGACATAAAGTCATTTTTGATAATTTAAATTTGACTTGTAAAAGTAAATATTATACAAAATTGGAGTTTAAACTTAAAATATATTATTATGAATTTTAAAATATAGTAATGTCTATTACTACTGCACACTTCTGACAAATTTATTAATTATTTCATATTTTTGTTTTTTATGTATTTCAAAAATTAATGGAATGGCAACGGAATACTTTTGACTGTCCCTGTAATTGATCTATGCATCCGATTTTCATAAAATTTGAAATGACTCGACAAAATTATGTAATAATTATGTATTTTAAATTTCAAACGATTCGGTTGGGTAGTTTTTGTGTTGTTATATGCGGACAGACAGACGGACAGACGGACGGACTGAGCGACAACAATAGGTGCTACGTATTTACATAATTACGAACGCACCTAAAAAGGAATAATTTTTAAAACATGATTATGTGGAAAGGAACTTTTATTAACCGCAATATTTTTACCATTTCACAGATTTTCATTTATTTGAAAGATCGTGACAGATAACTAATGGTTGTTTTTAAAGTATTTTTCTGCTTATAAAAATCTTCTTTTCAAATTTGACGACTGTCGTATTTGTTATTTTTATTACGTTAATTAATTCTTACTCTTTAAATTAGCATTTTACCGAAACTTAGTATTATTAAATGCATTAGCATATTATTATATGCTCCTGCATATTTAAAAAAACGAATACTAAGTTCACGTAATTTTATATTTCAGAATGGAAATAGGTCAAAATGAGTCCAGTTTTAAGAGAAATCCTGCTGCATTCGATAGCACGGTGGAATAATGTGCCAAGAAAAATATTAAATACTAAATACTAATGTTTTTTTTTTTTTTACAAAACACACTATTAGAACCAGATATGTATCCCGAATAACTTGATATATCTATTTATTATTTTCTACTACAGAGTCTCATATGGTAGTTTAAAATTTTAGAAAAAAACAGAAAACGCGGAAACTAAAAATGCATACATTTAATTAAATGCAACAAAATTACAGTGGAATATCTTGTGTCACACGAAAAAACAAAATATTTTGAAAAATTCTATTATTTTAATGAAAAAAAAAAATTAAACATTTGTATTCAATAAGATACGTCGAGTTTCAGGAGGTTAAATGACCTTTTAACGTTTTGCAAAATTTGAATTTCAATTTCTTTTAAAATTTTAGTTAAGCTTACTTCAAATCCTAAGTAACTGAAAATATTGAAAACCTGATAAAATATTAATATTTTAAATGAAAATTAATTTAAACGCGATTCGCAAAATATGTGGTGTTTTATTATTAACATACTACAATTTTCGCATTTCGGGAATAAATCTATATAGGAGTGATTCTACGATAAGAGGTAATTTGTACGGCAATCCGTTTAAAACAGATTTTTTATTCTATATGTTGCTATTTTTTGCAATGAATCGAATCATCTTAATATACCTTATTAAATAACATCACGATTGAATGCCTAATTAATAAACATTTTTCTGAAATTTCTTACAAAGTCTAAAAAAGTCTCTCCCCTGGCATGTCTCCTTGCCGGTTTCAATTTAACTTTCAAACAATACATATATTTTTTCCATCAAATGCTTAACTAAAGTATGTTTGAATTTAAGTAATTATACTTACGTATTATAAAATAAAAAATAAAATAATTTTGTTAATTTCAAATAATTTTTAAAGTTAACTTTTGTCCCGCTTTTTTGTGTATCTACCCTGTCAAATTTCGTTCCGCTGAAACAAATATAAATTCAAGGATGGCTATATCGGAAGTAGCGCTTAAGGACATCTATCGGCTTAAAGTTAGCAATACTAAACGCGCAAGCAATTTAAGCGTCGCCAATTTTAGTTGTTGCGACGCGACTATGCGGTGTAGTGGTTTCGCATGGTGATCGTGTATCTCCCTAATAAGTCATAAAGCTTATAATATTCATTTAATTCAATTGCATTTACTGCCCTAATTAAACAATACGGTAATAATTAGAGTGAAATACACAATTAACCCCAAAACTAATTCAGTCAGTTAAAAAATTTGAATTTATCATGAAAATGTCTCTCCCCTGCCGTATTTCCCCTGGCAAGATAACTGCCAGTGGAGCGAGTCACTGATCAGAAAAAGTCATAAAATATGCCCTTATATGAAAAAGTAAATAAACGGGACAAAAATCATAATTTAAAGGTTTTTGATCAAACTCAAACTTTTCTTTTTGGCCGAATCCTCTATGTACTTGAAACCTCTTATCGTAGAATCACCTATAGACAGCTGTAATTTTAGCTTTCGAATATTTTTCCTTAAACGAAGCCGTATTAGTTATTAGCTTGTCACACTCAGCTATCGAAAACGAGTACATTTTGATAATTAAAAAATATATATATACTTCTGATACATTTTATCCTCAATTTTTATATCGGCATAAATAAATCCCAATCTTACGTTAAACGAACTCACAATAAAAGTTTTCTAGAATATACTTTTGAATCGGCATCAATTAAGTAATCTTTGAAAGAGTTTATGTAAACGCTTCTCTATGAGTTATTGTCTCTTATTAAAATTGCAACCCAGTTTTTACGTGTAATGAATGCACTTCAAAGAAGATCTCTTTATTCGAATATATTTCTGTTGAAAGACCCTAATAAAATGGGTTTTCAAAAATATTCATTTTTATAGCGACAGAACCAAATGAAGCTGTTCACATAATAGGGGTTTATTCTTGTGAAACTTGTGTTTTTTTATGCGAAACTTAATTTAAAAATTATTTGCAAAATATATGATGTTTTATTATTAATATGCTACAGTTTTCCTATTTCCGTTAGTAAGTCTACATTCTCAGCTCTAAATTTATCTTTTGAATATTTTTAATTAAAATGAGCTGCATTATCTATTAGCTTGTCGTACTCAGCTACATAAATCTCTATCCAAATTAGAATGCATTTGCAATAAAAAAAAAAAAAATAAATAAACATACATATTTGTGATACATTCTCTGCTGAATTTTTATCAGCTTCAATAAATCATCCCTACATTAAACAAACTTGCAATATTTTCTATGAAATACTCTTGAATCGGCATCAATTAAATAATATTCGAAAGAGTTTATGTAAACGCTTCTTTATGAGTTAGTGTCTCTTATTAAAATTGTAATGCAGTTCTTCTGTGTAACGAATGCACTTCAAAGAAGATCTCTTTGTTCGAATATATTTCTGTTGAAAGACCTAATAAAATAGGTTTTCAAAAATATTCATTTTTACAGAAACAGCACCAAATGAAACTGTTCACATAACAGGAGTTTAATCTTGTGAATTCAGATTCGTACGGAAAATAATGAATGAAACAGCTCGAGTAAACTTTAGCTTTATGAGTTAATTAAGAATATATTTTGTATGCAGACGAAAAGATAAAAAAAAAAATTAGGCGAAAACAAATTATACATATTATAAAAGTTAAAATAATAATCGTTTTTTGATTTGAGAATATTATGAAAATATATTTATTAATTATATGTAAGTGTTCTTTTTGAAATGTTTTTAATTGCACAATTCCCGTTTGATATATTACTTTAAAAACTTTACCTTTTTTACTATTTATTTTGTACAAATGAATTTAAAAATATATTCATTTACAGTATCTGTCTACTTCCTTTGCTTTACTGATTAAAAATTTAGAACTTTGAACAAACAAACATATTTTTAGTTCAGGTGTAACGAATGCTGAAAAAAAAATAAAATCCTACCAATATCTTTATAACATTTAAAGAAATGTTTTTGCCATTTTTTAAAGCAAAATTTCATATCTACGCCAAACATAGTCAAAGTGAGCTGGCAGCAAAAAACTTCCTAAGATATCAAGCACAAGAAAAAAAACCCTTTATTTTATGGAAGAATATAAATAGGGGTATCTAATGATCCATATCAGACGGAAGTGAAGTGGTGCATAAGCCAAAATTTAATACCTCTAATAGTTCATTCATAGGTTTATCATTGTGTTTAAAATATGAATTATACATATGATCATTGTGTATACATATATTTGTGTAATACATATATTTGTGTAATACATATGAATGTTTATTTGAGGTTTTTAATAACTTTTATAAATATTATGTATCTTCCCTAGTAGCAAACCAATATTGGTACAACGTTGCGCCAACATTTAATTTATTGGCAATATTGCAAATAAATCGTAAATATTGCCCCAATGTTATGATGTTTACATTTTGCCCTCATTTAGCTAATATTTGCAGCCAATATTATGCCAATATTGGGGTTTCATTGAAAATATTGCCAATAAAACGCCAATATTGTACAAATGTTGGCGTTACATCGGAAATATTTCCAATGAAATTCCAATATTTAACCAATATTGGCGTTTTATTGGCAATATTTCCATTGAAACCACAATATTTGCAATACATTGGCTAAATAAGGGCAAAATGTAAACACCCCAATATTGGAGAAATATTTCATGCCAATATTGAGCCAATGTGCCAATATTGCTCCAAGATTTAGCCAATGTTGACCCAATATTGTTTGGCTACTGGGTCTTATAAATTTTACACACTGTAATAAAAATCCGTTAAATTCACGGCGCAACAATATTGACAGCAGATTTTGCCGTAAAAATTGCAGTAAAATTAGATGTAAATTACTTTTATTACATCGATATTTACTGCCATTTTTAGGGTAAAAACTGTTGGCAACAATGATGCCAGCAGTTTTTGCCGAAAATTGAACGAAATTTTTTTATAGTGCATTAATTTGGTTAATATTATATTGCATTTATCTTTAATGTGTGCGCATATACTAAAGTTATCGGTCTAACTAATTTAGTAAAAAGAGACTTTAATTTAAAAATTTACCAATAATAACAAAGGCAATGAATAATATATATTAAAAAAAAATTTCAACATAATGTTTTAACGGGTTTTGTTTTTTGCAGAAGGGTAGAAAAAATTAAGTCAGACAAACATAATTATAGAAAGCCAGTAATTCCTTCTTCATTTTGTGGATTTTATATCGTAAATTATCTAAATTGTTTACATACTCTTCATAAAAAAACACACCGTAGATTTTCGGAAATAAATGCTAAAAACATCGGCTATAGAAAAAACTTCTGCATTGCATAATTTAATTTTGTTCTGTAAAAAAATTGAAACAGATTTAATTAAGTGAATACTAATGTTTCATTTAATTACTCTTAACTATATGTCAGATTTATTTGGATAGACTTTAAAAGTTGCAAACTTGTCCTATATTGTTAGTTGAAGATTACCACAAAAAAAGACAGTTTTTTAAAGAGAAGCTAGAACTGCATTCCTCATTAATTAAGGAATTTTTATATCACATATCTCTAGAAAAAGATACTTCGCTACAAACTGAATCCTAAAATTATTTTTACACTGCCTACTTCATTTAATTATGTTCATGAAAAGAAATTCCTCTAATATTTAGGCGAAAATATCAACAACTCATTTTCAAATTTTATTTATGGATTAAAACGAACATAAATAAAATTTAATAAAAATGAATGATAGAATAATATGCATTACCATAACTTCAATAATTTTTTTAATATGATACAATAATTTTCTCTCAAAGCCTTTCTCAAATGTTTAAATTTTTTCCCAATCAAAAACTGACACATTCACATAGCCACTTTTGCTAATAAATGCATGAAATTTTTAGACGGTACTATTCAAGTTTGTCACTATCGAAAAACGTCTTTTATATTTTCATAAAGAAAATAAATCTGGAATTTTAATTGATTGTTCTTTATGACAAGATTTAATAGCCTGTAGCTGCAAAAATAGGGCAATAATCGACTTTCAACTTTGATAAATCGACTTTCAATTTAGCTTTTTTTTTAAATATTAATTTCATATAAAATCGAAAAACACTCATAATTTTTATTTACAGATGTGTCTTAACCAAATAGGCAAAAATAGATAATTTAAAGCTGTAAAAACACAATTATTTTTTAATCTAAAAAAGAAAAAAGAAAAACTAAACCTGCTGCTTTACGATGCATCGAGGTCTACAGTGTCCAACACTGTTTACTAGACCCTTGGTCCCGAAGTCCTATTATGTAGCATGTAATTCGGTTGGTCTGCCAGACCCTCAGTGTTTTGCTCTCAAGCAAGGTTGGTACTCGTTATATTGACCCCGAAGAAATGAAGGGCTGAGTGTATTTTGCCCAAACGGGAATCGAACTCACGACCTGCAGTGGGGCAGACATGCATTCTGACCACCATGCCTACTGGCTCCGTTTTTTTTAATTTCAGAAAATATTCTATAACAATAAGCGAAAATATAAATAACCGTTGTTGAGTTACGGACAAGTTTGAAAAGCGTCTTTTTCTTTTGGAAAACAGATAAACAAAAATATTTTCGAGATTTAACCCTTTGAGTTAGGAGCTGTATATATACAAGATACCCCAAAATAAATATTACTTATGCAGTGCGATTTTATTACTTGCAGCTATCTCCCAACATGTTAGGTATTATAAACTGTTCGTAGAATTCTAGACATAGAATTCAGACAGTTAATACTGAGTTAATTTTTCTTTCCAAAATTTTATTTAACATTTTATAAACCTTGCATTGATGATTTTAAAAATAAACTTAGTAATAAAAAAACCCAAAAAACCTAGGCACGCCCGAAAATAAATTTTTTAGAAAGGTCAGTTCGTATATTTTACGATTCTGTATTAGAAATTTGACAATATTTATGAGAAGTATCCATTTTTTATTTACCGCAGAAAGGAGAAAAAAAGTACTGTTAGGTGAATTTTTTTATGTTAAAAGTTTTTGAATTACGTTTTAAATCGGCAGGTGCTGGTTTGAACCCAATCGCGGCCGGCGGCCTAATCGTTCGGAGTTTTCTGTGGTTTTTTTTTTCGAACCTTGGATTACCTTGCATAAAAACGAGTTAGTTTCCCTTAGAAAGACCCCCACGGAGGGCGCCCTACATACCAAGTGTGGATTAGCGGCCGTCATAAAATAAACAAAACCACAAATAGTGGCATACACGCATGGGACTTAAATGTAGTCAAGGAACTCACGCTTTTGCATCATTGATACGACCACAGCTGAAACGAGTTGTAAAATGGGACACATATTGTCGGTTACCTGTCATAAAGACATGTTGCCTACTTCGCTTTTTACAGTTTGTCTCAAAATTAACGGTCATATCAACGACTCCGCTGCTGTCACTTTTGATGGCGTTATTCGTTTGCGTCGTGCGTTAAGGCCCCGCAGTAGTCATTGAAAAAGACCCGGATGATAATGTAAAGCCTATGGGAGCGTTCTTTTCAAATATCTCGCTCAAATTTAAATACTTTTACTAGTTACTTTTTTTTTAATAGGATAGCTGAGGACAATCTACAACCTGGCTAGTTTTTACTTTTTCGATTTTGCTTATATATATATTTATATTATGATAGTTTCAATTTAAGAACTGGTTTTGAAAGTTAAAGTAATTCTTTTTTTTTTAAATATGAAACCAAAATTGAAAAAGTAAAACTGGCCCGGCTGTGGGTTGTCCTCAGCTATCCTATGCAAAACAAAATCATATAAAAATATTTAAATTTGAGTGAGATATTTAAAAAGAACGCCCTTATAGACTTAACATTATCATCCGGGTCTTTTCCTGTGACTAGTGTTGCGCCTTAATACCCCAAATTGGTCATCTTTGGTTCTGCGCATAACAATACTATAATATTACTGATGTACCACGTTTCTTAGGAACCTGGACAGATCTGCGCATGGGCGAAAAAGACTAAGTCCATGTCGAAAATGGGGAAGTCAGTAGCATCCTGAGATGAGTGAGATGAGTTTGTTTATTAAACATCTTAGATATGTCGAATATTTTTGGTGAATACCTTTTTGCTTTGGTCATTCAATAATATATTTTTTAATATTATTTTGTAGTTCTGTTATATCAAAATAGAGTTATAAAAAGTCAAATATGAAAGGAAAAAGATGATTTAAATTTATGATTATTAAACTTAGCGTAGTAACTTTTCCTCTCGCAATATAGCGTATGTAATCTTTTTAGAATTAACGATTGCGTGGCGTAATTTTAAAAATTGCTAAAGTGGCGATTTTTAAAAATTATTTCTTTACATTATTGTTTACTTCATCTATTTAAATTATTTGCATGCATTGGGTATGAATATGGCACAGGTATACACGCAAATGGATAGAATGAATTTTTCCAACGCCATCTTGGCGAAATCCTTGTTTTCGAATACCAGTTGCACATACATTTTTCAATTATTTTCTATTATTTTAAAAAGCAAATAACAATAAATAAAAAAATGTTAAAATATCTTAAATATTAAAAACCAATAATTGAACAAAAAATATTTTACATTATTTAAAAAAAGAAAATTAAAGCAAATAAACTATTTACGAATAAATAAACAAAAGTAGCAGGGTTACCATATCAGGCCAAATAGCACCATTTTGGTGCAAGTAATTGCATGTACCCTGAATATTTAGGTTGTTAAAATTGGTGAATTCATCGCATAGCCGTCAAGATAGAAGCCAAGCAGTCGTTAAATCTGCGGGTTTGACATAAATATAATTGTAAAAAATAAAATAAAACAAATATGGTTTTATTGAAATTCACAAAAATATAGCAAATATGTGTATATATATTTCGGAAAAACAAAATCCGTGAACTAATGAAAGATTCACGACCATTTAATTTAAAATAAAATTTCACAGAACAGAAAAAGAAAAAAAAATGTTGAACACGATCCCTTCTGCCTAAGAAGCTGTCCTCCCTACAAGCTGTATAGAATCGGCCTGGCATTCTGCCAAGCACGGCCACAGCAACTGTGGTCTGACAGTACTGTTGTTATGCACAGAACACCTTTATCAGGAGTTCTACTAGCATTTTCCAAAGAAATGTAACGTTGTCATAGTTTTGTGAGAAACCGTCGAATGGTCGATATCAATCAGCTACGTCAGCATCGGCCTGGCACCCACGAGATTCCATAGACTGATAAGATAATTTGAAACTGATAACATGACCAAGTTCAAATTTATCCATTTGGTAGGTAATCAGTTTTTCATAACAAAAGTTATTGAAATTATCACTAGAAACAAAAATAAATTAAACATGCTATCCATTTTCACAATCCAATTACTTTAAATATCATATTTATTTTAAAAGATTGAATAATAGAAACTAAAAGTGCTATTACACGTAAAAATTGCAAGCGACAAAAATCGCCTGCGTTTTCTCGTTTTCTTAGCATTTCATTGGCTGTTCGAGAAGAGTCTTTACCATCATTTGGATTTCCAAGCATTTCATTGGCTCTTACCGGCGACTCGCCTCGTTCCAGGCGTCAAAGACGCTTCCACACAAGAGAATCGCGCGCTAACCAAGCGACTCGCCTGGTCCCATAGGATAACATGGAGACGCATGCAATTTGATGCCTGCAGCACGACATGTGTAATAGCACTTTAAGACAGACTTGAATACATATTTTTTTTAAAAATAAAATTTATATACAAAAAATAAAACACTAAAAATCATTTAAAAATACAACAGTAAACGTTTCGTCAAGCTACACGCAAGGCCTCATCAGTTCAACGAATAATTCAGCCAACTCTGAATGAGGCTCGTGCTGTCCCGAATGAATATAATCTTTTTCTAAAAAAATAATAACTAACTGTAACTGTCTTGATTTGTTCCAATGTTTGTTATGCAATGAATAATTATTTGTACTGATTAGGCCTTGCATGTAGCTTGGCGAAACGTTTACTCTTGTATTTTTAAATTTTTTTAGTGTTTTATTTTTTGTATATAAATTTTATTTTTAAAAAATCTGTATTCAAGTCTTTCTTAGGTTATATTATTCAATCTTTAAATAGATTTTTAAATACAGACGTTAAATGCATGTGTATTGGAAATAACATGTTTCTGTCGTTCTCAAAACTCTAAAAAAACTGACTTGATCGTAAAAATATCATAATTACATACATTTTGTATACCGTTTTCCATTTTCTTATTATGCGCATGAATTTCCAGCATTTTCCAATGGATTTTTTATTTTTAAATCAATGATTCGTTCATATATGTGGTACTTATGATCATCAGTGTCTACCTACGTTAAGCCTACGTTTTAATTTATAACATGTCCATTAGATAATGGACATGTCCATTAGAGACATGTCCAAGCAGAAGTTTGTGTCAAAAGTTTATCTTTCTATCTTAAAAATCTTTTAATAAATGAGGTATTTGTAATTTTTTTAGGCACTTCTAGTTTTAGAAAATTCAGTTTCCGATATAATTCGGGCTGCACCTTTACTTCGAATTATCACTGAATCAGAATTAAAGCATTTTTGAAATCAGAATTAAAGCATTTTTGAAATCACAAATATTTGAAATTTAATAAGAAACGTTTCAAAAGTTTTCTCAAAAAGGAATAGGCACATAGAAATTATATTTGTTTCTGACGTTTCTACACTGTAAAAAATATCAGATGTTTCTAAATATAAAAATGTACTGTAATCAAAAACGAAAATATACAGTAACCTCTTCTAACTCACCTAATGTTTCGAAAACCGTTCCTTTACCTTTATAAATTCCAAAAACTGTTTGTTTTCAAAATTTAAAGAATAATTTATAAAAACTATTTTTTATTAGCTGCCCGTCCTTTTCGGAAATGTTTCTAAGTAGCTTTTACAGTACAATAATCACTTTTCTCAAATCAAAATATTACTTTTTCGGATGCTACCATATCATACGAAAATATTTTGATATTCAGAGAACATGTTTAATAGACAAACGTACAATATTAACAGTATTAACATTAATATGAAAATTAACATTATTCTGCTAAAATTGCATGCACAAAATCAATTATGCAGCTGAAAATGTTTACTTGAGAATCAATAGAATCCGAAAAAGTGATATTTTGATTTAAAAAAAGTGATTATTGTACTGTAAAAGCTACTTAGAAACGTTTCCGAAAAGGACGGGCAGCTAATAAAAATTAACTTTTATAATTTTTTCTTTAAATTTAAAAAACAAATAGTTTTATGGGATTTTTAATGGTAAAGGAACGGTTTTTGAAACCTTAGATGAGTTAGAAGAGGTTACTGTATATTTTTGTTTTTGATTACAGTACATTTTTATGTATTCAGAAACATCTAACATTTTTTACAGTGTAACAATAAAGAAAGCTTTTTCAAATGATGGAAATCAGAAGAGGTTATTCAATATGTACATTCTTTCTATCATATTTTCGTAGATTTTAAGAAAAGAAATATCTTTTTTTTTTTTTTTTTTTTTTTTTTTTTTTTTTTTTTTTTTTAACAGCACAACCATTTATAACAAATTTTTCGAACCTACCATCAATAAATGTTATAATAAACGTTTTAGACATACCTCATTTTAAATTTCGTAAAATGGATTCAAACCCGTTTAATTTGAACAACTCGTAACTATTGCTTCAATATTTTTTAAAAACATTTGTCAAAAAGAAAATTTAATAGCAATAAAAAATTTTCTGTTACCTTTAATTGACATAATCATTTTAAAGTGTAAACATTAACTTGAAATTGGTCAAAATATCCATTTTCTGTTTTTAATATTAACTGAAAGCTTCTTTAATTGTGAATATTTTAACACCTCATTTTTACCTATACGACGATTATATCGTGATACATTGTAAATTTTGTTAATAGATCCAGCGCAATGATCTATATAAAGGACAACTTTAAACTGATTTTCCGTTCCCTATGGATTTGTTGTCATAAATTGAGAAACGTTTTCAGTTGATATTGCCATTTTAGTATACACTGTAAAAAAAAAAAAAAAAAAAAAAAAAAAAAAAAAAAAAAACTAAATATTTTCTAGGAAACTGGTATTCCAAGAACTTTTCCTGTAACGGTA
The DNA here is from genome assembly GCA_964019185.1 of Maratus speculifer. NCBI lineage: Eukaryota > Metazoa > Arthropoda > Arachnida > Araneae > Salticidae > Maratus > Maratus speculifer. The sequence continues at coordinate 412,607,469 of OZ025291.1, read as the reverse complement.
ACAGCAGAAATTCAAATTTCAGAATCGGTTACATGAATTTTTCCTGTTACCCCACTAAAAAAAAATTCTGAAGAAAATCTATAGCTTTTTGGCCCAAAGTCTATGGGAAATCCGAAGGTTTTTGGCCCATTATGCAGATATATTTAAGAATATCTTAAAAAATTCTGCAGATATTTTAAAGGTAAAGCTAAATCTGCAAATTTTCTTCAAATTTCTGTAGATTTACTGTAGAAAGTGGCGATTTCTTCAGATAATCTTAAGATTATTTTTAATGGGGTATCGTTACATGAAAAGTTCTTGGAATCCCAGTTTCCTAGAAAATATTTAGTACCTTAACAGATTTTTTTTTTTTTTTTTTTTTTGCAGTGTACTTCATGAAGGTACATTTAAAATGTTTATTGAACGCTGTAAAAAAGAATGATTACAGAAGAGAAAATATAATATTAAATATTTCATTTCAATCGCTTAAAATATATCAACTGAAATATTAAACATATAAATAAGAAACTTTACTTGACACTGAAAAAATATTCAATGTAACATCATAGTTAATGCTTTTTCTTGATAATCTTTTCTATCTTTACAAAAAACTCAGAAATAATTAACCAGAAATCTCGAAATCCGAAAGATTGAGAAAAAACATAAATATTTTTTTCTAATTTTAGTGTGGAAAAAAGGCTTTTAAATTTCATAATTGTTTCTGAAAATTTCAAGTATCATATAATTATGGATATCTTTATTTTAACTTTCAGAAATCTTTAGAAAAAAAAAAACCAATCAGAAACCTTAGAATCCAACATCAGATATTCACATAAATTTTTTCTGAAGTTTATGGGCAGCAGAAGAAGTCATTTGGTTTTAGATTTTTTTTTTTTTTTTTGTAGGTGATTTGTTGAGTAGCCCGTGATTTTAAAAACTTTTTCTTTTATTTTCAGAAACTTTTAGAACAAGAATAAAAAAAAAAATTCAAAATACAGATAATTCCAGAAATTAAACGAAATGTCTGTTCAGAAATATAAAGACCAATAACGGATTTTTTTGTTTTTGTTTTGAAGAATGTTTGGAAATATAGGTAAAATATCTATGTGATGTTTGTATAGCTTTTTCATTTGTTCATGACTCTGAAAATAAACGTCAACTATCATTATTTCACTATTAATTATGCGTATTACACTGAAAACGTAACAATATACTTTTATCTAACTAAAGAGACCAAAATAGGAAAAAGAATTTTGTGGTCCAGTTAAAAATATTGAATAATCTAAGAAGCATTAGTTAATGCGCTTTATTTTTGATCTAAAACAATAACCAATTATAAATAAATAGAGATAAAATAGTAATTAAAATAAAAATCGATGTATTAATAACCATTATCTTGCCGCTTGTTTTAAAAATGCATTATTCTTGAACAGATATAAATTAAAAGAGGATATTTTAAATAAATGCTGCAAAAAGTTATGTAATAATGCAAAAAATAATGCAAAATATTATGATTTTTTATAGATATTTTAGAAAAGTTAAGGCTTTTATTTATACTTAAAAATGCATTATAAAAGAATAAAAATTTAAATATACTTCTAAAATGTTAATCCCTAACCATTATGAAATCACTAAGAACATTTGTCAAATATTTTTTTCGTAAAGCAAAGTCATTTTTTTAAATCTTAATGAAATGCGGCTCTTACTAAAAAAATATAATTATTAAGTTCAAATTTTAACTAATCAGAAGTAATCATAATCAAATGCTTTTATTATGTTTTAGACAAAATTTTTTGCGTAAGTAGCTCTTTGTTTAAAATGTAACTAATTTTATTCATGGCTGCATGTTTTTTTACTTTATATTCTGAAGTTATTATGAAAGGAACCACGACTGTTAAGACAATTTTATTACCAATTTATTATTTTTTTATTATATAATATTCTCTTCGGCGTTTGCATTATAGAGTAACATGTGTTTGCCCAGATGTGTTCTAATAGCCTGTATGTATGTTCCTACATTTATGTGTGACATATACACATCTCCGCACGCACGCCCGCACTCATATACATTTTTTCATACTCATATACGTACACATATATGAATGTTTTTGCATACAGAGCGCATTAAAAATCATGGTTCAAACGTTGTAATACAAATAATTTAGACAAGCAGAAACTCTTCTACACTGTAATATATATATATATATATATATATATATATATATATATATATATATATATATATATATATATATATATATATATATATATATATATATATATATATATATATATATATATATATATATATATATACCGGGTGTCCCAAAAATGACTGATGGAATTTAAAATTCAATAACTTGTAAACGGTGATAGCTATTTAAAAAATTTTTTCAGGAGGGTTATGTATAATGTCAGGAGTTTTTTTTACCGTAATTTTTTATTTTAGTTCGAATTTCAAACAATAGGTGCCGCTAACGGCGATTGAAGGCCAGGTGATCAGTGCTGAGTGAAGCGTCGACCTGGCCTTCAATCGCCGTCAGCGCCACCTATCGTTTGAAATTCGAACTCAAATAAAAAATTACGGTAAAAAAATTCCTGACATTATACATACCCTCCTGCAAAAAATTTTTTAAATAGTTGTCACCGTTTGCAAGTTATTGAATTTTAAAATCCATTAGTCATTTTTGGGACACCCGGTATATATAATAATAATAATAATAATAATAATAAATAAAAAAATCTGTAATCCTACAGTTATAAAATTGCCAAAATGTGCAAGGTTACTAACATATTATCTGTAAACTGTAGAAGAGAAAATGTAAATCTACAAAACTAATTTTTGTAAAGTTGCAGAAATCTGTAACTTTACAAACGAGTCATTTAAAATTACTGTTATCTTACTAAAATTTTATCTGTAATCTGGATTGCAGTTACATGAAAAATTCTTGGAATCCCAGTTTCCTAAAAAACTTTTAGTAACCTTACATATATATATATATATATATATATATATATATATATATATATATTCAGTGCAAATCTGTATCTGTTACATGGATTTTTGCTGTTGCCGTTGCATAAAAAGTTTCAGGAATCCCAGTTTCCTAGAAAACTTTTAGTAACTTTACACATTTTTTTTACAGTGTACGATAACACTGAAAAACTAGAAGGCGTTTCCTGGCAGATAATATAGAGAAAAGTATCTTGAAATAAAATGTAAATGTATTTATTTTTTATTTAATGAAAGTTAGTGTAATTTAATTTGATGAATTTATTAATTTTAAATATTTTGTAAGTATATTTATTTTTTATTGATTAAAAGTTACACTATAAAAAAAATCTGTAAAATTATTAAACTTTTTCTGGGAAACTGGGATTTCTAGAAATTTTCATGGTAATAACAAAAATCCATGTAACCGATTCTGTTACATGAATTTTTGCTGCTACCGTTGCATAGAAATTTCTAAAAATCCCAGTTTCCCAGAAAAAAATTAATAATTTTACAGATTTTTTTTTCACTGTGTAGTGGAAAATATAATGAAACAGCTCTACAGGTTTCAAGATTTAAAATAATGTAAAAAAAAGAAAAAAGATAATAAAATAAATAAAATGATTTTTTTTACTTTAATTAGTAAATACTTAAAAAAATATGACTTATATAAAGAAGGGCATTGGCGGCTTCAGCCAATACATCTCTGGTTCGAATCCTTGCCCGGACTTTTTTCACCCCTTGGAAAATTTACATCTATTGTAATTAATTTACCGATTGAATAATCGTGTTTAAAATTAACCTAATATAGTTACGTATGCAGCGATTTCGACAGTTCCAAATATTGACCTTCGATTTATTCTGTTGAGCTGATTCATAGTATCAGACCAGATTCTGTGATCGTTGAGGTCTTTTGAGTGAAAAAGGTTTCCAGAATTCGTCCGGGATGCTCAGTTGGAAAAGCATTGGCAGCTTCAGCCAATAGATCCCTGGTTCGAATCCTGGCCCGGACTTTTTTCACTCCTTGGAAAATTTACATCTATCATATAAAGATAAATTAAATTTCAATCGTAAATTATCGCTTTGACATTGAAAAGGCCATAATTTGATTCAATGAGTCATTTTAGCAATTTTTTAAGCAGTTACAAACATTCAATGTCAATTTGTAGTTTTGTCTAATAATGTTTAAAATTTGTAGTACACTGTAAAATCTGAGTTGCTAACTGTCTCGTCATTTGACCGTTTGTAATAATAATGGTTACTGGACCATATTTTGAAGCGTATATTGCCATATTTTTGACCATATTATGGTCAGAATAGAGATAAATTACGGTTATATAAACTATTTTTTTCGAAAACGGTTTGCATATAATATATTCTTATCATAGTATGGACAAATATTCGTAATAATATGAACAGGCAACTGTTAACTTTAAAGAGTGTATTGTTCGTAAATCGTGCATTGTAGCTATGTATTAGAAAACAGTGTGTTGTAGTTAATTATAAATGTAATTTTTCACATCATAAATAAGTGTTTTTCACCGAATAAAGTAATTAAAATATTATAGAACAAAAATCAATTTAAAAATATTAACACCAACAAATAAGTATGACTTTATGATACATTAAAAAAAAAAAGTCTTTGAGAAAATAATTCTTCACTTCATTTAAGTTTTTCAAAGTACAAGAAAAATAATTATATTAACGATATTAACCGAGTTCCTTTATCTCTTTTTATAATTATTTAAATAAAAAATACATTTAGATAGTTTTTAAAAAAGTTTAAAAGAACTGTTTATTTCGTAATCTCATTTTAATATGCATGTTTTTCTGGTCTTAGTAAAAAAATAAATACTCTTAAATATATTACCAAATAAATTTTTTTTCGAAAGTTCAAAGTTTTTTTAAGTAATAGAAAAGTATCGTATACAACAAGCAATGAATATATGCAAAAAGTAAATTTTCGAACGCCCCATAAAAAGATTTAATTATAATAAATTGAAACCGAAAGTTAATGCAAGCGGTATTTGAACTAAATTAATTAAGAAAACTTAAAAAAAAATCATAGGAAATGCCATTCAAATATTAAACTTTTAAATTTTTACATAATTTGACAATTTTTAGATAGTTTGCTATATAGCTTCTCATGATTAAATGTAATTTGTTTTCACAAAAAAAAAAAAAAAAAAAAAAAAAAAAAAAAGTTGCTACCTTGTCAGAATTTGGAAAAATAAAATAAAATTTTTTAAGGGTTTTTAAGGGCACCAGTGTTCTCGCTGACATTTGACCAACGTTAGTAATTTGGCTAATTAAAAATTAAAAACGTTTGCCAAATGAAAAAAAAAAGTATTAGCAAAATAGATTTGCCGTGTAGCATAATAAATAAATAAATATATATATATGTAATAAAGTAAAAAAAATTTGCGCCATTTCGTTCTCTCTGAGCTTTTAATTCTAAAATTGTGGATCATATTTTAATCTTAGTTTCGTAATATTTTAATCTTTTAACAGCTAAAGTCCTTTTTCTTTTTTTATTTAACTTATTAATAATCTATTGCTTCTTTCTCAAAAAGGCGGGAAGTTATTTCGTAACCTTTTTACTTTTTGGAATGTTCTCGGGATTTTAATTTTATTTTTTATTTAACATCACGTGATCTGTGTTAATGCGCGGATGTTAAAAGGCTTGTCTATTTGCGAGACAATATCTAGCTCCCACCATAACGCCACGCCTCGTAGACCAATCAGAGGTGAGAATTTTTTACACGTAGCCTCGAAGTTAATCCTAATTGGATATTTAAAATGACTGACGCTGAGAGAGGAGGGGCTAGTTTTTCGGTGTGAGTGTGAATTCTCATTTTGGGTTTTTAGGAGCACAGAATGCATCCTTCCTTTAAACTGCTTGGACGCCCGATAATTTTTTCCCGATAAATTGTAAGATGGAATGAGGTAGCTTTAAGGTCCACGCACATAGCACTAACTTCTTGCGCTATCTTTGATCTTTCGTGTCGGCACTTTGATGTATAAAGTGCTTTTTCAGTGAACTTTTTTGAACCTCAAAGAAGAAATCCAACTCGGAATCAGTTGACAGCTTTTCGACTGAAGATGGGGTCGAGATAAACTTTCCCTTCCTTTGTCAATTCGGTAGGGTCAGTCCCTCAAAAATCATTTAAAAAGATTTTACCCTTGTTTCGTTCGGAAACAAAGATTGATTGATTGCTCTTTTAATGTAATAAAAACTAGTGCTGTTCGCTCTCAGCCTAGTCACGAAGTTTAGAGTATTCGATGACAGTGCCAAGGTGACTGCGGGGAAGAACTTACTTATTTTATGAGTTCTAAAATAAGTGACTTTAAAGACTGAGGATTTATTTTCTTATGGGAAAAATCCCAATACAACTCATCCACTGCTAGTCAAACTGCTGGAGCGATTGCTCAGCTTATTCCACTGCTGACTTTTAGTGAGTAGAAGAATGTTCTGCACCAAACATGGTGTTGCACTGGAGCTTGTACTTTGTTCGCCATCATCGTACCAAGACATATATATCTTTAATCCTTTATTGTACCTCCCTTTTTTCAATATGTTCTAAAATAATTTAAGTTTTTATAACTGCGACAACGACTGTTATTAACCTAATTTCAACTATCCGCTACAAATATATTAATATATATATATATTAAAAATATCCATACATGCATATGTATGAAAAATGAAAAAAAAAAAAGAAAAAAAAGTAAAAATTGAGCACTAGCAATTTGGCGAATCTAATCGCTTGTTTACTCGCCAAATGAAGAATTTAATTGCAATTTGGCGCAACGGCGAGCGACAACGAGAACCCTAGGTCCCGGGAGCCTTTTTTTTTCTGCACTATAAAAAAAAATCTGTAAAGGTACTACACTTTATCTAGGAAACTGGGATTCCAAAAACTTTTCCTGTAACGCTAACATCAAAAACTCAAGTTTTAGAATCGGTTACATGGATTTTTCCTGTTATCGTTACATGAAAAGTTCTTGGAATCCCAGTTTCCTAGAAAATGTTTAGTACCTTTACAGATTTTTTTTTTTTTTACAGTGTGGTGGTGCAATATAGCAACCTGCCACATTTGGGGGTTTTTTTCTCAGTCCCTATGAAATATAAATTCAAAAATTTTTAATATTGGCAAATTAATGTTTCTTCTATTTAAAATATCTTTTAAATAATCTATATTCATTTTTTATATTTAATTTTGCTGAAAAATTTAAAATTATTTTTTGACTTGCGTCCACCGCTCGCAAGATTGTAGCAAAATGTTTGAAGAGTCCCCCAAAATATTCATAATAATGTAAAATTAATGTACCTTGAACGTATGCTTCACTTTTAAGCAATTCATTTATTTATTTATTTGAAGTTCGCAATTTTTCAACAAAAATGATCAGTTTTTTAAATTTTGTAATTTAAACTTGAATTCAAAAATAAACAAATAAATAAATTAAAAATGAAGTATACATTCAAGATACATTAATCTTCTATCTTTGTCAATACTTTTGGATTCTCTTAAGAGCCCATACTACTGTCTGAAAAAGACCCGGATGCATTTTCAGAAAGAATCACGTTTTGAGCACCAGCTTTGACGAGTTGGCGAAAGCGAGAACGTTCAGCTAGCTGCATTGCCAAACACAAAATAAACTAAGTTTAAATGTGTCATAAAACATATGATTAATAGAATTATATTTATTACAAGAGAATCTTTAGTACTGTTTTTAATTAACTTCTCAATTTCTTCGAACATAGCGAGTTAAGGAAATAATATTTTTGAATTGAGGAAAAAAAAAGAAAAAAAAACTATATTTTGATGTTTTGTGAAATTTAAAGCATTTTAATCTGAAAAAGCTCTTTGTTTTAAACTATGTTTTAATCGTAAACAATGGTGAATAACATTTCCTCTCATTATAGTCTTTGCTTGATAACATTTACGGAAAAACAAATGAACAATAAGCGCGATCTCTTTGCAGAAGGAAGGGTTGCTATTCGCTAGGCGTTTGACGTCACAAACAAGAAAGGGTGCGTAGCATTGACTTCATCTCAGCGCCAATCGTTGTTCTCGCGATAAGGTGCTCAAAACGTGATTCTTTCTGAAAATGCGACCCGGATGATAATGTTTAGTCTATGGGCGCGTTCTTTTGAAATATCTTGCTCAAATTTTAAATTTTTTTTTGCATAGGATAGTTGAGCACAATCTACAACCGGGATAGTTTTTACTTATAGTCCTATAGTAGTCCTAAAAAGATTCCTTTAAGGTGAAAACGTAAAATTTCTTCTAAAAATTGTGAAATATTGCTCAATATTAAAAAAAAAAATATTACGCAAGAAATACATCGTCAGAATCAAGTCAGTATACTATCCCAGATTTTGCTTTCACAGCTTGAACATAAATTAATATTTCTTATCATCCAAATAAAAAGTTTGGAAATCTTTTATTATGCTTTTTTTTACCTTATAAATTTTATATTTTATAAAAATTTTATATTTTTATTATATTACCTTTTAAATACACCTTTTCAGCCTTTTTTGATGATTTTTCATCTTTTTTTTTATTATTTTATATGAAAGAGCATTTTAGTTCCTTTTGAACACACAAAATCATGAAAAATGTTATAAACGTTTTTATCAAGATAAGCAGTCAGCATCCTTTGGAAATAGTTTTTTTACTTTGAAGATTTGTTTCAAAATATTTGTGACAGATATTTTTTAGAATGGCAGATATTCTAGCAAAGTTCCACATGAACAATCGAATGTATGTACCTCAATTCTACCATGATTCACAAGTGACGGAAACATATGTCCAATAAAACTTCAACACAATTCAGATATCTTGTATTTGGGCCTATACCTCTCTAAAATGTGTTTTTTATTTATTTTTATATGTTGAAATATAATGCTGCAAAAAAGTAATTTCGAAATGTTTCCAATAATTCGGGGAAAGAATTTGACATCATAAAGAAAAATCATGTGGAAAGCTGCATTTATTTTTATACATTTTTATAGGTATGTGTGCGCATGAATGAACTGTTATAATATATAGATAATATTAAATTAATGTTCACACAATATGAACTCCGATAACAGGAAACTGTTAAAAGTGTAAGTACTATTATAACAATTAAAATAACGTTAACATTGCAGTTCAATAGCCTGGTAATTCAATGCATGAGACAATTATTTTCTATTATGTCATCAAGAATGGAATTTGTTATTAATAATATTGCCAACATTAAATACTTATTACCTGATATTGGCTTAATATTTTGCCGCATTGTTTTACATGTTGGAAATTTATACATCTTGTTTTTTATATGAAATCATTGTAAGCTCTAAAAAATGTTATTAAACTCTCAGGTACGAGTAACACTCACGCTCAGAGGATTATGTACAATTAATATGTGAATTATTAACTGTATTATTAAAACAATCGTTTCTAACAGAATAATAAGACTTTATGAAAAACTATACCATAGTATGGAGAAGGTTTTTTTTTATTTGTATATACATGAAAAGTATCAATGGGTATACCAAAAAAATTAAAAGAGATATGAAGCCTAAATAATTTCAAATATGATTATTGACATAATGTCAGAAACATGCAGACAGATTCATGTGAGTATACTTCTCCACATTTTGTTTTCATAGAAAGTTAAATACAAAGTTATCTTTTAATTTTCAAATAAAAAAATTTCGGAACTTTTCTGTTGATAATACATGTAATATGCATTTATTTTGCCACCATGACTAATTCCAATTACTTTTTATATAAACGTATTAAAGCTTCTTTAGAACAAATAGTTACATAATAAATATGATAAGTATATCCTTATGAAAAAGGTTTTTACTTTAAAGATTTTTTTCAATATATTTGTGACAGATATTTCTTGGAATGGCAGATATTCTTAGCAAAGTTCCATATAAAGAATTGAATGAATGTACTTCAATTCAACCATGATTCACAAGTGACGGAAATGTATGTCCAATAAAACCTCAACACAATTCAGATAGCTTGTATATGTGCTTATACCTTTCTAAAATTTGTTATTTATTTATTTTTATATGTGGAAATATAATGCTACAAGAAAATCATTTCGAAATGTTTCCAATAATTTGGAGAAAGAATTCGAGATCATAGAGAAAAATCATGTGGAAAGCTACATTTATTTTTATAAATTTTTTATAGGTATGTGTGCGCATGAATGAACGGATATACTTATCTGGATAATATTAAATTAATGTTGACACATTATGAACGCCAATAACAGAAAACTGTTAAAAGTGTAAGTACTGAAATAACAGTCAAAATAATGCTAGCATTGCTCTAATGTTAATTTTGTTCATAAAAATGTTAATAAACTGTCAAGTACATGTAATACTTGTATTCAGAACATTCTGTACAGTAAATATGTGAATTATTAGCTGTATTATTAAAACGATCGTTGCTCAAGAATAATAAGACTTTATGTAAAACTATACAGCGTCCCTAGTAGCAAACGAATATTGGTCCAACGTTGCGGCAATATTTCATTTATTGGAAATATTGCTAATAAAACGCCAATAATGGTTAAGTATTGGCATTTCATTGGAAATATTGCCAATGAATTTCCAATATTGTACAAATGTTGGCGTTACATAGGAAATATTTAAAATGAATTCCCAATATTGTACAAATGTTGGCGTTACATAGGAAATATTTCAAATGAATTCCCAATATTGTACAAATGTTCGCGTTACATTAGAAATATTTCCAATGAAACCCCAATATTTAACAAATATTGGCGTTTTATTGGCAATATTTCCAATGAAAGCCCAGTATTGGCATAATATTGGCTGCAAATTTTGGCTAAATAAGGGTAAAATGTAAACATCCATTATTGGAGCAATATTTAGAGTCAGTATTACGCCAATGTGCCATTATTGCTCCGAGATGTAGCCAATATTGTCCCAATATTGTTTGGCTACTGGGGGTAGTATGTAATAGGCTTTTTTTTGTATGTATGTTTACAAAAGCAGGGATGTAGTGGAGGATATACTAGGATATACGCCGTATACCTTCTGAATTTTTAAAAGGAGCACCGCATACCCTCTGTTTCTCAAGAAAGCTTATAGTATACACACTCTAGGATATACTCCCTGCCTTGAGCGTATACCTTCTGCTTAGAGTTTATATACTCTGTTATTTTTTCGGCTACACCCCTCATCAAAAGTATCAATGGGTATACCAAAAAAATTAAAAGAGATATGAAGCCTAAATAATATCAAATATGATTATTGGCATAATGTCAGAAACATGCAGACAGATTCATGTGAGTATAGTTCTCCACATTTTGTTTTCATAGAAAGTTAAATGCAAAGTTATCTTTTAATTTTCAAGTAAAATTTTTTTGGAACTTTTCTGTTGATAATACACGTAATATGCATTTATTTTGTCACCATGAGTAATTCCAATTTTTTTTATATAAAAGTATTAAAGCTTCTTTAGTACACATAGTTACATAATAAATATGATAAGTATTCAGAGTTCTTATAAAAAAGTTTTTTACTTTAAAGATTTTTTTTCAATATATTTGTGACAGATATTTCTTGGAATGGCAGATATTCTTAGCAAAGTTCCACATAAAGAATTGAATGAATGTACTTCAATTCAACCATGATTCACAAGTGACGAAAATATATGTCCAATAAAACCTCAACACAATTCAGATAGCTTGTATATGTGCTTATACCTTTCTAAAATTTGTTATTTATTAATTTTTATATGTGGAAATATAATGCTACAAGAAAATCATTTCGAAATGTTTCCAATAATTCGGAGAAAGAATTCAAGATCATAGAGAAAAATCATGTGGAAAGCTACATTTATTTTTATACATTTTTTATAGATATGTGTGCGCATGAATGAACGGATATACTTATATGAATAATATTAAATTAATGTTGACACAATATGAACGCCAATAACAGAAAACTGTTATAAGTGTAAGTACTGTAATAACAGTCAAAATAATGCTAGCATTGCTCTAATGTCAATTTTGCTCATAAAAATGTTAATAAACTGTCAAGTACATGTAATACTTGTATTCAGAACATTCTGTACAGTAAATATGTGAATTATTAGCTGTATTATTAAAACGATCGTTGCTCAAGAATAATAAGACTTTATGTAAAACTATACAGCGTCCCTAGTAGCAAACGAATATTGGTCCAACGTTGCGGCAATATTTCATTTATTGGAAATATTGCTAATAAAACGCCAATAATGGTTAAGTATTGGCATTTCATTGGAAATATTGCCAATGAATTTCCAATATTGTACAAATGTTGGCGTTACATAGGAAATATTTAAAATGAATTCCCAATATTGTACAAATGTTGGCGTTACATAGGAAATATTTCAAATGAATTCCCAATATTGTACAAATGTTCGCGTTACATTGGAAATATTTCCAATGAAACCCCAATATTTAACAAATATTGGCGTTTTATTGGCAATATTTCCAATGAAAGCCCAGTATTGGCATAATATTGGCTGCAAATTTTGGCTAAATAAGGGTAAAATGTAAACATCCATTATTGGAGCAATATTTAGAGTCAGTATTACGCCAATGTGCCATTATTGCTCCGAGATGTAGCCAATATTGTCCCAATATTGTTTGGCTACTGGGGGTAGTATGTAATAGGCTTTTTTTTGTATGTATGTTTACAAAAGCAGGGATGTAGTGGAGGATATACTAGGATATACGCCGTATACCTTCTGAATTTTTAAAAGGAGCACCGCATACCCTCTGTTTCTCAAGAAAGCTTATAGTATACACACTCTAGGATATACTCCCTGCCTTGAGCGTATACCTTCTGCTTAGAGTTTATATACTCTGTTATTTTTTCGGCTACACCCCTCATCAAAAGTATCAATGGGTATACCAAAAAAATTAAAAGAGATATGAAGCCTAAATAATATCAAATATGATTATTGGCATAATGTCAGAAACATGCAGACAGATTCATGTGAGTATAGTTCTCCACATTTTGTTTTCATAGAAAGTTAAATGCAAAGTTATCTTTTAATTTTCAAGTAAAATTTTTTTGGAACTTTTCTGTTGATAATACACGTAATATGCATTTATTTTGTCACCATGAGTAATTCCAATTTTTTTTATATAAAAGTATTAAAGCTTCTTTAGTACACATAGTTACATAATAAATATGATAAGTATTCAGAGTTCTTATAAAAAAGTTTTTTACTTTAAAGATTTTTTTTCAATATATTTGTGACAGATATTTCTTGGAATGGCAGATATTCTTAGCAAAGTTCCACATAAAGAATTGAATGAATGTACTTCAATTCAACCATGATTCACAAGTGACGGAAATATATGTCCAATAAAACCTCAACACAATTCAGATAGCTTGTATATGTGCTTATACCTTTCTAAAATTTGTTATTTATTAATTTTTATATGTGGAAATATAATGCTACAAGAAAATCATTTCGAAATGTTTCCAATAATTCGGAGAAAGAATTCAAGATCATAGAGAAAAATCATGTGGAAAGCTACATTTATTTTTATACATTTTTTATAGATATGTGTGCGCATGAATGAACGGATATACTTATATGAATAATATTAAATTAATGTTGACACAATATGAACGCCAATAACAGAAAACTGTTATAAGTGTAAGTACTGTAATAACAGTCAAAATAATGCTAGCATTGCTCTAATGTCAATTTTGCTCATAAAAATGTTAATAAACTGTCAAGTACATGTAATACTTGTATTCAGAACATTCTGTACAGTAAATATGTGAATTATTAGCTGTATTATTAAAACGATCGTTGCTCAAGAATAATAAGACTTTATGTAAAACTATACAGCGTCCCTAGTAGCAAACGAATATTGGTCCAACGTTGCGGCAATATTTCATTTATTGGAAATATTGCTAATAAAACGCCAATAATGGTTAAGTATTGGCATTTCATTGGAAATATTGCCAATGAATTTCCAATATTGTACAAATGTTGGCGTTACATAGGAAATATTTAAAATGAATTCCCAATATTGTACAAATGTTGGCGTTACATAGGAAATATTTCAAATGAATTCCCAATATTGTACAAATGTTCGCGTTACATTGGAAATATTTCCAATGAAACCCCAATATTTAACAAATATTGGCGTTTTATTGGCAATATTTCCAATGAAAGCCCAGTATTGGCATAATATTGGCTGCAAATTTTGGCTAAATAAGGGTAAAATGTAAACATCCATTATTGGAGCAATATTTAGAGTCAGTATTACGCCAATGTGCCATTATTGCTCCGAGATGTAGCCAATATTGTCCCAATATTGTTTGGCTACTGGGGGTAGTATGTAATAGGCTTTTTTTTGTATGTATGTTTACAAAAGCAGGGATGTAGTGGAGGATATACTAGGATATACGCCGTATACCTTCTGAATTTTTAAAAGGAGCACCGCATACCCTCTGTTTCTCAAGAAAGCTTATAGTATACACACTCTAGGATATACTCCCTGCCTTGAGCGTATACCTTCTGCTTAGAGTTTATATACTCTGTTATTTTTTCGGCTACACCCCTCATCAAAAGTATCAATGGGTATACCAAAAAAATTAAAAGAGATATGAAGCCTATTATTATCAAATATGACTATCAACATATTGTCAGAAACATGTAAACAGCTTAATGCGAGTATATTGCTCCTCATTTTGTTTTCATAGAAAGCTAAATGCAAAGTTATCTTTAAATTTTCAAGTAAAATTTTTTTGGAATTTTTTTTGTAATATACATCTAAATTCGCGTTTATTTTGCCGCTATCTGTAATTCCTCATCTTTTTATATAAGCGTATTAAAGTTGCTTTAGAAGAACTAGTTACATGCTAAATGTTAAAAAAAAAAAAGATTTTATCAAGATAAGTATATAAAATCATTAGAAAAAAGTTTTTTACTTTAAAGATTTATTTCAAAATATTTGTGAGCGATAAGTCTTGTAATGGCAGGTATACACAAGCAAAGTTCCACATAAAGAATTGAATGAATGTACTTCAATTCAACCATGATTCACAAGTGACGGAAACATATGTCCAATAAAACTTCAGCACAATTCAGATATCTTGTATTTGTGCTCAAACCGCTCTAAAATTTGATATTTATTTATTTTTATATGTGGAAATATAATGTTACAAGAAAATCATTTTGAAATATTTCCAATAATTTTGAGAAAGAATTCGAGATTATAGAGAAAAATCTTGTGGTAAGCTACATTTATTTTTATACATTTTTTATAGGTATGTGTGCGCATGAATGAACGGATATAATATATAGATAATTTTAAATTAATGTTGACATAATATGAACGCCAATAGCAGGAAACTGATAAAAGTGTAAGTACTGTCATAACAGTCAAAACAATGTTAAGATTCCTCTAAAAATGTTAATAAACTGTCTAGTACGAGTAACACTTGTATTCCGAACAATCTGTACAATAAATATGTGAATTATTAACTGTATTATTAAAACAATCGATGCTAAAAGAATAATAAGTCTTTGTGGAAACATGCAGCATAGTATGTAGTAGGCTTTTTTTTTCTTTTTTTTGTATGTATGTATATACACCAATAGTATCAATGGATATACCAAAAAAATTAAAATGGATATGACGCCTAAATAATATCAAATACGATTATCGACATGATGTCAAAAACATGGATATCAGGTGAGTATATTGTTCGAGATTTTGTTTTCTTAGTGACTTATATGCAAAGATATCTTTTAATATTAAAGTAAAATTTTTTTTTGAACTTTTTTGTTGGAAAGACATCAAATACGCATTTCTTTTGCCGCCATTATTAATTCCTCAAACTTTTTATATAAGCATATTAAAGCTTCTTTAGAACAAATAATCACATATTAAATGTTAAAAAAAGATTATATCAAAATAAGTATACAACATCCTTAGTAAAAATTTTTTTACTTTAAAGATTTATTTCAAAATATTTGTGGCAGATATTTTTTTAGAATAGCAGATATTTCTAGCAAAGTTCCACATAAAGAATTGAATGAATGTACTTCAATTCTACCATGATTCACAAGTGATGGAAACATATGTCCAATAAAACCTCAACACAGTTCAGATATCTTCTATTTGTGCCTATACCTTTTTAAAATTTGATATTTATTTATTTTTAAGTGTGGGAACAAAATGCTACAAAAAATCATGCAGTAAGCTGCATTTCTTTTTATACGTGTTTTACAGGCATGTGTGCGCATGAATGAACGGATATAATATAAAGATAATATTAAATTATTGTTGACAGAATATGAACACTAACAAAAGTGTAAATACTGCAATAATAGTCAAAATAATGTTAACATTGCTCTAATGTTAATTTTGCCCTCAAAAATATTAATAAACTGTCAAGTACGAGTAACACTTGTATCCAGAGCATTTTGTACAATAAAATATGAATTATTAACTGTGTTATTAAAACGATCGTTCCTAAAATAATAATTTTTTTGTGAAAAACTATACAGCGTAGAATGCAGTAGGATTTTTTTTGTTTGAATATACCGGGTGTCCCAAAAATGACTGATGGATTTTAAAATTCAATAACTTGCAAACGGTGACAGCTATTTAAAAAATTTTTGCAGGAGTTTTATGTATAATGTCAAGAGTTTTTTTTTTTACCGTAATTTTTAATTTTAGTTCGAATTTCAAACAACAGGTGGCGCTGACGGCGATTGAAGGCCAGGTCGACGCTTCACTCAGCACTGATCACCTGGCCTTCAATAGCCGTCAGCGCCACCCATTGTTTGAAATTCGAACTAAAATAAAAAATTACGGTAAAGAAACTCCTGACAGTATACATAACCATCCTGCAAAAAATTTTTAAATAGCTGTCCTGTTTGCAAGTTATTGAATTTTAAAATCCATCAGTCATTTTTGGGATACCCGGTACATGAAAAGTATCAATGGGTATAACAAAAAAATTAAAAGAGAGATGAAGCCTAAATAATATCAAGTATGATTATCCAGATGATGTCACAAACATGTAGACAGATTCATGTGAGTATACTGCTCCACATTTTGTTTTCATAGACAGTTAAATGCGCAGATATTTTATAATTTTCAAGTAACATTTTTTTTAACATTTTTTTTGTAATACAGGATGTGGCATAAAGATCTCGCCATTTTAAGAGGTCAATAAAAATATATCGCACATTGAAAACAAATATTTTATGTGTACATTCGGAAAGAATAATGTTTTCGATTTATTAATTTTTACAATCTGTAACAATTTTTGCTATTAATTTCGAGGTTTTGTTGCAACTAAGTATGATATCGTGACATGCAGTAGCATGTAACTTCTTCCTGTGGTGTTACCTGAAGGCTAAAGTTTACACACATAAACCGAAGTCCTAAGACATTCGACGAACTTAAGGATGCTATCCGATTTGAAATTGCAGCAATTCTTTCAGCAATGGCTGATAAAATTATGCTGAATTTTCGGGATAGACTTCACAATTGTATAGAGATCGAAGGAAAACATTTAGACGATATCATTCTTTCGTACAACAAAACATCAAAAATTGTTACAGATTGTAAAAATTAATAAATGTCAAACATTATTTTTTCCGAATGAAAACATAAAATATTTGTTTTCAATATCCTATATATTTTTATTGGCCTCTTAAAATGGGGAGATCTTTATGTCCCACCCTGTACATCTGATATACATTTGTTTTGCCGCCACCAGTAATTCATCATCTGTCCTTCCTCGACTGTTTTATACACGCTTAGTAAAGCTTCGTTAGAACAAATAATCACATGATAAATGTTAAAAAAAGGTTTTATCAAAATAAGTATACAGAGTCCTAAGGAATTTTTTTTTAACTTTAAAGACTTATTTCAAAATATTTGTGATAGTTATTTCTAGGAATGGCAGATATTCTAGCAAAGTTCCAGATATAGAATTGAATGAATGTACTTCAAATCTACCATGATTCGCAAATGACGGAAAAATATGTCCAATAAAACCTCAACAAATTTCAGATATCTTGTACTTGTCCCTATACCACTTTAAAATTTTTTATTTATTTATTTTTATAGTTGGAAATGTAATGCTACAAGAAAATCATTCCGAAATGTTTCCAATAATTTTGAGAAAGGATTAGACATCATACAGGAAAGGTTTTCAATAAGCTGCATTATACATCTTATTTATGCACCTTTTATAGGTACTGTTCCATGTAGGCAGACGATACCGTGCTACCTATAATTAAAATCTCAGTGTCCAGAAAGTGAAGAGAAGTGAAGTGTTTTTTCTGTTTTTATTCTAAAGTTGTGTTTGAGATAAAGGCAGACGATAAAGCAGCAGTGAGCTGCGAGTGAGTGTTATTCTTTTAATAAAGTGTTTTTTAATAGAACCAGTGCCTATGAAATAATTTGTGTAGTGTGTGCATAGTTTTTACATGGTCCGTCTCGGAGGAGGTGAAAATAATTATTTATTTGAGTGAATAATCTTCGAATTAATTATGTGCTGATGTTATGTTAAGAGTTCTATTAAAGATCTGTCCACGTTGAACATGAGAGTCTTCGAATAATATTCTGCTCAAATTAGTGAAGTGTTGTGCTCAAATAATGGAAGTGTTGTGTTTAAGAAGATATTGTTTTAAGAGTTAATGAATATTTTGACAAAAAAAAAAAAAAATTATACCGATCGCTGGAAATTTTTTTTGGAACTATGCTTTTTGGAAGCAGTCAGAAGTTTAGATGCTGCTCTTCATATTTCATGAAAATTTTCTTTGAAACGACTTTGCCAATTAAAATTAAAGAAATCATATGTTGGTTAAATCTGAAGATGAACTGTTTAAATTATTGTGTGATTAAGATATGCACAAATAAGTTGGCCTTTTGTATATTGAGTGAACTTTTTGCATATTGAGAGAATAAAGTTTTCAGTCTGTTTTCCTGGGATGTGATAAGAGGAACTGTGCTGATTTTTTTTAAAGTTTATCGTCTCCAGAGAGACAGTGCTGGTTTTTTCTATTAGTGTGAAGAACGACGATAAGACCTGAGTATGGTCTGCGTCCCAAACATTGGAGTTTATGCATTTTTGTCGTGAATGTCATGGTGCAGCAAGTGAAGTGTGTGGGCAGTATGAAAGTTTGATTGCCCTGAATGCTCACAAGAACCTTTCAGCTTGTGTTTCTTGAACTGTGTTCTACATAGTCTGTGACGACTTTGCCCAGTTGGACTTTTTGCTGTGATGCCTTATCGTGCCTGAGAGGACTTCATCCTGATGAGTTTTTTCCTGATGAGTTTTGAGTTCATGAACTGTGATCTACAGTGCTTGAAATGAGTTTATGAATGAGCTTTTGTTCCAAGGAATCATGGACTTAGTTGTGACAGACTGTATCCTGCATACCTTTAAGAGCTCTGATAAACTGGGAATCTACTTGGCCATGACGTTTTTGCATATTTTCTCGACAGAACTACCGGTTCTGGTACTTTGTGTGATGGAGGACTTCTGCAGTAAAAGTGAAATTTTTAAAATTCTTTTTATTGAAAATGAAATGATTTTCTTTAATTTAATAGAAAATAATTAAATGGTTAAAATTTTTAAGTAGTTTATGTGAAAAATATTACATAGAGATATTTATTAAAAATGTGTTTTATTAATATTTATAAAGAAGTGTTAAAACCTTAATAGTTTTGCTATATTTTTAAATTTAAACTGTTAAATTTAATTTTGAAGTTTAAGTATAATGAAGTTAAAAATTGTTACATCTATCTATATATACATATATTTTAATTAAAAGGCCTGCATTTGAGGATTTTTGAAAAATATAAGATTTGAGAGTATATTTGAGCTTTGAATAAAGTGTGTAATGTTTTAAAAGACTTTTATATATTTAAAATTTTTAATAAGTTTAAAGTTTTTAAAAAACTTATAAGGTGCTTAAATGGTAGGAAATCAGTTTTTGGTGCTGTCTACGGGCGGAGATTTATGAATTGTTAATGAAAGTTTATAGATATTTTTGAGTAATTTAATATTTTAAATTTTGTTTTGTGACATGGCTCCCTAGGTTTACTTGATCTTGCTGATTTCCTGGAGTTTATGTCCTATTCTTTTTAGTTTAAAAGTTTGGTATTTTTTTTATATATAATCTTAAAGTTTAGCGTATTATGTTTTAAAAAATCAAGTATATTTTTTTCAGTGTGGGAGGTTTTCTTGATTATTAGTGT
This sequence comes from Maratus speculifer, assembly GCA_964019185.1. NCBI lineage: Eukaryota > Metazoa > Arthropoda > Arachnida > Araneae > Salticidae > Maratus > Maratus speculifer. The sequence goes on along the minus strand of OZ025291.1, from coordinate 412,587,218 downwards.
TAGATTTAGGGAAACTTGATCTCATGAAAATTTTGGCATATTAAGTACAGAATATTCTAAATAAATTTGAATTTTTATTTACTGGATGAATTTTATTATTTACTTTACACCAGTCATTGATTTAGTGCATATAATCTATAATCGGAGATAAATATTTCTTTTCTTTTTCTGAGTTCTCATAAAAATATTAATTTTTTCAATATGTTTTACAGATTCTTTTTTTTTAGAGTTTTAGAGTTCATTTAGAGTTTTAGAGTTGATTTAGAGTTTTAGAGTTCATTTAGAGTTTTAGAGTTCATTTAGAGTTTTAGAGTTTTAGAGTTGATTTAGAGTTTGAGTTGATTTAGAGTTTTAGAGTTGATTTAGAGTTTTAGAGTTGAGTTAGAGTTTTAGAGTTGAGTTAGAGTGTTAGAGTTGATTTAGAGTTTTAGAGTTGAGTTAGAGTGTTAGAGTTGATTTAGAGTTTTAGAGTTGATTTAGAGTTTTAGAGTTGAGTTAGAGTTTTAGAGTTGAGTTAGAGTTTTAGAGTTGAGTTAGAGTGTTAGAGTTGATTTAGAGTTTTAGAGTTGAGTTAGAGTGTTAGAGTTGATTTAGAGTTTTAGAGTTGATTTAGAGTTCTAGAGTTGAGTTAGAGTTTTAGAGTTGATTTAGAGTTTTAGAGTTGATTTAGAGTTTTAGAGTTGAGTTAGAGTTTTAGAGTTGAGTTAGAGTTTTAGAGTTGAGTTAGAGTGTTAGAGTTGATTTAGAGTTCTAGAGTTGAGTTAGAGTTTTAGAGTTGATTTAGAGTTTTAGAGTTGAGTTAGAGTTTTAGAGTTGAGTTAGAGTTTTAGAGTTGAGTTAGAGTGTTAGAATTGATTTAGAGTTTTAGAGTTGATTTAGACTTTTAGAGTTGAGTTAAAGCTTTTAGAGTTGAGTTAGAGTTTTAGAGTTGAGTTAGAGTTTTAGAGTTGTTTCAGAGTTTTAGAGCCATGGAAGAGATCCACCATTTTAAGTGTTAGGATTTTTTGCAGTTGTTTAGTGTCATGTCTGCTCAGTGCTAATTTGAGAAATAATTTTTAAAGTTGACTTTTGTAATTGGAAGTTGAAAGTTGATCACGTGTAAGGCTAAAAATTCAACTCTTTTGATGAAGGAGTCTTTGAAGATCTGATCCATTTTTTGATTGAGTTGATGGATCTTTTTGAGTATATTTTTTTTTGGTATTGAGTTTAAGCAATTGTGAAATGTTGAAATAGATTGGAAATAAATTAATAAAGTTTTTGTTATATTAATGAAATAGAACAGATTTAAATATTTTGTGTTAGATTCAACTGTAGGATTGCATTTTTTTGAAGTTGTTAGAATTGTCTCCTGAATGTGAAAGGAACATCTTTCAGCTGGCTTGTCAAGTTTTCTAAATGTGTTAGACTTTGTCATATAAAATTCAATCTCCAGTGAATATAAGAGCAATAGATTGGGGGAACCATGTTGTAGTGTAAGAGCGAATGAACCCTATGGGCTAAACTTGGTTTAATTGGAGGTGTTTAGTATGTGATGGACTCTCACGGAATTGTTTGTTTTCAATTCTTGGACTGAATTTTTGGATATTTAATGGAGATTTTTCGGAATGAAAATTTTTGTTTTGAAAACTGATGTTAAATTTGCTAAATGTTTCTGTGTTTAGTGGAGGGGGATTGATTTTCAGATGTTAACTTTGCTCCTCGCTGAGTGACAGAAACAATCATGTGATAGTATATTCAGTCAGCTGTGTAAGTCTTAGGGCTTGTGAGGAGAGTCTAATTTTTGTAAAAGTGTTTTTGTACTGGTGGAATTTTTCTCGGCAATAAGGAATTTCCATGGTCTTTGGTGTCTGTGATGACTGATGATGTGTTTTTTTTGTTTTATTCATCGGCGCCCGCTCTTAGATCACGTGACCAGCGGACGAGTGTGTGTGGAGAGGAAGGGGTTACGAACGCAGAGAGAGAGAGGTGTGTGCGGAGGTAAGAGGGAGACCTGCGAATGTTGAATGCAGGTTAAAAAGATTTTAAAAACATTATCCGGGAAAATCGGATAAGTATGTGCTACGGGCACGACGCGGATCTGTTGTAGAAAAAGCGTAGTTAGAAGTTATATATATATTCAATTGTTTGTGTATTCGTCCCGTCATTTGTGTTCTGTGTGTGTAATTAAACTGTTGTTCTCATCAAAGCTCGATTCCTTGGATTCTTTTGGATTATTTCAACATAAACAGCTGTTCCATAGAATTTATGAAGTAAATAGGAAGAGCGTATATCACACGCTCTCTTCGCAAGAACCAGTGGTAAGTGAAACCACTTTTTATAGTTTTGGAAATAAAGTTGAAAGTTATAACTTTTGTTTATTAACTGAAGATTCATGAATATTAGATTAATGTATGTTTGCAATAATTCTAAAGAGATAATCGGATTAGAATTGAAAACAAGTATTGTTCTCAGTATGTTCTAGTGTATGATTTTAATGAATGATTATATTAGTTAACGATTATAATTATTGATAAAGATAGTAAATTATAATTATTGATAAAGATAGTAATAGTTAAGAAAAAAGAACATGTTTACAATTAAAGGGTTAAGAAAAGAAGACCTGGTCATAGTAGCCACAGAATTAGGCTTAAACGTAGAGCCAGATCATAGAATAGTGGATTTAAAGGCATTAATCGAAGGAAGTGAACAATACGAGAAAGATTTCGATTTTGTAAAAGAATTCCTTGTTACAACGGTATCAGACCGCATTTCAAAAGAGAAACAAGAGGCGGAGGCCCTTAAAAATGAAAAGGAATATGTTAATTCTGAGCAGAAAACAGCGTTAGAATTAGAAAAAACGAAATTAGAAGTTATCAAACACCAATTAGAAATGGCTAAACTGCAGTCTGAAAACAAAAATTCTGATAGTGGGGGGGATGGACAAAATCCCAAAACTAATTCGTTAGAAGCTCTAATTAAAAGCGTTAAGACTTTAACTATTGCGATTCCTACCAAACCTGAATCGTGGAATTTATTTTTTTCTTCGCTCGAAAGGGCGTTTGAATTAAAGAATGTCGCGGAAGATTTGAAAGTTGAAATACTGTTTAATTTAGTAGGGGAAAAAGCTGCGCATTTATTAGTATATGCAAATTCAGATGAAATGAAGGATTATCAAAAGGTTAAAGCTTTAATTTTAAAAGAATTTCAACCCACCCCTGAAGCTTGTCTTCAAAATTTTCTTTCGGCAAAGAGGGCGAAAAATGAAAATCATATGCAATTCGCATCTAGGTTGAGAGCGAATTGGGATTTTTATTGCGAACTTAGAAAGGTAAATGATTTTGATGCACTTAATGAATTAATAGTTAGTGATAGATTAATGGATGCGTTAGACTCAGAGGCGCGAAGCTATGTCAAAATAAAACAATTAGATAATTGGTTAAAAGCGCGGGAAATTGCGGAATTATGCGATAACTGGTTTACATCAAAAGGTAGAACCTTTTCTGAGTTATATGATAAATCGACAAATTGTCGCGGTTCTGATGATTTCGGATCTGGCAAATATATTCCACCGCATCTAAGAAATAATTTTAATTCGCGTAATGATAGGAAAAAGTCTGTGTGTAAATTGTGCCGTCAAATCGTTCATTTACGGTTTTGTCCTAATAATAATAATAAAGAAAAAGAGAGGTCGGGAAATTCTCATTATCAAATGAAAAAAGATTCTACCGGAAAAAATAAAGACGAACGGTTGATAGCGAAAGTGACAGCTTTATGCTTTGAAAATGACGCAATAAGTACTCAACCATTGCAATACGATGAAATTTGGGTGGGGAAGCAAAAAATAAAGACATTAATTGACAGCGCTGCTGAGATTCCCGTTATAAATTCGAATGAAGTACCAGAGTCATTTAAAAATAATGAAAATTCATCAATTCAGTTGATTTCAGCTTTTGGCGAGCAAATTACTGCTGATCTTTTAACATTACCGGTTTCTCTAAACATGAGTGAATCAAATTGTTTATTTAACAGTGTGGATGTGTTATTTGCAGTGACAGATAAATTATGTAGTTCATGTATTATTACTCCGAAGGTTTATGAGTTATTACAATCATTGCAAATTGGAGAAGGGAAAAGAATAGCCGACAGTCTGGCACCAACAAGTGAGACGAAAAGGGGGGATGAAAATTTATCGTTGGAAAAGAAAAAAGAACAAAATACGAGTGATAAAAATTTATGTTTGCAGGTTGAAAATGAATCTTTTGAAGAGAATTTGATTATTAATTGTATTGGAACGAAAAATGATTGCGAGAATTTAAATTCGAATCAGCGTTCGGAAACGAACATTTACAGGGAGCAACAAAAGAATTGCGAATCTTTACAGGGGGCATTTAAAGATGCAAAACAAGGGAAAAATGGGTTTGTTATGGTGGATAATTTACTTTATCATAGGGAAAAGGTTTCGGGAGATCAAGTCATGCAATTAGTAGTGCCTAAAATTAGGAGGGAGGAAATTTTAAGGATTGCACATGAATCAATTTTTGCGAACCATCTCGGTATAAGGAAAACGAAAGAAAGAATTCGATATTCATTTTTTTGGCCAGGCGTGTCACGGGATGTAGAGGAGTATTGTAAATCGTGCAAGGATTGCCAGTTGCGAAGCCGGGAGAGAGCCAGTGATCAGATACCGATTCTTCCGATTGAAAGACCGGAGCTCCCATTTGACGTTGTAAATATTGATATAATTGGGAAAATTGAACCACCTTCGGCGCGTAGACATCAATATGTACTTACTTTGGTTGACCAACACAGTAGGTGGCCCGAAGCGGTTCCATTAAGAACAATTTCGGCTAAGGCTACTTGTGATGCGCTGTTAGAAATATTTATGCGGACAGGGATACCCCGCGTAATAGCAAGTGATCAAGGGGGAAATTTTGTATCAGGTTTAATGCAGGAATTTCATGCTAGGCTAGGGGCGGCTCCTAGATTTGCAACACCGGGACATCCACAAAGTTCGGGATTGGTTGAACGGTATAATCAGGTATTGAAACGCATGTTGCACCATATCATTCGGAGCGATCCTAAAAATTGGGATAAACACATCCCTTATTTATTATTTGCGTATAGGGAGATTCCTAACTGTACGACGGGGGTGTCGCCATTTAAGTTGATGTATGGAAGGGAGGCCAGGGGGCCATTGGCGGTATTAAAATCTACATGGTCGGGCGAAATTCCACTACCTATAAATCTCGGGAAAAGTGCGACCGAATACCTTCAGGATTTAAAAATTAACTTAGAAAAGGCGGCGGAACAAGCTTCACTAGTAGCGGAGGTTAAACAGGGTGCGTATGCGAAGTATGCGAATCGAAGGGCAATTTATAAGGAATTTATACCGGGGGAGCAGGTATATTTATTAATCCCAGACTCTAGTAATAAACTTTACGCTAGATGGACAGGGCCAGCCGAAATAGTGGCGAGGTGTAATCCCGATTCTTACAAAGTCAGGTTAACGAACGGAAACATTAAAAATGTTCACGTGAATAAGATAAGGAAATTTACTCCTAGGGTACAAGCAGTGGGGGTAATATTTGAGAATGAAGAAGAATTAGGGGAAGTCCATCCCACCCCTAGTACAAAGGATAACTCGAACTATTTTAAAATCGAAGAAGTAAATTTAAATCATTTGGAAAACGTAGAAAGAGAAAATATGTTAGATTTATTGTTTAGATATAAAGAATTATTTTCAAAGAAAATACAAATAGCAAAAGTTGGTGCACACAAAATAAGACTAAATGATAATGAGAAGAAGAAACCTTATGTTTATCGAATTCCAGAGGCCCTAAAACCTCAAGTAGACAAACAAATTCAAGAATTACTAGAATTAGGTTTGATTGAAGAAAGTGATGAAGAAGCACCGCATCCGGTAGTGTGCGTGATGAAGAAAGATGGTACGCTACGACTTTGCGTAGATTTTCGGGCACTGAACGCAATCACCAAGGTTGATGATTTTCCTATGGAAAACTCTACTGATCTATTATTTAATATTGGCAGGGCCAACGTCATTTCCACTTTGGACTTACTCAAAGGCTACTGGGCCATACCACTAGAGGAAGAGAGTCAAAAATTAGCATGTTTTAAGACTCATAGAGCTCAATATCGCTTCAAGGTCATGGCTTTTGGGTTAAGGAATGCTGCTGCGACGTTTCAACGAGAAATCAACAGAGCGCTTTCTGAATACCAGGACTTTGCTAGAGCATACATAGACGATATAGCAGTTTTTTCCGAAACGTTCGCGGAACACCTGGTGCATTTAGAGAAGATATTTTCCAAACTATCACAGTTACAATTCTCCGTCAATTTGAAAAAATGTGAATTTGCAAAACCCCGAATAAAGTACTTAGGCCATATCATTGGGTCCGGCAGCCATCGGACCGATCCGGAAAAAGTGGAGGCCATCCGTAAGTTAGCTGTGCCTCAAACCAAGAAGCAACTAAAAAGTGTCTTAGGTTTGTGCAATTACTATAGAGATTATATACCAAAATATGCTGAAACAGCATATCCCCTCACGGAACTGACAAAAAAGGACAGTCCAGAGAATTTGTGCTGGTCAGTAGAGCATGACCAGGCGTTCAACGCGTTAAAAAGAGGTCTCATCGAAGCGCCCAGTCTGCATACTCCTATTATCGGGTTACCTTTCATCATAGAGTGTGATGCATCTGCAATCGGCATCGGAGCCTGTTTATCGCAGAGAAGAGATGGAGTAGTGTATCCAGTAAGTTACGCCAGTCAAAAACTCACCAAAACTCAACAGGCATGGCCAACAATTGAAAGGGAGGCCTATGCAGTGATCTGGAGTTTGAAAAAATTTGAAACGTGGATTTTCGGCTCACCTGTGGAACTTATTACGGACCATAATCCATTAACTTTTATCACCAAAAATGCCCCTCAATCTTCAAAGCTGCAGCGATGGGCATTAGCCTTACAGAAGTATGACATTAAGATTTCGCACCGCCCGGGTGCCAAACTAATTAATGCTGATGCATTATCACGCTTGGACACTGTGTAAGACATTCAACAACTTTTGAAGATCCCAGTGTTTGAACATTCCTTGAACAATATACTTTTTTTTCTTTCAGCAACTCTTAATGTCCTGTTTAATGTTTACTAAGTTTTGTATATTACCTTTTGTTAATTGTATGTTATATTGTGTATATGAAGTATTAATTTAATTCTATTTTATATTAGCAGATAGGAAGAATACCGGAAGATGTGCCTTCTCCGGATACGGTTGTATTTGTGGTGTTATTTTTTATATATACATATTATAATTTGGGAAATCATTGTTAAATAGTGTAACATCATCAGTCGAATTTCAGATTTAAAATAAGTGTGTACCATATTTTCAATCTTGCGTGGGGGGTGTGATGACTGATGATGTGTTTTTTTTGTTTTATTCATCGGCGCCCGCTCTTGGATCACGTGACCAGCGGACGAGTGTGTGTGGAGAGGAAGGGGTTACGAACGCAGAGAGAGAGAGAGGTGTGTGCGGAGGTAAGAGGGAGACCTGCGAATGTTGAATGCAGGTTAAAAAGATTTTAAAAACATTATCCGGGAAAATCGGATAAGTATGTGCTACGGGCACGACGCGGATCTGTTGTAGAAAAAGCGTAGTTAGAAGTTATATATATATTCAATTGTTTGTGTATTCGTCCCGTCATTTGTGTTCTGTGTGTGTAATTAAACTGTTGTTCTCATCAAAGCTCGATTCCTTGGATTCTTTTGGATTATTTCAACATAAACAGCTGTTCCATAGAATTTATGAAGTAAATAGGAAGAGCGTATATCACAGTGTCAACATTGGTTGATCTGTCCTAATATGTTAAATATGGAAACAATAGTTTATTATTTGAGGTTTATTTGTGATTGTCTGAATTCAAGTAATCTGTATCCGTGCTACAACTCTTGCCTATGTGATTTTGTGTTTTTCGAGAGAGTGAGGTATGAAGACCTAGGGCCCCAGGCAAATTTGGAGAGAGTGAAAGGGTGGCCGGGTGTACACGGCGCTGAAGGTTGTGTGAATGTTACGTACCAATTTAATTATATGTGTCCTCCGGATTCTTAAAAGATGTTGTAGCTGAAACTTTGTTTCTATTGGAAATTGGCTTCTGTGAAGGATAGGATTATTTTTGAGAATGGAGTCATGTGTTGATGCAAGACCGGGGTATTTGTATGTTGTAAAAATGAGATTTGGTTACCTTTGAATTTAATAATGGGGTTCCACTATTCTTAAATTTTATAATTAAATATTAAAGATTTTTGATCCTTTTATTCAATGTGTGAAAATAATATTTTTATATTGTTTAAAACAGTTAATTGTGTAAGATATATTATTAATGTATATGATAATTGAAATTTCTTCCTATTATGGACTTTGAAGATTGTTTAGTGCATATTACAATATTGAAAAAGTTTAATAAGTGTAAGATATTGACATGCTGTGTTCTTTTCGAAATATATGCAGAGTTTTTTTCAAGTGTGTATAAGGTATATAAAAGCAGTATATATCAATATTTTTGAATATATTTTAAAACCTAGGAGCCAGATCGAGTGGATCTTGTTGGTATGAGAGTAATTTTAAGTGACTACCTGCCTGGTAAAAATTGTTTTTAGATGTGTTTAAGTATTATATAAAAGTTTTATTTTGTGTATAAATATGTTTGAATATACTATTGTTTATTCCCGGTTATTGTGTCTTCTTTAAAGATTTATTAATACATTTGGAGTTAGTATACAGGTGATTAAGTGCTGTTGAGATAATGGTCCTTTTTAAGATGTTATCCTTTTTTGTTCTAAATATGGACATCGTTAGGATGCACTAGTGTGTTAGGCTATCCTTAAGAGGATTAAAACTATAGTGGTGTATTTTAATATTCTTGTAGTTGCCTCTCCTTTTTAGATAAAAGTGTTAAGAGGCAGGTTTTGATAGGATTTAAAATCAGTAGGATACTAGCAGTTCTTATCACTTTTATCTCCTTTCTAATATTTCTGTTTAGCACTAAAGTTTAAATGATATTTAAAACAAAGGTTAAAAAGTTTATTTATCAATTGTTAAAAAATTAAATTTAAAGTTCTATTTAATTTAATCAATAATTGAATTTAATTGTAAGGTTTGGTAAGTGGAGAATTGAAAAAGATAATGTAAAAATAGGAGTTAGTAGAGGAAAATACACCAAACAATAAGTGGCCATTAGGCAGAATTATTGAAGTATATTACGGTAATGATGAGAAATTTCGCGTAGTTCAGTAAAAACTCAGAATGGAATTTTTAAACGATCGATTAGTAAATTGTGTATTTTCCTATGCCTGAAACAATAGTACTTAAAAAAAAGATAAAAGATAAATATATATATATATATATATGTGTGTGTGTGAGTGTTATATTGTTTTTTCTTTCAATTTTTATATTTGAGTAAGCATATATAGTGACCTTTTGTATTTATTTGTGTAATTAGTGTACTTGGTAAAAAAAGAGTTATTATTGAATGTGAAACATGTCAATGGGGGCCGGTATGTTCCATGTAGGCAGACGATACCGTGCTACCTATAATTAAAATCTCAGTGTCCAGAAAGTGAAGAGAAGTGAAGTGTTTTTTCTGTTTTTATTCTAAAGTTGTGTTTGAGATAAAGGCAGACGATAAAGCAGCAGTGAGCTGCGAGTGAGTGTTATTCTTTTAATAAAGTGTTTTTTAATAGAACCAGTGCCTATGAAATAATTTGTGTAGTGTGTGCATAATTTTTACAGGTACGAAGTGAAACCCGTCAAAATTCGACAAAAAAAAAAAAAAAAAATGTTTAAGAACGAATTGTTTTATTGATTTATAATACATCTACAAAATTAGTTACAATAAAAAATATATTTTATATTAATTAGTCTAACTTTCAAACTAATATTATTTTAAGCTAAAATTAATAAAATATTATTTCTATAAAACTCAATTGCCCAAATTATTAAAATTAATCCTTAATTGTATATGTAATCAATAAATTATTATAAAGATCAGTTATTGTGATGAAGTTATCAAATGAGGCTCTTATGCTTGGTATATATGCGAATAATAATAATAAAAAATCCAAATTGACATGATCACAGACGATATATTTTTTAACATAATATACGCATTTTAAGTTTTTTTTCAATTAAAAAATGGAGTTATTCTATTGCCACAGGTACAAATTGGTACTAAAAATTAAAAAAAAAAATAATATCTCAAAAATGAATTAAGATATAGCTCCCAAATAAATTTTCTTCAAAAATACATTTTTTTTGCTATGGGACGCTGTAAAAATTTAAAATGTGTGATGTTTAGAAGCATTAATTTTTGCAGTAGTGAAAATTGCAAAACTAAAACTGCATGGAAAAGTGCTGTCATTTTCAAAATGACGTATGCGTTACACACAGATACGTTTGGCCTTTATAATATAAGATATGGGCGCATGAATGGGCTGATATACTATAAAGAAAACATTAAATCAATGCTGATATAATTTGGATGATAATAACGGGAAGCTGTTAACCTTTTCCGGGCAAATTACGTCTATTGCATAAATGTTAAAATGACTGAATGACAGCGATATTTATGAAGAAATTTTTATGAAAGTAATCGATACCTTTTCTTCATGTACATTACATAAGGCAAAATTTAATTACCAAATTCTTGTGCATATGCGAATCAAAATTAAGTGATATATGTAACATATGATTGCCCTTCAAAGCGTTAAAGATGTAAGGACTGTCACATCAATCAGACTAATGTTAATACCGCACTTCAATATTTTAATAGCTCAGTGGATGAAACAATTCTTTTCTCTTTGTCATTAAGAATGAAATTTTTACTGAATACTATTGCCAAATTGAAAAGGTTATTAGTTGACATTGGCTTAATATTTTACCTCATTATTTTATTTGATGGAAAGTTACACAGCCTGCCTGTTTTATCTTTCTCTGCACGATTTTTTCTACTTACTAATAGTAACTTACTAATACTAATACTACTTAAGAGTAAAAAAAAATATTTGAAATCTATATATCGATCTAATAATGCGTAAAATATTTAAAAATTAAAAAATTAAATTTCAAATGATCAGCTAAATTTTCATATTTTATGCTGTGTACCCCATATACACAATTAGGGTTGTTAAATATTGTATTGCTCTATTTTGCAATAAAATGGGCTTAAATTTATTCATTTTATCTGCTTAACACTCTGCAAGTTTCTTTATATTAATATTTTTAAGTGTTAAGTAAAAATAATAAAAGTTATTTTTTCCCTTGATAGATTGATAGATTTTTATTTGTTTCCGAAGAACAACATCTATTTTTTTTTGTCAAATGCAGTTATCTGACAAGGAAAAAATAAATGTTATTTCATTCTTTGGACTGTTCTTGATCAGATATAGTGATTCTATTGGTCAAATACATCGCACATAATGAGAGCCTAGTGCTTTTAGATTTGTGCCGGATGTAGAACACGCTGCAGTGAAAAATTAAAAAATATATTGTAAGCTGTAAAAAAATATTAAAAAGTTTGTTTTTATTAATTTTGCTGAAAAGAGAACTGTCGGACTATTATGACGTATGATTTCTTACGAAGAAGAACGACATCGCATATCGTGCGAAACATTAGTAATGTATATAACTCTATTGTTACTTCGCAGCAGACACTATCAGTTTTTTTCTCCAAATTTTCGTACAAGTAATTTTGGTCTCACAAATGAGTTACGCAAACAGGCATAATCAAGGGTAATAATATTTTTTCTATAAAATATCTCCAACAAATCTGGCTGTTGAGTGCCTGTGAATTATCATTAATGTTTGGATAACATAATTCCTTAAATTTGAATAAAATATTTGCATTCCTTATATTTGCAAGTTATCATTAACTTTACTTTTCTTTCTACAAATTTTTCCTTAACGACTGGATAGAAAAGCACGATTTTGTAATTACAAGTGAATGTACTGAAAAACTGTAAATTGCATCTTCCAGCAAACTGTAAAATTCCTAAAGATACATACAAATAATATACAGACATACAAAGTATAAACCCAACTGGAGGAAAAAATTAGCCAGAGACAGGAATTGAACCCGGGACCACAGCACTCCAGGCTGTTACTCTAACCACTAAGCTACTCCGGCCTGAGTCTGCAATTTCTCACTAATAAACCAAGTTCGGAAATGTCATCAGCCATTATTAAGATATCCTAGGATGACGGAAAAACAATGAATAGAAAGGTGCAGAAATAGAAAAAATGTGTTTCCTAGAAGTATTATTTTTTTACTACATTTGCTTGCTTTTGATACTTCAAATCTTTGATAAAACAAAAGTAACGTTTTTTTGTGTATACATATAATGCGTTTAAAGATTTTCTAATAAATATAACAGGTTTTTTTTATTCATTTTAATTATATTTTTACCTGTCATATTTTATAAAAATTCATCCAGTTTATATGCATTTTCTTCTCTCACATTTACACTCTTGACAAAATGTATGCAATTTTATAACTTGAAGTCAGCCTCTTTTACTGATTACTATTTTTCTCATTATTAGAAAATAATACTTTTTATAATAAACGGATTAGTAATATTCAAACGAAGAATATTTTCTGTTAAAATAGTTATGAACTTTTCATTAATACATTCAAATAGCAGCGAAATTTCCTTAATGATCTGTAATATGAAACCATTATGGATCTAGAAATTTCACGTATATCATAATATCTGAAATATTACTGGGATGATCGTGCATTGCACAAAGATACTTCATATAATTACACGATAATTAAGCTTAATGAGCGGAGTATTAGACAGAGGTAAATAAAGCCTTTTGTTGATTACGATAGATCGTAAAGCTGTCCCCATATATTCCACTTTCCCAATAGATATAAAAACATCGCTGCTTTAGAGCTTGAAGTTTTAAGAAGTTATAGAATAGTCATTTCCACAGTTAATGCATTTTTTATTGTGCAGAATGTATTATTTTCTATAGTTTTTCTTTGATATAATAGAGGATAATAAAAATAATAATAATTTGCAATTACGGGATTAGACAAAAATAAGTTATCATTTTAAAGGTACCTTGGGTACTCACCCAAGCTACCTTTACTTGCTACAAATGAGACGAATTTTGATTTAGACTACTCGATGCGGTTATCACTTGTTTTCAAGTTTCTTTGATTCATGAAAAATTAAAAATTTCAATACAAAAAATGTTTATTGAAAGTATCGTCTTTCTCTAGCTATACATGTTTGCCATCTCTCTGACAATACATGAATAACCGTGACGATAAAACGACGCGTCTTTGGATCGAAACCCTTTATCCAATGAATGCTGCACCTCTTTGAAATAAGCCAAATGTATCCCAGCTAAGTCATGCGCCATCGACAAGTACAAGTGATAATCGGAAAGAGCCAAGTCTGGAGAATATGGCGGGTTCGGTAGCAGATTCTATTTCCGAGTTTTGGTGTTATCCTGACGATGAGATTACAATAGCATAAAAAGTTGTTGTGTTGAAATATCCCCCGTTGTATGTCTCGTGTCCCATTCTGGACGTTGTTCGAACAATGCATCGTTCAAATTAATTAATTGTTGTCGGTAGCGATACCGATTGTCAGTTTGGCCTGTTTTAAGTAGGTCATAATACACCAAACACACATCTCACCAAACGCTGGGCACTGTCTTCTTTTCGAAGCGACTTGGCCGTGCCGTTTGATGTTGATGCATCGCCAAGTGAAAGCCACGATATTTTAGATTTGAAGATCTCTAAGTACATCCTCTTTTTATCGCCAATAACAATTCTATGCAGGAAACTTTTTCTTCTGTGCCGCAAAAGCAAAATTTCGATAACCGCTGTTCGATTTTTCATCTGTTTCTCAGTCAACTCATACGGCACCCATTGTCTTTTCTTTTAGTTTTTTCCATGACGTATAAACGTTTGGAAAGGCTTTGGTGAATCATGTTTATTGCTTCCCCAAGAATCTTGGTTTTTTGTTATCATCTTCCTCTAATAACGCTTGGAGGCCAGCATCCTCATTTGTTTCGGTTTTCCCGAGAAATCACCACTTTTAAAGCATTTAAACAAATCTTCACAGATAGTTACCTATGGTGCATGTTTGCCGTAAACCTCCTTAACAAACGATGTTCTTCAATTTTTTTTAGATTAAAACATAAAATCAAAACTTCCCACAAACGCTGCTTATTTAGTGCAAAACTCGACATTTTCGTTGCTAGAAAAAATATTTTTGCGTTGTGATATATATTGGTATTATGACAGTTTATTGTTAATAGACGTCCATGCAATTAAAAAACGTATTTCAGACATGTTGTCGTCTACATGTGTAGTTAGCACCATCCATATGTAAAATCCAGAAACCTAGTTGCACAACTAGTAGAAGTTTTTCTTACAAAAATTCATCGTACGGGGCTGCGATAAAGCAATTCGTTTAAGATGAAAATTGATTACATTCTGGAAAGCATTGTGCTTTCTTGCACCTTTAAAATATAAAAACATGGAGTATTGGTAGCAGGAAAACGTAGTGGTACACCTATGAGTCAACCGTTCACATCGGGTATTTAGGCGTTTTCCACCAAAATAAGATATGAGTTGGCAGACCGATTGCGTTTTACTAGGCGAGTCGAAATTTAAGTAATCCCCCATTTCCATCCGTGAACTCGATGAGGTGATTGTTTGCGCTGCCGCCTTCCAGTCTATTTCTTTTAGATAACTTTTATTTATTTTGATTTATGAGAGTTTTTTTTACTATATTTATAGTACTAATAAAAAAGGAAGTATAGTAAAATTAAAAGGCCAACGCTTATAAATTTACAGTTTTTTACAGTGTAGCCTTTCTCTTCACAGCTGCAAACAGTTATATCAGCATCGATAACAACTGTTTCACCCATTTCCTGCGTTGAAATGAACACTATACATTGTCAAAAAATTAAGTGGTCAAGTTTGCCTTCAATGATCTGATCATACTGAATAACTTTTTTTTCACTTACAACTAGAGAATGCATGATATTGCATTCTCGATCAATATCACGGGATTTCGATTTTTTTTTCAGACAAATGATACGGAGAATATTAGGTATTCGGTGGACCAAGTGCTTAAGTACAAAGAATGCGTTAATTTAATTTTAAAATCTCAAGTAAATTTCACAAGAAGCATCAAATTTATATAAGCTAATATACATTTTTAAGATTTGTTTGTGCGATTTGAAATACGTTTGCTTACTTCAGAAATTTTGTTTTGAAAAGCGATGTTAAAGCAATACTTTAAACATAATTTGAAAATACTACAATCTAAATAAATAAAACAAATTCAGATAGATTGAAGACAAGGGAGCATCTCATACTGAATCATTTTGAGATTTTATTCGGTGTATTTTCATATACCATTTCTGAAATTCGGAATTGGTGAAATGCATTTTTCTCCCAAGGGATATTTATCCACTGGGAAAATATCATTTTCTCAAGTATTTTAATGTTAATCTCACGAGAAAAGATTCTTTAAAATAAGATATTGTGCTATATATTGTAATTCCTATTTTATCTTAACTTCCTGAAATTGTCAGTTTTATGCATTTAAAGAAAAGTGCATATTAGATTCATAAAGAATGAGAAAATTAAAAGTAAAGATATGAAATGAGCTTTAAAATGTAAAAAAAAAATAAATAATTAATTAAACAAAATAATACAATAAGAGATTGTTTTGTAATAGTTTTAAAATGCTACTATTATATCATATAAAAATATATTGTTTTATATTGTGTCAATCTATAAATGTTTTTCATTAAATCACATAAATGACACCAGTCTTTATTATAATACCTGAAAACAATATGAAAAGTCTGACATTATTTAAAACACATTTGAATTTTTAAAAATAAGGGTTTTCAAATTCGAAAAGGTCCTCAAATTCCCTATGCTATAATTTTATACTAGAAAATAAATTTTGATAAATTCAAAAAGTACCTTAAATTATAATAAATTTTTCAAGGCAAAAAAAATTTAAAACCATACAAATTTAGAAAAATGTGTTCGTCTGATTCTTTATTTGATAAAGTTTTTGTAACATTTCAAATAATAATATATATAAAAAAAGATCTGTGCGTTTTTTGATTAAGAGACTAATTCTCAATTTTATTAGAAACTAATTGAAGCTTTTAGATAAATGATTGACTTTCGATAAAAAATCGACTTTTTTTTTGTCAAAATATGAAAAAAAAAATTGAAAAACATATTCTCTTAAAAAATTAATGTTAAAATTAATTTAAAATTATTGAAAAAAAAACTATTAATTTTTATAATGAAGTATTGAAGTATACCAAAAACTGTGTGACAAAATTTTGTAATTTCTTTTCTTTTTCCTTCTCTGTCACCAGCGGCTAAAAAGTCAAGATTTCAAATCTGATAAATGAAAGATTCTAGGTTTGATCCTACATAATAATCGTCGGCCTAAAAGTTCAGAATTGTTTTTTTTTTCGAACCTTGCTTAATTTATCAAAATAAAGTCAGGTTTCCTTAGAAAGATTTCCTGGGAAAGAAAATCCTCTCCTACGTTGCTTAATTTGGCTAAATACAGCTTTCGTTTCTTTAGATAGATTCCCCAGGAAAGAAAACCCTCCCCCTCATTGCTTAATTTGGCTAAATACAGCTTAGGTTTCCTAAAGAAAACCCTCTCCTCCTATTCAGTGGTGTAGTCGTAAAGAATTCAGAGGGTATACGCTCTAAGCATAACGTGTACTCTCAAAGCAGAGAGCCCTAGCGTGTATATACTGTAGCTTTCTAGAGAAACAGAGGGTATACGGTGTTCCTTAAAAAAACCCAGAAGGTATACGACGTATACCCTCCATTACATTCCTGCTCCAATTGCTTAATTTGGCTCAATATGGCTTCGGTTTTCTTAGAAATATCCCATTGGAGCCTTCTCCTAGAACCTTCTCCCTCATCAATCTATATCCGTCATGTATACAATCAGTTTTAGCAAAAACACCAACACATTTACTTCTTCGTTTCTTTGTTTGATTTAAAATCCTTTGAAAACTTTTTTTTTTTCGCAATTTTTTCCTAGAAGTAATTTATCAATATAATACTTAGAAACATTATACAAAATCTTTGTTCTGAAATATTTCAACACTTTAATATAACTAAAACAAATTCACAGATTAAATTGGAGAAAGGAAGTATCTCATGTTCATATTTTATTAGACATGTTTCTATGTCACTTCTTGAAATAAGAAATTGTTGAAATGTATTTTTCATGCGAGTAAGAATTTTGATATGTTATTTATCAACTTAGGAAGTATCAGTTTTTCAAATGTTTTTATGTTTATCTCAAGAGAAAGGATATTTTGTAAGATAGTGCGCTAGAAATGTTATGTTTTATTTCATGTTATATCGAGTAATTTTTCAAGTTTATGATTTTAAAGAAGCTTATCTGACTGATAAAAAAAAAATATATATAAATATGACGTAGTTCTAAGCATCACAATTTTATTTTATTTCTATAAAATAATTATTTGAACTGTGTAATTGAAACATAATCATTTTTTTCCAAATCGAAGATATTTTTAGGTTTATCACTAAAAGCAATATATTGTTAGCATAGTAAAAAAAAAATAATAATAACTAGCTATTTGTTCAATTATTTAAGTTTATAGCAAAAAATCAAATGAATGAATGTTTATGCATAATTATAGCATAAAAAATAGGACTCAGATCTTAAAATTTTTTAAAAATGTGTTCAGTTAAAGTTTAATAATAAATACAATTAAAGACTGATAATAAAATAATCCTGTTGTTATCAAATGGAGCTATCCATGGAAACTAGCTGGGGACTGGAAATAGGTATTCAAAAATAATATTTATAATGACCGAAAATACAAAAGATTAAGAATAAAAATTAAAGCAGAAACATACATCTCCACTACAAAAGCTTAAATGAAATTCAAACGACTAACAGCGATATTTCCATATATGTACATCAAGATATATAGTTTTGTGCCTTATTATCATATGTTGATGAGGATAAAATCTACTTAATTCTTGTTTGTAACATAAATAACGTAATAAAATTTCTAAAACAACACAAATAACTTATAAAAATAATGTGTTTAAACATCGTTAAGGTGTGTGATAGTGATATGAAATATAATTAATGCAATTGGTGTGTCTGTCAAACCGTGACAAGCCGAATATTTAGTGATTCATACAAATTCTATTTTCAGTGAGTATAAGAAAAAATGGGAATAACGCAAAAGCCATAGACTAAATGACAAAACTCCTCACACTTAGCAAACAGCCGGCTATTGTCATACAGCCAGGCTAAATGGGGAACCAGCCCTCCTTTTTTTAATTATTATGGTACTTTTTATGTTTATTGCATGAGGCGCAGCTTTAGGTAAATTTGAATATAACTATTTTTTTTTCTCAATCTACAGATACTGTTCGGCCTATCGCAAAAAAACAATATAGCGTTAACCTAATTAGAATATATCTAGCTATTTGTCCAACCATTCACGGTTATTGCAAAAAGTCTAAGCAAGTGAATGTTTATGCATAATTACAGAGCAATAAATAAAGTCTGAACTTAAAATACTTTTAAAAATGCATAAAAAACAACATCAATGATAGAATTCTTTCATGCGACGGTGAATCCATGATTAGTTAATATTTTCTTTCATATTTCAAGGATACATTTTTGGTAAGAAAAGAAAAGATGTAATTTTTCATTTTAATTTTATATTATAACATTGAAAAAAATATTTTAATGTTTGACATTCAGGAGCATGTAGTTCAGTGAAAGAATATATATATATATATATATATATATATATATATATATATATATATATATATATATATATATATATATATATGTATATATATATATATATATACATTTGAAATGTAGTTTTAAATTTGTATTATGGTGGTGAATTTTTAATTAAAATTCTCATTTAAACGGTGGCTACAAAATTACCTCTTTCTGCTTCAAGTTTTTTTTTTATTTACTTTTTCGCCAGTTAACGGAAATGTATTCTGAACATGCATTTTAGTTTTTTTTTTGTATATTTTAATAAGAGTACTCGCAAAAATACGCAAATAAAATGCACACACATATATATAATTCCTTTTTTCTTTAGAGTCACAAAGATTAAATTTTCAGTTTTTTTAATCAGATTGTAAATGTATGTAAAAGTTTTCATTTAATGAAAATTTGTCTACTCACAGGTTGATTTTCCAGACAGTTTTCAAATTAACCAATCGTTCTTTTTTAAAAATATTTTTTAAATCATTATAATATTCCATTGAAGATTAAACTGAGAAATAACTTTAACCAATTATGTTTCCGAAGAAAATAACTCAAAAGAAAGCTGAAGATCCTTCTCTTTTTGTCTGTATTAAAGAAAAAAATCCTTTTTTTTAAAACATTTAATTAATAGAAAATTTCAAAGAGGATTAAGTAAAGATAAAGATTAAAGTTGACTATTTAAATCCGCTTCGTTTTTTTATAGAGCAGAAATAGTTTAAAAAAATATTATTTTTATTACTTTTGTGGCTGTCATTATAAGTATTTTTCCCAGAGATGATTTTTTTTGTTATTTAAGGAAACTAAAAATGTTAATATTAATAATTATTATTTTGAAAATAACACATGCTCTCAAAAGATTTTACGGAAAGAAATTTTGTTTACTCAGGAGCTGTTTTCAGGCATATAATCAAATACAGTCGGCTCTCGTTAATTCGAACTAGTCGGGATCACAACAAAATTTCGAGTTATCCAGAGTTCGAATTATGGAAAGTATGAAAGGAAAACATATTTAACCCTTTAACTGCCGACGAAATCTGATGCGATTTCCAGTGTCTCGTTTAATACATGATTCCATAATACGATTCTATATTTCTATAACACGGCTCTGTTGATGGAAATTGTCCCGCTGTAATGAAAATTCCATATTTCTGTAATATGTGCAGGCATTCTCAGAAGACGTATATATACGTCCGGACAGGTAATGCGTTAAAGAGGTACTATTACAAAGGAGTTAATGTTATAGTATTTTTAAAAATTTATTTAAATAATTAGAGGCCGTTATCATTAGAATGTGACTTAATATTAAATTAAAATAGATAAATACATAAACTAATTAAGGGATTGCGAGTTACAGGTACCATTGATGGACCGAACGGGTAATTAAGAAAGTGTGTATTAAATGAATGGGATTATATGTATACTTATTTTAGAACAATTCTGGCAAAAATGAAAAAAAAAAAAAAGAAAATAGTGTGAAAGTAAGGAATAATGAAAAATCGTAATTCTCGTTAGTTCGAATTAAACGAAATCAAGAGAAAACGAGTTCAAATAAATGAAAAATTTTAACATCATCCTGCTATTCAAAATTTCGGGACTCCATGTTTAGTTCGAATTAAGCAAAAATTCGATTTATCCGATTTCGTATTAACGAGAGTCGACTGTATGTTCTTTTTAAATTTACCAGTACCAGATATTTTAATGTAGATGAAACTGAGAAGATAGTTTTTTTGGATTGTTTTTCCTAAATGAATCGTAGATTAATTTACCGAATTTATTTTTGATGCAATGTTGGATTAAAACTATGTGTGGTTGGATAGAAGAATGGAGGAGAAGAGTTATCATAAATTTGTGGAGATAGAAGAAATTAAATGATTGATTATATATTTTTATGTCAAAGTAAAGCATAAAACCACTGGGACAAAATAAAATAAAATAAATATAGTAGAATTTTTTTAAAAGGAAGGCAAACATCTGCTTTTTAATTTTGTTTGTTTCGAAAAAGGGGTGGGTTGGATTTTATTGAATAACAGGAACAATACAAATTTAACTTTTTAAACTAAAGACAACAACAGTTTATATTTGATGTTGTTTTCATGTAAATTTCAAACACCTCCATCATATGTCCAAAAATATTTTTATGAGTTCATTTTGTGTTTTTTTTTTTTAGTTCTAATTTTTTTTGTGAGAAACAAACAAATTTTACTGATACTTTGCCCAATTTCATTCAAAATAGTCATTGAAAATTGTGATTTACACGCAATTTATTCATTAAATAGAAATGTTTTGCGTATTTGATTTCCTCATAAGAACTTAAATTATAGATTCCATTGTGGAACAACGTATGTTGATGCTTAGGAAATAAAAGCCACTTCTATACGATATTGGCCTCTTCATTCCAAATATGACTTTTATTTTGACATATCTGATCAAGGTTTTTGCAAAAGGGCAATATTGTAATCTTGTTTTCTAATTAATAAATTTTTAAATTCTAAAAAAGAAAAAAAGAAAAAAAAAAAACGATTCTTTCAAAAATATATAAAAGAACTTAAAAATGAATATGAATGTTATCCTTGAAAGCATTAATTACTGTTTAGTATATTAAGAACTATTAAATGAATTCATTTATATTATTTTAAATCTTGCTTGTAATGCAGTGAAGCCTGGAGGTTAGTGAAAGTGTTAACACGGGCTTGTCAGTAATAGGGTTTTAAGACATGTACTATCCCTGTGTTATACATTAGGTGAAATCAAAGAGCATGTTATTTATAAGCGTGTGTTGAAAATGATTGACCAATGTCCCGTAAGCTCATAGAAGGACACAAATTTAATGAAAACTATGCACGAGTATGAAGCATTAACTTAGCAAACCTATGTGGAAATGGTGCAAAATTTCCTTGGTAAACATAATAGTGAAAACTAAGAGAAACTTTGTTAGTAACATGTTGCTAAGAACCAGACTTGTTTAATTTTCTTAAAACGCATGCATACCAGACCATGTACACTGTTGGAAATCTGTTTTTACAGTGTAATGGAGTCAAAAGGATATGAATATAGTAAAAAAAAAATAGACCTGCTTAAGCAAAACAGAAGTTATTTTCAAATTTATCAGACAAAAGTACTTAAGAATCAGTTAAACTGTTCTGGGAACTAGAAAAAAATACCCACCTTTATTAATTACAATCAAAAACCGCTAAACAAAAGAATTATATATATATTTTTTATCTTACATGCATTTTTTTTTTTTTTTTGTTATTTGAGTAATTTATAAACTATTCCGATTTTGAAATATATTGTTTTTTATCTTAAAATATTTTAACTGGGGAAGTTAATTTCGATAATATATAAAAACATATGTGAATTTTTCAGCTTGATAAAAAGTGGAAAAAAATTATAGAAATAAGTAATTGCGACGGTATAAGCTTACAAGAATACTTTTAAAGATTATAATTTTTTTATCGTTTGCGACGTACTTCAATCTTTTAAATAGAGTTTTGCTGAAGAAATACTTTTTGTTTCGTTTGAAGAAAAAAAATAATTTAACCTACTAAATTACAGAAATTTCTTTTTCAATTTAATAATATATATATTTTTTGATTTAACTATTAAGTAACATAACAAAAAAGTTATATGTTCTCAGGCAGTCATTGAAACAATATTACTTTTTTAATTAATAATATATAAATTACTGTTAATAGAATTCTGTTAAAAAATAACTTTTTCTATCTTTAATTAATCCATTCTTAATGATTCCCATTTTTTCATTTTCTTCTGGAGAGATTAACGAGTAATGGTTGAAAATAAAAGTGACGTAAAAAATATCTCTCTGAAAAGAATGCAAAAAATTGATGACTTAATTAAAAAATCGTATCTCAACGGATTTCCTTTTGTTTTAAGAAGTTAATCCATTTAGCTTCATATGCTCCAGTCCAGGTATTTGCTTATAGTTACTATTAATTCATTTACATTTTAATTTTTTTCGCAATAAATTGAATCTTTTTTTCTCCTTTTAAATTAAGTTCCTCTAATTGAAAATTTCATTCTCTAAATAGAGCGACTGAGTAATCTAGAAGAGATAAAATATACTCATTTTATTTTTTAAATCTAGCATCATTATCGATCATATTTAACCACGATATAGACGACAATAACTGATAGTATATGAAAGGATTCAATAAATATATTTGCTGCAATTGTCATGCATATAAAAAGAAATATAATGAAAAAACTTTCGCAATTATAAACAAGTTGGAAATTGCACGTGAACGTGGCAAATGAGGTGCGTTCGTACGATAACGAAGTTTTAAAAATATTCAGATATTGCTGATATAGTAGAGCGTACTTCGGATACAGAATAGTAGTCGAAATCTTTGTGTTTCTGTAAATATGCAGGAAGTAATTTTTATTACACCTCAGCAACATATATATGTTATTCATAAAATGTGAACTAGTTGAATATAATTAAAACACTCCCCAAACAATGTTTCCTCGTATAGAATTATGTAGTGGAATACTTTTGTGTGGCCCTGTAATTTAATAATAAAAATTCTTTGCATCACAGATTGTACAGGATGCATTTTTTAGTATATATTTCATAGATTTATGCCAATTCTATTATGTTCGAATGAGTGTAACATCATTAAAATGCATTTGAAACTTTTTTCCCATTGACCGTAATGTAATGGAATACTTTTGATTGTCCCTGTAAATGATCTATGCATCCGACTTTCATAGTATTTGAAATGACGCGACCAAATTACGTAATAATTATATGTTTTAAATTTCAAACGATTGAAATGCATTTGAAACTTTTTTCCCCATTGACCGTAATGTAACGGAATCCTTTTGATTGTCCCTGTAATTGATCTACGCATCCGATTTTCATAACATTTGAAATGACTCGACAAAATTACGTAATAATTATATGTTTTAAATTTCAAACGATAGAAATGCATTTGAAACTTTTTTCCCCATTGACCGTAATGTAACGGAATCCTTTTGATTGTCCCTGTAATTGATCTACGCATCCGATTTTCATAACATTTGAAATGACTCGACAAAATTACGTAATAATTATATGTTTTAAATTTCAAACGATTAAAATGCATTTGAAACTTTTTTCCCCATTGACCGTAATGTAACGGAATCCTTTTGATTGTCCCTGTAATTGATCTATCCATCCGATTTTCATAAAATTTGAAATGACTCGACAAAATTATGTTATAATTATGTATTTTAAATTTCAAACGATTCGGTTGGGTAGTTTTTGCGTTGTTATATGCGGACAGACAGACAGACGGACAGACAGACGGACAGACAGACGGACGGACTGAGCGACAACAATAGGTGCTACGTATTTACATAATTACGAACGCACCTAAAAAAGGTAAAAAATAAAATGTATTATTTTTAAATTAATTGCTTCATGTTATAATGAATTCGAAATTTCTGAAAAATAAATTTAAATGTCAAAAAATACAAATATGAAGTGGATAAATTAAATTGACAAACCTGATGAATTTATGTGAAGACGTAAAGTGCATCATGATATATTGGGGAGTGCATTTAAGATTAGTTCATGTTTTGAATACTGTCGTGTAAGTAAATTTCAATGTATTTCTTTTTTTAATCTACCTGAAAAGCTAATTCACTGAAATAATACTTTCTAATAAAATGTTTTATCTTGACTTTGTAAAAACAATGAAAAATTTTAAATATAAACGAAAAGTAAAAAATTAAGATTTTTATAATACATCTATAATATCTAATAATTTCGAAATTAAAAAGCAAAAACAAAGAAAATTAATAATTACTGTTGTGTCCAAAATGTTTAAAAACATATTAAAAAAAGCTTATTTCGCCAAAAGATAAAAATTTCTGCATAATTCTCATGCGTCGAAGTTACATGTATGAGGAAACTACTTAGCAGTTATTTATTATAATATTTAATAATTTCGAAATTAAAAAACAAAAACAAACAAAAATAATAATTATTTTGTCCAAAAAGTTAAAAAAACGTACTAAAAAGATACGAAATCTTATTTCGCCAAAAGATAAAAAATTCTGCATACATCTCATGCCTCGAGAGGAAACTACTTTACAGGGGAAAAATGTCCATACCAATGTTTTTAAAAAAGAAAATAGGTTGAAAAGAAAGCATTTTGAAACTGTTCACACAGGGCTATTAGTTTGGCCCCTATTTTATTTAAAAAGTTTGGAATTTTTACAGAAATGTCCGAAAGAAGAATTTTTACAATTGCATTTTTAAAAAATGTCTGTCATAAAAAAATATATTTAATATACAAATGTCTATTCTTCGCCGTGTGTCGCTTTTGGAACCGGTACTAAATAAAGGTGCTTTAAAAACTTTACAATCGTTTTCTGTGTTTACAAACATTATGTCACGAAATTTTTCGCTTGTAGATCAAACGTATGTAACACTGTCAGAAATATTCGTCTTTATACACTACATTTTCCCTCATTCTCGAACAAATAATTTCTGTACTCCTTGAAGAGGTTATTTTTCTGTGAATCGTTGCAGCAAGTCGGAAAAGACGAATAAATTTCGTTTATTCCCCGCACGCATGCGCATTTGTCTTTTTCTTCTCTACGTCTGATGTTACCTGCTTGATGTTATTTGTTCCTAATCTATGGCTCTGATTATAGAAAAATTATGTATATAAGCCTTGTGTTACTGACTGTGTGTGCACATGCGCCACGTTTGACTAATTATTACAGGATTCGGATAATATAATATCAAAAATTGGTAAGTACTTATTTCAGAATTTGATTTTAATCATTTCTATGTTTTCATTGTATAACCGTTAAATTATTAGAGATGTCTTTGGCACATGTCATTTATCTTTTTTATTATCTACACTTTAAAAACAAAGGAGCATTATTACATTTAAACTGGAATTATGAAATGCCAAATAAACTTTAAATCTATACTATTTTCTGTAGTAGCTCCGTAAAAAGTTTAAGAATAATCACGGAATGATGGTATTTTATTCTTTAGGGTAATGTCACACGGACGATTTCCAAAAACAGACAAAACGACGTCCTCTATTGAGAGCATTACTATCTTCTCCTCCTGTCATACGAACGACGCGGTGCCATCGCGTTCAAACGTATGCAAAGACTCACGTCGAAGCCACGCGTTTCCCCCAAGCCGTTGGCCAGCTGCTTGCGTCTGGTGGCTTCTGTTTATTAGATCTTGTTCAGACGAGAGTGGTTTTTAACGCTGATTTTTTATTTTCTTTCCGAGATTCACGAGCTTTTGTTGTGATAGCTTAGTCAAGAATCGATGCAGGTTTGGGGGAGAAGGGAAGCATTTTGAGAAAAATAAAAAGTATTTTTGTGAAATTTATTATATTTTGGGGGGATTTATTTTATGTTTGTAAAAAGTAACACTTTATAACGACATGAAATCTATTTATATTAATTCGAAACAATTATTTTTTTTATAATAATTTCTTTAAATTGTTTTTCTATTTTTTTTTCTGAGGAATTTATTTGCTTTTCAAATTACAAATTTTTAAATCTAACAACATTAGAATAATTAATGATTAGCATGTTTTCATGGAACACAATTTTGTGAAAGTACCACTTTTACGTACTTTGAGAAGGAACTTGTTTTATTAAGTGGATTTGTATGAAGGCCTTACAAAGACCGCAAATTTGGCCTGGATCGATATTGGAAATTAAAATCATTGCAATTTAAATCTCGTTTTAAAAATCCGCTATGGGAAAACGGACACTAAAACAGAGTCTCCGTGTTCATATCTAGTACCGGTTCTATCTACTGTGAGCATTTACTTTGAAAAATACTGTTATTACTTTCTTCTATCTTCAATAGAAGAAAGTATTGTAATCGAAATTTTTTCGACTTACGGTTTTCGACGGATTTACACGTTTTAGGGGTCAGAGATTCCAAAAAACATGTTTTTACAAAATGTCTGTCTGTCCGTGTGTCTGTATGTGTGTCCGTGTGTGTGTGTGTCTGTGTGTCTGTATGTCGCCATTCTACCATCAAAAAGTGTATGAAGTTATGCATAGAATTGAACCAAATTTTTTGTGAATATTTTTGGCTGTGGCAAGCAGGTCCTCCTTCAGTTTTGAAATATTCCGCCGGAAGGGGGCGCTGCAATCGCGATTTTTGTGCCATTTTCAATATTGTACCGACCAAAAGTATATGAAGTTATGCATCGAATTGAACCAAATTTTTTGTGTATGTGTATGACTATGGCTAGTTGGTCCTCCCTGAATTTTAAAAGAATCCGCCGGAAGGGGGCGCTGCAATCGCCATTTTTGTGCCATTTTCAATATTGTACCGATTAAAAGTATATGAAGTTATGCATCGAATTGAACCAAATTTTTTGTGTATCTGTATGACTATGGCTAGTTGGTCCTCCCTGAATTTGAAAAAAATCCGTCGGAAGGGAGCGCTGCAATCGCCATTTTTGTGCCATTTTCAATATTGTACCGACAAAAAGTACATGAAGTTATGCATCGAATTGAACGAAATTTTTTGTGTAAGTGTATGGCTATGGCTAGTTGGATCGCCCTGAATCTGAAAAAAATCCGCCGGAAGGGGGCGTGGCAATACCGAATTTTATGCCATTTTCAATATTGCACCACATAAAAGTGTATGAAGTTAGTTCTAGAACTGAACTAAACATTTTATATATGATTATTTTTTGTCAAGGCAAATAGTTCCTCCTTGAATTTGAAAAAAAAATTTGCTTATCATTCTATTGACCATCGGCTCGTGCAGAGACGGAAATTCGTTTTTACTGCGATTAATTGATTGAAGCAGAAATTTAAGATGAAAATCAAAGTTGGTAAGGTATTGAATTAAAATTATTAAAGCATTAAAATGAGTAACTATTTTTTTTAATATTAAAATGTATGTATGAGATAGAAGAAAGTTTTGGGATTGGCACATCCAACTAGTTATTATTATTATCATTATTGCATAAGTATGCATACCATACCTGCAAATTTTATACTTTTTTTTTTCTTTACTATTTTTTAACATATAAATTTCTCTTTAATCACCGAAAACCTAAGATTAAACAGGTCAAAATTTTCTGCTCAAAATAAATTACAGGAAAAAAGCGTAAAAGATGAAATCATATGTATAACAATTTTTCAAAAGGATTTTAATTGTACGAAAATGATGGATAAAAAATCGACATTTTTATAAAAATTATCTTGCTACCTTCATAGAAATTTTGCTTGGATCGGGTACTGAATTTTGTCAAAATAAACTTTCAGGATTAGATCGTGGTCAAACTAAAGCATTTTTAGACTTGAGCCGAAGATTATGCTCAGATGAATTGAAGATTATGCACCTCATTTCCGGTTTGATCCTATTGGTTGCCGAAGCTTGTTGGTACAGCAAAACCCCGATAATTCGGATTAATTGGGACCAGACCCAATCCGGATTATCGAAAATCCGGGTTATCCGGAGAATTAGAAAAAAAAATGAAATAAAATAAAACATACAGAAAATCACCCTTATGTTAAACGTATTGAATATTTACAGGCAGCAAAAATGTTTTCTTTGTTTAATTCTTCCGAAAAGTTTTTAGAAAACTTTTTTTAAAATTCAGCATATGATGATGAAACAAGTTAATGTTATAGAAATTAGCCAATCGCTTCTCAAACTTGTAAAAAAGCTGACCAAATCGATCCGGATTATCTGGAGATCCGAATTTACGGGGTCCAAATTTGCGGGGTTTTACTGTATTTTGGTACTATGCGGTCATTTGGGTTTCTGACTTGCTGTCAGTTGGGGGGTTTTCTGATTTTAAACATTTTTACCTTTTGTAGACTGAGGAAGCGAGCCCTGGTGCTCGTGAAACGTATACGTCTATGGCATGTTGTCGGACGTTCCTCTCAGTCCACACAACTTTGAAGAATGTCCGTGGTAGATATAGCTGCCACCACCGATATTACTAGGTGATATCGGTCACCCACTGTGAGGATTGTGTAAATGAAGACTTACGCTGTCAAATAACTGAATGATCAGTTTATTAAGAATATATGTACACACTAAATACGCTATTTACAATTATATACAACTACAACTCGGATATAGGTGACCCGGTTCAACATTAAATTATATACAGTAAAAGTTGGCTGTGTACTATTCCAATTACACTTTCCACCTCACACTCAATGCAAGTTAAATTCACTTTATAGGAGCTCAACCTTGAGTCTCCCAACACAAGTATACTCGGCCTGCACTTCTTAGCCCAGAGCACTAAACACCAGGACGTCTGTGTCCTTTGCTCACCAGAAAACGCACTCCTTACGCTCTACAACACAGAGCACACTCTACTAGAACCTCTGGCATACACCTTCTAGGTACGAGACCCAGGAACGGACTGACTTCTCTGAGACAAAAACTTGCTCTTCTCAACTCACGGGGTCACACAAATGCCAACCCCCTCTGGAGCTCCCTCATTGGGCACATTCTCTCACTCCTTTCTTGTTTAGTGACATGCTGCTAATCTGCTCATCATCCGCATACCTCACTGACAGATGGACATGAATGTCAGCAATCTTCTCTTCCTCTAACACACCACCTGCATAGGATTATCTGGCAATTCCCCTTTCCACAAAGAAGGAATGTCACCTTGGAAATTCTGTACACAACCATACAATACGAAATATTGAAATAGAGAAATAGTAGAAATTCCATTCTTTAGCACAGGTGCTATCAGAACCTGACACATGTTTTTATTTATTGTGTATTAAACGTTGATTTTAATGATTGTAATTTTCCGCACAAGGTTTTAGCGATTATCTTTGGTTTCAACGGACCTATTTGTTTATTCTAACTTATTTTATAATGTCGCATCTCATTCGTTTTCACAATCTTAGATTAAAGCGTGGGAAATTTTTTAATCATTTACATTTTTTATGTACTTGTAAACAACGTGGTGTCATTCCTAGTTTTATTCGCTTGGGTTTTAATCTCCAATTAACGAATAATCACGATTTTTGTGTCTCATACGATAGCATAATATATATATAGATTATTATTATATGTATATTTTTTTTTTGCCAAATTTTGAATGGCAGCTAAGTTAATATAATATAGTAAACTATTAAAAGGCTATTTACATATGGCGACAAATTTGGAAATATTTCATTTTTCAAAATTGTCAATATATAATTTTTGTACTATATATATTTTTTAAATACCATGGAAAAAAAATTTCTTTTTAGTTTTTAATATTGTATGTTTATCAGCCTTGATGAATTTTACACTATATTAATAACAATTATATCTATTAAATTTTTAAATGTATTTTAAAAATGAAAAATAGTAAAAAATGGGAAACATTTTTCGCTAGATTAAAATGCGGTTTAATCTAGCACAGAAGCAGGGCTAACAGAACAGAACAACAGAAACAGGGCTAACAGGTTTTGGTTTGTCTTTTGATATTGTTATCATTTTTGACCCAATAAGAAAAAATAACTCTTTTTTTATTTGTAACTTGGTCTTCACATCAAAATAGTATTTTATCTTTTTTTTAAACTGTTATCTATTTTTATGCAAATGCAATGTTATTAAAATAATTAAATGATTATAAATTTATATAATTGCAAAATATGGAATACCCCAACGTTTAGCATTACTATTATGTTGTTATATGTGTATGTATACATTGATTCGCTGTTCGACAAACTGTACAAGATGTTATGTTTAAACGATACTTGTGTTTAATAAATAAAAGAAAACTTCTTCGTCTGTTTTGTTATATCCGCCTTTCGAAGTTCTGCCTGCCCCGCCTTGTCCGAGAGCAGTTCTAAATAGACACTATTACTGTTGAAGGTATGTAACAAAAAGCTTTAAAGCTATTTTAAAACACTTTTAAATATTAACTATTTCTTTTGAGTGTTGTTTAATATAAAGTTATTCCATATATAAAGTGACATTTTATAGATTTCTCTACATCTAAATCAATAAATTATGCGAAAAATAAATGTAACCATCATTCCAAACAAAAGAAAAAAAATCCAAAAAATCAAAGGAATTTTTACACATTATTGAAGATACCACTACTGAGGGAGAGGGTGTTCGAGGAATGATAGCATATAATATCGTAAGAGGGAAGGGTGTCCAAGATTACCAAAAAAGTGACAAACTTTTATATGGATGTACAGCCTAAAAGAAGAAAAAAAAATACCTTTTGCTCATGAGACGATAGCATATGCTTCTTGATTAATGTAACGAAAATTTCCCACTTTGAAAATTTGTCGGTCCTATATTACATTTATAGAACTAAGATGCTTGTTTTGCTACCATGTACTGTAGCAACATTTTTTTAATCAATTTAGTTTTTTTTAAATTTATTTAATAATAATAAGAAATAAGAAATATTATCTAAATGAAAGTTGAACAACAATTATAATCATTTAATAATATTCGCTGTCATCTGTATTTCTTAAAATATAGTGGATTTTTCATTTAACATCAGATGTATTAAAAGTTATTTCCTGTAATTTAATTTTGGATCCAGTAAATAATCTATCACTTCTCACAGGATGACTCCAGTACCATCTGTATATGTATATTTTTTCAATTTTCTTCAATAATTGATAAAAATTACAGAATATTTTATTTCCTTCAAAAGATCCATCTAATTTAAATTAAAAACATCGAATCAAAAGATTTTTATTATATCTAGAGACAATATCGTCTGCTCATTTGGACGGAAAGGTCACGTCCGTGTGAATGAGGCAGCGCAGATGTTTATTTTTCACTCGAAAGCCAAAGCGTCGAAAAAATCGGTCGTCTGGCATTGGCCTTAGTCGCAATTCATTCCAATAAATCATCAAATTCAGTGTAATAATAAACTCAGATTGGTGGTATTCTATTCTAAAGTCGAAATTATTGTTATGTAACACGAAATTCAGTGCAAAGAAGTTAATTTTCTGTTTTGTTACGAATCGTAAGTTATCAGATGACATGCGCCATTTTACATCCGCTTTCAAAGTTCCAAACTTAGCAGGTGAAAAAGTAAACATAATGTAAGCAATATTATTATTATTCTTTTTAGATTTTAGACGTAAGACTAAATAATGCTTGCATGTGTTTTTTTTAAATTAGATCATGTTTTTAATAGTGCACTAGTACACTGTCATTTTAAGAACAAATGTCGACATGGTCGAATTTAACGAAAAGTATGTCTTTAGTATAACAGTTGTAATCAACTTTTTTTTTATATACAGCTTTGTTTACTTTTAAGGTGGCATAATTAAGCATTTTTTATGCTATGCATTAAATTGTATAACTGTGAGATAATGTAATATCATATGTAGCTTATGTTTGTTATTTTCTTTAAAAAAAAACTAGAAACTCCGAATTAAATTAATAGTGATAGTTACAAGTAATTATAATTTTTGTTACAAAAATATTTTATAACGTGTGACCATGATGTTTGCCCGAACTCAAGAAAAAAATATTTTCATAAAAAATTAGTTATATGCTTTTTAGCTTACTTGACGCATTATTAACCTATGAGAAAGATATTTTTAAGCATGCAAATATAGGAAATTTCGTTGTTTAAAATGTATATCTTATTAAAATGTCTCAATTAAAAGGAAGTTTCGCAACCTCATTGCGCCAAAATATTTATTTTAAGTTATGTCTGTATTAAATTTAAGATGTAATATCTACAAAGTTTCCCCCAGAGGGTTTCAGAGGGGCGCTCCGCTCCCCTGTCCTTTAGTTTAAAAATAGCGCCCCTCTTGCCCCTCATCCAAAAACTAGCGTCCCTCTTATCGCTCATTCAAAGAAAAAAAGAAAAAAAAGCACCCTTTATGCCCCATATTTGAAAAAACACAACTCTGCAGCGATAATGCGAAAATTGACTATATTTTCCCTTCATAATCTAATTTTTTACTTTTGCACTATTTTTCCTAAACTCGAATGAAATTAGCGATTTTATTCAGCTACCAAGTGAAGATTTGTGTGTTTTCTGAGATGGCAACAAAATTTTTAAAGAAGAAAATTCTTGATATAAACATTTACGAAAACACGATTTATTGGTGGTTAAGAAACATTGAGGGTTTTATGTTAACAACTTTATTGTGCAATCCAGTTTTTTTGTCCAAATTTTTAAACTAACTGTCGTTATTTTAAAATTTCCGGGACGAAATGCTTTAAAATTTTGGAAATTTCAGATCAAAACCACTCCTTAAAAATGTTTCATGGACTAAAAATTGCAAATGTAAAAAATGTGTTTGTGATTTAAGACATTTCATAGTATTGCAGTTTATAATAACTCAAGCTTGTAAGAACTAAGGTTTATTTTCATAGCAGTTGGCAGATCTGCATATAGTTGAAATGTATGTTTTTAGTAAAAAATAAAACTATTTATGTTTTCATTGCTTATTTATTCTGTGGCAGGTAATTTATTATTATTTATAATAATTACAGTACACTCCTTCTAATCACATGTTGGGATCAAGGATTTTGTGAATTACAGAATTGTGCAGATTATAGGTCAATTCTTTGTTTATATCTTAATATTAGGAATTTATCAACAAATGTAATAATCATACTGCAAATAAATTACACAGAAATGAAAGAAATGATTTTTTATATAAAAAAGGTTATATTCAGTATTATGAAACTATTTAAATGATATAATACAAAACTACTAGAACAAATTTCTATTTGCTTTATAGGTTTTTAGTTTATTGTATCCTGAAACCTTTAGAGATCAGTCTATCTTGATCAATAACAAAACTTTGTTTTCCTAAAAAGCTGAGTTTTTTACTCATGGGATACTTATCCCTTCTAAGAATTTTTTTCTTTTTATATAGCTAGTGAATGTGTTTAGAATATATCACATTATTCATAATGTACATAAAATATCTCGGTCTAAAGAATGCATTAAAAATTTCTTAATTCATAAGGGCAATCAACTTTTATTATGGTCTGAATCCAGTTACACTGTGGATTATAGGCTATTGTGTATTAGAGAGAGTGAACTTATATCATATAAGCTATATCTCAGTGGAATAATATTTTATAATTTAATGAAATGCTTATTTAATAACAATAAATAAAATCAACTTCTAAAGCAAATAAAAAATACTTCTTAGATGTTCAACTTCTTAACTGCACATTTTCTTCTTCTTCTTCTTTTTTTTTTTTTTTTTTTTTTTTTTTTTTTTTGTCAAATCCAGCCATTTGATATGGGCAAAATTAGTGTTGTTCCATTCTTTGGACTATTCTTAATCAATTACAGTAATCATATTGGCCAAATTTATGGCACGCATTGAGAATTATGTTTTTAGGTATGTGCCATATGTGGTACACAATGCAATGAGAGTCAAACCTTAAAGTTGGTCCTATAAGTTTTTAAGTGTGTTGTTTGAATTCAATTTTTATTTGCTTTTTTTACTACATTTATTTGTTGCATGACCTGTTGGATTAACCGAATGGAACTGCCTAATGTTTTTTTTTTCTTTCTTGAGCTGTAACAATTAGATTGTAATTATATGTGTGTATGTATATGTTTATAAATTCTGTAACTTGTGTTTTTATTTAAAAAATCTTAAAGTATGCTAGACGCAATAACTTTAATTATTCTTTATAAAACAGGTATCTCTGTTGTAAACAGCTTAATAGCTGATGTAGTGAATCTCAATTATTTTGAATGGTGGAAGAAGCCTATAATTGTCACCGAAGAGTCTGATGCTAAAAAACTTGGATTTCATGATAAGCAAGCTGATTACCTCACCATAGCTTAATCTCTTTCAGTAGAACGAATATGCCTTTGGCTTGGTATATTCGAAAAATTAGTAATCAACCGAGTTGCCAAACTTGTTTTTCTGTACGAGCACTTTAACTAAACAAATGCTTATATCTTATTTGCTTCCGAATTTGTTTAAAATGTGTTAATGTCTTTTATATACTGTAGTTATTTTTTTTATCTTAACTAAAGCAGAGTTTCCTCCAGGTTTAAAAAGGGGCAGGGCGCTACTGTTTTGAAAAGGGCACTTTTTACATTCTTCAGGGCACTTTTTTGATTTTTAAGGGCACTTTTTATACAGTCGAATCTAGAATTTAGCGGTTCAAAAAATCGTGAAAAAAACAGAAATTCCGTCAAAAAATCGAAAAAGAACCATAAATTTCGCCAAAAAATTGAGTAAAAAGAAAAAAACCCCATAAAGTTTGGTAAAAGATTGCGAAAAACAGCAGATTTTGCTAAAAAATCACGAAAAAACGACAAATTTTGTTAAAGATCGCGAAAAAAGGCAAATTTTGTTAAAAGATCGCGGAAAAACGCCCGATTTTGTTAAAAGATTGTTAAGGGGCAGGCCTGATTTATTGAAAAAGACTTTTTTTTTGAGAAAAAAGAATACTTTTGTTTAATAAAGGGTTCTTTTTGTTTCATAAACGGGTGCTTTCAGGATTCACATTTAGAAAGTTTTGTACAGTCAAAAGAGGATTGTGAACAAAGGGGGGGGGGAAGGAGAAGGTCGCCTCGGGCTCGGAAATTTAGGGAGTGCCAAATTTATGCTACAAACGTCATTATTGGGTTGTCACAAGAAAAAGTTGGGAGGGGGGGCAGGCCTCAAATTCTAATTATGCTCCAGGAGTAATTTTCCCTTCACACCCCTAGATCGTGAAGTAGGAAAATCCGCTTTTTGAGCATTAAAAACACAATTTTGAAGCAGGAAAATTAGTTTGTAGAACAGAAAAATTCACTTCTGGCATTAACTTTGTGTGTGTGTCTATATGAGGAAATTTGCATTTTTTTTATAATCTTTTGACAAAATCTGCCGTCTTTTTGAGATATTTTGCGTTTTTTCGCGAACTTTTAGCAAAAATACGTAGCTGTTTTTCGGAAATTTTTTGACAGAATTTTCCGCTTTATTGCGATTTTTTGACGAAAATTTGCCTTTTTTTGCAAATCTTTTGACGACATCTGCCGTTTAATCGCAATTTTTTTGACGAAAATTGCCGTTTTTCGTGAATTGTTTGACAAATTTTTCCGTTTTATCGCACTTTTTGCATGAAGATTGGCTTTTTTCTATGATCTTCTAAGGAAATGTGCCATTTTTATGGGATTTTGTGACGAAATTAGCCATTTTGTCGTGAATTTTGCTAGAAATGAGTCTTTATTTCGTGATTTTTTTTAGTGAAATTTGACTTTTTTTTTCTCAATTTTTTGGCGAAATTACACGTCCTGTGGGACGCTTAAGAACTATTTTTTTGCGTACCGACGCTGATTTTTTATGTAATTTATGCGTTATAGCGCGTCTGCATCATCGCTGAAATTCTGTGTTTTCTCAAATGTGGGGCAAGAAGGGCGATATTTTTTTTTCAATCAGCGACAAGAGGGGCGCTAGTTTTTGGATGAAGGGCAAGAGGGGCGCTATTTTTTAAACTAAAGGGCAAGAGGGGCGTTATTTTTTAAACTAAAGGGCAAGAGGGGCGGAGCGCCCCCCTGAAACCCTCTGGAGAAAACTCTGACTAAAGCATTTGCTTGTCCTTTTCTTGTCTTATAATTTTTTACATTTGATTTGTAGTTTACCATGTATTTTGTATAATAAAATTTTTTACCGTAACCTAAATGTCGCCTTTTAATCATTTACATAAATTGTGTAATATTATTAATAATATATTGGTAATACTTTGAAATGCATATTTTTATGTATAATGTTTATTTTATAAATCAAAAGAAAAGTCATAAAAACAATACTGTGGGAGTTTAAAAAAAATCATGAATTCTGATGTGTGATAAGACCAATAATAAGATAAGACAAAAGTTGAAAGACATATTTAGCTAAATGTGTTTTATAAAAGAGCTGAATTTTTTAAAATGTATGGAATGCAGCTGGATGGATATATATACCACAAAATATAAATTATTAATACTACTCTTAAAATTATTGCTGATTATTTAGAAAGAAGTGTAATACATATCTTGAAAGTAAAGTTAAATATCTGAAATGTGCAATATTTTGTATAATTTAAAATTTGGTATTAAAATCGATCTAGAATTTAAGAATTCACAACTTGAGTGTGAGGGAATGAAACTTTGAATATTTATTACAATATACTTCAGCTTCGATTTCATTTTTCTTTTTAGCTTCCGATGCTATTTCTTTCAGACAAGCTAAAAAATGTCGTGTCGTCAGCCCAAAATTTTCTACTCAACAGATTTTGATAATTATTTTTTTAAATGAAAGCTATTTATTTGTAGTTGTGCCCATTTTAGCTATTTTTTAATTTATTTCCATTTTTATACTTCATTTTTAATTTTAAATACTTTTTACGATATTTCTTAAATATGGTGGCAACTCAATTTACCCTTTCTCTCGATAATAAAAATTTATTTTCCATTATCACTTTCCACGAGTCAGAAGCTTTATTTCATCAGTAAACATATCCTTGCATTTAAAAGAAAAAAGTCAATTGTTTTCGTAAAATCTAACCACAATAAAATGATTGCGTATAATTTAGCACTAATTGAGGTAAAAAAAAAATATATTTACTGAGAAATAATAATAATAATGTAAATAAAACAACAGAAAATAATTTATGATAAAAATTAATGTCTAAAAAAAATTTCAAATGAGGAAAATGATGTCATTCAGCAACCAGATAAATATGAATTACAATATTATTACGGATGCCTTTTTCATATTACTAATAACAGTAACTTTTAAAAAACATTGAAGAGAAAATGACATCACTATTTAAAACATCGCATTTTACTCATAACGATATTACGTTTAAATATTTCTTTTCAT
Source organism: Maratus speculifer (assembly GCA_964019185.1). Classification (NCBI taxonomy): domain Eukaryota; kingdom Metazoa; phylum Arthropoda; class Arachnida; order Araneae; family Salticidae; genus Maratus; species Maratus speculifer. Next base: position 412,549,577 of record OZ025291.1, on the reverse strand, counting down.
TATGGACACTGAGTTGAGATTTTACTTTCAGATGACTTCAGTTAGTGAAAATAATGTCACAGTAAAAATGAAATTAGTTTTTTTTTTAATAAAACAATTTTTCTGTGAATGCATATAAAATAAAATTTCTGGATTTCGCCGGCACTCAGATTACAATTTTAACTGAAAATGTGCGAATATTTGCATGCAAAATTGTAACTGACAAACTTGACATTAAGTTTAGAAATATTCGTTTATTTAATGGTATTGTCTGAATAACTTTGGATGTATTTATAAAAGTATTTATATATTTACTATACATTGATTCAATAAAGTAATTACTTTTGATTTTTTTTAACCAAATCGATCGGGTCTTTTAAATATTTCATTCGTCAAATTCGATGGGATTCCATTCGTTTTATTGTTAAAATACATTTCCTTTTTCTGAACGTCAATAAAAAAGCGTTTAAATTAAAGAAAAAATCCGTTTTTGATGAATCTAGTCAATGAAGAAATAGCACGTCAAATTGCATCTCTTTATTATTCCGCAATTCCAATGACTCAGAGAGAAATTGCTAATCAATTGGGGTATTTCACGCCGTTCTGTTTGCTATTATATTAATAAACACAACAAAAATGAAGTTAGTTCATTGCTTTCTAAACAGGGTCGCCCTTCTAAAAGACCCTATCGATTATTTTTTTTATTTTATTTTTATTTATTTATTTTTTTTTATTTATTTATTTTTTTTTTTTGTAATCGGAGGCGAAACTGAATTCTGCAATGGCAGAATCTATATTCAACTTGTCATAATTTTGAAGTAAAAATACTTTTAAAAATCTAGTTCTATATCATAAAAAGATATAAATTAAATTAAAGCAAAGTAACATGTTATGATGTAATTGAAGAAAACAGATCCAGACATTCTAGAATTTTTTAAATAAGTGATCGTAATGTAATAAGCAAATCTGCATGTAGTTTCTTTATATTTCAATCTTTTTGTTATTATGGAAGCACGGAGAAAGGTAATTTCTGAAAAAAATTCTATGAAAACATCAATGTTTTATTTTCTAGGAAATGAGCTTCCTGTAATATATCTCCCCTCCCCCTCCTCCCCCCCCAAAAAAAGATTTATGGATATTTTTTGTTTTTAGAATAAAATTTCTTAAACGTTCAGATGCTTTAAAATAGAATAACTTCTCAGGAGAATTTTTTTTTTTCAATTTTCATTAATAAAGTTTAAGGTATTGGAAGGTAAGTGAATGTTTCTTCAATGACTGGCAATTTTGTGAATGGATACTAGTATAAGTGAACAGATTCGAAATAAACAAATCATTCCCATTCCTTACATGGAATAAATTCTTAATTATATTCAATATTTTGCTGAATATCTACTCATCTATGAAATATATTTATGATATTTGCAATAGAAACTTATAGTAAGGGTTTTTTGAAGTTACTTTGATGACACATTAAAAGATATTTTTTTCAAAAGATAGTTTTTAAATCAAAAAGGGCAACTTTGTTTTTAAATCAAAAAGGGCAACTTTGTGACATACGTTAATTTATTTTTGTTCAGAAATGCATGAAATTGACAGGTGTTAATCAAAAACAACCGAAATGCACTCAGTTTTCTGTTTTTTGTAAACAAAATAGATCTTTCGGAATAAGCCATCAAAATTGTCATTTTGAACCGCTTTCCCGACAAAAGCAAAACCAGTCCAACAAATGGGGGGGGGGGGGTATAATCACATTATCTAAATATTTAATAATTTGATAGGTAATTAAATTGCAATAAAATGGAAAACTGAGATAAAACAGATCTTCCATTTCGACTTCATTTGGTATTAAGTTTGAAACGCCAAAGATGACGGCATTTTATGAATGATCTGATTTTTATCAATAATTTAAACATTTTTTGAATGATACCTGCCAATTCTGTGTGTTAAAGTGTAGATCCTTTTGGCTATAAAGAACATCTTTAATGAAATAATAATAAAAAAAAAACAAGTTTCTCATCTAAAAAAATAAATAAATAAATAAAATAAAATAAAATAAGAAAAAACCATAGCTGGCATTTGCTCAAAAAACAGAAAATCACCCCCCCCCCCAAAACGAAGCAAAAAAACGGACTTTCTTCAAAAAACAAATTTTCTCTTGCAACGAAGAAAAACATGACGGACATTCCTTCAAAAGACGGAAAATCCCCCCCCCCCTAAAACAGACAAAAATATAACGGACGTTCCTTCAAAAAACAGAGAATATTCTTTCCTAAAACGAAGAAAAAGATGACGGACGTTCCTTCAAAAAACAGAAAAATTTCTTCTCTAAAACGGAGAAAAACATAACGGACTTCCATCAAAAGACGGAAACTTTCTCTCTTTTAAAGAAGAAAAACATGACGGACGTTCCTTCAAAAAAAGAACATTTTCTTCCTGCGACGGAAAAAAAAAAGACGGATATCCGTCTTTTTACAGAAATTTGCTGGCAGCACTGCTGCAAGTACTTTTTCTGTGAATTGACGGAAGTTTTTTTGAGAGTGAAGGGCAACAAAATTAGTATAAAACTACTGACACCCTTACAAAAAAAGAAAACGCATACGTATATTTTAACACATATGATATGTATGAGCATATATGGTGTTCCAAAAATTTCCGAGGTCACTTGATTTGAGCTCCACAACAACAGAATAATATCACAGTTTTATATAATCTGCAGACTGTTTATAGGCGTTTACGCATCGGGAAAACTCATCATATCGGCATAGGTGAAACTGTCCCAGCATAGGTGAAAATGACATACTTAGGTAAATGATATATTTCATGTTTCATAATATTGTGACTGGATGACAGATTTAACGTTACACAGTTATGTTGTGGAATCTATTAGCTCTGAAAAGCATTCAATGGCGATTCTCACAAGTTTGCATTTTTTATTATTTTTAAAGAAATTGTTTATATAGTCGTCTGAAATTTCTTGGGGATATTTTTGGTGCTAATTAATTCACATGTATTCACTGAAATATCATTTCAGTGATACATGTGTGACCTTACCGGCACACAGAGTGTAATCGTAAAATTAGCAGAGGATATACGAACTAGGCAGAGAGTATACCCCACTGTGTGTATACTACAGCTTCCTTTGGAAACAGAGGGTATACGATGTTCCTTTAAAAAATTTAGCGGATATACGGCGTATACCCCCGTATACCTTCACTACATCCCTGCCGACATAGTGATTTCCCTCCGGGTACAATTGATATTAATTCCATCATTGTAAACGGCGCCAAGAATATTTTAATAAAATTTTGTTTTTGCAATGAAAGTTTAAAATAAGGAATTCTTAATTTCTAAAAATGTCGCTCGTAAATTCCGGTGTCAGTCCATAATTTCTTATTTTAGGAACAAAATTTGCTTGTTTTGGGAAGGGTTTATGAAGTAAAATGCCGGTTCTCTAAGTCTTTTGTCTTCGTTGTCTCATTAATCAAGAAATAGATGTATATAAAGTTCATGTGAACATCACAACAACTTTAAAAAAATTGTTTTTTACTTTCTATGTGATTTTTAAAATACATTTTAAATTACGAATAACAAAATTTTGCTTTTTATACAAGGTTTTATAAAGTCCCGGATCCATTTTGATGTTTAGTAACTCATAAAATAATAAAGATAGATTAAAATTAATAACATAAAGGGTTAGATAGACTCAAAAAGTTTCATGACCCTTGTCAATGAACTTCCACTTGTGACCCCATCGTGGCACGGAAAATATCAAGTCGATAGTTAATTTCACGCCAGGAAGATGGATTGGGCGAGGAAGTCCAATTCCTTGGCCACCCAGATCACCTGATATAACGCTGCTGGACTTTTTCCTTTGGGGATTTATAAAGGACAATGTTTACAGGAGGAGAGTGTCGAATATTGATGACTTAAAAGCCAGAATTACAACCGCAATAGCCTCTGTGGATGCCGACATGCTTGCCGCTACCTGGCGTGAAATTGACTATCGATTTTATATTCTCCGTGCGACGAAGGGGGTACACGTGGAAGTTCATTGACAAGGGTCATGGAACTTTTTGAGTCTAGTTAACCATTTATGTTATTCATTTTAATCTATCTTTATTATTTTATGAGTTATTAAATATCAAAATGGGTCCGGGACTTTATAAACACCCTGTATATCTGTCAATTTTCGCTTTAATTGATTAAAATTTAATGAAATTCAGTTTATTGTCACAAGAAACGTAAAAAATATTGCCTTTCGAAATCGTCTACATTTATAAATATCTATTTCATAACTAACACCTGACACTTCTAACATAGTATAATAAAATAATTTAATTAATTTATGTCTCGGTTTTTAAAAACTTCACACATATTTTTAATTTATAATGTAATTTCACTTTATATAGCATATTTTGTTGTAATTTTCTAAAAAATAAATAAATCTTGAATTAAAAATTCTTCTTTAATCAATTAAGAACTGTATTGAAATATTCATTTTTACATGTTTAAAAAAAATTACGTAAAGAAAAGACTTATCTGGTCCCTGGATATTTTAAAGTTTACGCACTTCCGCTTATTTATGTGAAAAAAGCAAATACAAAACATATCAGATAAAATTCACATCAAAGCATGCTTTTAGTCATCTACATGTGTATAGTTAAGGTACTCGAAAATCCTACATATTCAAAGATTCTTCCAAATCTACCAGGATTTGGGAGCAGTATATTTCGTTATCTTGAGTAAAATAGAGCGAATGTATAAGAAACCCATTAACACACATTGAATTCGTTGCTTAGATAAAAGCATTTCGGTGGATTTTGTTATACATTATTTCCTTCTTTCGTAGAAGAAACAAAAGACATGAAATGGATTGCTTTTTGTGTTTACTTATACGTGTTTATCATATAAATCTTTGAAAATTAATAATATGCTGCTGTACTTACATTATTTATAGGATTGAATAAAAAAAAAACTTTAAATTTATTTTGTAAATAATTAGATCTCTTTCATAGAAAAGTGCTTGTTGATACGGGTTTTCTTTTAAATAAAAAATTGATTGTACGTCGAAATTTAATTGGAAAACGTAGAGGTTTGAAACTGGTATTAGTGGAACATTCTCTTTAACAAAGCAATCACGTAAAGAAATTTTCTATTTAACGAAATTTTCTGCTGAAGCTGGATTTTGAGTCCCATAAACATTTAAAGTAGTCTCGATATTACGAAAGATAAGTTCTATATAACGAAGTTTATTCCGCTTTCGTACGTAAGAACATTGAAACTGAGAGGTTTGAAGTTGCGATGACTGTATAAATTTATTTCAGCGCATAATATTGCGGTGAAATTATTTATTTATTTCATCCTTTTCATTGAAAAAAAATGCAAAAAAAAAAAAAAAAAATTAAGAAAAAAAGAATAAGATTTCAGTTAAAAAAATGTTACAGATGAATTGTTTGGATGTTTACAAAAGAGTGGAAATTTTTATGAACATTTTATTTTTTATAAGAGACCTGTACAAAGTAATATTATAGATTTTTTAAAATTAAAGTTTTGGAATGCTGTGAACAAAAGAAAAGGTACGCTACGCTTCAGTTTTTGCTTACCTCTCTTTTTTATGTTTTTCTAGATATTATTCTAATTAAAATTTTTTCATATGTCTAGGATGAATAAAAAGTTACTGTCCGAATTAAAATACATTTTACTAATGTTTCCATTTTTTGTGTATATCTTTTAACTATATTAAGGATGAGATTTCCGCGTTTCGGCACACCAGTATTATTTTAGAGAAAATGTTGTTTTCTTAAATCCCAAAAATGTCCAGATTAAGCCTAATAACATTTTCTCTAATAAAAAAACGGTGTGCAAAAATGCGGAAATCTCATCTCTACTATATATTTGCACTGTCTAGTAGGAATAAAGTTTTCTTTCAATTGCAATTTATTTGAAAAAAAAAATTCTCAATTTTCTAATTTTTATGTTTCAGAAAATGACTTTTAAGCATATATATTTTTAAAATCTATCTCTATTGTGTGCAATCTAACAGCGAGACAACAACTGTTTGCTTTTATAAAGAATAGGTAGGAATTTGTCTCCTGTTAATATTCCACAACGAAATTGAAACTTTATCAATTAATAAATAAAATAATAAAATACTATAAATGAAATATAATTTTAATAAATATGTAACCAAACTTTGCGCTTGAAATAATCGGAATCATAAAGTCTGGCGATTTTTTTATCATTATCTACTAGCAGGAAAAAAAATGAAAGTTTAAATTTTAATAATATTAAAAACTTAAACTGAATACATAATTGATATTTTTCATATAAAAATGCTTTTAAAAAACTTATTTCTCCTGTGTGCCGTAATTGGAAAATCCAAGTTTGAATCGCCCGGTTACTATAAAAGCTGGAAGAGCATTAAATGTTCTGATTTTCTAAGGTATGAAAATAACCGAAAAAAACCCCGTCTAATCTATTTTACATTATAAAAAATCAATATTTGGCTAAATACTTATGTTTAATAATGTTTGTCGATAAAAATTTAGTTCCGCTATAAAGCAAATATTGAAGAAAAATTTTAAGAACTTTTAAAATAAGATATGTACTTGCTACTTTAAGATAATAATTAAGCTCATTTTTTATTAATTAGTAATAAATTTTGATATATAATTATTAAATTACTAAAAAAATGTAAATAATAATCTTCTTTAAATTATCTTCTTTTTAAATCATTTCGGCAGTAATTTTTACTATAAATAATAAAAAAAAGTTTTAGATATTCTAATCACATTTATCCGTGCATCAGAATACATAAAAAAGCATCCATAAAAAAGATTCAAAAACTAAAAACTCTCTTGTGAAATGCCCCTTTTATTCTTTTTCTTCTCGAAATGAAACGAAACAGAGAAAAATAAGATAACATTTGTTCTGAAGCCCGAACCATGATTTGTGTGCAATTTTTAAAAAAATCGGGTATTTGCAGCTACAATAACTTTATGCAAAATTATGCTTATTTTTGAAATAGCATGTTAACTTGTGTTTCTTTCAACTTTTCTTTTTTTTTCTGATCAAATTTCTAATATCCTTCTTATTTTTACCTATATTGTTTCTTCTTTAATGGTAGAATTATAATAAATTTGTAATGCTGATTTTTAATCACGTAAATATTTCTATGTTTCTAAATTCCGGAATGAAAAAAATGTATTTCACTGATCCCATTATAATTTAAATAGAGGCATATGTAGTATTTCAATAAGAAATTGTCCCAATTTCTTATTTTTACAGTAAAAAAGAAGGAGTGTAAAATCTCAGTAAAAATCAATTTGTACGTTTTATGTCAGTAAATATTGGAAATTAGAAGTATAATAGCAAACCAATCCAAGGGACACACAAATTTATAACCAAAATATTTTTAAATAGTAATAAATCAGTTTAAAATTTCATGGCGCAACTCATTTGAAATTATAACAAGGGGACGTAATACTAAGCCATCGCATTAGTTACACAGTTAAGTAGAATCAAATTTATGTTGAATGTTTACAATTTACAGAAATTGCATCATCACTCTAATAACCATTGCATAATTACTCAAACTACCTAAAAAATGTATAAATGAATTAAGGGTTTTTTTCCGTTGCTTTCTCTTTTCGTAAACTCTTCACTGTAACTTGTGTCATATCTGGCACATACCTTAAAACATCATAATTCTCACTACTTGCCATGAATTTTTCAATACCAACTCTGTTCCAGATCAAGAATAATCCATAGAATGGGCTAACACTTCTTTTTCCATGTCAGATGGTTTCATTAAGCAAAAAATTAGAATATTAGAATTAAATCTTAGGACACCCCTCCCGCCTGAAAAGGAATTCGATTAACCTATTGAAGACATATTCATATTTAATATTTTAACTGAATGCTTAAAAATATTAAAACTATTAAAATGTTCAACAGATTTCATCAGATAAAATAATTATTTTAACCCCTTCAGACCTCGGGGTTTATTTCTAAACCTTTTTTTTTTATTTAAGTTATGAATTTATATTGACAAACAGATAACTGGAAAAAAAATTAAAAAGCGAAAAAAAAAATCAAAATATATTTTTTGTGCTTAAAATTTGTGATAAATGGAAACTCAAAAAGTACATTTTTTGACAATTTCTTATGATTATTTTATTCTATTTTGCATTTTTGCATTGTAAAAACCTTTAAATAAAATAAATATATATTTAATAATTTTTCATTACTAAATAACTCTACAAATGGTATCTTAACACACAGTAAAGTTATTTACGTTTTAATTTTTGTACATTTTTGCGGTAAACCTTTTTTATATAACACGTAGCTCGCTAAAAACGCAATATAAGAACTATTCTGTATTGCTATATTTTGTAACACATTAAGTTACAAATTATAGCAATACAATATTTTAAAATTGTAAATTTACACATAGGGCACACAACATATAATATTAAATTTTATTTGGAAATCTGAAAATTATTATTATTTTTTTTTTCAATTATTTTTTCGTTATTACATCAATATATAGACAAATAATTTATTCCATAAAAATTGAAAAAATCATGCAATGAAGGGTTGAAAATGGAAATTTCAGCTTTGATTTGGCTATTTCCTTCAAAATAAAGTAAATTCACCAATCTAATGTGAAAATTTATATTAAATCTCTTTATCTAAACGGCCATTTCAACAAAATCTTTTGACATGCACCGGCAACTGTCATCTCTGTTATTTATTTTCTCTTTGTCTTCTTTCCGAATAAAAATGGAATTTTTTCACATATCTTTTTCCTCAAAACACGAAAAATTTTTAAACCGAAACCCTGAGATTCGTGAAGTTCTCTAATCAAAAGGCAGAGATTTCGTACAGCAACGTAATTTGCTTTTCCAGTCACAAACAACTCTACTTTTAAAGTTTTTAAACGAATTTTGTACCCTAGTAATATTCTAATTCATATAATTAAAATTCTGAACGTTGCTATTTAGACAGAAGTAAAAATGGCGGATTAAAGAATTATGAAACGGAAAGTAAGTGACCACGAGACGTATTTCTGAAAGTATTGATTTCTGAAGTATTTTGCATCAAAACAAAATTTCATTTAAAAATTTTGGACTACATGAGCAACCTTCTTACGCCACACACTGAAAAAAAATTTGAACTATATTTGGCAAACACTTTTCAAAACCGGATTTCTGGAATGATCGCCAATAGTTGAAAAACATAGGAAATTTTCGTCCATCTTTGTACATGATCTATAGATTTGTAAGTATCTATCTCTCTATGCATGTCTCTCTATACTCTTACGTGTCACCAAAAATGAGGCTGAATTTATAGCTTGCCATTTGGCAACAACCATAACAACAATCCTCAGTGGTTAATTTACGGTCACATGGCCCTACCTATTCAGCAAATCAACTTTCAGATAATATCATATTAGAAAGACAAATACCGGGTGATCCAGAAGTTCCGGGAGTTTTGAAATGCTAGTAATTAGCAAACTATAAACAATAGAAGTGTGCGGTTTTTACAGAAATGCTTAGAAATTTATTGGATTTGTCTTCTCGACGAAACTAACATATTATGTTAGTAACACTTTTTCCCAAAAGGTGGCGCTAAAATTGATAGTATTACTTTTTATGGCATGATACAGCTTACTAAAAAGAAAGAATCAGTGTCCAAGGGTAAAAAATTTTCATTACGACGCCCATAGCTTATAAGTACCGCTATGAACCGATGCAAATGAGCGTGCTGAGTATTTTCAGAGCAGAAAGAAATTTTAGTTCATCGTGATATTATTAGTGTACTGCACTCACCATGAGCTGATGATTTCCACTGAGTATTGGCATCGAATTCTACCTTATTTACGATTGCAACAGACACTTGGGATATCTGCTTCTATTGCGATCTTCCAATGAGCCCTTTTTTCAAACCTTGCTTACCATAGCATTTCTCATTTGTAATGGCCATCGAATCTTTTGCAGGTTTAACTTCACGTATTGTATGATAAGAACACAACTCGAGATGCAAGGAAAACATATCTAAACATAGCAATTTACTCATCAAATTTTGTATCAAAATTTCCCTCTCAGTGCAATTTCAATTACTTAAAAATATGTTTTTGAACATAAACCACTCTTAAAACAAAATCTCATTAATATCCTAGAAAAGATATTTCGCTATGAACTCATGTGTCTATATAACGCAAGGTATAGGCACATTCAACAAAGTTCTTGTAAAGCAGCACTACCTATGGTTAAAATTGTAACTATATATATATTTTTTTAAAATCATTCTAAACAAAAATGCTTCATGTTTCTGAGCATATATCTGAAAACCATACCTTTGTATTGTACATATTAACATTTCAAAACTCATCACAATTATTAACATTTCAAAACTCTCGAAACTTCTGGATCACCCGGTATAAATAGCAGCATGATTGGCTCATTCGACTGTGACGTATGCATTCAATGAATCAGCTTTCTGATAAACTTTTTTTTACATTTTATAAGTGTGTTTGTTGTATTATTCAAAGAGTTTTAAATGAATCTATATTGTGATATGCAATACTATTGGGAAATAAATGCAATTTTATTTCTATTCTCAACTAAATTTTCCTTTATTTTTTTCCTCTATATTAAGAATATTTGTAACTTTCATATATGAAAATTAGTTACAAGCCGTGCTAAACAAGATTACAGGTGACAAAATACATTTTTTTTTCTAACGAAAATTTCCAATACCTTTCTATATATTAAAATTATTTGTAAATTTCATATGTTAAAATGATTTATGAAATTATACAGTCGGGTTAGAGTTGACGTAAATAATGGGAAACGAGTGAAGCGAGATGGAGTTTGCGTTACAGTTCACGAGGATTCAGGAACACTGGCGAGCACTCAGGCTAAACCCCCTCGTAACACATATTATGGTAAAAGTTTGTTTAGTTAAACACATAGCACAGTTGCATATTTCCTTTTGGAAATTTCTGACAATAAGTGGAAATGTACTTGAGATCTTTGGTGTCTTTTATATACTTTAAGTAATATGCCTAAAAATAGTTAAATTTAAAAATGCGTACCGCAACTGTAATCAAATTCTGCTGTGTACCTCTGTAAATGAACGACAAATTCTATGCACGTTATATTCGATGTTTGTAGCTGAGTTATATATTATAAACCGATATTGTAGTGCAAAATACAGTATACTTGGGTGATATATGCAAGTTCAATATGCTTTAAATACTGTAAGATCATTAAAGTATACCGCAAAGGATTTTCTCCCATAAACTACAACGTATCGGAGTACTTTTGAATGTCCTTGTAAACTAACCATAAATGCTAAACAGTTTAATTTCCGTACCGAATGTGTCATATTAAACACTTAAAACATAAAACAGTTTCATGACGATCAGATTATATTTACATGGGTAGAGCACGGTCAAACGGAAAACAGACAGTCGGATAGGCAGACAAATCACATTAATGAAAACTTTTCAAGTATGTTGGAAAGTATTAAAAAGTATGTTTATTTATATTCTGTAACTTCGGATTTCTAAATAGGTACTTATTAGTATTTCATAATGTGATGATTTTAAGTATAATGTTATTATTAGCTTTGTCAATTAAAAAAAAATCATTAAAATCTAGATGATTTATGCAATTTTCACAAATATAATAATTATTTTTTTTTTTATTAAGCGTAACAAAAAGCATTTATCCAAAACCTATTATATATCATAAAAAATGTTTTTATTGAAATCGATTGCTTTTCAAACATTCTATTACTAACATTAAAGAAAAATAATGTTTATAAAATCGACGAAAGAAGATCTTGGTCTTACGGTACGAGAAACACGATTAGGTTTATTCATCTGGAGAAAACGTGAAAATATGCAAAGAATGATAAATTTAATGATCATCTATATGCTTTATTTATTTGATATCATATAGAATTTTTAAGATTGAATTCCCACGACTTTATGAAATTTCATTTCATTCGTAGCATTTGCCCGCAGATTTTTGTACTTATAAAAGCTTTATTTATATATAATTCCGAATAGATGGTTGTTTCAATTTGATAGGAGACATCATTTTATATCATTTCTTTGCAAATCGCTTAGCAATTTTGAAGATTTATCGATATATGTATATGATTTTTGTAAATCATACATAAACAAATCCAATTATATATCAAAATAAGAAAATAATAAACACAAATCACATTACCATTATGTTAGGTTGTGCTCTGCTTACATTGAAAATTCATGTTTTCATGAAATCATAATTTGTTCTTTCAGCAATAAACTACATTTAGTGTGCGTATATTTTCGCTTTAAAACCAATAGGATACATTTTAAATCCAGAAACTGGCGCCTATAAAATCGAAATTAGCCATTCGTTTGGAGTTTATCTTATTTTTTATTTTATATTAGAACGAAAACTTAGTGGCTGTTTTAATGCTGAAATAATGACAAATTTATGACTTTTGGACATGAATAAATTATTTCAATAGTACACTTACGTTTTTTCAGTAAATGTTACATTCGGATATAAAACTGGAAAGTCATTCAGCACATTAGTTTAAACTTTGCAACATCTATTGTTAAATTCCTTATTAGTAGTAAATTTTTAAACTGCAATCTATGAAACTCATTAAGGGTGGTTAGAAAATAAATTTTAAAAGTAGAAATTGAAATTAATATTTGTAAAAAACATTCATTGTAATTATTGATTTTTTAAACAAAAATCGATGTTTCGAAAATTCAATTATGTGAACCCTAATTACAGTCTATTCCGTGTACTAAATTTCCCGGTACTATTACCATGCAAAAAAAAAAAAAAAAAAAAAAAAAAAAAAGAAGTAACTCGTTGTACTTTGCTTTAAATAGTAATTTACAATTAAGAATTTGAAATCTAATAATTGTTAAATAGTTCGCTGAATGATTGTTTTACTTTCGAAGATAAAATATTTCCAAATAATAACCAAATGTACTGTCGAAAAAATTTTTGTATCTCAAATTTCAATTTTTCTTGCAATTTCAGTATGATGTTACAGTGAATTCGTATGTTTAATCATTTTTTAGCAAAATTGATAGAAGACATAATCTCCAGTCAAATTGCTCTATTCATTTTGCTCTGCTATTTGCATGCGAACCTTTTATTTTATTTTATTTCATTTTGTTTAACAGAATGTACACTGTTTTAGAAATAGTAACTTTGATTAAAATATCTACGCATTAAGTACTCTTAAACCTGTTATAGTAAAATTCTAAAATATCTACCATACTCTTCCAATGCTTTGAACAAAAATGGTAAACAATGAAAAGTAAGGCAAACGGAATTTCAGCAATTCAAATCATTATTGCGTAACAGATGACGGTATTCGGTATATGTACGAATCTCTTTGTATGCAGCAGGCGCAGTATCGTGCCGTTCATTTGCTTAGGCATTGCTCATACAGGACTGACTGCCAGATGTCAGTCGCGTTTTGGAAAAGTTACCGAAATTTCATATGAACTAAAATTTTAGTATTATTTCAATTAATTCATTTAATTATTTGCATTCATTTATTTTATTTTTTTCCTATCATGTTTATGAATTATTTTTTTATTAATTCGTATCTTTAGCCTTTTATCAATAAATTAAAATTATTTCATTTGTTACTTATTAAGAATAAAACAGCTTTTTGGGAGAAAAAAATATGTGAATTTTCTACTTAAAATCTTAAAATGTATATATTTTAATGCTATAATAACTTTAGATTAGCATAAAAGAAATTAGGTAACCATTTGTGAAAAATTGTGTTTTTTTAAAAATAAATATAAGGTGGGGCTTGTTGAGCTCAAGCCATATGGTTGGCCTCCCCATCTAGTTGAACTTCAACTTGTGGCATCGACAGCTGGTATCGTGCAGACACCATCGGAAAAAGCAAACGGCTATCAGTCGATTGTTTCCCGATAGCTCTATGTTTGTTAGGTCGCTATAATCATTCGGGATAGAACTAAATTGAAACAATGAAAAAAAAAAAAAAAAAAAAAAAAAAAAAAAAAAAAAAAACTTTTTTTTTGATAAAGACGATGAACTTTTTAAAAAATTCTGTCAAAGTTGACATCTTAATGAAATACATCAGCATAGAAAAACGCAGTATATAATAACACAGAAAAGGTTATCATTAAACTCTACACAATATGTAACACAACTGTCAAGAAAAATTCGATTAAAAATCGCTACGTTTTATGCTTTTATGTGTGAAAATGACTTTCTATTGTCTGGTGGGAAAAAATGTTTTTAAAGAACAATGTTAAAGTATATATTTAAAGAATACATCTTAATTGCTGAAATATATGATAGTTTTACTTATAATAGCTTGCTGCAGCCAAAGCCTTTATTGCCTAACTTTAATGTAATTGTACTTTAGTGAACGTAAACATGTGAACTACACATTTACTTTAATCATCTTATTCTGCAAATTTGGATTTCGTTTATCTCATGCGTAATCTACTTGTCTTCCGACGAAAGTAAAGGGATATCTTTATTTATTACCCCATATTTTGCTGATGTGGATTTCTATGAATATAGTACTTTGTTAAGAAGATTACTCGATCAAGAACGGCAAACACATTTTCTGTTCATTTATATAATTCAGTCACTTCGCACATAGATAATTCGTAATTAATATACACAAAAACAATAGAATTAGTAGATGCATCTGAATAACTTAGTGTGTATTTATTTATTTTTTTATTGCAAATAAATAAATATAGTTGGCAAAATACATTGCCTACATCGGATTACTTAGGCAGTTCAATGAAATGTATGTTGTTACATGGAGGATCATAAAGTCATGTCAACATTTTCTAATAATAATCATTCCTTATTTATCCGAAGATTCTTGCTATAAATAAGGCAAAAATTATTATTAGAAAATAGCCGTGAATATGTTCTCCAGTTCTCAAAAATGTTTGAAACCGGTCGGGATTCTGACATTTAATTTTGTTTTGAAATTATTTCAATTTAAGATAGAGGATCTGTAATATAGGTGTATAAACCAATTTTCATTATACCTATAGCGTAATTAACTTTATGCAAACAATCAAAAAAATCATAGGAAAAAACAATTATCTTGATAATTTCAGGATGGAAAAAAATCTTACCGGAGAAGCCTTATTTACTCATCTGTTTTAGTTGCGATCTTTTTTCCAATTATATTTATGAAAATATATAGCGAACCATTTATAAAGCTTTAAATGCCAGAGGTTTTTGACATAATAATGGTATTAAAGAATTTTTTTTTCTTTAAAATTCTACAGTATTTAATTCTATCATGAGAAATTCTGAAAAGGTTGTCCACCAATTCTTTTTCAGAATACTCAGATTTCATGACAAGATTCATGTTTTGCACCGAATGGTACTACGTTAACCAAAAAGCTGTCTCTTTTTTTGGTGATACAATGGAAGCTATGATGTCATTAAATGTAATTTACTGTCTGTCAATAATCTCCATAATATTATCTGCACAAAGCCTGAAATTTGCATATAACATCATTTTTATTATGATGTTTGTACTCTACATATAAATACCATAGTTGTCACTAACTCAGTTAAGAAAGCGACAATACTATCAAAATTATATTTTACCAATGAATGTGATTTGCGGCATAGAAATAATAGCTCTTACTTATCAATAATTGCGATATCAGAATGGAGTAATAATCATTTGATATTTTATTCTTCTGACATGAAAAAAATAGCAGCATTTAGGACATACAAATAAATATCTTTTTATTGTTTTGTTTTTCAACAATGACAATAATACTCCTTCCTGCATAAAAAAAGAAAAACATGAATCTTTTTCAGATGTATTTTTGCTACAGAAAGAACCAATCGGGTTAATAGTGCTAGTGAATGGCATTATTACCCAGGTATAATTATTACACTATGTAACTGCAAGCTATCACACGAACACAATCAAGATCTACCACAACCTTTTGAAAGTGCCTCAAATACACTACAAATGTATGCAAAAATTCAGTACTTCATAATAAATATACAGTCTTCAGCTCTGCAGAACTTACCTCCCAAATTTTAGATCGGGCATTGACTCTTACGTGCTCCTATCATTGTTAAGGTCCACAAATGGAACAAATTTTTTGCAGTTGTTTGTGTTTTAGATCGCTCAGTAACTTCCGGTAAAACCATAGCAGAACCGTCCGGTTATATTCATAAATACACGGAATAGTATCACTTGGCGCTATTATCCACCCTTGTTTAATACCACATCACAACTTATAAGGAAATTTCTGTTTTAATGAAATTTACACATAAGTCAATTTTTTAATGTTTAAAAAAAAAAAAAAAAAATAGTTGCTTAATGAATAAAAAAGAACGCTTCTGTAATAAAGGAGTATAAGATTCTTCTACTTAATACGAGTAATATGCAGACGAGGCTTGTTTTTAAAACTATCAAACAAAGTTGAAAAGTGTTTATGCGTTCGGTTTGTCTGGCCGCCTGTTCGCGCTCTAACTCTCAAAAATATATTCGAATTGCAATAAAATGTTTGGACGACATTGAGGTTTACCCTAGTACGAACCCTATTGAAAATGAAGTTTCTATTATAACCCATTATATAGTCTATATATCAACGGACAGATTAAATACAGGGCTGTTCAAAAGTATTGGAATACGAATTTGGCTAACAGTAATACTTTATTTCCCTGCATAACAAAGTTTTGTTCTTAACGCATGATTTTTCTTACCCGTTAATATTTTTCTAGCATTATCCTCTTCAGTCCTGGTGTCGCCTGTATGAGACACTAAAGAGCACCCTTTAAATTAACATAAATCCTTGCAGAAATATAATTACGTCTACACCTTTTTAATAAATGCATACATATAAGCATTGGGCACAGATGTCATATACGCACCACATTAGTCCGATTACAACAAAATGGTGGTTTTATGCCTTATTTAGTAATCCGGCAATTGTTGTTTATTTATTAATAAACTGCTTATTTACTTTTATTCCCCTTTTCAAAAGGATATTCCTCTTTTTTTTAATCTATAGTTACTAATTAGACTTTTTTAAATTTATTATTATTTTCTTTTTAAAATATTGAAAATAACTAAAAAGTATAAATGCAACTGGCATTTGAAAATTTTCGCCAAATTGGCGTGAGAAAAAATCGCGCCAATGGGGTGCGTATATGACATCTGTACCAAGCATCATATATACACTTCTACATCTTTGTAGATGTTTCATAATAATTTTAAAACTAGTTTTTGTGGTCCATCTAGATATTGGTCTCAGGACTGAGGAGGTTATGTAGCGAAAGTAGGTTCTTCAATGAAAATGATAAAAAAAGGATGAAAACCATTTTCCATTTGTTCATGTTTTCTGGTTAATATTAATTAAGATAAGTACATGATTTAATTTTATATTATAGATAAAATACATCCCAACCTCCCCCTCTAGGAGTAAACATGCAAAAAATAAATGTAATTTCTCATTTTAATTTTATATTATAACATTAAAAAAATATTTTTATGTTTGACATTCATGATCATGTAGTTTATTGAAAGAATATATATATATATATATATATATATATATATATATATATATATATATATATATATATATATATATATACATTTGAAATGTAGTTTTAAAATTGTATTATGGTGGTGAATTTTTAATTAAAATGTTCATTTAAAAGGCGACTACTAAATTACCTCTTTATGCTTCCGGTTTTTAAATTTACTTTTTCGCCAGTTAACGGAAATTTATTCTGGACAAGAATTTTAGTGTTTTTCCTATGCATATTTTAATAAGAGTAATCGCGAAAATACGCAAATAAAATGCAAACACACACCCTCGTACATATAATTTCGTTTTTTTAGAGTCACCAAGATTAAATATTGAGTTTATTTTTTTATCAGATTGTACATGTATGTAAAAAGTTTCATGTGATGAAAATTTGTCTTCTCATAGGTTGATTTTCCTGACGGTTTTCAAATTAATCAACCGTTCTTCTTTTTAAAATCATTATAATATTCCTTTGAAGATTAAACTGAGAAATAACTTTAACCAATTATTTTTTCAACGAAAATAACTGAAAAGAAAGATGAAGATTCTTCTCTTTTTGTCTGTATTAAAGAAAAAAAGTCTTTTTTTTTTACATTTAATTAATAGAAAATTTGAGAAAGGCTTATAGATAAAGATTAAAGTTGAATATTTAAATCCCCTTCATTTTTTTATAGAGCAGAAATAGTTTGAAAAAAATATTATTTTTATTACTTTTGTGGCTGTCATTCTATACATTTTTCCCAGAGGTGATTTTCTTTGTCATTTAAGGAAACTAAAAATGTTAATATCAATAATTATTATTTTGAAAATATCACATGCTTGTAAATGATTTTATGTAATGAAATTTGGTTTACTCAGGAGCTGTTTTCAGGCATATAATCAAGTATGTTCTTTTTAAAATTACCAGTACAGGATATTTTATTGTAGATGAAACTGAGAAGATTTTTAATTTCAATCTAAGACCGCTAAACAGAATTCAGTACATTCAATTTTTTAAAATTATTATTTGACTAATTTATAAACGGATTCCAATTCTAAAACTTGATGTTTTTATCCTAAAATGTATTGATTAAAAAAGTGAATTTTTATAATATATAAAAGTATATGTAATTTTTCCAGTTTGTTAAAAAGTGAAATTTTTTTTATAGGAATAAGTAATTGCGATGGTTTACGCTTACAAGAGAACTTTCAAAGATTACAATTTTTCTTTCTTTTTTAATGTATTTTAATCTGTTGATGGACCTTTTCTTAAAAAACTTTCGATTTCTTCTGAAGAAAAAGCTAATTTAATCTCATACATTACAAATTATTATTATATTTTTTTTCTTTTTAACTATGACTAACATAATTTAAATGTTACATGTTCTCAGTCAGCCATTTAAATAATATAACTTTTTTTAATTTAGAATATATAAATTACTGTTAATCGAATTCTGGTTAAAAAAAAAAAAAAACTTTTTCTATCTTTAATTAATCCATCCTTAATGATTGCCAATTTTTCACTTTATTCTGGGGAGATTAACAAGTAATGGTAGAAAATAAAAGTGACGTAAAAAAATATATCTCTGAAAAGAATACAAAAATATTGATGACTTAATTAAAAAATCATATCTCAAAGGATATTCTTTTGTTTCAAGAGGTTAATCCATTTAGCTTCTCCTCCAGACATTCCCTTATACATTCAATTAACTCATTTACATTTTAATTTAATTTCGCAAAAAATTTTCTTTTTCTCCTTTTAAATTAAGTTCCTCTAATTGAAAATTTTATTCGTTATATAGGGTAGCTGAGTAATGTAATAAGACATAAAGTATACTCATCCCATTTTTGAAATCTAGCATCATTATCGATCATATATGGTCGATCATATCGATCATATACATCGATTATGATATAAAAGACAATAACTGATAATATATGAATAATTTATTTTCTATAAATATATTTGATGCAATTGTTGGAAATATAAAAAGAATTATATTAAAAATCTTTCGGAATTATAAAAAGATGAAAAAAAAAATATGTTATATTTAAATTAATTGCTTCATCTTATAATGAGTTCAAAATTTCTGAAAAGTAAATTTAAATGTCAAAAATACAAATAAAATGTGGGTAAATAAAATTGATAACCTGATGATTTTATGAGAAAATGACGGAAAGTGCATTATGGGATACATTTTAAGATTAATTTTTAATGCTTATAAGGTACCCTGGGGCAATAACGCCAGACGGGGTAATAACGCCAAGTGCTAATATTTTGCATAATTATGAAATAATTTGGTAAATGACACCCATGTGTTCTGCGCAGAAGGGTTTTGAGTCATATAAATCGCAAAAAACAGCTTCAAATTAATTTGTTTCATTTTTAGGTCTTATTGTTTTTACAAGCAGCTAAAATTAACACTTGATCTAAAATTTGCGAGATACGTTTTGTGATGTGAAGACTATTTTTTTTATCCGGAAATACTTTGTTAATTACATAAATTTGTAGTACATTTCATGGCCTTTCAAAATGTTGTTGAAGATTTTGGATATCTTCTCGAGATAATTTGTAATTTAAAATGTACAGCGCAATAACTATAACGGGGTAATAACGCCAATCCTTGCAATTTTTACCCCGGTTGATTCCCTACAGTGGCCGAGCTACATCCTAAATACTGATTCAAATGAACACAGTTAAAACTGTGCAATGTTTCTAATAATTCTATTTAAGCGGTTTTTTAAGCAAAAAGAAGCTCACTGTCTGATATTCTTTTGCCTCATCCCCCCTCCCCACACCACACCTTTATTTTTCTTACACTTTCACAAAAAAATGAACATTTTCAATAGCTTAGGATGCAATTTGTCAATTTGTAGAGCTGAGAGTTTGTATTTTTAGAATTGGGCTATCTACATGCAATTATTCCAACTTATTTCATAGTTTCGTTTGCATGGCGTTATTACCCATATAGGTGGGTAATAACGCCAAATAGCATTGGTCAAGAAATCACGCCATTACATTTTATGTATTCATATCTGTCAAATTATTTTTTTTATATAGATAGTCAATGAGTTGCTGTATCAAATCATATATTTGTTTGAAAAATACAAACTAAAACTGAGCCGTGAAAATTGCTAGAACCTTAACGTGGCGTTATTACCCAGGGTACCTTATTTTGAATATTTTCATATAATTTAATTTTAAAAAAGTTTTTTTCCTTTATTCACCTTGCAAAGGTAATTAACTGAAATAATGCCTTCCGATAAAATATTTTTTCTTGATTCTGTAAATACAATGAACAATTTTCAAGATAAACGAAAAGTAAATACTTATGATTCTATGACGCATATATAAATTTTAGTTATTTCAAAATTGATAAAATATCTATATATAATTACTGTTGTGTCCAAACGAAAATATAAGCTTATTTCACGAAAAGATAAAAATTTCTCTATAATTTTAATAGTCCTAAGTTACATGCATGATAAAACTACACTGTTAAAAAAATTCTGAAATTCACGAACATTTTTTTCCTAAATTTCACAGAAAAGCTCCCTTTTAACAACTAAAGGGCATTTTCCGTTACAAATCACAAAGTTCCATCATATTTCCTGAAAAAAACGAAACGGATGGAAATAAAAACAAAAAACGGAGACACTCCGTTGTGTGGGGAGCAAGACTTTACTCCATGGCCGAGTGGTCAAGGCACCACACCGCTAATCGCCTGCGAGCGCAGATTGTGGGTTCGAGTCCCATTGGCGCCATGGAATAATGAAACATAAAAAAATTCCTTTTAAATTACATTTTTCTGTTTATTTTTCTCTTTTTTTCTTATTAAAAATCTTTTAATTTATTAGCCGAAAAATAAATAAATAAATAGTGTACGACAATTTCAAAAAAAAAAAGGTCTATATATATATATATATATATATATATATATATATATATACATTGTAAAAAAAAATTTTAATAAAAAAAATTTTTATTTAAAAAAAACAGTGGTTTCAAACAGGGATTTTTTTAATTTAAACTATTTAAAAAATTAAAAATGATTTTAAAAAATAATAAGTATTATGCATCAGTCTAAAATAATCCGTTTACAAACATTCTAAGGAATATATTTGAAAGGAAATCTTTAAAAAGCACAACAGATTTTCCCACTAACTCATAAAAGACATACTTTGTACAGTTTAGCATCAGCAACTTTGGCTCAGTTCGTAAGAATTTGTTTCGCAATCTGAAGGCCCCGAGTTCGGTCCTGAGGACGGCTTGAACTAAATTATCCAATCTAACAATTAAGTAAAATAACATAGCAGCTTAAAATCTCTCGGTGATTTCGAATTCTTTGACGATTAATCGGTAAATCATTTTTAAAAATTATATTAAATTATTACTATTATAAATCAAACTTTGTAACGGAAAGTTACTGATTCTTACACCGGAGTTTTCCCTTCTTGTATTTCCCACAACGGAAAATCTACTAACGGAACGGTAAAAGTTCGGCTACATTGCTGCCGGTAGTTTCACCTGGAATTCACAGATTTATTTTTAACAGTGTAGTCAACAGGAAAAATTGCGTCATACCAGTGATTTTCCTTGATGGAAAATTTTCCTAATTATAATGCAAAAGCACAATTAATCCAAAAGTTAATGTTATCCAATAACAAAGCAACTTAATCCAATTATAAAATTAAAACAATTAAAAAACATTTATATATGAAAGTACTTCGATATCATGGGAGGGATTCAGCATTATACACAATAAGAACAATGCAATTTCAACAACAGTTAAATAATAATAATAAGATATATGCACACCAAAGAACATAATAAAATCAGTACCTTTGTTAAAGGACTTACTTTTAACATAATCAGAATTAAAAAAAGAAATCACAAGTACTTTAAATAAGTGTTCTATTTCACACGTTTACATTTTTTAAAAACAATAATTACTATCTAAGGATAACTTAATTGCGATAGAATTTTAATGCAACAATAAAAACAAATGCATTTAAACACTTCTTAATAATAATATAATTCTAGTCTTCAAACGCTGCTCTGCTTAGAGTATCAGTATTTTTGTGCTTTTTCCCTGCTCTATATTCAATTTCAAAATCGTAACGGTTGTAACGCAAGGCTCCAACGCATAAGCCGTCTTTCGTTAGAAATCGCATGAGTTTGTAAAAAACACAAAGGACTATGATCCGTTATAATACTAAATTTTCAATTATCCAAATATTAATATAATTTTTTTATTGTGAAAACAATACTTGCACGCTCCCGTTGCGAAAATACAAAATAGTTATAGTTATAAATAACAAAGCAACAATGTAGCAGACACTGAACACAACCCTCACTGTTATTCATTGTCTTTTTCTTCCGTCACTGATTTCAGCGCTTGTGCATCATTACAGCGCAGATTATTATTATTTTTAAAACTGCTTAGATTTTTTTTACGTATATTTTTAGACTGATAATTTTTTGAAGAAAAGGGATGTTGGTGTTGCCATTTGAAATTGTTCGTTATACCCGCAGTTGTATGAAGTGTCTCCCGGTTGTTCAGTTCATTCACGAGTGCATATGTTAAAACATCTACATGGAATATTTCAGCATGTTCCCAAGAGCTGCTATGGTCTTATATAACGTCAGCCTGTAAATTCATTGAATATGTATCAACGTGTTTGTTTTCTCAGATGTATCCTTTCACCGTAACGGGATTCTAGGTCAAACAATATGGATAATAGAGACTGTTCTCAGGCTACGATAGATAGATTTATATTTGATTTTTAAAAATTGTACTGATATTAGGGCAATAACTAACATGACAATAAAAAAATGCATTAACCCTTACCGGCAAAGTCATAACACTCCAGGCAAATTTCATTTTAATTCCAAATTTTCAAACGGCACTGCGAATATTTTAAGTAAACTTTGCTTTTACAATGAAACCTTAAATTAAGGAGTGCTTAATTTCTAAAAAAGTTAATAATAAATTCCGGTGTCAGTCAATAATTTCTGGTTTTAGGAACAGAATTTGCCTGTTCCGGGAAAGGTTAATGAAGTAAAATATCGATTTTTTTAGTCTTTGGTTTTGGTTGTCTCGTTAATCAAGAAATAGATGAATATAAAATACACGCGAACATCATAACAACTGCTTTTAAAAATTGTTCGTTACTTTCTGCGTGAATTTCTAATATAAATTTTTAAATACGTATAACATAATTTTGTTTACTATAGTGGTTTCAATTATCGCTATAATTGATTAAAATTTAACAACATTCACTTTAGTGTCATTAGAAATGTAAAGAAATGTTGCTTTTCCAAATCGTCTATATTTACGTATAAATATATGTTTCATAACAAACACCTGACACCTCTAACATATAACAAAAAATTAAATTTAATTCTTTAATTTCTCTTTTATTAAATACTTTCCTCACATTTTTAATTTATAAAGTAATTTCACTTTATGTAATATATTTTATTGTAATTTGCTAAAAAATAAATAAATCTTGAATTTAAAAATCTTTTTTAATCAATTAAGAACTGTATTAAAATATGCATTTTTACATGGGTAAAAAACATTATACACAAAATAAAAGACTTGTCTGGCCCTATGATATTATAAAGTTTACGCACTTCTACTTATTTATGTGAAAAAAGCAACTACAAAACCTAGCAGATAAAATTCACATCAAAGCATGCTTTTAGTCATCAGAATGTGTATAGTTAAGGTACTCGAAAATCCTACATATTCAAAGATTCTTTCAAATCTACCAGGATTTAGGGAGCACTATATTTCGTTATCGTGAGTAAAATAGACCGAAGATATAAGAAACCCATTAACACACATTGAATTCGTTGCTGAGATAAAAGCAATTCGGTGGATTTTGTTATACATTATATGCTTCTTTCTTCAAAGAAACAAAAAAGATGAAATTGGATTTTTTTGTTAACACATATACGTGTTTATCCAATATTTAAACGTGTTTATTAGCCATTATACGTGTTTATCAACATCTTAATGTTGAATAAACAAATGAAAACTTTGGAAATCATATACCTTAATTTGGACTTCAAAGACCAAATAAAATTTATAAAACTTTAAAAAACGCTTGATTAAATGGAACAGGCACCAATAAGTCGAAAACTAAAGAAAGGCGTTTATACCCGATAATTACTTATTTATTTCTTTTCACATTAATACGCTTTTATTTTTCTATATAACTATCTATAAAAATACAGGGTGTATCTAAACTCTTGGGCAAAACTTTAAGAGATGATAGTACACATCAAGACAAACAACATTAAATAGGAAACCAAGAGTCCCAAATGTTTCTCGAAGAAGATAGCCGCCATGAATGTTTAGGATCCAAAATTTCAAATAATCCTAAAAAACGTAAAAATTGATCAATTTATTTGCGGTTTTCACTAAAACTATTTTTTAAGTCAGTATTGTCTTAAAAATAAATTATAAAGATAAATTTTTAAAAAATGCTGATAGAGGGTGCTTTAGACTTTGAAATAAAGTGCAACTATTTTTTACCGTTATTTTTTTTCATCTCATTAAAATTTTTAGAAGCTTAGATATAAATTTTGAGCTGAAAATCTGAAGCGCTTGGTGTGGTTAAGTATCGCAAACTGAATTGTGTTCAATGAGGGTGGAGAGGTTCAAATTTCATATGATTATACAAAACGGAAATATTGGTCGATTCTTTTGCGGTTTTTACTAAAACCATTCTTTATTTCAGTATTGTCTTCAAAATAAATTATAAAGATAAATTTTAAAAAATACCGATCTTGGAGTAGCGTACAATTATTTTTTACCGTTATTTTTTGCATCTCATTAATTTTTTTAGAAGCTTAGATATAAACTTAAGTTTTGAGCTGAAAACCTGAATCGTTGGGATACGTTAAGAAAAGCAAAATGAACTGTCTTCAATGGGGGTGGGGAGGTTCAAATTTCAAATGCTTATAAAAAACGGAAAATTAGTCGATTCATTTGCTGTTTTTGCTAAAACTATTCTTTATTTCAATATTTCCTAAAAAATAAATTTGAAAGATAAATTTAAAATAATTCCGTCAGAAGATGCCTTAAACTTTAGAGTAACCAACAACTGTTTTTAACCGGTATTTTTTGTATCTAATTAAATGTTTGCAAAAGCTGACACTTAAATTTTGTGCTCCAATTCTGAATCATTGAGAGGGGTTAAGAAGTGCAAACTGAACTCTGTTCAGGTGTTGAATTGTTACTCTCCCCACCCTTCGAACACAATTCAATTTTGTGCTGCATAATTACTCACAACGATTGAGATTTTGATCTCAAAATTTAAGTCTAAGCTTCTACAAGCATTTAATTAGATGCAAAAAAAAAAAAAAAAAAAAAAAACTGTTGAAAATAGTTGTTGGTTACTCTAAAGTTTATGGCGCCCTCTAACGGAATTTTTCTAATTTGTCTTTAAAATGTTTCTTCAAGGAAATACTGGCATAAAGAATAGTTTTAGCGAAAACCGCAAACCAGTACACCAATTTTTCAGCTTTTTATATTGAAATTTGACTCACCCCCACTGAATACAATTTTGTTTGCGATACATAAGCACTCCCAACGATTCAGATTTTCCACTCAAAATTTAAGTTTATGTCTAATCTCCTAAAAAATTTAATGAGATGGAAAAAAATAACGATAAAAAATAGTTGTACTTTGCTTCAAAGTCTAAAGTGCTCTCTATCGGCATTTTTTGAAATTTATCTTTATAACTTATTTTCAAGTCATTACTGGCATAAAGACTAGTTTAAGTAAAATCCGCAAATCAATTGAGTAATTTTTCTGTTTTTTATAATCATTTGAAATTTGAACTTCCCCACCCCCATTGAACAAAGTTCAGTTTGCGCTACTTAACCACTCCCAATGATTCAGATTTTGAGGTCAAAATTTAAGTTTATGTCTAAGTTTCTAAAAAAATCAACGAAATGCGAAAAATAACAGTACAAAATAGTTGTTATCCAAAGTCTAAAGCGCGCTCTATCGGGATTTTTCGAAATTTATTTTCAAGACAATACTGACATTTAGAGTAGTTTTCGTGAAAACCGCAAACGAATTGACCAATTTTTCCGTTTTTTATAATCATTTGAAATTTTGGACCCTAAACTTTAATGGCACTTATCTTCTTTAGAAGACGTTTGGGACCCTTAGTTTCCTATTTAATATTGTTTGTCTTGATGTGTACTATCACCCCTTAAGTTTTTGCCCAAGAATTTTGGATACACCCTGTATATTTAATTCATCAATTTTGTTTTTTATTACGGTGCAGGCTTCTTGTTTTTCGTTCACTTGTGTATACTAAATATTTAATTACTGTGTAAGCATTTGATTATTTATCTTTTATGTTGTATTATATATATATATATATCCATATGTAATTTTTTTTAATAAATAAATTCTAAGAGTGGCTTGTTGAGCTTAAGCCAATTGGTAGACTTCCCCACCGAACAGAATCTGAATGTAAAGAAATTGTTAAATTAATTTTTTTTAAACATCATATCACTATCATACAATACGATTTGTTGTACCGAGTTTCCTTTTAAAGAGACACTAAAATTTGATTGAGAAACGTAGAGTTTTGAATCTGATTTAGATACAGAGTGGGACTTCTGTTTAACCAAGTCCTTATTTTTACGAAGTTTTCTACTTAACAAAATTTTCTGATTAAAATTGATAAAAACTTTAAAAAACATTATTAAGAACAATTCATATGTTTTAATAAACATTTAACTGACTGTTTTACGTAATTTAAACTATTAACTCATAAATATTTATTTCGATGTTGATAATAATGTTTTTCTTGTATATTTCACAGATTTGATAATGTAACAATAGAGAAAGAAGCTTTTTATGAGTGCTTCATAAATGTTTAATCAAGTTTAATACAAGATTCTTTTTTTTTTCAAACGGTGTCCTATTTTATGTGTTCAAACCTTACGTTTTAGCAATTGCATACGATAAATGGATACTTCAAAATGATGCTTTTAACGGACTGTCCTGATATAAAAGAATATGAATATAAGTCAATCTTACTTATCTATATTTTTATTGAATTTACATAATAAACAATTGAGGACGTTCTCACGCAATTACCTTGTTATGACTAACATTGTCTAACATATATCACGAAAGATGTATTCAATTCTATGTAACGAAGTTTATTACACTTTCGCACGTGTACAAAATTTAGACGCAGAGGTTGCTGTTGCGATGAATTTATTACAGAAGATAATATGTTGGTGAAATTATTTATGGTTCTACTCTGTTATCCCGTCGACCAATTTCGCCAAATTATACAAATCGCCAAACTAATAGCCAAATTATACATATTGACATAATTTTTGTTTTAAAAAAACGAAAAAATAAATAGTTAGTAGAATATTAATAAAAATATTAATAAAAGGCGAAATAAAAATCCCTTAATGACATTAAGCACGTGAATCGTATTTAATGTCATTGAATGTGACATTCACGATCATCCATTATTGGCATTTATTCTTATAGTTTGGCGATAATTTTTTGGTCGACGGGATAATCTAGTAGTACCTTATTTATTTATTTAATCAGTTACATTCAAAGGGAGAATTGCTAAAAGCCTTCGATACAATAAGTAAGAAATTCTAGCTTTAAGAAAATGTTGAAGATGAGTTGTTCGGATGCTTATAAGAGTGCGTAAATTTTTATGAGCATTTTCTTTTTATATAAGATATTTGTACAAAAAATATATATATATATAGATTTTTTTAAAATTAAGGATTTGGAATGCTGACAAAAAGAGAAAAGGTACGCTACAATTCAGTTGTCGTTTTCCTCTCTTTATTATGTGCTTTTTTAGACATTATTCTAATTAAAATTTTCGTTTCTCTACAATGTATAAAAAACGTTACTGTCCAAATTGAAATACGTTTTACCAATGTTTACGTTTTTTGTATTTATTGTTTATATATGTATTTGCACCATTTAATAGGAATAAAATGTTCTTTCAATAGCAATTTCGTTGAAAAAAATTATCTCAATTTACTAATTTATATGTTTTAGAAAATATTTTTTAAGCATATTTTTTAAAATCTATCTTTATAGTGTGCTACCCAACTGTGAAACATTAAACCGTTTGCTTTTTAAGAGAATATACAAAGGTCAGGATTTGTTTTCGATTAATATTCCACAACGAAATTAAGATTTCATTAATAAATAAAATTACAAAATACTATAAATGAAATATAATTTTAATGAATACGTAATCAAACTAGGCGCTTGAAATAATCAGAATCATAAACTCTGGTAATTTTTTT
Source organism: Maratus speculifer (assembly GCA_964019185.1). Lineage (NCBI taxonomy): Eukaryota > Metazoa > Arthropoda > Arachnida > Araneae > Salticidae > Maratus > Maratus speculifer. Next base: position 412,520,676 of record OZ025291.1, on the reverse strand, counting down.
TACTTTTGTTTGCTGGTATGAGGCAAATATGAAAGTTTAAGTTTTAATAACATACAGAACTTTAACTGAATACATAATTGATATTTTTTTCATTAAAATGCTTCTTAAAAAATAATTTATCCCATGTGTCGTAATTTGCAAAGCTCGCTGTGGATCGCCAGGTTACTATAAAAAACTTTAAGAGCTAATGCTCTTAATAGAACCATTATTTTGAAAACCAGACAAAGTGTGATAGTTCTATTTTTTGATTTGTTTGATTTTTTTATATGTTAAAGTAGATCATATTTAATGAATAATGTGCAGTTTTGAAGCCCTGAAAAAATTTCCTCTTTTCAACAGAAAATGCCAAAGTTCAAGGTTGTGTAGGCCATTTTTAATGAAAAATGAAATGCTGGTATATTTGGAGCACTGTATCTCTCGCAAGCAACAACATCCTAAAACTCTTTTGGCGTAAACTATTAGTATAAACCTTCCTGCTTATTAAAATGTATTTGTTTCCATGGGGCATTGTTACATTACATTGTTATGTTGCCACTAAGTATAGTCAAAATGACGTTTTTGTCCATTTTCCGCACTTAATATCTCATTTAAGCAATAATACCCCAAACTTTTTCTTATAGAATATGAAAGTACACTACTAGGACAAACTAAATAATATAGCACTGCAAGGAGATATTGTTGCTGTTAGTAGATATAATCTGTTAAATATGCAAAATTTTCAAAATATTCAACATTTCAATTAGAATTATCTAAAAAAAGCGCCACGTTTGAATAAAACAAATTATCTCACACAATAGTTAAACGTATGTACAAAAACATGGAAAAGAAAAAGAAGTTTGCCGCAGCTTCCGAAAGCGAAATAGGATTTTTCATTTTCTCTTAGGGGAAAAATGTGATAATGGACATGCTTTTCATCTAATTTTTGTCATTTTTTTGCCTGAAAACATCGCGAGTCCCCACTTCTTTTTCTTTTCCATGTTTTTTGTACATATGTTTAACTATTGTGTGAGATATTTTGTTTTATTCAAATGTAGCGCTTTTTTTAGATAATGCTAATTTAAACGTTGAAGATTTTGAAAATTTTACATATTTAACAGATTATATCTACTAAGAGCAACAATACCTCCGTGCAGTACTATATTATTTAGTTTGTCCTAGTAGTCTACGTTCATATTCTATAAGAAAAAGTTTGGGGTACTATTGCTTAAATAAGATATTAAGAGCGGAAAATGGAAAAAAATGTCATTTTGATTGTATTTTGTAGCAACATAACAATGTAAAGTAACAATGCCCCAAGGAAACAAATAGGTTTTAATAAGCACGTAGAGTTATACTAACAGTTTATGCCAAAAGAGTTTTAGGATGCTGTTGCTTGCGAGTGATATAATGCTCCAAATATATCTGCATTTCTCTTTTCATGAAAAATGGCCTTCACAACCTTGAACTTTGACATTTTCTATAGAAAATAGGAAATTTTTTCAGTGCTTCAAAATTGCAGATTAATCATTAAATGTGATTTAAATCAACATAAAAAAAATGTCAAGGCAATTAAAAAATACAACTATCAAAACATCACTTTTTTGTCTGAATTTCAAAATAAGGGCTCTTAAATGTTCGTATATTTTAATGCTTGGAAATAAGTGGAAAGACCGTCTAATCTATTTTACATTTTTTTAAAAATCAATATTTCGGAAAATATTAATGTTTATTAATGTCTGATGATAAACATTTAGTTCTTCTTTAAAGCAAATATTGAATAAATAAAAAGAACTTTTAAAATCAGATTTTTACTTAATATTTTAAAATCATAATTATGCTAATTTTTTATTAATTAGTAATAAACTTTGTTACATTATTATTAAATAACTAAAACATATGTAAATAGTAATCTTCTTTAAATTCTTTTCTTTTTATATCATTTTGGCAATAATTTTTATTATAAATTTAAAAAAACAAGTATTAGATATGCTAAGCACATTTAACCGTGCATCAAAAAATCATCATAAAAAAAATTCAAAAACCAAAACCCATTTGTGAAAAGTCCCTTTTATCCCTTTTCTTCTCGAAATGGAACGAAACACAAAGAAATAAGATAGCATTTGTTCTGAAGCCCGAACCATTATTTGTGTGCAATTTAAAAATTGGGAATTCGCAGCTACAACTTTATTTAGAATTATTCTGTTTTTTGAAATAGCATGTTAAGTTGTGTTTCTTTCTTTCTTTTTCTTTATTTTTTCCAAACACATTTCTAATATCATTCTAATTTTTACCTATACTTTTACTTCTTTAATGGTAGAATTAGAATAAATTTACACAGCTGATTTTTAAACAGGTAAGCATTTCTATGTTTCTAAATTCCGGAATAAAAAAAAAATGTATTTCACTGATAGCATTATAAATATATTAGAGGCATTAGGTAGCATTTCTTTATTGAATTTGTCTCAATTTTTTATTTTTACAATAAAATAGAATAAGTGTAATAACTAAGTAAAAATCAATTGATACGTTGCATGTCAGTAAATACTGGAAATTAGAAGTATAATAAGAAACCAATCCAAGGAATATAAAAACGTATAACCAAAGTGTAATTTATTTATACTTTTACTGTTACTTTTACTGCCCGAGAGAGACTGCTAAGACTAGCAAATCTGTAGAGCATAAATGCCACTCCCGGTCCCTTTTTATTAAAATATAAAAAAAAATATTTATACTAAATGATAATAATTGAATTTAGAATTTTATGATGCGATTTATTCTGAATTATGAGAAAGACACATAGTAGGACATTCATAGTAATGCTTATACAGTTAAGTAGAAGAAAATTTATGTTGAATGCTTACAGCTCGCAGAAATTGCATCATCACTCGAATAACCATTGCATCATTAGGCAAACTACCTAAAAAATGTATAAGTGAATTAAGGGATTGTTTCCGTTGCTTTTCTTTTTCTTTTTCTGCACCGTGTTTGTAACATTTGTACATAACTAAAAACTGGTACATATCTAAAAACATCATAATTCTCTCTAAGTGTCGTGAAATTTCGTCCATATCATCTCTATTCCAGATCAAGAATAATGCATAGAATTGAATAACACTTATTTTTTTCCATGTCAGATGGCTACATTACACAAAAAATAAAAATGTTAGAATTCGTTCTTTGAACCCCTCTCCACCCCCCACCCCCCCCCCCAAAAAAAAAATCTATTAAGATATTGAGGGAATATTTACATTTATTATTTTAAGTGAATATTTAAAAATATAAATATAAGAAATGTAGAAGAGTGTTCAGAAAAAAAATGACACCCTGTGGTTCAATTAGAAACCTTTATTTATTTTTTTTTTTAATTCAGTTATGAATTTATATTAAGAAACAGATAACTGAAAGAAAATTGAAGAGCAAAAAGTATTAAAATTTATATTTTGTGCATAAAATCTGATGATAAATGGGAACTCAATAAATACATTTTTTGATAATTTCTTATGATTCTTTAATTTTATTTCGCCTTTTTGCATTGCAAAAACCTTTAAAAACATACAATAAATACATATTTAATAAATGTTTGTTTTTAACGAACTCGACAAATGGTATCTTAACGCACAGTAAAGTCATTTACGTTTATATTTTTGTAAATTTTTGCTGCAAGCCTTTTATACACAACACACAGATGGTTGAAAAAGCACGATACGCAATAATTCGACATTTTGTTTAATTTTGCTATCTGTTAAGTTCCATTGAAAACCAATTTCTCTTTTTTTTAATATTGTTTATATACGTGAAAAAAATTATAAAGATGTGTATCCCATAGGATACACTGTTAAAAATTTGAAACTTTATCTGCATCGTCACTCCACCGCTTATGTAGAAAACGATTACTTCATTATATTATGAAGCATTTTCATTGGTCAAAATTGTTATATTCTATAAAAGTGATGGAGTGACGATGCAGCAAAAGTTCAAATTTTTAACAGTGTACATCAGCTCTGAAAGGGTTATGCTCATTATGTTACAAACTATAGCAAAACAGTATTTTAAAATCCTAATTTTATATATGTATAAAATGGCACATATGTATGCACAAATGACACAAATGGCCATATATGTACATGTATGGCACGCAACACAATATATTAAATATTAATTGAAAATTTGAAATTTTTTTTTTACAATTTTTCTCATTATACGATTGATTTATAGACTTCAAATAATTTTTCACATAAAAATTGAAAAAATCGTGCAATGAACGGTTGAAAAATAGAAATTTCCGGTTTGATTTGGCAGTTTCCCTCAAAATAAAGTAATTTCTCCAATCTATTGTAAAAATGTATATGAAATCCATTTACCTAAACGGCCATTTTAACCAACTCTTAAATCATGTCCCGTCAACTATCACCTCTGTTTATTTGCTTTTTGTCATCTTTTCGTATAAAAACGGAATTTTTACACATTATTTTCCCCCTCAAAACACGAAAAATTATCAAACGAAAACTCACAGATTTCTGCAGTTCTACAGGGTGTCCCAAAAGGTCGTTTACAAACTTAGCATGCTGGTCTGTCATATCATGATGAACAATATTAAATAGGAAACTAAGGGTCCCAAACGTCTTCCAAAGGAGATATGCGCCATTAAAGTTTAGGGTCCAAAAATTCAAATGATTATAAAAAACAGAAAAACTGGTCGATTCGTTTGCGGTTTTCACTAAAACTATTCTTTATATCAGTATTTTCTTGAAAATAAATTATAAAGATAATTTTAAAAAAATGTCGATAGAGGGCGCTTTAGACTTTGGAGTAACGTACAACTATTTTTTTCCGTTATTTTTTGCATCTCATAAATTTTTTTAGAAGCTTAGAAATAAACTTAAATTTTGAGATGAAAATCTGAATCGTTGGAAGTGGTAAAGAAGCGCAAACTGAACTGTGTTCAATGGAGGTGGGGAGGTTCAAATTTCAAATGATTATAAAAAACGGAAAAATTGGTCGGTTTTCACTAAAATTATTCTTTATGTCAGTATTTCTTTGAAAATAAATTTTAAAGACAAATTAAAAAAAAATCCGTTAGAGGGAGCCTTAAACTTTAGAATAACCAACAATTATTTTTAACCTTTTTTTTTAAATCTAATTAAATGTTTGCAAAAGTTTAGACTTAAATTTTGTGTTCAAAATCTAAATCGATAGGAGGGGTTAAGAAGCGCAAACTGAACTGTGTTTAGGAGTTGAAATGCTACCTTCCCCAGCCCTCGAACGCAGTTCAATTTTTGACCGCTTAATTACTCACAACGATGCACATTTTGAGCACAAAATTTAAATTTGAACTTTTACAAGCATTTTATTAGATATAAAAAATAACGGTTAAAAATAGTTGTTGGTTACAATAAAGTTTAAGGCGCCCTCTGACGGAATTTTTTGAAATATATCTGTAAAATTTATTTTCAAGAAAATATTGATATAAAGAATAGTTTTAGCGAAAACCGACCAATTTTTCCGTTTTTTATAATCATTTGAAATTTGAACCTCCCCACCCCCATTGAACACATTTCAGTTTGGGCTACTTAACCACTCCCAACGATTCAGATTTTTATCTCAAAATTTAAGTTTATGTCTAAACTTCAAAAAAATTTTTATGAGATGCAAGAAATAACGGAAAAAATAGTTGTACGTTACTCCAAAGTCTAAAGCGCCCTCTATCGGCATTTTTTGAATTTTATCTTTATAAATTATTTTCAAGATAATACTGACATAAAGAATAATTTTAGTGAAAATCGCAAATCAATTGACCAATTTTTCCGTTTTTTATAATCATTTGAAATTTGAACCTCCCCCCGCAATTGAGTTTGAGCTACTTAACCACTTCCAACGATTTAGATTTTGAGCTCAAAATTTAAGTTAATGTCTAAACTTCTAAAAAAATTTAATGAGATGCTAAAAATAATGGTAAAAACTAGTTTATCGTTACTCCAAAGTCTAAAGCGCCCTCTATCGACATTTTTTGAAATTTATCTTTATAATTTATGTTCAAGAAAATACTGACATAAAGAATAGTTTTAGTGAAAACCGCAAACGAATCGACCAATTTTTTTGTTTTTTATAATCATTTGAATTTTCGGACCCTAAACTTTAATGGCGCATATCTCCTTTGGAAGACGTTTTGGACCCTTAGTTTCCTATTTAATATTGTTCATCATGATATGACAGACCAGCATGTTAAGTTTGTAAACGACCTTTTGGGACACCCTGTATAATCAAAAGGCAGAAATTTCGTACAATAACATATGTTATTTTTGCAGTCACAAACAATTGCACTTTAAAAGTTTTTTTTTAACAAAATTTGTTTTAGGATATGAAATTACCCTAGGATATTAGATTGATTATTCAATACAATCAATAAAATTAAAATTCGTAACGTTACTATTAAGATATTAATAAAAATATCTTATTAAATAATGATGAAACGTGAAGTAACTGATCACGAGAGCTGGTATCTGAAGCATTTTGGATGAAAATAAAATTACATTTAATTGAAATTTTGGACTAAATGAGCAACCTTCTTACGTCACACATTGACAAAATTTTGAAATATATTCGGAAACGCTTTTGAAAACCGAATTTCTTGAATGACCGGCAATAGTTGAAAAAACAGAAATTTTTCATCCATCCCTGTACATAATCTATAGATTTGTAAGCATCTCTCTATACATTTCTCTTACGTGTCGACAAAACTGAGGCTGATTTTATAGCTTTCCATTTAGCAACAACCTTAACAACGATCCTCAGTGGTTAATTTACGGTCCCATGACCTGACTCATTCAGCAGATCAACATTCAGGGAGTATCTCATTATTGACACAAAGTGTTTGATCTGTGTATGAGTAGCAGCCTGATTGGCTCATTTGAATGTGACGTATGCTTTCAGTGAATAAGTTTTCTCATAAGATTTTTTTTTTAGACACAGAAGAAAGTGTTTTGTTTACATTTTGTCTGTGTGTTCGTTGGGTTTTTCAAAAAGTTTTAAACGAATCTCTGTTGTACAATGCAAAATGATTTGGAAATAAATGCATTTTTATTTGTATTCCCACCGAAATTTTCCGTTAGCTTTTTTTTCTATCTATTAAAGATATTTGTAAATGTCATTGTAAAAAAATAATTATAACCCTTACTTCGCAATATCATAGGCGATAAAATCCATTTTTATTTGTAATTTAAGGGTAATTTTTAAAAGCTTTATATACATTAAAAATACTTGTAAATTGCATATATTAAAATAATTTATGATAATATACATTCGGGTTAGAGCTGACGTAAATAAGGAAAATAAGCGAAGCATGGTGAGAATTGCGTTGCAATTGACGTAAGTTGAGAACGTTACCGAGCATTCGGGCTGAACCCCCTAGTAATACACATTATGGGAAAAGTTAGTTCAGACAAACTCATAGCAAAGTTAAATATTTCCTTTTGAAAACTTCTGTCTATAAGCGAAACGTACTTAAGTTCTTTGGTATAGCCCTGTATAAGATTTGTGGAATTTATAAAGTAATATACCTAAAAATAATTAAAATTAAAAACGGGTTTTATGACCGTAATCAAATTCTTTGTGTGCCTCTGTAAATGAGCGATAAATTCTATGCACCTTATATTCTATAGCTATAGTATAGTTGCATATTATACACTTGTATTATAGTGCGCCTTGCAGTAACTCCGGTGATATATATAAATTTCAATACGCTTTCAATAGTGTAAGATCATTAAAATATACTGCAAATGATTCCCCCTCCCTACCCGTAAACAATAATGTATAGGAGTTCTTTTGAATGTCTCTGTAAGCAAATCATAAATATTACACAGTTAAATTTCCAATGTATCATACTAAACATCCAAAACACACAAAAATTTCAGGTCAATATATCAATTCAGGTCAATCATAAATATACTCAATCTGAGTATATTTATGCGGATTAGAACACGGGCAGTCACAGACGAGCAGACAGAAAATTTGCATTCATGAGCACTTTTTAAGTTTGTCGGAAAGTGTTAAAAATATTTTCCCTTTACATTCTGTAACTTTTGATTTCTAAATCGGTACTTATAGTATTTCGTAATTTGATGATTTTAAGTCTAATGTTATAATTAGCTTTATCAATTAAAAAAATTCATTAACATCTTGAGATGAATAAAAATATTCGACGGTACGCAATTTTTTTTTTTTGTTTTTAACACAAAATATATAATATGAACTTTAAAATGTTCAGGTTTAGTTAAAAGGCGAGTACAAGAATCAAATATTGATGTTAATAGTTACTTTTATTTAAAAATATCCTAGCACTTTCAAGCCTTTAATTCCCAGAGAATATTTTTGTTTAAGTTAAATTGATCATAAGTTGTGGGTTAAATTGATCATAAAAATATTTTCTCAGGAAGAGCCTGATTAAAACTTAAAAGTACTGAGATTTTTTAAAAAATAAAACTAACTATTAATATCTCTATATGGTTATTTTAATCGCCTTTTAAGTAAACCTGGATATTTTAAACTTCATATTATATATCTTGAGATTATTTATGTATTATTTACAATTAAAATGAATTTTTTAAATAATTAAATGTAAAAAAAGCATTTATCCAAAAGCTATTATATTTTATGAAAAATGTTTTTACTGAAATCGATTGCTTTTCAAACATTCTATTACAAACATTAAAGAAAAATAATGATTCTAAAATCGACTAAAGAAGATCATGTCTTACGGTTCGAATAACACGATTAGGTTCATTCGTCTGTAGAAAACGTGAAAATATGCAAGGAATGAGAAATCTAATGATCCCTCACTCCTGCCTTATTTATTTGGAATTATATAGAATTTTCAAGATTGAATTCCTACGACATTATGAAATTTCATTCCATGCGTAGCTTTTGCTTGCAGAATTTTGTACTTATAAAATGTTTATTTCTACATTATTCCGAATAAATGGCTGATTTCAATTTGAAAGAAGACATCATTTTATATCATTTTCTTACCAATCGCTAAACAATTTTGAAGACTCGACGATATATAGCTGATTTTGGTGAATCATGCATAAACAAATCCAATTATATATCAAAATAAGAAAATAATAAACACAAATCACATTACCATTATGTTAGGTTGTGCGCTGCTTACATTGAAAATTCATGTTTTCATGAAATCATAATTTGTCCTTTCAGCAATAAACTGCATTTAGTGTGCGTATATTTTCGCTTTAAAACCAATAGGATACATTTTAAAGCTAGAAACTGACGCATATAAAATCGAAATTAGCCATTCGTTTGGAGTTCATCTCATCTTTGATTTTTATATTAGAACGAAAACTTAGTGGCTGTTTTAATGCTGAAATTATGACAAATTTAGGACTTTGGAATATGAATAGATTATTTTAACAGTAGATTTTCGTTTTTCAGTAAATGTTACATTCGGATATGAAACTGGAAAGTCATTCAGCACACTAGTTTAAACTTTGCAACATGTATTGTTAAATTCCTTATTAGTAGTAAATTTTTAAACTGCAATCTATGTAACCTATTAAGGGTAGTTAAAAATAAATTTCAAAAGTACAAGTTAAAATTAATATTTGTATAAAAACATTCATTGTAATTATTGTTTTTTCAAACAGAAATCGATATCTCGAAAATTCAAGTATGCGAATCCGAAATTACAGTCCATTACGTGTATTAAGTTTTTCGGTACTATTACCCCCCCCCCCCCCCCCCAACCAGCAAAAAAAAGAAGCCCGTCGTACTTTGCCATAAAAAGTTATTTACCGTTAAGAATTTGAAATCTAATAATTACTAAATACTTCCCTGAATGATTGTTTTGTTTTCAAGATAATTTTTTAATGATATCCAAATATGCTGTCAAAATTATTTTCGTATCACAAATAAATTTTTTTCTTGCAATTTTAGTATGATGTACACTAAACCCGTATGTTTAATTAGTTTTGAAAATAATTGATAGAAGAGATAATCCTCAATCAAACTGCTCTTTTAATTTCGCTCTACTATTTGGCTACAAAAATGCAGCGAACTTTTTATTTTTATTTTGTTTTATTTCATTTTTTGTAACGGAATGTTACACTGTTTTAGAAATTTCAGCTTTTTTAAAAAATATCTACGAATTAGTTACTCTTAAACCGTTTATAGTAAAATTCTAAAATGTCTATCATACTCTTCCAACGGTTTGAACAATGATGGTAAAAGTTAAATATTAATGAAAAGTGAGTCAGACGGAATTTCAGCAATTTAAATCTTTATTGTGTAAAAGATGGTTACTGTATTCGAAAAACGACTTTTTTGATAACTAACAATATTCGAGAGGTGTACGAATCTCTTGGTATGCAGTCGGCGCAGTATCGTGCCGTTGAGTTGCATTGCTCATACACGACTGACTGCATGCCTATCTGTCGGATGTCAGTCGCGTTTTGGAAAAGTTACCAATATTGCATCGACAGCAGGTATCGCGCAGACACCATAGGAAAAAGCAAACGGCTATCGGTCGATTGTGTTTCGATATCTGCTCTGTGTTTGTTAGCTCGCTATAATCATTCGGGATAGAACTAAATTGAAAGAATTGGTATCACAACGCAAAAAAAAAAAAAAAAAAAAAAAAAAATATATATATATATATATATATATATATATATATATATATATATATATATATATATTTTTTTTTTTTTTTTTTTTTTTTTTTTTTTTTTTATAATGACGATGAATCTTGTAAAAAAATTCTGTCAAAGTTGGCATCTTAATGAAATACACCCGTATACAATAACACAGCATACAATTACACAGAAACTGTTATCATTTAACTCTACACGATATGTAGTACAACAGTCAAGAAAAAGAAAAATTCGATAACAAATCGCTTCACACTTTATGTCATCACGTTTCATGCTTTTATGTGTGAAAATGACTTTGTATTGTCTGATACGAAAAAATATTTTTAAAGAACAATATCTATATTAATAAAATAACAAATCGCTCTGTGTGTGTGCGTGTGTGTCTGCGATAGTTAGCGAAAACTACGGTACGTACGAAACTCAAAATTTTTCTGAGAGTAGCCCAATATTTCTCCTGATGTACCTGATGCTCAGAATTTCGAAATTCCAATTATTAACTGAGTAATTAATTAAAATCGAGAGGTCATTCTCATAAAATATCATCTTTTCCCATTTTTTTTTCTCTTTCATTTTTTTACGGTTGGTTGGTTGTGTAAAAATTTTCGCAGAAGTAATAAGAAAGCTGAGACAGAATTAAAGAAACCCATGGAGAAATGAGATAAGTGGAGGTGAAGTAAGCCTCAAAAAAGGTTGCAATATGAATCTATTTATCGCTCAAATTTTAATGTTCCAAACAAAAGGACGTGGAAGGGATTTTGTATTATAATACGAATTGAAAGAAATGAATTACAACTGAAGCATATTTTAAGAAGAAATAGCAAATTTTTAAAATGGTCTTTGTTCTATTATTATTTATTAAAATAAATGTTCGCTTTTAAAATAAAAGAAACGGAAAATTAGCAATAATTAAATGTCAAATTGAAATTAAATAAGATATTGAAAACTTTTGATGCGAACTAAAAATTGTATTACTAAAAGTTTCCTAATTTAATGTAATTTTAAATACTTTATAACGTAGATGAAAAATGTTTATGACTTAATAATTACATGTAAATAAATATATAAAATATAATGATGAAAACGTTCTTTTAAAATCATGTATGAAAATTTAAGTAATAAATATTAATCTAAAATATAGATTTCTGACTGCAGACGATTTTAATGTTTTAACAAAAGAATGTTATATTTTCAAGCAAAACGGTAAAATAATTTTCTATATTGATATTTAAAACACATATGATAAAATAATTAATAAATTTTTACCGGTGAAGCAATAGGTTAGTTCTTTTTAAGAAACAAGAGCAAAAAAATACGGATTTAAAACTGTTTCAATTGATAGGCGTGTCAAAGCACGTGCTTTTGTCGGTACTTAATTGGACTTAATGTAGGGTTAAATTTTCAGCATCACCTCCAGAGATAATACTTCCACTCTATTAATTTCTTTTTACTCTATGAAAGAAACCAATTTGAGATTTTGACATTTCAAAAGTGACTGTTTTTTTTCCCAAAGATCTTTAAAATTCATAGACTGGCAAAATGTCAGTTTAACTTAAGATTTTTGAACACAGCTGTTACGTCGGATCGTTCGTACTTCGTACATTAGAATGTACAGGGTGTTCAGCAAATAACACCCTGATTTCAAAATTAAATTAATCAAAAACAAAGATTAATAGAATTATGCAATAAACGGTTTGTTTATCAGGTAAGCTGTAAAAATCTTATACAAAAGTTTCGAACGGTAAATATTTTGAAAAGATTGTGTTCTGATTGCAAAGAATGCTTCGATTTGACATTTTTCTTGCTTTAGATTGCTACCAGAGAATGTGTTTTTCGGCTTAAAGTGCCACATTTCATAGTTTTTTTAAATTAAATTTTTGAAATTTCGAAATTCTAAAAATTTATTTCGAAAAATCTTTAAAATATTACACTGTAAGCTGAAAAATTCTCTGTAGGCAATCTAAGACAAAAAAAAAAAAAAAAAAAAAAAAAAAAAAAAAAAAAAAAAAAAACGATAAGAGCAAGACAAAATAATTTCCGTGAACATAAACCTGACTCGAACCTAAAAAATTCCATTTGAAAAAACAAAACCTGAAATTTTATGCAAATTACATCTGAATCCGATCAAAATATTCGAAAGAACCATAACCAGATTCGAATAAGACAAAATAATTTCCGTGGACATGAACTTAATCCGAACTTAAAATTCCATTTGGAAAAAATACCTGAAATTTGAATCGAACCAAATATGAACCTGACAAAAATATTCCACAGAACCATACCCGGATCCGAACAAGACAAAAAATTTCCATGAACATGAACCCGATCCGAACCTAAAAAAACTGAACTAAATCTGAATCTGACAAAAATATTCCAGAGAAGCATATACTTATTCGAACAATGTAGAATAATTTCCGTTGATGCGCAACCCAACCTGAACCTAAAAATTCCATTAAAAACCGAAATCTGAATTGAACGATATCTGAACCCGAAAAAAATATTCCAAAGACCCAAAACCGGATCTGAGCAAGACAAAATAATTTCCCTGGACATGAATCCGACCAGAACCTTAAAAATCAATTTGAAAAAATACCTGAAATCTAAATCGAACCAAATCTGAATCCGACGAAAATATTCCAGATAACTATAACCAGATACGAACAAGACAATATAATTTCCATGGACATAAACCCAATCCTAATCAAAAAATTTGTTAAAAAAAAAAATCCCGAAATTTGAACTAAATTTAATCTAAACCTAACAAAAATATTTCAGTTAAGTATAACCTCATTAGAACTAGGTAAAATAATTTCCATAAAAGTAAAACCCGACCCGAACCTAAAAATCCCATTTGAAGGAAAAAAAAAAAAAAAACACGGAATCTGAATTGAACCGAATCTAAACTGAACAAAAGTATTCCAAACAACCATAATTGTATCCGAAGAAGACAAAATAATTTCCATGGACATGAATCCAATCCGAACCTAAAATTAGGATGTTCTACAAAACATAATGCGCTCCGTAGCGGTGAAAAGTGAAACTAAGTACTTAGCGCGAGATGGTTAAGATATTTCATTTATGGTTAGTGTTAAATTGGAACTTGGTTAAGGTTAGGAAATATAATACTATATACTAACCTTTTAGCTAATCACCGAGAATCGATTTCATTCACGGTATAGTCGGATTTAAGCGTGATATAATTAGTTTGAAATTCAAAATATTTCACTTGGGATATATATGTGAAAAAAGTATTTAGTTAAGTCACTTAACAGTAATTTTAAGGATAAATATCAACACTTTAACACGAAAATCACGCAATCGCTGGACACATATTCCCTCCTGAGTTTCCCATTGCAGTTATTTTGGGTATTTTTGCAGCTAAATATTTGTTTTTTTTAACCGATTTTTGACACAGTCAGGGGCACGTATTTAATATTATGTACACTGTAAAAAAATTGACCCTTTTGCTGCATCATCACTACCCCGCTTTTATAGAATATCTCTCTTTTGACCTATGAGAATGCTCCATAATAGGCTGAAGTAATCATTTTCTATAAAAGCGGTGGAGTGACGATGCAGCAAAAGGGTCAAATTTTTAACAGTGTATTTACACATATTTCGAGTTAAAGATAAAATCATAAAAATTTAAAGTTCGTTTAACATTATTATTACGGACCCGGGCAACGCCGGGCGGGTTAGCTAGTTAAGGTATATATTTAAAGAATGCATCATAATTGGTGAAATATATGATAGTTTTACTTCTAGCTGGCTGAATCAAAAGCCTTTATTGCCTAACTGTAGTGTAATTGTAATTTATTGAACGTAAACAGGGGAACTACAGATTTACTTTAATCAATTTATTCTGCAAATTTGGATTTCGTTTATCTCATGCATAATCTGCTTGTCTTTCGACGAAAGCAAATGGACATCTTTATTTATTACCTCATGTTTTGCTGATGTGGATTTCTATAAATATAATACTCTGTTAAGAAGATTACTCGATCAAGAACAGAAAACACATTTTCTGTTTGTTTATATAATTCAGTTATTCCGTACATAGGGTAACATCCCCAGTAATTGGCACATTAAGAATTTGTCGTTAAACTTACTTAAATTTTCATTACAAAGAAATAAGCTATTTACTTGGAAATATTTTTAAATCAAAGAATGCATATCTGTGCATCTATTTTGCCCACTAAAAACAAAAAAAATTGAAAAAGTATTTTTATAAAAATATATTTATAAAAAGTTGCTGAAATCACCAGTAATTGGCACCTAGAGCACCAATGTATGACACCTTGTGATCCAGTAATTGGCATATGTTTATATTTACAAAAAAAAAAAAAAAAAAAAAAATTACATTTTGCATTGGGTTTAATCGCTTTAAATTAATTTACTGTAGATGAAGATGCCATATTTCAGGTTTTTGAGAGTAAGAAATCAGCATATTAGTCTGAAATGTGAACACTTTAAAACAATACAATATACTTACATTAATATCCAGTAATTGTCATGCTGTCCCCAGTAATTGTCATATGAAGCTTTAATGGATTCCAATTACTGATAAAATTTATATTTTCAAATAAAAACAAATGATAAACAAAATTAGTCTATAATTTTAAAAATACTTCCAAAATAAATGGTTTAATCTCAAATTCCTTGCGAATTCCTTGTAATTGGAATAGGTGCCAATTACTCGGAACTAGCAAAATTGAAGCACCATTAATTGGCAACTACCATTAATTCAGAAATCCAAATATTTGTGTCGAAAATACTTTTACACAATTAAAGTAACCTTTTTTAACTAAACAAAACTGTTGTCAATTAAAATTTAAAATATATTATAAATCAGATAATAATGAATTGAAAAGCATGCCTTCCTTAAGCCAAAGAACAAGAATTTGCAACGAAATGGCTAATTTGATACAAGCCAGATTTATTTCTCTTTCCTAGGCTCTATTGTCATCTTGTAAAATAAATCAAAGTTATAATCTTTAACGTAAATGAGCATATAACTGATATATGGTCTTGAATTTTTAAAAGACTGGATATAAAACTTTTTTTAGGACATGTTTGTCAAATGTGCCAATCACTGGTGCATGCCAATTACTGGGGGTGTTACCCTACATAATTCGTAATTCATATACAGAAGAAACAATAGAATTAGTAAATGCATCTGAATAACCTAGTGTGTATTTATTTATTTTTTTATTGCAAATAAATAAATATAGTTTGCAAAATACATTGCTTACATTGGATTACTGATGTGGTGTAACCCTTTCCGGCACGGTAAAATCTATTAGTAAAATGAGAAATCATCGACTTACACCGGAATTCACAAACGAATTTCTTAGATATTGTGAATTCCTTAATTTAAGCATTCATCGTAAAAGCAAACTTTTACTAAAATATTATTGGTGCCGTTTGCAAGTTTGGAATTAAAATTAGGTATTTCAGACCGGGCACAGGGTGCAGGTAAGGGTTAATGAAATATATTTTATTTCGTGCATGTTCATAAAGTCATGTCAACATTTTCTAATAATAATGATCCCTTATTTATCCGAAGATTCTTTGTCACGAATAAGGCAAAAATTTTTATTAGGAAATAGCTTGAATATGTCCTCCAGTTCACAAAAATACTTGAAACCGGTCGGGATTCTATCATTTAATTTTGTTTTGAAATTATTTTAATTTATGATACAGGATCTGAAATATAGGTGTATTAACCTATTTCCATTATACCTATAGCCTAATTAACTTTATGCAAACAATAAAAAAATCATAGGAAAAAACAATTATATTGATAATTTCAAGATGAAGAAAATATCTTACTGAAGAAGCCTTATTTACCCATCTGTTTTAGTTAAGAGTTTTCTCCCCCAATCATATTTATGAAAATGCATAGCGAACAGCGAACCACTTATACAGCATTAAATAACAGAGGTTCTGACATAATAAATGTATTAAAGAGTTTTGTTTTTCCTTAAAATTCTGCAATACTTATTTCAGTTATGAAAATTTTTGAAAATTTTTTCCACCAATTCTTTTTTAGAATACTTAGATTTCAGGAAAAGATTCACGTCTTGCCCCCAATGGTACTACGTAAAAAACAACAACAACAACAAAAAAACCTGTCTAGCTTTTTATGTGGTACAATGGAAGCTCTTATGTCATTATACATAATTTACTGCTTCTCAGGAATTCCCATATTATCATCTGCACAAATCTTGGAATTTGCACATAACATCACTTTTTATTATGTGATGTCTGTTTTAATAAATTAAATTAAAGGGGAAGTTACCTTCTATTTCTATCCTCTTAGACTTATCCAATGAACTCACAAAACTTATCATTAAGGCGCCCTCATTAGAATGATCTTATGTCTAAAATTTGATTGAAATCTGATAA
Source organism: Maratus speculifer (assembly GCA_964019185.1). NCBI lineage: Eukaryota > Metazoa > Arthropoda > Arachnida > Araneae > Salticidae > Maratus > Maratus speculifer. The sequence continues at coordinate 412,503,631 of OZ025291.1, read as the reverse complement.
ATCTGCATGAAAAATCCATTTTTATAAATTAAAGGGAGGGGCATTAGCAGCCCGGTTACCCATCTCTATACTTATCCAATCAAAACCTAATACACTACTCTACCACGGATAGTCCAAGAGCTGACCGCACAAAACCCTAAGTCATCGAGCACAAGATAAAATCCTTTATTTTATGGAAGAGTAGTCATAGGGGAATCTAATGATCCATGTCTGCCGAGCGAAGTGGTGCATAAGACAAAAATTAATTCAATTAGTGGTTGATTAGCATTGTGTTTTTCTGTACCCAGTTTTCTATGTTTTCATACTTTAGATTGTAAGGCAAACACAATGCTAAACCTACGAGTCAATCACTAGTAGTACTCATTCTTGTCTTATGCTCCACGTCGCTTCCGGCAGACATGGATCATTATATTCCTCTATGACTACTCTTTCATAAAATAAAGGATTTTTTCTGGTGCTCGATGACTAAGGGTTTTGTGCGGTCGGCTAAGAGGCGCCACATGAGAATGATCCTATGTCTATACTTTGAACGAAAACTGACAATTCTGAATGAAAAACCCATTTATATAAATTAAGAGGAGGGGTGTTAGCCCCAAGTTCCCCCTCTTTATATTTATCTAATGAACACCTAATGTTAGTCACGGAGGCGCCACATCGGAATGATCCTATATCTAAATTTTTATCGAAAACTGATAATTCTGCATGAAAAACCAACGTATACAAATTAAAGGGGAAGGGCATTAGCCCCCTGCTCTTTTTCATTGTACTTATCCAATGAACACCGAATGCTAATCACGGAGGTGCTTCTTCGGAATGATCTATATTTTGAACGAAAACTGATAACTCTGCATGAAAAACCCATTTATATATATTAAGGGGAGGGGCATTAACCTCCATCCCCCCTTTTATACTTATCGAATGAACTCTCAAAACTAATCAGAGAAGCGCCTTATCAAAATGTAAATATATCCAAAATTTCAAGTGAATCGGATATTTTTATTATGAGTTATTGCTTTACGTACGTACGCACATACATTCATACATATAGAACGGGAGGGCACATAAGCTCCCAGGCTTTGATAGCCTGTGTAAAAAAAAGGCTTTTTAAACGTAATCTGTCATTTCTTATTTGTACAAAGGATAAATAATAATTAATTTGAGCTTTAGAGATAAATGTATTTATAGAACATTAAAAAATTCGATTGCTGGTAAAAACTTGCATATATAAACTTGCAATATAGCTGGTTAAAACAACGCCTCAAGCGAATGCTTGTGTGCCATAGTGCATTCATCCCAAATGATAATTTTACACTTTTTCAGCACTGTGGCCATGGACGATTATTTTTTTATATTGCACACTGCATCTGGGTTCTTTTGAATATTTAGTGGCAGCTTAAATACTGAATGAGCTGTTCTACCTCCATCCAATAAAGTTGCTGCAATGCCAGACGATGCAACGGCCAATGCGATACCATTATTCGATCGTATTTTAGCAAGAATTAGCGAAATAAGGAATGTTTTGCCAGTTCCACCTGATGCGTCCAAAAAAAAAAAAAAAAGAATCCGCCTTGCCCTGCTGAAACTGCGAACATAATGCGGTCGTAAATGAGTCTTTGTTCTTCATTCATTAGTGGGACAGTGCGAGCAACAATTTCTGCCATTTCTACAGCATTGTATTGTAGTTCACGATTCATTTCAGTGTTCATTAAATTAGATGTACTTCGATTTGGCGATTGCATACCGAAATGACTAAGTGATAAGTTGGCCATGGTAATGCAATGATCTTCTATAGCAATCAATGCTTCATTGTACATAGCGTCGCTGAATGGAATCGTTAGATCGTTGCACCGTGTACGATAATGATGCAAAATGTCATCACTCATTGAATCTTTGTGATTACTCCACAATGTCTCTGCTCGGGCCGGGAAACATGTAGTCAACACTATAGCAAATAACAGACGAATTTGTTTTGCTGTACAATTCAATGATGCTTCAGCAAGCATACATTCCCACTGGTTGTCGTCTTCCAGTAAGCCGAGAGCAAGACATGCATCTTTATACGTTGGATACTGTTGTCCATTTACTTTACGTATATCTTGAAATGACAATGGACCGATGACATTAACCAACAACAGCCGAAGATAAAAGCACTCAGTCTGCCTTGGATTGACAGTAAATACTCGTCCCAAGACGTTTGATTTGAATAAACCTGGACATGCATCAATCGGTGTGCCTTGCTTGCGGGGCATCCATTTTTTTGTTTGAGTCCAAGTGAAATAGCGGGGAATTTCTGAATAAAGTAATGTCCGTGCAAAGGCACCAAAAGCATCCACTCGATTACACAATTCAAAGAATTCGGTGAGTGTAGTTTTTGGTGGACTAACAGCACGACCAATCGCTGTCTCCTTCGTGAAATATACGCGCTGACCATTTTCAAGATGGACTGCTAAATGAATAACTGCTGGATCCCGTTCATGAATTGAGAAACCAAAGATACGCCAAACAGCTTCATTGGAGCTAATATACCGGCCAATTTGGTAAAGAGTTATTTCATCGTTGTTATTCACTGGAGGAACATTCTCGTTGGTATTTTCAACTCGAAATACAGCCATATCACTGCCTTTATTCACATACTTACAAATGTATTTGATGCTCTTCACTGAACTGCAGAACTCAACGTTGATATGAGCGTCGTATGTTTTGCTCAGCAGAGGCGAGTATGGCACAACCCAACGGTTGTCAATTTCAATATCTGTGTGGTTGATATTCTTAATAAATGAATGTCCGCCATTATCGGGACTTCTCCGACGATATATTGGATATCCGTCAACATTTGTTATCGTATCATTAGTGAAACTTTTGGGGAAACTTTTGGCACATTTTCCATCTGACATGCAAGGCGATAATCTATTCAGATTAGCGCAAGGGCCGTGAATCATGTTTGCAGTAACAATATCAAACATCAATGGATCAGTAGATGGATCTGGAATTTCCGCAGAAATTATACTATCAATTTCTTCAGGACGCATTTTGTCGAATAACCAAACCAAAATATGTGCGTGAGGTAATCCACGCTTTTGCCATTCAACTGTGTACATCCAGCAACGTGTGGGGCCGAATACATGTAATTTTGTGATGAAATTTATTAAAGACTTTAATTTTTGTCTGAACACACGTGCTGTAATGTCATGACGATGTATTGCATTTTGCCCAGGCAATAGCAAAGTTGTAATCTCCCGCCATTTTGGATTGCATGTGAATGTGATAAATAAGCATGGCCGTCCATATTCGCGCACAAAAGTCATAGCATCCTGTATATATTCTTGCATATGACGTGGACTGCCTATGTACGATGATGGTAGAATGACAGAGTTACCAATTTCGTAGGCGTCAGCATTGTTGACAATAGCATCTCGCAAGTGAATGTATTCTTCCGCACGCAACTTTTGTTGATTAAATCGCAAGTACCGTAGTCGTTCGCTCTCTATCTTCACGTACATGTCGACCATGAATTGTTGACAAAGCTCACGACATCGTAGAATGACGTTCTCCTGACCACGTCTTACCATCAATCGATATGCATAAAAATCCTTCGAACTAACGTTCTTGTTTGTTTCGGCTCCTGTAATAATGCATTAATAAATAAATATTAACAATAGTTAAGCTTAATGAATTAATCAATATTAAATTAACACAGGGCCGTAGCTAATGGAGTGCTATGGGCTGCTCAGACCCCCCCCCCCCTTTCTAAAATATTTTGAGCCCCCTGGAAAAGACACCAAGGTTACTAAGTGAATTTATGTACCAAAATTCAAAGGAAATTCTGTTCCAAAATCTAAGTTAGTTTTGAGGCCCTTTCCCAGTTTTGTAGAATTTCTAAATTATATCTAAAATAAGCGTTTCAACATTCGCTCATCTTATTTGCGCATATGAAGCTAACATGATATTTAATTTTTTGCAAGTTTTACAATCAAATTTTTCATCATCCAATTCTTTTCTTAGCATAAAATGAAATTATGAAAACAGTTTAGAAAGAAAGATACTATCTACAATGTAAATATGTACTAATTTATCTTTTTGCGTCAGAAAGATAGAAACTAAACGCAAGACCTCACCCACCCCCTACATTCTCTTGAGCCCCCCACCTATTCTTCACTTCTAGCTACGGTCCTGAATTAAGTGCTTGTTTAATGAGTAATAATGAAGTTCATAATGAATATAGTACCTGTAGTGGGATTTCGTTGTTTAATGTTTATGCAATATCCGTCTTGTCCCTTCCAGAACATTAGTGGATATTGGAGAGCGTCATATGAACGGTGTGTATCAGCAATGAACTGTAGATTATTATTTCTTCTACGAATCACAATTTCTCGTGTACCTGAATGATCGCCAACTATAATTCTAGCAACGTCTTCAACGGCAGGAGCATTGAATCTACGGATGTGCTCTCCAGCAGGTGTTTTGTCAGGATTGATGACAATAGCGTGATCATCACTTTCTAATTTGTGCATGTGTGATTTGAATATTTTCAACAATTCATTGTGCTCATTCAATAGAGCGTCCAGCTCACTGATGATACGCCTTGCAGAAAGTGAATTGAGGTGACTGTATCTACAACGTGCATCCACACGTGCATCCTCACCGCCCATAAAGTAAATTTGTAAATATTTATGTGGTTCGTCTGGCATTGGCAGCAATGAGCCCACTTTGTGATAAATTTGGCCTTTGATTTTGATTGTTGAATTGAATTGTTAACCATTTACATTGCTATTCTTAACTATTTCTGTTGCTCCGAACGATGTCATTTGGAAACATAAATTGAATGTTTTTATTGACTTCAGAAACAGGTTAGAATTTGAATCCGTTCCGATAAGAAGACTGTTCAATGGTTCAGGTGGTGTTCCAATTGCTGGTAATTGCACCTTTCTTGATGCGCAACACATTCCGGCTGCTTCATTTTTAAATTTAAGGGCATTACAATGCAGGCATTCCTTATCCATAGCACCAATTACCACTTTTGAATGAGCATAATATTGAATATCAGGCTCATACTTGAATGCTAGACGCAGGAATGAATCAGATGTAAATGATCGATGTACATGTTGGCGTAGTGTATCATTTGCTCGGCGTCTGTCAACTATGGAATTGCGTGCTTTTCTTTGTTCTAATCTTCTTTGTTTATTTCGTGCAGCTCGCTTATCTTCTGATTCTGCTTGACGAAATTGCGCCATGCTCACACGTGCATTAGTATTACCTTGCTGGATTTCTTCTTTTGTTCTTTGGGCTCTTGTATTTCGCATGCCAGCAGCTTTACTTGTTTGACGGCCCAAGGAAGCCCCTTTGCGTCTTGTTGGCATTGTTCACTGTACGAAACACAAATGAATAGAAAAAATTGAATTACTTAAAGATGAAAAACAATATAGTAACAATGTTTTTTATTCTTTGATTGTACATGTATACACATACGTGTAAATACACACATATATCTATCGATACTTATATAAAATAGTTTGCCCTAACAGATTGATAATCAACGCACAGACCAAACTACTAAACATAGTAACATGAAAATTGGGAAAAATATACTTCTTATGATGTAAGCGTGCACTAAGATTAGATCACCCCTCTAAGGTGGTGGGGGAAACGGGGAGGGGTCGAAAATTCTGAAACATCCTCGTATATCTCAGCAGCCGTTTAAGGTATCCACGTAAAATTCCAGAAAATGAATCTACTAAAATATAATTAAACAGGCATTTCAGCGATTTTAGAAATTGCCCTCCTCCTCCTGAGGGGGTTGAATGAAAGAGTCGAACAGTTAAGAATTTTTTGCACTTCTCAGCAGTCGTTTAAAGTAAAAGCGTGAAACAGCAGAAAATAAATATAAAAAGGTAATTAAAGATGTGTTTTAGCGATTTTAAGATTTTTACCCCGAGGGGATTAATTTGGGGGTAAAAAATTCCGAACTTTTTTTGGGCCTGTCATGTAACATATCATTGGTTAGTCCTCTGTCTGCTCTTTCATATTATAAAATTTCCTTCCATTACCACAATTTAACTTTCCCCCCCCGGGGGGGGCAGTTTTCGAAATGTTTTGAAATTGTACCGTTTCATCATCACAGATAGGATTTTTTACGGCAGCCTCTGATAAATATTTGTTATAATATTTGAAAATTTCAGATTGGGGAAGGTTTTATATCTGGAAGACATGAGTTATACTGTTCGCCAAATGCGTGACGTTTTTGTCCTTTTTACGCCAAAAACTCGATTTTTTTTTTTTTTTTTTTTTTTTTTTTTTTTTTACAAAATGTTCACTGAATTTCCGCCGGTAAATTTGACTGATCTTTTATTACTCAGATAAGTAATTTAATTAGTATTTTTTTCAAAATTTTCTGAGTATGCCCAGTATGGAGATCTTCCTTGTCAGCAGCAGGTTTAGGTAGAAGCGGGGATTTCAAGATAACAGATCTAAAAAAAAACTGTCAAACATAGGTATTTTAGTCATTTTAGAGCTATTTTGTCTATTATGTCGTCAACATCGATGTTGAACAGAATAATGCAAGATTACATGAATAAGACAACAATTATGAATGTTTGATTAGATATTGTGGTACTACTCTGTTATCCTGTCGACCAATTTCGCCAAGTTATACAAATCGCCAAACTAATAGCCAAATTATACATATTGACATAATTTTTATTTCAAATAACGAAAAAACAAATAATTAGTCGAATAATTAATAAAAATACAGATAAAAAGTCAAAATAAAAATCACTTAATGACATTTTAAGCGCGTGAATCGTAATTAATGTAATTGAATGTGAAATTCACGATCATCCATTATTGGCATTTAATCTTATAGATTGGCGATAATTTTTTGGTCGACGGGATAACCTATTAATACCGATATTTCCTTTTCTTCTTAAATTTTTGCTAGATCAACTTCGTTTTATTCAAGATATCTTAAGAGAAACCGACCAGCGTAGTGGACAAAGATTGCTAGTATATATATTACAATGTTTAATGTTATTTAGTGTATCATTTATTATTATTATTATTTTTATTTAGCTGTCACAATATTTCTCTTTTAGAATGATTCAGACTAAATATTGCACTCACTGACTAATATTTTTGTTATAGTATTGTTTAATAATAAACCAAATGATTCTACTTGGTTCTCCTGTTGACCAAAAAACGTGGCCAATTATAAGATTAAATGCCAATAATGGGTAACGGTGAAAATACGATAAACGTGTTTAAAATGTAATTAAGTTTTATTTCGATTTTTTATTGGTATTTTTATTAATTTTTCTGCTAATTATTTGTTTTTTCGTTATTTGAAACAAAAACTATCTCAATATGGAAAATTTTGGCGATTTGTATAATTTGGAGAGATTGGTCGGCAGGATAATTAAGTAGTACTAAACAAATTAATCATCTATATAAAAAAGTATAAGTCATATGACTGTCATCAGCATTTTTAGGCTGATCACTTCACTTTTTATAAACCACTCGGATTATAAAACGGATTATAAACGGTCTCGGATTTTTATAAACCACTCCAACACTGATTTTATCTCTAATGAAAGGGGTACTACTTGGTTATCCCATCGACAAATTTCGCCAAATGATAGAAATCGCCAAAGTATTAGCCAATTTATACAAATTAACTTAATTTTTCGATTAAATAACGAAAAAACAAATAAATTAATACAATATTGATAAAAGCAGAAATAAAAAGTTGAATTAAAAATCACTTGACGATGTAATAAACATGTACATTGTGGTTAATGTCAAGTGTATGTGACATTTACGATCATCCATTATTCGTATCATTCATCTACCTTGTAGTTGGGCGGTATGGTCGAGAGAATAACCAAGTAGTATAAAATGTCTAAGCCATATGATTGTCAAAAATAAAAACAGTCTAACCATTCCGCTTTTTACATATGGCAAATGGCCATTGACAAATTACTAATATGTATTCTAGTATGTATATTCTTTATCAGATTGAGAGGAAACTACAAAAGTAATAAACATAAAAAATGTCTAGATTCAATTTAAACTATAACATTTTCACGTTTCATTAAAAAATATTATTTACCTTATTCTGAAGACATCGGCATTAAAAATTTCTTCTTTTTTTTTTAATAATTAAATTTACTACCTAAAACATGGGAATATAAAAAAAATACATCATTCTAAGATCTATTGTTGCCAACAACTTCAAAATAATAATAATTATAATTATAATTATAATTATAAAGTAAAAAAATAAATTTAATGACAAATTATGAATTTGTTGAAAACCATTGAGTTCGGCTCGCAAAGCATTCAAACAATGAATGGACAGAGACATTTATTCTTATGACGTCATAGCATGAAAATTTCATCAATATCGCTTAAGCCGTTTCGAAGAAATTTTTACGGGGTGGACCACCCTTATCACTTAGGGTTATAAAAAATAGATAACAACCTATTCTCAGACCTACTGAGTATGCATATAAAATTTCATCAAAATCGGTTAAGCCGTTTCGGAGGAGTATGGCAACTAACACTGTGACAGGAGAATTTTATATATATAGATAAATAAATAAATAAAAATTAAAATAAATAAATTTTCATTTAAAGTTAGATAAAAAAGCAATGAAAAAAAATCATTATTTCACAATTGCGCTTCAAATAAAAAAGGAAAATAATAATTAATAAAGAAAAAGTTCTAGGCATAAATGAATCTTGCAGTATTGTCATTAGAAATATCAATTTAAGAATTGTAGATAAAACAAATTTTCATGATGAAATTTGAAAATTTAAAAGTAATTTATTAAGAAAATATTAAAGTTGTAAAATTCTCAATTATGTTTAAAATATGTGAAATGTAAAAAAGAAAAAGAAAAATGCCATCATGGAATCGTCACCACAATTCCCTAGACAGAAAGCATGCACTGTTACAGCGCCACGAAGTTACAGCAGAAGCCATACTAATGGGTATTTGTTACCTAAGCTGAACTTTGACCCCCAATTTCTCAAAACTGAGATCCATTTGAAGAAAAACTTTCATAAGAATAATTAGAGGTTTGACTCCTACAACATACTTTGAAGGCAACAAAATCTGTGCGCACCAAATTTGGTTGTCCCCTAGTTAGTTAACAATGTGATAGTTTACTTATTAAATATTTATAAAATTAGTATTTTTTAGATACTTTACTATCTTTTTATTGTTTAATATTATTTATGTAACGAATTATACTTTGAAAAAACAATTTAAAAATTTAACTCTACTATCTTTTTATTGTTTAATATTATTTATATTACGAATTATACTTTGAAAAAACAATTTAAAAATTTAACTTTACTATCTTTTTATTGTTTAATGTTATTTATATTACGAATTATACTTTGAAGAAACATTTAAAAATTTTTATAAGATAGTTTAAATAATACTTTTTCTTTCTATCCTGTTGCTATATATTAAAAAAAAGAAGCAGAGCAAAAATTAAATTTTTTTAATAATTCTCTACTTTTTGTTTTTTATCAAATGTCAATCAAAGCGGTAAATTTATAATAATAGACACAAATACCGAAATTAACGCTTTATAATCGTTTATTTTTTGGAATATATGAATTTCAGTCTATAAATAAGACGTGATTTTAAAGATAAACATTGAAGACAGGTAATGTCTCTTTCTCTTTTTTTAAAACTATTTTTAAGTTTATTTAAAGTGTAGTTGGCTATCATTTCCTTATGCTGAAAAAGCATTAATACCAAAAATTATAGGATGACACTTCGATTATGTAAAAGTCATTAAATTATGAATAAATGTATTAATATTTCTTATGATTTAGTTCTATAAGAATCATGCTTTTAAATACAAACTAATCTGCAAGAAATAGATTGAAATACATATTTAATTTAATACATATTACGTTTTTCTTGTGCTTAGAATTTTTTTCAATTTAGTTTACATATACACATAAAAGTATTTTGGATGTTGCTTTACAGGACAGAAAATCAGTTGAAAATGACTGGCATCAAATTATGGAAAATGAATTAAGAAACATTACAGAAAAACATAAATATAAAAAAATACCTCATCTACACGTTTTAAGAGGATGGTTCGATAAATATTGTCTCTAGTGTGTATAAAACGTTGAAATTGCGCTGGTTGATGTGAACTATCGAAGCCTTAAATGTTTTAAATGCATGCCTATATGTTCAGTTTCAAAACCGTAGCTGCTATATTAACGGATTTTTGGAGGGAGAGAGGAGAAAGTGGGGAAGTGGTGGTGAAAGGCTGGTTTAGAGTTTATGAGGGCGCTAGATTTGTGACAGTGGATGAGGTGTGCCTACTGTCATTTAAACTCAGGATCATTGTGATGTAGTGTTAAAGTGCTACCTATGTGGAGGATATTCACACATACACGTATATATGTTGCCGACATTTCCTTTAAAGTAACAAACAAGAGAATAAAAAAATCGGAATAAAAGAGATGGAGTATTTAATAAGACTTGCCCAGGGTAACCATTTGCAGGGGATAGGGGGTAGCACAAACCACACGACTATTTTAATAATGCTATGTTTTCGTTTTGTATGTTGTTTCACTCACATATGTCTATTTTTATTTATCTCAAGAGTGATTACATTAGGTCGATATTTGACACGTTTTTCTTACTGATTATCACTCGTGATTTCTTTAATCTTAATCAAACTCGCAGAAATATCAAGTAAGTAAGGGGTCATTCAGTTTATTCTTAAGATATAGCTGGACTTTAAAACTCTGAATAATAGATTGAACTTTTCACACGCCCAAAGAAATCCTATGCTTTATCTAAAAGGAAATGTGAATCTAGTTGCAATTTGATTGTAACTTGAGAAACATAAAATCGATTCATTTTATTATCTTGACTTGGTATCCGACTTACGTGACTTCGTCACAGTAGCCACATTTCATCCACTGCCACAAATTCAGCTGCATGGATACAAACCAGCTTTTCCCCCTCAACTTCCCTTTTAAAATCCCTATAAAACTATGTCTTTAAAACTTCATCCCTCCCTCCAAAAACGTATTAATTTAGCAGCTACGATTTTAAAATTAAGAATATAAACATGAAAGACATTTGAATTCAATATTCTACATCAACCATCACAGAACAAATATTTTATAAACACTCGGGACAGCATTAGTTGAGCCATCCTCGTACAGGGTGTCCAGCAAATAAAACCCTGATTTCAAAATTAAATTTCTCAAAAACAAAGATCGATAGCTAGAACGGTTTGTTTATTAGGTAAGCTATTAAAATGTTATACAGAAATTTCAAACGATAAATATTTTGAAAAGGTTGTGCTCTAATTGGCAAAGACTGCTTTGATTTGACATTTTTCTTGTTTTAGATTGCTTGCAGAGAACGAGTTTTTCGGCTTGCAGTGCCATATTTTAACGATTTTTCGAGCTAAATTTCTGGAATTTTGAAATTTTAAAAATTTAATTCCAAAAATCTTTAAAATATGACAGTTCAAGCCGAAAATTCTATTCTCTGTAAGCAATCTAAAACAAAAAAAATGTCAAATCAAAGCTTTCTTTGCAATCAGAACACAATCTTTTCTTATATTCACCGTTCGAAACTTGTATAATATTTTTACAGTTTAAGTAAATAAACAAACTGTTTGTCGCATAATTCTATCGATCTTTGTTTTTGAGGAATTTATTTTGGAATAAGGGTCTTATTTTCTGGACACTCTACATTTACCCATCAGAGATGTGGGAGATATATTATCAGCTACTGCAGTGTATCCATGAAATCTGGAAGAACGGCCAATTTTTATATTTATTTATTTTCCAATTATTATTTTTTAATAAATATCTATTTATTTTTTATAAAGAACTTTTTTTCATAAGTAATATTGATTTCACAATAATTGTTCATTCGACATTAAAAAATAGATAAAGCAGATGATTAAAGTATGTAAAAATATTGATTTCAAAGTTTCTTTTTATGGAGATAATAGAAAAACTAAGTTTGTTAATATACACATCATTATACATTTATTTTTGTTTGCTGTTATACTCTCTCTCTTAAAGTATATGTATGTTTTATCCTTTAATGAAAATTTTGTAGTAAAAACTAATAACATAATTAGACACACCAATTAAGTTTCCAAATGTACATTTTTGGAAAATTAGAAACGGCGATGAGAGGCAATTATATTATTGATTACATTTGTTTATTTATTTAATTATTTCACAGTTATACGGTTTTTAAAATCTTCTGCGAGTGAATATGAGGGATTTAGAATTTTATTTTCATGAATAAAATGAACAAAAATATGAATTTTGACATAAAATTTTGAAAATAATTCATTCATATAGAATGGTTTGCAAAACTGTTTTATGATTTAAACTTAAACAATTTTAAAAATATAATTTTGAATGTGTCAAGATTTATAGCCGTTAAAAGAAGAGAAAATTTAATATAAATTTATAAGTGACATATTATTATAATTTTTTATTTTTACATATCAAAACATATTTCTTATTTTTAATAAATAATATATTTATAATAAACTCTATCTAGTATTTACGAGCTAGGATTTTAATCTAAATTCTTCATTTGAATTTTTTTTACTTTCCTGAATAAGATATGAATTACAGTTCGTATCTTGGAACGGGGAAATAAATGCGTTTCCGTTATATTTTTAAATTAGCAGGAAACACGCTATCATCACGAAGTTTTTCCCAAGAGATCTGAGGATCAACAGTTCGTTTGTAATTTGTTGCACTGCATTGAAATATTTATAGTGAACATTATGTCTTAAACTATGAAAGTATGCTGCAGAAAGTAAGAAAAAAAAGGATCTTAAGTATCTATTGCTTACTATATAGAAGATATAAAAACTTTATTTTAGACATATAATATAGTGGAACATGTATTTAAATAATTAATTTAGTTTGCTATTTTTAATAAGGATAAAGATTAAAAACTCTCTGAAATTGTTTAAGAATTAATGTTCTTTAGAATAAAGAATTGAATAGAATTCAAACCGTTATTGTAATTTTAGTACCAATATACAGGGTATTTCAAAAATAACAATCCATTTTTATGAAAACGCTAATCTAACGATTTCTTTCACAGATGTTAAGAGAAATACTCTGATTAAAAGAAAGAATAGTCATCGTTTTCTGGAAACTGGGTGATAAAACATATGAAGAGGTTCATGAGCTGTACCATCGAAAATACACCCAGGAAAAGGAATTGATTAAAACTACAAAACATGTTTTATTGAGTACATTTTGGCTGTTTTAAGCGATTTTTTTTTATTATACTAAAAAATCGATTTTGTTGCTAAGACAAAAAAAAAATATTGTTAACACTCTTATAAAATTTTAACGAAATTTGATCAATTTTATTTGAGTCTTGTATTTTCAACAAAATTTTGTTGTTCTTGCAAAATTTAAATTTAAAGGATTAACATAATTTTTGGATAATAAAAACTTTTCAAACTGAGGAGGATTAACGATGTTATTATTACATTATTATGGATTTCGGATGAAAATTGTGGACAAAAAAATTGTAAAAAAAAAAAATAGATAAATAAATAAATAAATAAATAAATAATAATATTTTGTTTATTAAAAAAATTTTCCATTGACCCATATTTAAATGGAAAGATTTGTTGGACCAAACAAATTTTTGTTGATTCAACAAAATTTTTCTCTCGGTGTTGCGAGCAAATTCAGAGGAAACTGTAGGGTAGCGGATGAAAAATGTCTTGCACGACCATTAACATCTGATGGTACCGGCTAGTTTGAAATTGTTCGCAAGTTCATTGGCCCTTGTTAGTAGGTTTCAGTTGTATATACTGTAAAAATAATCTCTAACCTTAGTTATCTAAATTTACCGAAATCTGTTATGCTTACCAAAATTTTATATGTACACTGTACCAGAAAATGATGTCAATCTATGAAATCTGTAACCAAAACTAGAGACATATGTAACTTTACAAAAGAATCTACTAAAATTTCGGTAATTTTACTAAAATTTTATCTGTAATGATCGTTACCGTTACTTAAAAAATTCTGAAAATACGATTCCCCCCCCCCCCAAAAAAAAAAAAAAAAAAAATCCTAGTAACCTTAAATTTTTTTTATTCAAAGTGCAAATCTGTATCTGTTACATGAATTTTTATTGTTGCCATTGCATAAACAGTTCTTGGAATATAATTTTACTAGAAAATTTTTTGTAATTTTCCAAAAATATTTTTAGAGTGTAACTGATGCTCATCTTTATATGTTTTATCATCCAGGTTCCAGGAAACGATGACTATTCTTTCTTCTAAGAAGAATATTTTTCCAAACATATGTGAAAGAAATCAATGGATTAGTGTTTTCTTAGAAATGAATCGTAATTTTTGATACACCCTGTACATATGTATAGTAAATGCTGATGAATACTATGCGTACTAGGTACTTTGCATTTTGTGTGTTTATTGGTCTACATCAGAAGCAGTTAGATGTATTTATAAGGCAGGCAAGATTTCAAAGATAGAAAGGGAGAAACAAATAAAAATAATAAGGTAAGAAAAAAATTAGTGACTTATATCGAAAATATAAAACGAAAGGTTTTAAGTTCTTTGTAAAAAAACAGCACTGATCCAATCTGGGAGCTCCGCCGGCTTCAACAGTGGCCGAGAGGTTCTGACCTCTGTACTGGTAGACGCAGGTGCTGGGTTTAAACCCAATCGCGGCCGTTGGCCTAATCGTTTGGTGTTTTCCGTGGTTTTCTTCGAACTTTGGATTTCCTTGCGTAAATACGGGTTAGTTTCCCTTAGAAAGACCTCCACGGAGGGCATACCACCCCTTTCGGGCCTATATCCCACGTGTTGATAATCGGCCATCATAAAATAAACCAAATAAACTGGGAGCTCCGCCATTGATCATTGTAAAACATTACAAATGTTTCTTAAATAAAGCCAATATAAAACGAAAGGTTTTACGTTCCTTGTAAAAAACATCACTGATCCAATCTGGGAGCTCCCCCATTGATCACTGTAAAACATTACAAATGCTTCTTAAATAAATAAAATATAATACAACCACAAACGAAAATATTAAATAAATCCACAATTTTAAATTTATTGAATTAAAGGCATTCTTGAGTTCTTTTAATTGTACCTCCAAAATACGAGTAGTCTCTCCAATATACAGCAGTACTCCGATTTATGCCTCCTTGACTTACGTCATCACGTATGTATGTTGTCTGACCTGAAAAAAAACCTTAATTAAGGTGAAATTGAACTTTTTCGAAGCCTTTTGATTCTATGAAAAGCAAATTTTTAGTGATGTGATAGTGGCATATAGATTAAAGAGAAGTCACGGGGGAAAACCTTAAAATACTCTCTCTGATGTTACCAAGAGCTTCTTAGAAATATGAAAAAAATTTTGGTTCAAATTTCATTCCAAGATTTTTTTTCACTTCCTCAAAGACTTGAACGAGTTATCTAAAAGAACAATAAATAGAAAAATAGCAACTTATTGGTTTATTTCATATTCTTGTATTGTAAACGCATTTTTTTTGGCAATGCTAAATGTATGTAACATAATCTCTAAATACAACAGAAACTTGTCATTAGATTTTGGAGAGTTTTTATCTCTTATTCTTTTTAGCATATCTAAATATGCCTCGAATTACCCTTGCCACGAATTGCAGATGTATGTCAAGGTATTACTATATAATGTGACACACTGATTACATGGGATTCCATATATTATTCCTTTGCTTTGATTCATTCCATTCTTTATCCTATTATTTTAACACAATCCTACTTTATTCTGCCTACTTTATTCTTTATTCTGCCAAGCTGACTAAATGACAGACCAGATGTCATGACCAATAAGATTATCTGAGCGAAAAAGCCCAGCCGGCTATCGCCCAGTTAGCTTAACAGGTAAAGCATTGGCCTTGTAAGCCAAGTATCTGGGTTCGATTCCCGGCCTGGGCAATTTTTCGCTCAGTTTGAATAATTCAGTTCGTACCATTCTTTATCGTTACAAACTTCAGAAACTAATACATTTTCAAAATTTAAAGGAGCATTTAAAATTTTTTTTCCTGACATGTTTTGCTTTTTTTGGATAAATTAATTAAATAAACTAACAGAATTTACATTAACAATTAACCTCTTGCATCAAATATCATGATATACGCAGCATACGTCATGCCATTTTTGTTTTTTCCGACAGTGATGTATGCAGCGTACATCATGATACATGATCTATTTTTTAATAAAATGTTCCGTATTTTCACAAAAAACATTTATATCTTATTTTTGATTCATAACATGGTCAATATTTTTATAAATAAAATAAACAAAATTAACTATAAAATTTTTGTGGTCGCCCCAGAGGCGTGATCAGTAGCGGCAGCATCTGCCACACCGAGGGGTCCTGGTTCGAATCCGGATACGGACATGGATGGTGTGTTGTCCCTTTGTAGCAGTGTAATGAAATATATATGTAATGGATATGAGTAATAAAAAATGTTCTGTACTGTTTCTGCGTATAATGGATCAATCGAGGCGACAGCCATAGAAGCTATAGGCCTCAAAGTAATGTCTAATCATATCAAATCAAAGTTTTTGTGGTGTAAATTTAAAGCACCTAAAAAACAAAATCTGTCAGATGCGTCTGATGTCTAATGACATACATCCATTAATAACGCTACATCACAAGGGGTAAAAATCAATATTATTTTATTACTCATGCAAGTATACTCCTACATGAAGTTATGGAAATGAAAATGTCTAATTGAGAATTAACAGCATCCTCAAAACATATTTTCTGGTTCGAGAAATCTGGTCAATATACTTTGAAAACTACTCAGAAACGTTTTCGAAAATAACTCGAAGCAACAGAAACTTTGTTTGTATAATTACTTCATTAAAGTTCGAAAGTATGTTTATTTGTGAGTATTGGAAAGATAGAAAAAAGTTTTTGGAATATTATTACAAAACTTGGAAAATTCTAAAAATTTCAGCAATGTTTTCCTTATTTGAATTTTTTTTCACTCAGAACTATAATGTCAATAGAAAGAAGTTAGTTATATAATTTTCGAAATTTTCAACTGTTTACCTAAAATAAAATTTTAGAAAAGTGTAACAAAGCATAAAAAGAAAAGATGACGAATATATATACACCCACAGTGCTTAAAATATATTATTTTAAAACCTTCCAAAACCATCATCTTTTAGGTCCATAACCATTTACCATTGTAATCTTTTAACTGTACTTTATAGGCAGATAGTAAAAAACTTGAGCCTTTTGTATGTTGTGTGTGCACTTAAGACCGTTAAAATTCATGAAAACCGATTTTCTCCTATAGATCATAATGCATGAATATCACCCCAAAACGGTTAGTTTTACAACATATATATAGGAAGAAAATGAGCATACATTCATAAAACCTTTTGATTATCACTGCTATATTTTATAAACATATTTTTCAAAGAAAAGAAAGAAGTTAATAATTTTACAATAAAAATATGTTCCAACATGGATTTTCTTTTAAACACATTTTAGCTGTGTGACATGTAAATGTATGCATATACTTTAAGAAATATTGAAATTTTTCTGCTTCATGCTAACAGTTTTAAAAACTCTTAAAGCAATAATAATAATAATAATAATAATAATAAGATATTTTCAATAATGTTGCTTAACTGCAACTATAATCAAGAGTCCAAAAAGCAAAACGGTTAAAAAATAAAAACAAGGTTTATCGAATCTAATTATCTTAAGCAATGACTGATTTCATTCATTCATTTTTTTTTTACTTTTTTCTTTACTTTCTTTTTTTTTAATCTGACAAAAGCTGTCAGGACATTCCTGTGTTCAATTACTAATGTTTAAATTTTCTCTCTAAGTACTTTACCTATATTAAATGTAATGTAAGAACATTAACCATTCAATTCCAAATGGTACTGATTTCACTTTTTTGAATAAATTGAATAACCTAATGAATTAACTGAACCCGATGCCTTACATGTTATACATTACTTACAAACTCCATACAAAACTTTAGCATCAGACTTTTTCTGGATTGAATTAAAGAAAAACTAATAAAAGTGTGAATTTCGAGTAATGAGCTCAATTTTTTATAAACTTTTCTTTCAAGCCATTTTTAAAATGGCACATTGAAGAAAATTAAAAAATGAATGGTATAAACAAAATCGATGATTTTTTTCACATTAAGGAAGAAATTTGGCAAGAGTCGATGAAAGGAATTTAATACTGCAACTATAAAAATTTTGTTTGTTGGAATGGAAATTTGGAAGTTGGTTTAATGAAAATATTTCTCTACAGACGTCTATTGAAAAACCTCGCTCTAAATTTAACTAGTTTGTAAATTATAAATAGAAAAGATATTTACTGTTCTTGAAAAAGAGTTTTCCGACAGTCTCGTTTCTGCAGTTAAATAAATTTTCTATTAAATTTATTTTTTCTCTATAACAGTATTACGAATTTCATTAATAGTGAAATCTCGTTTATAAATAGCTAACTTTTTTAACAAAATTGCAATTAGTACTGTAGTTAAAAAGATATAATAGGCTGAATAGAAATCGTCAATGAAAAAAAAAAAAAAAACTATATAAATTGCTAAAATAATCCTTATTTCAGAAAAACATTTTTAATGAGCAAAACAATTAACAAACAAATTTTATCAGGTCTAATTATCTTAAACAATGACTGTATTCTTTTTTTCCTTTATCTAAGAGACACTGGTAAGATATTATTGCTTTACGAATTTCATTAATAGTGAAATCTCGTTTATAAATAGCTAACTTTTTTTCCAAAATTGCAATTAGTACTGTGGTTAAAAAGATATGTAAGGCTGAATAGAAATCACTAATGAAAAAAAAAATAAAACTATATAAATTGCTAAAAAAATCGTTACTTCAGAAAAACATTTTTAATGAGCAAAATAGTTAACAAAAAAATTTTATCAGGTCTAATTATTTCAAACAATGACTGCATTATTTTTTTCCTTTATCTAAGAGACACTGGTTAGACATTATTGCTTTCATCTTTCAACACTTCTTTTATCTCAATAAATACTTCACCGATGTAAAATGTACTGTTAAAGTTTAATTTCTGTTGGAATTTGACATTTTTTAAATACATTTCAAAAAGTCAAATCAATTAAATGAATCGATATCTTACACTCTATAAATTACCTACTAACTTCCTACAATACTCGAGTTTCACACTTTCTCTGCTTTGAATTAAAAAAAAAACTATATCGTAATAATAATAATAATGAATGGATAATAATACAATAATAATGGTTGGACGGTTGCAGGCTAACTACATAGGTGGGCACGGACAATGCCGAGAATTTAGAGGGCGATATATATTTAATTTGAATTCAGTAATTATTTATTCCAGTTTTTCACGTTTATTTTGTTTGTATTTTCTGTATTTATATTCTGATGATGACTCGATGAAAAGGAGTTGAAACATGTATTCTTTTTTAATTTTTTTAAATGTTTTATTAATATTGTCACGTCTTATAAACAATATAATTATTTGTAATATAAGTCCTTACCTTTTCATTGTAAAATATATATTATTATTACGATATAGTTATTAATGGACGTAATCAAGAATTACTGCTTTTATTTTTCACATTCAAACAAACATGATAAATAAAATTGTACGTTTTAAGTTAATAAGTTGAATTTCTTTTTATTTTATATAGCAGATTTCTATAATGTACCATATTGAAATAAAATAGACACCAGGCAGTTAAAAAGAGAATCACTAGAATATTTTTCCATTAACGAGGAAGTTCAACATCATTTATTGAAGAAAATTTAAGGCTAACGATCATAAACGTTTCATTGTTAAATTGCAAGTTTGAAAATTTAAGTGCAAAGTAAAAAAATATATATATAAGACTTGAATAACTTAAAATACAAATAGATTTGGAAGTAAAGTTAATAAAATAACTCATAAGATGTTGACTATTCGTCTGCGATTGCAAATAAAATCTCTAAATAGTCTATTAGTACTAACTATGTAACTCACAAAGAAGGTCTCCATACGGGCAGACTCAGGAAATTCTGAAAAAATTACAGAGTATTCCTCTCGTGTGGATATATATGTTTATATACAGGGTGATTATAATTAAAGTCCGAGTTTCAAAACGCTCTAAAAAGCGGACCACTCGTTAGAATGGTGTCAAAATTTAACACGTATTATTGAAAAAGGGGGAAAGAACATGAACCAAAAAAAGTTCCAAATTTGAGTGACAGATGGCGCTGTAAGCGTCAGTATATGTAAATTAAAATACCTGGCATGCGCACTACAATTTCAGGTGTTATAAAAGCGTTGGGTAAACGGCGTTTCCTCATTTCGCTTCTCAGACGTTGGCCATGAGTGTCTCAATGAAGGTTTGTGCTCTGCTTGTAAAGCTTTATTACAAGAACGGTGATTCTGCACCAGTGGCTCTGCAGAAGTTCAGGACTCTCAAGGGTATGAAAAAAGGCGTTGGACCGATGACTGTCAGAGGTCTGGTGAAAATGATGCAAAAATTCGAAAATACAGGTTCGTTTGATGTGCAGTCTGGTAGAGGAAGGAAAAGATGTGATTCGGCTGTAGTTGAAGAAGTGGCCACAGCAGTTCAGGAAGAGTCTAGCGGTGGTGAGCAACCATGCAGTGCACGGAGAATTGCCCGAACATTGAACAGGCTGTGAGCACGGTACATAACATTCTACGAAACATCCTGCAATGCTATCCGTATAAAATTTGCCATGTGCAGGAGTTGTTCCCTTCTGACCTGCCAGCAAGAGAGGGTTTTGCTTTGGAATTTCTCGCTCGCATGGAAGTGGACAATGATTGGCCGTGGAAAATTCTGTGGACAGACGAAGCCCATTTCCACCTGACGGGATATGTCAATACACAGAATTGCCGAATATGGGCAACAGAAAATCCACTCGCAACGAACCCAGTACCACTTCATCCTGCAAAGGTCACTGTGTGGTGCGGATTTACGGCATCATTTATCATAGGGCCGTATTTTTTCGAGGAGACGGGTGCTTTAGGTCCTGTTACCGTTACCGTCAATGGTCAGCGCTATGAGTCTCTTTTGCGTAGTGACGTCATTCTAGCTCTGCAACAGCGTGAATATCTGGATAGTATCATTTTTATGCAAGATGGTGCTCCTCCGCACATTGCAAATCGAGTGAAGCAGTTGTTGAGGCCGCATTTCGGAAATGCTAGAATTATCAGTCGTCATTTCCCTACAGCCTGGCCGGCCCGATCTCCTGATCTTAATCCGTGTGATTTCTGGCTGTGGGGTTATTTGAAAGATATTGTGTTCAGTACTCCGATTGCCAACGTAGCTGAATTAAAGACACACATTGCGCAACACATTCTGAACTTGACCCCGGATACACTTCGATCGGTTGTGGAAAATGCTGTTTCCCGATTTAATCTTGTTGCACACGGCGGTGGACAGCATATTGAACATGTTTTGCGCCGGTGTCGCCGAACTTAAAAACCGATTGGATGGATGCTTTTTATGCGGTTTTTAGCCTCAGGACAGTTAAAAACCGGTTAGATGGATGCTTTTTATGCGGTTTTTGGCCTCAGGACAATTAAAAACCGATTTTTCCCATCCGATGTGGTACGACCTTGCCGTGGTGGATGGGCTTACGTAACTAACAGTATCACACGCGTACAGTCATGCACACTGAACAATACAGTTGGTTTATATCGTGTAACTTACGCCTTAGCCGTTGTTTTACGATTTGTCCTTTGTAGTCGAAATTCTGACGCTTACAGCGCCATCTGTCGCTAAAATTTTGAACTTTTTTTGGTTCATGTTCTTTCCCTTTTCTTCAATAATACGCTGTTAAATTTTGACGCCATTCTAACGAGTGGTTCGCTTTTTAGAGCGTTTTGAAACTCGGACTTTAATTATAATCACCCTGTACATATATATGTATATAAAAAAAAATCGGCGGAATCCCTTTAAAACGTTCGTAAAAATAATAAACATTTCGTTTATTTGGCGGTTAATCACCGGCTGGCGACGAAATAAAATTTCAAAAAATACTTTTTTATGTCAAATTCTTTGTATGGTAAAAATATTTCATTTTGAACTTGCATTTAAAAAAATCGTAAATAATTTTAATTTTGCCAGTTATAGTTTGTTTTAACTGTTGTTTTCTCATATACATATACTGAAAGTTATGCATGAAATATTATGAATAAAAAAAAAATAAAATCCCTTCAATCTCAAAAATATCTCCAAATGAACTCTGTCGATTCGACTTTGTTGCTATTGAAACAAAATCTTCTCCGATATTGAAATATATTACTGAAGCATTCTTCATCTGGTCTTTATTTTGGAATACGCTTCAATATATGAAAACATTTTATATACATATAATTATTTTTACAATGATAAAATTAAAAAAATGCAGCAACAAGCAACATAACTATGTAACTCAAAAAGAAAAATATATGCATAAACTCCTTACTTGTTTAAATTTAAATTCATAAATGCCATTTACACGCATTTTAATGTCTATTGATAAAGAATTTACAGTTACTTTAAAATCGTTTGCTTTTGGCGAGGAAATGTGCTGCTCGCGAAATCGAGTTACGTTTTCGTCTTTTCACGCCAAATATTTTTTTTTTTTTTTTTTTTTTTTTTTTTTTTTACAGACTAGCTACTGTCATTCCGCCGCTAAATTGGACTGATCCTTTATTACATATATATGTAGTTTAATTAGTATTTTTTCTGAAAAAATTCTGAGTATGCCCAGTATCCCAGTTAGAGACCTTTTTTGTCACCATTTCTAAAGTGCGGGGAATAATCCCGAAATTGAGATTACGGATTTCTTTTTCTTCTTTGAATAATGAAATGCCCTATCCGCGTCAGAGCACTGAATGTGTTTTGATCTGGTGGAAGAAAACCGACATGTTTCGATGTTGAGTAATTGTAAAAATTACCTTGTGTGCTTTATTCTTTCATAGATCTAATAGAAACGAATTGCATTCTTGAAATGCGAAGTAACTTTTATCAAATTTACTAATGTAAGTTTCTGCTGTAATTTCATAATTTAAGTTTAAAAGATGATTAAGCATTAATTATAAATAATTATTTCTTTTCATTATTATATTTTGGAGTTTACAAATAGTGATATATCAGTACTTTTCATTGACTGAGTGCTTAGTTATATATTTCAAATGATCAAATTTGGAAAAATATTCCTTTATAAAGTATGAATACTTGATGTATTGCTTCAGGTAGATATGTGAGAACAAAGGAAATATAATCAATGGGTCAAAGTTTGAATACAAGAAATAGGGAGCGAAGCAAAGGTGCTCTCTTCCGATTCTGATGGAAACACGAAATTTAATGGCCAGATTTATTTGTGCTTAAATTAGATTAATTTTTAACACAATTATTCAATTGATAAATGAAGCATACCATTTATAAATTTCCATGTGGGTAAAAAAGTCCAGGACAGGATTCGAATTGGAGATGTTTACAACAAAGCTGTCAAAACTTGAAACAAACTTTTCAGTCATTTGACTGTTTTTACAGAAAACGGAAAAATGTTCATAATTTATCTATTATTCTGAAATAAATAATGCCCTTATTTGGGTCAGATTTGAGCTAAATTAAATTTAGGTAACTATTTTCTACAAAAATCGTCAAATTTCTGCAAAGATAACAAATGTATAACGGTGTTTACATAAAATGTATGTTTACAACATTTCTTACGTGATTTTCCAATGAATCAGCAAATACGCCATGCCATATAAAAAATTGAAATGCAAGCATGTCAAAAGTAAAATATATTTCACAAATATTTTATTTATGATTGTTATAGTTCTATTTTTGTTATACGCTGTTAAAATTTTTTAATAAACTGTCACGTCATTATACTGTTTTTTTAGAAAATACTTAAATGATGGGAATTTAAGCCAATTTTGAAAATATTATTGCACATACCGGGTGTCCTGAAAAGGACTGAACGATTTTAAAAATCAATAACTTGCAAACTTTTACAGATATTTAAAAAATTCTTGCACTAGAGTCATCTAAAAGGTCAAAAGTTTTTTTCCTGCGATTCTGGATTTTAGTTCGAATTACAAACAATAGATGGCGCTGAGAGCGCTAGGTGCTGTATTGAGACGGATATTGACGTCACTTGGCACTGAAGCAAAATAAGGACGAAAGCTATGGAGTGGATCTTATTCAAAAATGAACTTTTGCTTTTACCGTCCGATTTTGAATGCAATCCATATAATTTCGATTTTGCTGGCATCAGGGCAATAATAGAGAAAAATATTATTTTCATGGTTACGACTCCTTTGAAATCGAAATGCGTGAAACAACAACGTTGGAATTACCGACTTTTATTTATTTATTTATTTATTTATTTATTTTACATTCCAAGAATGTAAGTACTTTTGAGAACAGGATATCTTATTTATCTATTTATTTATCTGGGTATTTTTTAAACCTTTTTTATGTCATCTAGTCATGTCCTGTATTGTACTTTAAGTATGTGGGATTAACAGTTAATTGACAGGTACATCCAAAAAATTGCATCACATTATAGTCTATGGGGGAAAATCACTTGCAGTATATATTAATGAAATACACTATTTCAAATGTATTGAAACTGATATAAATAACTGAATTTCAGTATAAGATGATTATGATAGAATAGAGTATTTGGTATTTATAGCATTTAACGTTCATTTACAGGAGCACACAAAAAGAAACCGGTTACTGTACTGTCTTTAAGTAATAACTGTTGGAAATGCGTTTTCAATTTCGACATGCGCTTTTAAATTTAGCTGTTTTTTAGGTACATTAGTAAATATATAAATGCATATCACCTATACTCATCTCTGGTGCGTCCGTCCGTCTGTCTGTCCGCATATAACAGTGCAAAAATTACTCTGTCGAATCGTTTGAAATTTTAAATACATATTTATTGAAGAATTTTATGAATATCGGATGTGTATTTCCAATACAGGGACAGTCAAAAGTATTCCGTTATATTATGGCCGACGGGGAAAAAGTTTCAAGTGCTTTTTGATGATATTACACTCGTCCGAAATTAACATGCATTTATGAATTAAATTGAAATACAAATGATGTAGAATATGCTGCACAAAGAATAGTTATTATTCATTTACAGGGCCACACAAAATAATTATGTAACATAACGGTATAGGAGGGAACATACTTTGCGGCATATTTTAAATTTGTTACACATATAATAAAATTGTTATAAGTTATACTTAGGTTTACTACGAATTTCTTACTGTGTAATAGAAAATATGAAATATTTACAGGGACACACAAAAGATTTCGGAAACCATGCTGCATCAAAAATGCTGTACGCTAACGATAATTGCTTGAAGTTTTAAGTTTTGATATGATTTTTTAAAGTTTCACTTCATTTTTGCATGTTACGCTGTGTATATAATTGGTGCAAATCATATACAGGGCTACACAAAAGAATTCGCACTCCTTATTAAGTGTGTAAGTAAATATATTAAAGGTGGTTTGTAAATGAGTTATGCATTTTTTACGTTGAACAGCTTTAAGTAAATTACGATATGTTTAAAGAATAGAAATGAAATGATATACAGAGGCACTCAAAAGTTGGATTAATAGCCGGCTCTGGATGGTAATCTCTGGAAGTGTGATTTCATTAGTTTAAAGTTTCGGTTTTAAATAGATTTTAGCTAGATAAATGGCGTGTATTTAAAGATAGTAGGAAAAGTACAGGGCTATACAAAAGAGTTCAAATGTGCTTCCGTCTATTTAAATAAATTGCTAAATGTCAAATTTCAACTTAACATGTATTTTAACGGTTTCCAACATAGTTAAAAATGTTTATGATTTATTTTTAGTTAGCCGTCTGCCTGTCTGTCTTTCCAAACTCTAACTTGCGTTGAAATAATTGAATTGGTCTGTAAGTGATATATGTTAATAAGATTTATTATGCCGTGTTGAGTATTGTAAACAAACTATGTATAATTCATGATTCATTTACACAGACACTCAGAACTATGCCATTACATTATGTTCTGTGAGGATAATTATATATGTAGCTCCTATATTCGTCATCTGGAATGTTCTTTTATCTGTCCGCACACAATAGCGCAAAAACTACCCAACAGAATGCTTTGAATTATAATATATATACTCGTTGCAGAATTTTCGTTACTCATTTAAAGTTTTATGAAAAGTGAATCAAAGCTTAAAAGGATATTAATCAATGTTTTCTTCATTCTATTAAAATCTATTCTGCGTGACTAATTCAATGATATCCAATGATAGGTGATGATTCTAGGTTGTCATTATGATTATGGCTCCTTTAAGGTGGAGGTAGTATTATTTCCCTATTACCATGAATTTAATATACATAATCGTAATAAATTTTGTATTTGGGTATTTTTACAAAAGAGTGCAACAGCTATTGCACCAAATTTTCAATGTTTATACTATGAATATTCTTTGTTCTAAAGAATAAACCATTTCCGCAATTTTTTTACAACATACATAAAACTCTACTAAAGAACTTCTTTACAACAAACTAGCATTTCTTAGAATATAATTTTTTTTTAAAATAGCAAAATTGATTAATTTTTAACAAAAAAAAAAAAAAAAAAAAAAAAACTACTAAATCGTTTCACTTTATTTTAAAATATGATGCACAAAGTATTCTTTAAATTAGATGATAAAAAGTAATTTAATCCGAGAAAATACGGCTTTCTTAAATGTAAAATCGTCTGCAAAACTCGTATGCTGCTCGTTAAATTCATTTCCAGTTTCCAATCGCTGCTGTTATATAAAAGGATTTATTATTTCCATGACAACAACACATTTCATTGAAATTATACCGACTGAGTCCAAAATCGGGCTATATGTCGAGTGCACAGGTCAAATGTATGTTGTTCAATACAAACAAATAAACAAAAGTTTAAAATCGGGCCCTAAGAGCAAGATTGCATTGTCAAACGAGACCCACTCCACAGCCTAAAACTCCTTATTTTGCTTCAGTAACAAGTGACGTCAATATCCATCTCAACACCGCACCTAGCGCTCTCAGCGCCATCTATTGTTTGCAATTCGAACTAAAATCCAGAATCGGTGGGAAAAAACTTTTGACCTTTGAGATGATTCTCGTGCAAGAATTTTTTAAATATCTGTAAAAGTTTGCAAGTTATTGATTTTTAAAATCGTTCAGTCCTTTTCAGGACACCCGGTATTTAGGATCATAACAGAATTAAATTAAGTTACTAGTGAGGATGAAAGAGCATAGCTCGGTTAAAATGAGTTTTTTAGTCAACTGGATATGTTATTCTCACTGTTTCATTTTATCTATATTATTGCTATAAAGAATGTTATTTTATAATAATATTATTAACAAAAACAATCAATAGGAAAACTACATACCTACATGTTTCTAAATTTTTCTTTATTTTCATATTTACAAAGAAAAGACACCAATCCAAATTTTTAACTTGACTTATTGGGTTAATCACGAATCTCGAATCCTGTTAAAGAATTTCTGAAAAATTCCTTCCTATTGTGAAAACCTTAGCGACATTCTTTCATTTGGCGTCTAATATGTGTTTTGGCATTCACAATCTTGAATGTCAATTTTTCCGCCAAATGTTGCTGATATTTCACCAAATATCACCAATTTTATGGCTTTTCGTGACATTGACTTGTAGTGACTCAAAATGACACACTAATCAAATCTACTCGATTATGTGACCATAGCTCAATAAACTTCTGGTAATCAAAAATGGTAGGATATAAAATTTCGACAAAAATTGGTGAAGCCATTTTCTAAGATATATTTAGCTTGACACACAGTTACCACTAAATGACACACTAATCTTAATTGTTTCAAACACGTGTCCTAAACCTGTTCCAAAAGCTCAATATCGAAAAGATAGAATTGCTGCAAAGATTGTTCCAAGTGTTCAACAGTCTTTAACTAAAAATGGAGGTTTGCAACATTTCTTGAATCAGTAAATTCTTCATGCCTTATTAAAAAATACAGTGAAGTTAAAGATGTCAAAAGTAAAATACATTTCACAAATTCATTACTTATAATTGGTATGATCCTATATTTGTTAGACACTGTTAAAATTTTGCACCAAACTGTTCAGTCATTCTACCATTTTTATATAAAACTGTAAATTGACCGCAATTTAACCCTCTAAGCGTTTGGCCCGTAATATTCCGTACACTAAGCTGCAGGTTTCACTGCAATATAAGCAATGTTTAAGATATTATAATTCCATAAATTTAATGAATTTTCAAAGCATTGAGGAATGATTAAGACTCTCAAGGATTACATTTTTATTCCTAAATAAGATTTTTCATGTAATATTGAAAGAATCATATTTTATTAGCAATTAAGAGAAAATGCAGAGAAAACAACATTACAAATTTACCCATTTGCAAGACGCTTGGAGTGTTAAAACTATTATTGCCCATATTACGGTCGGAATTGAGTTAAATTAATGTTATGTAACCATTTTCCACAAAAAGCTTGAAAAACCATTTTTATAGAAAACGGTTTTATAAGAAATGTCTAAATATTTTCCGACCTTATGATTGCCAAATTATAGTGAAAAATGTGTTAAATTACAGTTATGTAACTATTTTTTTTCTTTTTTTATTTTTATAATCGAATGACTGCATGGTTTGTTGCAAATATTTAACAGTGTATATTTCTACGCAAAAGCCAAGATTTTATCGTTCAAATAACCTTATGAATAAATAAAACAAAAACACTTGTTTAAACTTAAGCAATTACCTTAATTTATTGCACAGGAAACTCAAATAAACATCTGAAAAGAAATAACAGAAACTCATTTTAACACTTTTTTAAATTCTGAAAACGTATTTTCCGCTGTAATAAATAAGAAATTTCCATATCTTAATATGGCAAGTAAATACGACTCAAAAGATTCAGAGAGGAAGATAAATATTGGAAGATGTAGCTCGCACATGTTTAGTCTGCCGTAAATAAATAAATAAGGAAATAAGAAACTTTAACATTTATTAAAGTATAGAGAGGGTGTATTATTTAAATTTTTAATGTGTCTTCTGTTTAATATTTATTGTTATAGTATTTCATCAATTGGCAATAATGTCACTTTGAATATGCTAAATTTCTGCGTTGTTAAGAAACGACAAAATTGTGTGCAATGCTATGGGTAGTATGGGAGCTTTAATCTTCTATGTTTGGCACGTAATATTCCGTTTACTAAGCTCCAAGTTTCTCCGCAATATAAGCAATATTTAAGGTAATATAATTCTATAGGTTTAGTAAGTTTTCAAAACATTAAAACTCTCAAGGATTACATAATAATATATATTTGTAATAAGTTTTTTTGTATAATATTGAAAGAATCATATTTTTTTAGCATTTAAAACAAAATGCAGAGAAAACAATGTTAAAATTTTACCCTTTTACAAGACGCTCAGAGGGTTAACACCCGTTTCCTAAGAAAAAACCCGACATATTTCAATGAAATTCGGAATCTACACTCATTGAATTATTCTCAAGGCTAATATCAGATAGCTTTTTTTTTTTTTTCAGCGACTAATTTTTTTTAAGTAATGGCAAATTTTTAGGAATTTCCCAGGTATCCGATTTTTTTAAAGCTAATTAATTTAAAAAAATCAACCCTGTCACCCCAAAAAAATCACTTTGTAGCGTATATAGGGTTCTTTTGATCTTATGGTTCGACAACTTCCAACTCTTGTCTCTTAGAAAAGTAGAAAATAATTTATTTACAGATCTTCAGAACAACAGAGTCTTCGAAACTCACAAATATTACTAGATATTCAAAAATAGCTACTCAAATCTATCGTACAAGTACAGATATAGGTCCCAGAGACTCTTTATACAACGTCTCAACACTAAATAACATTCAAAACAACGTCTTAACAATCGCCTAGTTGTTCACTCAGTGACTGACTGATAAATAATAACAACAGCTCGCATCGCACTCCTTATATAGGCTCGCAGCATGCACTGGAAATTTCCACAGGCTTCTCGAATATTCCAGAAAACCACGGAATAACATTCAATGTATCAGCATATCTAAAGGGGGGTTACCATAGAGAGGGAAGGGTTGCCATCGCCAACAATCGCCAAGTTTGTCGCCAACTTGGCGATATATCGCCAAATTTGGCGACCAAAATTAGTCGTCAAAAGTGACGCCAACTTGGCGATATCTCTAATATTTCGCAAATCTGCCATAGATATTCACTGGAAAATAATAGACAAGTTTGCTTGATAACAGAGACAATGTAACAAAAACTAATTTTAGTAAAGGAATGGAGCTTAATAAGATTATTTACATTATTTTACAGTACAAACACTAACTATTTACAAAATTCGTAACAATATTTATATGATTTTACACCACCAAAAAGTTGTTATCAAAATCGCTCGAGTACTTTAGGAGTTTATGAGGGGTTTTAGCTGAAAAGTACAATTTTGCGAAGAGCTAAATAACCCCACTAAAAAAAATCTATAGAAAATCTTAAGAAAATATCTGTAGAAAATATGAAGAGAATTGGGCCATTTAAAAAAAAATCTACAGATATTTTTAGTATGTCTTTTAAAAAATCTGCAGATAGTTTTCAGGTAAAATCATATTTGTAAAATGTCTTCAGATTTTTGTAGAATTTTAAAAGAAAGTGGAGATTCTTCATCTTAAGACTATTTTTAAGGGGAAACTGAGACACTTCTAACTTGTGTGAATTCGTTTCAAAGTTTTATGAAATGCACAAATTAAAGTTATACAAAAACTAACATAAAGCATAGCTACAGGTAATAAATAAGCATAAAATGCGTAAAATTAACGGGATTTAATGTAATACGTAATTTAGCGTAAATTTAACATGAGTGGGAGTGCTGTTTATTTTCCTCGGAAAAAAGGAATTTTACCCAGTTTGAAACGCAATTCAATGTCAGTATCAATATTGGAAAACTTATAACTTGTATCTGAAAGTTTTTATTAGTATAAGAGTTTTAGCAGCATTGCATGGAAAGTTTGAAATACTTGCAGAAATTTTCAATGTTTCGTGAGTCATTAAAAAATGCAATTCATTTAACGCATTAATAAAAAATAAAACAGAGTTCATGAAAACATTCTTCTAGTAGATGTGCTAGTATACTTATTGTTTCTTTTCAAAAATCAAATATTTATCCTTGAAAAAAATCTGAAATCTTGAAAAATACGTAAAATTAAAGTACTTATTTTAATTTAAAAAAATTTTCTGAATTTCATTACATGTTTTATAGTTCTAGTAGATGTGGTAGTATTTTTTTATTTCTTTTCAAAATTCAAATATTTATTCTTCAAAAAAAAAAAAAAAAAAAAAAAAAAAACTGAAACCTTGAAAAATATATAAAAATAAAGGTCTTATTTTATTTCAAAAAATTGTCTGAATTGTTTTACATGAAATTGCAGTAAACATTAGAAAAGAAATTGAAAAAACTCATCTTAAAACTTTTTATCAAATTGTGAAGGCATATTTTCCACTTTCAAATATGAGCCATTTCCATATTTTAATACTGCGAGTGAATACGATTCAAAATAAACTGTAAGGAAGACACGTAGTGAAAAGTATAACACCCCAACGCTTAGTCTTCCTTAAATAAATAAATAAGCAAATAAGAAACTTTAAGAAATATCAAAGTATAGCGAGGATGTCTTTATTTTTAATGCGTTCCCTATTTGATGTATTTCGTATCATTTTGAAATAATATAATTTTGATATATTATAATTTTTGAATATGTTTCTGCTGTATTGATGCTGAACTAGGATTATTTCCAGAAAAAGGAAGAATCTATATAAAAAAAAAAAGAAATTTGAATTACATTGTGATAGCAAGAAAAAAGTAAAATATGCTATTTCCTTTTATTGAATCTAAGTTTTTATTACTTACCCATCATACGAAGTATAGGGTAAGTCTTGCAATTGTTTTGAAAATCGAAAAATATTTTTGATAGATATGCACGTTTCAGACTCTGGAGATTCCGAAAAACATGTTTATATATATATATATATATATATATATATATATATATAATACCGTCCGTATGTCTGTGTGCAAGTCTTCCTAATTATCTGTGTGTCTGAAAATGCTCTATCTCCAAAACAAAATGAGATAGAGACTTCAAATTTGGTTTGTACTTACTATGTAATAATGGAAAGAAGCTTATTGATTATCAGTAACCTCGATTATCCGGAACTATTTTTTCAGATTACCGAAACATTCTTTCTGACGAAAGGTATATAAAAATATTAGAATGTTTTTATTTTAAAAAGGGAATGAAAAAAAAAAAAAAAAAAAAACATACATTTTGCATACAGAATGAAGTTGATCAGATAATGAGTTACCGAGATATTTCTAATCCTATTTTCTAAACTTTTAATGGTTTTTTAATGATCCTGTATTTCATTCAAATTTCATTTCAAATATATACTTTAATTGGAAATGAGGCACTTAGTCCGAAGCAGAAAACTGACAATTAATATGATTGATATTTTTGGAGTTATAAGGGTGTTTCTTTTACGCAGTTTGGTACTATTTAATTATTCCATCGACCCCAAAACTATTTCCAAAATATGAAATTAAATGCCAATAATGTCTATGTCTCATTCATTTGACATTAAACACGTTACGCTTGTTTGTTATGTCATTAAGTGATATTTAATTCGAAGTTTTACTTGTATTTTTATTAATCATTTATTCATTTATTTGTTTTTCTTTATTTAAAATAAAGTTTATGTCAATTCGCATAATTAACGAGTAGTTTGGAAATTGATATAATTTGTCAAAAAAGGGTCGACGGGATAATCAAGTAACACCCGTAATTTCGTAATAAACATTACTATGTATTAAAAATATTTAAACATATGTTTAAATTTTGTCTTGGAATAGTGCTGCATTTTATGAAGAGTTTACACATGCTTTATTTCTTTTTGTATTTTATGATTATCCATGATAGCTAAGTATTATGCTGGCCCCCAACGACTAGTTTTTTAAAATGTAGCAAAAAATTATTTTTTTATTTATCATAATATGAAATAACTAACACATATAAGGCACACGCTGGAGCAAGATGCCAAAAAATAAATAAATAAATAAATAAATAAATAATAAAAAAAGTAAGAAGTGAATTTTTTTGCTGTTTTTTATGGAAATGCTAGTTCTGTACCTTACACGTCGTAAAACAATGATGTTTTCTACCTTATTTTCCCGAAAGCACTTCAAGATACGCTTAGTTGCAGTGAATTATTTTTCCAGATAGTTTGTTGGTGAAATTTAAGAGTGATCGTGCATTTTTATTATTTCAATGAATTTTTAAACGTGTGATGGCATCTTCACGTTCATATATTTGTACATATTTTAAGAATTTTTGATGAATAAAAATGTATTAATGCCTTTTTTACAGTAAAATTCCCAAATATTTGCTCTGTATTCAGAAGCACTGAGACTTTTATTTATGTTCTAAGATTTCCAAGGTTTGTTTTTTAAACTTTCAATTTTTAAAACTTTCATTGATCAATATAGGTCGATATTTTGTCTTTTTTCGGTTAAAAAAGGTTTTTGCTGAAGAGGTCAGAACAAGTTTCTAGTCTGTATTCTAATTTTAATATTTTTCATCAACAAGATCTTAAATGAAATTTTTTTAAAGAAAAGAGTTTATTAACATAACAAGAAACTGTGGATGCCGGGACAATGAAAAACGATTTCATTACATGTGTGCACATAGTCATGGTAAAGTTTTCCCTGATTATCCGTTTTATTGAAATGTTAGTTCTCTATCTTACCCGTTATAAAACAATGATATTTTTAAAATTCCCTAAATGCTCTTAGTTGCAACTAATTATTTCTCGAGAAAATTTTTTCGTGAAATTTTGAAGTAGTTGTGCATTTTATTATTGCAATGAAATTTAAGTGTATAGTATAAACTTCAGGTTCAGGTTTGTAAACATATATTAAGAGTTTTTGATTAATAAAAATAGTAATAACTTTTTTACGGTGAAAGACTTACAAGGAAGGTCTCCATACGGGCATACTCAGAAAAATCTGAAAAAATTACAGAATGTTCTTCTCATATAGTTATATATGTTTATAAAAAAAATTTCGGCAGAATCTCCTTATAACGTCCGTAAAAAAATAATAAAAATTTCGTTTATTTGGCGATTTATCTCCGGTTGGCGAAAAAATGAAATTTTGAAAAATACGCTTTTACGCTTCGAATACTTTTTAAAGAAAAACTTTCTATATTCAATTTATTTAAATAAGTTTAGTTTAAGTAATTTTAGTTTTGCATTTTTACTTTACTTTAAGTGTAATTTTGTCATATACGTTTATATGTATTTAATAACAAAATGAAATTAATATATTTTATCATTTAAAACACAATTTAAATTGATTAAAATTGTTCTAAATTGAAAAATACACTGTTAAAAATCTGCTGCATTTTGTTGCAACGCACTCCCTTGCTTGTATAGAAAACAGTTACTTGGCCGTGAAATGGAGCTTTCTCATTGGTTGGAATAGAGGTATTATATATAAGAGGTGGAGTGCGTTGCAACAAAATGCAGCAGATTTTTAACAGTGTAAGACACGGTTAATTCACCGTGCTATGGAGCATTCTCATTGGTCAGGAGAGAGATATTCTATAAAAGTAGTGGAGTGACGTTGCAGTAAATGCTGCAGATTTTTAACAGTGAAGTCAATTAAAATCAATTTTCAGATTCGTTAAAATCGTCTGCTTTTGGCGAGGAAATTCAATGCTCGCCAAATCCCGCGTCGCTTTCAGCTTTTCACGCCAATTATTCCAAACTATTTTATTTTTTTACATATCTAATAATGTAATTCCGCCGCTAATTTTCACTGATCCTTTATTACCTACATGAGTAGTTTAATTCGTATTTTTTTCAAAAGATTCTGAGTATGCCCCCAATGGAGACCTTCCTTGTTAGATATTTACTCCCTTTTCGAAATCACGGAGACTTTTAGTTATGTTCTAAGGCTTTCCAAAATCTGTTTTCTTTTTATTTTTGCAAAGTTTGTTTATTGATCAATGTAGGAATTATGAGAATGTTTGTCTATATTTGGGCTTTTTTTGGATAAAAAAGGTTTTCGCGGCAGAGGCTCGATCAAGTTTCTAATCTGTATTATGTATATTTTTTTTTTTCAGGAACAAGTTCTGATAAGAAATTTATTGAAAGAAAATAACTTATTAGCATAGTGAGAAGTTGTAGATACAGTGAAAATGAAAAATAATTACAATACTTCTGTGTGCACTGTCATGATATTTGTTGCCAGTGGATATGTAATCGGTGTTGAAAAATTCAGAGTTTTCACTTGTCATACCGCAAGGTTCTTTGTTGTAAAGTATCTATGGTGTAGTCGCCTCAGTGGCGTGACCAGTAGCTGCTGCTACTGCCATGCCGAGGGTCCAGGTTCGAATCCGGGTAAGATATGGATGGTGTGTTGACCCTTTGTAGTAGAATAAATATGTAATGAATAAGTGAAATAAATCTGTGTTGTTGTTTCTGTGTGTAATGGATCATTCGAGGAGAAAGCCTATAGCTGCTATAAGCCTCAAAGCAATGTCAAATCAAATCCATGGTACAACATATCACACTCTGTGCATAAATACCTCATATATAGTCCACAAATATGGACAGCGACAATGGTTCTTATTTGACAGTAGAGTGAAGATGCACAAAAGGTACATAAGAAAGACTTTAAAAGACATGGATAATACAATTCTAGGACGTACAGCACATTGTAAAACTAGTCGTTGAAGGCCACTGTAATACTTACCCATCATTTATATGCATATGAAAATGAAACATGTGAAAACTATTTATACAATGTATTTCAAATCCAAAACTAAATTTAAATATTGTTAATACACATAGTAATACTCTATTAATGAATTGCTAATGCACCAATTTCAACAAATTATATAAAACGCCAAACTACTCAAGAAGTACCAAACTGCGTAAAAGAAACATCCTTATAACTCCAAAAATAATAATCATATTAACTAACAGTTTACTGCGTCGGATTAAGCGTCTCATTTTTAATTAAAATATACCTCTGAATTGAAATTTGAATGAAATACAGGGTCATGAAAAATCGAAGAATGTGGAAAACAGGATTACAAATATCTCGACAACTAATAATCCGCTCGACTTCGTTTTTTATGCAAAATTTGTGTTTTTTTATTGCCTTTTACATGCATTCCTTAAACTAAAAAAAATCGAAAATTTTTATGTACCTTTCATCAGAACGAATTTTTCGAGAATCCGGAAAAAATAGTTCCGGATAATCGAGGTTGCTGATATTCAACAGGCTTCGTCCCATTTTAACATACTAAGTACATACAAAATTTCAAGTTTCTATCTCAATTTGTTAGTGAGATAGAGCGTTTACAGACAGACAGACGGACGGCAATTTTTTTTTCTAAAAATATGTTTTTCGAAATCTCCAGTGTCTAAAACGTGTAAATCCGTCAAAATTTTTTTTTCGATTTTCGAAACGATTGCAAGACTTACCCTATACTACGTATGATGGGTAAGTAAAAAAATCTGTTAAATTTACGGCGGAAACAGCTGGCAGTAATGTTGCCAACAATTTTGGCCGTAAAAATTCCATTAAAATTAGCTGGAATAAATAAAATTTACATCTAATTTTACTGCAATTTTTACGGCTGAAACTGGTTGGCAATGTTGCTGTCAGCTGTTTTTGCCGTAAATTTAACAGATTTTTTTACAGTGCAGGCTCAAGACAAAGGAAAATGTTTTTAAATTACAGTGATCTAAATATGTGGAGTAAACGAAAAACAAAAAGGAAAAGCATAAAATAACTTCCCTTTTAAGTGATCTGTATATGGAAAGCTGGACAAAATTTTGATAATAATGATGTGAATAAGGAATAGTCCAAGAGTAGACCGCACAAAATCCAAAGTTATGGAGCACAAGAAAAAATCTTTCATATTATGGAAGAGTAGTAATAGGGGAATCTAATGATCCATGTCGGCCGGAAGCGAAAGGGTGCGTAAGCCAAAAATGAATACCACGAGTGCGTAAAAAATGTCAGATGTTTCTGAATATATAAAAATATACTGTAATCAAAAACGAAAATGTACAGTGACCTCTTCTAACGCACCTAAGGTTTCGAAAAACGTTTCTTTACCTTTAAAAATCCTAGAAAGCTATTTGTTTTCGAAATTTAAAGAAGAATTTATAAAAATTAATTTTTATTAGCTGCCCGTCCATTTCGGAAACGTTTCTAAGTAGTTTTTACAGTACAATAATCACTTTTCTCAAATCAAAATATCACTTTTTGGGATGCTACCAATTCATACGAAAATATTTTGATATTGAGAGAGCACGTTTTATAGACAAACATACAATATTAACAGTATTATCATTAATATCAAAATTGTCATTATTTTGCTACAACTACATGCACAAAATCAGTTATGCAGCTGAAAATGTTTACTTGAGAACTGATAGAATCCGAAAAAGTGATAGTTTGATTTGAGAAAGTGATTATTGTACTGTAAAAGCTACTTAGAAACATTTCCGAAATGGACGGGCAGCTAATAAAAATTAATTTTTATAAATTCTTCTATAAATTTCGAAAACAAATAGCTTTCTGGGATTTTTAAAGGTAAAGGAACGTTTTTCGAAACCTTAGATGAGTTAGAAGAGGTCACTGTATATTTTCGTTTTTGATTACAGTACATTTTTACATATTCAGAAACATCTGACATTTTTTACAGTGTGGTTGACTCGTAGACTTAGTATTATGTTTTCCTGTACCCAATTTTCCATGTTTTCATACTTTTAATTGTAAGGCAAAGAAAATGTATAACGTGCAAGTGAACCACTAGTGGTGTCGATTAGTTTGGCTTATACACTCCTTCGCTTCCGTCACACGTTGATGATAAGATTCCCCTATGACTACTCTTCCATAATATAAAGGAATTTTTCTTGTGCTCGATGACTTAGGGTTTTGTACGGTCGGCTCTCGGACTATAAGAGGTAGATATCTCGCTGTCACTACAGATTCTGTATTTTTGATTTATGAGTTCTTTTTAGGTGCGTTCGTAATTATGTAAATACGTAGCACCGATAGTTGTCGTTCAGTCCGTCCGTCCGTCTGTTTGTCCGTCTGTCCGCATATAACAACGCAAACACTAACCAACCGAATCTTTTGAAATTTGAAATACATAATTATTACATAATTTTTTCGAGTCACTTCAAATTTTATGAAACTCGAATGCATAGATCAATTACAGGGACGATCAAAAGTATTCCGTTACATTACGGTCAATGGGCAAAAATGTTGCAATTTCATTTTAATCATTTGAAATTTAAATTACATACTTATTACATAATTTTGTCAAGTCATTTCAATTTTTTTGAAAATAGGATGCATAGATCAAATACAGGGACAATCAAAAGTACTCCGTTACATTACAGTCAATGGGAAAAAAAGTTTCAAATGCATTTTAATAATATTACACTCATTCAAACATAATAATATTGATATGCATCATAAAGTACATATTATAATATAGATTTTGCATAATCGGTTGTGCAAAGACCTTTTGTTATTGATTTACAAGGCCACACAAAAGTATTCCATTACATAATGAGTATAGAGAGAACATTGTTTGTTGCGCATTTTGATTGTAATTAACTATTTACAATTTTATGAGATTGATATATGAGAGTGATATTTTAAAAACTTCATTATCGTACGAACGCACCTCATTTGCTACGCTTCACGTGCAATTTCTAACTTGTTTAAATATACTATAGATTGCGATTAAAATGAATTTTAAAAAATGCAAAATTATACTTTTAAAATATTTTTCAGTATGTATGTGTCTTATTTACATAGAACAACAGATGTCAACTAGACATGTCAACTAACAAATATGTAACTTAGGAATCTTAAAAACACTCAGATATTTAATGCCAGTTATATATGTATCTTGCCCCACTGTGCGGTGTTTAAAAATACCGAAGAAAATACATAATTTTAACTATCCCACTGTTGATATTCTACATGTAATTTCATGAAAAGAAAGAAAATAAGCTAACGATTTTTTGAGATATTAATCTTCAATTTAAATTTCAATTGTTAGCAACAATGCATGGAAAGCATTAGATCTGAAATAGATATTGTAAATATTTCACAGCTAATTATATAACGTAATTAACGAAACACAGTAATGAAAAATAAGACAAATTTTACGAAAATTTTATTTGTAATATGCTTCATTACATATATTTCTTTACAAAAATCCAAATTTTATCCACCTAAAAAATCTCCAGCCATTATAAAATAAAAAAAAACTTTTTAAAGTTCAAGTAATTACTTTAATTTGTTTTATATGAAATTCCAATAAACATCTGAAAAGAAACAGAAGAATTTCATTTTAATACTTTTTGAAAATCTGAAAATACATTTTCCGCTCCAGTAAATTCACACTTTAATACAGAGAGTGAATACGATTGAAAAGATTTTGCAGGAGAGATACATAGCGGAAGTTGTCGTTCCCGAATGCTTATTCTTTTGTAAATAAGTAAATAAAAAAAGAGTTTTATTAAAGAAGAGCAGTTTTATTAAAGAATCAGAGACGGTGCAGCATTTTTTCTTTTTTAAATGAATATTCCATTTGGCTTATACTTTATGAGTTGGAAATAATATTATTTTGAATCTGTCAAATTTTTGCGTTGTTTCAGCTGAATTAAGATTATTTCCAACTGAAGGAAGAAATTGTTCGCAACAAGAAATGTAATTTAACGGGGTTCTGTACAAGAGAAAATATATCGATGTATTTTTGCAGTTTAGTTGCACATTTAATTTTATACAGAGTCAAAGACTCTCAAACTTTAAAATAATGTAGTTCGTTAATTATTATATAAATATGAAGATGAGTTATCAGTAACAAATTCATCAGGCAATTGATAATTTTTGTGTATCTATACTAATAAAATAACAAATCGCTCTGTCTGCGTGTGTGTGTGTGTGTGTGTGTGTGTGTGTGTGTGTCTGCGATGGCTAGCAAAATCTATGGGACGTACGAAGCTCAAAATTTTTATGAGAGTAGCCCAATATCTCTCCTGATGCACCTGAGCTTCAGAATTTCGAAATTCTATTTATTAACTGAGTAATTAATTAAATTCCAAAGATCACTCTCATAAAAAATCGCCTTTTTTCTTCTTTTTTTTCTCTTCATTTAGTTATGGTTGGTTGGTTGCATAAAATTTTCGCATAAATAATTTAAAAAGCTGGAACAGACCTTTAAAATTCATAGACTGGAAAACTGTCAGTTTAAATAATGATTTTTTATCACAGCGGTTGCAAACCATGGAGGAAAAAAATAGGTGGTGGTGAAGTAAACCGAAAAAAGAGTTGCAATATTAAACCATTTATCGCTCAAATATTAATGTCCCAAACAAAAGCATGTGGAAGGGATTTTGTATTAATAAGACGAATTGAAAGAATTGAATAACAGCTGAAGCGTATTTTATGAAGAAATAGTAATTTTTTAAAATGGTCTTTTTTCTATTATATTATTTATTTTTAAAAAATGTTTGCTTTTAAAATAATTGAAATTGATAAATTCGAAATAATTTAAATGTCAAAATAAAATTAAATAAAATATTGAAAACATTTGATTTGAACTAAAAATTGTATTACTAAAAGCTTTCTTTTTTTTCAGAACTTTTTAATACTTTATAACGTAGATGAAAATATGTTTTTAATTTAACAACATATTAATAACTCTATGTCAATATATAAAATATATTTATGAAAACATTCTTTTAAAATCATGCGCGAAAACTTAAATAACAAATATTAGTCTAAAATATAGATTTCAGAGTGCAGACGATTTTAAGACATTAACGAAAGAATGTTAACTTTTCAAGCAAAATCTTAAATGATGCTTCTATATTGATATTTCAAAGTGACGGCTAGGTTACATTTATGTTATATTTAAGTTACGGTAGGGTAATGTTAAGTCGCAGTTAGGTTACAGACAGATTATGGTTATGGTACAAAAGTTTACGGTTAGGAATTTGTCCACAGAGTCAACATTACGCATGCTTTGATTAAAAATATACACTTTTGTTAAATGGCTCTGAAATTATAATACTATATACCAATCTTTTATCATCGCGTATCGATTCATTCACGGTATAGTCGGATTTAAGAATGATATAATTAGTTTGAAATTCAAAATTTTTCACTTGGGATTTCTATGCGAAAAAAATAATTAGTTACGTGATTTAACAGTGATTTTTACGGGTAAATATCAACACTTTAACACGAAACTAACGCAATCGTTGGATACATGTTCCCTCCCGTGTTTCTCATTGCTCATTTTAAGTATTTCTAGAGCTTAATATTAGTTGTTGTTTTTAAAACCGATTTTTCACAAAGTCAGCTGCGACGTATTTCAGACAATGCATTTCTGCATGCTTCCAGTTATTGATAAAATCATACAAATTTCAAGTTCGTTTAATATTGTTAATACGGACCCGGGCAACGCCGGGCGGGTCAGCTAGTAGAAAAAAAATTTCAAATTCTTCTGAACAGATATGTTGCACTGATTCAAAAAACAAGAATTGTCAAAGACTTGTAAATTGGTGTAAAAGACCATTTATACCACTTGTAAAATTTATGTTATAAAGTACCCTGGGGTAATAACGCCACGTTAAGGTTCTACCAATTTTCACGGCTCAGTTTTAGTTTGTATTTTTCAAACAAATATATGATTTGATGCAGCAACTCATTGACTATCTATATAAAAAAAATAATTTAACAGATATGTATTCATAAAATGTAATGGCGTGATTTCTTGACCAATGCTATTTGGCGTTATTACCATAATATGTAATAACGCCATGCAAACAAAACTATGAAATAAGATGGAATAATTGCATGTAAGCTATTGAAAATGTTCAATTTTTTGTGAAAGTGTAAGAAAAATAAAGGTGTGGTGTGTGTGTGTGTGGGGGGGGGGGGAGGATGTGGCAAAAGAATATCAGACCGTGAGCTTCTTTTTTGCTTAAAAAGGACCGCTTAAATAGAATTATTAGAAACATTGCACTGTTTTAACTGTGTTTATTTGAATCAGTATTTGGGATGTAGCTCGGCCACTGTAGTGAATCAACCGGGGTATTAATGCCAACGATTGGCGTTATTACCCCGTTATAGTTATTGCGCTGTACCTTTTAAATTACAAATTATCTCGAGAAGATATCCAAAATCTTCAACAATATTTTGAAAGTCCATGAAAAGTACTACAAATTTATGTAATTAACAAAGTATTTCCGGATAAAAAAAATAGTCTTCACATCACAAAACGTATCTCGCAAATTTTAGATCAAGCGTTAATTTTAGTTGCTTGTAAAAACAATAGGACCTAAAAATAAAATAAATTAACTTGAAGCTATTTTTTGCGATTTATATGACTCAAAACCCTTCTGCGCAGAGCACATAGGTGTCATTTACCAGATTATTTCATAATTATGCAAAATATTAGCACTTGGCGTTATTACCCCGCCTGGTGTTATTACACCAGACCACCTTACTAAATAAATGAAACATGATAGACATATAGTAATTTTCTGAAACTATAATCATAAATCTCATTTTATTTAATCAAGAGACTTTTATTTTCAATCTGTAATCGGGTTTTTCTTTCCACAGTAATAACTGTTTTCCCCGCTAAGTATGTATTTTAACTCAATGATGCAATCGAAATTATGTCAATGTGAAAGTACATTTATCTATCAGTCTTCTAATTTTGTCTGTGAGCTAAAAGGCATAATATTTTACTGTAAAATATAAATGTAAAATTTTATTAATATTTGTTTAATTTTAATTAAAAGTAGTAATCAAGATTGTGCAGTTGTTTCGTCTATCTTTGTGCAAGATGACAAATGAATTTGTAGTGCCACATTTTATACAGATAAACGTATGAAAAGTATGGATTACTCCTATAATATATCTTAAGAATCAACCAAGGTAGGAAAGATTAAGTTATTCTTATTATTGTATTTCTTAACATAACTGTATTTAGTTAAAATTTTATAATAAAACATGGAAAAATAGTTTATATTCTAATTTCGCGTTGTAAAACTCTGAAATTGCGAATCCTGATGTATTGCTAAATTCGATTTATTTATGAAACAAATTTATACAACACTGAGCTAGTTGATATTTATTACATTTTCTCACTTTTTATTTTAATATTATTTTATTTTTTACAGTTAATGAATTATTGAAGTTTAAATTTTGTAAGTATTTTCAAAAATCATTCTTTACATTTACATACATTTTTACACGCAACAACTTCCAACAGCTACAA
Organism: Maratus speculifer; assembly: GCA_964019185.1. Taxonomy (NCBI): domain Eukaryota; kingdom Metazoa; phylum Arthropoda; class Arachnida; order Araneae; family Salticidae; genus Maratus; species Maratus speculifer. The sequence continues at coordinate 412,460,125 of OZ025291.1, read as the reverse complement.
TAAGTACAACGATCTTTATTATAATATATGAAAATAATAGTCATTCACATAGAGAATTTGTGGTAAGTGAATTTTGACAAAATTTAATAAACCTTATGAATTCAGCCAAAAGGTGGGAATATGAAATTTTTAGTTCTGTTGAACAACATGAAAAATATAACTCTCCTACACAACACACTAATGGCAGATTTTTTTTAACCATGATAAGCGTGATTTTATTACAAATGACATGACTCTCTGGAAGCATAGAAAGTTATAGCAAATTCGATTTTTTTAATATAATAAATATACCGTATTTACTCGTGTATACCGCACACGCGTGTATAGCGCGCACAACGTACTTTACAAGGAAAAATGGCGAATTTTTAAAATGTTGTATATAACGCGCACCGTAAATTTAATATGCAAATGAATAAATAACTAAATGAATTTCAGTAAAGAAAGTCGAAAAAAACATTACAACAGGCAGAAATGAGGACGAAAGTACATTTTTAGACTTCGGGTAAAGACTCAGTGGCGACAGTGAGAAATGCTAATTAGCGTTTAAATAATGTTAACTAGCTTTGCTGTATAAATAAGTCAAGGAGTGAAAACAAGTTGGAAATTGCACGTGAAGCGTAGCAAATGAGGTGCGTTCGTACGATAATGCAGTTTTAAAAATATCCAGATTTTGCTGTTATAGTAGATAGTATTCTGCATATAGTATAGTGGTCGAAATCTTTTTTGTGTTCCTGTAAATATAGAGGAAGTAATTTTTATTACACATCAACAACGTATATCATATTCATAAAATGTGAAATAGTTTAATATAATTAAAACACGCCCCAAACAATGCTTCCCCGTATAGCATTATGTAGTGGAATATTTTGTGTGGCCCTGTAATTTAATAATAAATATTCTAAATCACAGATTGCACAGAATGTATACTTTAGTATATACTTCATGGATTCATGTCAATTCTATCCTGTCAAAAACATGAATGTGAAAGAATGCCAAGTTCGTTAAAGGTTTCGCAAATAAAAGAAGTGAGATCTAACTGCAAACCAAGTTCTTTCGAAGCTCCTTAAATCATAACTCCTGTCATGCATATTATTATTCAATTGCTTAAAATGATTTGTTATGTTACTTGTTATTCAATTGAGCGACTTAGCAAGTTTTCTCTTATTAAATTTTTTCTATTTAGTTGATCAGAAATTAAAGTTGATCCCTTCCTTAACTTATCAGTACCTTAACTTCAATATACCTATTCGAGCACACGATTGACTAGATCTTTGCCAATCAGATTCTAGATTAAATTGTACTCCGACTCAAAGATTAAAGTTGGTAGCTGAAAACTTGCCAACTCGCTCTATTGAATAACAAGTAACATAACAAATCATTTTAAGCAATTGAATAATAATATGCATGACAGGAGTTATGATTTAAGGAGCTTCGAAAGAACTTGGTTTGCAGTTAGATCTCACTTCTTTTATTTGCGAAACCTTTAACGAACTTGGCATTCTTTCACATTCATGTTTTTGACAGGATATCATTATTTTTTGTCAAATCACTTCTTTTATGAGCGAAACCTTTAACGAACTTGGCATTTTTTCACATTCATGTTTTTGATAGGATATCATTATTTTTTGTCAAATAAGTAGGTATTTGTTTCTTTTTTGAAATAAATAGGTTAAATTAGTTAAATTAGTTTTATTTAATATTAATTAAGCTTTCAGCTTTTTCCCACATTTATTCACTGTTTTTTTCAGTCAAATTAAAAAATTTAACATTAGGACTGCTTATGTTCCTTTAAATTCCACTAATAAGGATGTTTCTTTTACGTGATTGGGTACTACTTGATTATTTCGTCGACCAAAAACGTTTGTAGCCAACTTGGCGAAATATCGCTATATTGACAACAAAAATTACGCACCAAAATCATGCTAACATGCGCTATTTCTGGTATTTTGCCAAATTTCCATATATTCCCATTGTAATCTGATAATTTATCCAATAATTTTGTTAGAGCAAGGACTGTCGCCATCATTTTGGCATCTTTTTTTTTTTCTTTATATCGGTTCGCTAACTACCCAAGATTGCTTAAATATTGCTATTTAGAAGGTTTTTAGAACGCTTTTCGTGCATTTTTAACCCTTTTAAATTTTGTATTTGTAAACAAATGTTCTTAGTGATCATTTATATCTTATAATTAATGAACAGCCAAATTTTATTTTTTTTTAGGCCCTTAACATACAGACATCGCATTTTTAGAACGCTTTTTGCTCTTTTATCCCCTTTGGATTAGTGGAATCGACATAAGATATAGCTTATTTTGGAGATAGGACTATCACCATCATTTTGATATCGTTACTTTTAAGATCGGTTTGTTGGGTGCTGAATATGCTTAAAAATTCCAATTTAGAACATTTTTAGAACGCTTTTCGCACATTTTCACCCCTTTTGAATTCCGTATTTTTCATCAAATGCCCTTAGAGATCATTTATATCTTATAAATAATTAACATGCCAAATCTTATAGCTCTAGGTCCTTCAGTAACGCAAAAGTTACATTTTAGAATGTTTTTTGCTTCTTCACCCTCTTTTGGTTAATGGTATACGCATAAAATATAGCCTATGTTTGAACCGGGGTGAATACCATCATTTTGATATGATTAATTTTTAAATCGGTTCGGTGGTTTCAGAGATTAACCCCGATACTCGCCAAAAGTGTCGCCAACTTGGCACTATTTCTGATATTTCGCAAAATTCCCATAAACTCTAAAATGCCAAATTTTATGTTTCCAGTCCAGTCCCTTAATATACAGACATCGCATTTTTAGAATGTTTTTTGCTCTTTTACCTTCTTTGGGTTAGTGTAATCGACATAAGACATATCCTATGTTGGAGCAAAGATTGTCATCATCATTTTGATATCATTACTTTTAACATCGGTTTGTTGTTTGCTAAGATTGTTTTAAAATTGGTATTTCGAACTTTTTTAGAACGCTCTTCGCGGATTTTCACCCATTTAAATTTGACATTTTTTAGCAAATGTCATTAGTGACCATTTATGTCTTATGAATAATTAACATGCCAAATTTTGTGCTTCTAGGCCCTTCAGTAAAACAAAAATCACATTTTTAGAATGTTTTTCGCTTCTGAACCTTCTTTTGGTCAGTGGCACAGACATAAGATATAGTCTATGTTTGAACCGGGGCACCATCATTTTGGTACCATTACTTTTGAAATCGGTTTGGTAGCTTCAGAGATTAGCCCTGATACTCGCCAAAATGTCGCCAACTTGGCACTATTTCTGGTATTTTGTGAAACTCTCATAAACTTCCATTGTAATCCAATAATTTATCCTCTAACCAACCATTAATGTTTAATTAATGGTGATTTCTGATTTTTTCCTATTTATATATCCAATAACCTACCTCCACACCAAATTTCAACTTCCTAAGTCACCTGGAAGTAGTCAAACATTTCTATGAGTGAGTGAGTGAATCAGTGAGTCAGTGGTAAAAACAGTGGTTTTCAGACGTCAATTCCTCGTGAACGGTAATAGATTTTAAAAACAATTTTAGGATTCGGAAATTAGAAGATGGTCTTACACGACACAAAAAATTGCAAGTGTGTAGGTCAAATAGAATTTAAGTTATTGAGGGGTCAAAAGTGGCTCGAAATGGTTCGGGTAATATAACCCACGGCCGGTGTGTCGCCTTTTACTTTGTGAACTTGGCTGACACACTGCCGTGTGTCTAGATTATGTTCAAATGAGTGTAACCACATTAAAATACATATGGAACGTTTTTTCCCATTGACCATAATGTAACGGAATACTTTTGATTGTCCCTGTAATTGATCTAAGCATCCCATTTTCATAAAATTTGAAATGACTCGACAAAATTATGTAATAATTATATGTTTTAAATTTCAAACTATTAAAATGCATTTGAAACTTTTTTCCCATTGACGTAATATAACGGAATCCTTTTGATTGTCCCTGTAATTGATCTATCCATCCGATTTTCATAAAATTTGAAATGACTCCACAAAATTATATAATAATTATGTATTTTAAATTTCAAACGATTCGGTTTGGTAGTTTTTGCGTTGTTATATGCGGGCGGACAGACAGATGGACAGACAGACGGACGGACTGAACGACAACTATAGGTGCTACGTATTTACATAATTACGAACGCACCTAAAAAGATGCAGTATTACTTCAATTAAGTACGATTTAGCGAGTGATTGTCTTCTTTGAATATATTTCAAGATCCATATGTATATCGTGTAATTACATCCATAAGTAAAAAGTTATTCTGTGTATAACGCGCCCTTAGCAGTTTTGCCCTAATTTTTTGAAAAAAAAAAAACTGCGCATTATACACGAGTAAATACGGCATATCTTACTGATCAATCTCTCTTCTTAACGTTTACCAACGTGATTGAAAAGTATTTAAAATTTCTGTTTCTCTCTCTAATTGTTCCTGCTTTAACTCTCGTAAATAGATACGTGTGTGCATGGAAATGTCATATGTTATTTATATTTTTATATGTATTGTTCACTATAGCCTTTTCGATATAGACATGTATCTTTTTTGTTTTTTTACGGAAATACAAAGAATTTTATTACATAATATTTCAAATATAATGGTATTGATTTGCATTACTGGGGATCATTTTTTCATAGGAGATAAATAGCATTTACAGTTTAATTCCAGGGATTCAAAAAAGAATTTTAATATATAACGATCAATTTAAAAAATCGTTTGTGGTGCATTTTAAAGATGCTATGCTACTTCAAACATAGTTGTCTGAGCGAAGCGAAGTCTTTATACTCAGAGATACGTAACGATATTAAAATTCAAAAAAATTCTTTCGTCAAGCAAATCTCAAAAAGTACTTGTCGGATTTTGATTCTGTTTGTACCAATAGGTACCTATGAAGGTAATCTGGTGAATGCACCTACTTTTAAAAATTAATTCCAAATAGTTTAAAAGTTATATTTAAAAAACTGATAAAAAAGCACAATTTATGTGCATACGTCACAGAAATTTGGTGAGCGTGATTTTCACCGGCTGGACATTTTCGTGGATAACCGAATCAGTACATGGAGTAAATAGTAATCATTTTCGCACTCAGAAATATTGAATGCAATAAAACATTTTAAAATTTAATCATGCAGGAAAATAAAACTGTTATTTTTTTATATTAAAAAATGTCATAAAAATTTTGAGATTTTGTGATAATCTCTTAACAGCACTTTTTGATCGCTAAAAGAATGTTTTACATATTTCGCGTGTGAAAATTAGAAACAATTACGTTTTTAAATAAAAAGTTTCTTTTATGATATCATTTTCCCTTTATATTTATTTTCATTGCATGTTTTCTTTTAACTTATATTTTGTTTGTGTATGGAAGTCAATTCTGGTCACTAATTTTTCGGCACGGATACCACAAGCGCATCAGATTTGGCGCAATTTTTTTCAAAGCCCATTTGGCGAAAACTCCCTTTTCAAATAACGCTTACATACACATTTTAAATTATTTTCTATTTTCAAAAAGAACTTACAGTAAATAAGATAATAACAATAATTAATAACTATAAAAAGAAATATTTTATATAATTAAAAGAAGGAAGTGAAAGTAAATAAACATTTTATGAGTAAATAAACAAATAATAAAAAAAAAATTGTAATTTAAGAAATTACCCCAACCATTTGAAAAATGTTTCACTCGATACATTCATCTATCATTTTAAGCTAAATACCAGTTGTTTTATTGTGTATTATCCGTGCCACTGCTATAAATGACTTTATACATGCTGCAATTTGAAGGTACGGTTCGTTTAAGTTATATCACTCTATTGTCGCCAAGCATAAAAGTTGGCGACGAAAGAAACATTTCAAACTATTTAACATTGTTGGTGCAAAAGTAATCATTATTAAAATACAGCTTTGGCATATACTGTTATACTTGTAAGACTTTGGCATATATTGTTTGATTTTACAGAGCAGAATTTTGGTGATGGAGGTTTTAAACCAAAATCGATCGCAGCACATGCATCTGTGAATGGGTCCATCAGACATCGAATCAAAAAAGTTTTTTCCCAGTTTTTCCCAAGCCGATTGCTTTTTAGTTTTCTTTTTAGGTGGTGGAAAATCAAGAGTAATAGCTATAACATTTTCCGGCTTGTTAGAATCACTATTGGCACTCAAATTTTCCTGGTTAGAACCGACCGATAGTAAAACGCCATGGCTAGTGGATTGGTCGCCCTGGCGACATGATGTTTTACAATTAATCGGTTCGGCATTAAATTGCTTCCTTTTTCGTGATCGCCTTTCAACACGTAATTGGTTTTCAGCGGCTCAATAATCTTTTGATTTTATCATTTTCTGCATTGAAAGACGTTTTTGCGCCAAACCAAATACAGTATTACTCAGTTATCCCGTCGACCAATTTCGCCAAATGATACGAATCGCCAAACTAATAAGCAACTTATACATGTTGACTGTGTTTAATATCATTGAATGCGATATTCACGTTCATTCATTTCTTTGGCTTCGGCTTTTTCCGTATCTGTTAATTTCCGTCTACCCATTTTTAAATTTGTTAGTTTTCTCCTTTATTACAATGATTTTAACCATTTTAATTTACTATTCAAATAAAAATTCTTCTAAAAGTAAAGAATTTAATTTAAATTCAAATAAAAACTCTTCTAAAAGTAAAGAAATTAATTTAAATTCAAAAGTGACCACATCATTCAAAAGTGGTAACATCATTCAAAAGTGGTAACATCTGTTGGGAAATAATTATTAATAATGTTGGTGGCAACACCAAATTTGTATTGCTGGTTTGGCAACGTTATGTTGTTGTTGCTTAAGAACATGTAAAAAACGATGTAAGCTGCGTTTTAGCAGTGTTTTAGATTCGACGTAAAAATGTTACTCTAGAAAGTTTTTTTTCTAAATTGTTCTTCTATTGTAAATAAACTTTTCTTTCTTAGTCACTTAGCTCTTACTTTAAAAAACTTAACATGGCAGTAGAGCGCGGTTTCGAATCGAGCTTGTGACTAAGAACAATAGAAGTAACGTAAAAACGGAAGAAAAGAAAATTGTAAAAGTCGAATCGCTTAAAAAAAAAAAAAAAAAAAAAAGTAAAAATGACGAATATGTTTGAAGATGTTTCGCAAGTTGAAAAACTTCGTGACTCAAGTTCATTCCCGCTTTGGAAATTTCAAGTAAGCATAATATTAAAATCTAATTCCTTGTTTGAAGTAGTAAATGGAACTAAAAATAAAGAAGGCTTAACGGCGGATGCCAAATTGGCGTGGGAAAAGAAAGATGCCAAAGCTCAACAGATAATAGTAACAACTATAGATAAAAAAGTGATGATGCATATTATAAATTGCGAAAATTCTCATGAGATGTATAAGAAATTATGTAATATTTTTGAAAGAGATACGGAACAACAAAAATGTAACTTGCTACAGGATTTTTTCAACTACAGTTTTAATGCAGAAATTGATATCGCTACACATATAAGCAGATTAGAAAACATTGCTTTTAAACTAAAAGCCCTTAATAAACAAATTGATGATGAAATGGTTATTTCTAAAATTCTATCCACACTTCCAGAACAATATAAGCATTTTAGAACTGCATGGGACTCTACTAATACGGAAGAAAAAACCTTAGAAAATTTAACAGCAAGATTATTGAATGAAGAGTTGTGTACAAGAGGTGCAAATAAAAATGAAGAACCAGTTGCTTTCAAAATATTGGAAAAAAGATGCTTCAAATGTAACAGTGCAGATCATTTAGCAAGATCATGTGGTAAAGCTAAATACCCTGTAAAAAGTGTTAAAGAACAGAGATGTTTTAAATATGATAGCAAATTTCACTTGGCTAAAGACTGTAATAAAGGTAAAAATAATCGTCCCCGGTGCGGCATCTGTAAAAAGGATAATCATTCTGAAAAAGACTGTTTCTTTCGTAAAAATGGAAAACCAGCTGTTTCCTTTCTTGCTCAAGAATCTAGTAAAACAAGTTTTGTTAATAAATTCGTGGTAGATTCGGGATCCTCTTCTCATATGGTAAATAATAAAATAATGCTGAAAAATCCTGTGAAGATTTCTACTGAAATTGGATTAGCAAAGAAATCTGAAATAATGAAAGCTGAATATTGTGGAAAAATTGATGCTGATACTTGCACATTAAAAAATGTACTCTATGTTCCGCAGCTGAGTAAAAATCTATTGTCTGTTAATGCGATTACAGAAAATAATGGAGAAGTAAAATTTGTTCAAGATAAAGTAGAAATTTCAAAAGATGGAAAAATTGTTTCGGAAGGATATAAAAACAACAAGGGACTCTACGAAGTTGATTTAAATCAACAAAATGAAGCCTTGATTTGTGAGAAGAAAAATTCGACATTGTGGCATCGAAAACTTGGACACTTGAGTAGTAAAAATATAAAAATATTGTTGAAAAATTCAAGTGGTATAGATCTAAAAGTTGACGACATAAAAATGTTAGAAGAAAATCCGTGTGAAATTTGTCTTAAAGCAAAGCAGACTAGATTTCCATTTAAATCGCAAAGAACAAGAGCAACTAGACCATTGGAGCTGATCCATACCGATATTTGTGGCCCAATAGAAGTGAGTACATGGGACAGAAAAAGGTATTTCTTAACATGTTTGGATGATTATACTCATTTTGTTATGGTTTTTCTATTAGAAAATAAGTTTGAAGTTGCTGACATTCTTAAACAGTATATTGAAGAAGTCGAAGCTAAGTGGTCACTCCGTGTCTCTAAATTACGCTGTGACAATGGAGGAGAATATGTTTCTCATAAGTTAGTGAACTGGTGCAAAAATAAAGGGATTGTTTTAGATTATAGCATTCCACATACGCCACAACTTAATGGAAAAGCAGAACGGTTGAATCGGACACTCTTTGAAAAAGTCAGAGCTCTAATATTTGATTCCGGACTCAAAAAAGAAATGTGGGGTGAAGCATTGCGAACTGCAGCCTATCTCCTAAACAGAAGTCCAACAGAATCTATTGGTGTTACACCTGCTGAAATGTGGTTCCAAAAGAAACCAGATTTATCAAGATTGCAAATATTTGGCAGTGTGGCTTATGCTAAAGTACTTGGTCGGCTGAAGAAATTGGATAGTAGAAGTAATAAACTAATCTTTGTCGGATATGCTGAAAATGGCTACAGATTATGGGATCCAAAAGCTAAGAAAATACAAATTGCAAGAGATGTGATATTTCTTGAGCCTATAGTTAATAAACCAAATGATTTGATATCACCATTTAAATACTTTAATTTTCAAGATGAAAGTAGTGAAGATGAGGAGAATCTTAACGACATGAAACAAACTACATCAGAAGATCAAAACGTTGAAGAACTTGGACGAGGCAAAAGAACAAAGAAGCCTCCTGTTTACCTTGATGACTATGCTTTGTTGACTTATGAAGAAGCCATTAGTGGAGAAGATAAAGAATTGTGGAAAGAAGCAATAGAAGAGGAAAAGAAATCCCTAGAAAAAAATGAAACTTGGAAAGTAGTTGACAGAAATGCAGCAGAGAATAAAAAGATATTAAGTAACAAATGGATATTTAAAATTAAAGATAATGGAAAATACAAAGCACGTTTGGTTGTGAGAGGTTGTGAACAAAAATATGGTTGTGATTATGAAGAAACTTATAGTCCAGTTGTAAGCATTACTCCATTGAGAATTATTTTTGGATTAGCATTGAAAAAACAATATAAAATGATGAAATTTGACATTAAAACAGCATTTTTGTATGGCAAATTGGATGAAGAAATTTATATGAACATGCCAGAAGGATATGATGACAAATCTAAGATATGTAAACTTCAAAAATCATTGTACGGTTTGAAACAAGCACCTGTAAAATGGAACAAAAGATTAACAGATTTTTTGAAAGAAAGTGGTTTTGTGCAGATTAAATCTGAACAGTGCATTTTCATAACTGAAGACAAAAGCATAATATTAGCTATTTATGTTGATGATGGAATTTTAATTGGGTGTGATCATGCAAGATTAACAGATTTTCTTGAGAAGTTAAAAAAGGAATTTGATGTAACCTATGAAGAACCGCATTCATTTCTGGGTATGAATTTAGAATTAAAAGATGACACACTGAAAATTCATCAAGAACCATATTCAAAACAAGTATTAGAAAGATTTCGAATGTTGGACGCAAAGAAAACAAATACACCTTTATTACAAAACGGAACAGTAAATTATATTCAAGAAAAAGAAAATGTGTTTCCATATCGAGAAGCTATTGGTAGTCTTCTTTATTTATCATGTAGAACAAGACCAGATTTGTCCTTCGCTGTTGCTTATGAAAGTCGTCACGTGGAAAACCCATCTAACTGTGATATTTCTAATCTCAAAAGAACTTTAAGATATTTAAAAGGAAACAAGGACTTGGGTGTAGTCTATACAACAAGTGGTAGTGATACAGAACTGATTGCCTATTGTGATGCAGACTATGCAGGTGATCCTGATACTCGCAGAAGCACCACTGGATATGTAATATACTTTTGTGGAGGTCCAGTAACTTGGAGCTCGAGAAAACAGCCTATAGTAGCTACGTCAAGTACTGAAGCAGAATATATTGCAGCGGCTGAATGTTGTAAAGAACTTGTTTATCTCAAAACTTTAACTGAGGAAATTACAAATGATAAGATTTCTATAACTTTAAATATAGATAATCAAAGTGCTATAAATATAATTAAAAATGGGGTTGTAAGTAAACGAAGTAAACATATTGATGTAAGATTTTACTTTATAAAAGAGAAAGTGGATGAGGGTTTAATTAATATAAAATATTGCCCAACAGATATTCAAATTGCCGATATATTTACTAAAGCATTGGGACCAAACAAGTTTGAAAAATTTAAAGCTAAACTGGTAATGTAATATGTTTGTTTGAATTTAAAATTTACTGTGTTTGTATGTATGTATATATCTACTTTACGTAAATTATTTTGTAAGTGTAAAAATATATCTTTTGGTTAGAATGTAATACTATATGTCTGTAAATGTAGTGTATGTTAAAACTAGAATAACTTTAAGGGAGTGCTTTTAACTATTATTAATAATTAAGGGAGTGTGTTGGGAAATAATTATTAATAATGTTGGTGGCAACACCAAATTTGTATTGCTGGTTTGGCAACGTTATGTTGTTGTTGCTTAAGAACATGTAAAAAACGATGTAAGCTGCGTTTTAGCAGTGTTTTAGATTCGACGTAAAAATGTTACTCTAGAAAGTTTTTTTTCTAAATTGTTCTTCTATTGTAAATAAACTTTTCTTTCTTAGTCACTTAGCTCTTACTTTAAAAAACTTAACAACATCATCGGGTCCATTCTCCCGAAAACAACAACCATTTTTCAAATGGTTAATAAATAAAGCCGGGTTACCATCTCAGGTAAAATAATGCCATTTTGACGCCAATAATGTACCCTGGTGCATATGTGACATTTTTTCCCATTTTTCATCCGTTTCCTGTTGGCATACAACTTTGAAATATGGAGTATGTATGCATACCTGGGAGCAATACTGGAATTAGACATTGATTTTTTTTAAATTTGATCCAAAAAGGGGCAACGGGGCTATTTTTTAAAGTTTTATACAATTTATACTGCATAAAGGAGCCACTTACCTATTTCTATATACCAGAAGAAGTAAGTGGTATGTAAAAACAATCATAGTATACATAAATAAAATACTTGAGATAATATACTAGAGATATAAGCACTGGGTTTGGCGAGATTTTTTATGCCAATTAGGCGAAAACATCGTTTTGATTACCAGATGCATATAGCATGTTATAACAACACGTTATTTATTTATTTCAAAATGAAAAAAAAAGGAATAAATGAAACATTTCCTGTTATTAAAAAAGATATAACAATCAATAAATGATAATATTTTTAGAACAAACAATTTATTATAACATTTATATGATAACCAGCATGTTAGGCAACTAAACACCATTTTGGCACCAATTAGGTACCTCGGTGTATATAGGGGATATATGTGTCATATTTATTTGTAAAACTGAGCATGAAAGTTTACCAGGTGTGTTTTCATAGGCGCTTATATCTTTTTGCAACATAGCGCACCTTTCGAAGCCAAAACTGTACAAAAGAAAAAATAATCAATATTATCAATATTTGCAGCATTTTTTTTTTTTTTTTTTTTTTTTTTTTTTTTTTTATGTAATGCACATTTTGTAATCAGTAGGCTCGATGATCAGACCTCGTTTTTTTGCTTTAAAAGATGATATTTCATACGACATCATTTTGGGATTCGTCGTTTTTCCATATTTGATAGTATGTGTCTACTCGTTTTGTACCCTTTTTCGTAACTTTCTTCTTTATTAACAGCGACATCTGGATTTCCTATTTAAATAAAAATTCTTCTAAATACAAAGAATTTTGTTAAAATAAATAAATAAATAGATGTATCAATATTACAATTAGTACCTTGTATGCAAAATGGAACAATTAGCAATACTTTTTGTACCCGAAAAATGGTCGTTGCTTTTTTTAAGGTTAAAAAGTAGATTACGAAATATTCCTATATAGAGATGCCAAACCCTCGCTTATTGCATAGCAGAATTTTCTTATAGGAAAAGTTATTTTTTTAATCCGCCGAATGTTCCAATTTAATAAAACATTTTCTGTATTAAAATACCGGTACCCAAAATGCCGGAGACTTGGCAGCTCTGCCTATAACATTTTAATTAATCACGGTACTTTTTTTAATCGGATTCAAATTTAGTGAAGACAACGTTTTTTGGCCGAAAGCAGCTTTTTTCCACATGTGTAACTACGATACAATTCCTTGATGTTGACTTATGAATGTTTTGACTTATTCTATTATTGCTTCCTCTCATTTATTTATTTGAATTTTAAATAAGATGACTCAAAATCGTGTTTTTTAAATATACGAAAAAAAATGCATTTCGAGAGAGGGCGAAAAGGACAATATTTGGCGATTTATTACCTGCGTTTGGCTAAGTGTCTTACTACCTTGTATTTAATACTCTTCACAATACTTCGCTGTTATATGGACTTAGATGCTTTTATAAACAGTTTGACGTAATTCGGGCTTAAGAAAGTGAGTTTTTTTCTGAATAATACAAATAAATGAAAAATGAATACTAAGAAATACTAATAAAAGGAAAATGAAGCATTATATTGATCTATGTATATTTAAAAATTCATCTGCTAGCACTAATTAGATAATTTATGTCGTGTATATAATAGGAGATAAATAGCTTTTGATTCTGTATTTCTATGCTATAAAGCATTAACGTTTGTGTGTTTTTCGTTAGCATTGGGAGTATCTAGGGCAAAAAATGTTGGTAACCATCTTTGCTGCAAAATATACTATATTTTGCGTAGGAACAATAATCACCATCAATGCACGAGCAAAAAAAGTTCTAAAATTGAGAATTCTTTGATGTTGATATGACTAAAAATTTAAAATCTAGATATAATATTCTCGTTATGAACGATTTCTAAAACATTCGACAATTTAATTTCACATATTAAACACTTTTTTTCTAGAAAAAGTTTTAAACCCAATTTATTGAGAATATTGCAATTTCTAGGATACTGTTGGGGTCAGAAACTATAACTTTGGCATCACAGTAACTTATAAGATGTAAGTGCTCGTTTAGGACAAATTTTTTTAAAAAAATATTCCTTAACTCTTATCGACAACCTCATTGCATCCGTGGAAAACAGATATTCAACATTATAAACTATTCGGACGGATTTCACACCATATAAAATACACTCCATTTCTCTTCAAACATAATAGTTTATGTTATTTATAGTTTCTCAAATCGGTGCGAAGCTTCTGTTTATGCTCATGACATCATTTCAAAGAGCTATATTTCCAATATAGGAAAATTAGGTGTTTTATTTTCTGTATTACTTTTAACATTTTGCATATTTCCAATTTTATATCCATGCATGGTTTGCATTTCTTTTATAAAAATAGTATATGCAACAAGTTTTGTAGTTCTATGATTCATATGCTTATTTTCATCATTATATTTTATCACAATGAATGACTAATTAAAAGTAACATCTCATTTCTTTACTTATTAAATGTGTATTCTCAGCAATATCGCTCAGACTAATCCCTCTGAGGGAAGTCCTAGTAAAACTTAAAAGCATTACTTAAATTCATTATAGCTTATTTTCTATAGATTTAGGAGTGCGTAAATTTTATTGTTCATATACAGAAAGGCACAAAAGAATTAGTTTAAAGAAGTGATTACTATCGACATTTCATGAAAATGCATTTTCAGCTCTGCTAGGTGTTTTTATACATAAAGGATTTTAAGGATATAGTCCCTATAAAAGTCTGGAAAAAGAAACTGTTGATATAACTGGAAATGGTTAGGAATTGCTAAAAATGGATTTTCTCTTAGTCATGTGTACTTTTTATTGCCAATTTAAACACCATTAATCGGGGCTTCTTTGACATCTCGGGGTAACTTTCTCCCTTCACGGACAGACAGATTTAGTATTGTTGAATATACAACCTCTGACAAAAATGTTTGGTCAATAAATTCAGAAAAGGGCGATCTGGCAACAATAGCGAAACAAAACGCTGCACTTACATAGTGACAGCTGTTAATCACCGTTGTGCTGTGTAACACGTGCTTTACAAGTGCTTGTGTAGTGTGTTGGTTCTTAACTGAGAACAAGAAAATAAAAAAGTAAAAGATCAGTTCAAAGTTTTGTTTTGAGCTTCGCAAGACATTGAACGAAGCTCATGAAGGGTGGTGCAAATTGAATATCCACCATACTCGCCAGATCACAATCCTACAGACATTTTCCTATTCCCACGACTCAAGATGAAAGGAAAGAGATTTGGCAATATTCCTGACACCCAATGAAAAGTGACGAAGCTTTTGAACTCCATCCCAAAAGAAGATTTCTTGCATTGTTCCAAAAGATGTACAGCAGTTCTCAGCGGTGCATAGTTATGGGATGTGATCGAACGAGAGTATGGTAATTTTCGTTAATACTTCATTCATGTTAATGTTATAGGACTATTCACCGAACTGTATTATCAGAGGTTGAATATTTATTCACGTATTTTATGCAAGTGACTAGTTTTCACTTTTCTTACAGATCTTAGGCAGTGAGTGTAAAATGAGGACCAATGACAAACACCATGTGCCTGGCATTATCGCAATAAAACTGAAAAGAATGTGGCAAATGCAACGACAGCTGACAAGCAACCCGTTTTGGTTTGAATGGAATATTTATGGGAATAGTCTTGTATTTTTTTAGATCCTAATTCCAAGAATAAAAAAATTATGTACAAAAATATGTTTGAAATGTGATAAGGTAACGCCAGTTAATGGTACCTTATTTCAGTGTATGGAAAAAGTAAATGCTTTAATAATATTTTGTTACTGTTGGAAAATGCTTCATAATCTATGCCGGGTGTGTAATTTTTTGTTCATTTTAGAAATTAAGAAAAAGAAAAATATGAAGTTTGGTGAAATAAAATTGCAGTAAGTATTCGATGAAAATTGCGTACTTTAATGCTTCTAACTTTCACCAAGTTTCACGAGGAAAATAACAGCTTAAGAAAAATCGACTTAATCACTAGTTATTTCCTTTTTGGATTCTTTATCAATGTGAAAAAAAAAATGTGACAGAGGCATTATCTGTTGAAATGCTGATAACAATTTGCTCTTTCGCGGTATCATTATTGAACTTATCTATTTGATTATTCTGATATCTCGTATGCTCCATATTACTTAGGTCTTCATTTGAATTACTATGTTCCATATTTTTTCCTCTAGTGTTTCAATAAAAATCTAGATAAAGGAATAGGTTTTATAAGTTCAAATACTAAATTTTCTCATGAAATTGCCCTTCGTGTATTCATTATAAAAAAATAATAATAAAAGTGTATGGAGATGTGATATATTTCAAAGTTTTACACTAAATATACTAGTAAGAAAATTTATATGAAATGTAATATAAGAAATATCTAAAAATCCACGCGCAGTCTTGTGTAATAAACATTTGAAAATCTAAATGAAATAATTGGCAAAATTGTTAATATTTTTAAATATTTTTAAGATTTAAAAAAATTGAAATTTTCTCAAACTTTTAAATAATTTTAATTAAATATTCATTTATTCTTTTTTAAATATACTTTTAGTTGAACATTCAATATTTTCATTATTTAATAATCATTCAATCATTCAATTTAATAATCATTCAATTACGAGTTCATCTTTTAAACCATACTTAAAAAAGCGAAAATTGCGCGTCAAGCATAACAAAAGGGGTGCGTTTATACTATAACGAAGTTTTAAAGATATTCAGAACTACACAGTAAAAAAATTCCCTTAAATTTACGGCAAAAACCGCTCGCAGCAATGTTGCCAGCTGCTTTTTCCGTCAAAATTGCAGTAAAAAATAGATGTAATAAAAAAAAAATTACATCCAATTTTCCTGCAATTTTTACCGCAAAAACCGCTGGCAACATTGCTGCCAGCAGTTCTCGCCTTAAATTTAACGGATTTTATTTTACAGTGTCAGTTAATAGTTAACAGTATTTCGGATACATTATTATATCCTGGCTTTTGACCAACATTAGCGATTTGTCAAATAAGAAATAAAAAACAGCCGCCAAAGGAAAAGAATTTGTTTGCGAAATAGATTCGGCCAGAAAAACTGAAAAGTGTGTCTTTATTGTATCATTTTTTTTCCCCACATGTACTATTTTTTTTTTTTTTTTTTTTTTTTTTTTTTTTTTTATAAAATAGAAATTCGACTAAATACATTCTGTCTCTTCAGTGTTTAAAAGTTTTAGACATTCTTTTAGAAGTTTAAATAAAAAATAAAAATAGCTATCATTAATTTGTCATTTACACTACAATTTTGTGAGATTTTATAAATAAGCTATAGATTTTTTTTTTTTAAGTTTGACAGACCATTGATTATTTTGCATTCAACTAATAAATAGTACGTAGATATAGTGATTAATTGGCAATAGATAAATATATATCGCATAATTATTTCTGTCTTTGACCGTTGCTATACTGAATTGATGTTAAGTCAATGACTCTAAAAATAGAACTATGTAAAGATCATGGTCTGATTGAACATTTAAAGTAATATCCAATCGTTGAGCAACGGGATAAGAGTATCCACTGTATTGACAGACATATACACACACGCAAAAGAGCAGAAATTGAGCACTCACAATTTGGCAAGTCTGATTGTTATTTTACTCGCCAAATGGAGCATTTTTTTGCAATTTAGAGCAATGGCGAGCAGTAGCGATAACCCTGATTATATCCGAAATCTTTTTCTCTCCATGTAAATACTATCTGCTTTTTATACAGGAAGTAACATGTAGTAAATCTCAGCAACGTATATGAATTTCATAAAATGTGAAATAGTTTAATATTGTTCAAACGCGCCCCAGATAATGTTTTCTCCTATACTATTATGCAAAGGAATACTTTTGAATGGCTCTTCGAATAAAAAATAAATATTCTTAGCACCACAGGTTGTAGAAAATGTATAACTTAGTATATACTTCATAGATGCATATCACTTTTACTATGTTAGAAAGAGTGTAACATCATTAAAATGCACTTGAAACAATATTTCCCTTTGACCGTCATGTGACGATTGATTTTGATTCTTCCTTTCATTTAACTATACATCCGATTTTCATAAAATTTGAGATGACTATACAAAATTATGTAATAATTATATACGTTAAATTTCATAAGATTCTGTTGGGTAATTTTTGAGTTGTTATATGCGGAGAGACAGACAGACGGACGAACAGCAATTATAGGTGTGTTAAACAGCTCGGAAGAATAAACCGCAGGTAATGGGACTCCATATAACGGTTGGTTGGTTGGTTGATTTTTGTCGTCCGATTATCTACGCTAATGGGATATAGGACCAGGGGGAGTGCCCTCCGTGGGGGTCTTTCTAAGGGAACCTAACCCGTATTTACGCAAGGTTCGAAGAAAACCACGGAAAACTCCGAACGGTTAGGCCGACAGCCGCGATTGGGTTCGAACCCAGCACCTGCCGTCTACCAGTTGAGAGGTCCGAACCTCTCGGCCACTGGTGGGGCCTCCATATAACGGAAGCAGGACGTTTCGGTCCCGCCATTTCGGTCCTGCCATTTCGGTCTCGTCGTTTCGGTTCCGAGCCATTTCGGTCCCTAGCCATTTCGGTCCCAAGAAATTTCGGTCCCTAGCCATTTCGGTCCCAAGACATTTCGGTTCCTTCTCCTACAAACTGAAATTTCTGAAATAAGGCATAATTTTATAACGAACATTGCAGAGTTTTTAAACTGAAGGCCATAAAATTTTAGTACTAGGACTTCCCTCAGAGGGATTAGTCTGAGCGATATTGCTGAGAATACACATTTAATAACTTGCGATAAGTAAAGAAAATGAGATGTTACCTTTAATTGGTCATTCATTGTGATAAAATATAATGATGAAAATAAGCATATCGAATCGTAGAACTACAAAATCTTGTTGCATATACTATTTTTATAAAAGAAAAGCAAACCATGCATGGATATAAAATTGGAAATATGCAAAATGTTAAAAGTAATACAGAAAATAAAACACCAAATTTTCCTATATTGGAAATATAACTCTTTGAAATGATATCATGAGCATAAACAGAAGCTTCGCACCGATTTGAGAAACTATAAATAACATAAACTATTATGTTTGAAGAGAAATGGAGTGTATTTTATATGGTGTGAAATCCGTCCGAATAGTTTATAATGTTGAATATCTGTTTTCCACGGATGCAATGAGGTTGTTGATAAGAGTTAAGGAATCCTTTTTTAAAAATTTGTCCTAAACGAGCACTTACATCTTATAAGTTACTGTGATGCCAAAGTTATAGTTTCTGACCCCAACAGTATCCTAGAAATTGCAATATTCTCAATAAATTGGGTTTAAAACTTTTTCTAGAAAAACATGTTTAATTTGTGAAATTAAATTGTCGAATGTTTTAGAAATCGTTCATAACGAGAATATTATATCTTAAAAGTTGCGACCAAAAAAAAAGATTTTAAATTTTTAGTCATATCAACATCAAAGAATTCTCAATTTTAGAACTTTTTTTGCACGTGCATTGATGGTGATTATTGTTCCTACGCAAAATATAGTATATTTCGCAGCAAAGATGGTTACCAACATTTTTTGCCCACATTATTTTTTTAATCGGCTAGGTACTTCCAATGCTAACGAAAAACACAAAAACGTTAATGCTTTATAGCATAGAAATACAGAACCAAAAGCTATTTATCTCCTACTATATACACATGACATAAATTATCTAATTAGTGCTAGCAGATGAATTTTTAAATATACATAGATCAATATAATGCTTCATTTTTCTTTTATTAGTATTTCTTAGTATTCATTTTTCATTTATTTGTATTATTCAGTAAAAAACTCACTTTCTTAAGCCCGAATTAAGTCAAACTTTTTATAAAAGCGCCCAAGTCCATATAACAGCGAAGTATTGTGAAGAGTATTAAATACAAGGTAGTAAGACACTTAGCCAAACGCAGGTAATAAATCGCCAAATATTGTCCTTTTCGCCCTCTCTCGAAATGCATTTTTTTCGCATATTTAAAAAACATGATTTTGAGTCATCTTATTTAAAATTCAAATAAATAAATGAGAAGAAGCAATAATAGCATAAGTCAAAACATTTTATTTAAGCATCAAGGAATTGTATCGTAGTTACACATGTGGAAAAAAACTGCTTTTGGCCAAAAAACGCTGTCTTCACTAAATTTGAATCCGATTAAAACAAGTACCGTGATTAATTGAAATGTTATAGGCAGAGCTGCCAAGTCTCCGGCATTTTGGGTACCGGTATTTTAATACAGAAAATGTTTTATTAAATTGGAACATTCTGCGGATTTAAAAAATAACTTTTCCTATAAGAAAATTCTGCTATGCAATAAGCGAGGGTTTGGCATCTCTGTATAGGAATATTTCGTAATCTACTTTTTAACCTTAAAAAAACGACCATTTTTCGGGTACAAAAAGTATTGCTAATTGTTCCATTTTGCATACAATGTACTGATTGTAATATTGATACATCTATGGTGATAAATTTCCAATAATTTTTCAAATCCCATTTATTTCATTAAAAATATAAATCTTTTATTCATTTAGTTTAAAATAAATGGTTTTTAACTAATTTTTATAATACTTTTGAAATATCACTTTTCATTGGCCATTTTTTTTTAAGCATTTAGAAAGTGGTTGTTGTTTTCAGTCAAATATAGACTTTGGTCTGTCCACATTTTATTTTATTATTATTATTATTTATAAATGATGGAGAAATATTCATACTTAATTCATAACGTACATAACATATGACTCTGTTATTACATAAGTCACCTTTTTATTATCATAAAAATTATGTTTTTACTGATTTTTATTAACTCAATAGGAAAAATTTTGTGTTTTGAGCAATAGATGTCCGCATTTCCTTTATTTATTTATTTTAACAAAATTCTTTGTATTTAGAAGAATTTTTATTTAAATAGGAAATCCAGATGTCGGTGTTAATAAAGAAGAAAGTTACAAAAAAGGGTACAAAACGAGTAGACGCATACTATCAAATATGGAAAAACGACGAATCCAAAAAAGACGTATGAAATATAATCTTTTAAAGCAAAAAAACGAGGTCTGATTATCGAGCCTACTGATTACAAAATGTGCATTACATAAAAAAAAAAAAAAAAATGCTGCAAATATTGATTATTTTTTCTTTTGTGCAGTTTTGGCTTCGAAAGGTGCGCTATGTCGCAAAAAGATATAAGCGCCTATGAAAACACACCTGGTAAACGTTCATGCTCAGTTTTACAAATAAATATGGCACATATATGCCCTATATACACCGAGGTATCCAATTGGTGCCAAAATGGCGTTTAGTTGCCTAACATGCTGGTTATCATATAAATGTTATAATAAATTGTTTGTTCTAAAAATATTACCAAGTATTGATTGTTATATCTTTTTTAATAACAAAAAATGTTTCGTTTATTCCTTTCTTTTCATTTTGAAATAAATAAATAACGTGTTATAGCATGCTATATGCATCTGGTAATCAAAACGATGTTTTCGCCTAATTGGTATAAAAAATCTCGCCAAACCCGGTGTTTATATCTCTAGTATATTATCTCAAGTATTTTATTTATGTATACTATAATTGTTTTTACATACCACTTACTTCTTCTGGTATATAGAAATAGGTAAGTGGCTCCTTTATGCAGTAAAAATTGTATAAATCTTTAAAAAATAGCCCCGTTGCCCCTTTTTGGATCGAATAAAAAAAAAAAATCAATGTCTAATTCCAGTATTGCTCCCAGGTATGCATACATACTCCATATTTCAAAGTTGTATGCCAACAGGAAACGGATGAAAAATGGGAAAAGATGTCACATATGCACAAGGGTACATAATTGGCGTCAAAATGGCATTATTTTACCTGAGATGGTAACCCGGCTTTATTTATTTATTATTTGTTTATTTACTCATAAAACGTTTATTTACTTTCATTTCCTTTTTTTAATTATACAAAATATTTCTTTTTATAGTTATTAATTATTATTATTATTTTATTTACTGTAAGTTCTTTTTGAAAATAGAAAATAATTTAAAAATGTGTATGTAAGCGTTATTTGAAAAGGGAGTTTTCGCCAAATGGGCTTTGAAAAAAATTGCGCCAAATCTGATGCTCTTGTGGTATCCGTGCCGAAAAATTAGTGACCAGAATTGACTTCCATACACAAACAAAATACAGTAAAACCTCTAAATAACGGACACTTCGGGAACGCAGAAATTGTCCGCTATTCGGAGGTGTCCGCTATTGGGAAAATCTCAAAAATACAAAAACCACTAAGAAATGCTTCATGTGTCATAAATTGACTTTTATATGTCCTATAACCTCTATTATATGATTAATCAAAAATTAGAATTATTTTTTAAGCAATAAAACTGAAACTGAAATAAAATTGTATGAAAAAAATCTGCTGCAAAAGTTTACTTTTGCTTGAGATTACATGTATTTTGTTTTTCAACGTGACATTATTAGCATTATAGAGTTCCGGGCGGGAAAGGGGATTTGCACTTTTTGACCATTAAAAGCACAAAATCTCAAAAATTTCCGGAGGGACATTTCGATGCTCTGGAAGATGTCCTACCCAGGCACCCCACTGAATTCAACACTGAACGTTGAGGGGTGATTTTCCCTAGACCATGATCTACATTTATTTGTGATAACAAAATTTGTGACACATTGCTCTGATAAATTTAGAGGCCTTTTTACTTCTTTTTTTCTTTTTTTTTCTTTTCTTTTTTTTTTTTTTTTTTTGTTAAAAAATTATTTTTCATTCTTTATCGCTGAAAATAGTGTCCGCTATTCGGAATGTCCGTTATTCAGAGGTTAAACATACAAAAATTTAAGTTTTGGGAGTGGGGATCGGAAAACTGTCCGTTAAATAGAGGTGTCCGCTATTCGGGAGTGTCCGTTATGGAGGTTTTACTGTATAAGTTAAAAGAAAACATGCAATGAAAATAAATATAAAGGGAAAATGATGTCATAAAAGAAACTTTTTATTTAAAAACGTGAGTGTTTCTAATTTTCACACGCGAAATATGTAAAACATTCTTTTAGCGATCAAAAAGTGCTGTTAAGAGATTATCACAAAATCTCAAAAGCAAAGTTTTTATGACATTTTTTAATATAAAAAAATAACAGTTTTATTTTCCTGCATGATTAAATTTTAAAATGTTTTATTGCATTCAATATTTCTAAGTGCGAAAATGATTACTATTTACTCCATGTACTGATTCGGTATCTACGAAAATGTCCAGCCGGTGAAAAGCACGCTCACCAAATTTCTGTGACGTATGCACATAAATTGTGCTTTTTTATCAGTTTTTTCAATATAACTTTTAAACTATTAGGAATTAATTTTTAAAAGTAGGTGCATTCACCAGATTACCTTCATAGGTACCTATTGGTACAAACAGAATCGAAATCCGACAAGTACTTTTTGAGATTTGCTTGACGAAAGAATTTTTTTGAATTTTAATGTCGTTACGTATCTCTGAGTATAAAGACTTCGCTTCGCTCAGACAATAATGCAATTATAAGTGCCCGAAAACTCTTATCCAAAATATTATAATTCACACAAATTTTGTATGGTAATCCTAATATTGAAATTGATAATCCTAATGATAATTGGTAATCCTAATTCTCAAAACAGTTAGTAATTTCAATATAAAAATCAAATTAATATTTTATTAAATATATTTATTAATTAATAACATTATTAATTTATGTAATGATTTTTATTTTAAAATAAACTCAATACATAATCCATTTTATATTCGATACCTCATTATATTTCCTAGTAGTTCTAAACTGAAATTTATCTTTCACTTCTTTATTTATTGTATATTTAAAATTACAGAAATAAAAATTAGTATAGTTAAAAATAAAACTGAAATAAGAATTATTTTTTTCTGGGAAAATAGGAGCGAAAAGGTAATACAAATTAAATAAATAAATAAAAACTTAGTTTTGTCCCTTAAAAATTGAAAATAGAATTATTGAAAATATTATTATGTTACATTTTAATATATTTTATTTAATTATATATTATATTATTATATTTTAAAATATTATTATACTAATTTTATGTAAATAAAAAAAAGTAATCATCTTATTAGAATGAAATAGGCCCAGTTTCAATAAAATAAACTCACTTAAATTGTCTTCATGGCATGAGAAGACTTAAAAAATGCAATCAATAAACACCATTGTTATTAAAAAAAGAAAAAAAAAGTGGTTTTTGTCACATACAGACAGACAGACAGGCAGACGGACAGACTCACAGACAGACATTTTCTAAAAATAGTCAAAACGTGTTCAGGACCTTCTAAAACGTATAAATCCGTCGAAAACCGGAAGTCGAAAATTTTCATGAATCCAATACTTTCTTCTTGTAAAGATAGAAGAAAGTAAAATAAGAAAAATAAAAAAATTGTTTTTTAATAAATATATCTCATTCTGATTTATCAAAGGAGAGGATGTAGATGGGTGATTTGAGGAGATATGCATATAACTTATAACAGTCTAATTGAATTATTAAAAACATTTATTATTAAACTAATTGGATGAAAAAAAGTTAAGCATCGTTTTTTATTATTTAATTAAGGCTAATTTAAAAATTCTAAAAAATGTATGTATACAGCCAAAAAATATTTATGGCTGTTTATATAAAATCCTTTTTTATTTATAGTAGTTTATAGAAGTTTATATAATATACTGATACTAATAATTAATAATAAAATTTAAAATATTTATTCTGATTAATAATAATAATACTAAAAGCAAAAGACAATATCCCCTATACTTATATCACATTGTTTAATCAAACAAAATTTTCAGCTCGTTGTGATTTCACTATTAGGAGTTATAAAAATTTAAATTTATCAGACTCTTATATTCAACTTTTTATAAAACTTGGGAGATGGGAGGGGGAGAATTAAAAGAAAAGCCCGAATAATGTTGAACTTGTACCATTTGGCAGGCCCACAACAATTAGAATTCGACTTATATGGTAGAGAACAGAGAAATAACAAGGGACCGACATGACTAAGGACCGAAATGGCAAGGGACCGAAATGGCCACGGACCGAATTGTCTCGGGACCGAAATGTCTTGGGACCGAACTGTCTCGGGACCGAAATGTCTCGGGACTGAAATGGCCAGGGACCGAAATGTCTCGGGACCGAAACGGCGGGACCGAAATGTCGTGTACCCCCATATAACGATGGGTACGTAGATATACTATTATTTTAGCACAATCAAACTGATTGGTAAATTTGTCATATGAATTAAATATTTCCAACTGAGAGAAAAATTTCTCAGGCCGGGAATCGATCTCATTTCCTTGGCTTACAACAGTATATTACAATAGTATATCTACGTACCCATCTTTATATGAAATTCTATTACCTGCGGTGTATTCTGCCGAGCTGTCTAATTGACAGACCAGATGTCATAACCAATAAGGTTATCTGAGCGAAAAATTCTCGCTGTCTAACGCCCAGTTAGCTTAAACGGTAAATGATTGGCCTTGTAAGCCAAGTATCTGGTTTCGATTCCCGGCCTGGGCAACTTTTCACTCAGTTGAAAATATTTAATTCGTACACAGTATTATATAGGCTATTATACGTAGTACGCCCCGTCTTATAAACCTTATGGTGTTTTATGTGGAGTGAAAAAGTGAAGTTTCATTTATGGAAGCAATGTATATGGGCATATAGAACAAATAAGAATTATTAAACAATTTGGTAAAATGTAGATTTTATTTTTTTTATAAGTGTAAAATTATGCAGCGTATAACATATCTTTACAGTCTCACTGGGGGATTCGAATGTCAAGCTCAAATCCCATATTATCAATATGCACATATTTAATTATAAAATAAATAAAAAATCACAAATGGTTTGCAAAATAGTTCAACATGCGTCCAACTATTTATAAAAAACCATAAATTAATGACACAGGTTCACATGAAGAAAATTAGAATGTTAGTCCAATTTGACTTCTTTTGTCATTCCAACTAACAAATAAACTGTTGAAAATTTTAATTTATTTTGCATTTTATTATTTTTTAACAGATGTACCGTGACTTGATACTGATGAAAAAAGTCCAAATGATTTTTTTAGCATATTTTGAAAATTATTTTCAAGCAGTACTATATAAATTAATCACTAAATATTTCTATTTTTTAATTAAACGTTATCATATGATAATAGCACACATAAAATTTGCTCGCAAGAAAATATTATCTTGTAGATTTCATGTATATGTCTTATCGGAATTCAGATTATGAAAAACATGTTTCTATTAGTACAGAAAATGCAATTTATTGAATTGTATTTGTATCGCAGAAAATATACTGTAAATATGGAGGATTTATTTTAAACGAAGGTTCCAAAAATATGCATCTAACTTGTTGAGAGAGAAAAATATTTCCATTGTAAATATTCTGTTTATATCTAAGAAAATTAGAATTTCACAAACAGACTTTTTTTGGATTCAGTTCTAAAATTTGATTCAGTAAATTAAATTTATCAAAATAGCGTATTATATCTATTGAGCCAGTGAAACCAATCGTATATTTGAAAAATAATCATGGATTTAAAAAGGGTTTGATTTATGAATAATCAGCTTAAAATGCTCAAATTTCGTAATATTTCATGAGATTGCGTGGAGATAGCATAAAAATGCTTTTCATACAGTTAATAAACTGAAATTGGATTTCCCGAGAAATTCTTCGGTTAAACATTGAATAGTTTTGTTTTTAGCTCAGAGACTATAATGAAATTCCTTGAATGTAAGACTTTTGTTTCTAAACGACCGTTGAGATCTGTAAATCAAAATGGTAAACTGATATTTCTCTAAATTACATACATGAGATTGTTTGTAATAAATCCTATATATGTTTCAATGAATTTGAAGGATTCAATGTCGTTAAGAGTAGAAATTATAAACTTTGAAATATCACCTGTGAATGCCTAATATTTGTTTACTTTAGTAAATTTATTTAAGGTTTGTATTCTATGTGTTTAACCCTTTTAGGGTTTGGAATTCTATTAATAGTACATATCTTTTCATTGAGCATTATTATGTTACAGGTACTATTGTTACTATGTATATGCCAGTATGTGTTTATACATTTACAACATGACTTCATTAACGCTGTTCAGATATAAAGTAATAAAAATAATAATAAATATTTGCTTAGTTATCTTTGCACCGTTTGCGATTATTTTATTCTAAACATATATTTCACTCTTTGAATTTAAAATAAAGTTTATTTTTCATTAAGAATAATGTCTGATAAAACACTAAAAGTATTAGATAGTTATAATATCTGTTCAATTTTCTTTCAAATCGACGTTTTCCAAACGTTTGCAAAAACACTTCCTTAGTCTATTTTCATATGAAAGTGAATTGAATAGTAAGCAAAGTACCTCAATTCATTAGATTTCAGACAATGACATATTTGTTAAACTTCAGTAAATTTATTCGTATAATAGTATTAATATTATTAACGTAAAAGTACTTTCTCTCTCTCTCTCAAAAAAAAAAAAAAAAAAAAAAAAAAAAAAGGACTCGGAAAGGGTTATATACAAGCTCATTATTTTCATCATCTACCTTAGGCTTTTTACTGAAAAAATATTAATGTTTTTTTTAATTGAAAGAATTTTATTTATAGATAAATTATTAAAAGATTTTTTGTAATCTTTCCTATTTTATATTTAAAACGAATATAATTTCTCTAAAGCGGTGGCATTCAGGTTACTTTCATTATTACAAAGAAAAGAAGAACAACGAGGATTACTATATCGTTGTTGATGTTATTTTCTCATAACAATTGTAATATGATGTGGGAGGGTGTTCTTCGGGTTAAATACTAACCACAGCTTAAACAATCACATTTTTAATGAAACGGCACAACAACTACAATATTATATACACTCTATATACATAATCATAAAGCGCGTAATATAATGATTGAGAGTCATAAACCTTGTTAAAGCACAAAATACTCGAGGTGAGATAACATTCTAACACCACCGCAAATCTACCCTCTAATCGAGCCAAATTACTTCTCTTCACTTCATGCTTAAAATAAAAGGCAAAATATCACATGATATTTTGCCGAAAGCGGCAACAGCGCCATTTATAGATAGTACAAATTTAAGGAAGGCAGTCATTTTGTTACAATGAAACTTTTGTCGTTATTATTTATCTCGATTATATGTAACTGATTACCTAATATTTTAGATAACCAATCTAATATTTTAGATAATTTAAAAATTGAAAATATTTAGGTAAGTTCGGTAAAATAATAATAATAATGATAATAATAATAATAATAATAATAATAATATTTATTTTAAGAGTTAAGCTGGCCATTACCCAAGGACTTTTTTATGTAATTATTTTTCTAGATTTATTATCAATTAAATCCAACTGTTTTTTTTTACAACATTTTAGTATGTAGTATGCTTTTATTAATAAATTTCTATTTTAAGAACTAAACAGTTTGAACTTAACATACAATTATTTAATTAAATAAAATTACATCTATTCTTTCATAATAAAATGCTGTAATTTGATTCATTACTTTTTTTTCTATTACAGCGCTTCTTACATTGTTGAGATGTGAGAGAAAGAGTGCATTATAGAATTTTATATCCAATCAATTTTCACAAGAAGCTTTTATTTATTTATTTTATATAATCTTTTATTTATTTTTTATTTTTATTTTTTGCCGTTTACAATCCTCAAAAATTATAAAAAGTTTTTACAGACAGTATTCGTTTTACTGTCTTAAAATTGCTTTATCTAGCAACGGTTTTCATTTGTTTGAAACCTCTGTGGATATATAATACAATGTTCTTTTGTTATGTATTTTTTGGGGGATTCTCTGCTAAGTTTAGAATATACTCTATTCTGGTTTCAGTAGAACCTGTTGTATCATAAAAAATATCCATGTATTTATGACTGTTTGTTCTATGAACCGCCAGACTTTCAATTGGTCATCGACCCGAAAGTTTTTGATCACTGCTGTTTTGTCTTCCATGTACAGTACAGTAGTGCTGTAGAAATAACGACAAAATGAATACCCGTATGATAACGTTGATTTCGAATTCTCCACCCGTTAGAAAGTATTCGTTTCGTCACTCGTTACTGTTGAGAAATTGGGTATTCGCAGTCATCGAACGTACGGCAAATATCGTATAGAAGAATCTTTGGAAGAATTCGTATTAGTTTAGTGCTGCCATCTATCTGTAAAAGTTACATATATTGAAGTTTCCAAGTTTATTTTTAAAATGCAAATATAATATTAAAATCAGGGCGGTAGCGAGAAGTCAATATTTAGGGGTGGGAAAGGGGGCTCAAGAAAATGTAGGGGCGTGACTCATATATTTTTTCTCTCTCTGTGTGACGTAGAAAGATAAATTACTGCATATTTATAATGTAGTTACCAGTGGTGTAGTCGTGAAAAAAACAGAGGACACACGCTCCAAGCAAAGAGTATACACTCAAAGCAGAGAGCTCATTCCCTAGAGTGTATGTTCTATAGCTTTTTTGGGAAACAGCGGGTACACGGTGTTAAGTACAGAAGGTATACGGCATATACTTCCGTATATCTTCCACTACATATCTGGTAGTTATTATGTTTCTGATTAAACTGCTGTAATAACTTCATTTTATGCTAAGAAAAGAATAGGTTTATGAAAAATTCGAGTGCATAACTAGTGCAGTATTAAACATCATGTTGGCTTTATATGTGCAAATAAAATGAGCAAGTGTTGAAAACTTATTGTAGTTACAATTTAGTATTTTTGCAAAACTATGAAAGGTCCTCAAAACTAAATTAGATTTTTCAATATTTCATTTGGGTTTTTGGAACATAAATTCATTTAGTGAGCTTAGAATCTTTTCGGGGGGAAAGGGGGGGGGCTCAAAATGTTTTAGGAGGGGCTGAGCCACCCGTAACACCCTCTTAGCTACGGCCCTGATTAAAATGGAAAACATAATTGTACACAGGGCTGTAATTAGAAATGAGTAATAGGGGGGGGGGGGCTCAAGAAAATGTAGGGTGGTGCTCGTATTTTCATATGATCAATAGCGGGTTTAACGGTGAGGCCACGGATTCATGACTCCCTCCCCCACACGCTGTATTGCAGAAATATTCTAAAATTAAACATGCCTTAATTAAACATACTTTATTAATTCAATTAAAATTAAAAATACCTTGAATCCTTATTCCCCCCCCCCTTCTTCAATAATGCGAATCTTTCTGATTCTGTAAAAGATCTACTCAAATCAAAATTAGGTAACACCTGGCACAATTGTAAAAGCAATTTTAATCTCGAGAAATTTGCAAGTGCACTTATTCGGAAACTATGAGATTGAAAAGTATTTTCAATTTTTAAATAAAAGTAAATAAAAAAAAGAAAGGAAAAACTTTAAAACATTCCATAAATTCGGTACTTCAAACTAAATTTCCGTACACGAATTTGCTTTTTTTGCTATTTGCTCCCTCATGACGACATTTCTGTGTCTGTCAAGTCTTAAAAAATTATCGTAAAATGCTAACTTAACAACATTTCTAAATCATTTTATGCATTTATAAGAAAATGAGAAACATTTCAATTTCTTCTTATCTGAATGAACTCTGTGTAACTTATATATATTTAAAAATACCAAAGCAAATTTTCCAATATTTTATTTATTTATTTATTTATTTATTTACTTACTTTGAGTTGAACTTCTTTTAACTGAATTCTTCGCTTGGCACAAGTATGAATCACATTTTGATTTATCATTTAATTAACATTTGCTTTATCAAAAATATATCCACTTCTTATTTCATTTTCTTGTCATAATAAAATAAATAAATGAATTAACAAGCCATATAAAATCCCAATCTTTTGAGATTCGAGAATAACTAATACAAATAGAATGATAGTATGAGAGCTTTTGTAAACCGCATGATATTCGTTAATAAATAATTAAAATAATATGACTGATATACTAATGCTATCTCTAATACAAAATACCGAAGAGTTTCTTTTAAATACTCGTTGCTGCATCGATGTACTGAAAAACTGAATGAAACGAATTTCAAACACTACCTTCATTTCGGGATTTATACGGAGTCGTGGTGTCTGCAAGATGAGAGTTTGTGTCAGGACTTTAGACTCGGAATAAGTTATTCTCTTATTAGTATCATATACGGGGATTTCATTTAGTTGTTTGGGTATTAAAAAGAAAAAAGATAGAAATGTGTTTTGCTATTTCAGCATCCGTTCTTTTGCCGAAAATGTAAGTGTGAATTTGGAGGGAGTTTTTGAAGCAGAAAAAAATGCTTTTAGAAGAACGATTGTTTTGAGATCGTTTAGGAATTGTACTATTTACCTTACAGATATGAAGTTTTATATGCAAACTTAAAAACTTTTAAAACTTAAACAAAATAATTACGCTTTTTTTTTGAGATTATATATTATGTATGTATTTCGATTTAAAAAAGAGACATCGAGCTAAGCAATAGAAAAACAACGCGTGTTTATCATTTAAGAGTTTAATTAGACTCATTTTGTGTTAATTATGCATTTAATCTATTAAAATTTCCTTATAATTTCACTGTAAAAAGAGTGTAAGCTTATAGTTGAATAAAATATTCGTGATAAGTGTAATTAAGGAATAATGAAGTATTTCTGGAAAGATTTATGTTTGAAGACTCACCATCAGCGCCGTGCGAAAGTGGGGGGGGGGGAGCGAAGGAGGAGGACGACTCGGGTGTGGGGATTTAGGGGACGCAAAATTTATAATACATTTTTGGTTTGTTAGAAGAAAACTTTGGGAGGGGGCGCCAAATTGTAAGTTTGCCCCGGGCGCAATTTTGTCTTCGCACGCCGATAATAACCACTATAAAAGTATTAGATTATAACTTGGATTTCAATTCAAAATTCTATTCGATATGATATCACTTCTTTTACCATCAGTGCCAATTTTATGATTTCATGCACTAAATTGAGTCTATGAATATGTTAGAAAAATTTTGCGATTCGGTATTTCGTATCTTAGAGATTACCCGTTTCTTAGTAACGAATACGTACGGTTTGCAAAAGCTCTAATGTACAGTAAAACCTCTGAATATTGGCCCTCATTGGGATCACTATAAAGTGACCGTACTTCGGAGATTGCCGTTATTCAGAGGTTCCACATTTTAAAAGGTCAAATTTACATAACACTAGCAAAAGCCACTATGCTTTGTTTGGATTCGCGGAACATTATTTCATTAGATAACAATTTGAAAGTAATAATATTTTTTAAATATTATTTGGTACTACTTGATTATCTTGTCGACCAAAAAGATACCGCCAAACTAAAAGATTAAATGGCAATGATGATATTCACGTACCATTAAACTCGTGTCACGTGTTCATTACGCCATCAAGTGATTTTTATTGTGAAGTTTTATTTGTATTCATAATAATGTTTTCTTAATTTATTTGTCACATTTGTTTGTCTCATTTTTTTTTTTTTTTTACAAATTAGAAAATTCTGCTAGAGAAATAGACGCAGATATCATATACGCACCACATTGCCACGATTGTAATAAAATGGCAATTATATGCGTCTCACATGGTAACCCGGCTATTGTTATTTATTTATTAATAAACTGTTTGTTTGCTTTTTTTAAATGACATATGAATTGTTTTATTCTATAATTATTAACTAAACTTTTTTTTATTTATTATTATTTCCTAAAATAATAGAAATTAGTTTAAAAATGTATGTAACTGGTATTTGAAAACGATGTTTTCGCCAAATTGGCGTCAGAAAAATAACGCACCAATGTGGTGCATATATGGCATCTATGCTGATAAATCAAGAACTCGAGTATTTTTACGTTAGCCTACATATATATATATATATATATATATATTGATGTATAATAACTACTATAAATATTTTTTTCAGGCTCGAAGAACCTTTTCTTCGATCGATTTTCTTCCTCTTTCCCCATCCTCTTATTTACAAGGAAACCTTAAATAAACAGCAATTGAAAGGTCCTTAATAAAAATATCGCAAAAAGCATAATTTATAGAAAAAAATATTTCTCATAAAATGTTTATATGGGATAAATTAGCATTTTCATGCTTCAGAATGATGATATGGGTTATTCGTAATTTATAAGGTTTCGCACGTTGTAGACATCTTTAAGAAAAACTATGTTTGTTCAGTATTGAAACCTTTTACATGTCTTTTTTTTTATCACATTTTTTCCTAAATATTCTATGAAAACATTTTCTGAGAATGTTATCAATGTAGTTTATTTTTCGAAATTTTAATAAATATTCTATTTTAAGCTTAAAATTTCTAGGTTATGAATGGAATGTAAAAAAAAAATCTGCATTTTTTAAAAAACGACATAAAAACACAAAATTGCTAATGAATATTTTATCTGGAATAAAATGAGTTATGCATTTTAAATTATACATTACATACAAAATGTAAAATCCATTTGATTAATAAAGTATATTTTTTCCCCAAAAAGTGTGTTGTACATACAGCAAAACTGCTAAGATGGAATCTTAAGGGATTATGAAAAATACTCAGTTTTAGAAGAAGAGCGAATTTTTCGCAGTTTTTAGTTTTAGAAAATATAATTCTAGCAGTTTTATACTCTTTTTTATGGAGACTGCGAATTTTTACCTTTAAAGTCACGCTTGCGTTATAAATTGGTTTCATTTTTACAGGTTTTTAAAGTATATTGTGCTTATTTTATTTTTGTAAATAAATTTTCTGGTTTAAAATATGCTTATTTCATTTTTAAAAAAAATTCTAAATTTTGGCATATTTATAAACATTACATCCCTTTTTAAATGCGATTTGTTTATAATAAACTAAAAACTTAATTTTCGCCAGACTATGAGTTATGTATTCTTTTCTGATATGAACGATTTTTTTTCTTCTTTAATCTTTTGCAATTTAATATTAATACATTGTGTAACATAACATAGAGATCTTAACATCTTAACATAAAGTTTGTCATTTTTCGATTTTTGATTCAGATATAATTTTTGCCCGATTTGGTTTAAAAGAACTGGAAAAGGAAAACCTAATTAAATTAAATAAGAATTTAAAAAGAGATTTACCTTATTTGTATTTCGCAAATGTTTTTTCCAAACTTATGAATATTTATTTAAAATCTCATAAAAACGAACTAAAACCATCTTGTAAGGTATAGTAATTTTTTTGTATTGTTTGATTTCGAAAGCTTAAATTTTTAAAAAAATTTCTAACGCACTCATAGTTGAACAGTACTTATAGTTTGAAAGATATTTCGAGAATTTCTTTATGTTGAATGCAATAGATTTCGAAAAGTTCTAACTGCTTCACACACTTTTCAGAAAAATACTTTTTATTTGCACGAAGAAAAGTTACCAGTTCCTTCTATCGAAGTGCAAAAGAAAAGTATTTAGTAAACGGAATGTACAATAAAGTTTCTTTTACACCCATATATTCACAAATCATGGCTCATAAAAATAAGCAGAGTTTAAAATTTTTATATAAATACTTTGTATATAATTATTAGAGCAAGTTAATAAAAGTGTGTTCAATTCTGTTTTCGCTCTTTTTGTTTTAAAAGTTTCTTTGTGAAAACTAAATAACAGTTTACTTGCGTGCGATTTCACTTATTCAAGATTCAAGACTTAATCATTCTTCTTTAAGGTTCTTTCTTTTTTAAGTGCGTTCGTAATTATGTAAATACACATCACCTATTGTTGTCTTTCAGTCTTTTCTTCTATCCGCATATAACAGCGCAAGAACTACACAACCGAATCATTTAAAGGTTATAATATGTAATTATAATATAATTTTATCGAATCGTTTCAGATTTTATGAAAATCGGATGTATAGTACAATTACAGGGATAATCAAAATTACACCACGGTTAATGGAAAAAAAAGTTTCAAGTGCATTTTAATGGTGCTACATTTTTCAAACATGCATCTATGAATACATTTATCTTTATGCATCTATCAGGTATATACTAAAATATGCATCCTGTACAATCTGTCAATAAAATTTAGTAGATTAATAATATTTGATAAGAATAATAAATTTAGTAAATTTAAGAAATAAATTTACTAAAATAAACAAATGATAAGCGATCATAGGTGAGATTTTTAAGTTTCTAATAGTTCAATTACTTATGACACTGAAATATTTGAATTCACTGTATGCCAAAAAGGATTTATTGCAACTGATCTTATGTATGCAATTTAGAGAAATATCAGTTTATAATTTTGATTTTCAGACCTCTAAGGTCGTTTTAGAACCAAAAGTCTAAGTTTAAGGAATTCCATTATGGTATACCAACTATGAACAAAAATATTCAATGTTCAGATGAAAATTTTCTCAGAAAACCAATTTCCGTTTATTAACTCTTTGAAAAGCATTTTTATGCTATCTCCTTGCAATCTCATGAAATATTATGAAATTCGAGCATTTTAAGCTTGTTATTCCTAAATCAAATCTTTCTAAACCCATGATTATTTTACGTGTACAGTTGGTTTTTCTGGGTCAATACATTTAATACATTATTTTGAAAATTTAATTTGCAGTATCAAATTTTAGAACTAAACCCAAAATAATTCTGGTTTGTGAAATTCAAATTTTCTTAGATATAAATAAATAGAATATTTCAACTGGAAATATTTTTCTCTCTAATAAGTAAGATTTGGATTCGTTATTCAAAATAAATCCTCAATATTTACAATATATTATCCACATACAAATACAATTCAATGAATTGCTTTTGCTGTACGTATAGCAAATTGTTGCCACAATCTTCATTCTGATTGCATAAGTGAAATATAAATGAAATATATGCATAACTGCAGAAGGTACTACTTGGTTATTCCGACGACCAATTTCGCCAAGTTATACAAATCGCCGAACTAATAGCCAAATTATACATGTAGACATAATTTTTATTTTAAGCAACGAAAAAGCAAATAACTAGTAGAATATTAATAAAAATACAAATAAAAAGTATGAATAAAAATTTCTTAAAGACGTTTTAAACAAGTGTATCGTATTTAATGTCATTGAATGCTACGTTCACGAGCATCCATTATTGGCATTTAATCTTAGAGTTTGGCGATAGTTTTTTGGTCTACGGGATAACTCTGTAGTATCCTGCAGAATAAGGGAACAGAATATAATGTGTCAGAACAAATGTATAAATAACTAAGTAAAACGCTGTTGTGTGTGAATATTATGTCTGTTGTTATTATGTAGTAACTTTTAATAAAGAGTTTTCCTTCATTTGTATCAAGTTAAAGTACAGTTGTTAAAAAACAACAAAATGGAAACAAATTAACATTTTCAACAGTTTATATGTTCGTTGGTAAAGTAGTCAAAAGTAGTCAAATTGGACAGACATTTTAATCCTGCAAGTGGCCATAAGATTTTTTCATGTATATTTAATGATTCATAAAATATTAGCTACCAAAAATATTTGAATGAGAATTTTTTTATGATTATCTAACTTATTTTCTTGTCTTATTTACTGCAAAAAATAACATTAATATGAAATTTGTATTAAATCAGCCCTTGAATTCTATAATTACGTGACAGAATTTTTTTCATGTGGACCTGTGTCAGTAT
The DNA here is from genome assembly GCA_964019185.1 of Maratus speculifer. Taxonomy (NCBI): domain Eukaryota; kingdom Metazoa; phylum Arthropoda; class Arachnida; order Araneae; family Salticidae; genus Maratus; species Maratus speculifer. The sequence continues at coordinate 412,423,735 of OZ025291.1, read as the reverse complement.
TTTATGAGTAAATAGTTTTTATGCATGTTGAACTATTTTGAAAAAAAAAAAAGTTTTTTTTATTCGCTATATAAATATGTCTGTACATATTGATAATATAGCATTCTAGGATAATGTAGGATAATATAGGATCTGTACATATTGATAATATAGGGCTTGACATACTCTAAAAAAATGTGTAAATCGATGATACAAAAACGACATGTCTATGTGTGTAATTTGGTGTGTAAAATACGCCAAATGTGTAAATTTCAAAATACACATTTTAATGTGTAATTTGATGATAAGTCTAAATGTGTAAAAATTATCTGATAACGCCTGAAATACACGCTTCAATGAGTAAATTGCTGGGAAATACACATATTTCTGTGTAATATTTTTACACATATTTCTGAAAAAATATTCAGTTTTTGCACATATTTCTGTGTGATACTTTTACACATATATCTGTGTAATATTCAGTTTTTGCACATATTTCTGTGTATTAGGGAAATACACGTAATGTTGTGTAACATGCAAAATACACAGATTTGTGTGTAATATTCTGTTCTTACACGTATGTCTGCGTAACAAGCAAAATACATAATTTTGTGCAGTATTTAAAATACACAGATTTTTGGGTACATAGTTTTATCCTATACTTTGGAGTGTAAAATGTGAATTAAGTGTTTTCATTACCGAAAAAAAAGAAAAAAATGTATGAAGGACAAACTTGTATGTTTGTTGTGTTCTTTCCTTTTAAAAGATTTGTAGTCTAAGTAATCGAAAACAAGATCAAAAATCACTGTACGTTCAATCTGAAAAAAAGTTATAATTGCTTCTGTGTCTGTAATTGGATTTGGTGTAAACATTTGAATTTTTCGGACTAGGTTAAAATTAAAAAAAAAATAAAAAAAAAAAAAAAAAAAAAACTATTTCTTCTGATATCAAATGACATTTTTTTTAGAGTTTTTATTTATTTTTCTTGTAGTTTTTGAATGCAATACGCTTATAAAAAGTCTTCAATTTAAAAATCACAAACGGTAAACCATGAGTTGAAATCTATGAAAAGCTGTCTTTTGTCATGGGTAGAAAATGAAATAAGAAATGTATAGCATGTAAAATAATGAAAATTCGAAATTTTATAGCAAAATATATTATAAATACGCTGAAATAGATAGTATTTAAACCGAATAATTATTTTAAATGCTATATAATGTAAAAACTGCAAATATTTACTCTAATGTTAGAATATGTGGTTTTAAACATGAAGAAATGATTTAAAACACAAAAATAATAAATTATTTTTTCCAAATTTGTAATAAGCAGAAAATAACACATTTCTCAACCATATTATAATTTTCAAGTGTTAAATTGTAAAAAAAATGAACTTACCTTTGAAAAAAAAAAATCTGTTCTGGGCTATCTCTAGCCGTTTTAATTTTACAAAATTCATTTTAGCAATAATTATCTAAAACTGCTCAACTGATCAAACTCAGTATCGTCGTATGTTGAGAATTCTAAGAACATATGTGGCAAAAATGCTATGATGGATGATAGCAGTAAGAAATAAGACCCCCGATTAACGGTGTATTTCAATACAAATTGCCCTTTTTCTGATTTATTTTTAAATTCGTTTTTGCTCTCAAGCGCATCAAACTGGCAAATTCTCTTATTTAGAAAGTATATTAGGTCCCGTGCTTGTCAATTTTTTGATAAATGCAGAAAATATTGCAAAAAAAAAAAAATGCTGTTAAAGTCAACGTTTTGAACCGAATTTTCCGAAGCGGGAGATCTGGGAACAAAAAAAAGGGTCATACTGAGGAAATTAATAGTTTATAAATCTAATTCTAATGAATTTAACAAAAAGTAAAATCACACGACATCTTATAGATCTCTTTAAAAGTCACATCAGCAAGTTCCATGTTTTCACTTCTAAAAGTGAGTCTAAAATTGTATCAGAAAATTTCGATCTGTTGAAAGTGGAAAAAAAAAATTCGAATGCACCCTTAATTCTCACTGGTCATTTTGACTTTAGTGTATATCGCAGTTATGTAACATGGAGATACAAAGGTGTAATTCACTTTACATTATGATTTGACTGAAGCAAAATTCATACTTAAAAAAATTTAGTTATTAAAAAATAATTTTAATAATTCATTGCGAAAATTACATTTTTATTTATAAAATTGTACATTTAAAAATAACTCTTGCTATCTAGGTTTATTATTTTTTAAAACAAAGCTCATTTTTCAGGTCTTATATGAAAGTTTTTGCACAATTTTCCAAGAATCTATGTTGCCAGGGCCAATATCACTCTGATATCGTCATAAAATAATACAAGCGGATTTATAAGAATTTACAATAGTGGCTTTAAATGAAATGTGATAAAAAATTTTCCATATAATTGTCTGTTAGAAATCCATATAACCGTACTTATTTTTACCAGACACAGCTAAAAACAAAGTAGTAATACACAGTTAATCACATTTTTTTATGTGAATGAAGTATAAAATTGCAGATCATACATAAAATAAAATCATACTTTGGTATATTATCATTAATATTTTATTTACAAGATTAGAGGATAGTTATAAATAACAAAACTTATTTTAACACTCCACCTACCAGACAGTTCCCCCGTTGGATCGGTCAACAAAAATTAGTTTAAAATTCCCTAAAAATAGGGTGTAAAAAAATCACGATTTAAAAAGCAATAATAATAAAAATCGAATTTTTGTATTTAAATCATATTTCTTTTTATTTAAATCGGATTTTTTTTCTCCAGCATTGAAATATTGAATAGATGTAGGTTTAGCCTATAGGTTTCTAAGATTAATAGATTCTAGGTTTCTAAAAAATTAGACTTTTATTTACTAACATAATCTATGTTTTTACACTTTAATTAATAAAATTTAATTATTAGTTAGTAACTACAAAAATTATAAAAACTGTAAATTAGTATTTTCATTAATTAATATAATACTATAAAGTTACATACATTAATATTTTACAATAATTATGTAAAACTATATTAAAAAATAATGATTTTACATTTATTAAAATTAGTAGCTGCGTTTAATTTTAAATTGATTACAATCTTTAATTAGGTATATAATGCATATTATAATGCTTAAATTAGTAAACGATAATTCAGTATTTACTATTTATTCTAAAAAGAAAAAGGGCAGTATGCTTGTTCTAAAAACAAAGGCACTATTACATAAGAAAATGTATTACTAATGTGCTTAGTAGCAATAAAAATAAGTACATAATTTTTTAGTATGATAAATAGAAAAATCATTAATTTTCAATACTTCTATAAATCACGAATTGAAAAATACATTTAAATAACAGGTTTTAATAATATCCTGATTTTTCTCAAGAAATAAAGTTCTATCATTTTTGTAAAGTCTTGGGTACACATATTTAGAAGTACTGCGGTATGGAGAGATTCATTACAAAAAAATAATTCTGGCAACAATTACACGTAAATTTCACTATATTTTGAAAGGTAGGGAGCACTTTGTTAATTTCATAAGGGGCAAGTGTGGCAACCTTAACAAATAACCAAAATGAAACAGTAATCAACAGAATTAATAAAAACTGCAAGTAAATAATTCCATTAGTGGCTTAAACAACATAACTAACAAATATTATTGGCAGCAAATATTTTGCATTTGTAGTAAAAAAAATTACTGTCAATTGCATAAATAATAACTTACACAATGTATGTGCATGCTAATATATATATATGTATGTATGCGTGTGTGTGTGAAAAAGAGTTACAACGATTTATACACACATACAGAATAAATATATGAATATCGAGTTATATCTGAAATCCTTATAATATTTAGCAACAGTGTTACACTATTGATACATTGCTGTGCTTAAATAACTGTGTTTACTATATTAATTAAGCTGTTTTTAGCATTTTTATACCAATTAGTTCTTTTTCTGTTACACATTTTCTTTACCACATTTGTTGAACAGTTGTTATTATTCCATTCTTCTTTAGCTCTAGTATTTGGTATAAGTTCATAATTGCAAAAGTAGAATGGAAAAATAATATTCTGCTTCTTTATTCTTTTATCATACTTGAAATGCTTATTTCATATAAAAGAATGAATAATGCAATTACTTAAAGGAAATTATGACATCACAAATTATATTAGATTTAGATTTAAATATATTTCTTAAATGAAAGGGTTTTTATGCCTTTAAAAACTTATTTTATTTAATGTTTTGCAGGACTCAGGAATTAAGCTTAGCAACAATTATTTAAAGCTTTTTTTTTCTTTATAAGGAAAAATACATGTAGAACCTTTCCAAATTACATTAATCATAGATTAATACGTTTATGTCGTTTAAAACACTTAGATTTAAATCAATTTTGAATTAAATTAATGATTTTTTTAATTAAAATCACGATTTAATCGCTAACTTAAATCAACTAGTTAAAATAGTTGACACCCTAAATAAAATCCAAATGAATGTGATAAAATTAAGAAATTGGTTTGTAAACTTGTTTTATTAGACCTAAATTCGAAAAAATCTCGAAAAATTAAAAAAATATATTGAATAAAAACTAATGAATTTTACCTGTGGTTATATGCATTATTGTAATTTTTTTTACACTGTTTACCTTTTCTTTTCTTTTCTTTTTCGTTGGGTTAATCATATTATTTTCTGATAGTGTATATCATATAGATATTTTGAAATTCCTCTCATTAAAATCATTCACAAAATAAAATAATAAAACTTCTAAAATAAAAAAATAAATATACAATAGAATCATGACATTTTAGCCTCATTCTTTCAATTATATGGGTTATTCATAGATTTTTATTTATCTCAACAAAATGACTGAAATTTAAAGAAAAGCAAACAGAAAAAGTATTTTTTTATACCTGTTTTCCATCTACATATTTCTTCATTTTTTTTTTGGTAATCCATAGAATTATTTGTAGAAAACAAATACTCCAGAATTAATTACAAAAGCAATGGCATGAATTTTTTACACATACCAAAAACATTTGTAAACTTTCTTGGACGTATTTTGTATAAAACGCAGAATATTGCGATACTCTTGTAATATTTTTTGCTTAAGTTTTAAACTTTGACGGACTATACGTACATAAACGGCTATTTTTACAAAGAAAATGTTCTCGTTCTGTGTGTATTCCAAAGATCAACAAATAAACTAAACTGCCTTTAATTTAAAAATCGTCTCCGATTTTTCCCTATTGAACATGGCACATGCGCAAGTAAAATTATAAAGCAAATAATGCATATATTACTAAACTTTGAAAGTTTATCACCTGCAAAATCAAACCAGCAGGCTTAAGATTTTTTTTCTTTTGAAACCGCAGATGTAATTGTCGCAGAAGTGCGTTTTGTTAAAGACAGTTGATCGTTAACAAAAAATCACAGTAAACATAAATTGGCATATGTATACCTGAAACATTGTCTGTCTCTATGTGATATAAATTTTGTGGGAGCTCTATAGTTTATTATAGCGCTCTATAGATTAGTTTTTGGAGTAAATCGCTCAATAGGTGGCGCTGCAGAGATTTCTGTGAAACTTCAGATTCAGTTAATCCTTGACATGAATTGATGTTCTTTACATTTTGCTGTAAATCGCTCAACAGATGGCACTTATATACTGCATTTTTCACGATATCCACAATAGCAAGAATTAATGCATAGATTTTGATCAAACTTCAGATTCAATAAATCATGATATTAACTAGTTCTGTTTAAATTTTGGTGTCAATCGCTCAACAGGTGACGCTGCTATACTGATTTTTTCCCTATCCCTGCAATAGCTCTATCTCAAAAACTATTACACGAATTATTTCATCAAACTTCAGATTCATTTATAGCTTGATTGTTGCTGTTTATGTTTTGGTATAAATTGTTCAAAAAGTGGCGCTTTTATGGTGCAATTTTTCTGATATTCACAATAGTCCTAGTTTAAGAACTAATGCACGGAATTGCATGCCTTTTGAATCCTCAAAAGGATCATAGATTGTTATTTAATTTTGGCACTGTGGTAGAGAATTTTAAGTATTAACATGCATGAAACGCAAGAAAATTTTGAAATTGCCACATCCGACTTGTTTAATTATATGAAATTCATATAATAGAAAATCATTCTGTTTTGTGCATGAATTAATTACATTTTATTTACATCAAAATATTTTTTTTCTTAGAGGTACAGAGAGCGAATCGGGCACGGAAGATGAAATTTTCAAACTTCTTTGGGATTTGGAAGGGAAAGTGTTGGGGAAGGTGGGAAGGGTACATTTTGATTGTATTTGAACTTTATACATACAGGTGCATATATATGTATGTCTATTTGTGTGTTAGAAATATGATTATGCATGTCAATAATTATTTTATAACAAGCTGGAAATTGCACGTCAAGCGTAGCAAATGAGATGCTTTCGTGCTATTAAAAATATTCAGATTTTGGTGTACTGTATATAGTACTTCGGATACAATATAGTGGCCGAAATCTTCCGTGTGTCCCTGTAAATACTATCTGCTTTCTATTATACAGGAAATAACTTGTAATAAACATCGACAACGTATATCAATTTCATAAAATGTGAAATAGTTTAATAGTATTTAAACGCGCCCCAAACAGTATTTCCCCCTTTAATATTATGTAATAGAATATTTTTGTGTGGCCCTGTAAATTAATAAAGTAGATAATGTAAGTATTTGTAATTAATTCATGAACCACATAGGATCTTGGAACTTTTGAAAAATAGCATTCGAAACACCTGCGGTTACTGTTAAACTTGCACTTTTTAATAAGCAGGTGAAAAGCGTCTTAAGTGCGAGCATGTTTGTTTAATTTGACTTCACGTCATGAATCAGCCATGGTCGATAATTGTAAACAATAAAGTTCATTCATAGCATTAAATAAAGTGTTTTCTCATCTGAGTGGAAACAGCTCAAATAAACAAGTCAAGTAAAAAATTTCCAATGGAAGAAAGATTTCTGGAATTCAGATAGTTTCGGCCGAGTTTTTAACAGCATTTTCGCCGATAACGAATTTTCGGCGAAACTCAAATTTTGGGCCGAAAATGAAAACAAAACCGAATTTTAGAACCTTCTCTACTTGTAATTATAGGTAAAACGCGTAGTTCCAGTCATTTTTCAACATTTACACATTTGTTTGAGTTTATAAAGAGATAACAAATTGCACATTCGATTTCACAAGTTAGATGCACATAAAAACTAGTCGTTGGGGGCCACCGTAATACTTACTCATCATGGATATGTATATGAAAACAAAACATGTGAAACTATTTAAACAATGCATTGCAATTCATAAACAAAATTTAAATATTGTTAATATACATAGTAATGCTATATTAAAGAACTGCTGATGTACCAATTTCGACAAATTATATAAAACGCCAAACTACTCAAGTAGTACCGAACTGCGTAAAAGAAACATCCTTATAACTCCAAAAATAATAATTCTATTAACTAACAATTAACTGCGTCGGATTAAGCGTCACATTTCCAATTAAAATATACTTCTGAATTGAAATTTGAATGAAATACAGGGTCATGAAAAATCGAAGAATGTGGAAAACACGATTACAAATATCTGGGCAACTAATAATCCGATCGACTTCGTTCTATATGCAAAATGTGTGTTATTTTATTGCCTTTTACGTACATTCCTTATAACAAAAAAATCCGAAAATTTTTATATACCTTTCATCAGAACGAATTTTTCGAGAGTCCGAAAAAAATAGTTCCGGATAATCGAGGTTGCTGATATTAAATAGGGTTCGTTCCATTTATATATACTAACTACATACAAAATTTCAAGTTTCTATCTCAATTTGTTCGGGAGATAGAGTGTTTACAGACAGACAGACTGACAGACAGACAGACAGACAGACGGACGGCAGAAATTTTTTTCTAAAAATATGTTTTTCGGAATCTCCACTATCGAAAACGTGTAAATCCGACAAAATTTTTTTTTCGATTTTCAAAACGATTGCAAGACTTACCCTATACTACGTATGATGGGTAAGTAATAGGTAAATTTTTGTTCAAAATGTGTAAATTTTATGACAAGTATGCATTTTTAAAAAATTACACACTTATCTGTGTATATATAATTATGTTAAATTTAGAATAACTCACAAATTCGTGTAAATAATGGCATTTTTCAACATTTACACACTTGTCTGAGTTTTTCAAGTGATAACAAATTACACACTTACTTTCATAAGATAAATACACATAAAAATAGGTAAATTTCAGAGAAAAAATGTGTAAATTTTACTACACGTGTGTAATTTTAGAAATTTACACATATCCATGGGTAAAACCAGCCAATTTACACGTTTATTTTTTAGAGTGCATCTAAGTCATTTAGTGAGACTATAAAGTTATGTTATACTCCACAAAATTTTACTTTTATAAAAAAAATCTATATTATACCAAATAGTTTAATTCCTATTTATTCTATATGCCTATATACATTGCTTGAATAAATGGAACTTCGTTATCAATCCCCACAAAACGATAAAACACCATACTATTAAACGTTATAAAACGGGATATGTTGTGCAGAGTAGCCTATATTTCTGTATACGTTTTGAAAGGTATTCTAACTGCCTCTTCTATTTTATTTAAGGGAATGTTTACCTTTTCAACAATTTTTAAAAAAAAAATATGGTTTAAGTGATGAACTCATGATTTAACGATTAAATAAATGATGAAATTATTAAATATTCATCTAAAAGTATATTTAAAAATGAATAACTTTATATTTAATTAAAAAAATTAAAAGTTGCTAAAAATTTGAACTTTTGAAAATCTTTATATATATATACCGGGTGTCCCAAAAATGACTGATGGATTTTAAAATTCAATAACTTGCAAACGGTGACAGCTATTTAAAAAATTCTTGCAGGTGGGTTATGTATGATGTCAGGAGTTTTTTTACCGTATTTTTTAATTTTAGTTCGCATATCAAACAATAGGTCGATTGAAGGCCAGGTCGACGCTTCACTCAGCACTAATCACCTGGCCTTCAATCGCCCTCAGCGCCACCTATTGTTTGAGATGCGAACTAAAATAAAAAAAATACGGTAAAAAAACTCCCGACGTTACACATAACGTTCCTGCAAAAATTTTTTAAATAGCTGTCACCGTCTGCAAGTTATTGAATTTTAAAATCCATAAGTCATTTTTGGGACACCCGGTATATATATATATATATATATATATATATATATATATTCTCTAATATATTTAGTGTAAAACGTTAAAACCTTTGACATCACCAGACACTTTCATTTTTTTTTTCTAAGTTAATAATAACCTAAAGGCCAACTCCATGAGCAATTTATCCCATATAAAATAAAAAATATGTAAAAAAAATAAATAAATCTCTATATCAAATACAAAAAAAGGGTCTTAAAATTTTTAAAGCATAAAAAAGATAAAAAATCGAACACGGAGAAAAAGCCGTTTAAAGTTTTTATTTGTGTGGGAAAATGCGTTGGGTGTATTAACCAAATTTACAATATCTTGCTATGTAGTTGCTATAAGTGCAAAAATGATGTAACAAAATTTCACTAATTAAACAGGCTTTTATTTACTATTTAAAAACAAAAATCGAATTTTTGACCAATTTTGTGGTAAACCGTTTCCTTAACCCCTTAGGGACTTGTAACACGTAAACATGGCAAAAAAGGCTTAAGAATCCTTGTGTAGTCCCACCAGTAAATTTTTATTGCAAAGTTTGCCTTATTTAATCGGAGCATTTTCTGGATTTAATAAGACACAAATTTCTGTTTTTTAAAAACCGGTGTCAAAACATTAAAAAATTCGTAAAAGGCTCCGTCGTGAAAAAATAAAAATAATTAAAATACAAAAGCTTAATTCTTAATTACACTTATCAATGGGATAGGACAGTACCTTTCTGATGTATACGTCTATATCAGATCAGCTACAGTTGGGCAACACTGAAATCAAAATACAGTAGACTCCTTCAAATCCGCACAGCTTGGGACCAAAGGTTGTGCGGATTTTAGAATTTTGTGGTTTTCTAATCATTGCTTTGTTTACATTTTTTTTTTTAAATAATTTGAATTTAATTAAAAATACAATCAAAAGTATAATGAATGCTTACAATGTACTTAAATTTTAAAATGAGTATTAAACTAAAATAATAAAAATTTTGATAATTTTAAAAATGATTGAAATACTAAAAGCAAAGGTGAAGTTAATAATCAATAATGTACAATTAAATGTTCATTATAAAGATGAAATGTGTTTTTTCTAAATTATTCACTGAAACTTGCCTCATAAAGGTACATTACTAATTCACATCAGAATCATAAAATAACGAAGTTTTATTTCAGGTTTAGCCAGACTTAATTACTAAAATTACATAAATATATTTGGTAAGATTGTGATTACCAATGATATCAGCAATATCTTGATTTTTTCAGAAATAAATAATTTTTTCTTGATGAAAAAGCATGAATTCAGTAATATTAACAAAAATTACAAATTAAAGTATGTTTGGAATTGATATAAAACTAAAAAAGTCAAATTTTACACCTACATCTGAACTGAATATTTCATTGTTTACATCTGTAAATTATGTGCGGATTTTAGAGAGTTGCGGATTTGAGAGAGTCTACTGTAAATGAATTGAGCTCAGCAGAGCACTTTCATTCTGTGCTAGAAAAAATGTTAGTCAGCGGCAGCTTGCTCTGACTCTGCTTAATAGTAGATGTAATAAATACTGTTCTTCTAGAAAATCGTATACATGTGTTTGAATAAAATTAGTGTGCGTAGATTACGGGCATGATATTCACACTTTTAAAAATACTTGTTCTTCAATGTATATAAATTTAAATCTAAAAAGTACTAAGATTACCGATATTTATGCTTACAAAAAGTTGAAAATTGTTTAGTGATTCAATTTATGCCATTAAATTTGCAATTTATTTTAACAAGGTGTACACTATATTGCCATTGATTAAGGGACACTTGCGATTTTAGACATTTTACTAAATATCTAAACAAATACATGAGGAATCATCTCGAAACTCTTAGTGTATAAATATAATAGTATACGTCATACATCTCCGTGAAGATTTTTTACCGAAACTCCATAGGGGACCGTCAACAAATTAAAAAAGAATGAATATCTTTTGAATAACCCTGTCAAAACTAATGTAGCAAAAGCGCTCAAACTCTAGATTATGATTGAATGCCTTATTGTAATACACTGTGTTCATGTTTATGCAAATAGCATGCATACTCGCAGAGTAATTAAGGTTTTTATAAAAATGGTCCCAAATTTTTCCAAGTTTTTTCCTTATAATTTTCAGAGTTCTTAATATAAAATAATATTTTTTTCAGAAAATATGACAAACAACATTGCACACAGTACCCTGTAATCAGAATTAAAAAATAATGAAAATTGTATACAAAATGAGATGGTTTACTAAATAATTTTTTACTGCGCATGCGTCAATGATATCAAAATTTCATTTGCCTATTATGTTAGCTAAATGTATAGAGCAACTTTTGTGAGAGTCACAAAATGATAACTTGAAAATTCTGAAAATAATCGTCGATTGAATGAGTTGAAAATCCATTATTCTCAAAATGAAGCAAAAACAAGAGGGGTTGTATCCATATATTCATTGATTAGTGTCAATATAGAATACACAATACGGGATGTTACGACTACTTTTGGATAAAATCCCTCATTTTTTTGCTTCATTTTGGAAACAACGGATTTTGTCCTTTTCTATAGACGATTACTTTCAGAATTTTCAAGCTATAATTTTGAAACTTTTACAAAAATTGCTCTATACATTTAGCTAACATAATATGCAAATGAAATTTTGATATCTTTGACGCATGCGCAGTAAAAAATTATTTAGTAAACCTACTCATTTTTCATACAATTTTTATTATTTTTTAATTCTGATTACAGGGTACTGTGTGCAATGTTGTTTGTCATATTTTCTGAAAAAAATATTATTTTATATTAAGAACTCTGAAAATTATAAGGGAAAAACTTAGAAAAATTTGGGGCCATTTTTATAGAAACCTTAATTACTCTGCGAGTATGCATGCTATTTGCATAAAAATGAACACAGTATATTCAAATGAGGCATTCAATCATAATCTAGAGTTTGAGCGCTTTTGCTACATTAGTTTTGAAAGGGTTATTCAAAAGATATTCATTCTTTTTTAATTTGTTGACGGTCCCCTATTGCGTTTCGGTAAAAAATCTTCACGGAGATGTATGACGTATACTATTATATTTATACACTAAGAGTTTCGAGATGATTCCTCATGTATTCTTCTAGATATTTAGTAAAATGTCTAAAATCGCAAGTGTCCCATAATCAATGGCAATATAGTGTATAAAAAGTCCGTTCAGTATGCAGTCTGTTTGATAAAAAATGCAGAAAACTTTGAGAGGTGATAGTATACATCCAGACAAAGAACTTTCACTAAAAATGTGTGGTCGGAATTAAAACGTGATGGTGCAAAAGGACACATTCATGTTTTGTTGTTTTACGAGACAAAAATACACAAAGAATGATCAAGTGACAAAAGCAAGTTGATGTACTGCTCTCCTTACAGTTGTTGAGTCCCTGAGCCATTTACATGTACAATTACTGTAGAAAAAATTCATATCAGCCTTTTACTTATTAGTGAAGAGTATCATCACTGTTAAAACTAATGATGACACATTGCACCTTTTAAAGGTGAAAGGCTTGTCTCACTGGTGACACCCCTAAAGAAGAAAAACAGACACCTGTTATTAGGGTGAAAAGATGGCACCCTTAATCCAGAGAGTAACCCAGTAAAAAATACACAAACCGACTTTTCGCCCTCGCCGGATTCGAACTCACAACGTCTGATTACAAGTTCAGCGTTCTAACCACTCGGCCATCAAGTTCCTACTCGATGTCTCTCTGAAAGGTTCAAATGTTTTGAAATTCAAAGGTTGCTTTATATAAAAAAGCTCGCCAAAAGTTAAGCAAGCGAAGTTCTAAGCGAAATTTTGATAGCGTATAGTGGTGATAGTCATCGTAAGAAAGAATTGCTTTGTTGATCCACCAGTGATAGCGAGTTGAAAGGCAAGGATACACGTCAAAGAGCATGCGCAAATGACCAAGCGGTAAAAATCGTCCAACGGTATGCATTGCGCGGCACCCTAATTAGCGTGAAACACCCAACGGCTCCCCAAACTCATTTTCAAGCCCGTGGGTATCAAATGGTAACACCTTTTCACCCCTGGGCGCCAAATGCAACCAGTTTGTCACCTTTATTTAAAACAGTGATCATTCGATACGTTTCTATAGGCGATTGGCAGTTGCACACTCGAATACACCCATATTATGTATTAGTCGAGGCGAAAATTTGCATAAGCATTCTCCTTCTTCCTTATATAGAATTCCTATATAAGGAATGCTGTTAGTGTCTTCATCTTCTGAAAATTCCCAACTGGAACGGACCTTTAACGTTCGCATGGACCAATATTCCAAATGCGCCAGCAGTGCTGCGTTTTATTTCCGACAATGACTTGGTTGGTGAAAGATGTTTGTTTAGATGCGTACTATCATTTCTTAAATTTTTGTTTACCTTTTATGAAACACCCTGTATATATAAATAAACAATTCTTCGGCAGATTTTTCTACTTCTAAAAATTATTTCTTTATCTAGACTTATATTGAAATACTGGAGAAAACATAATGAACATAGTAATTTAATTGAAGTTCTAAGTAATTTAGAGCGAACGAAATATCAGACTAATCTAATAGATGAGCTCTGTAATGATAGTGTGAAAAAGGCAAATTACCACCAGCAATTCAATAGATAATGCCTCTGTCACATTTTTTCTTTTCTTCCCACATCGATAAAGAAATCAGAAAGAAAATAGAATTCATGATTAAGGCAGATTTTTAAATTATTTTTTTTTCTCGTGAAACTTTGTGAAAGTTAAAAGTATTAAAGTACTCAATTTTCACCGATTATACTTAATGTAACAATTTTATTGCATTAATCTTTTTTTTTCTTCTTTAAAATCTGTAACAAAAACAAAAAATCATATACCTAAATTAGAATATGAAACACTTTCCAACCATAATAGAATAATATTAAAACATTTTAGTTTTCCAAATACTGAAATATGGCATCGAAATAAACAAGTTAAAAAAAAGGGATATAAGTAAATAAAAATTCATTTTAAGGAATTCTTAGCTATTTCCGATATTGCTGGTGAATTCTTTTGTAATTTTTGTAATTTTTTTGTATCTTTTAAAAATAATAGTAATAAAAACAATTTTTTGCTCCACTTGCTGTACCGTGAATTAGAAGTTATTGCTGAAAAATTTTTATGCTCTTCAACTCAAATAAAAATTCCATACAATTATGTTTCAATTATGTTTATGATTTATTAAATTTTGTCAAAATTTACTTACCAAAATTTTCCTAGTAATAATTATTACGTAATATTAATTTGTTACAAAAAAGATTGTTGTATTTAATGTATCTACTGAAAATTGTTATATGTTAAAGTGTATATTTGTTACAGGGTGTTTTTGAAAGTACCAAATTTAAACTTCAATAATTCATTAACTTTAAAAAATAAGAAGAAAAAGGAATTAATAAGTGATAAACAATAATAAATATCGAATATCTTACTGTGTTGTACAGAGCGGCTTAACAAATAGTCCAAATTTAGCAATGTATGGTGATTCGGTAAGTTAGAGTTTAAAATGCAAAGTTTTAATGTAATCATTTTTCACGTTTCAATTATTAAATATAATAAACAAATTAAAGACGGGATGAGACGGGTGTGGTCTTTAATGCTTATTTACAAGTAGTTAGTGCATTCATATAATTTAAATACAGCAGTACATCTGTTGTTAAGAATTTTTATAATATTTAAAATTTCATTTTGTGCGATAAACATATCAGTGAATTAATTAATTTTAAAATTTTAAAGTTTGAGAGTCTTTCACTCTGCATAAAATCAAATATGAAAACAAATACAAAAGTACTTTCATATATTTTCTCTCGTGCAGGGCATTCTTACTGCTTATAAATTCTTCCTTCAACTTTAAAATAATCCAATTCAGCTCGAACAAAGTAGAAATTTCACATATTCAAAATAACATTATTACTAACTCATAAAGTACATGCCAAATGGAACCTGCATTAAAAATACAAAAAGATGCTACACCGTCTCTGATTCTTTAATAAATTCTTAAAGTTTATTTTTTACTTATTTACTTACGGGAGAGTAAGCACCCGAGAACTACACCATCCACTATGTGTTCTTCCGGAAGAATCCTTTGAAATGTATTCACTCTCCGTGTCAAACTATGAAAATGCATTATTTACTGGAGCGGAAAATGTGTTTTCAGAATTTCGAAAAGTGTTAAAATGAAATTGTTCTGATTCTTTTCAGATGTTTATCGTAGTTTCGTATAAAACAAAGTAATTATTTGAATTTAAACAAGTTTATATATTTATGAAATTGGAGATTTTTAAGTAATAAATTATGATTTTTGTAAAGAAATAAAAAGTAAATATATTATGATATGTAATACGAATAAAGTTTTCATGAATTTTGTTCTATTATTCATTAATGCATTGAATTAATAGCGTTATGAAATTAACTACAGAATATTCTAGAGGTCTGCACGGGCCGAAATTTCCAGGCCCGAGCCCGGCCCGAACGAAAGAAATATTGGCCCGGTCGGAAAAAAGTTAAAAATTCGGCCCGAACCCGGCGAGAACATTTTTCTGTACTCTAACGGAAGTGTTCAGACCGAAAAAACTTATCTTAGCCTTTTTTTTTTTCCTTTCATGTTTATAATCTCTATTAATGCAGAAGTGCCACAGGCAGCGATATTTACGCTTTTAATGAACCTTCCTTTGTTGAATATAAATGTTTCAGTTGTCATTAGTATTATTAATACATAAAAAAATATTATAAAATGTGTATGGTAAAAGTAAAATCTTCTAAGACATAGGAAAGAAAAAATACGTTTCCTTCTTAGCAGATGTAAATGTTTAATATATTTTTTTTTCTCGCGTACTGTTGTATTCATTTTCATGAATGAACAGTTTAAAACAAATTTGCAGTTTTCAGTTTAAACGAAAATTTCGTCATAATCATGTTTTTTTATGTGTTTAATTCTATTTTAAGACGCCTAGTGATCAACGATTCTTTAAAAAGAATAAATTCTGATGTTTAATTGTAGAATAATGACGACTTAAAAGTATATGCCTGTAATGGAGATTCTTGTGGCGTAGTAGCTGCTAGCATCTGCTATTTTATTAGAATACTTAGAAGAAGCGTGATTACGTATAGTAGTCCAGATTCGGATGTACGAAAAAACCCCACAATGATTGCTAAGTTATTCTTTATTCAGACATGTATTACTAGGGGGGGGGGGCACACATACAGTACTCGGAGAAAATCTCCGAACAGTTTTTAGCCACTTCACTAGACGAGAGCCGGGAGTCAAGTGGCTTCGTACATAGCAACAAAACGCCACTTTTGGCATGATATAAAATCGCCAACATACACAAGTTCGCCCATGCACAATGGATAGTATACGCCAAATAACAGTTAAAATGCAGCCAGCAAGATCAGAATTCAATTTGGTTTCCCAGCTGGGATGGGAAAGGAAGGTTGCCAAACTATAAATGTTACACGTGTTATTATGTCTAACAAAGAAGCACACCAAAGGGACATCAGATTTTACTGCGCAGATGTTAAATTCCTTTTTAGGGTTTTGTCGAGAAAGGAAAAAGAAGCGTAAGCATAAATTTCAACTGCGAAACAGAGATGATCTCCTTATAAGGTAATGCAGAATTGCTTCGATTGGAAATAGCAGACATCAGGAAATTGTTTTAAACGGTAGAATAATATGTGAGTGTATTTCTCACAGATAAAGTTAAGCAGCTGCCGATTTTCGGTTAGAGAATTAATAAGCAAGAAAAATGGAAAAGGAATGAAGGACAACTTAAAACTAATTTTGAATTGAACAGAGACGGGGGGTGTAAAGGAATAATTTAAGAAAATAACCAATATATAACGAAATAATCGTTATCACCCGGTGCACCACAAAAAAAAAACTTTTGCTGTCCAATGTGCATAGGCTAGCATACAATATTATAACATAAAAACATACATAAATGCAAAAGTTTTTTTTATATGTATCTGTAGAAATTTGACGTCATGATAATGGAGACTTTTGTATTCAAAAACAGTCAGCAGTTCTAAAGTTTCTATATTTTTTTATATTTGTATTTTATGGATCCAAGCTAGTACTGTATTTTTATATGTAGAAGTTGAGTCGACTCAGACAGTACAAACACATTACTGCAGCTTTGATTGTTATCATGACACAAGTAAAAATTTTGAAACATATATACAAAACATGAAACTAATACTAAATGAATGTAAAATGGCAATACACAAAAATAACATAATAGCACTATACTTTTCAAAAATTAAAAAAAGAGTAATATGATGTATATTAAAATAAAAAAATGTTTTTGTAAAAAGTGTTTCATGCCGAAGCATAGGATGACAAAAAAAAAAGAGGTGCTCCAAGCACGCCCATAAAAATATGCGTCACCCTGAATCTTGTGTACAACACAAGTATTATGGCGTCGGCTTAGGGCCTAGCCTTAGATGAGGAGGGAATTGTGATGCTCCCCCGAAGGCACTAGCGGTCTTCTGAAGGAGCCCACGTCGAATTACATGAAAAAAAATTTGAATTGTTGTGAATTGGAATCACAATTCAAAAATTTGAACCGAAACTCCAATTCCAAAACTTTGTCTCTCAACACAATGAAGCTTGAACCCTTAGGGCCTTAATTTTGAACGGGAACAAGACTTCAAAGGGAAGAATTCAAAAAGAAAAAAAAACAAAAAAATGTATATCATATAATAACTAATATGGGGAGACAATCCTAGAGTGAAGAGAGACGAAAAATGTGTCACAATCGAGTGGGGTGATGAACAAGTCATATATGACAACTGTGTTTTATTTAATTACATGAATCATTTGTTTACTTTTCTAGACTACAGTACCTGTTTATCTAACTATAATATGTTTGACTTATAGTACAGGAATTGTTAAGTGGGAGGTTAGCTAGTGGAAAAAAAATACTGAATTAATGAATATTGTTAAAGAAATTTTAAGTGTACTGCAAAAAGAAACAAAATAAAAAGTAACAAAAATTTAAGTGAGTATGAAGACATATCTAAGTGTTAAAGGATAACAATGATACCTAATATTGTTCCTAAGAGATCTTCAGAGCAACAGTGATGGACCAGCCATGATATTGTTAAAGATCAGTCAAAAACAACATACACACAACCATGAGCTCTTTGGTTGGATATGTGGTATCATAAACATGACTTAAAAAATAATAAATAGTGTTTTTACATTAGCTTCTGTTTCTTAGATTGTATGTGTGAGGTTGATAAAACGTATTAAAGTTAGTGTTGTTTATATGACTTGACGCATCAAATAAATGTCCATAACGAGGAGGTGCTAGTAAAAGTCTATCAATATGTACCCGAAATGCTGTGTTATCAGGAGTATACAACCTTTTAATTGAGAATGACACAGGGGAATGTTTACAAGTGACAATATATGGACCAGTATACTTTGTTTTAAACTTGTCATTTGATTTTAGATATACAATATCTTTTAAGAAAATGGATCTTAATTTAGCTTTCTGACCGTAATATTTATATCTTTTATCTTGAGCAGATTTAATGTTGTTATAAGCTTTGTGATATATCTTACTCAAATCATCAAGTAATTTGTGTACTTCAATATGTTTATCAAGGAAGGGTTGGTTGCACGACTGATCAAAAGTGTCAAAAATTAGAGAAAGTTCGCGTCCAAAATGAAGAAAATTAGGAGAGTACAATGTAGTTGCATGTTTGGAGCCGTTATAAAGTGACTTGTGTATAAATACAGCATTTTCGAATGAATGACCTTCTTGTAAAAGAATATTAACTGAATATTTGATTGACTTATTGATTCGCTCTGCAATCGCATTTGATTGTGGTCTCGAGGCAGAACTGTGTAATACCTTAATGCCCATTGTATCATTAAAAATGTTATATACCTGAGAAGTGTACTGGGGTCCTAAGTCTGATAAGACAACCGAAGGTCTCCCAAAGGTGGTTATGTAAGAGAATAAGCATTTAACAACCTTACTTGCAGATATGTCATTAAGTGGAAAGAGTTCAATATGTCTCGAAAAATGATCAGTGATAGTTAAAACATATTTTCCATTAGTAACGGTCCAAGGAGATCAGTACTGATAGTGTGACCAGGGTACCTGGGAGTGTATGTGGGCTGCAAAGGTGCAGGTGGAGTTTGGTGATGTTTAGTTTGAAGACATTTGATACATGATGCAACAAAGTTTAAAGTGTCTACATACATACCCTTCCAAAAATATCTACCTGACAAGAATTCATAAGTTTTATTAAAGCCAAAATGAGATAAATGTGAAATTGTTAAGACTTTGCTTTTAAGTGAATTTGGAACAATAATGTGATACGAAAAAGTGTTATTAAAAATATTTTCCTTCTTTAACATTAATACTTTCGAATCAGGATGAATGAAGTAGTTAGGAAATTTTTGAGAAGATCCTATCTTTAAGATTTCTTTATAAACAACAGACAAAGTAGGGTCATTTTGTTGTTCAGTAGCAAATGTTTCATTCGAAATTTCTAATAAAGGGTCAGGATTTGTTTGTGTACCAGAAATAAGGCAGTTAACATGCATATTAGAATCACTCGAGCTGGAGTGTGGAGTATCACATTCTACAATAGGTAAGGGTTGAGTATCATGAATAAGTTCAGGGTTTGTAGCTAAAGTCTGTTGATTATTTTCAAAGTTACAGCGAGATAAATAGTCAGCGAGTACATTCTTTTTACCTGGAATATGTTGAAATTTGTATGTGTATTCTGAGAGATCCATGAGCCAACGAGAGATAATATCAGCCGGGTTTGTAGTTTTGTTGTACTTTTCTAATGGTTTACTATCTGAAAGGATTACAAATTCTCTGTTGTATAAATAATATTTGAAAGCAGTAACTGATTTATGAATCGCCATGAGTTCTAATTTAAGTGCAGGATATTTTTTCTCTGATGCTTTTAAAGATTTTGAAAAGTATGCAACAGGTAATAGTTGTTTATCATGTTCTTGTAGTAAGACGCCAGAAATAGCAATATTTGACGCATCAGTATTTAAATAGAACTTTTTGTTCCAATCAGGTAATCTAACCATGGGTGGATTAAAGAATATCTTCTGTATGGTGTCCATAACTTTTTGATGTTTACTTGTCCACTTAAATTTGGCTTTTGGAGTAGTTAAGTTTATGAGAGGCTGCACAAGTTCAGAAAAGGATGGAACCAGAGATTTGTAGAATGTAATGACACCTATGAGTGCTTTTAATTGTCGTTTTGTTGTAGGTGTTGGAAAAGATGTTATTTTTACAATGTTCGACTGAACAGGAGAAATAGTTTGATTTTCTATGTGAAATCCAAG
The DNA here is from genome assembly GCA_964019185.1 of Maratus speculifer. Classification (NCBI taxonomy): domain Eukaryota; kingdom Metazoa; phylum Arthropoda; class Arachnida; order Araneae; family Salticidae; genus Maratus; species Maratus speculifer. Next base: position 412,403,129 of record OZ025291.1, on the reverse strand, counting down.
ATAATCTAAACTGGTTTTGTGAAAAGTGCATTTGTTAGGGGACAGCGTTAAATTATATTTTACTAGTATTGCAAGAATTTTATCCAACTTATCACACATTTCTTGATATGAATTGGCACCAACAATAAGATCATCTTGGTAGGTATAGACACCTTCTAACTGTAATTCATCAAGTAAGGAGTCCATTAAAGCTTGATAAATTGAGGCGCTAGATTTTAATCCGAATACTAATCTCTTATACCGAAAAGAACCAAACATTGTAGTGAATGTGAGCTGATTTTGAAATTTTGCAGGCAAATCAATCTGATGATATGCTTGATGAAAGTCGAGAGAAGAAAAAAAACGATATTGTGAAAGATTTGAAATAATAGTTTGAATTTTTGGAAGTGGATAGGACGAACCTTGAATTATAGTATTAACCATTCTGAGATCTAATGCGAGTCTATATTTCTGTATACCTGTACCGTCTGGTTTCTTTTTAACAAGGAGCATGGGGCAGGCCCATTCGGAACAATGACGTTCAATGATTTTGGCATCAAGCAACTGTTTGATTTGATTTAAAACATCCTTCTGCACAGCTTGGGGAAGAGGGAAAGGGAGAGTCTTTATGGGGTAATCATTAATGAATTTCAAATCAGGTACAATTTTATCAGTATGACCAAGTGTGTCTAATGATTTGGAAAAGGCAGGATAATAATTAAGTAATAATTTAGTTAGGTTCTTTGCTTCGTCAGATTTTAAGTGAGTAAGATTAAAATCCTTAGCCGATAAATCCTGCTTTCTTTTTTGTAAGATTTCATTAGACGCCTGAATGAAATTTACAAAGTGCTGTTCTGAGTTATTTTGCTTGTCAGACATTTCAGAAGTATAGTCGCGAATTTCCTCAATCTCAGATAATTGACCTATTTTTGTGTGTTTAGGGAGATGAATGGTCTTTTCAGAAGTGTTTTTAAGTGTTATTGAGAAGAAACGATGTATTTGTGAAGTTTTCTTTCTTTTATTGGATAATTTATTCATTTGAATAATGGCATCATTTCCTATTAATTCTTTTGTTTGTGCCAAATATTCAAATAGATAATTTCTGTTATTGTTGATGTTATTGGAAGTGTAAACAGAGCACCATATTTGTTGTTGGGGTTCTAATATTATTTTTCGAGTTAAGAACACCGCTTGATTCATTACAACATCACTCAAAGAATTGCATGATTTTGATTGTTTCTCTCCAGAAGAATCTTTACTGGTTTTTAAAGGAACAGAGAAATTATTGTTGACATGGAGACACTTGTTAAAAGTATCGATGACAACATTGTATCTAGTTATGAAATCGAAACCTAAAATGCCTTCAAAACTGGAAGACTCGGGTATGTCAACAATATAAAAGTGGTGTGAAAATGCTTTTTGTTTTAGCTTAATGGATGTTCTGATGCAGGCGGAAAATGAGACATCAGAATTGACAGTTTTAATATTGACGTCAGTGGACAGTCTTTTATATTTTAAGACAGGTTTAAGTTGATTAAATAATTTTTGTGAAAGTAAAGATATACTACTACCAGAATCAGCCAACAAAGTAATATCATGGTTTGCTATAGTGGCTTTAACAAGAGGGAGGGATGGTGACATAGTGTTTACACTACAAATTATTTGAACATTATCACTTTCTGTTTGTGTACTGATGTTATTTGCTATCTTAATGGAGTCAAAAGTTTGGGAACCTACTGAATTAACTAGTCTCGAACTTGAAATTTTAGGTAAAACAGGGTCAAAAACAAAAGTTGCTGATGTAGAAGTATTAGACTGAGACACAACACCATCAGCATAAAAATTGTATCTCTGTTTCAGTTTTCCTGAAATTGGGGCGTGGAGTTTGTGTAATTGTTTTTCCTTTGAGTATTTGCTCTTTTCCATTTAAAACAAAAGAGAGCGTCGTGATTGTTTCGTCCACATAACTGACAAACAACTGGTTTTTTTGTGAAAACTTGTGTGGGGAATAACGTCTAGTGTAGCTCCGATTTTTGTATATTTTTTTGAAACGTGAAACACCTGCGGAATGTTTTGGTCTAGTCTGGAGATTTTTTTGCTCAGTTTCGGTTTTAGTATCAGGAGGGGCAAAAGATAATGCATTTATTTTCTCAGAGATTTCTTTTAATTGCGATTCAATAAGATTTTCTGGTCTGTGTACCGAAGGTAAGGAATGTAAGATTTTCTCATTCCTTAAAATTTCATGAAGGGTTTGCGCTCTTTCAACTGCTGTTTTATAATCATTAATGCCTTCTTCCTGTAATTTTATTCTAATATTTGAAGGAAGGGCTTCTAGAAATTTCATGAGTTTGATAGTGTTGCGTGCATTTTCGTCGTTGATATCTGCATAAACAGTCGCCGCAAGAACATTTAGTCTATGAGCTAAATTTTTTATCGTCTCAGAAGGCATAAGTGCTAAACTGGACAACTCAACAGAGGCAACACATTTACTAGGGGGGGGGCGAAGAATGACGCAAATTCTTTTTCCAGCAAATCGAGGTCTGTTATCTTTTGCAGGTCGGGGTTCTGTGCTAGAAATTTCTGTGCAGGCCCAACTAACTTTCCCTTTAAGATTGCAATTGTTGTTTGTGGGTTATACTTATTAATTTCCGCAGAGACTCTAACTTGATAAAAGAAAAATTTAAGTAAATCTGGATCTCCATCAAATTGAATGATATTTATCGGAATTTGTTTTGCCGCCATGATTAGTTTTTTTTTGTTTGTTTACGCTCACAAGTTTTAGAGAAATTGTTACACAGACCTGACTTATACTCTAAAGCACATTGAAAACAAGTAAATTTCCTAGCTAGTAAAAATATATAAACTAGCAAAATAAATAGATTTTAAAATATACCTCACTTTAAAGATATCTTATTTAAACCTTTTATGACAGTAAAGCAAGGAAGCACATACAACTGGTAAATCATTTAGAAAATAAAATAAATAAAATAACAAAATAACTACACTTTGAAACATATATCTATATATTCCTTCACTTTAACAAAGTACTTACTTTAGATAATAAAGCAAAGAAAACTCTATAGAAAACCGCAAAAACTGTTAGCAAGCAAGCAAAAAAAAAAAAAAATCCTTTAACTTCTTTACACAAGGAAAAAAACATTCCTTTTTTTGTAACTTAAAACCTTCTGATTTATTTATATTTTTTGGATGAAAAAGAGTGTTCTTATTTTAACCTTGTAATTAAAAGTTCAAAACTGGTTAAACACTCATTTAAGCATACTAGAGAATCTAAATACAAATTAAAAAAACGAAGGGGTATGGGACGTTAAATATGAAATAATAGCACATAAATGCAAATAACTGATAAAAACTGCATAAAATGTCAGCAAAAATAATAACTAGAAATGACAACAGTTACCGTGCTTTCGCAATTTAAAAATCTTTGCAAAAACACAATAACAGGATTATATTAATGCTCTACACAGAACATAAATGTTGACCGTTGTGTCCTGAATGTGAAAGCAGAACATGAAATAAACAAAGTAGGGAGGTTGACTTACTGATTTAGTTTTAAAAAATAATTAAATGATTACTAATTTAATAACACAAAAACTTAGGGAAATGGGGCAAGATCTGCTCTCACGTTCAAAATGTAGATTATTTCGAAGTTGATTTTCGTTGTTGTGCACTTTTGTTCTCTTTTTTTTTCTTTTTTTTTATCACTGAAGACTAGCAGAAATTTTATATTGTAAACAGGTAATTTAGTATTCACTTATCGAAGGTGGTGACACCTCTTTTAGAGAATTGTTGTAATTCTCTTATTTATTTATTTGTTAATTTTTGTGCGCTGTTAACTGATACATACGATGAATTATTTCTGATGGATTTTCACACCTGTATAAAATTTATTTAACTTTGCCACCTGCTAGGTGGATATATTTTTTATTTGCACATCATTGGAAGGAAAACTGAGAACCTATCGATTACATGTGCAAATTCACACTTTCTTTTGCCGAGCGCATTCACTTTGCGATGCATAACAACACTGGAATACTTGTTTCCATAAATTTTCTATGAGGCTATATGAACGTTCACTAAAGACACAAAACACACTGGTATAGAAGCACAAAATGCGCACATGCAGCCCTCGATGATATCTGGCGGCGATGAACACGTCAATCACACAGACGATGCGAGGAGATGAAAAAGGGGGGCGCACAGCGCTCAGGTGACAATCAGCCGCAGGTTTCTTTTAGTAGATGGAATATCGAGGGGAGACATTCCAAAGCAGTTGAGATGGAGCACACAGGGGAGGAAAAGGGGGTGTCCAGCAAAGGAATTTCAGGACGGGAACAGCGCTGTACTTTTCGACGTCGACCGCAGGTCAAGATAGGGAGATCAATTCTACATCGGTTGACACCCAGCAGGCAAGACCAATAGCAACTACAACTCGGGACGCAGAGAAGAAAAAGAAGAACCGAAATGCATCACATCCGCCGGAAAGTCGCAGTTGATTGTACCCCCCTCCATATTTTTTTTTTTATGTGGGGAAAAACGAAAGAGTCAAACGGTACCAGTTATTTTTGTAATGGAGATTCTTGTGGCGTAGTAGCTGCTAGCATCTGTTATTTTATTAGAATACTTAGAAGAAGCGTGATTACGTATAGTAGTCCAGATTCGGATGTACGAAAAAACCCCACAATGATTGCTAAGTTATTCTTTATTCAGACATGTATTACTAGGGGGGGCACACATACAGTACTCGGAGAAAATCTCCGAACAGTTTTTAGCCACTTCACTAGACGAGAGCCGGGAGTCAAGTGGCTTCGTACATAGCAACAAAACGCCACTTTTGGCATGATATAAAATCGCCAACATACACAAGTTCGCCCATGCACAATGGATAGTATACGCCAAATAACAGTTAAAATGCAGCCAGCAAGATCAGAATTCAATTTGGTTTCCCAGCTGGGATGGGAAAGGAAGGTTGCCAAACTATAAATGTTACACGTGTTATTATGTCTAACAAAGAAGCACACCAAAGGGACATCAGATTTTACTGCGCAGATGTTAAATTCCTTTTTAGGGTTTTGTCGAGAAAGGAAAAAGAAGCGTAAGCATAAATTTCAACTGCGAAACAGAGATGATCTCCTTATAAGGTAATGCAGAATTGCTTCGATTGGAAATTGCAGACATCAGGAAATTGTTTTAAACGGTTGAATAATATGTGAGTGTATTTCTCACAGATAAAGTTAAGCAGCTGCCGATTTTCGGTTAGAGAATTAATAAGCAAGAAAAATGGAAAAGGAATGAAGGACAACTTAAAACTAATTTTGAATTGAACAGAGGCGGGGGGTGTAAAGGAATAATTTAAGAAAATAACCAATATATAACGAAATAATCGTTATAATGCCTATTCTGCAAATATTTCTGGACCAAGCCAAACTTTACTGATTTATGAACAGACTTTTCCATGTCGGGAAAAGGATTTTCATACGGGAAGATTCAACAGGAACTGATTATTTTGGTCCGTGAAGACTAGGAAGAACGAAATCAATCTCGGCTTTGTACGGAAAAAATAAGTTAGGCTAGGTCCAGCCCGATACTCCTGGAAAAAAAATTAAGGCCCGAGCCCGGCCCAGTCCGGCCCGAAAAGATTAGTGACTAGGCCCGTCCAGCCCGAATGCCGTTAATGGAAATCGGTCCGAAAGAACCCGCGGGCCGGGCCTCGGCCCGGCCCGTGCAGATCTCTAGAATATTCACAGTTTTGTATCTGATTTATACCATGCAATGTGCCTAACAATTACTTTGAAATTGAAACTTAATATTTTTTAAAAATATCTTTATCTTAATTTTTTTCTTCTCGTGAGATTCCAGTTATAAAATATCGGCATTATGATAATCAAAATTATGTATTCTCTTCTTTAATATTATTTTTGAACGTTGTATAAGGTTTTGCCATACATTTAAATTGTTTCATAATGCAATAAAAAATGTATACATCTATTGTTCTACTTAAAAAAAATCAATAAAAACTCAATTTTATTTTTTTTATACATTTTCTTGCATCGACCGTGCCATTCGAATTTCTTGCATACTGGATACAATTTTTTATTCCATTGAAAATAATCTCAATTTAGCTTAAATAAAGCACAAAATTTGACGCACTCAAAATAATATTATTTGCAACTGATAAACTTTATGCCAAATGGGACATGCATTAAAAATAAAAAAAATGCGGCACCGTCTCTAATTCTTTAATAAATTCTTAAAGTTTATTTTTTATTTATTTACTAACGGAAGAGTAAGCACCCGAGAACTACACCATCCAACTATGTATTCTTCCGGCAGAATCTTTTCAAATATATTCAATCTCCGTGTCAAACTATGAAAGTGTGTCATAACTGGAGTGGAAAATGTGTTTTCAGAATTTCAAAAAGAGTTAAAATGAAATTCTTATGCTTCCTGTTACATGTTATTGGAATTTCATGCTAAAAGAATTGATGTAATTATATGAGTATATTTATATTATTTAACAAGTTTATTTATTAAATATGATTTCAGATTTTAAAGAAAATATAATTTAAATTTTTGTTTAGAAATAAAAAAGTTCATATATTATGTTGCATATTGCAAACAAAGTTTTCAAAAAAAAAGTTGTTCCGTTATTCATCAATGCGTTGAAAGATTTGCGTTATGATATTCCCTGTGGAATATTCAAAATTTCTGTTTTTTTGTCTCTTTCTTTTCAAGCAATGTTACCAAAATATTTAACGTTAAGCCAATGGCGGATCTAAGGGGGGGGGGCGATGGGGCGATCCCCCCCCCCTTGAGCACAGTAACATTGATCTTTACTCTAACGGAAGAGTTCAGACCAAAAAAACTTATCTTAGTCTTTTTTTTTCCTTTCATGTTTATAATCTCTATTTATGCAGAAGTGCCATAGGTAGCGATATTTACGCTATTAATGAACTTTTGTTTGTTGAATATAAATGTTTCAGTTATCATTAGTATCATTAATTATATGAGAAAAAATCTAAAAAATGGTGTATGGTAAAAGTAAAATATTCTAAGACATTGGAAAGAAAAAAATACGTTTCCTTCTTAGCAGATGTAAATGTTTAATATATTTTTTTTTCTCGCGTACTGTTGTATTCATTTTGCATGAATGAACAGTTTAAAACAAATTTGCAGTTTTCAGTTTAGACGAAAATTCCGTCATAATCATGTTTTTTTTATGTGTTTAATTCTATTTTAAGACGCCTAGTGATCAACGATTCTTTAAAAAGAATAAATTCTAATGTTTAGTTGTAGAATAATGACGACTTAAAAGTATATGTCTATTTTGCAAGAATTTCTGGAACAAGTCAAACTTCACTGATTTATGAACAGACTTTTCCACGTCGGGAAAAGGATTTTCATACGGGAAGATTCAACAGGAACTGATTATTTTGGTCCGTAAAGACTAGGAAGAACGAAATCAGTCTCGGCTTTTTACGGAAAAAAAAGTTAGACTCTGCCCAGCCCGATACTCCAGGGAAAAAAAATTAAGGCCCGAAAAGATTAGTGACTAGGCCTGTCCACCCCAAATGCCGTTAATGGAAATCGGTCCGAAACAGCCCGCGGGTCGGGCCGGATTCGGGCTTCAGGCCGAGGCCCGGTCCGTGCAGATCTATAGAATATTCATAGTTTTGTATCTGATTTATACCATGCAATGTACCTAACAATTACTTTGAAATTAAAGGTTAATATTTTTTAAAAATATCCTAATTTTTTATCTATTTTCTATCTAATTTTTTTTTCTTCTCGTGAGATTCCAGTTATGAAATATCGGCATTATCATAATCAAAATTATCTATTCTCTTCTTTAATATTATTTTTGAACGCTGTATAAGGTTTTGCCATATATTTAATTTGTTTCATAATGCAATGAAAAAATGTATACATTTATTGTTCTACTTAAAAAAATCAATAAAATCTCAGTTTAATTTTTTTTATAAATTTTCTTGCATCGATCATGTGATTCGAATTTCTTGCATATTGAATACAATTTTTTATTCCATTGAAAAGAATCTCAATTTAGCTTAAATAATGAACAAAATTTGACGCACTCAAAATAATATTATTTGCAACTGATAAACTTTATGCCAAATGGGACATGCATTAAAAATAAAAAAAATGCGGCACCGTCTCTGATTCTTTAATAAATTCTTAAAGTTAATTTTTTATTTATTTACTAACGGAAGAGTAAGCACCCGAGAACTACACCTTCCACTATGTATTCTTCCGGCAGAATCTTTTCAAATATATTCACTCTCCGTGTCAAACTATGAAAGTGCCGTCATTTACTGGAGCGGAAAATGTGTTTTCAGAATTTCAAAAAGAGTTAAAATGAAATTCTTATGCTTCCTGTTACATGTTATTGGGATTTCATGCTAAAAGAATTAATGTAATTATATGAATATCTTTATATTATTTAACAAGTTTATTTATTAAATATGATTTCAGATTTTAAAGAAAATATAATTTAAATTTTTGCTTAGAAATAAAAAAGTTCATTTATTATGTTGCATATTGCAAACAAAGTTTTCAAAAAAAAAGTTGTTCCGTTATTCATCAATGCGTTGAAAGGTTTGCGTTATGATACTCCCTGTGGAATATTCAAAATTTCTGTTTTTTTGTCTATTTCTTTTCAAGCAATGTTACCAAAATATTTAACGTTAAGCCAATGGCGGATCTAAGGGGGGGGGCGATGGGGCGATCCCCCCCCCCCTTGAGCACAGTAACATTGATCTTTACTCTAACGGAAGAGTTCAGACCAAAAAAAATTTATCTTAGTCTTTTTTTTCCTTTCATGTTTATAATCTCTATTTATGCAGAAGTGCCATAGGCAGCGATATTTACGCTATTAATGAACCTTTGTTTGTTGAATATAAATGTTTCAGTTATCATTAGTATCATTAATTATATGAGAAAAAATCTAAAAAATGGTGTATGGTAAAAGTAAAATATTCTAAGACATTGGAAAGAAAAAAATACGTTTCCTTCTTAGCAGATGTAAATGTTTAATATATTTTTTTTTCTCGCGTACTGTTGTATTCATTTTGCATGAATGAACAGTTTAAAACAAATTTGCAGTTTTCATTTTAGACGAAAATTCCGTCATAATCATGTTTTTTTTATGTGTTTAATTCTATTTTAAGACGCCTAGTGATCAACGATTCTTTAAAAAGAAAAAATTCTAATGTTTAATTGTAGAATAATGACGACTTAAAAGTATATGTCTATTTTGCAAAAATTTCTGGACCAAGTCAAACTTTACTGATTTATGAACAGACTTTTCCACGTCGGGAAAAGGATTTTCATACGGGAAGATTCAACAGGAACTGATTATTTTGGTCCGTAAAGACTAGGAAGAACGAAATCAGTCTCGACTTTGTACGGAAAAAAAAGTTAGACTCTGCCCTGCCCGATACTCCAGGAAAAAAAATTAAGGCCCGAAAAGATTAGTGACTAGACCCGTCCACCCCAAATGCCGTTAATGGAAATCGGTCCGAAACAGCCCGCGGGTCGGGCCGGATTCGGGCTTCAGGCCGAGGCCCGGTCCGTGCAGATCTATAGAATATTCATAGTTTTGTATCTGATTTATACCATGCAATGTACCTAACAATTACTTTGAAATTAAAGGTTAATATTTTTTAAAAATATCTTTATTTTTTATCTATTTTCTATCTAAATTTTTTTTCTTCTCGTGAGATTCCAGTTATGAAATATCGGCATTATGATAATCAAAATTATGTATTCTCTTCTTTAATATTGTTTTTGAACGCTGTATAAGGTTTTGCCATATATTTAATTTGTTTCATAATGCAATGAAAAAATGTATACATTTATTGTTCTACTTAAAAAAATCAATAAAAACTCAGTTTAATTTTTTTTTATAAATTTTCTTGCATCGACCATGTAATTCGAATTTCTTGCATATTGAATACAATTTTTTATTCCATTGAAAAGAATCTCAATTTAGCTTAAATAATGAACAAAATTTGACGCACTCAAAATAATATTATTTGCAACTGATAAACTTTATGCCAAATGGGACATGCATTAAAAAAAAAAAAAAATGCGGCATCGTCTCTGATTCTTCAATAAATCTTAAAGTTTTTTTTTTATTTATTTACTTATGGAAGAGTAAGCACCCGAGAACTACACCTTCCACTATGTATTCTTCCGGCAGAATCTTTTCAAATATATTCACTCTCCGTGTCAAACTATGAAAATGCCGTCATTTACTGGAGCGGAAAATGTGTTTTCAGAATTTCAAAAAGAGTTAAAATGAAATTCTTATGCTTCCTGTTACATGTTATTGGGATTTCATGCTAAAAGAATTAATGTAATTATATGAATATCTTTATATTATTTAACAAGTTTATTTATTAAATATGATTTCAGATTTTAAAGAAAATATAAATTAAATTTTTGCTTAGAAATAAAAAAGTTCATATATTATGATGCATATTGCAAATAAAGTTTTCAAAAAATAAAGTTGTCCCGTTATTCATCAATGCGTTGAAAGGTTTGCGTTATGATATTCCCTGTGGAATATTCAAAATTTCTGTTTTTTTGTTTATTTCTTTTCAAACAATGTTACCAAAATATTTAACGTAAAGCTTAATGTATTTCTTAAAATAATTGTTATCTTATTTTTAGGTGCCTTCGTAATTATGTATTTACGTAGCACCTACAGTCGTTGTTCTATCCGTCCGTTTGTACACATAACAGAACAAAAACTATCCAACCGAATTATTTGAAATTTAAAATATATAATTATTGTATAATTTTGTCGCGTCATTTCAACTTTTATGAAAATAGGATGCATAGTTTAAATACAGGGACAATGAAAATTATTCCGTCACACGACGGCCAATGGGAAAAAATAGTTTTAAGAGCATTTTAATGGTTTTACACTCTTTCAAACATAATAAAATTTATATGCATCTATGACGCATATACTGAAATATACATTTTGTACAATGTGTGGTGCGAAGAATATTTGTCATTAATTTACAGGTCTGCACAAAAGTATTTCATTACATAACGGCATAGGGAAAATATTGTTTGAGGCGTGTTTTAATAATATTAAATTGTTTCAAATTTTATGAAATTGATATACGTTGTTGAGGTTTACTACAAGTTACTTCCTGTACAAAAGAAAGCAGATAGTATTTGCAGGGATACAAAAAAGATTTCAGATACTCTACTGTGTTTTAAGTACTATATACTATTACATCAAGATCTCAATATTCTTAAAACTTCCTTATAATACGGACGCACCTCATTTGATATGCTTGATGTGCAATTTCCAACTTGTTTTTTCTTTTATCGTGAGTTCTAGTTATAGAATATTGGCAGATTATCATTGAAATTATGTATTCCTGTCTGTGTCAGTGTTTTTAAATGGCATATAAGGTTTTGTCATATAGTACTTATTTTTTAATATTAAAAGAAATAATGTATATATATATATATATATATATATATATATATACATATTGTTCCACTGAAAGAAAACAAAAATAAAATATCATTTGTATTTTGTATAAGTTTTCCTGCGTACAATTATTAAATACAATTTCTTCTTTCCATTGGAAGTAAGCCTAATTTAGCTTAAACAATGCAGAAATTTGACATATTCGAAATAATATTATTTCCAACTGATAAACTTTATGTCAAATGAGACATGCATTAAAAAAAGATGCTGCACCGTCCCTGATTTCTTAATATATCTTAAAATTTCTGTTTTATTTACTTATTTACAGAAGAGTAAGCATCTGGGAACTACACATTCCACTATGCATCCTTCCTGCAGAATCTTTTCAATCGCATCCACTCTCCGTATCAAAATATGAAATATGTTATTTGCTGAAGCGCAAACTGTGTTTTCAGAATTTAAAAAAGTGTTAAAATGAAATATTTCTGATTCTTTTCAGATGTTTATTGAAATTTCATGTAAAACAAATTAAGATAATTTTTTGAATCTAAACAAGTTTATTTATTTATAACGGTTGGAGATTTTTAAGAGAATAAAATTTTGATTTTTGTAAATAAATAAGAAGTATATGTATTATGATGCATAATAATAATAAAGTGTTAATGAAATACGTTGTATTATTCATCAATGAATTGAATGAATTGCGTTATGAAACTAGAATATTCGCAACTTAAGTTTTGTATCTGATGTGTTCCATGCAATATGCCTAACAATTATTTTGAAATTGAAGCTTAATATTTTTAAAAATATATTTTATGTTAATTAGTTTTCCTTCTCGTGACATTTCAAATGTAGAACACCGGCATTTTGATAATCAAGTTTAGAAATTCTTTTTTTCAATAATGTTGTTAAACGCTGTATAAGTTTTTGTTTAAATAAACATTTAAATTGTTTCATATTACAATTAAAAAAAATGTACCTATTTATTGTTCTACTTGTAAAAAAAGAATCAATGAAAAATCAATAACATTTTTTATACATTTTCATGCATCGACCATGCCATTCGAATTTCTTTCATATTGAATACAATTTTTTATTCCATTGGAAATAATCTTAATTTAGCTTAAATAATGCACAAAATTTTACACATTCAAAATAACGTTATTTTGAACTGAAAAGCTTTATCCGAAATGGAACTCGCGTTAAAAATAAAAAAGATGCTACATTATTTCTGATTATTCAATTAATCCCGAAGTTTCTTTTTTATTTATATATTTAAGGAAGAGTAAGCACTCGAGAATAACACATTCTACTATGTATCCTTCCGTTAGAATCTTTTTAAATCGTATTCACTCCTCGTGTCAAAAATGAGTTTTTCATTTCCTGGAGCGGAAAATATGTTTTCAGAATTTCAAAAAGTGTTAAAATGAAATACTTCCGCTTCTTTCCAGAATTTTACTCGGAATTTCATATAATTCAAATTAAGGTAATTTTTTGAATTTAACAAGTTTTTTTTAATGACGGCTGGTCATAAATATGATATGAATTACATGATACAGTGAGATAAAATTTTGATTTTTGTAAAAAAAAAAAAAAAAAAAAAAAAAAAAATTACACATATTATGACGCATATTACAAATAAAGTTTTCATAAAATTTGTTGTATTCTTATTAATGCGTTAAGTTAATTAAGTTATGCAATTAGCTGTGAAATATTCACAATCTCTATTTTGTATTTAATGATTTCCATGCATTGAGGCAGTAACAAGTATATTTAAGGTAAAGCTTGATATCTAAAAAAAAATCGATTTTATTTGTTTTTTTCTCGTTAGATTACATATCAAATACCAATAGTATGATAATTAAAATTATGTACTCTTTTCAGTAGTGCTTTTCAATGCCGAAAAGTGGGGCAAGGTTCACATATATAACTGGCATTCGATATCTGAGTGTTTTTTAAGATTTATATACAGTCAGCTCTCGTTAATTCGAACTCGTCGGGACTACAAGAAATGTTCTAATTATCCGAAGTTCGAATTATGAAAAATATGAAATAGAAACATGCTTAATATGGGACTATTACAAAGGAATTAATGTTATAGTGTTTTTTTAAAATTTATTTCGTCTGTTATCATTAGAATATGACTTAACAATAAATTAGAATGTATAAATACATAAACTAATTAAATGATTAGAAACAAGCACAATGGAAGAAAAAATTAAGGTATCTCTGATGGACAGACGGGTCACTAAGAAAGTGGATATCAAATGCATTGGAATATATGTATACAATTTTCACAAAAATCAAAGAAAGAAAGTTATTGAAATTATCTGAAATTCGTGAGAAAGAAAAAAAAATGAAAAATCGGTATTATCGTTAGTTCGAATCAAACGAAGTCAAGAGAAAATTAGTTCGAATTAGTGAAAGTTTTTAATGTTATTCTGCCATTGAAAATTTCGGGACTTCATGTTTAGTTCGAATTAAGCGATTCGAATTATCCGATTTCGAATTAACGAGAGTCGACTGTATTTCATGTTTGTTAGTTGATAGGTTGTTTCATGCACATAAGACACATATAAATTGAAAAATCTTTTAAAAAATGTATTTTTTGCATTTTTTTAAGACGGGCGGACAAACCGAATGCATAAATATTTTTCCATTTTTTCAGAAAGTGTTAAAAACGAAACAGTAATTCGAGTTCGGAATTATTCCCTGCATTTTAGGAATGCTGAATTTCCTAGTTAACACTGTGATATGCTGCAATGAGTAATACGCTTTGAACGCACTCATATATTTCGCATTTCTTTTTGAAATGTAGAAGTTTGATTTTGTAACTTTTATGTAGAATTCTTGCCTTAGAATTTTAAATACGAGACTTTTCTCGTATTTATGGATAATTCAATTAAACACATTGTCTTTATACTAATGCCTGTAGATTTTTTAGAATTTTTAGCCCTTTATCTACCGAATTATTTATTAAGAAATTGATCCACATCAATAATTACCCTCTTTATTGTCTGAAGGTATACTGTAATTTTTAGATAAAACTAATGTGAAATTTAGATTTTTTTTTGATAAAAATGATTTTGTAAAATATCTACAAAAATTATCAGATTAATTAACAAAAATTACTCTTTTGAAAATATCACATTTCTTAAAAAAGCAATGAGTTTAAATGCATCATGATCCTGTCTATAAATGAAAACACTTTTACAGTTGAATATGTTTCTTATAATTTTATTAAAAGAAAGAAATACCTACAAAAATGACTAATAAAACTACCACTTTTCGAAAATATTCAGCTTCGACTGTTTCTCTATTCTCTTCATATTTTATCGAGAAGAGTGTTTTGTGTGGAAAGAATATATATATATATTTAATAGACAGAATAAATAAGTTTTATATAAAATTTTCTTCAATGTTACTTTAAAGTATCGCCGGTGCATAAAGGGTTGAACAAGAATTTGTAATTGACAAGCCAATGGCCAAAACCTTATCAGCTAATTTAATAACTTTTATTTCAGAATTACTTACATTTTAAGTTATTTACATCTTATAATATTTTTTAATATCTTACAGTTAAAATTTTAAACTTGAAATCTAACAATAAAACATTTATGATTGTTAGCTTAAATCCCTTTAAATATGATGTTAAACTTTCTCATTAATGTAAAAACCTTCAAATGATTTTCTTTATACCCCCTGTTATCTAATTTTCTTCCATATGGTGTATTGTGAAAATATGTTGAATTAAACAAAAAAGTAATAAAAGGTGAACTCATTAACTTAAAATGTACAATTTTATTTATCAGGTTTGTTTAACTTAAAGCAGAGAAAGTGTGAAACTCAAGTTTAGTATGTTGTTAGTACGTAATTTAGCGAATGTAAGATATCAGACTCATTTAATTGATTTGGCTTTTTGAAGTGTATTAAAAAAATTAAATTCCATCAGAAACGGAACGTTAATGTTTTCCCCGTACATTTTATATCGGTAAAGTACTTAGTAAGAAAATAGAAACCTTGAAAGATGAAAGCAAGAATATCTTGCCACTGTCTCTTAGATAATGAAAACATAATAGAGTTATTGCTTAAGATAATTAGATCTGATAAAACTAACTTTTATTTGTTAACTGTTTTTCTCATTAAGTACGTTTTTCTGAACTAACGATTATTTTAAAAGTTTATGTAGGTTTAATTTTTTTACAATAACTTTTTGTATTCAGAATTGTGGGGTTTTTTAACACTGTATCAATTGCAATCTCAAAAAAAAAAAAAGCTATTTAGAAAATAATTTTAATAATAATGAAATTCAAGAACGAATAATTATGCTACAGAAAAGAATAAATTTAATAGAAAATTAATTTAACTGCAGAAAATTCTTTTTAAAGAACAGTAAATACCTTTTTTATTTATAATTCACGAACTAATTCAATTTAGAGCAAAATTTTCAACAGAGGACCAGTAGAGAAATATTTTACGATTATTTTTAATAAACTAATTTCGAAATTTATCTTTTTTCTAATGTATTTACTTTTCATGATTTTTTTTTTCTTACGGCTAACATTTTTGAAACTATCAGATTAACAGTTAAAATTTTATAGTTCTCGGCATTAAATTCCCTTCATCGACTCTTACCAAACTTCCTCATTAATGTAAAAATAAAATAAAATAAAATAAAATAAAATTATTCATTCTTTTTATACCATTAATTTTCTAATTTTTTTCAATGAAGTACATTTTAAAAATGTCTTGAATGAAAAGTTTGTAAAAAATTGAGCTCATTACTTGAAATTCACACTTTTATTTATTAGTTTTCTTTAATTCAACCCAGAAAAAGTTTGAAGCTAAAGTTTTGTATGAAGATTGTAAGTAATGTATAACGTGTAAGATATCAAGTTCCTTTAATGCACTAAGCTTTTGCATTTTATTCGAAAAAGTAAAATCAGTTCGATCAGGAATGGTTAATGTTCTTAGATTGTATTTAATATTGGTAAAGCACTTAGTGAGAAAATTGAATCCTTCGTAATTGAACACATGATTGTCCTGACAATTTCTGGCAAATACTAAAAAAAAAAAAAAAAAAAAAAAAAAATCTTGAAAGCAATTACTCCTTAAGATAATTAGATTCGATAACCCTCGTTTTCATTTGTTAACAATTTTCATTTTTTTTTATTCTTTAATGATTGTAGGTATAGTTAAACAACATTATTGAAAATATTTTATTATTATTACTATTGTTTTAGGCGATTAAAAAACCGTTAGCATGTTGCAGGAAAAATTCAATGTTTCTTAAAATATATGTAATATTTTCATTAAAAAAGTTATTAAATATATTAGATCTTAAAATCACAAGATATTTTCACATTTGACAGGTAATTGCTCTGAGACCTTTTAGCAGCTGTGATTAACGCTTCGAATGATCCATAATAATACACAGAAACAACCACAAATCAGTAAAATTTTTATTTTTTGTATCCGTTATATATATATATATATATATATATATATATACACGTGATACTGATTTAGCTAGTATAGTAAACTATTGCTTTCTGCTTTTATAATTTATTAATAATTCTATTGAGCTGTCCTCTACATTAATGGTGATAACCAGAAAAGTTTTTTTTTTTTCTCAATATCTTGTTTTCATACTTTTTATCGAAATTATATATGCAAGTAATGTTTATCATTTCCACGTGCATAAAAAGGGTTAATTTGTACTCTTGTTACTGACACTATTTGCTGCACGCTATTGTTTCAATATATGTATATTTTCATTTTTTCAACTATTTATTTCTATGTTCCTTGTTTAATAATATGGTTTTTGTGTGCTAATAGCCCCAATTACGTATTATTTTGCTATTTAATGGCTAATACGTGGATGAAACCGCACACTTCATTTGTAGTTACAGAGCATTTGGGGCCTGACGATTCTGTTCTGTGGACTACAAATTTCCTTTGCATTTATTTTATTTTATTTATTTATTTATTCAGATATACTCGTTTCACTATTTTTTTTTATAATTCAATTCTATTCAAATTCTTCGTTTTGGTTTATTGTTTTATTGATAAAATTTATTGGTGAATTTTGTCTACTTTTAATGGTATTATATATATATATATATATAGGGTGTCCAGTAAATAACTGACCCATTTTGACATTAAATAACTAAAGAACGGGTTGAAATAAAAATACGCGATTTGCTGCATTGTTATTAGAAAATCAATAATTTTTTAGATATACACTTTTTTAAAATAGTTCGAAATTCGACCAAGAGATGGCGCTGACGACGGAAAAAGGCTGTCGAAATTCAGACATTACTCTATGTTTCATACGCATGAACTTTTCGGCTGATTTCGCAAAGTCGAATTTCAGTCGACATGTTCAATCGACGCTCCACTCACCTGCAGAAATAGAGTTTGTTGGTGGGAAAGAGATTTAAAGTAATATATATGCTTGAATAATGTCTATTTACTTAATAAAAAACAAAAAATAATCATCGACCTTTCACACATTTATCATAAGTAAATTGTATTCAAAAAATGTTTTTGTAATCGGTTAACTGATTCTCTTTTTACGTACAATAAATTGAAAATATGGGATAAACACAGCTTTTTTTTTAATTAAAAAAATCTTAATATTTAATCTACACATTTCTTCCATTAAATAGTATGAAATTAGGGATGTCAAAAAGCTATAAGAGGTGGATCAAGCAAACTCTTCTTGCCTATACGACATGTAGTGAAATTAGAAGCTAAAACAGTAGTACGCAAATAGTAGTGTGGCAAGTTCCATGTCTAAAATAAAAGCAGGGCAGTGACATATTATAAATCGGCACATAGAAATATATTGAACTTTAAAATAAAAGTTGGTCTACATTTCGTCTATAACAAATACTGTCTTAAACACAAAAATTATTAATCAAGACGGAGAAAGTAACATACAAAACTACCTGCTAAGACGGAAACTTGTCTAAAACGAAATATTTTTCATTTTACCGCAAACAAAATTCATTCCTTCGTTATATTCATATTTTGACATTTGACATATCTGAAAATTTTATTACGAAAGCCACGACAGATTTTAAGATGCTTTTTACACACAATCCATCCCTCTTCTTCCCCTGATTGCAAACGCATCTTCTCTGAAATGGAAGGATGCTTAAAGAGAAAAAGATGCTTAAAGAGAGATTTTAAGATGACTTTTACATACACGTCTCCCCTCCCCTCCAACTGAAAACATAATCTACGCTGAAATGGAAGGATGTTTAAAAAGAAAAAAAAGCATTGTACCTGTTTTTATATCTTGCGAGTCATCCCTTTACAAAATTTCATCACAGAAGGCATAATACTTCCTGAATCATCATAGAATCATCAGAGGTCTACTTATTTTAGTTCAATTTTATAAGTATAAATATTACCAAATTATTGGAACATTAGTGTTTTCATATATAATTTTTAAAAAGTTTTTAGAATCATTTCTTTTAAATAATGTTCTTTATTTCAAATCAAGACGAGGAATTTTTAGAATTATTCTTTCCTATCTTTTGCTCATGAAGAATAATTAAGGAAAGGGGGGAGACAAGGGGTAACTCGCAGGACATAAAACAGGCACAATGCTTTTTTTTTCTTTTTAAACATCCTTCCATTTCAGCGTAGATTATGTTTTCGTTTGGGGGGGGGGGGGAGGAAGACGTGTATGTAAACGTCATCTTAAAATCTCTCGTGGCTTTCGTAATAAAATTTTCAGTTGTGTTAAATGTCAAAATATGAATAAAATGTAGGGATGAATTCGGTTTTCGGAAAAATGAACAATATTTCGTTTTAGACAAGTTTATGTCCTAGCATCTGGTTTTGTATATACTTTCTCTGTTGAAATCAATATATTTTTACGTTTAAAACAGGATTTGTTATAAACGGATTCCTTCATTCTAAGTTTATTATATTTTTATGTGACAATTTATAAGTCACTGTCCCGCTTTTTTTAGACAGGGAACTTGCCAACATTATTTCCGTACTACTGTTTTAACCACTTGACTGATTTCACTGCACCACGTAGGCAAGAAGAGTTTACTTGATCCACAAATTAAAGCTATTTAACACCTTCTAATTTTTAAAATACAATTTCATACTACTTAATGGAAGAAATGTTTAGATTAAATATTAAGATTTTTTTTTACTAAAAAAAGCGGTGTCTATCCTATATTTTCAATTTATTGTACGTAAAAAGAGAATCAGTTAATCGGTTACAAAAATATTTTTTGAATACAATTTACTTATGGCAAATGTGTGAAAAGTCAATGAATATTTTATTGGTTTTTATTAAGTATAATAGACATTATTCAATCATAAATATTGGCTTAAATCTCTTTCCATCCAATAAACTCTATTTCTGCAGGTGCGTGGAGTGTCAATTTAACATGTGGAATGTAATTCGACTCTGCGAAAGGAGCCGGAAAACTCATGCATATGAAAACTAGAGTAATGTCTGAAATTCGACAGCCTGTTGTCGCCGTCAGCGCCAGCTGTTGGTCGAATATCGAACTAAAGAAAGTGTATATCTAAAAAAATATTGATTTTCTAATAACAATGCAGCAAACCGAGCATTTTTATCTCAAACCGTTCTTTAGTTATTTAATTTCAAAATGCTCTGTTATTTACTGGACACCCTGTATATAAAACACTATAAAGGGACATCACAATATCCATGTCTTACCTGGATTCGAACCAGGACCCCTCGGCGTGGCAGCAGCTGCCGCTATCGATCTCGCCACTGGGGCGACAAATCACAAAATTTAAAGAACTTCGCCTTTCATATAAACATTTGAATAAACAATTTAATATTTACTTAAGAGAGGTGTAACATCTGTATTATAAAGGCCAAACGTATCTGTGCGTAACGCATACGTCATTCTTCGAATGGCAACACTTTCTGATGAAATTTCACTTTTGCAATTTCCATTACTGCAATTTTTTTAACTCCTAGACATCGTACATTTTCAATTTTTACACCTTTGTGTAGGGAAAAATATGTACTTTTAAATACAATTTGTTTGAAAACCGTATCTTAATTTGTTTTTGAGGTATAAATGTTTTTGTAGTTTTTAATTTAATTTTTCTGGAAGTGGCAACTTGAGTACTCCATTTCTGTGCAAAGCATTACCAACTAGATATAACGGCCTGTGCATTTCGCTAAAAACCGCCGAAAAAGTGAAACTGGATTTAAACTCTGAGCCCATTGGATCATTGGATCACGTGGCACAAACCCTGCCCAAATTAGCATTTTATGAGCTGATTTCTGTTCTGAGCACATGGTCATTGTTTTCGTTCAGAGTTTGCACGACTGGTCACAATAACTTGGGCAAAGTATCGGGGTCTTCTGGCGGAAGATTTCATAAATTAATCTCAAATAAATGGGCCTTATAGATATAGTTGGCCATAGTGCAAAGTAAATGAAAAATAGCCATAAAGTAAAAAGAAGAAATAGAGAGGACTTATGTGTGGTGGCTGGGAGTGGTGCAAAAAATGTAACCCTGAGAAATTTGCTACACTAAGCCCAAACACAACCGCGTGTTTTCGTAAAAAAGAAAACTTTCAATGACAAGTCTGTGGAAACTTTTAGTGCTTTATACTTGTTATTATAATTATATGTTTATGTTGTAGCGTACCGTTGAAGGCTTCCAAGATGAATACAGCGAAATACTTGCATGTAGTTTATTCACACATATATTATTCTAGACAGGTTACACATAACAAAGACGCGACACAACATTTATAAAAACTAGTTTGAGCCCCTGTTCTAGGTTAATTTTGGTTGCAGTTAAAGTTCTTGACCAGGTCACGTTACAGTTAATGTCATTATACCACATCTCCCTTTCTTTAAAGATTCATTTTCTGCGGAGGACGAACGACGCGTCCACTTCTGGTGGTATATAGATTCTGGCTCTTTTTTGGAGACATAGAATTACTTTTACCATTGTTACAGGATGGATGCGGATTGTGAAAGCTTGGCTTGGTTGGGCTAGGAACACTCTGTGATATTGGTAACTCATTACGGGAATCGTCTGGTTCAAGGTCATCCACATCATCAGCCTCTGGTTGGAAGTTAGTTGATGGGACAAGATGCATTCTGTTTCGTCGATATAGCCTTTTCCCAGATTTGACTATATACGATCGCGGAGAATCTAATCTCTTCTGAACTGTACCAGTAGCTCTCTTGTCCGTGATCCACACTCCATCTCCAACATCGAGATTTTTGAGGTCTCGTACTCCGTGTCTTTTGTCATAGTTGTCTCGTTGCCGTTCTATTCTCTTCTCTTCCTTTCTTTGAAGTTCATCCCTGTTTTCAATTTTTGGCTCTAGTTGAGATCTTGCAATTGGCAAAGTTGTCCTAATACGACGATTCATAAGAAGTTCTGCGGGACTGAGGCCATTCTCTAATGGTGTTGCTCTATATGCCATTAATGCAAGGTAAGGATCTTCAGCTTTTTTGAGTCGCAATTTGATGGTTTTTACAGAAGATTCAATGAAACCATTGCTTTGTGGGTACCTAGGACTTGATGTGATATGATGAAATCCGTAAGACTTTGAGAATTTTGAAAATTCAGATGAGTTAATTGGCTCAAATTGAGGACCATTATCAGATCTGACGACATTAGGAATCCCATGTCTGGCAAAGATTGATTTGCAGTGGAGAATTACTTCCTCAGAAGTTAATCTTTCCAGTCTTGCGATTTCTGGATATCGTGAGAAATAATCGGTCACGATCAAGTACCAAAATCCGTTAAGTTTAAAAAGATCCATTCCCACTGTTTCCCATGGTCTTTCAGGAAATTCGGTAGGGATAAGAGATTCATGGCGATTAGTGGTCTCCTTGACGCATGATGTGCAATTCTTTATCATTTCTTCAATTTCTTTATTAATTCCAGGCCAATATACCGATGATCTTGCTCTCGCACGACATTTCGTAATTCCTAAATGTCCCTCATGAATTTGTTGAAGAACCTTTCTTCGATCATTTGCAGGAATGATGATTCGACAGCCCTTCATTATGAGTCCATCTTGGATCGATATTTCATATCGATGATTCCAATAAGGTAAACAACATGGCTCTAAATGTTTTCTTGATGGCCAACCGTTGAGGATTAAATTTTTTAACTCTTTGCATGTTGCATCAGACTGTTGTGATTGGCGCAATTCTTCTAACCTGTTGCATGAAGCGGGTAATGTGGATATTATCATACGAATATATGCATCAATTTCTTCTTCCAACTCTTCATCCTTTTCTCTTGTTTCTTGAGGTTGTCTTGATAAGGCATCAGCTGCATAAAGTTTCTTTCCTGGTATGTGGAATATGGAATAAGAATATCGCATCATCCTCATGTTCAATCTTTGTAACCGTGGTGATAAGTCTTCAAGGTTTTTCTTTGAGAAGATTGGAATTAGAGGTTTATGGTCTGTTTCTAATCTAAAGTGAGTTCCAGTGAGATAATCTCGAAATTTCTCGCAACTCCATGCTAGAGCAAGTGCCTCTTTTTCTATTTGAGCATATCTCTTTTCAGTAGGAGTAAGAGTTCTGGATGCATATGCAACGACAGAGATTTCCCCGTTCTCTTGTTCTTGCCTCAAGGTGGCTCCAATTCCATAAGAAGAAGCGTCTGTAGTGACAATTGAAGTTTTCTGTGGATTATAAACTTTTAAAACTGGTTGAGATGTTAAGACATTCTTCCACTTTTGAAATGCTTGTTTTTGAGGTTCGTCCCAGACAAACTCATTCTTTTGACTTAACATAGATGTTAACGGTGCAAAAATTTCTGCAAAATTTGGAACAAATCTGGCGAGAAAATTTGCCATGCCTAACATCTGCTTTAATTCCTTTTTATTCTTTGGTGGTGGATATTCTTTTACTGCTCTAACTTTCTCTTCGTCAGGATGAATCCCCTTATCATCAATAATATGTCCCAAGAATTTTATTCTCTTGACTGAAAACTTACATTTCTTGTCATTTAGAGTAATGCCAGCTTCCTTAAGTTTATTTAGAACAATTTTCAATGTTTGGTCATGTTCAGATTGATCTTTTCCCCACACTAAGATGTCGTCCATATGACAAATAACACCTGGGATATTTTCTAGCAGCTGTGACATTCTGCGTTGAAAATGTTCTGGAGCAGATGAGATTCCAAAAGGCAATCTTAAAAATCGGTATCTTCCAAAGGGAGTGATGAAAGTCGTGAGAAATGACGAAGATTCATCAAGCGGAATTTGCCAAAAGCCTGAATTAGCATCTAACTTCGAAAAAATTGTAGCACCTGTTAGAAGATTTAATGAATATTCCACTGAAGGTAACGGATGAAATTCTCTTTCCACACATTTGTTTAGTTGGACAAGATCAACACATAAGCGAACAGTTCCGTCACTTTTAGGAACGATAACGACTGGTGAACACCATTCCGTTGGTTTCGTCACAGGAACTATAACTTTTTGGGCAATCATCTTCTTAATTTCCATTTCAGTTTTCTTCAGCAACGGAATAGGTATCCTTCGTGGAGTTGAAATAGCAAAAGGGACAGAATTCGGCTTAAGCTTAATAGTGTAACAACCTTTCAGTAGCCCCAGGCCATTGAATAATTCAGGGTAATCTTGCTTTGGATTTACTGCGTTAATTTCTAGAATGTTTGGTCCTAAACCAAAAGCTAGTATTGCAGGTTTTCCCAACAAATAATTCTGTAATCCTTCAATTACATGGATTTCTTCAGTTATTTTCTTTTCCTTGTATTGGATTTCTTCAACAAGTTTTCCCTTGTGCTTTAGTATTTTCCCATCAGGACCGCAAAGCTTTTTGTCTGGTTTTAAAATTTTTAAACCCTTTAAGATTGGTGATGTAGCTGGAATAACAGTGTGATCTGCTCCACTATCTATTTTGAAACGAATGGTTTTATCTCTTATTTGAATAGGAACTGACCATAACGAATCATTACTACTATTCGAGCGGGTTTCCCTAATCGTTCCTAAGAAAGAAATTTCAGATTTACTTTCATTTTTCCTACAAACACGAGCAAAATGCCCTCATTTGGAACATTTCAAACATTTGGCGTCTTTTGCTGGACACACTTTTCTATTATGCGTAGATTTACCGCACCATTTGCAAAAGTCAGAGAATTTTGCACATTCTTTTTTCCCATTATTCCTTTTAACAGTTTCTTTAAACTGTGAATTTTGACTGGCAAGCCCTTTCTTAAAATTTACCTTTGTTTTACTTATACTCGAAACTCTATGTACAGAAGCATTATTAGAAGTAAGAATCTCTTGTTGCTTTTTAATTGATTCCGATAACCTAACTTTATCTATAGCTTTGCTCAAAGAAAGATCTGGATCCAATTGTAACTTCTCACTTAATGATTTATCTCTAATACCTACAACTATTCTATCGCGTATTAGTTCATCATGAAGAACTCCGTAATCGCAATGCTCAGCCAATGAATAAAGTGAAGTTATAAAATCATTTACACTTTCCCCTTCATTTTGAATGCGTTGATTAAACTGTGCGCGTTCAAAAATTGTGTTTTTCTTTACGATAAAATGGTCGTCAAAATGCTTCATAACAATATTATATTTCTGTTGGTCGTCTTCTGATAAGTTAAAGGACATAAAAATATCTTCTGCTTTATCACCCATGAGATAAATAAGAGAATTTACTTGTTCTATCTCTGATTGATTTTTTAAACCTGAAGCGAATCGATATCTTTCGAAACGTTGCTTCCATTTTAGCCAAAGTGCCGGCCGTGAAAAACTAAATGATTCCGGCGGTGTAACCTGATAACAATTTCTAAATTCTAACTCTTTTTCTTTTTCTTTAGACATTTTACATAATAATAAAATAAATAAAAATGTGTCGTATAACTATGCAAGAAAAAGGAAACTTCTTACTTTAAGCTTGGATCCGTTTTCAAAATATCACTGTATTAAACATCTTTTTTTTCCAGCTGCCACCATGCTTTATACTTGTTATTATAATTATATGTTTATGTTGTAGCGTACCGTTGAAGGCTTCCAAGATGAATACAGCGAAATATTTGCATGTAGTTTATTCACACATATATTATTCTAGACAGGTTACACATAACAAAGACGCGACACAACATTTATAAAAACTAGTTTGAGCCCCTGTTCTAGGTTAATTTTGGTTGCAGTTAAAGTTCTTGACCAGGTCACGTTACAGTTAATGTCATTATACCACATTTAGTACTATAGTTTTTGTTTATAATAAAATAAAATGCTACTTTAGAATACGTAAATTTAAGCAGATCATTTTTATTCAGAGAAAAAATGCACGACTGATGTCAAAGGATTTAGTACCTGTTCAATGTGATTCCTTTTTTCCCTCCGGGTTGCATTTTTTTCGCCGAGTTAGACAAGCAAACAAAGATGGTCTTGGCAATAATTCCAGGTTTAAAGTAATGTCCGGTTCCCCAAATTTTTGTCCAATTGTTTAAGACAATCAATTATAATTATATTAAAATAACATTACTCGCTTTATGTAATTTTTTTTTAAATTTCACTTAAACTTGCTATAGCAGACGATTTTTTAAGTTCTTTTTTGTTACCTGTCATTTTACCAAAATTATTTAATTTTCTTTGATTTTGGAATAATTATATTTTTTATGTTATTTATTTTTTACTTTATTTTTAGAACAATTTTTATTTTCCGAGTATATTTTCAGAAAAGAAAAAAAAGTACATTTTTCACATAGAAAATTGATCTGAAATAGAAAAAGAACGATGTAAATGACGAAATGAGATTTTATAATTCGCTAATATGCATATATCCAATGTTTAAAATGTAACTGAAAATTTGGTTTGGCATGATTTGTAAAAATCAAGCTTTGCGTATTTCACAGAAAATACGGCATCTTCTTTGCACGTTGAAGTGACGGAGTGCAATGTTTGTGTATTTTAATGTTTATTCTTTTAGTTTGTATTGTGTATTTTAACTTATAAAACGAATTTTAAATTTGTCATAGAGTTAACTTTGGAGCAAACTTTTTCGAAAAGATGTACGTGCAGTCATTTCTTTGCTTTTAACATTTTAGTATGCGCGTAAGATTTTTCGGTACTACTTAGTTATCCCGTCGACCAAAAAACTATCGCCGAATTATAAGATTATATGCCAATAATGGATGATTGTGAATGTCATATTGAATGATTTTAAACACGATACACATGTTTAAAATGTCATCAAAGTTTTAATACTACTTTTTATTTGTATTTTTATTCATGACTTACTAATTTATTTGTTTTACCGTTATTTGAAATAAACATTATGTAAACATACATAGCATGGCTATTAGTTTGGCCATTTTTTTTTAATTTGGCGAAAATGCTCGACGGGATAATCAAGTAGTACCGATTTTTCATATGAGCAATATCTATATTGTAACGAACAAATGTGCCCGTATGTAGCACTGATGTTATTTTGCAAATGACAACATTTCAGGGCACAGATGTCATATACGCACCACATTTGCACGTGCTTTTTTCTCTTACCAATTTGGCGAAAATTTTATTTTTGAATGTAAGTACAAATTACATGCAATAACAGCACGTAATTTTTTACTCCATTATAAAAATAAAATAACGTAAAAAATGAAAAAGATTCAAAATTTTTAAAAAAGGGAAATAAAAATAAATAAATGATAGCTTGATATAAATAATTATTGATATAGTATATAATAAAATAATTTAAAAAAATTAAAATGAAAAATAACAGTAAATAAATATGAATTTAATCAAAAAGGAAACAATAAATAAACAATTATAAATAATAAACTTAATAGGCAACAAAACAGCAATTATAATTTTCACAATAATGCGTAAATATTAATACCTATTGCCATATTGAATGCATGCAGTTGCATCATTTAATCAGCACATTTTACTGAAATCTTTAATTTTTCCCATTTCCTTTCCCTAATAATTATTATAAACTTATTAAGCAGATCTTCTCCTTGCCACAGATGTGTAATGCCAAATTGGTGAGAGAAAAAAGCACGTGCAAATGTGGTGCGTATATGACATCTGTGCCCATTTCAGGATAAAATGATTTTTTACAATTTTTTTACTGCAATTTTTTAATCTTCTAAACGTCGCACATTTTTAATTTTTATTTCGTCATATAGGAAAAGAAATCTACTTTCAAATACAATTTGCTTGAAGACTGTATCTCATTTGACTCATTTATTACGAGCTTATATTTTCAAGCATTTTTTTAAATCTCTGTTACGTATCTCCATTAAGAAATAATGATACACAATTTACTCATAAATTATAAATATTGTTCCTGATAATTTCCCATAATAAAATTAAAATTGCACGAGTAATAAAATAGAAGAATGGTTTAAAACGCAGATTAAATTACTAAAAATTACAAGCTCAACATGTAATAAAACAACTTAAAATTTTACAGTGCCAAATAAGAAAAAAAAAAACTTTGAAAATGCTTTGAATTTGTCTGAAAACTGTATTTCAATTTACTGATTGGCTGTGGTTTAAAAAAAATTCAGGTGCGAGTTATTTTTAAATATATCTCTACCGAGTGAAACTCGATTACGATAGATTATTTGTCCTTAGAAAAATATAAAGAGTTCGGGATTTGTTTCCGGCTAATATACTATAGCAAAATTAAAATTTCCTTTATAAATAATAAAATAAAATAAATACAAATTTAACAAACATGTAATTAAATTACGTGCTCGAAACACTGAAATGACCAGAAACAAAACTGCTGCCGTAACGAAATCTTTGCTAATAACTTCTGGCATGCGTCTAATACGGAAATGTGACTTTTGAAAAACTTCATAGCTTTATTTGATTCCATAATTAATATTTTTCATTTAACCCTTTAACCTAATCACGTTAGCCTAATCATGTTTTTCCGCTATATAATATTTTTATTCAAAGATTCATTTAATATAATATTGAGATTAATGTTAATTTTTTGAATTTTATAAGATAAAAAAATATGTAAAGTACAATACAATACAAAAATATGTAAAGTATCAAATACTAATCTTCATATCAATATTTTTCACAGTATTATTTTATGAACGAAACATGAATGAAAAAATCCGCAAGACACTTAACCCTTTGAGGGAAAAAGCACTTCATTTCTAAAAATGCTGAAATGATTGATTGACACGAGAATTTAAAAACAAATTTGTTTCAAAATATTTAAAAGCGTTTCTTCACGTATTTGAGAAAAATAAAACTGCTATTTCAAATTATTCGCGTCAATGTGGCGTTTTGAAATTAAAATTAAGTGGGATAAATTTTATCCCACCCCCTTCAAGGGGTTTAAGGGTTAAAATGCTTTTTTGGAATGCTTTTTTTTAGCAATCTAAAACGCATATTACATGCAGAAAATTCATTAAAGTTTTCAATTAAAAAAATGATTTTTATCTTTGCTATGTAACCCGGGGAGCCCGGGTCCGATCTACTAGTTTACTTAAGAGAGGTGTAACCAAAAATTAAAAACAAATATTATTGACATGTTTCGATTCCAAACTATTAAGCACCATAATGATAATAAAATAAAAATACAAGTCCTTTTACGGTTAATACAAACGGCACGCGACAATGAGATGCAAATAAAAACACGTGATCTATTGTAAAAACAATAAATTAAAAATAGACCATGATCTAATATTAATTTCCAAATTGCTTCATCCTATTCAAACTTTCACGAGGAATTTATTCAAAAACTCTAACCATAAGCTATGGTTATAAATATTTTTATTAAAGCTCCTTTAAATTTCGAAAATATGTTGGTTTCTGAGGTTTGTAAAAATTCAGAATGGAATCAGTTAAAGTAAATGAATAATGTATGGAATCCCATTTTACCAGTGTGTCACATCAGACAATAATAATCTCGACATACGTCTGCAAAGAAGATTTAGTGATGTACACTGTTAAAAATTTTGCTCTAGTTTGAACCAAATTTTGGTGCTCAGTAGCTACCACCACACGGTGGTGAAATCTCGTACCAACATTTGAACTTTCCTATTTCAACTTTGTTCCAACCATTAGAACTATCACTATAACATGATCTCCAAAAATCGGTTCAAGATTTCACCATTTTAGAATGGCAGCTATTGAGGACCAAAATTTAGTTCAATAAATATAGTTAAAAAAAAAAAACTAAAAAACAAGCTTTTAAGTATATCAAACTAAAAAATGAAAAAAAATTTGTACTATAAGCTGAAAACGAAAATAGATGAAAAATACTATATTACTATAAAAGCATTGTTATTATAGAAATCAATTAATAAGCAATAAATAAAATTATCGTGGAAAAAAAGCGTGGGGTGCTTCATCTACCATGCTCCATCTATCAGTTCTTAAGAAGCACCCCACGCTTTTTTTTCCACGATAATTTTATTTATTGCTTATTAATTGATTTCTATAATAACAATGATTTTATAGTAATATAGTATTTTTCATCTATTTTCGTTTTCAGCTTATAGTACGAATTATTTTTCACTTTTTAGTTTGATATACTTAAAAAGCGTGTTTTTTAGTTTTTTTAAACTATATTTATTTTTCACTTTTTAGTTTGATTACTTTAAAAGCGTGGTTTTTAGTTTTTTTTAAACTATATTTATATTTAATACAAAAACCAAATTAATCGGTTGGATAGTTTCAGAGCAATTGGTGAACATACATAGAAAAAAAAAATACATACGCGTCGAATCGATAACTTCCTCTTCCTTTTCTGAAGCCGGTTAAAAATAAAATTTGTAATACGGAAATTTTTTTTTAATTTTACATAGATGTAAATAATGTTAGGAGTGGGGTTCGAACGGACAATCTCTTTCGAAAAACAGAGCTTCCATCCGGCGCCTTAGACCGCTCGGCCATGCTGTCTACACTCCTTTCAGTGAACGTATTCAACACTTTTAATTAGCGAAAAATCACTAATTTTATTAGTTTTTGCCTAATTACTAAAAAAGTACTGAACCAATTTCGATGAAACTGAAGTGGTACCAATTCGAGAGCATCGTCATTCATTTAACACCAAAAACAAGTTAATCGGTTGCATGGTTTCGGAGTAATCGGTGAACATACATAAAATAAGGAGAGTTACAAACTCACAAACATACAGGTGAAGTTAATAAAAAGCGTGGTAAAATAGGAGAATAATTTTAACAGTGTTAGTCCAGGTATTTTTCGATAAGCAAAAAAGGATAAGTAATAAAAATGCTCCAAAGCCTTTTTCATATTCTATTGTAAAAAAATATTATACATATTCTATTGTATTTAGACATTATATTACATACATTTAACATTAGGAAAAAAATATGTTTGTAGTATAAGAATTTAGAATAAATGAGAATGTTCTTATTTTTCTTTTAGCTACCTTGTACGAGTATTCGAGGTTGCAGAAAAAATCTTGGAATAAAATAAAATTTGAACAAACATTTTTTTCCCTTTTTATCTCTTAGAAGCTCATTCGAAGATCAGAGTGAGTTTTCTAAGATATTTCTAGTGACTTTTTTTGTTTGTTTACTTTTCAAAGAACTAAAAGGCTTCGAAAAAGTTCTAATTGCGCCTTAATAAGGATTTTTTTCTGTTTAGAATATGTAAGTACGGGATAACATGAGTCAAGAGGAGGTAAATGTGAAGTTGTGTCGAAATGTCAGTTCGACGCCAACGTTTCGACGCCAACTGTTCGACGCCAACGTTTCGACGCGTGGTCAGTTCGACGCCGTACTTTTCGACGCCGGGGCAGTTCGACGCCATATATTTTTTATGAAACTTAGGAACTTCCGATTTTATTTACGTTTGCACAGCTTATTTAGACTTTCTAACAGCATATATATATATATATATATATATATATTTTTTTTTTTTTTTTTTTTTTTTTTTTTACTTTTCTGTGTTAAAAAAAGAAAAGAAAAAATGTTTACAATGTAAAATATCTTTATTTTTATGTTCTTACTAAAAAACACCCATTCTTATTTAAATTAATTGCTAATGAGCTATTTTCTTCAAAACTTTTAAATTCCTTTACAATGTATTTTATTCTATTTTTTGCTATAGGAATATAATTCACAAATATCCACATTTTAAAAGTACTAATTAAATGAAACTCTTTAATAAAGACCTGTTTTGTAATTTTTAATCCTTGAATAGTTGTGTAAATTTTAAAGACTAAAACGCAGTAAAACTGTTAACGTTATTTGTTCAGAATTTGGAAATACCTTTAGTGTAAGTAAAGCAGCTTCCATAACGTATTAACTAGAATTCACATGCAATTCCTTTGTCCTCACCTTGACAAAGGGATAGGGAGCGTCCATAATGGGGACAATGAGGGCGCACGTAAATGTACAAAGGAACCGTGACATTCCCACTCAGGGGGGAAGAAATGTTGCACAGAAAAGCTAACACCGCTTCCCCTAGAAACCCTTGCCGATATAAGAAGAAACGGGTTGAAACTTCGCATTGACGCCTGTGACTAGCTTATCCTTATCTATTCTTCTTTCTTTGAAACATATTACAGGCTTGTAAATAACTCTAACTCTTTTTTGACAAGTGCAACCCCCCCCCTCCTCCAGTTGGGGGTTATGAAATCGCCTCAGATTTGTCGTTAAGTATTGCCGATTGTCAACGCATGCGCATTTCTTATCTTCTCTAAAGCGCCCGTAATCTATTTGGAAGCCTGTCGATATTTTTAAATTCAATGTTAGCACTTTCAACCGTAGAAATGTCTGAAAGCCGAAAATATATGACTAAGAGAGGTAAAGAAAAGTATGAGCACGATGGATATTTATATTGTTTCGATAAATATATAGAAAATGGAGCAAAAAAATCGTGGCGTTGTGAAGTTGAATTTTCCAAAAACAATAAATGTAAAGGAAGAATTTACACTGATGCAGTTACGAGTGAATTTTTAAAACTTGTTCGCAATCATGCTCATGAAGGAAATGCAGCACGTGTTGAAGTTGTCCGCACTTTAACATCAATAAAGCGAAGGGCAGGTGAAACACAAGAAACTCCCGCAGTAATTCGCATTGAAGAAACGCAAGAGCTGTCTGTTGGAGCATTAGGACAGTTTCCAAGCAGAGAAGCTGTAAGATTAGTTATTAAAAGACGTAGAAAAGACATAAATGCACTCCCGTCGCAACCAATTGACAGAGCTTCCATTGAATTGCCAGAAAATTATAAATATTACGGAGAAAATAAGGAAAATTTTGTTATCGCCGATTCGGGAGTGGGGGATAAAGACCGAATTTTAATTTTCGGAAAAGCCAGTGTCAGCGATTGGATTCACCTCGTAACAAAAATTTACGTTGATGGAACTTTTAGTCTAGCACCACATCATTTTTACCAGGTTTTTGTTATTATGGCCGAACGTGGAGGTTTTGTATTGCCAATCATTTATGCCCTCTTACCCGACAAGGCGGAAGAAACATATACACGAATGCTTGAAATGATTCAAGACAGTTGGCCATTTTTTAAGGCGAAAAAAATTTCTTTAGATTTTGAAATTGCCTTAATTAACACTTTTTCAAGCAAGTTTCCAGACGCCGAAATTCAAGGGTGCTTGTTCCACCTTGTGAAAAATATGAAGCGCAAATTAGCAGAATTCAATTTAATGCAACGATATAATACCGATGCTGATTTTGCTCTCTATGCACGTATGATTCCTGCGTTAAGTTTTGTGCCTATCGAAGAACTTGAAAATGCTTTAGAAGTTTTGAGTGAGAATTTACCTAATCAGTTAACCCCAATTTTAGATTACTTTGAAGATTATTATGTTGGAAGGATTCAGAGAAATAATCGTCGCCGTCGTCCTATTTTTAAACCAGAAATGTGGTCATGTTATGCTAGAACCTTAAATAACGAAGGACGCACCAATAATTTCGCGGAAGCAGCACACAGACGTTTACAGTCCGAATTTGGTGTTTCACACCCCACATTATGGAAATTCATAGATGGTCTCAGACGTGTTCAAAAAACAATTGACCAATGTTATGAGCAATTTGTACGTGGAGATGAACCGCCGCACAAGCGGAATAAGTATCTGCGAGCTGATATGAGAATTAAAGTAATAGTTGAAGATTTTGAAAATCGAGAAATAATGGAATACCTGAAAGGTGTGGCGCATAATTTTGCAATGGATTAGTATAATAACAGTTTTGTGATGTAATCTTATTTATGTGTAATCTTGTTACTCTGTAATTAAATTTGTCTGCAATATAACTTTTTTGTAACCATATGTTTATTTACCATTTCTGTATTTTGCCTTTTTGATGCTGTTTTGTGAAATAAATAAATAAAAAAAAACAACCTCCCTCATGTCCCAGGGCCTTGACGTTGGCGAGGGGGCTTCTCACTAATCTGGGACAAAAAAAAAAAAAATCTAGAACACTTTCACACATATATTTATTTCAAATATGCATGCAAACAATCGATAATTCAATAAATAAAAATCAGTCATATTGCTTATTTATTTGAATCACGCTTCATATACATAACAAAAATATATATATATTATATCAGGCATATTGCATATTTATTCTAAAAATAAATAAAAATACGGAAAAAAATATATGGCGTCGAACTGCCCCGGCGTCGAAAAGTACGGCGTCGAACTGACCACGCGTCGAAACGTTGGCGTCGAATCGTTGGCGTCGAACCGTCGGCGTCGAAACAACCTGCTTCGGTAAATCGGATGTGAATATTATTTCTATTGTAGAGATTAGTCGTTAGACTTTAATTCAAAAAATTTAAACTCCATTATTAAAGTTCACGCCATGGAAACAAATCATTTTTCAGATTTTGAAACTGTCAAGTTCATAAAATAAAATTACGATGCATATATAACCCGTACTCTCTGAAGCATGTTTTACAAGAACGGCCAAATACCTATTCAATGAAACTTGTTCCCTCCTATGAGAATACAACATCTTAACCTGACTCATTGACCCATTGACCCATTTCTGTGTTTAATTGTTTCTAGCACATGCCCTCAGTTGCAGAATAACTTATATTTACCTCTCGTGGTTTTATATTTATTTACACTGCTGAAGAGAAACATTAAATGAATTCCAAATGTTGAATGTTTTTTTTTTGTTGTTGTTATTTGTGCGTTTAAATTATTTTAACTATGTAATTAAACACTCTGTATTTTCGTAATTGTTTTTAATTAATTATGAACAGATTCAATATTTTTTTTCACTTTAAATAAAGAATGCTCTTTGGAATTGTGGGTGATTCGAAAATGGTCATTTAATATTTTTGTTTATATGTTGTTTGATATTTTCCTTTTTTAAGAAGCATTTGCCATGTTTTACAGTGAATATTAACAAATCACTTAGGCTGGTTCAGTGCTGCTTTTTTTTGCAAGAAACGTAATATTTTTTAATCTTTCAGTGTGTATTATCTGAATAAATCTGTATAAGTCCATGATAAGTGTTATACGAAAAATACACACTGAAATGTACTAAATTACATTGTTAAAAAAAATCTGAAATTCACGGATATATTTTTCCTGAATTTCACAGAAATTTCTTTTTCACAGCAAAAGGGCAGTTCCCATTAAAAATTTAAAAAAATTCCATCATATTTTCTGAAACGGATGGAGATGAAAGGAAACAACGGAGATACTTCTTTATCTATCGCATTTTTTATGTTTGAAAAAACTGGCATGTTGTTGCACAGAAACAAAATAATTCGTACTATAAGCTGAAAACGAAAATAGATGAAAAATACTATATTACTATAAAAGCATTGTTATTATAGAAATCAATTAATAAGCAATAAATAAAATTATCGTGGAAAAAAAGCGTGGGGTGCTCCATCTACCATGCTCCATCTATCAGTTCTTAAGAAGCACCCCACGCTTTTTTTCCACGATAATTTTATTTATTGCTTATTAATTGATTTCTATAATAAAAATGATTTTATAGTAATATAGTATTTTTCATCGATTTTCGTTTTCAGCTTATAGTACGAATTATTTTTTCACTTTTTAGTTTGATATATGTAAAAAGCATGTTTTTTAGTTTTTTTAAAACTATATTTATATTTAATACAAAATCCAAATTAATCGGTTGGATAGTTTCAGAGTAATTGGTGAACAAACATAGAAAAAAAAAAATACACGTCGAATAAAAATACATACGCTCCTCTTCCTTTTCTGAAGCCGGTTAAAAATAAAAATTGTAATACGGAAATTTTTTTTTAATTTTACATAGATGTAAATAATGTCAGGAGTGGGGTTCGAACCCACAATCTCTTTCGAAAAACAGAGCTTCAATCCGGCGCCTTAGACCGCTCGGCCATGCTGTCTACACTCCATTCAGTGAACGTATTCAACACTTTTAATTAGCGAAAAATCACTAATTTTATTTGTTTTTGCCTAACTACTAAAAAAGTACTGAACCAATTTCGATGAAACTGAAGTGGTACCAATTCGAGAGCATCGTCTTTCATTTAACACCAAAACCAAGTTAATCGGTTGCATGGTTTCGGAGTAATCGGTGAACATACATAAAATAAGGAGAGTTACAAACTCACAAACATACAGGTGAAGTTAATAAAAGCGTGTTAAAAAGTCAACGAAAGATTCTTAACTTTTTTATGAGATTTGTATCATGCTAAAGGATTGAAATTATATCGCTTTTTGTCATCGCGATTAAAGATTATTATATTTCTTATCAACTTTATAATAACTTCACTATACTAACTTTATACCAACATTATAACGAAAATATTTCCTCTTCAAACGGAAGTTTTTCCTACTTTTATGTACCAAAACGGAAAGGTAAAATTCCGGAAACGTTGTACCAGTATTTTACCCTGCATTGGCAGATTTATTTTTAACAGTGTACTACATTTTTCTTGTAGAAAATTTTCTTTCTGTCTTAATTCTTTTTATTTGTTTCTGCATTTCTATCTTTATAATCTTGCTTACCTAATAAATACATCTAATTGCTTCGGTTGTAGACCAACAATGAAACTAAATGTATGGCACGTCGACGCATAGCATTCATTGGCATTTACTTGCTATTAAAATTACAGTAACTGTTTAATTTCTATTTAACACTTTATTACTACAAAATTTAACTATTAAAAAAACAATTTCAAATTTTTTTTTATTCTTATTAAAAATAGCATACTAAATAAATTATTTAAATATATGTTTGTCTATTTCTTATATCTTAATTAATGAACTTTTATGTACTCTACTTTTGTCGGTAGATACTAGGAACATTTTTTTCTTACTTTCTGTAGCATACATTGGTAGTTTAAGGCAGAACATTCACTATAAATATTGCGATGCAACGCAACAAATTACAAATGAAATGTTGCTTTGTAGCTCTCATGGGAAAAATTTCCGGATAATAACGTGCTACGTGGTAATTTAAAAATATAATGGAAATGCATTTATTTCTCTGTTCCAAGATACAGACTGTAATTCATATCTTATTCATGGAAGTGAAAAAATTCAAACGCAGAATCTAGATTGAAATCCTAGAGCGTAAACACTGGATGGAATTTATAACAAACATATTGCTCATTAAAAAATAGAAAAAATGTCTTATTCCTTGAAATTAAAAATTATTGTTTTAACTCATTTATAAAAGTATATTAAATTTTCTCCTAATTTAATGACTATAAATTTTGAAGCATTCAAAATAATACTTTTAAACCTACTTGAGTTTAAATTGTAAGACATTTTTGCAACGTATTCTATACGAATGCTTTTTTTCCAAATTGAATGTCAAAATTCTAGTTTTTAAGCTTGTTTCTTTTATCTTTGATAAAAAATTTTTAAGTCTCTCAAAGCTACTCATAAATTACAAAAACCACAAAAAATTAACTATATAAACAAATGTAAACAATAAATTAATTGCTGTCATCGCCATTTCCAATTTTCCAACAATCTACATTTGCAAATTTAATTGGTCTGTTGAGTTATGTTACTATTTTCTACTGTCGCAATTTTCTTTAAATAGTCTAACAGAAAAAAATATACTGATGTGTATTAATGAAATATGTTTTTTCTGTTAAGTCTAATAAAAGAACCAATGGAAACAATATATTTTTTTCATATTTTAATGATTTGCAATAGATTTTTTAAATACCTAATGAACGGTTATTGTTACATCAATATTTCTTTTTAAGTCCCGACTGAGTTTTAATCCCCTTCTTGGCGCGTTTCCAAAATATCGCCACGTTGGCGTGCTTTTGCGTTTTGTCTCCCGGAGCGGGATTTAAGTCCAGGAGACACTACGCAATACAAAGCTTTTAGAAGAAAAAAAAATTCTTCCTCAGGGGGGCTCCGCTTTTCCTGAACCCCCGGCTATAAATTTCCTTAAAACATGTATAACATCAAAACATGCAAAACCATTCCGTTAAAGAAACAAAGAAATTGTACACATGCCTTCTTTTAAAAACAAAACCAGTCTTTTTTTAAATAAAAAAGAAATTAATAATAGATTTTCTAAAGAAATATACTAAGCTTTGAAGTCAAATAATGTTTTTCTTTTATATTTAATATGAAATTAAATAACATTAAGATTCAAAACATCTAAAATACTAAAGCAAGGCCTAAAACACATACTTTTAACTACAAAGCACGATCTCTACATTCAAAAAACAATAGAAATGTAGAAAATACTTCCTTTTAAATGCAAAACAAATGTTTCTAATTAAAAAAATCACTCGTATATTCCCCCCAAAAAGTTTACTCACTCGATGTTACTCTTCGAAATCCAACGGCCTCTAATGAGACAAAAGAATTTTAATTAATTTGAAGGCGCGAGACTTCAAACTTTTAAATGTTTCTCCTCTCTCGTCCAATAAGAAAACTAGAAAAGAAAGAAC
This sequence comes from Maratus speculifer, assembly GCA_964019185.1. Taxonomy (NCBI): domain Eukaryota; kingdom Metazoa; phylum Arthropoda; class Arachnida; order Araneae; family Salticidae; genus Maratus; species Maratus speculifer. The sequence goes on along the minus strand of OZ025291.1, from coordinate 412,364,770 downwards.
GAACGGAGCATGCGCAAGCCAAGCAGCAAAATATCTCCGAATCTCCGAGGGTTGTCAAGAAGAGCAGCACCTAAATGGAAAAGAAAGCAAGGCATGGCGCAGTCATCGCGTGTCAAAAAAAATGCCGCCAAGAAGTGGATTAAAACTCAGTTTACCCCTTTTTAAAAGTGTTCTCTTAAAAAAAGCAATAGATATGTATTAAAAAGTAATTATTGGAAAATAAATAAATAACAAATCTGCTTTTCTTTTAGATTTCATGCATGGCAGTAGAGTAGGTGATAACATATCCTCCGCCCCTCTGATACGTAAATAAAACGTGTACATGAGGTATTTTTTCTAATGTTCTATCTTTTTAATGTTTCTACTGTTTCTTTGCAACATTTCTTTATTCATTTTTCATATTGGAATTCCAGTCCTTTTCAACTCATTTCCTGTCCTGTAAAACTGCATCCAAAATATGATTTTTTGAATAAAAACTAAATTGAAAAAAATATAGGTGCAAGAAATGCATAATATATATTAAATTAATTATTTGTTAAATCCATTTCTTGTAGTCTTGGTTTGTACTCAATGAAAACAGCAAAAATTAATGTAACCCATTTCATTGCATGAATTTTTGATGTTACTGTTACAAAAAAGTTCTGGGAATCCCAGTTTCCTAGAAAAAATTAGTTACTTTATAGATTTTGTACAGTGTACATTCATCGGTAAAAAATGTAGTTTTGGTCATATTGTTGCATTCTCAACTGATGCAGTAGTGAAATATTCCAATTCTGGTAATTATACGCAGGCTATACTCTTCAAAATAATACATGATGTTATGTACAAATACCAGGTTTTATGCAGATCCTTGAATTCAAGATATGAATATTCCTGACAGGCAGTACATTATGCTTAATGCCATTATAATTTCCATTGTATCACATGAAAACTGGACAGTCTTTTGTTTAATGTTGCAACATTTGTAACCAAACATGAACAGAAATCTGAATAGTATTAATAAGAATTGCTGGAAATTTTTTTAAAACTGGTTCTGTCATATTAAATACTACATAATTTTAAGAAAACCCAAAATTCTTTAATATCTTATACTATAATGCGAGCAAAAATTGTGTCTGTGTGTGTAAATTTTATCTCAAAAACGGCTCTAACGATTTTCGCAAAAATTTGGATTTTACCATTTTCGTGCACGAGAAGACCATTGGGCTAGGTCACATGTTCAGGAAAATTCGATTATTGGGTCATTTTGGGTCATAATGGGTCAGGATCAAACTATTTATATCTAGAGAACGGCTGGATCGATTTTAAGGAAATTTTATATCCAATCACTTTTTGGCACGAGAAAACTATTGGGCTGGGTCACATGCTCGAAAAATTTCGATTAAAGGGCCATTTTTGGGTCATTATGGGTCAAGCCATTTTTATTTAAAAAACGGTTCTAACGATGTTGACCAAATTTTATATTTTATCATTTTGGATTACAAGAAGACCATTGGGTTAGGTAACATGTTCGAGAAAATTCGGTTAGTGGGTAATTTTTGGGGTCATTGTGGGTCATGCTATTTTTATCTAAAGATTTTCTCACGCAATTTTGACCAAAAGTTGCATTCTATGGTTTTCGGGCTCGAGAAAAACATTGGGCTAGGTTACAAGCTTGAAAAAAAATTTAATGGGTCATATTGGGTCATTAAGGGTCTGGGTCGAGCTATTTGTATTTAAAGAACGGCGTGATCGATTATAACGAAATTTTGTATGTAAAAGTTTTTTGACAAGAGAAAACTAATGGGCTAAATCACATGTTTGAGAGATTTCGACTATGGGGGTTATTTGTGGGTCATGATGGGTCATAATGGATCATGTCAAGCTATATCTAAAGAACAGGTGGATCGATTTTAACGAAATTTTGTACATAACATTTTTTTTGGCACGAGAAAATCATTGGCCTAGGTCACACGTTCGAGAAATTTCAAATAATCGGTCATAAAGGGTCTGGGTCAAACTATTTATATTTAAAGAACGGCTGGATCGATTTTAATGAAATTTTGTATGTAACATTTATTAGACACAAGAAAACTAATGGGCTAAAACAGGCTAGGTTACATGTTCGAGAAAAATTTTAATGGGTCATATTGGGTCATTAAGGGTCTGGGTCAAGCTATTTATATCTAAAGAACGGCGTGATCAATTTTAACGAAATTTTGTATGTAACAGTTTTTTGACACGAGAAAACCAATGGGCTAGGTCACATGTTCGAGAGATTTCGATTATACGCTGCATTTGTGGGTCATGATGGGTCGGGTCATAATATATCATAATAAAGCTGTATCTAAAGAACGGGTGGATCAATTTTAACGAAATTTTGTATACAACATTTTTTGGTACGCGAAAACTACTGGCTACACTGTTAAAAATTTAACCCATTTGCTGCAGCATCACTCCAGAGCTTTTATAGAATGTCTCTTTTATGACCAATGAGAATGCTCCATAACACAGTAAAGTAACCGTTTTCTTTAAAAGCAGTGGAGTGACGCTGCAGCAAATGGGTCAAATTTTTAACAGTGTAGGTCACATGTTCGAGAAATTTCGATTGGTCATTTTGGATCATTGTCTGGGTCTAGCTATTTATATTTAAAGGACGACAGGATCGATTGTAACGAAATTTTGTATGTAAAAGTTTTTAGACACGAGAAAACTAATGGGATAAGTCACATATTCGAGAGATTTCGATTATAAGGATAATTTGTGGGTCATGATGGGTCATAATGGGTCATGATCGAGCTATATCTAAAGAACAGGTGGATCAATTTTAAGGAATTTTTATATATAACATTTTTTGGCACAAGAAAACTATTGAGCTCGGTCGCATGTTCGAGAAATTTCGGCTTGTGCGTCCCTTTTTGGGAAATTGTGGGTTAAACCAATTTATATAAAAAATGACTCTAATGACATTGACCAAGGTTTGTACTCTACCGTTTTGGATTTCAAGAAGATTATTGTGTAAAGCCATGTGTTAGGCAGAATTCAATTAGCGGGTCATTGTGGATCATGCTAATTTTATCTAGATAATGTCTTGCGCAATATTGACTAAATTTTGAATTCTATCGTTTTCGGGCACAAGAAAATCATTGGGTTGGGTGAGATGTTCGAGAAAATTTAATTAATGGGTAATTTTGTATCATAATGCGATTTTATCTAAATTTTGAATCCAACCGTTTTTCGGCGCGCAAAAATGAATGAGCTAGGTCACATGTTCGAAAGATTTCGTTTATAAGGGTTATTCGTGGGTCATGATGGGTCATGCTAACTTTATCTAGAAAATAGCTCTCATCATTTTGACTATACTTTGTATTATATCGTTTTCCGGCAAAATAAAACCATTGGGCTAGAACACATGCTTGCATAAATTCGATTAGTGGGTCATTTTGGGTCATAATGGGTCAGGGTCATTCTAACTATATGTAAAAACGACACAATCAATTCTATCTAAATTTTGTAAAGGAACGTTTTTTTTTTTTTTTTTTTTTTTTTTTTTTTCCACGAGAAGACTATTGGGCTGAGTCGCATATTTAAAAAAATTATATTAGTGGATCATTTCGACTTCATTGAGGAATGCTGTCAAGATAATTTGGCCTAAGAAATAGCTTAAACAATTTTGATTCAATTTTATATTTTACTGTTTTTGATTACCTGAAGACAATTGAGCCAAGTCAGGTTTGATCAAATTTGATTAGTGGGTCATTTTGGGCAATACGGATCAGAGTCACGAGAATATGGCAGCAGCCAATAAGTTGGCGACTTTTGACAAAATATTGGCGGCATTTGGTTGAAAAATCGACTATTAAGATTACGAAAGCCAAAACACGTATTTAGTGCCAAATAAAAGAATGTCGCCAAATTTGGCTATATCTGGCAAAACAATTGTCTTTCAGAATGTGAAGAAATTTTTATACATTCTTAATAGAATTCGAAATGCATGGTTAAACCAATCAGAGTTGAGCTAAAAAAGTGATTTGCATCAATCTCCTTTTGTTGTAAATTTTAAAATAATGTAAAAATGTGCATACATACATAATTGTCTTATTGATTGTTTTTGTAAATGATACTATTATAAACGACATGTTTTATAGTAATAATACAGAGAGACTGATAAAGTGAAAATCGCGTTGAACACAAAGTTAATTTTGACCGAGCTCAGCTCGGTCACTCCTGCTAGTCATTATTATGTAAAAAAACGTCTGGTATTTAACGCTCTACATATGATTCGCCATGTATTTTTATAAATCTGACTGGAAAAATAATTCGCAACTAAAGCAGATAGGTAGATAAGGATTTTCCAGTAAGATTTTTGTCATCCTGAAATTATCGATATGATTGTTTTTCCCTATAATGTTTTGATTATTTGCATAAATATAATTAGGCTAAATTTATAATGAAAGTAGGTTACCTTTGTTTAAGATCCTCTATCATAAATTAAAATAATTTCAAAATATAAGTTAATGATAGAACTCCGGTTGGTCGAAGCATTTTTGAGAATTGGAGAACAAATTCTCGGCTATTTTCTAATAATAATATTCGTTTTATTCATGACAGAGAATCGGCGGATAAATAAGGGAAGATTATTAATGGAAAATAATAACAAAATCTGGATAGAGCCTATGATGCATTTGCCTATGTCTTAGTTAGATTTTTATAGACTCGCTAAATACAAATCTTAAATTTTATCTGAACAATCAGAACATCTTAAAAATAGAAAACATCTAATGGGTGGAAAAAGTTGTTAGTTATGGCATCGTCTTCTTTTTAAAATATTTTCACCCGTCATACTTTACAAACCTACCCCGTAAAAAATACTTTTAATTGAATCGCCTAAGAAATTCGATGTGAGCAATGTATTTTGCAAAACACTTATTCATTTGCAACCGAAAAAAAAAGACATACTACGTTTTTCAAATGCATTTACTAATTCTATTGTTTCTTGCGTATATGAATTACGAATTATCTATGTGTGAAATAACTGGATTATATAAATGAACAGAAAATGTATTTGCTTTCTCGATCAAATAATCTTCTTAAAGGAATATTACATTCATAGAAATCCACATCAGCAAAACATGAGGTAATAAATGAAGATGTTCATTTACTTTCGTCGGAAGACAAGAAGATTATGCATGAGATAAACAAAATCCGAATTTGCAGAATAAGTTAAATAAACTAAAGGTGTTGTTCACTTGTTCCGTTCAATAAATTGCAATTACACTAGAGTTACGTAATAAAGGGTTTCACTGTGGCATGCAATAAGTAAAATTATCATACTTCACAAATTAAAATGCATTCTTTAAATGTATATCACAATATTGTTGTTTACGGCAGCTCTCAAAAAAAAAAAAAAAAAAAAAAAAAAAAAAAATTACCCGCCAGACAACAAAAAGTTATTTTACACTTAAAAGTATGAATACTTGCTGGCATAAAGTTTGAAGTGACTTTTAATCGAAATTCCTTTCTCTATAATAGTATCTCATATTATGTAGAATTTAGTGTCAACTGTTTCTGAGATACTGTATACTGTGTTATTGTCAGCTGATGTATTTGAATAAGCAGCCAACTTTGATAAAAAAAAAAATGTTCATCGTCTTTATCAAAAAATAAAAACATATCATTAAATTTACTAGTTTCTGCATAACAAAATCATGTCCTACATTTTAGATTAAAAAGGTGTTCGACTTAGGATTTAAAAACAGATTTTAGGGAATTGGACGAAAAAAAAATTTTTCTTCTAAATATTTTTCAACTTTTGTAACAATATCTGAGAAAAAATAAATCATTCACTTTGTTCTCATTGTTTTTGTGTTTCATAAAATGTTGATAATTTTTTAACGTATAGATGTTTTTATTTTTGAATGAAGATAGAATTTCTCAATTACAAAAGAAAAGTTTTTTGTACAACTGACGTATTTAAACCGCCCTTCACAGTTATTCTTTCCCAGCTTTGAATGAAATCCGGAAATGATTTCATTTCTTCAATTTAGTTTTACAAAGACGTTTTTAAAAAATATTCTGTTTCATCACGGTTGTAAAATGACCCACGAGTAAATGTTTTCGTTTACATTTAAATTCTGTAACTCAATACAATATACATATGCAAGCTCTATATTCAACTGAGAGATACCCTCAGTATATAGTCAACTAAACAACTCTTTGCGAAGTACAAAACTAAAAGTACAATCATTGAAAAAAAAGGAAACACCCCTTACTAACTCTTAACAAATTATCATAGATAAGTTACATGTACCAAACGATTGGAAATGATGTGTACTTTTAAATGATGTTTATAATTTTTTAGGGACCATCTACACATTAAAACAGACCCAAATTTAATTTTTTTCAATATCAATACCCAATTTTAACAAGATATTTGGAACCTTGGGTTCAAACTATGCCTAGACATCAAATTTTTGAATTATAAGCATTTAAATTTTAGTACTTCTATTGTCAAATTTCTAAAGTACTTTTCTAAAGTATTTCAAAGTACTTCATTTTCACATTTTTATTAATATCTCCTGAAATTATACTCCTAATGTGCTATTTTTTGTAGCAATAATACAAAAATACCCAAACATAAATACTTTGAATTTGCAATTTTTAGAATTTTATAATATGGATTATGAAATATTCGAAAAAAGTATGAATTACAACATACAATTTTTTGATGGATTTAGATTAAGTCCTGCTTTATAGAAATCCAAAATTTCAAATTTAACTTCAAAGTAGTGTTCAAATTGGTAGTGTTCAACTTAGAAAACGGCAAAATGATGGTTTAAGGGACCATCTACGATAGAAGTGGCTAGATATTTTGAAACTAGACTTCTTAGGCTTTCCTATCTTCACTGACTGGTTCAGTAATGCCTTGATTAAGAAGGAGGCTCAATCGGTTAGCAATTGGCGAAGGAACTTTAATCTGGAAACAGCCCCTAATATATGCTCGTTTTAGAATAAATATATTCTCGAAACTTATCGTTCGAATTTCACGAAAATTTCGTTTTTGACTAATTGAAGGATGTTGAGTTCATTTATGTTGTAAGACTTCTATTCTGCTTTGAAAAAAAAAGTTAGTTAGGGTTTATTTTAATGCGTGCATGGTCTTCTAAGGAAATTTTATAGACATCATTTAAAAGTAGACTTTATTTCCAATTAATTTGTTACCAGCAAATTTCTTCTGCAATAATTTTTTTCACAGTTAATATAGCTAGTTGCAGAGTTAATATGCTTGTTTCTGCATAGCAACCTATGCAGAAAGAGCTCTGTTAGGAAGTCTCCAATGTTATTTTTAGAATGCACAGTGATCCTCGCTTATATTGAAAAAAAATTATGGACATCAATTAATCCTGGCAGATGATGTTCCAAAAACTCCAAATATATATTATTTGTCAGATAACCCTGGAATGCATGTGAATAGCTACCACTGGAAGTCAAATGTTTAACACTAGAACAGCCATTAGGGGTCAAAATAATCCCTGTCAGATTGATAATAGTCAATTCGAACCAGAATTTTCTTTATAAGATATGTTAAATTTATACAGCAGAAAAATAGACTAATTAAGTAAATTAAATAGTTTAAAATTAAAATTCCGGTGAGAAACACTTTTCATAAAACTTGAGTAAAATACTCGGCGGTTCTAGTGTTAAGTTAAATCACAAATTTCGTCTAATAAATAGAGTTTATGTGTATAATTATATAGAAACAGCACACGCTCTCAGAAAAAGAAATTGAATTTATTCAGTTGCTTGATTTTTGAAACCAGCAGACAGAAAAATTGTATGACCAGAATATCTACTTAGGTTCTTGACATTAAGCGCCAATGCTAATCAGACAGTATCCAGTATGGAACTTTGCACTTTTATATGTCCTTCATCATTCGTATCTTTTATTTCAGGTGTAACCTTACCAACCTGTAATAGGGACGGGTGCAGGGCTGAATATCTTTCTATTACCCCAAAAGGCTGAACGTTAGGCGAAATGCTAATGGCCCAGGTTTATTTCCTAGCCTCAACATATTTTCACTCTATGAATTCCTGCTTTATAAGCAATTTAAATAAAAATTGAAGCAATTTTAAAAACATGAAATACTTTTTGTTAGCGTAGTTATAGAAATTGTTTCAGTTTAAAGCTATTCCGAATTATTAAAGTCACCGAGTAAACTAAGAGCTATTGGTGAGTAATCGACTAATAATCGTTAGCTGTTTCCCACGGGTCAATCCATTTCAAGTGGTCCAGAAAATATTTTTTTGGTCGCTCGACCATTTTTAAAAAATCTGAAATTTTTTGTACAACAGCCCTAACATGACGGAAGTTCAAAATGACCGTTATTTTAATTTTACTATTTTTTGTTTGTGCATGGCGGCCATCTTTATTTCATCGTGTGCAGCGATTTTCTCAGATACTAGGATATACAAATTTGTAAATATCTCGTCTTTTATTTTCCCAACTGAAATGGGGTTTGCAGCATTTTGTTCAGAATAAAATATGCTAAATGTATGGTTGTAGAATAATTTTGGAAAATAAAATTTTACAGGTGAAATTTTAGCACAAAATTTAAGATTTTTTCAAAAATCTATCCGTTTGCAAGAGGAAATTTTTCATGCAAGGAAAACTGTTACAGTTACACAATTTTTTCTACAAATAGTTCAAAAGTGCGTGTACTCATACACCAAGTCCCAGATCTGGAAGTTGATATCTCTTTGCAAAAAAAAAAAAAAAAAAAAAAAAAAAAAAAAAAAAAAAAAATCCTAAATTCGCCAAAAATTTCCAAATTTGCACTTTTTAGGCTTTGATATCTCTGGTGGGGCACGAGATAAAAATCTGAAATTCTGGCCTTTGATAGTATTGTGTAGTAATGTTATGTACAAAAAATTTCAAGAAGGAGATTTGACTACAAGCAGAGATATGACATGGACAATATGTGAAAACAATACTGTCAAACTATAATAACCTACTATGTAATTGTTCAACAAGACTGTCAACCTTACACAATTTTTTCTACAAATGGGTCAAAAGTGCGTGTACTCATACACCAAGTCCCAGATCTGGGAGTTGATTTCTCTTGGCGAAAAAAATTCCGAAATTCGTCAAAAATTTCAAAAATCGCACTTTTTAGGCTTTGATATCTCTGATGGAGCACGAGATAAAAATCTGAAATTCTTACCTTTGATAGTATTTTGTAGTAGTGTTATGTACAAAAAATTTCAAGAAGGAGATTTGACTATAAGCTGAGATACGGTGATTGAAAAATATTAAACAATGCTTTTATGAGTACATTAGGAGAAATGAGATTAGTCTCATTTATTACAATATTTACATAGAAAATATCGTTTGTTGAAAACAGTTTAATAATAAATGTTTAATTTACAAAGATACTATAAATGCTCAACAACGAGCTTAAAAATATTTACGAGAGATGTCATGAGTTCGATCAGTTACTGCTGTCAGTCCATCAGGCTGTTCTTTCTCAAAATTTTATTTGAAGCCACCCAAGTCTTGTCATCTCTTGTTAAATTGAATGAAATTCTCTAGGTTTAATAATTGAAACCATGTCAACTAGATCAATTGCAACCCTACTGAAATTTACTTGAAATTTACTTTTCCTGAAATGTGTACCGAGTAAAATTGTTACAATAGTATTTATAGTAGGTTTGTTCCTCTGGACAAATAGTGTATTGGCTTAGCATACATTCTGAATTGTTTAAATCACACAGACGCATTTGAAGAAGATCTTTGTAATTAACATTTAACTTTATACTATAAATAATTAATTTAAAAATTTGGAGGTATGAACAATTATATAGTAGGTTACAATAGTTTGGCGGTGTTGTTTTCACATATTGTCCATGTCATATCTCAACTTGTAGTGAAATCTCCTTCTTGAAATTTTTTGTACATAACACTACTACACAATACTATCAAAGGCCAGAATTTCAGATTTTTATCTCGTGCTCCACCAGAGATATCAAAGCCTAAATAGTGCGATTTTTGAAATTTTTGACGAATTTCGGAATTTTTTTCGCAAAGAGAAATTAACTCTCAGATGTGGGACTTGGTGTATGAGTAGACGCACTTTTGACCTATTTGTAGAAAAAATTGTGTAAGGTTGACAGTCTAGTTGACCAATTACATAGTAGGTTACAATATTTTGGCAATATTGTTTTCACATATTGTCCATGTCATATCTCAGCTTGTTGTAAAATCTCCTTCTTGAAATTTTTTGTACATAACACTACTACACAATAATATGAAAGGTCAGAATTTCAGAATTTTATCTCGTGCCCCACCAGAGATATCAAAGCCTAAAAAGTGCGATTTTTGAAATTTTTGGAATTTTTTTCGCAAAGAGAAATGAACTCCCAGATCTGGGACTTGGTGTATTAGTACACGCACTTTTGACCTATGTGTAGAAAAAATTGTGTGAGGCTGACAGTTTTACTTGCATAAAAAAATTCCTCTTGCAAATGGATATATTTTGGGGAAAACCTTAAATTTTGTGCTAAAATTTCACTTATAAATTTTTTTTTCAAAATTATTCTACCACCGTACATTTAGCCTATTTTATTCTGAACAAAATGCTGCAAACCTCATTTCAATTGGGAAAATAAAAGACGAGATATTTACAATTTTGTGTATCCTTGTGTGGTGGTTACTCGATAACCCCCCCATATGTTTAGTTTAGTTCATTTTTATTAGCCATTTTATTTAATATCACCTTCCTTTTATTAATGTTCTCAATTTAAATTTTATTTCGATTTCGTTTCTTTTCATATCGTCGCCTGTAATGTTTTCTTTCTTACTTAGCTTTCGAATGTTCCAAGCCGGTAAAATCCTGTTCGAAGTCATTCCTTCCGGTTTGGAGATCCTTCGAGAACTTTCTGGCTTGTTCTATGGGTGGAACTTCCGCTTATTCGGACACCCCCCTTAGCCTATCAAATTAGTTTCCGCAGGTGACGTATTTTAAGCCATTGAGTGCATGGCCACCTGCTTTGGCCTCCCTTCTTTACGTGTTTATCAATTCTGTTTTTATTAAATTCATATTTCTCCATTCTTTGCATCGTAACTTGGCTTATTTCTTCATCGCCCCCCTCTTTCGCTCGCTGCCAAATTGGCGTATTTCGGGATTCCAGTAACCTTTCCTCCTTTTCCCTCCGAGCTCACAGCCACCTGCGTCAGTTGCGCTGTTAGACTCCTGCCGTAATGGATGCGGCTGGTTGATCAGAGATTTTAGTGGAATTCCGGGGCAAAGGGTGCTCCCCCGATACCGTGGGACCGAACAAGTGTTGATTCTTAAAATGTCCACGCCAGGATTATTCGAAGTTGACTTTTTAAGGCTGCCAGTAGCAAGGCATCAATCTTAAGCATCCAGAAAATGATTCTGAGTGTTACTTCTTCCTGGTTACAGATGTTACGTAAGGTTATATCATCATTTGTCTCCATGTAAATATTTCTTCAATATTACTTTGTGTTTTCTTACCCCTCTGAAGGAAACATGCGGAGGTGGTCATTCTCATCCAAAATATGAGTTTTTTCATTCATAAAGTAATTATTTCATCATATCATTATTTGGCCCAACATTATATATATAAATTTTGAAATATCACGGGGCGTTCCAAAGGAAAATATTGTACATCTCTATGTAAAATTTTCGTCTGATATAAATATATTTAAAAGTACATATCTTTGAGTGATGTTTAGAAAAAAAATAATATTATTTTTTGTTTCATATCATGAGAAATTTTCTAATTCATACTGTCAAGACATATAAAATATGTTATGAAAGAGAATTTTGTTTTTAAAAGATATCAATTTTATAATTATCATCTGTTGTGAAATTGTTACTACAGAGTACATGATTAATATGTACGAGTGCAAAAAAATACATATCTGTGAAGAAATATTTATAGTCGTGAAAAAGATAAATAAGTTTTCATGAAATAAAAATATTTATCTTCAAAAATCTGTCTACATTTTAATTCCTGTGCATGTGTTTGGATTATTGTTCTTCAAAAGCCAAGGACTTCACAGGTAACTTTTATTTTTTTCAATTTTATATTTTTATAATTTTGTGCTTGATTTTTATCATCATGGATAAAGATTTCTTTAATATTTTAAAAGAAGCAATGATGGTCACTTTTGGGTCGTTTTGCCGGCCTCCATTCTTCGAAATGTATTAGTCACTTTCACGATCACTTTGGCCTAATTGTGGGTAGAAACAAATAAACAAGTGTTTCTCCTCCCATCTCTTCTTCTCACCCACTAAGTAAACACAACACTTAATTATTTCCTTTGGTGCAGTGACCAAAGCGTGTCCAACATTCCATGACCATCCGTTTTTCCTTTGCTACCATCGTATTTTCCTTATATATATATATATATTGTCGTCATTATCTTCAGTTATATCTTCATTATTAAAATTATTTCTTCATGCAATGATTAATATTTTATAATTATATTTTATTGAGAGTGGTGCAGTAATTAATTGCAATATATATATTGATTCTATACTGAAGTAATATTTTTGTTTTCTGGAGCAGTGCATCATATATATAACATAATTTATCCATATATTTTTTCTTGCCTTGGTATAATTTGCAACTAATATATATATACATTATTTAACGGAGGTACTGGTAAATATTATTGTTCATCCTATGATAAATTATTTTTCTTGTCATACATATAACAATATAGGTTTTGAGCCATATTATATATATATTTTTACATAAAATTTTTGGGTCTTCTATTCTTCATATGATACTAATATGTTAGTATATTTTTCTTCTCTTTTTTTTAATATATAAAAATGATGTGTGATGTAAATGAAAGTCATCAATATTTTAAATAACGGGTCAATTTATATATATATTATTTATCACAAGACCAGCCAATAACCAAATTTATCATGTCATATATTGAGCTCTTAGATTAATTTTTGTTTCTCTCTTCATCATGCCACCCAAGGCAAAATTAAATATTGCAATCCAACCCTTCGACGGTAACCCTCAGACTGTAGAATTCTTCTTCGATCAATTATCTGACATACAAGAACTAAATAACTTTACAGACAAGGAACTTTTTGTTCTCTTTAAATCAAAACTTGAAGGCACTGCCTTACTCTTCTTTCTTGAAACTCAGTCTCAGTTCAAGAACTCTAACTTTAATGAAATTCGAAAAGCATTTATAGACTATTTCTTACCCACAAAAAAATCTGTTTCTCTAAAATCCTTACAAAACTTGACCTTAGATTCAAATGAATCGGTTAAAATTTTTGCTTTTCGGCTAGATAAACAACTTCGACTTGCTTACCCAAAATTGGATCTTTCTGCTCTTAGTTCATTAAAGTTCACTCATTTTCTTGAGGCTTTGCCTAAACAAATCAAACGCAAAATTTTAGAAGAAAATATTACATCTTTCGAATTAGCTCTTGAACGAGCAACTTTTCTTCAAAATATATATGACTCTCCCCCTAAAAAATCTTATGAAAATTTTAATCAGGCCTATTGTTTGGATACTGAAAAAGTCCATGATAATTCTATTGCTTCTAATAATGTGCTTCATAAAACCCCTATAAAGCATACGAAGGATAAAGTTTATCACAATTCTCAAGCCAACTACTCTCCTTTACAAACTCAAAAGGACAATTCTCATGCTTCTCGTAATTTTCAAAGAAAAACTAGAACATTTTCGCCTTCTCCACCGAGACAAGAGGCTACAAATAAACGTAACAATAATTTTCGTCAACGTAACTTTTACCGGAAACGTCCTTATCAACCCACCTTTGACAAATATTCTCACAAAAAAAATTCTACATCCTTTTATCACAGACGAGATGTTGTACAGTGTGCGTTCTGTGGGAAATTCAATCATCGTATGGATATATGTTACAAATTTAAAAATATTATTAATTCGTCTAACCAAAACTCTTCAACTCAAATTTCGTCTCACCCTCACAGAAGGAAAAGCCACACCTCTTCTTCTGAAAATAACAACAATGTTTATCATTTAAACAGATAAGGGAGACTGGTTCTACTGACCGCCTTCTCTCCCGTAATTCTCATTCAGGGTCAGTACACTTTGACAACAACAACAAACATCAACAATTTGACAAACGCTCTTCAATTACTTTAGTGTCATCCACAGCTGTCCAAACTTCTCCTATGACATCTAAATTTAACAAATCTTCCTGTTCACATAATTCTTTGACATCTAAACAAAACTTTGAGATTAATGATGATATACAAGAAAATCATGTCATATGCAGTTCGTTTAACAACTCTTATGTTCTTCCATGCATCCTAATAAACGTTCAACATAATGAAATCTCCACATTAATAGATACTGGATCAAGTTTGTCTCTCTTGGATGAAGAATGCTTTAATAGCATTAAATCCAGGCTTCATTACAAATTTTTATCCAGGAATGTATCCGTGTCTACCATAAATTCTAAGGTCTTCTTCAAAGGATGCATTGAGATTGCATTTAAAATTGATAAATTTTTTTTTCATCATATCTTTTACCTTACAAAAGTTCAAAATGTTCACTTTCAAGCCATACTTGGATTTGAATTTATTAACAAGCATTCTATTACTATTTCTCCAAGTTTTAAGTCTATCCTAATTAAAGACAAACACATTCCTTTTCAAAGTTATAATGAATCTCCTACTTGCTATTTTATGAATGCTGAATATAATTATATTAATTCAAATGTACCATATTCTCTTGATGCACACAGAATGCCTTATTATGAAGAATCTATGTCAAATAATCTAACGAGTGATACTTACATTGATAATACTTGTGCAAGTTATGATAATTCAAGTTTACAGTTGTTCAACAATTATACAACCTATCCTTATAATTATAATGTTCAAAATAATGGTTTGTTTACAAATAATATGGCTCATTCTGCTATGAATTTTTATAATCCTTATATTGATGGTGATTTTACTTATTTTCCTAATTATTTTCCAACTGATTTTGGTAATGTGGTGAATTATGTGTCTACTAATGATAATAATATTCCTAGCAAGAATTTCTCATCTCAGAATACTAATGATGGTAGCTATGTTGGTGAAAAGCAAACTCATTTAAATTATGGTAATGAAGTCTTGGTGAATTCCAACATGGTACAATTACTTAATAGAGAATTAATACCTCCTAATTCGTTTGTTTATTTACATGTTAAGTATCTCAATCCTCCATCTGAATATTTTGTTTTCAAACCCAATTTAAAAAATAAAGGTCTTGTGTTACATCAATCATTGCACTCAAAATCTTCGATTCAAAATGATTTATTTTTGGTTGTATGTCAGAATATATCAAAGCTAGATATTCATTTAAATAAAAATTCAATTATTGGCGAATGTATCAATGTAGATCAGAAAGATATTGAAGAATACTCTTTTGATTTAGAATTTGAAAATGAGTATTGTAATTTAATTTTACCATCTGAAGAGATTAAGAGAAAACGTATTCAAGAATTATCTCCAAATGACTTTGATCTTAAACATTTACCTCCTCATGAAAGGGAAGCTTTAACAAAATTATTATGTAGTAAAGCTCTTGCTTTTTCGAAATCTCTTGACACTTTAGGTCATACTGACCTGGTCAATCCTCAATTTACAATGCTAAATTCTCATCCAGTAAAAACCTTACGTTTTCCCGTGCCACAAGCACTCGAGCAAGAAGCGCTTGACCAGATTAATCAAATGTTGAACGCCGGCATTATTGAGAGATCAAATTCATCTTGGGCGTGTCCCATGCTTCTTGTTAAAAAGAAGAGAACTGATATGTCTAAGCCTCAAAAGTATCGTTTGGCTCTAGACTTAAGATTGTTAAATTCCATAATAATCCCATCATCATATCCTCTTCCTAGAATTCAAAATCTATTGGTACAGTTGTCAAAATTTAAGTATTATACTACTCTTGACTTGCCCTCTGCATACTGGCAGATTGCGGTACCTAAAGATATGCAAGATAAACTTAGTTTTACTACTCCATGGGGAATTTTTACCTATTTACGTCTAGTATTTGGCCTGAAGACGGCCGCCAGCACTTTCCAACAATTAATCGACTCTGTTATTCAATTATCTCAAATTGATTCCTGTTATGCATATCAAGACGATATTGTAGTGGGTGCTAATTCATTTGAAGAAATGTCCATGAAGCTCACAAAGCTATTAGACACTCTCATTGCTAATAACATTACTCTGTCTCCTGAAAAATGTGCATTCATGCAAACAAGCATTAACTTTTTGGGTTTCCAACTCACAGATCATAAAATTCTTCCTATTACAAGTAACATTTTAAAAATTACCTCCTTTCCAGAGCCTAAAACCAAGAGGCAAACAAAGAGTTTTATCTGTTTGTGTTCATTTTATAGATCAATTATACCTAATTTTTCTAAATTGATTACTCCTCTCATCGAAGTCACCAAACCTAAAAATAAATTTTCTTGGAAAACTGAGCAGGAAAATGCATTTAAAAAATTACAAAACATATTTTTTCAGAAACCTATGCTTAATCTTCCTAACTGGAATGAAACGTTCTATGTTAATACAGATGCCTCAAAAACAGCAATATCAGCTGTTCTTATGCAGAAATTTGATGGTGAACTAAAACCTATCTCCTATTATTCCAAAACTCTATCTCAATCAGAAAGACACTACCCTGCCATCAAACTGGAACTTTATGCCATTTACAAAGGCATAACTGCTTTTAAATACTACATTTTTGGTCGACCCTTTATTCTATTGTCTGATGCAAAGCCACTTAATAATTATAAAAAAGCTACATCACCTGCTGATATTACTACTCGTTGGATGTTAGAACTGTCAGAATACTCGTACACATTCCAACATGTTCCAGGCAAAGAAAATGTCTTAGCAGATTTTCTGAGTAGAACTCCTCACATTCCTACTGAAGATCTCAATAATAATCCAGATCTTATTTCTTCACAAGAACCTCTACCTATTGTTGATAATCAAAAAGATTTATATAATGAAATTCCTCACTTTCCATGTGGTTTAGTTGACAAAATACACCACACATGTCATCTTCAGAGTGATTCTTCACCTCCTAATAATGATAATAACCAAGATCCATTATTAGAAATTCTTGATCACACCATCTTCTCTGAACAACAAAAGGACCCAAAAATCAAACAAATTTATGAAGATCTTAAAAATAATAAAAAATCTAAAAGTTTAAATGGCTACTATATTAATCCAAGTAATGAGTTACTTTGCTATAATGGTCATTTCTCTTTAGAAGATATCGAGCTACACAAAGCTGTTTTACCTGTGTCACTTAGAGCAAAAGCCTTAAGAATTGCTCATATTACTCATACTGGAATTCATAAAACCATTGTTAATTTAAAGAAAAGATTTACCTGGAAAACCCTTGTTTCAGATACCATTAATTATGTCAACTCTTGTGAAATTTGTTTAGTAAATAAGAATCATAAAAATATCACTGCTCCATACTTACCTGCACCACTCCCAACAGCTCCCAATCAAAAAGTCTCTATGGATTTACTCGGCCCATTGAGAAATCGTCAATATGTGTTGACCATGATAGACCATTTTTCTCGTCATTTAGAATTATATGCCTTAAATAATATCAGTGCTGAGTCTGTTACAAAAGCTTTATTGCATTATATTTCCACACATGGAAAACCCGAATTAACTCTCACTGATCATGGCTCTCAATTTACTAGTGATATGTTTTCATATTTTAACAAAAAGCTTGGCATTAAATTGGAGCATAGTTCTGTAGCCCATCCCCAAGCTAACGGTTTAAGTGAACGAGTCAATTCCCAAATAAAATCGTCTGTGAACACAATGGCTTCACAAGGATGTGATGTACCGACTGCTCTAAAAATTCACCAATCCATATATAATGCTACACCTCATCCAGCTACAAAATTCACTCCAAATCTTCTTCATTTTGGAAGAGAGATAAACGACATCTATTCCAATTATAAAACTCAAGTTTCATGGAAAATTCTCAATACTGCATATGAAATTCATAAATTAATGGATGTTATTGAAAAAATATACTATCAAGCTTACAAGAATAATGAATCGTCTAGACAAAAGGTGTACCAAAAATCCAGAGAAAAATTAAAGTTTTCCAACATCAATGTTAATGACATTGTTTACGTAAAATTTCCCACTGTGTTTAACAAAAAAATACAAGGCCCATACGTGGTGAAGAAAATAATTTCTCCTGTGCTCATTCAAATTCAAGATTCCAATAATAGTCATGCTTCACCAATGTTGATTCACACTAATCGAATCTTGAAGCTTCAAAAGAGAAATGAAGCACTGCAACATCCTTCAGTTTCTTCTAAAAATGCATCACATGATCAATCAGCTGTTGATAATGCATCTTCCACTCCTGTGAGACAACACTCTCCTACCCAAGTTTCAAATCATGATGCTGCATGTAACACATCTCCTCAAATTCTTTCTTCTTCTAAGTCACAACAAACATCTTCATGTTCCAGTAAATCGGTTTTGTCACAAGCTCCTCCTGATAGCACTCATACTGGGATTAAAAACAAGTCTACTCAATATAAAAATTATGATCTTCGCCCTCGCAATCATAAACTGTATAAGAAATAAACTAACCTTCTTTTTCCTTTTTCAGGATGACTATTGCTTTGTAGTATAATCAGTCGATGCTAGCCAGACTGATATTTCAGTAAGAAGAATCACTATGTATTTTTTTTTCTTTTCTCCAAGCTGCAGGCAGCTGTTATTATTTTTTTCTTCATTATGTAAGTCTTCTTCTCCCTGATACAATTCGACAGTCATCCTCTTGATGTATGTATGGTTTTCAATAGTTTATTATTTTCTGCATTTAACTCTAAGTCATAATTATTACAATAAATATATATATAATCTCATGTATGCCATACTTTTAAATCTTACAATGTCTTTATTTACAGTAGTTGGTGCTGAAATTGAGAAAGAATTTGTCCTGTTATATTCTTGTTATAATATTATGTCATTATTTAAAGTGATTTTTGACAAATGTTTCATTCTAATAAGAAAGGTGAAATTGTAATTGATATAAGGTAAACATAAAGATGAGTACTCATCAAATTATTTTCCCTATTGTGTCTTCTCTTTACAATGCATGCATGCTTTAACATTTAACCTCTTTTGATAAAAAAAAAAAAGAAAGTGCATGATAAACTTATTCATACTAATATTTCTTCTCTTATTGTTGAAATATAGAAAGTGAATGACTCACCATAAGTAGTATATAATATTTTTTTGTATACTTTTGAGTGTTTATACTTTGGATCCAAAGATGTTGAATGAGTCATTATATATATTTATATAAAGCAAATACTTGATATATGACAAATGCAAAAGTGATCACTTACTTAATTTTTTTTAAAAAAATGTTTGAAAATTACAAGTAAATATGTTCTAGATATCTTCTATATAGAAATTTTGACATAATTGATTTTTGTTTGTAAGTTGACATATTCATATAAGTTCCTTCCTTTTTTCAGAATATTAAACATCTTATGTTTTATGTTTATTTTGAATGAAGTATAGTATTAAAGATATTTATGCAATTATTGTCAATTTATATTGAAAATGTTCAAGAATACTCCTTTATGAGAGTGTAAAGATTCTCTCTTTGAAAGTTATTATATTCATTTTGAAGATATTTTTATTGAAAAATAATATCATACTTTTGTTACCATTTTAACATATGCCATTCTTTTTGCAACTTATTATTTTATTTTCTGTGAAATTGTGTTATTGAATAATGCTAAGGTTATTCATTTAAGATTTATTGAAAGTTTAAAAGGCTATGTGGTGATATAAGTGAATTTTTTTTTATGAGAGCCTAACTAATCTCTCTACACCATTTATATATTTTTTTTTTACTATTGTTCAATTTTCAACTTACAAATTCACTCAATTTTTCATGTGTTATTTGAAACCATATATTTTATATAGTTATAGTATGATTCATATACAGTTATAGTATGTTTCATTTTGTTGACAGTTAAGAATATAATATACATATTATTGTATAATCAAATATTTTGACATATGCTAAAGCATTCTACTATTATAAGTGCATTTTGCACAGCCTAACAAGAGACTCGTCAAACTTAAGGACTGTTGTTTTGCACATAGACATAGACTTTAAATTTTTTTTTATATATGATAGATACTTCTGGAAGAAAATTTTGTATACCTTCCATGTTAACATATAAGGATTACTATTATAACAATAAGTATTTTTTTTATTATTTGAACAGCATGTAAAACAGTTATTTATATTCCTATAACTATTTCTGATACATTTATTTTGTGTAATTATTTAGTATACTTGTACATATGTCAGAAAATATTGTCTCGATGAAAAAATTGTTCATTTTTGTCATCTCACCAATATTTTCTTTTGGGGGACCCTGGGTAATATGTGGTGGTTACTCGATAACCCCCCCATATGTTTAGTTTAGTTCATTTTTATTAGCCATTTTATTTCATATCACCTTCCTTTTATTAATGTTCTCAATTTAAATTTTATTTCGATTTCGTTTCTTTTCATATCGTCGCCTGTAATGTTTTCTTTCTTACTTAGCTTTCGAATGTTCCAAGCCGGTAAAATCCTGTTCGAAGTCATTCCTTCCGGTTTGGAGATCCTTCGAGAACTTTCTGGCTTGTTCTATGGGTGGAACCTCCGCTTATTCGGACACCCCCCTTAGCCTATCAAATTAGTTTCCGCAGGTGACGTATTTTAAGCCATTGAGTGCATGGCCACCTGCTTTGGCCTCCCTTCTTTACGTGTTTATCAATTCTGTTTTTATTAAATTCATATTTCTCCATTCTTTGCATCGTAACTTGGCTTATTTCTTCATCGCCCCCCTCTTTCGCTCGCTGCCAAATTGGCGTATTTCGGGATTCCAGTAACCCTTCCTCCTTTTCCCTCCGAGCTCACAGCCACCTGCGTCAGTTGCGCTGTTAGACTCCTGCCGTAATGGATGCGGCTGGTTGATCAGAGATTTTAGTGGAATTCCGGGGCAAAGGGTGCTCCCCCGATACCGTGGGACCGAACAAGTGTTGATTCTTAAAATGTCCACGCCAGGATTATTCGAAGTTGACTTTTTAAGGCTGCCAGTAGCAAGGCATCAATCTTAAGCATCCAGAAAATGATTCTGAGTGTTACTTCTTCCTGGTTACAGATGTTACGTAAGGTTATATCATCATTTGTCTCCATGTAAATATTTCTTCAATATTACTTTGTGTTTTCTTACCCCTCTGAAGGAAACATGCGGAGGTGGTCATTCTCATCCAAAATATGAGTTTTTTCATTCATAAAGTAATTATTTCATCATATCATTATTTGGCCCAACATTATGTATATAAATTTTGAAATATCACGGGGCGTTCCAAAGGAAAATATTGTACATCTCTATGTAAAATTTTCGTCTGATATTAATATATTTAAAAGTACATATCTTTGAGTGATGTTTAGAAAAAAAATAATATTATTTTTTGTTTCATATCATGAGAAATTTTCTAATTCATACTGTCAAGACATATAAAATATGTTATGAAAGAGAATTTTGTTTTTAAAAGATATCAATTTTATAATTATCATCTGTTGTGAAATTGTTACTACAGAGTACATGATTAATATGTACGAGTGCAAAAAAATACATATCTGTGAAGAAATATTTATAGTCGTGAAAAAGATAAATAAGTTTTCATGAAATAAAAATATTTATCTTCAAAAATCTGTCTACATTTTAATTCCTGTGCATGTGTTTGGATTATTGTTCTTCAAAAGCCAAGGACTTCACAGGTAACTTTTATTTTTTTCAATTTTATATTTTTATAATTTTGTGCTTGATTTTTATCATCATGGATAAAGATTTCTTTAATATTTTAAAAGAAGCAATGATGGTCACTTTTGGGTCGTTTTGCCGGCCTCCATTCTTCGCAATGTATTAGTCACTTTCACGATCACTTTGGCCTAATTGTGGGTAGAAACAAATAAACAAGTGTTTCTCCTCCCATCTCTTCTTCTCACCCACTAAGTAAACACAACACCTAGTATCTGAGAAAATCGCTGAACACGATGAAACAAAGATGGCCGCCATGCACAAACAAAAAATAGTAAAATTAAAATAACGGTCATTTTGAACTTCCGTCATGCTAGGGCTGTTGTACAAAAAATTTCAGATTTTTTAAAAATGGTCGAGCGAACCCATGGTATCGGCAAAATGCCAGCTTTTTATGCAACTTCTCTAATTTTTTGACACGCCACGTGACTGACAG
Organism: Maratus speculifer; assembly: GCA_964019185.1. NCBI lineage: Eukaryota > Metazoa > Arthropoda > Arachnida > Araneae > Salticidae > Maratus > Maratus speculifer. Next base: position 412,342,411 of record OZ025291.1, on the reverse strand, counting down.
CCGATAGATAGACATAAGTCATCTTGTATCAGCAACCTATGCAACTGATGGCACGATACTGTTCCGGCTACCGAGAATACGCCTACCGAATGTTGATCAGTATCGGCAATGACATTAGCGGTGAGACTTTCTGCTTCCCGTATGCTATAGCTGATCCTGACTAATATCGAATGTAGTCCGATAACAACAAGCATTAAAATGACGCAAAGCACCCTTTTTCATGGGATATCCCATCTTGTGTGGGGATGTGCCTAACCTCGTTTTGTATAAATTTTCATTTCAACTTTGATTTTTTTTAAAGTGAATATAATTTGTTATGTGTATGCACCCACTCTCCTGCTTTTTTCAAAATACCATTTAGCTATCAGTATCCCAAGCCATTAAAAAAATTGCTTCAGTCTTTCATATTATATTAACCAAACAAGTCGATAAAGCAGATATTAAGCAGGGTCATATTTATGTATTTGTCCTAAAGCAAGTATATATATATATATATATATATATATCATGATACGACGATGGCGAACATTCTTCTACTCATTAAAAGTCAACAGTGGAATGAGCTGAGCAGTCGCTCCGGCAGTTTGACCAGCAAGTGGATGACTTTATTGGAGTATTTACCCATAAGAAAGTTCAATCAAGCAGTCTTTAAATAAATTTTATTAGAACTCATAAATAAGTTAAGTTCTTACCCGCAATCACCTTGGCACTCTCATCGAATAACTTCCACTTCACCAACTTCGTGACTAAGTTACGTCATCCCATCTTACAATTTTTCGGGAAAAAATTATCGGGCGTCCAGGCAGTTGAAAGGAAAGATGCATTCTGAGCTCCTAAAAACCCAAATGAGAAAGCCACATTTGCACGACAAACTAGCCCCTCCTCACTCCGCGTCAATCATTTTAAAAATCCAACCAGGATTAATCTGTGTCTACGCAATAAAAATGATCACCTCTGATTGGCCTAGGAGGCGTGGACCTCGGATAAGGATTATATCTTGTCTCGCAAGACTTTTAGAAAGGCTTCTAGACAAGCCTTTTAACACCCGCGCATTAACACAGATCACGTGATGTTAGATAAAAAATAAAATTAAAATCCCTAGAATATTCTAAAAAGGAAAGATTACGAAATAATTTCCCGCCTTTTTGAGAAACAATTAATAGATTATTAATAAGTTAAATAAAAAAAAGAAAAAGGACTTTAGCTGTTAAAAGATTAATATATTATGAAACTAAGATTAAAATATGTTCCACAATTTTAGAATTAAAAGCTCAGAGAGAGCAAAATGGCGCAATTTTTTTTATTTTATTACATATATATATATATTGAATTTGTATAAAAATCCTTTGTATTAATCGATTGTCAATTTTTGTTTTAGATATACAGTAGAGTCCCGATGCTCCAAAAATCCGCCTATTTTAAACAGAGTTAAGAAAAAATACCGACTGCTCACGGTTTAATTATTTTCACTTGTATTTTGTTTATATATTTTTTTCCTTGCTGTTTAGTTTCTTTACTTTAAATGAAATGTCAGATAAAGAAAAGAAATTTAAAAGCAAAAATATAATGTGCTATCGATAAACAAAAAGCTTAAATAAGCAAAATAAATCACATTACAATTACGCTTTGATTTTTGATTTGTGTGATAGTTTCAGTAAATATGGTTTATACTTAATGAAGAAAATTTACATTATTCATGCAAAACGAATTTAATGTAAATACACAAATTGATTATTCAGCATGTTATGAATTCTGCGGAAATTGCAGAGCTGAATTTCTCGTACAGAATGCCTAAGTATACCATGCAATTAAAAAAAATATTGGCATACAAAGCCATATTGCCACATAAAGCATTCAGGCATAAATCTATGACTAATAAAGATAGCATTTGTTGATAGGGATTTTATCTTTAGTCTAATTATTGCAGAGCAAAATGAAAAGAGCAATTTAACTGGACATTATGTCTTCTATCAATTTTGTTAAAAATAATTAAATACAGTGGACTCTCGTTAATTCGAAATCCGATAATTCGAATTTTCGCTTATTTCGAACTAAGCATGAAGTCCCAAAATTTTCAATGGCACAATAATGCTAAAATTTTTCATTAATTCGAACTCATTTTCTTTTGACTTCCTTTAATTTAAACTAACGAGAATTCCGATTTTTCATTTTTCTTTTCTTTCTCGCGGATTTCAGATTATTTAAATAACTTTCTTTCTTTTATTTTTCTGAAAATTGTTCTGAACGAGTATATATATAATACAATGCATTTGATATCCACTTTTTTAGAGCCCCGTCTGTCCATGAGTGACGCTTTAAATTTTACTTCCATCGTGCTTGTTTCTAATCTTTTAATTAGTTTATGTATTTATACATTCCATTTTAATATTAAGTCGTATTCTGATGATAACAGACGAAATAAGTTTAAAAAACACTATAACATTAATTCATTTGTAATAGTACCATATTAAGCATCTTTTCCATAATTCGAACTTCGGATAATTCGAAAATTTTTTGTGGTCCCGACGAGTTCGAATTAACGAGAGTCGACTGTTTATGGATTTACTATATACATCATACTGAAATAGTAAGGAAAATTGAAATTTGTGCTTCAAAAATAATTTTGACATATTTAAATTATTCATATTTGTTATAAGGTATTTGTACCCTATATGGACAGGGTTCTCAATATGGACAACCCTAATATTTTTAAAGGTAATAATTTTAATCGAGAGATGGCTCAACATTTTCGCGAAGAAAAGCAGTTGAAAAGATAATTAAGGCTGGAAAGTGTAAAAAATCGCGTTGTTCGCCATTTAGGAGGAAACTTGTTGTTTCGAAATGTGCTGATCTTAATTACTTATAAGCTTAAATTCTTATTAGATATGGTAAAATAACATTAAATGTTGAAAAGTGGAGTATTTTAGAAAGCTAATAAAACATATTTTCGATTGCTATTGCATATTTTGCTTTAAAATATTTTCCTTATTCATTTGTTACAAGATTTAGTAAAACTACGCCCGGTTCCCAATATGGACAGCTTATGTCCCCATTGACTACAACTGTAAGAAAGAAGAAAATTCAACGTTGCTAAGCAATAAATTGAAAAGGCATCAAAGTGGTAAAATTTTTGTTCAACAAGATGCCATTTGAACAATCCCCCCAAAACCTTCCTCCAAAAATCCCTTGCAGAAAAATAAAAAGAAGCCCCCCCCCCGCCAGTGGGATATCTGTTGGCGAAATCGTAGGTACCAATGGTATGACTTCCTCAACAAAGGAGAGCTGGTACTGCTTCTTTTGCAGTATTGATGCTTTTTCAAACATGCGGCCATGCATCACATGTGGCAGATATGTTCATGAGGATTATGTGGGACTTACTGCCCATGGTGAAAAAGTTTCTATTTGTCCATGCTGTGAGGACTGAGTAATAACATATGTAAATTCGCAGACAATTGCTATAAAGCTAAGCAAAACCAACAATATTATTTCATAATATTTACTACTAACTAAAAGGCTTTACATGGGTCTTCGAAGGGTAAAAACCGAGAGTGACCCCCCCCCTTTCTAAAATCCATGTTCTGAAGATATTTACTGTCCCCACTCCTCCTCCGAATACTTTAAGATAATTTTTTTTATTCCTCTCTTCTAAAATCCCTTGGAAAAGTGGCTCTTCCATACACACTGTGTAGAAAGTCAATAAGGAAACACCTGTCCGTAATAGGGACAGGTAGCTCCTTATATGGACACTTGTAAACATTTTTTTGTTTTTATCATTTAAATTAAACCAGAATAATTACAAGGTCGCTAATTTTAATAATGATAGTCAATAGTCCAAGGATAGTGGACACATATTTTTGAAGTCCTATGACTTGTACATGGGGGTGAAAAAAATACATTTTCCTTAAGGTGTCCATATTGGGTACATGTACCTTATATTATTTTAGCATATTTAGATTATTCGAAGAAAATTTATCTTCGAAAATAAAACAGTTATCCAATGAAGTAGTTAACAATTAATAAATTTCAAATCCTTAATGGTAAATCACTTTTTAAAGCAAAGTACAACTTCTTTAAATAATAGGAGTCATGAGATATACTCGCTAGCCCCCGTTTAGACATTCGAGATTCAGCACGCTAACCTTACTGGATTAAATAATAATTAAAAAAATAATAATAAATAAATAAAATAAGGAAACAAAACAATGGCGATCTTTTATTAAATGGGTTTCAATATTTTTTTCTTTTGATTGGAGATTTTTAAGGCCAAATCTGCAACTCTGTCGCTGTTAAGCGATGCAATTTCTGTTTTATTCTTTGATTTAAAAAAAAAAAAAAACTGTTAAAAATTTGAAAATAAGCTAATGTAATATGAATTAAGTAAAGAGAGTTTTTGTCTCCCAGTATTTTTTTTTACAACATTATGTGAAAATTTTCTTAAATAAAACATTTGAAATGCATCGCTTTATTTAATATTTTGTTTCAAAGTTTTCTTCCTCTTTTTAATATTCAATTCAAAATACATTTGTTGATAGAAAGCAAATATTATTTGAATTGTCTTAGAATGTACAACACTAGTTAAAAGATTGTCTGAAAATATAAAATAAATATTTCACTCAAATATATTTTTTAATTTAAAGTGTTTTACCAACTATTAATTATTTGGTATGTATACTAATATATTTTGTATACTAATGTATTTTGTAAATTAAGAATATATTTTACGAATAAAAATTTCAAATGTTACCTTTTAATTTTATTGTCTAACTGCTCTTAAAGAATTGCCTTGATTGCAGTTTAAATTAACTATTTAAAAGGAATTTAACACTACATATCGCAAATTTAAAAGCTTTTCTTGAATTACTTTCCAGTTTCATTTCCGAAGGCAATATTTACCGAAAAAAGCAAATGTACTATATAAAAATTTTCTATTTATATTCAAAATTCCGAAATTTGCCCCAATTTCAGTATTAAAACAGTCATTAAGTTTTATTTTTAATATAAAATAAAATAAGAGAAGAAATTTCAAACGAATGGCTAATTTCGATTTTATATACGTCAGTTTTTATCGTTAAATTGTATCCGATTTATTGGTTTTAAAGCGAAAATGTACGCAAAGTAAATGTAGTTTATTACTGAAAGAAGAAAATCATGACTTTGCATGAAATCATAAATTTTCAATATAAGCAGAGTACAATCTAAAATAATAGTAATGTGATTTGTGTTTATTTTTTTCTTATCTTTATATATAATTGGATTTGCTTATGTGTGATTTTCTAAAATCATATATACATCATTGAGTCTTCACAATTGTTAAGCGATTTATAAGGAAATAATATAAAATGATGTTTGCTTTCAAATTGAAATCAGCCATTTATTCGGAATAACGTAAAAATAAACCTTTTATAAGTACAAAATCCTGCGGGCAAAAGCTACACATGAAATGAAATTTCATAAAGTCACGGGAATTCAATCTTGAAAATTCTCTATTAATACCAAATAAATAAAGCAGGAGTGATCATTAGATTTATCATTCCTCGCATATTTTCACGTTTTGTCCAGATGAATGAACCTGATCGGTTTTTCGTACCGTAAGATCGCGATCTTTTTCCGTCGATTTTAGGTAGATTATTTTTCTTTAATGTGCGCATAAAAGTGTTTGAAAAGAAATCGATTTCAATAAAAACATTTTCTATGAAATATAATAGCTTTTGGATAAATGCTTTTTGTTACATTTAATAATTAAAAATGAATTCATCGTATTTGTGAAAAATGCATAAATCACCTGAAGATTTTAATGATTTTTTTTAAATTCTCAAAGCTATTTATAGCATTAGAGGCATTAGATTGCGATATGCTATAAATTCAAACTTAGAATTTCATAGTTAGAGAATATAAATGAAAATACTTTTTCAACACTTTCCAACATATTTAAAAAGTGTTCATGAATGCAATTTATCTGTCTGTCCGTCAGTCTGTTAGCCGTCTTCCCGTGCTCTAGCTCTAATACGCTTAAAAATAGTCATATTGTCATGAAATTTTTATATGTTTTAGGTGTTTACTATGATGCATTTGGTATGAAGATTTAAGAGTGTTTTATTTGGAATTCGTTTACACGGACTTTCAAAAGAACTCCGACACATTATACTTTATGGAGGAATATGCTCTGATCTTACACCATTTAAAGCAAATTTAAACTTACATGTATCATACTGAAGGGTACTAAAAGACATACCATAATATAGGTGTATAATATATAACTATACTACAACTAAAAATATACTGTGCATAGAATTTATCGTTCATTAACGAAATGTAAAAAAACCGTCTTCGCCTGTATTTTTTCATAAAACACACTGTCATCAGACAGCTGATTCACTGAATACATATGTCACAGTCAAACAACAAAATCATGCAGTTATTTATACATCGATTAAATTATTTGTCTTCATAATGAGATAATTTAAAATATAATTTATATAATATTTACTCTCTGAATGTATATTTGCTGAATAGGTCGGGTCATGTGACCCTAAATTAACAAAGACCAGATTATCAGAGGATCATTTTTATGTTTTTTTCCAAATGGGAAGCTATTAATTCAGCCTCATTTTGGAACCATGCAAGAGAAATATGCATAGATACATACAAATCTATAGACTATATAGAGGGTGGGACAAAAATTTCCGATATTTTTTTCAAATATTGATTGTCATTCCAGAAAAAGGGATTTCAAAAGCGTTACGCGTTATCCAAATTATTTTCAATTAATATGCGGTGCAAGAAGTTAAAATGTAAATTAAAAGTAATTTAATTTTAACGGGAAACATGTCAGAAAACCAGCTCTCATTATTATATATTTCATATTTCACCACTTTTTAAACATTCAATTTTATTTATATCTTAATAGCTATGTTAAGAATTTTAATTATATTGGATGGTCAATCTAACATCCTGGTTTAATTTTACATCCTCAAACAGTTATATATGTATTTTATATATTTTCGTTAAAAAATATATAAAATACAGCTGTTTGTGGTTGGAAAAACAAAAGTACGATGAGTAAATTTCATCTCTTATTACATTACTCAGTCGCCCTACATAAAAAGAGTTGAATTTTCAATTAGAGGAACTTAATTTAAAAAGAGAAAAATAATTCAATTTCTTTCCAGAAAAAAAGTAAAAGAATTAATTGCAACTATAAGGGAATGTCTGGGCTGAAGCATGTGAAGCTAAATGGATTAACTTCTCGAAACAAAAAGAGATCCGTTGAGATATGATTTTTTAATTAAGTCATCAATTTTTTGCATTCTTTTCAGATATGTATTTTTTGACATCACTTTTATTTTATACCACTACTCGCTAATCTCCCCAGAATAAAGTGAAAAAAAATGGCAATCATTGACGATGGATTAATTAAAGATAGAAAAAGTTATTTTTTTTTAAAACCAGAATTCTATTAACAGTATTTTATATATTCTAAATAAAAAAAAAATATATTATTTAAATGACTGCCTGAGAACATGTAACCTTTTAATTATGTCACTTATAGTTAAATTGAAAAACATATATTTTATAAAATTAAAAGAGAAATTTCTGTAATTTATCAGATTAAATGAACTTTTTCTTCAGAAGAAATATAGAAGTATTTTAAGCAAAAGTCATTATAAGATTAAAAATACATTAAAAACGAAAAAATATATATATAATCTTTTGAAAGCTTTCTTATAAACTTATACCGTTTCAATTACTTTTGTCTTTTTTAAAAAAATTCTCTTTCTATCAAACTGAAAAATTTACTTATGCTTTTATATATCATAGAAATCCGCTTCTTTAATCAATACATTTTATGATATAACTATCAAGTTTTAAAATTGGTATCCGTTCATAATTTAGTCAAAAAGTAATAAAAAACATTGAATGAACTTCGCGGTCTTAGATTATAAAAATCCTTAACCTCATCAAAATTCTCAACAAAATCATTAAAAATCATCATTAAATTAAAAATTATCTATAATTTAAAGTTTTGTGAAAAAAGAAAGACATTTCTATTAAATAAATAAATAAAGTGCAAATCATAATCTTTAATGACTTAATGAAAGTTGAGTGAAATTTGACTAAAGTTTGTAACGGAAGGTGAGTTCTGGTGGGTGTTGAATGAATACATAACTCGAGATATAAGTTAAAAACCAGTTTATTTAAACTGTTGGGGCTCAGGGAGAAGTGGAGCTCTCAGTTCATTAATTTCAAAACTAGTCACAATACTAAAAGATTAAACCCATAAATATACTCACAGCTCCGGCACTAGACTCAGTCGGGGCACTTCAAATAAATTTCTCACTTAGACTTCGGCTAAACTGCTAGATAAAAGCTTTATTAGACAGCCCGTGGCTGTAACGCATTCTTTATTGTCTGAAATACTCAACGTAAATCAAACTAACTCTTACCAACGGCTAACTTCTCAAATAGCTCGGCTCCAAATAAACTAAGTCGGCAAACGCTGCTGGCGGCTCACTGCAAGACTCCTTGCTATCTCACTGGAGGCTCAATAATAACTTACTATAGCTCCAATCTAATTCAATTTACTGCTTCTCCACACACTACTAGCGGGCTTGTGCCGCTACACACCACTAGCTGGCTTGCGCCGCTAGACACACCACACACACTCAAACTCCAAGCTTTTATATGCTGCAAACTGAGATACTATAAATTTGCATATTGCTTCTAACCGCGACATAACTTGTAGAACCGAGGAAGACACACACGCTCTAGAAAGTTAAAGTAAAAGAGAGGATAGATGCCGCTTCCACGCTACACATGTTAAATCATTGGCGTCACGATCTCACAAAAATGCTAGATAGCCTTTATCACAAAGGTCACTCCCTCACAAGTTTACTTGTTGCTCATTAAAAAAAATGAAAATGAAACGATTTTTAAACAAACACTGTAAAAAAATCTGTTAAATTTATGGCAAAAACTGCTGGCAGCAATGTTGCCCGCTGCCGTAAAAATTGCATTAAAAATAGAGTTATTAAAAAAATTACAACTAGTTTTTGCCGTAAATTAAACAGAATTTTTTTCACAGTGTACCTAAACTAGAAACACAGATGACCTCTATGCGAGTACACTGTAAAAAAATCCCAGTAAATTTAGGGCAAAAACTTCTGGCAGCAATGCTGCCTGTAGTTTTTGGCCGTAATATTTGCTGTAATATTAGATGAAATAAATAAATTTGGATCTAATTTTTCTGCAATTTTCACGGCAAAACATGCGGATTAGCGGATGTTTTTTTTACAGTGTAGAGTAAATATCTAAGCCAAATAGACAAAATGATCTAGAATTTCTAATCTCTTGTTTTCTAGATGACGAAATGATATTCAACAGTTTCAGTAGCATGAAATTATCGCTTGATTTCGGGAATGGTTTCATAGACTAGAATTATAGTTATTAAAACAAATACGTAGTGTTCTCATCTATTTGCAGAGATTTTTAAATAAGTTTGATCATGATACTATAGGAAAACATTCTTGAATTCTAGTAGGATATTCTTGAACTCTCTAGCAAAGAGAACTAGAATTTATAAGGATGATATGTAACTATTTTTTCTAGAATCACAATTTAGATTTTTAGATGACAGAACTATATATTTTTTCAGTGTATGTAGTTGACATTAAACAAAAAAAGTCTTTGATGCTTCAAACAATATTATTAGAGAAATGTTTAATGAAGTATTAATAGAAAATTTCGGTACTTTTTAATTTTAGAGACAATGTTTTGGAAATTTTTCTGGGAATTGAATAAAAAAAATTATATATTCTGTAGTTTATGAGGCTACTTTAGACATGCGAAAAGACTCGCTCGCTAACGTTATTCCTATGGAAGAAATTTATAAAATACTAAGGAAGAATTTTTGGTGGTGTTTAGAAAATACGTATTACAATAAAATTTAACTATAGTACAACTTTCTAATGCTTATTGTGCGTTATTACCCATGTTTCTTTATTTTAAATTCAAATATGTTTAGAATGAGGCGCAAATATAATAAAGCAAATAATAATTATTATTGTTGTTACAAATGCCTAAACATAGACAAAGTCATATATTTAAATGCGTACACTGTAAAAAATGGTCAGATGTTTCTGAATATGTAAAAATGTACTGTAATCAAAAAGGAAAATATACAGTGACCTCTTCTAACTCATCTAAGGTTTCGAAAAACGTTCCTTTACCTTTAAAAATCCCAGAAAGTTATTTGATTTCGAAATTTAAAAAAGAATTTATAAAAATTAATTTTTATTAGCTGCCCGTCCATTTCGGAAACGTTTTTAAGTAGCTTTTACAGTACAATAATCACTTTTCTCAAAACAAACTATCACTTTTTCGGATTCTATCAATTCTCAAGTAAACATTTTCAGCTGCATAACTGATTTTGTGCATGCAATTGTAGCAAAATAATGTCATATTTTCATATTAATTCTCATATTAATGATAATACTGTTAATATTGTATGTTTGTCTATTAAACGTGCTCTCTGAATATCAAAATATTTTCGTATGAATTGGTAGCATCCGAAAAAGTGATATTTTGATTTGAGAAAAGTGATTATTGTACTGTAAAAGCTACTTAGAAACGTTTCCGAAATTGACGGGCAGCTAATAAAAATTAATTTTTATAAACTCTTTATTAAATTTCGAAAACAAATAGCTTTCTGGGATTTTTAAAGGGAAAGAAACGTTTTTCGAAACTTTAGGTGTGTTAGAAAAGGTCACTGTATAGTTTCGTTTTTGATTACAGTACATTTTTATATATTCAGAAACATCTGACATTTTTTACAGTGTAGACATATGCTAATATTACTACATGTAAGTAGCAGCAAAAGTGTTTCTTAAAAAAAACAATACTCCATTAAAAGACATGTAATGTTAATAGTACACCAGACCCGAAAGGGTTAAATTTTTGTAATTAAGTTGTATGCTTGTTTTTTAAAACTAATTTTTTTTTGTATTTTCCGTCACTACAAATATTATTTTTGAATATCCCCAACCACTTCACTGCACTTTTTCATGATGGATGACTCAGTTTGACAACCGCAGGAAAATTTCATTATCAATCTCTAACTAAAATTTATCACCAAATTTTGATTGTGTGCATTTTTTAAAAAACTTTTTAGGATTTAGATTCTAATTTTTATATTATATTTATGCTTAAAAATTAACTTATTTGACATTTTTCAGTAAACTGTAATGCTTGAACATATAGCTGGTTGTATTTTTGACTATACTAACAATGTAATAGATTTTTACAATAGTTCTAAAAATCATCACATTCCAATTTGACAGTTCCAATAGTTATTTTGTAGAAATACTAGGGGGGCCCGCCCCCCTGCTCGCTATGCTCGCCAACCCCCCGCGTAATCGCTTTGCGATTCCAAATTATTGTCTACCCCTGCTTGTTGCGCTCGCCAATAACCCATGGTATGAATAAGCAGTTGCAGACCTTTCAAATGATGTGTCACACAATTGGTGTTGTAAAGAAATTACAAAATGCGCCCCCTCTGAGGGCAGAGGGAGGGGGGTTACACACAAGGTATCCATAATATGAATAAGCAGTTGCAGACCTCTCAAATGATGTGTCACACAATTGGTGTTGTAAAGAAATTAAAAATGTGGCCCCCTGGGGGACAGAGTGGGGGATGACACACAGCACATCCATAATATGAATAAGCAGTTGCAGACCTTTCAAATGATGTGTCACTCAAGTGGTGTTGTAAAGAAATTAAAAATGTGACCCCCACCCTGGGGAGAGACACCAGACATCCATAATATGAATAAGCAATTGCAGACCTTTCAAATCTTGTGTAACACGACTGGTGTTGTAAAGAAAATAAAAATGTGTCCCCCCTGGGCAGCAGAATGGGGGATAACACACAAGACATCCATTATATGAATAAGCAGTTGCAAACCTCTCAAATGATGTATCAAACGACTGGTGTTGTAAAGAAATTAAAAATTTGGCGAAATATTACAGTTATCGCCAAGTTGGCGTCACTTTTGACAACTAATTTTGGCAGCCAAATTTGGCGATATATCGCCAAGTTGGCGACAAACTTGGCGATTGTTGGCGATGGTAACCTTTCCTCTCTTTATGGTAACCCATATGGCGATGCATAGACGGAGCCCTTTCCTGATTGGCCTATTCGACTCATGGAAGGAGTGGACAACCCGGATTCGTTAGTTCCGGAAATCTTCCACATCAGCATCATTCCAGGAGTCATTCTTTTTAAGGCTAGTTTTTTTTTTACTATAGAAGGAAAACAAAGAATTTAAGAATTTTTACACATAGGTCATTCTCACCAATCAAATAAACTTCCTTAAAATCGCAAAACTGAGACATTACACAAGATAACATAACGTTAGAGATAATGATTCTAGCACACTATCTTACAAAATATCCCTTCTCTTGAGATAAACATAAAAACATTTGAAAAACTGATGCTTCCTCAGTTGATAAATAACATATCAAAATTCTTACTCGCATGAAAAATATATCTCAACATTTTCGAATTTCAAGAAGTGATATAGAAACATGTCTAATAAAATATCAAAACGATTCAACATGAGATACTTACTTTCTCTAATTTAATCTGTGAATTTGTTTATGTTTTATTAAAGTATTGAAACGTTTCAGAACAAAGATTTTGTGCAATGTTTGTGCTCGTACTTGCAATTTTAAAAATTAAATTCTTACCGGGTGTCCCAAAAATGACTGATGGATTTTAAAATTCAATAACTTGCAAACGGTGACAGCTATTTAAATTTTTTTTGCAGGAGGGTTATGTATAATGTCAGGAGTTTTTTTACCGTAATTTTTTACTTTAGTTCTCATCTCAAACAATAGGTGGCGCTGACGGCGATTGAAGGCCAGTTGATCAGTGCTGAGTGAAGCGTCGACCTGGCCTTCAATCGCCGTCAGTGCCACCTATTGTTTGAGATGCGAACTAAAATATAAAATTACGGTAAAAAAAACTCCCGACATTATACATAACCCCCCTGCAAAAAATTTTTAAATAGCTGTCACCGTTTGCAAGTTATTGAATTTTAAAATCCATCAGTCATTTTTGGGACGCCTGATACATTCTTCGTGTATTTGGTTTATCGAATATAAGATATTTTCTGTATTTGCTGAATCACAGAAAATCGAAATCCTGTGCTACTGAATGAGAATGCAACATTAAATAAATTCGGTACTTGAAGAGGAAGGAAAGATCACCTGGCCAGTGAGGGCAAAGTGACCATTTAACTTTGTTCCGCTGTATAGTGTCAAATGAGCGAAACAGCCGCTCCAAATGCTGATGGAATTATCTCTGACTTTGAAGAGGAAGGCTACATTTCCTAGTTATCAATTAACCCCTTAACGCGCAGTGTTGCCGGGTCGGCAACACCTAAAGTTCCCCCTGTTTAGAGACACAAAAATTCCGTAAATATTTCAAAAACTACTCTAATGGCTACTTAAAATCTTTCTTATGAGTTCTAGATGGCAGCACCGCAGAGATCAAACTCTGCTGTTTTTAAATAATAGGTAAAATGTTTTACTGTAATACGCGCTTCACAGCAATGCTCTTCTCACTGCGCTTATCAATGCTTTACTTATGGGAGGTTACCACTTCGGCAACAGCTGTATAATTAAAATGTTTAGTGCAATCTTTACAAAACAACTGTGTACTCCTCTAGGCCTAAATAGATTGCCTAATTATTTTTTCTTTAAATTCCAACTTTAAAGAGTAGTGCCCCGGAAAGGGTTAATTTTATTGGTTTTTCGCATTTTTTATTTAATGTCCTACACTAGTCAGTAAAAAGACCAGGGTGATAATGTTAAGTATATGCAGGCGTTCTTTTCGAATATCTCGCTCAAATTTTTATATTTTTATATCATTTTTTTTGCTTAGGATAGCTGAGGATTATCCACAAACGGGCTAGTTTTTACTTTTTCGGTTTTGGTTACATAATTTTTATATTATGCTAGTTTATACTACAGGACCGGTTCTAACCGTTTTCGGAAATTAAAGTAATTTAAAGAAAAAAGAACTTGAAATCAAAATCGAAAAAGTAAAAACTAGCCCGGTTGTGGATCATCCTCAGCTATTCCATGGGAAAAAAAAAAAAAAAAAAAAAAAAAACATGAAAATTATTAAAATTCGAGCGAGATACAGTCGACTCTCGTAAATTCGAAATCGGTTAATTCGAATCTTCGCTTAATTCGAACTAATTTTGAAGTCCCAAAACTTTCAATGGAAGAATAACGTTAAAATATTTCAATTATTCGAGCTCATTTTCTCTTGACTTCGTTTAATTCGAAGTAACGAAAATTCCGATTTTTCATTTTTCTCTTCTTTCTCGCGAATTTCAGATCATCTGAATAATTTCTTTGATTTTTGTGAAAATCGTTCCGAACAAGTATACGTATAATCCAATGCATCTGATATCCACTTTCTTAGTGCCCCATCTCTCTATCAGTAAAGCTTTAAATTTGTCTTCCATTGTGCTTGTTTCTAATCTTTTAATTAGTTATGTATTTATACATTATAATTTAATATTAAGTCATATTCTTATGATAACAGACTAAATAAATTTAAAAAACACTTTAACATTAATTCGTTTCTAATAGTATACCATATTAAGCATGTTTTTATTTCATATTTTCCATAATTCGAACTTCGGTTAATTCGAACATTTCTTGTGGTCTCGACAAGTTCGAATTAACGAGAGCCGACTGTATTTGAAAAAGAACATCCCCATACACTTAACATTAACATCCGGGGTCTTTTAGTGACTAGTGTGAGGCCTTAAGCAAGTGTTACGATTAGTTTGTTTTAGCTAAATAATATGCACTGGTATTGTTCATTGCTCTTACGCTGTTGTGCCTTTCAAATGACATGTTTTTGAAAAAGCAAAAATGTGTAGATTAGTTGCTAATCCACAGTTTTTGGAATGACATTATTCCGAGCAAAAGTAGTCACAAAATAAATCGAAAAAATGAAAAGATTATTTCTTTGTCCTGATGTCTTTAAACATTTGTTAAACGAATGTCTTTAAATTTTTTGAAGAGTTAGTAGGTTGTATATACTTTTTTTCATGACTGTTCATAAGTCTACATGCAGTTTTATATTTTTCTACGAAACTAAAAAGTGATTCATGTAATTTCGATTCATCTGTCTATCTGTAGTACAATCTAAACGATTAAAAAAATCTTATCTGATATTTCCATTTTTTTCCCTGCTAAGATTGGTTTGTCTTTTTCGAAGTTTGAAATTACGTCGTAGTACATACATTAGGTTTTAATATAATTTTACCATTTTTCCAAGAGTCAATAAGCGTTTTAAATGACTTCGATTTTTCTATATATAGCTGTTCAGATGGGTTTGTATACCTCAAATGCAACTTTACTATGTAAGCTTGGAACTTTCAACAAATTTCATTGTTAAAATTTACAACAACTCACTAAAAATTGTGTATGTAATATATAAAGATATAGTACAAGAAAAAGTAAAATTATGCAAATATATTATACTCTGCTTGCCGAAATTGTCGAAAATCCAACTTTATGACTGTATGAGTCATTTTGTGTATTCAGACATTTAAAAGGTATTATAGACTTATGGACGGTATTTTCACTACCAGACTATTAATAAATACGAAATTTTAAAACTTCCTGTGTAATGGGCCTCAGAGCCACCTCCTGCACTCATTATTTCATACTATTTCAAATCATAAATATTAACTATACATAATATTGATGTAAATTACAGTTTACAACACGTTTTCTATTGCAATATCTGTATATTCCTCATACAGGTAATCAGGGTATTCACATACAGGGGAAAGTTGGATAAAACCGGGAACCAGGCTTTATGGCTTTATTTGTGAAGGTTTCTAGCGGAAACTTCTAGTATAACTTTTAGGCAAGCGGCATGCCAGCTTCCAGTAAGCAGAAGTTGTGTAAACCAACTCATTTCGCAGTAATGATTTTTTTTTAAAGTTTCGCGCGAAAAAGTTAAAAATTCTACGTCTTCAATGTCACGTTACAAATCCTAAATATCTAAAGATTTAATTTAGTTCAGTATAACGTATGATAGCCTATTATTTACTTGTTATTTTAACGTTTTGTATTGGTGTGTATGAGTTGCCTGAACAATACTGGAGTGATATTTCGTCAAAATGGCGTGGTCGGACAAAACCGGGATGCAGGTGGTCGGACATAACAGGGAAGTTCCCCATTTCGAACAGCTCATTAATTTGCGTGATTGAAATAAAATTAACTTGTTTAAAATACAAAAAATTATTATTTAAATTAAGTTGTTATATGTAAGACTATCTTTAGTCTTTTATAATCCAAATTAAGTTGAAAAGAAATACAGGAAATCATAGAATTGAGGAATCATCGAGGAAATCATCGATTTTCATCAACTAAGAGGCCCATGGAAATGGAAAATAATCTTTTGGCTGAATCTCAAAAATTGCCTGACCAAAAACAAGATCCTGATATAGAAGTGTCTGTAGAAAACTATTAGCTTCAGTCTGAAAAACACAATGGGTCTATCGGAAAGCAGCCAACGCCGACTTCGAAGGCTCCAGTTCCCGTAGAAGATGACGATGTGGACATTCTGGTTGTTGTGCAACCTTTTACGTCTTCTCAAAGCCTGGGCAGAGATATCAGGCTTCCTTTTGCTTTTTCATCACAGGATAAAAAACCTATTCTAGAACAAATCGACCCTAGGACCGTCGGGAATTCCAACAAGTGGCGAGAGAAAACAGCTGTTCCTACTTCAACCCCCTACAAATCAGAACTCGAACGAGAAGAAAAAGGAAGGATGAAATGAGAAAGACAAGAAAAACTTAGCCATGAAGAAAGTCTTTTCAAGATGACAGGAAAAATACTAAAAAATCTGAATGGAAAAAAAAAAAAAAAGACATCAAACAAGGTGAAGGATGAAAGTGAAACATGCATCTTTTGCAACGGCTTATATGAACAAGCTAAACTTGAGGAAAGTTGGATACCATGACTTCACTGCAAAGAGTGGTCACATGAAGCATGCAGCAATGCAGATGAACAAGATCGAATTTTCATTTGTGATTTTTGTGCCTAACATTTTTAATTCTTAAAGCAGAACGTAGATTTAATATAGATTCACATTCTATAAGTATAATATGACAATTTCCGCAATTTTTTCTTTAATAAATGGTATTATTGCAAAGTTACAATGTGCTTTTAATTATTTTTTCAAAGTTGCACACTTTTATAAAAAGTGTTGTTATGATCTCAATTGCCGTTATTCGCGACTGAATGAATACTTTTCTTCTTCGTAAGGAATCAATTTATCGTTTTAATACAAATTTTGACCGTCTTGTTCACATAGTGTACAATAATAAAAAGAAAAATATTAGGGTCCCGGTTTTATCCGACTTTCCCCTATTTGAAGCTATTGTCTGTTAATAAATATTTCTTGGGAAAAAAATTGAACTTTTTAAAAAATATAATTAGTTTTCTCCTTAAATGAACGTTACAGCAGCATTGAATGAATAATTTTTGCTAGAAAAACTTTTAATTAACAAGTGAAAACCAAAGCAATTGAGTTGTCTAAACTTAAAATCACATTTCATTTGGGGCAATTAACCTCACCCAAGATAACTTCAAAATGGATAACTCATATTTGTCTAATCCCGTACATTGCAGCATATTATTTTTATTAGTCTCTATTACATGAGAGTAAAAGTATAGAAAAAAAATAATTAAAAAATCGGCACAATGAAAGATACATTAACTATAGAAATGAAGTTTCAATAACATTTTAAAGCTTATAGCTCGAAAGCAGAGACGTGTTTATATCCATTGGGATTATTAAATATGTATCGACTGCGTTACGATCCATCGTAATCAACAAAAGGCTTTATTTACCTCTGTCTAATACTCCGCTCATTAAGCTTAATTATCGTTAAATATACAGTGTCTTTGTGCAATCTACGACCATCACAGTAATATTTCAGATATTATGATATACGTGAAATTTCTAGATCCGTAAGGATTTCATATCACGGATCATTAAGGAAACTTCGCTTCTATTTGAATGAATTAACGAAAAGTTTATAACTATTTTAACAGAAACTGTTCTTCGATTGAATAATACATACGTTGAAATGCATAAAAAGTGTTATTTTATGATAATGAGAAAAATAGTAACAGTAAAATAAAATAATGACATCAAGTTATAAAATTACATGTATTTTGTAAAGTGCATGTGTAAATGTGAGAGAGGTAAATTCATATAAACTCGATGAATATTTGCAAATAAGATGGATAGAAAAAAATAATTAAAATGAATAAAGAAAGACTCATTGCATTTATTGGAAAATCTTGAAACATATTATACCTATACAATACAATTGTTGCCAAAATATTTCTTACGTTATTTTAGCTTTATCCAAAATTTGAAATGTCAACAGTAATTAAAGGTACTAAAAAAGAGCACTTCTAAAAAACACAATTTTTTCTCTATGTAAGTATTTTTACTTGACATTCATACTTCATAAAGTAAGAGGAATTTTACAGTTTGTTGGAAGAAGTAATTTAGAGTTTTTCAGTACATTCACTAGGCATTATAAAGTCGTCCGTTCTATCAAGTCGTCAATGATGAAACTTGTTGGGGGGGGGGGGGAGGGGGAAAGTATAGTTAATAATAAATTGTAAACATTGAGGAACTATTTTATTCAAAATTAAGTAATCCCGTTATGGGTCATTCGACGGTAACTTATGTTACATTTAAAACAATTTACTGCAGTAATTTTAGCAATATAACACTAAAAAATATTCAAATGTAAAATTAACATGATATGCCAATGAAACTTATCTAAGGGTCAATTTGAATGAAAGATACCTAAAAAATGATAATGAAAATTATGCTTTATATGTTAACTTACATTTTGTTTTCAGTAATGGCAGTTACATAGTAAATAAAACTACCAAAATTTAAGAAAATATATTAAAGTTAGGTAATTTTCATCCAAATTGAGCTTTGAATAAGTGTAATTAGCGAATAATATCAAGTTTACATTTTGAATAATTTTTATGTGTGTCATAATTTTAAAACTACTGAAAATTGTTCAAAATGTAGCATAAGTTACCATGGAATGACTCTTATCGGAACTTCATCGCCAATTCATAGGCACTCAGCGGCCATTGTCAAAGATGACTGTTAGTTTGTCATTATTGATCTTTGATTCTGGCTGATTTCGGACTTTTTGATGTTGTAAAGTTCCCTGTATAAAAATTTGACGAACCAGTTAGATATTTTCAACTATGTAATAATACCAATGCCATATACACTATTAATATTTTGCGTTTTCGTTGATGCTGTACTTCCTTGAAATAACTTGAAATTTATAGCAGTGAGAATTTACAACTGCTCATTTTAAGCAAAATTATTTAAAAAAAAAATTAAGCTTTCAGGGTTTTATACTTCAAAAGTGAAAACGGAACAATTATAAGATCATTCCTGTGTCTGTGTACCACAGTCATTTTACTCGTAATTTATGAAATGGAGAAAATTCAAATTGGGAAAAGTAACAAAGATTATTGACTCACATATTTATGGATTATTAAACATTCACAAATATATTTAATACTTAGAAGTAGAGAGATTAATTAAGTTACTTTAAAAAAATTATATTTTTTTAGATCATATACGGTACCGTGTGAAATCTTCCGTAAAGCTGATTTCAAAAATACATTTTTTTTTTAAATTTTAGGTAGTATAGTTTCAGAAATATCGCCGAAAATGTAGTGTAAAAATAAGTCCCCGCCCCATCTATTTCAAAATATACTGAAACTAAAATTATGAAAAAAATGGAGGTTGTAGACGTTAATTTAAACATTGCAGGAAAGCTAAACGAATACCCTAGGTTACTGAGCTTTTGTGAATAGCGCATTTCACAAACTTGGATTTTCGGTCATTCATCAAAGATGTTGACGAACGCTGGGGATGGTAGAAGGGCTGGGGGTGGATCGTTGAAGAAGTACAAAAACATTGTTGATGATAAATTTCGAAAAATATCGTCGGTATTTAGCATAGTTATTGCCCCTAAAAACACAGACAATTTAGGCATACATAATGAACAGGGCGGTGCACTCTATGTATCATCTGCTTTTTAAGTCTAGATACCAAAATTTAATGATATATTTGTATAATGCAATATCCAACAGCAGTATAAAAGCAACATTTGCATAATTGTTAAAATCAGACTAATGTAATTAGGATTAATTACATAAGTACTATGAGATTGGCGATTTGTTTGCATTGAATAGACCTCTCAATACGCCTGCTGTGTCTTTAAATTTCATTTAAAAACCTATTCGGAATACCGCGGCACATACAAAGCTGGCGTTTAATCTTTAGGAGTACTTTCGAAATGCACTTATCACAATGCAAAGTTTAGACTATGAAGATTGATTTTCTTTTAGCTGCATTGAAAAAATAAAAGATTGATACTACCTTGAATTTAGTTTTATGAAATGCGCAACGGATTTTAAATATGGCAATACCGAATTAAATTTAGAAAAAAAGAGATTTGGATAAGATTTAAAAACCGTTTGTAAAGACTAGCAATATTTGATATTATTTAGGCTTCATATCTCATTTAACTTTCATGGTACATAATTTCATAATTTCATACTTTTCCTTTCATACTTCCCTGGTATATGCAGGTATATTCAGCCCTATGATAGCTGTGTAGTTTTTTACAAAGTCTTGTTAATATTTTAACAAATATTGCTTTTAATTATGCAAATAATAGTTCATATTTTTATTGTAAGGAATCCTCTGAACGCTATTGTTATTCGTACTTGACAGTTTATATATATTTTTAGATCTTACAATGATATCATAAAATAGACGAGGTGTATAAATTTTCAACAAATAAAACAATGCTGTAAAATATTAAGCCAATTTCAAATAATAAGTTTTTAAAATTGGCAAAATTATTAACAACAAATTTCATTCTTGATGACATAATAGAAAAGAATTACCTCTTTCATTGAACCAGACTATTGAGGTGCAATGCTAACATTATTTTAACTGTTATGACAATACTTGCACTTCTAACAGTTTACTGTTTTTGTCGTTCTTAATGTACCAACATTAATTTAACGAGGTGGAACCCGTCGAAATTCGACGAAAGAAAGTCTTTAAGAAAGAACTGTTTCATTGATTTATAATAAATCTACAAAATTAGTTACAGTAAAAAGTACTTCCTATATTGGTCAGTCTAACTCTTAAACAAATATTATTTTAAGCTAAAATTAACAAAATACTATAAAATTCAATAATCCAATTTATTAAAAGAAATAAAACCAAAATTCCCCGGATTTATAACAGACGATATTTTAAAAATAGTATACGCATTTTAATTTCTATTTTGTTCCCTTTCAATTTTAGAGAAAATGGAGTGATTCTGTTGCCACAATGGACAAAATTGGTACAAAAAACTATAAAAAAATTAATATCTCAAAAATAAATTGAGATACAGCTTTGAAACAAATTGAATTCAAAAGTACATTTTTTTCTCTATGCGACGGTTAAATGAAACGACGAATTAAAAATGTGCGATGTTTAAAAATATAAAATTTGCAATAACAAAAATTGCAAACCCGAAATTGAATGGGAAAGTGTTGCCATTCGCAAAATGACGTATGCGCTACGCACAGATACGTTTGGCCTTTATAATATAGATATAGATATTATCCATATAGTATACCCGTTCATTCATGCGCAGATATACCTATAAAAGATATATAAAGATAAATGTAGCTTACTGCATGATTTTTCTATGTGATATCGAATTCTTTCTCAAAATTATTGGAAACATTTCGAAATGATTTTCTTGATGCATTGTATTTCCACATATAAAAATAAATAAATATCAAATTTTAGAGCGGTATGAGCACAAATACAAGACATTTGAATTGTGTTGAGGTTTCATTGGACATATGTTTCCGTCACTTGTGAATCATGGTGGAATTGAAGTACATTCATTCAATTCTTTAGGTGGAATTTTGCTAGAATATCTGCCATTCCAAAAAAATATCTGTCACAAATATTTTGAAATAAATCTTTAAAGTAAAAAAACTTTTTCCTAAGGATACTTTCTGCTTATCTTGATAAAAACTTTTAGAACTTTGATCATGAGTTTGTACGTTCTAAAGAAACTTAAATGCTCTTTTATGATAAATAATAAAGGAAAGATGAGGATAAAAAAAATGATAAAAAAGTGCATTTAAAAAGACGTATAAAAACGATGTATAAGATGTAAAAAATGTAAAAAAATGTATAAAAGAAAGATTTCCAAACTTTTTACTTGAATTATAAGAAATATATTTATGTTCTAGCTATAAAAGTAAAATCTGGAATAATATACTCTCATGACAATGTGTTTCTAGCATATCTTTTTCTGAAATATTGACCAATATTGTGGTTTAATTTCAATCTTTTTAGAGCTATTAGTTTCAATGAAATTCATAACATCAGTTTAACAACAGAGACTTTATTAATTAATTTTTAAAAGTGGAAGAGCAGTTTGTTTGTTTGGTTGTATTTATGTCGGCCAATTATCTACACTGTGGGATATAGGCCCTAAGGGGTGGGATGCCCTCCGTTGGGGTATTTCTAAGAGAACCTAACCCGTATTCACTCAAGGTTTGAAGAAAACGACGGAAAACTCCGAATGGTTAGGCCGACGGTCGCGACTGGGTTCGAACCTAGCACCTACCGTCTACCAATTTGGAGGTCAGAACCTTGCGGCCACTGGTGGGGCAAGTGGAAGAGCAGTGGAGTAAACAAGTTTAATATAGATTGTTCCAAGTAAGTGTAATAAGAAAAAAAAACTAACAAATGAATTTCATAAAATCAACCTCCTCCCAACCTTTCTCTTACTTAAGTGAATCGAAGTGGAGAAACCAACGCTCCAACAGAAAGTGAATTGAAGTGAAATGAAGAACGGAAAGTGAGTGGTGGTTTCTGATATCGGTTGGATGCAGGTAGTGTATCCGAATAAATACCGGTTTTGTTTTAAGGAATAATAGGAGAGGCTTTGTGGAGAACATTTATGTCCCTAAATAACATCAAAACTACATATAGTTTGTCTATAAGTGTAAATAATTTTATATTGATTAGTGCTTTATGTACGTCTGTTTTAAAGGTAATATTTGATTATTTCGTCGGTCATAAAACTATCGCCAAAATCTAAGATTAAATGCCAATAATGGCTAATCGTAAATGTCCTATTCACTTGAAATTGAACACATTACACAGGTTTGTGTGAAAAAGCATGATCTGTGTGAAAAAGCATGACAACTATTTCCGGATATCCATTTACATTTTATGAAACTTAAAGAAAATCAGAATAGATTTTTCAAACACGCGTAAATGGTTTTGACTCAGGACATATGAATCGCATGTCTCCTAAAATACCTTTATAACCGCCCATACTTACTTCCGCGTCCTTTCTAACACTAATTACAAAAGACCTACCTAAAGTAGAAAGCCGGAAACAAATTAATATATTAAAAAAATCTTTTTTTGTTTAATTTTTGTGAATTCTGACAAAATATCAGCTATTTTTTGTAAAAACAAATTGCATTTAATGCAAGAAAAGCTATCCCAAACGATCTATAAAATTTCAAATTAAATAAAAGTTTTTAAAGTTTATTTTTGAATGGTATTTCCTATAAAACTTTTTTCTTTTATTTTCTTAATTAATTTCATTCAAGTAACCCTATTTGGCATCAACTTTCGTTTTAGTTTAATATAATTAATTTTTTTTGTGTGTGTGTTTCAAATATTTACTATTTGCATTTATTCATTGCTTGCTGTATCTGATACTTTTCTATTAATTAAAAATATTCGAACTTTCCAAAAATAATTTTCATTCGAAATATATTTAAAAGAATTTACTTTTTTTAACTAACACCAGATAAGCTGCATACTAAAGTAAGTTACGAAATAAACAGTTTTTTTATAACATTTTAAAAAGCTATTTAAATGCATTTTTGTTTCATTGAAATCTTTATAAAAGAGAGATAAAGGAACTCTGTTAATATCGTTATTATTTCTCTTGCACTAAAAAACTTAAATAAAAGGAAAAAAGTTCATTTTCTTTTTTTTTTACATAGACTTTTTTAAATGCATCATAAAGTCATATTTATTCGTTGGTGTTAAGACATTAAAATGGATTTTGGTTGCATAATTTTTAATTTTTTGATTCACTAAAAAACATTTTTAGTGTGATATATCACAGTGATAATAAGGTACGATGCACTGTTTTCGACCGTTTTTAAAGTTAACAGTTGCCTGTTCATATTACTAAGCACATTTGACCGTACTGTTGTCAGAATACATTATGGTTAGGAAACCGTTTTCTCTAAGTTTATTTCCATAAATGTAATTTATCTCTTTTCTCACCATAACAGAGTTAATAACATGGCCAGATAAGCTTCAAAATATGGTCCAGTAACATTTATCATTAGAAACGGTCATATAACTGGACAGTCAGCAACTCTGATTAAATAGTATGCTGCAAATTTTTAAGAATGTAAGACAAAAGTATAAATTCTTGTTATATCTTTAGAGCTATTTAAAAAATTGTTAAAATATTATGACTATTGAATGAAGTTATAACCGTTTCAATGTCAAAGGGACAATTTATTATCAAAATTTCATTTTTTTTTATATAAAAGCGATCTTTTTAAAGAAAGTATCTACTTATTCAAGTAACAAAATATAATTCTATTTATTGAATCAAAAATCTTTTTTTCTCTCTATTTTTTACAGTATTTTACACTGAATTTTAAAATTCGTATAACTGTTTCGTTAAATTTTTTCACTAACAATCAATAAATAATAAATCAGTTTCTTTGCAAAATTTTTAAAATGAAAAAATCAATAAAGTTAAATTACATTATGAATAATTTGAAAAAAAAAAAAAAAACTAGATGGATGTGCTAATACCAAAATTTTCTTCTATCTCATACGTACATTTTAATATTTTAAAAAGCAGTTACAATGTTAATGCTTTAATAATTTCAATTTAATACTATGCCAACTTTGATTTTCATCGTAAATGTCTGCTTCAGTCAATTAATCGGACTAAAAACGAGTTTCCGTCTCTGCACGAGCCGATAGCCAATAGAAAGATAGGCGGATTTTTTTTTAATTCAGGGAGGACCTATTTGCCATACCAAAAAATTTAAGCTCAGTTCTCTGCATAACTTCACACATTTTTTATGGTAAAATAATGAAAATGGCACAGACATCGTGATTATAGCTCCCCCTTTCATTGGATTTTTTTTCAAAATCAGGAAGGACCTACTAGTCACAACACAATACTTACACAAAAAATTTGGTTCTATTCTGTGGATAACTTCATACATTTTTAGGTGGTATAATATTGTAAAAGGCACATAAATCGCTATTACAGCTCCCCTTCCGGCGGATTTTTTTTCAAATTTAGGGAGGACCAAATAGCCATATCCACACACTTACACACTTACACAAAACATTTGGTTCAATTCGATGAATTACTTCATACACTTTTAGGTGGTACAATATTGAAATGGCACAAAAATCGTTATTGCAGGTCCCCTTCCAGCGGAATATTTCAAAAATGAAGGAGGACCTGCATACCACAGCCAAAAATATTCACAAAAAATTTGGTTCAATTCTATGCATATCTTCATACACTTTTTGATAGTAGAATGGCGACATACGGACATACATACACACACAGACATAGAGAAATTTTTTAAAAAACATGTTTTTGAGAATCTCTGACCCCTAAAACGTGCAAATCTGTGGAAAATTGGAAGTCGAAAAAAATTTCGATTATAATACTTTCTTCTACTGAAGGTAGAAGACAGTAAAAAGATACATCTCAATTTATTAACTGTGAAGAAGCTCCTTCTAGCTATTCCGTGATTTAATTTCGAGCTTTCATTGTAGCTTTTGTGTCATTTGTGCTTGTGTAAATGATTTCTATTATCCTCTAAAATTTTGAACCACAACTTTTGATGCACTCTATGCGCATTAGCATTCATATAATATATGTATACATATAGGTATATATATGTTTAAGAAAAAATGTATATGATGTTTGTGCGTCTGGATATGCGTGCAGACATAAATGTAAAAACATAAAATAGCCTAATAAAGCACATATTAATATACACTGTAAGTAAAGAGACAGTTACATGATTAAAAAATAAAGAATACTGCCCAGTTAAACTGATGGCATTGAGCTCACAGGCTACAAATACTAATTGTACATTAAAGCCTTATATTTTCAAGGGTTATTTCCGTTCGAAAAAAAATTAAGAAGGGGAAACAGCTCTCCTCTTTCCTCTTTTTTTATACTTAATCATTGAACCTCATATACTATCAAAGACATGCTTTATCATATAAAAAATCTATATCAAAAATTCAGAGCAAATGAGATAATTCTTATAAAAAACCCATTTCGCATTTATATAATTTAAAAGGAGTTATCCCCCTCTTTTATACTTAACCATTAAACTTCCAAAACTATTCAGATATTTGAACGAAATCTGAAAATTCTGCTTGAAAAACCCATTTATATAAATTAAGGGGGGGGGCATTAGAACCCCTGTTCCCCCTATTTATACTTATTGAATGAACACCTAATAACAGTCACGGAATCGCCTCGTCAGAATGATCCTAATCTAAATTTTGAACGAAAACTTAATTCTGCATGAAAATTCCATTTATATCAACTAAGGGGAGGGGCATGAGCCCCCCGTTCTTTCTCTTATACATATCGAATGAACTCCAAAAACTAATCAGGGAAGCGCCTTGTCAGGATATACCTACATACAAAATTTCAAGTGGATCGGATATTTTTATCATGAGTTATCGCGTTACGCACGAACGAACATACATACAGAACGGACGGGCACATAAGCTCTCAGGCTATGATAGCCTGTGAGCTAATAATAATTAGTTAACAAAATTGTCTTAATATTCGTGGTTCGTTTCATAATAACTGCAAAATGTAAAGTAAATTAACATGCAGCTACAGATAAAATTAGTTACAGTTTAAACAAAGACTTAATTACGCAAAAAATTAATCTGCAAAAACATTTTGTCTAAAACACAATAAAAGAACTTGATGATAATTACTTCTGATTAGTTAGGATTTTTACTTAATAATTATCTTTTTTAAATAAGAGCTTCAATTCATCAAGATGAAAAAAAAATGAGTTTTACAAAAAAAGATTTGACAAATTTTTTTAATGATTTCAGAATGAAGAGGGATTAACATTTTAAAAGTGCGATTAAATTATTATTTCTTTTCTAATGCATTTTCCCTTTTTTTAAGTATAAATAAAAGACTTGTCTTTTTTTAAAAAATATAAAAAATAGATAATTTTTTGCAGTATTTCTTTTAGGTAGCTTTCATTACAAAAAGTAAAAAGCTACCTATTGCAGCCGTCCGGAGGAAAGCACTTCCGGAAAATTTTGGTATATTTTCACCGATCATGACCCCCAGACCCCAAAACCACCCTCCGTTCAAATGTTGACATATATATATATATATATATATAACCATATATATATATATATATATATATATATATCTGATTTTTGTTATGCGATAACTAACGTATTTATGAACCGATTTGAATGAAACTTGGTATGTGCATACTACATACAAATGTCTCGCCCGAGTTCGTTGGACAGCATCATCTGCTATTTTGTTTCAAAATGGCGGCCATTTTAAATTTTTAAAAAATTTTTAAATTTAAAATTAAATGCGAAAAAATTAAAAGTTGAAAAATATTTTTCTTTTACGTGTTAGAATTTAAAACAAAGATTCCAGAACACTTTTTATTTTGTCTATATCTTAAAAAAGGATTGAGTTATAGCACTTTGAATTTTTCTTATGGCTGACATTTTGAAACGATCTGATTTTTGTCACGTGATAACTCGCGTATTTATGAACCGATTTCAATGAAACTTGGTATGTACATAGTACATACAAATATCTCGACCGAGTTCGTTGGTCAGCATCATCCGCCATTTTGTTTCAAAATGGCGGCCATTTTAATTTTTTTTAAAAATTTAAAATTTAAAATTAAATGCAAAAAAATTAAAAGTTGAAAAATATTTTTCTTTTACGTATTAGAACTTAAAACAAAGATTCCAGAACACTTTTTATTTTGTTTATATCTTAAAAAATGATTGAGTTATAGCATTTTGAATTTTTCTTATGGCTGACATTTTGAAACGATCTGATTTTTGTCACGTGATAGCACGTGTATTTATGAACCGATTTCAATTAAAATTGGTATGTTCATAGTACATACAAATGTTTCGACCGAGCTCGTTGGCCAGCATCATCCGCCATTTTGTTTCAAAATGGTGACCATTTTAAATTTTTAAAAAAATTTAAAATTAAATGCGAAAAAATAAAAATTTGAAACATTTTTCTTTTACGTGTTAGAACTTAAAACAAAGATTCCAGAACACTTTTTATTTTGTCTATATCTTACAAAATGATTCAGTTATAGCACTTTGAATTTTTCTTATGGCTGAAACGGTCTGATCTGAACGATCCACAATGTTGCTTTAAAATGGCATACACTTTATGATATCGTAGAATTTGGTGACTCTCTAAATCGCTTAAAATAAAACCAGATTGAATAAAAGATGACTAATTTCTAAAAATTCCTATTAATATTCAGTCTTGACAAAAACTAGTATTCAATCTTATAAAATCACTAATTTTATAAGATTATTTTCACTAATTTGAGATTAGTATTTTTGAACAATGTAACTTACTTTAAAATAAATAAATAAATATATAAGTATATGAAAGCTACCTCTTCCTCCCGGCATTGCCGGAAGGACTTTTTAATATCACCCTTCAATTTATTTATATTTAAAAATATTGCATTTCTAAAAAAAAAAACGATAAAATAATTGGTATTAATACTTCAATTTTTCTTTCAATTACTATTTTATCTCTAATTATTTATTACTGAATATTGTTTCAGATAAAAAATAAAGCTCATTAAGTAATGTTTCTTAGATTATTCAATAATTTCAATAAGACCACAAGATTCTTTTTCCTTTTTTGGTCCCTTTATTTACGTATAATAATATATTATTATGATTACAATGCAATGCAGATAATTAACAGTGAATTACTGATATTTGAAGTTTAGGTTTACAGGAATGAGCAAAAGAAAAAGTTATGCAAACATGATACAGATGTTTTACCTATTTCCATCCCCCTTGGTCCGATTTTTCCCATTAACGAACTCGACCGAGATTTCATACCCCTTCATGTTTAGTATTAGTTTGAAGGAGATTTGAGCAGATTTATAGAAGTTATCGTGTCCATGAAAAAGTGATTTACATATATATACCGGGTGTACCAAAAATGACTGATGGATTTTAAAATTCAATAACTTGCAAACGGTGGCAGCTATTTAAAAAAAAATTCAGGAGGGCTATGTATAATATCAGGAGTTTTTTTGCCGTAATTTTTTATTTTAGTTCGTATCTCAAACAATAGGTGGCGCTGACGGCGATTGAAGGCCAGGTCGACGCTTCACTCAGCACTGATCACCTGGCCTTCAATCGTCGTCAGCAAAACCTATTGTTTGAGATGCGAACTAAAATAAAAAATTACGGTAAAAAAAAACTCCTGACATTATACATAACCCTCCTACAATTTTTTTTTAAAATAACTGTCACCGTTTACAAATTATTGAATTTTAAATTCCATTAGTCATTTTTGGGACACCCGGTATATATATATACATATATATATATATGCAAAAAGTTTTCAAAAATTCCTACATAGGAGCGATCGCATTGTGTAGTATTTCGTACGAAATGTACCTAAAAACAATCGTCTTTTTTACCGTGTCTATTTCGGTTTACAGTGTACTATTTTACAGTGTTCCGTAAGAGTATACAGATAAAATTTCTTTTACACCCACTTTTGCAGCCATATCTTTCGAAAGAAAGCCTCAAAGAGTGTTTTCCGCTTTTATATGAAAGTAATGTCTTTCAGAAAATGGTAGCAAAATTCAAAGCTGATTTATCATAGTTGGTAGTCGATTCTTTCTAGATTTTTTGAAGTTACATTTTCGGAAAGGTTATCATAAGAAACAACAATAATTATAATTGAATATTTATTTTGTTCATGAAACTGTAAAAGGCGCATTTCAATTGTTACAAACTCTAATAGTACTGTTTAAAAACTTTATGTGCACTTCATGTCAACTTCATTTATGTGCAAAATTGACTATCTGAATGTGTCAGTTGTTGATTGTAAAAAAAATCTTAAAAAATTGAGAAAAGCTTTGGAAGAAAATTCTTTTATCATATTAAAAAGCTTAATACTTGTGGTGATACATAATATTCTATCGTTCGATTTTGACAAATTTATTTTAATTTTTAATTATTTTCCTTTTAATCCATAGGTAGAATTTGAAAAGTAAATTAAATTTTTGCAGTTTTTGTAAATTTGAGAAGTTGATATTTTTGCTTAAATATTCGAGAACTTTTTTTCATGAACAAAATTAAATTAAATAAGCAATGCAAATATAATTTTATGATTCAATTTGTAGCGAAATGTTTTTTTTTTCTAAAGAGATGTGATACAAAAATTTCTTAATTAATGAGGAATGCAGTTATATCTTCTCTTTAAAAATCTGTTTTTTATCCTTGTGGTCCTTTTCAGCTAACAATGTAAAAAAAATGCAACTTTTAAAGTATATCCAAATAAATCTGGCATTTAATTTAAAGTAATTAAGTGAAACATCAGTATTCATTTAATTAAATCTGTTTCAATTTTTTACAGAACAAAATTAGATTATGCAATGCAGAAGTTTTTCCTAGCCGGAGTTTTTTTTTTTCAACATTTACTTCCGAAAATCTACGGAGTGCTTTTGTATGAAGAGTATGCAAACAATTTAGATAATTTATGATGTAAAAGCCAGAAAATCGGGAAGAAATAACTGGCTTTCTATAATTAGTTTTATCTGATTTAATGTTTTATACACTTCTGCAAAAAACAAAACTCTTTAAAACATTATGTTGATATTTTTAAAATATAGATTATTTATTAGCTTTGTTATTATTGATTGATTTTTAATTAAACTCTCATTTTGCTAAATTAGTTGGACCAATAATTTTAGTATATGAATAGATATAAAAAATAAATGCAATATAATATTAACTAAATAAATGCAACATAATATCATTATAATAAATGTAAAATTGTTAAGTGATACATAATTTTTACATCAGAAATTGAAAACGCTCAATAAATATTCATACATTTATGATATTTATGTAACAATTTACAATGTAATTAATTGCCAAAAGACTTTTAACTTTTTTCAAAACTGCTGCTTTTTTCAACTTAGCCCCTTTTATTGCTTGTAAAATACTTGACAAAGTTTTTTTTTTTTTTTTTTTTTTTTTTTTTTTTTTTTTTTTTAAAGAAAATACACAAGTTGAAAATGATAAAGATTACAGTTTTTGACGTTGTGATAAGCCTACAGTTGGTAATATATCTTTCTCAATTTTTGTAATACTGTATTTTGAAATTCCATAGTATCACAATTATCCTTTAAGAGGAAGTTCAGTGAAAAATTAAAAAAATATCTACATTAAAATGGACATTTTTGTGAACATTTAGGAAATTTGTTTTATTATTTTACTTGAAAGAGCAATATTTTACTATTCCAAATACATTTAAATTTTATTGTTGTGATTATTAGAACAAGAGTTATGGACAGTTTTATAAGCAGGAAGTAATGAGGCAACTTTCGAAAGTGGCAGTAAAAAAACCAAGAGTCATGTAAACAATGTTTTTTAAGCATGATTTTCTTACATTTTTACATACAAACTCTAATAAACCTTAATTGACACTTCTAGATTAATTTTATCGCTTTAAATGTGATTTCTATTAAATAAGTTTTTTTCATATCGATTGTTCGATAAATTCGATTATAAAATGTTTTAAACATATTTCAGTGAAAATTTCTCAGAATGCTTACCATGTTATTCATTATGTTCTGAACTAGAGTCTAAGCTCTCTGTGATAATATAATTATTTTATAGGTACCCGAATATAAAAAATATTGTCATTTTTTAATATTACATATATTAATTCACTTAATTTTGAAAATATTGTAAAACCCTAGTTGAGTGCACAAGAAAGTGTAATAGTAGTATGCAGTGCAAAATAAATTGGAATAAATTTAGTTTAATTGCGTGTAGTTGTCTGGCTGTAGGCAAAAAAATTTGCCAAAAAAAAAAAAAAAATGGCAAAAACCCTATTTTTTATTTTTTCTATCTTTAAAAGCAGAAAGTACTGGATGCTAGAAAATTTTTCGAAATGCATTTTTGGCGGATATACACGTTTTAGGGGTTAGAGAGTTTTCGAGAAATATATTTTTACAAAATATCTGTGTGACAGTCTGAGACTCTGTCAGTCTGTTTATATGTCACATCAATTTAGTGGGCCTCTTTCTCAAGAAATATTGCACGGAACTTTACAAATTGATGCTGATTAGTTTTTGTTTCATACATAGCGCGTTTGATGCTTTTTTTACGATTTGCGCTACAGCTCTACTTCTAAAACTAATTCACAGATTTCCACCAAACTCCAGATTCTCTTAGTCCTTGACATACATTGATGCTATTTATATATTGATAAAAAACGCCAAACAGGTAACATTTTTATGTTGCATTTTTCTTGAAATCGGCAATAATCCTTTTTCAAGAACTAATGCACGGAATTTCATATCTTTCGAATCCTGACGATGGGCATAGATTGTCATTAAATTTTGGCAGTGTGATAGCAAATTTTTAAGTAAGAGTATGAGGGAGTGTCCTTTGCATAAAGGCACTCTAGCCATTTTTGTGAGATCGTGACGTCAATGATTTAACATGTGTAGCGTGGAAGCGACATCTATCCTCTCTTTTACTTTAACTTACTAGAGCGTGTGTGTCTTCTTCGGTTCTAAAGTTATTTCGTGGTTAGAATCAATACGCAAATTTATAGTATCTCAGTTTGCAACATATAAAAGCTTTGAGTGTGAAGAGAGTGGAGTGTGAGTAGCGGTTCAAGCCAGCTAGTGGTGTGTGTAGCGGGGCAAGCCAGCTAAGTGGTGGTGAGAAGCGGTGAATTGAATTGGATTGAGCGAGTTATTAGCCTCCAGTGAATTAGCGAGGAGTTTCGAAGTGAGATAGCTAGCAGCGTTTGCCGATTGAGTTCATTCAGAGCGAAGCTATTCGAGAAGTTTGCCGTTGGTAAGAGATAATTTAGTTGCGTTGAGTATTTTGGACAATAAAGAGTGTTTTACAGCCACGGGCTGTCTAATAATAAAGCTTTTATTTAGCAGTTTAGCTGAAGTCTAAGTGAGGTGTTGGTTGGAAGTGCCCCGACTGACTCTAGTGCCAGAGCTGTGAGTATGTTTATGAGTTTAATCTTTTAGTATTGTGACTAGTTATCGAAATTAACGAACTGAAAGCTCCACTTCCCCTGAGCCCTAACAGTTTAAATAAACTGTGGTTTTAACTTAGATCTCGAGTTATGTCTGCATTTAACCACCCTCACGTCACAAATAACACCCAGTATGTGCATCCTTCCGTTACAAGAGATATAAGAGCTATATTAACAAGTAAAAGATTAAAAAAAAGCTTTGGGATTGCCATATATGACTAGTTTGAAATGTGATGACGATATTGTTAGAATTTTATGTACCATCATCATTCATTAGAGCTGAACTAAAAATTTGTTTATTTATTCAATAATCTATTTTCTTGGGAAAGAAAAGCAAGCTGAATAAAGGCAAATATCTTAAATAATTAAATCTTAAAGTCGATTTAGACAAAATAAAACTAGTCTTTGGTGGCCACCGTAATACTTACCCGTCGTGGATGTGCATACTATAACATACGAAATTAAAATAAAGTTATACCAAATTGCGTAGAAGAAGAAGCCATATAAATACAAAAACGATAATTGTATTAACTAACGATTTACTGCGTTGGATTAAGCGTTTCATTTCCAAGTAAAACATGTCTTTGAATTGAAATTTGAATGAAATATAGGGTCATGAAAACTCGAAGAATGTGGAAAACACGATTACAAATATTTCAACAACTAATTTTTCAAATCGACTTCGTTTTTTAGGCAAAATTTATGTTTTTCATTGTTTTTATATTCATTCCTTAAAATAAAAAAAAACTGAAAATTTTTATATACTTTTCATCAAAACTAATATCTCAAGAATCCGAAAAAATAATTCCAGATAATCGAGGTTACTGATATTAAATAAGCTTCTTCCCAGTCTTAAATGCAACGTACATACCAAATTACAAGTGTGTATCTCAATTTGTTCGGGAGATCGAGTGTTTATTGTTAAACGGACAGATAGACGGCCGGGAATTTTTTTTTCTAAAAATATGTTTTTCGGATTCTCCTGTGTATCAAACGTGTAAATCAGTCAAAGAAACTTTTTGATTTTCAAAACGATTGCAAGATTTAGCTTATACTACATATGATGGGCAAGTAAAAAGTAAAATTTGTAGAAAAAAAAATTAACTAAAGTGTTTAAACTAATATAGCAAACGCGAACTGTGCAATAGGAAAACATTTCAGAAACAAAACGTGTAATTAAATACATTTTCGTAATATTCTCAAATCAAGAAAGGATTATTATTATAATTTTTACAATATGTAAAATCTTTATTTACCTAAAACTCTTTTTTCTTTCTTTCTGTCTGCATACAAAATACGGGCTTAATTAACTCATAGAGCTAAAATCTGCTCGAGTAAGTTTGATTCCTTTCATCCATTATTTTTCGTTCGAATCTGTATTCACAAGAGTATAAACTCCTATTATGTGAAGTTTCATTTGGTGCTATTTCTGTAAAAATGAATATTTTTGAAAATCCATTTTATTAGGATCTTTCAACAGAAATATATTCAAACAAAGAAACCTTCTTTGAAGTGCATTCATTGCAAGAAAGAACTGCGTTGCAATTTTAATAAGAGACAGTCACTCATAAAGAAGCGTTTCATAAACTGTTTTCGAAGATTATTTAAATGATTCCGATTCAAGAGTATATTTTAGAAAACTTTTATTGCGAGTTTGTTTAATGTAAGAATGGGATTTATTTAGGCCGATAAAAATGCAGTAGAAAATGTAATTTTTTCGAACTTTTTGAAAATGTTTTCGAGTTTGGATAGGGTTTTGGGTAGCTGAATGTGATAAGATAGTAACTGATGTCTCTCCGCTTAGTATTAAAAAGGCAAATTCACAGCTGTGTTTGTAAGTTTACTGACAGAAGTATGAAAATTGTAGCATATTAATAATAAAATATCACATATTTCATGAATCATTTTTTAATAAAGTTTTCTTAAAATTGTTTATAATTTTTCAGGTTTTCGATATTGTCAGCTATTTAGGATTTGGAATGAACTCAGCTAAAATTTGAATAAGATATGAAATTCAAATTTTGCAGCATATTAAAATTAAAAGCTCATTTAATCTCATCAGACCAGATTTTAGGTTAAACATTTTTATTTTTTTTTCACATATATAATTAATGTTGAAAAAATCTGCTGTAAATGGAGCCTGACAGATCGCAAAATAAAGTAAGTGAAATAGCAATTAGCCAAGTATGGGTTATATGAAAATGGCTTGAAGCTAAAATGTACGAAAAGTACAAAAAACGAATACGTTAAAGAATGTTTCTGTATGTTAAAATATCACTTGTAGGTTTCATTGAAAATAAAAGCAGTGGAAAATAGTAATATAGTTATCAAATGGATAATCATTTCATGTTTTTTGTTGTTTTTGCAATGCAAAAAATAAAAAACAATTCTTCCATCATCATCATCATCATCATTATTATCATTATATTCTAGATTTGATATTATAGGTTTATGGTAACTAAAATATATAGCAAACAATTTTGATTCAATTCTATTTAAATATCTTGTAATGACTGCATCAATTGTAATTTTTTATCTCTCTGTGCTAAGATTGCGATGGTTGGTCATTGTTAAATCAAATTTTCTATTTAAAAATTCAATTAATTGTAGATTTTCATCATCCACAAAGTTGATGTTGAAATCCCTACTCAAAATCATCGGCAAATCATCAAATCTCTTTCCAATTCTATCTTGAAGTAATGCAGAAGCCTCTTTAGAACAAATAAATAAATTTTCATACGAAAATTCTCATTTGAACTTAGACTTATCCGGTGAAATATAAATGGCAACCAATACAATTAGTTTTTCATTTTCAGAGTGGCAACAACAAACACATATATCACTGATATCAAAAACATTACTACTAAACATACTGGTGTACCTCACATGCACATTCATATGAATTGTGGAAATATATGCCCATTACATCAAACAACCTTTTATAAATAGCTACTCCTGCTGCTGGACGACCGTATCTTCTGAAACTTGCAACAAATTGAATAGTAATCAAACAATATAAGTTGTTAAACTTTAAATACAATTTTTTAAAAAATGGTTGGAAAGTGCAGCATAATCGATGCACAATATCATGATTTTTCTTTCGTAACTTTTTATTCCATCTGGTAACAGTATATTTTGTTAAACTTTAAATACAATTAAAATTTTTAAAAATAGTTTTGAAATGTAGCATAATTGATGTGCAATGTCATGTTTTTTCTTTCTTAACTTTTTATTCCGTTTGGTATCAATTTATGTTGTTACTATTTAAATAAAATCAAAAATTTAAAAAAAAAAGAGAGAAAAAGGTTTGGAAAGTGCAATGTAATCAATGCGCGATGTCATACTTTTTCTTTCTTATCATTTTATTCCCTCTGGTAACAGTATAAGTTGTTAAGGTTTAAATACAATTAAAATTTTTAAAATTGGTTGGAAAGTACTGCATAATCAATGTACAATATCATGTCTTTTCTTTCTTATCATTTTATTCCATTTGATAACAATATAAGTTGTTAAACTTTAAAAACAATTGAAAATATATATATATATATATATATATATATATATAAAGGTTTAAAAGTGCAGCATAATCGATGTGCAATGTCATGCTTTTCTTTCTTAACTTATTATACCATTTGGTATCAATTTATGTTGTTACTATTTAAATACAATCAAAAAATAAAAAAACTGAAAAAAGTGGTTGGAAAGTGCAGCATAATTGATGCACAATGTCATATTTTTTCTTTCTTAACATTTTATTCCTTCTGGTAACAGTATATGTTGTTAAACTTTAAATACAATTATAATTTAAAAAATTGGTTGAAAAGTGTAGTATAATCGATGAGCAATGTCATGTCTTTCTTTCTTAACTTTTTATTCAATTTGATAACAATGTAAGTTGTTAAACTTTAAATACAATTGAAAATTTAAGGAATTGAAAAAAATGGTTGGAAAGTGCAGCATAATTGATGTGCAATGTCATGTTTTTTCTTTCTTAACTTTTTATTCCATGTGGTATCAATTTATGTTGTTATTATTTAAATACAATAAAAAAAATTAAAAAAAGTAGTTGGAAACTGCAGCATAATCAATGCACAATGTCATACTTTTTCTTTCATAACGTTTTATTCCATCTATTAACAGTATAAGTTGTTAAACTTAAATACAATTGTAACTTAAAAAAACACACATGGACATTCGCGCAAGCGCCCTGTGCCGCCTAAACGGAGCAGCACACTCAGGCACGGTAGAAAGAGTGGGAGATACTAGTTCCCCTTGATCTTACGCTTTTTCGATCAGCATCACGTGACCCTGACGCGAGTTTGGAAGTTTTTACCCATACAAAAAAATCTAACAAATTATCAAAAATGTACTTATTGAGCCCCCATGTACTATCAAATTTTATGTACAAAAATAATTTTTAATTTTTTTCATTTTTAAATCTTTCAATTAGATACTAGTTTGAATATATATATGTCTATAACGGAAGTAAACAAAAACATAAAAATAAACCATCAGACTGCTATCATCGCTAATGTACAGTATTTCGGGTAGAATATACTATTTGAAATCTTTTGTATAATCCTGTAAATTCTATGTACTTTGAATTATACATGAAATAGCTTCAAGTAAGCTTTAGCGATATACATCAATCTCATATATATAAAATAGTTTTAAAACACACCGCAAACATTTCTCCCTTATACCATTATGTAACGGTATTCTTTTGTTTGGCCCTGTAAAAGAATTATAGCTATTCTTTGCCCCTCATATTCAACAGTATGCATGTTACAATGCATTTTGTAAATGTATATCAATTTTAATATATTTTAAAAGATGTAACATCTTTAAAACTCATCTGAAACGATTTTTTTCCCATTGGCCGTAATGTAAATGTAAACTTTTGACTGTGTCTTCTAAAAATCTTGTCGATTTTACAAATTTCATTTGTATTAGGTATTGTGCTAGGGTAAGCATCAGTAATATCCAAAAATTTTAGAGCAATCCCATTATATTTTCTAGAGTTTGAGCGCGGACAGACGGGCATAGATAGACAAATCGAAATCATAAACACTTTTTAACTTCGTAGGGAATAGTTAAAAATGTGCGATAATCCATCAAAATATCTAAAACAGTATATTAAAATCTGTTTTATCTACTCCCATAGTGAATCAAGGTTATTTTCAATGATTTCCTCATTTATGGCATCAGTTTACAGGCTTGAATCATTGTGGGAGTGAAGAAAACAGATTTAAGCTTCTTTTAAATTGACAATGTCTTTTCTTAGGGTTTCGTTCATCTGACGCAACCCTATTTTTTATATCGTTTGTTTATCCGTCTGTCAGAGAGTACGAACGCAAAAATTGTATACGTCAGAGACTTCAAGTTTCGTGTACTGTTAAGTCTTTAGAGAATGACATTAGTTATTATTTCTGAAGGAAGATACTAGATGACAGCACTAAACATTTGATCCTGACAAAACGAGACTATTTTTGACTTTAATTCATTATTATTTCTTACTATTTTCTAAATCATCTGTAATTTTAAAATTCCCAATATGTTTTTCATATATATATTTTGCATTTACTCATCTGTATTTCATCTTTCTAGATTGTGTTCTTTATTCAGCAGATTTGACTGCGTGACTGTTTTAGAACAAATGTTAAGACTCGAAAGTATGTTTACAAAATCTCAAATCTAATTAATCTATTAAAATTCTCTCAAATCTCAAGTAATCTTCTTTATTCGTGGGAACAACTCATTTTAAAAGGTATATAATCAACAAGCAAAGATATAAAATAGTTATTTCAAGAAATCAATACTTCATAAAATCGAAAAGTGCCACTGAAGTAACGGAAAGGATACTTGTGATTGTCGTCAACGACGAATATTCCACAAGTAAAACCTCTCTTCTGATTAAGATAAATAAAATTTCTATTAATTCATTTATACATCTCAACATGTACTTACAGCTGAACACCTCGTGTCACACGACAAATTATAAAATTTTGAAAAAAGTCTATAATTTTAATTAAATCAATTTTTTCAAGGTTTATTTCTGCGATTGAAATCTTAAGCCACAACACTAGTGAAAGAAACAGACCTGGATGATAATATAAAGTCTATGGGAGCGTTCTTTTCAAATATCTCGTTCAAATTTTAATACTTTTACATTATTTATTTTTTTCCATAGGATACCTGAGTATAATCCACAACCGGCGTAGTTTTTATTTTTTCAATATTGATTTCAGATTAAAAAAAATACCTTAAATTTCAAAACCGGTTTAAACCAGTTCTGAAATTGAAACTATCATAATATAAAAAATATATAAGCAAAATCGAAAAAGTAAAAACTAGACCGGTTGTAAATCGCCCTCAGCTATCCTATGCAAAGAAAAAAAAATTACAATTTGAGCGAGATATTTGAAAAGAACGCTCCCATAGATTTTACATTGTCATCCGGGTCTTTTTCAGCGACTGTTGTGGGTCCTTAAGAGCCCACAATAGTCACAGGAAAAGTACACAAAAAGACCCGGATGACCATGTAAAGTCTATGGGAGCGTTCTTTTCTAATATCTCGTTCAAATTTTAATATTTTGACATGATTTTTTTTGCATAAAATAGTTCAGGACGATCAACAACCGGGCTAGTTTTTACTTTTTCAATTTTGGTTTTAGATTTTTTTAAAAAAATTACTTTAATTTTCAAAACCGGTTTAAACCGGTTCTGAAACTGAAACTATCATAATATAAAAAATATATAACCAAAATCGAAAAAGTAAAAACTAGCCCGGTTGTGGATCGTCCTGAACTATTTTATGCAAAAAAAATCATGTCAAAATATTAAAATTTGAACGA
Source organism: Maratus speculifer (assembly GCA_964019185.1). Lineage (NCBI taxonomy): Eukaryota > Metazoa > Arthropoda > Arachnida > Araneae > Salticidae > Maratus > Maratus speculifer. Next base: position 412,301,973 of record OZ025291.1, on the reverse strand, counting down.
GATATTAGAAAAGAACGCTCCCATAGACTTTACATGGTCATCCGGGTCTTTTTGTGTACTTTTCCTGTGACTATTGTGGGACCTTAAAAGAGAACTCTTGTTTTAACGCTTTTTGTGTAAACATCTTAACTCGGAGATAAAGCGCCGTTCTAGTACATAGAAAATTCGTAAATGCAGCCCTGATGCTGTTACTTGAAATTTTCAAACTACGATGGACTTAAATAAAATAAATTTCACATTTTTTGCCATTTTAAAAGTTATATTGGTTTTTTTATTAATCACTAACATTCATAATACATTTTAGAATTCAATTTTCTTTCTATTTAAAAAAAATATTGCAATTTATTAATGATTCATATTTTTAAATTTTGTTTATATATTTTTCTTTTCGTTTTTATAAATTTCAAATTTTATATATACATCTCCACTATTTTTTTTAATTTCGAATTTTCAAAAAAATTTGGATATTATTTAAATAGTTTTAACATTTTTAATTTTATTAAAATAAAAAAAAAATAATAGAAAACTGGAATACCTAGAATTTTTTTGTAACTGCAACCATATATTTTAGCAAGATTATTGTAATTTTAGCAGATATTTTTGTAAAGCTGTAAATTTGTATAGAGTTACAAAAACTAGTTTTAAATAGTTTCATAGATTTACATCTATTTTGAACAGTGCACAGATGAAGCTTCAGTAAAAATACAGATTTCAGTAACTTTATGTTTGTACAGTTACAGATATTTTTTTTTCACTATGCTACTATTCGATTTCTTAAACTTCCCATTTAGATTGCTAAAAAAAAAAAAGATCACATGTTTTAAATTCTGGTTTTATACGCATACGGTAACTATGATAGCTACGAAGTGAATTTATAAATGAACTTAGTTTTAATAGTTTATATATCGAAATACTATTCAGATTGGATTTGCTATGCAAGTAAACATTTGATTAATAAGATTTCTTTAACCATTATTCATAATAAATTTCCTATATCTATCTTATATTTAAGATTTTTGCTTATATTAAGATGTAAAATGATTTTTAAAATAGTATGCTAATGCATTTAATGTTACGAAGTTTCGGTGAAATGCCAATTTAAAAGGTAAGACGTAATTAATGTAATAGAAATAAAAATAACAGATATGACAGATGTTAAATTTGAAAAAAAAAGTGCAGAAAAATACTTTAAACAACTATTAGTTATCTGTCACCATCTTTCAAATAAATGAAAATCTGTCAAATTGTAAAAATATTGTGATTGAAAAAAATCCTTTTCACTTAAACGTGTTTTAAAAATTGTCTTTTTGTAAATTTTAGATAGCCAAGAGAAATTTCAGTAACGATAAAATTCTATTTTCATTAAGAATTACTCTTAGTGTTTAAGAAGAAATTAGATGTTTATGCACCTTCCCTAAAAATGCTGAAAATTGCGTTTTTAGTTTAATATTTATCAAGTAAGACTTGGGTTCCATTTCTCAAAACTTATTTTTTTAACATTTGATAATAATATTTCGACTTGAATATAATCTGACATAACATTATAATCTATACTTTCATCTTTAATAGTCGTTTGGTCTGTTCGTCTGTTTGTCCGTCTCTACACGTGCAAATGCGCACAAACTACCCAACATATTTTGAAATTTAATGTACACAATTGTTGTAAAATTTTATCGAGTCATTTTAAATTTTATGCAAATCGAATGGAACTTAAAAAGATGTTTTAAAAAGTTTTCGTCATTCTATTAAATCATATCATAGGTAATTAAATCAATAATATCTGATGGTAGACAATAATTCCGTATTGTCATGGTGATTACGTCCCATTTAAGTTTATTTCAATATTGAATTATTATTGAATTACTAGTATTATTGAATTTAATATACATAATCGCAATAATTTCCATATGCCTGAATTTTCGCATATGACTGCAACAGCTATTGCACCAAGATCTGAAAATTTATAAATCTAGTTATAGTACGAAAGCATCTGATTTGCCAATTTCGACATGCAATTTAAGACTGGTTTATCATGAAATAATGGAATTTATAACATGCACCCACACAGGCCCTTATTACTGCGTGGGCAAAACGGGACTTTGGCCATGGACACCGGACCTTAAAGGGCTCCCAAAACCATACATTAAATAATAAAAATATTTACTTCCTTTTTGCAATTCCAACTCTTCCATATGTTAAACTTACCGGGTGTCCCAAAAATGACTGATGGATTTTAAAATTCAATATCTTGCAAACGGTGACAGCTATTTAAAAAAATTTTGCAGGAGGGTTATGTATAATGTCAGGAGTTTTTTACCGTAATTTTTTATTTTAGTTCGAATTTCAAACAATAGGTGGCGCTGACGGCGATTTAAAGCCAGGTGATCAGTGCAGAATGAAGCGTCGATCTGGCCTTCAATCGCCGTCAGCGCCACCTATTGTTTGAAATTCGAACTAAAATCAAGTGTTGCTGTAAAAAAAAAAAAAAAAAAAAAAAAAAAAAAAAAAAACTCTTGACATTATACATAACCCTCCTGCAAAAAAAAATTTAAATAGCTGTCACCGTTTGCAAGTTATTGAAATTTAAAATCCATCAGTCATTTTTGGGACACCCCGTATTAAATTCATCTTAAATTAATGTAACAAATTGCTAAAGTTATATAAAAGAGTTTTATTCCATACTGAGGAATAAAAAAAGGTGTAATCTTATTAATTTAGGTATTTAGTTTAGAACTGACGGATCTATTTATATCAAAGTTGCGAAAATATGTTTATGTATCAATCACACATACACATATGATATGGGTGACCATCAGTCGTATTTGAATAACGTTGCAATATTTGAAAAGGGGTCTCCTAAATTATCTTTGTCCAGGGCCTCAATTAGTCATAATCGGGCCCTGCACCCTCAACATAACACAGTCATACCCAAATTATGATGCGACCACTTATTTCGAACATTTCTTTTTATTGCCACATCGAAGTCCCTATCTTTTTTTCTTTGATGGTTTCTCATTTTATTGCGCGACCTGCAGCATATAATAAGAGACTAAAAATTTCAGTACGGCAACATTTGTGACAAGTTAATATGGCAAGTTAAAACCTAATTTATTTCTCTTTAATTAGTCTTCATTTAAAAATATATCCTATTCAACTTAACCTTATAAAATATTCTTTTCTATTAGATTCATCATTTTGACTTATTTTCTGAACTTTGGTGATAGAGAAATCGGATGAAGAAAACTCGTTGAATAAACCAAACTGTTGTAACTTATGACCTTTTTTAAAATTTTCCAACATTGTTGAAAAAGTATTTATAAATTCGGTTTGTCTGTCTAACTTTCCGCCTAACTGGTCATCTGTTTATATGTTTGTCTGTTCGTGTTCTAACTCTCATAAATATTGTCCGATTACCATGGATTTCATATATGCTAGTGGACTTTATTATGATGTGCTCAGTATGTCTATTTTTCCACCTAACTGGTCATATGTTTATATATTTGTCTGTTCGTGCTCTAACTCGCATAAATATTGTCCGATTGCCATGGATTTCATATATGATAGTGGACTTTATTATGATGTGTTCGGTATTGAAAATTGTGGGTGTAGCGTTTACGGTTCATTTACAAAGACAGTCAAAAATATTCTATAACGTTATGTTTTATGAGAAAATATCGTTTGTAGTGCGCCTTGACGGCATTGTTCTTAAACTGATTGAAATTGACATACACCCTGTCCCATAAGTTTAGACAATCAATAAAATGTGCATTAACATAAAAAGTTATGAGGTACAATTAAAATTCGTGAGATTGGTAGTAAATTATAGGAGTTTTGCTGATGTACACATATAAACCCGTAAAGCATGGTGACGTCACTGCAACGTCGTTGTGAAGTCACATTGTGACTTTGTGACCATCGATTGTCGATGTGACGTCACGTGACGTCGATGTGAAGTCACAGTGACTAAAATGTGAAGTCGTTATGGCCGTTTTAGAGCTCTTTTGTGACGTCACATTGTGACCACTTTGTGACGTCACAATGTGACCAATTTGTGAAAAGTGTGCCATTTGTGACTACTTTGACATTAACATTGTGACGAACTGTGAAAATTTTTTTAGAAAGTCACATTTTAGTCACATTGTGACGTCACTGAGTGGTGGCATTTTCGTCACAGATGTGATGTGACCAAAGTGACTCACAGTGACGTCATTGTGACGTCACTGTGAACATGCATGCTATGAGGGCGATTGTCAATGTGACGTCACGTGACGTCGATGTGAAGTCACAGTGACTAAAATGTGAAGTCGTTATGGCCGTTTTAGAGCTCTTTTGTGACGTTTCACAAAGTGGTCACAATGTGACAAATTTGTGAAAAATGTGTCATTTGTGACTAATTTGACTTTAACATTGTGACGAAACTGTGACAAAAGCGACGACATTTAAATTGTTAGAAACATGTTTTTTTAAAGTAAATAACATGTTTTGAAGGATATTTAAAAATTTCTGAAGATTTTTAAGAAAGTCACATCGCAGTCATAATGTGACGTCACTGAGTGGTGGCATTTTGGTCACAGATGTGATGACCAACAGTGACCAACAGTGATGAGACCACAGATGTGGCCACAGAAAGTGACTCACAGTGACGTCACTGTGACCATGCATGCTAGGGAAGTATGATCAATGTCTTGAAAATATAAAATATACATTAAATTATATAATAACATACTGTCCCGAAAGTATAGACACAATGTAGCATTACATGTGTTTTTTTTTTTACTTTTTTGTTGACAAAATAAAATATAATATTTTTATTTTGGTCTGCTTCTGTAAATGCAAAATAATTTTTGCCTTGAAATATCGTCTGCTATGTTTTTAGTATTACTTATTGAAATTTTGCACAATCAAATGAGTTCAATGTATTGGTTTGTTTGTGATTCGGCAAAGACATTTCCAGCATATTCTGATAAAAGTGTCACATTCTACAGAAATTTTAAAAGATGAAATTATTAAGATTTTACATTTGAAAGCTCAAGGACAAAATCCTGTCCAAATATTGAGAAGAATAAAAAGATACTTGAGCAGTATTTATAGAGTTTTGAGATCAGTTGGAACATGGAATACTAGAAAACGAGTGGAAAAATCTAAAAAAAAAAAACCAATGCTACGTGACAATAGAATGTTATTGAAAATGGCCTGAGTTGATAATTTATCTATGCTTGAAATTGCATCAATTTCCAGACTTTCAAAAAGTACTGCACACAGAAGAATTAAAGCTTCAACAAGTATTGTTTAATGGAGAATAAAAGCATAAGGTTGCTGAAAGCAGTGACATAAAGATGCACATTTAAAGTGTGCTAGAAAGCATATGTATTACGGTGAAAAATGGATTTCTGACATCTTCTGTGATGAAAAGAAATAGAATTTAGACAGCACTGATGATTATCAATTTTACTGGTGAGATCTAAGAAAAGAACTCAAGAACTGCTTCTGCAGGCAACAAGAAAGAGGATTCGTAATGACCTGGGAAAGGGTAGTCTTTTCTTTCAATGGTCAAAACTTTTAAGAATTTATGGGTAGAAAAATGAAATAAGAAGATTATCAAGATATTTTGCGTACCAATTTACTGCCAATTACTGATTTACTAGCAGGATCGGACGGTGTTTTTCAACAAGATGGGGATTTCATTCATACCTCCACATCAATGAAAGCATGTCTTAGACAAAACAATAGCACATATTTATATTGGCGAGCACATATTCCAGATTTGAATCCAATGAAGAACATACCGGGTGTCCAGTAAATTACTGACCCATTTTGAACTTAAATAACAAATAAACGGTTTGAGATAATAATGCGCGGTTTGCGGTATTGTTATTAGAAAATCAATAAATTTTTAAACATGTACTTTGTTAATATAGTTCAAATTTCGGAAAAAAATATCGTGCTGGCGGTAACAGGCTGTTTGAATACAGACATGAATCTAATTTCCATAAATGTGAGATTTTCGGCTGAACCTGAATCTATATGTTGTCGAATCTGAATCTATATGTTGAATCGACTCTCGAATCAGCTTCAAAAATAGGGTACGTTGGTTGGAAAGTGATTTAAAATAATATTTGTGATTGAACCATCTGTATTATATTTCCTCTCCTCAGTCTTGAGACTGAGATATTATTTTTAATATTATTATATTACATTAACAAAGTGCATATTTTAAAATTTATTTATATTCTAATAACAATACAGCAAGCCGCGCATTTTTATCTCAAACAGTTTTTTTCTTATTTGCATTCAAAATGGGTCAGTCATTTACTGGACACCCGGTATATGGGATCTTATCTCGTAACACTTATGAAAATGGAAAGAAATATACATGTGCAAATGACATAAAAACTGCAATTGACAAAACGAGGTATGAAATATCTTCTGAAATAAAACCCTTGGTCAACTCAGTAGAAGAACATGTATTTGATGTTATAAAGTATCGTGGCAATACAATTCAATATTAAAAGTAAGTTTTAAGTTATTTTTATAAATGTGAAACCAAAGAAAATTACAACTGTTTATACTTTTGGGACAACACATTATTATATAATTTAATGCATATTTGATAATTCCAAACCTTTGACCGTAATTTATATGTGTGTATCAGAAAAATAGCTATTATTTATTACCTATCTCACGAATTTTAATTGTACTTTATTACTTTTTATTTTAATGCAATTTGCATTGATTGTCTAAACTTTTGAGACAGGGTGTACGCCACTAAAATATACAGCGAAGTTCTTGCTACTGAAAGTGGGGGAAGAAATCTTTCATTTTAAGGGATATACAAAAGAATTTGGCCACAGAAAAAAAAGAATAATAACTAAACTTCGAACTATAAGTGCGATTTGTGACGTGGTATGTGATTTTAATTTTAATTATTTCTTAAAATATTATTTGGATAAATTCCGCACATCAAATACAGGGCTGCACAAAAAGTTTTGACCGTTTACTGATTGAAATTGCGGAATAGAGATTTTCAGCTGTGCTATGTGGTTAATGGGACGTCTTTCAGCTTCCAAATTTTCCTAACTAGTGTAAAGTCTAAGGGCATTTGATGCATTCGCATATTTAAAATATCTCCCCGGAAAATTACTATTTTTAACTTATATTTCTTGTATACACTTCTGTTTTTCTTAGTTCTCAAAACTTTTCTAAAGTGTACACTTAATTTTATAGAAAGTGTTAAAATTTTATTCAAAATTCGTCAGCTTTTGAATTCAAAATTCGTCAGTATCGAAGTATTCAAAATTCATCAGTCATTTTTTCAAAATTCGTCAGTATCATATTTGAGAACTAAGAAAAAAAGAATCTTCCTTTAAGAAGAATACAGAGTAAAAAAATAAGTTAAAAATATTAATTTTTCCGAGGGATATTTTAACTATACGAATGCATCAAACAGAGGAGCTTCTGAAAATGAGTGATCATCCCCTTAATTTTTCAAACTCATGATGAGTTTTCTTAATTGTTTATTTATCCATTATCTTTCTCCATAGTAAACTGTGATCTTTTGTTGTTTCATAATCTGTGCTATATGCGTGATTTTTCGTTCTAGTTTCAAGAATAAAAATGTAAATTAAACAAGCTGAAACACAGATACGAACTAAAAGTGCTATTCTCTTTAAACATTGAAGCTTGTATTATATCTACCATGCATATTTAACTTTAGATTTCGCTGTTATTAATGAATTTAAATGAGGCAATTTATTATTTTGGAAAACAATGAAATCATTCTGTGATCCTCCATGGAGTAATTATTGTTAAAGAATGCAAATTTCAAACATTTGTTTTCTCAAAAGGGCTGAAAATAAGTTGTTAAAGAATGATTAATTTTTCTTTTTCTCCTATCTCTTTCGTCTTCGTGTATGATTCATATTTTAATTAAGTAATTTAATTTAGTAATTATATCTCCAAACATTTCGATCAAATTTAATTTTTTATAGGTGATGTTTTAATTTGAAAGAATTTAAATATATGGTAATTCTTGCATTTCACTATACTTTGCAAGCTTAAATATAAAATATAGTACTGTGTCAGCAAAAAAATCTTGACACTTAACCCTTTCCGGCTTGACACTTAACCCTTCCAAACTTGCAAACGGCAACAGGATAATTTAAAGAAATTTTGCTTTTACAATGAAAGCGTAAAATTAAGAATTCTTAATTTCTATAAAAGTCGTTTTTAAATCCCAATGTTAATCAATAATTTCTTATTTTATGAGCAGAATTTGCCTGCGGCGGAAAGGGTTAAGCCACAATCGCAATGTAATAATGTTTTATTTTATTTTTTCCATTTTTATATAAAAGAGGCGGGTCAGAATTTCTATCCTCGCGTTGGTTAAGTGGAGTGGTGGCGCTTACAGTTTACTTTAACTGTAAGAGCCTTTCAGTTTACTTTAACGGTGGCGCTTACAGTAAACTTATTTACTCTAAATTATGTACATGATTTAGAGTTCTTCGTTTTTTTTTTAAATTCTGGTAGTGGCTTGAAAAGAGGGATTTTTTAAAATCTTTTATCAAAAAAAAAAAAAAAAAAAAAAAAAAACTTTTCTGGTGCACATAGTTGGAGTAAAAATCTTAGTTGAACTACAAGTGTTTTGACATTATTAAAACAAAATGTTCTGTAAGCTTTAGAATTTCAAACAGCAGGGCAAATTATTTATGTTCTAGAAAAGGCAAGGCCGATTTATTACATGGTAGTATATCAAAACAAAAAATAGGTTCAAATAGATCAAGAAAGTATATAGCCAGGTCTGATAATTTTTTAAGACGTGACGTACTGTTAATACCAACAATAACAACAGCAAGAAGCAAAAAATAAAACAAATAAAATAAAATGAAAATATAATTAAAAAAATACATTACCAATGAATGTATTTTGAAGTACCATCTATCACCAGCTTCACATTTTTCAATGAGTGTCAAAACTTTTTTTTTTTTTTTTTTTGCTGGCAATGTAAATGAAAGAAACATTTATTGTTGAAATACATACCGAAAAACAACATGAAATATTTTGTAAATGTTACAAAAGTGTGCAGTAATAATAGATCCTACTACATTTTAAATTCCATGATATCATCTTTGAAACACTGAACTCCAATTTTGTGCAGCATTTACTTTTCAGGTGAAAACCTTTAATTTATCATAAGTGACTTTATGTCTTAAAAAAAGTTGATTTTAGAGCGTTAGCAATACTTCAGAAAGAATTTGTATGTCATATTTTTGTGGTAATATATTTTGCTGTTTGAAAACGTCTCAACAAAGCTCAAAAATATTTATGCCCTCGCTTCATGTGTGGCCTTCTGTCTGTCTTATGAGAGTATCTTTCTGTCTAGCTGTATGTCCTGACTAAAAGACACTCCCGAAAAGTGTCCACCCCTATTTAGTGGACACATTTTAAAATTCCTAAATCTATATATTTAAGTAATTATGCTTCTGAAAAGCTAACACATCCAAACAAAGAACAAATTTCGAGGTTCTAAGAGGTTTACTGTATATTATTACTGCACTTTATAGGTTTTACTGCATGTTATTACGTTTACTTAAAACTTTTTTGTCGAAAATGAAGTATGTCGAATTTATATTTCATTTATAGGAATTCTTAAACCAATTTTTCTTACACTATGGTCTCTATAAATTTAATTAAAATAAATTTTTAAATTCATTTAAAAATTTAAAAAAAAATAATTCCAAAAAATATTTTGGAAAATAAATGTTTAAATTCATTTTACATTACAAAGTTAATATCCATTTTTGACTATATCATAATAAAATTAGAAAGTTAATATCCATTATCAATCTGCACTTTCAGTCGTTTTGTATCAAAAATAGTATGCACTGTGTTTCGTGTGCATTTGAAGCAACGCGTCACCAAGTGGGCAGTAATTGTTATAATTGCGTTTTATAATATTTGTTAAATATCTTTTAAATGCGTGATAACATCTTCTTTGTTACATGGCCTCACAAAAGAATTATGATACAATTACCGTCTATAAGCAAAAATTGAAGTGCGTTTATAGTTCTGTTATACGTTTCAAAATCACATAAAATTGTGTATCTTGATTTATATAAATTCTATAGTCCAAATACACATTTTCTGATCAGACTATAATCCGTATACGCGCCTGCCCGCCCCTCCCCCCTCCAAAAAAAATCACTTACTTATCTATGGAAGTGAGAAAAGTATATCCTGAAAGTGAGTTTTTAACTATATTAACTATTTTTGAGCTATTACTTATAGTATACCATGTAATATGCTTGTATTATAGTCAAACTTATACGCAGAACTTCACAAATAAATACTTCAACCTATGGATCAAATTTTCCAAATGAACTAAATTTTAGAATACTATGTATATCATATACGGGATGCACAAAACAATTCGCATATGTTATCGCGATAAGAGATACTAACTTCCGAAAAAATATTTCCAACCATGTTATATTAAGGTACCCTGGGGTAATAACGCCACGTTAAAATTCTACCAATTTTCACGGCTCAGTTTTAGTTTGTATTTTTCAAACAAATATAGGATTTGATACAGCAACTCATTGACTATCTATAAAAATAAAAATAATTTAACAGATATGTATTCATAAAATGTAATGGCGTGATTTCTTGACCAATGCTATTTGGCGTTATTACCCACCTTTATGGGTAATAACGCCATGCAAACAAAACTATGAAATAAGATATTATAATTGCATGTAGATGGCCGAATTCTAAAAATACAAACTTTACAAACTTAGAAATTGACAAATTGCATTCGAAGCTATTCAAAATGTTCAGTTTTTGGTGAAAGTGTAAGAAAAATAAAGGTGTGGTGTGTGTGTGTGTGGGGGGGGGGGATGAGGCAAAAGAATATCAGACCGTGAGATTCTTTTTGCTTAAAAAGGACCGTTTAAATACAACTATTAGAAACATTGCACAGTTTTAAATGTGTTTATTTGAATCAGTATTTAGGATGTAGCTCGGCCACTGTAAGGAATCAACCTGGGTATTAATGCCAAGGATTGGCGTTATTACCCCGTTATAGTTATTGCGCTGTACATTTTAAATTACAAATTATCTCGAGAAGATATCCAAAATCTTCAACAACATTTTGAAAGTCCATGAAATATACTACAAATTTATGTAATTAACAAAGTATTTCCGGATAAAAAAAATAGTCTTCACATCACAAAACGTATCTTGCAAATTTTAGATCAAGCGTTAATTTTAGTTGCTTGTAAAAACAATAAGACTTAAAAATGAAACAAATTAACTTGAAGCTGTTTTTTGCGATTTATATGACTCAAAACCCTTCTGCGCAGAGCACATGGGTGTCATTTACCAGATTATTTCATAATTATGCAAAATATTAGCACTTGGCGTTATTACCCCGCCTAGCGTTATTACACCAGACCACCTTACTTGAACTTTTTATTTACATACTATTTCTCATCGCGTGAAAACAGATGAAGTTTATTTATGATAGTCTGATAATGGTGGCATTTATCACATAATCTATGCATCATGCATAATTTATTTTTATTATCTTCCTTACATTTTCTTTTCTAAATTTACCTCACATCTTTCATACAGATTTTCTAATCTAAATATAAATTTATTTAATACTTGTAGATTAAAAAATCATTAAAATGCTTTTCTTAAAAACAAATAACTGTATAAAAAAGTTTATAGAATAAATAGCTTTTTACCTTTTTAAAATATGTTAAGAATAATGAGAGGTTAGCGAAAATCTTAACAACAACAAAAATAAAAAATTCAAATAACTATATTAACATAAATTACACATTCATTTTGTATAACACTGCAGTGATTTTACGATTTTTTTATATGAACACACATTAATAAATTACTCTTTATCGTAATAAAACCACAGTTACTTCTTTTAACATCCCTATTTATGGCCGCGAGATTACCGTAGAAACCAGAAACCGTGTTGCAAACATTCCAGAAAAACGAATTTCATAAATTCTTAGAGTCATAAAATAATTGTACATTACTAGCATAAAAAAGGGTAGATTGTGGCCGTTTTTACTGTTAAGAACTTTTTAATGACATCATTTACTAAAAAGTGTGAAAAATAGTGACAACAAACGAGTACATTATGTGACATGGATTTTTGTAAAATGCAAATTTGGTTATATCTATTGGAAAACATTTTACTTATTCTAAAAGATATCGGGAATGTTTTTTTTATTATTATTTAATATAAGTTATTAATTTTTTGCATCAAATTTTTATCAGATTTCTTTCTTTCATAATAATAGCAATTCTTGGTAAATTAAAGTAGTAGTGAAGAAGAAGACTTAAGAAGATTAATATTTAACGATTATTCAAAACTAGAAATCGATAGATTGAAAAAGTGATAAAAAGCCTAAGCCCGAGTTGGCACGTTTAAAAATTCCTCTAGCACTCAAAACTAGTAAATTTGGTAAATATTATGTAAATAAAACTCATTTTTATCATAACAACAAATACTGTTAATTACTTACAGAGTTTTACAAATATGTCAGTTACTTTTAATAATTATAACATTAATGCATTAGAACACAATTAGAATTAGAGTTAATACATTAGAAAATAACATGAATTAGAATGAAAGCTCTAGTACCACATTAAATCAATACATTAGAGAAAATTCAATTTCTGCTATAGTATTCATTAACAAGCAACTATTTTGACTGTCTATGTGAATTTGGGGAGCTTTATTTCTTTAAATAAATTTCATGACTACCAGCATAAAATGACAAGTAAACCGGTAAACATTTGGATAAAAGTGTTTTTTTCTTACTTGAGAGATGTAATAACACATTACACCTCTATTATTATTGCACCTCTTATTACACTCCGATTATTACACATCTCAAGTAAAATAAAATTATTTTATTCAAATGTTTATATGTAAAAGGTGTATTTCTTAAAATCTTGTGATTTAAAAGTCTAAAAGATTTAATAACGTTTTATATGAAAGTAAACCGGTTTTTACATTATAAAGTAGTAGATATCTGTATGGGTGAATATCGCAAAATTGTGCTTATCTGAGGTATTGAAAGTATCCATCGAAAATAATTCAAAATTTAAAGAGGTAAATTTATTTTCTATTGGAGAATATAGGGTTTTCCAGGCAAAAATGTTAAATTTTGAAGAACGTAAATAATAAGCTAATTTTTATGTAATTATATGTGATTTCTTGGCATGTATGTATGTATGCCAGGATTATTACAATTTCATTCTAAATAATTTTTGCATTCTTATTTTTTTTTTCTTCGTTTAACATTTTAATTTTGTTTAAAGATGCATGTTTCAAATAGAGTATCTCAAATTCAATGTAATGTTCAGATCTATTTCTTAATTCATGATATCCATAAAATGACGTAGTAAAAACTGTACTCAATTTTTTAAACACATTATTTTCAAAGAAATATCCATGAGCTCTTGCTGATAGAGATGTTTTTACTATTTCTGGCTTGAACTACATAAAAAATAAGAAGAATTATTCTGCAGCGTCATTCCATATCTATACTTGATAAAGAAATAAAATAAGCATGCTAAAAAAATGAAATTCATTTTTAGTAATAAACATACTTTAACAATAGAAAATTATTTGTAAAATACTGAATTTGTTATCTTCCTCATATAATTGTTTTATAAGGTATAAATATTAATTAGATATTAAAAAATCCGGTATAAGATATTTGTACATGTATAGTGTAGCAGATGTCCCTTCGCTTGGAAAACATCACAATGTACACATCACAATGTGGAAAACCAGAAATTTTAAGTCTTTTAATTGCTTTATTCGTGTTATTAGAAATATTAATGTGTCTTTAAAATACAGTGAAACACAGATAATTCGGATTAATTGGGACATGGCCCAGTACGGATTATCCGGAGAATTAGATAAAAATGAAATAGAATAAAACATACTTACAGAAAATCACCATTATTGAAACTTATTGAAAATTTACAGACAGTAAAATAGTTTACTTTGTTTGATTCTTCCAAAAAGATTTCAGAAAAAGTCTTTTTTATTCAGAATACGACGAGGAAACAAGTTAATGTTATGGAAATTAGCCAATCGCTTCTCGAAGAAATATAACCAAATCGATCCGGATTAACGGGGTTCGAATTAGCGGAGTTCTACTGTACTTCTAAGAATATTTTTTTTAATGTAAAAAAAAATAAATTGCAATATTTAATAGGCATTTTACTATGCGGATTGCATTTATCGTATTTTGTGATATTCTACCATATATACTAACTTTGTCCAGAGACTCCGTTCGTGTAAGGAGTAAGCTTTTAAATTACGAATCATTTTCTACACATTTTATATATATTTTATATTTTCTTTGCATAAGTAACTGTAGTGCTCGGTTAAAGGATTTAATCTGTTCCAAGACACTGTTTGATGCTTATCAAAATATTCCTTAACCAATCATAGGATTTGTATATTTGTATGTAAATTCAATTAATTCATTCTTAAAATCTAAATAACGTATGGAAAATAACATAATTCTTTCCTTATGTATATATAATAGGATTAATATACACATTTATTTAATATGGGGAGATCGTATTTTGGTGCTTTGCCCATGTCGTGGTGTATTTAAAAAATAAATGACATGCCATTTGTAAAATCTTTTTTGGATTAGATCCATTTACTATGACATTAAATTGTAACAAGTTAATCCTTTGACCTTTCAAAACATCTATGTTTTCTAAAAGTTTTAATAGAACCCAATAAAGCTCAAGTGGATCTTAGTGCCTATTAATAATTGTGAACGAAATTTCTATTCAAATAATTAATTTGCAATTAAAAATATTTCTTTAAAAATAGGCGCAAAATGCTAAAATAATTGTTTCTGGTCTGTTCATTCTAATTTGGGGACCCTAAAATGTAACGTCCGAAACACCAACAAACGATGAATTAATTAAGACATAACTATACAACTGTTGTCAAGTTCGACAATAAACGCAATTAAATATAACTCGGCAAATCTGAAATACAGCATTGCTTCTTGTTGCCGTTGCTTTGTGAGTTGTTCGGTAACATATTGACCGCTACGGGTGCTGACACCGAAGCTAAAAATTTACAATGGTTTAAGTGATTATTAAGAAAGTATAATGCTGTAAGAAATAAAAGTTAGGTAAATTTTAAATACATTTTTAGTAGTTATTTAAAACAATATATGTATATTTAGTTTTATAATATATTTTAGACTGTCAGTCATCGGTAAAATACGCAGTCTAAATGGAAAGTTATGCGTTAGCCACGGGTGACCGTATTAACCGAGCATGTGTTCAATATCCGGACTCAAAAATCTAATGAGAAAGGGCTCATGAACCGGTATGTTCGTAAACAGAACAGTTCTTCAACCGATGAAAGACTGTATTTAATAGTATCACTTTCCATTAAAATGAATTCGTTAGAACTTTTTAAAAATTTGTACGTCATGAGACACTCTTAACTAAATAATTTATGCCTATAGCTCTGTAACTATGCAACGTAGAACGATGAGTTATTCACTAAAACCTTTCAATCAAGAATTACTTTACTAATAATGTATGTCCCATAAAAATATATTTAGCAGAACTTAGGTAATAAGCGTTCAGAAAGAAGTTAATCTTGTTGTACTAGTTACAAAACTTTTTTCCATAGTTCGATAACTAAGCAACGTACACCGATGCCCTAAAATCTTAAAAATAGTTACTTCACTAATAATGTAAGTCCCATAAAAGTCTGTTATATAAAACGTCAATTAGAAAGCCATTATAACTCGAAATATAATTTATATTTTTTTTTTCCTTTAAAAAACACAAACATATAAATTTTAAGTTTGATCCAGCATTTTTTTAAATGGTAGATTAAATAAAAATTTAAAAATTTAGAAAAAAAAATTAAAAGAAAAATTGATGTTTTTTTAAAGCATTTTTTAAGTAAATATTTTTTTTTAATTTTTGGAATCAAAATTAAACTAACACAATTGAAAAGGACATGCTCGAAGTTTGAACCATTTATCTTTAATGGTTCTCGGTTTATATAATTTGAATAAGAGAAATGATGAAAAAACCTACCATGGAGAAAAACGCATTTTCAGAAGAAGTCGTTTCCATAACAACCATTGTTTGAAAGCATAGAAAAAACAAAAACAAAAAATAATATTTCCCATTCCAATTAAGATAGAAACATGAATTAAACGCTATTTTAAGCAGAAAAATACAAAGAAAGTTAAATGCAAATATTTCAGTTTCAAGAAGGTAATTTAGGAAAAAGAAAAGGAAAAAATGTTACACACACAGAAAAAAGGCTACGTCACATTCTATCAAACCTTTTCAACGTGTAGTCAAACTGACTTTAAATAAATAACTTTTGTATTTCATTTGCAACTTCTATTTTATACTACAATGATATCTTATAAGCTATGTGTTATATCTAAATACTTTATTTCTTTAGATGTAGTGGTAGCTGTGATGTAGAATCACATATAGTTTTCTTAAATTATACATTTTTTCTAAATTACAGTTAAAACTAATCTTTAATTAAATATCTATTTTATCTTAAAGTTTTATTTCGATCCCACAATAACTTTCCGTTCGAAAGAAAAGAAAGAAAAACATTTAGCATCTGCCTTATTACTGAAAATCGGCTGTCAGATAAAGAGAATTCATTAAGATGCGTATTTCACCCTTGCTGGAAACAAATAAAAAAAAGAATAAAGATCGAATGTGTTTGCGGTCAGTAAAATTTCATTTTCTCTCTGCGTAATGTTGAGCCTAACTTCTTTATTACATAAAAACTTTTCATGTATATGCTCTGTGTTTTGTCTATTGATAACATTCTCCCAAAACAGACCTATAACATACGATTTTGGCGCGAATTCTTTTTGGCGTATTTTTTTAGGACTGCCCATTTCTGGGTGCCCTGCATTAAATTCAAAATCATCTTAATTGTTTAAAGCGTAATAGAAAATTTCATGGTTATGATATCATTCACTTTTCATATGCTCCTTTCGCCAATTCTAAGATGCCAATGTGTGAATTCTGAATGAGAAAATTCAATTGCCTCGCTCTCCCTTCACGGACTCAGACATGTAAAGAAGGTTTCTAAAAAAATGCTTACAGGCACCATCCCTAATTATTTCAGTAAGAAATGATTTAATTTTTATAACTCTACTTCAAATAAACAAAGTTCTCAAAAGGCATTTATTTTATTGATCACAGCCTACAACTCTAGCGAATGCATTTTTTTGAAAAGAACCTGGTCACAATACTTTAAAATACAGATCTACAGTACAGTAGCATTTTCCGCTGATTTATATTAAAAAAAGAGCAGTTACTTCCCTTTTTAAACAAACATTATGACTGATGTCACGGCAAAAAAATTAATGAAAAGTCACATCACTTTCATCTAATCATTGTAAATTTAATTTCTATCAGTGATAAATTTAATTTTACATTTAAAAGTGGTGTTTTATAAAGAGTGGGAACCGTCTTGATCTAATTATCTAACAGAAATGGCCTTTTACGCATAAAGTGACTTAAAGCCTATGCAACGCCTAAGCAACGCCAAATAAAATTTCAATAAATGCAATTTCATATCGATGTATTTATTGTATTTTTCCTGTATTGTGAGAGAAATCGTATACTTCTGTACACGTGCCAATGAAAACATGCATTTTAATTTTAAAAGTGAATAAAAATACCTTACTTTTCTAAAAAAGAATATCCCTTTTTCTACATTTATATTTCGCAAGTCCTAAAATTAGAGGTTCCAAGACTAAATTGAAATTCGCCTGTTCATAAATTTCATTACAACAAATTCATCAAATTAAACATTATTTAAAAAAAAAATTAAAGGAATTTATTTATCTCTTGTGTATGTTTTGTTTTTTCTATTTTATTATTAATCACCTTTTTTGTTGTATTTTTAATTAATACTCACGATTGAATCCTATTCGATTGCTTAAAACTTGTTTTTGATTTATGATTAAATTTAACGCAAGGCTCATTATTATATCCATCTAGTAACGGAAACAGAAATGCTTTTAATTCCTGGAATGATTCTGTTCCAATGTTTGGGATATGATATAACTAATGGATGGAATGTATATTAAATCTGCGATAATTAACAAAAGACTGTACCGAAGGTCATCTAATATCTCAACCATTAAACTTAATTATCGCGAAATATGAATATGCTCTCTACAATCGATAACTAACGCATGAATATTTATATTAAGTCGCTAAATTTCGGATACATTGGTATTAAGAAATTTCTGAATTCTTGACATTGTTGCATTTGTATTTAAAATGTGTTACCTTTAATGCACCATTTATCAAAACAAAAAAAACTTGTCAGTGGGGGGAGGGGGGAGAGTCACCGTAATACTTACCCATCATGAATATGCATAATATAAAATATGAAAATAAAACATTTGTAAATTATTTATAAAATGCATTGAAATTCCAAAATAAAATTTAAACGCACATTTAAATAGTTTTAAGTCATAGCAATGTTGTATTGCTGATGAGTCAATTTAGTCAAATTATATAAAACGAGAAACTACTTATATGGTGCCAAATTTCCTAAAAGAAACATCCTTATAGCTCCAAAAATAATAATCATATTAATTAACAATTTAATGCGTCGGATTAAGTGTCTTTTATCCAATTAAAATATATATTTTAATTGAAGTTTGAATGAAACACAGGGTCATGAAAAATCGAACAGTGTGGAAAATAGGACTACAAATATCTCGGCAACTAATTATTCGATCGGCTTCATTCTTTATGCAAAATTTGTATTATTTTATTATCTTTAACAAACTCTCCTTAAAATAAAAAAAAAGAAAATTTTTATGTACCCTTCATCAGAACAAACATTTCGAGAGTAAAAAAAAAAAAAAGTCGTTTTAGAGAATCGTGGTTACTAATATTCAATAGACTTTTTCTATTATTATATACTAAGTACAAACCGAATTTGAAGCCTCTATCTCAATTTGTTCAGTAAATAGAGCGTTTACAGGCACACAGACAAACAAGACAAACATGCAGACGGACGGCAATTTTTTTCTAAAAACATGTTTTTCGGAATTTCCGGTGTCTGAAACATGTAAATCCGTCAACATTTTTTTTTTTTCCAATTTTCAAAACGATTGCAAGACTTACCCTGTACTACGTATGATGGATAAGTAAAATGAATGCAAATAGAAAACTTTGAAAAAGGAATTTATTTTGCGATTTAAGTAATAATAATATTATTTTTAAAATAAATAAAGATGTAAACTAACTCGGAAGGTAAAGACACATTCATGCAATGTGCAGTCATATTTAATATTTATACAGTGAAATTCCTATTATCCGGACTTATAAGTCCTGAATGCATCCTTATAGTTGGGATTATTGTGGTTTAATGCTAGTATTTTAGTAGATACAAATAGTAATGGTCGTTACAGGAGTACAGTAGCATTTTAAGTACATCAGTATTGGGTAAATATCACAAAATGTAGGGTTTTGATCATCTGAAATATTGAAAGTAT
Organism: Maratus speculifer; assembly: GCA_964019185.1. Lineage (NCBI taxonomy): Eukaryota > Metazoa > Arthropoda > Arachnida > Araneae > Salticidae > Maratus > Maratus speculifer. Next base: position 412,282,381 of record OZ025291.1, on the reverse strand, counting down.
CCATCGTAAATAATTAAAGTTTCGAAGGGTAAATTTATTTTCTATTAGAGGATACAAGAATTTTCCATGTAAAATCGCTAAATTTTTAAAAATCTAATTAATAAATTAATTTTTATGTAATTATATGTCATTTCTTGGCATATGTATGCCAGGATAAGGAAAATTTTATTTTAAAACATTTTTAAATTTTGACATTTAAATTTTAATATTTTAACTTATTTTTTAGGTTTAACATTTTGATTTTGTTAAAAAAAGAACACTTTTTAAATATAGCTCAATCTCATGTAATGTTCAGTTTTATTTGTTAATTTATGGATATCAGGAAAATAACATAATAAAAGTGTACTCAGTTTTTACAAAGACATTAATCGCATTACTTTTTAAAGAAATATTTATCATTGCTGGTAGCTATGGTTTTACTACTTCTAACTTATACTATCTCAAAAATTAAAAAACTTATTCTTCAGCTCCATATTTATACCTGATGAAGAACTAAAATGACAGTCATTTCAATGACAATCATGCTTAATTATGGAAAATTATTTGCAAAATATATACTTTTTTACTTTCCTCATCTATTTGTTTTATAAGATATAAATATTAATTAGAAATTTAAAAAAAACTAGAAAAATATATTTATATAGTATATAAAAAGGAAAGGCCCTTTACTTTGTACAAATTACAGTATGACATGCCACGAAAATGACAATATGAAATTATAAGTCTTTTAATTGCTTTATTTTTGTTATTAGAAATGTAATATCGCCTCTCCTGAAAATATTTCTAAAGATATTTTTTATTAGGATGTATGTAAAGAAACTGTATTATATAACATTTAAAATAAATTTTATTGTGTTGACTGTAATTTCCGTATTTTTTATATTCACCCTATTACACATAAAGTTGTAAATAATATTAATAAGATTTATAATAAATTAAGACAGATCTAATATCTTGTGACTGACGAATTTATGAATTTTTTTCTTCTCCAGCATCCAGCTCTCTTTTTTCGCTTTTATTTTATTTTACTTTATTTTTATTTATTTATTTTATGTTTATTCCGATCAAAAACTTCGAAATATAAATGTTGTAAGTAATGCTATGAAAAATTACATTAAATTTGAATGGTTTGATGGAAATCATAGAATCATGTGTATTTACGAAGTTATTCTTCCTGAAATCCTATTTTTCGCCCCTAGAAAATTTTTTTAATGATATCAAAAATCTGTCATAAATAATTTTTTCGTGATTTTTCTATAAATAATAATCACTGTAAACTGATTTTATATGCAATAATTAAGAAGTCTGCTTTCCTCAAAACCCTCCTTGATTCCACCCTCTTCGTTCTTTTTTTTTATTAGCAAGCTTGACCGAGACTTTCTGCCCCTTGATTTTGTGTATGACTTTGGAAGAGGTTTGCGCAGAATTATGAAATTTTTTGTTTAAGAAATTGATAGACAGACAGAGAGGCAGATAAATAGATAGATGAAGTTTTAGACTAAGATTGGTTTTAGGCTTTAGAGATCAACTTTGACGTAAATCTTCGAAAATTCTGAGAAATTCCACAATAGAGTAGAATGTATGTTAGTAATTTTTTTATGCAATCTAGATAAAAGTCAATGGAAATGCTGTAAAATAGCCGGGCGAATTCTGGCAGAGTAATTAATAACTAAAGACATTAATTTTTATTTCCAAGTACGTAAAGGTATATCCGTCTGACGCAAGAAAAATTTAGAGTGCCCTAATCTAGTGAGTTTTATATATAAAAAATGGCTTTAAAATCGATAAAAATTAAATTTTAAATATGTAGTTAACTCAAAATTGAACATTTTTGTGATGGAAGGTTACTGGATTCAGAAAGTAATAAATCTAGTATCAAAATATATAATTTTTTGAAAATTTAATAATTAATTTGGGGTTGGAAATCAGAGAAAATTGCTTTTTATTTTTAAATAAACGGAAATATAGCACCAATTTTCTGCAACCAATAAAAGAAATATAAATTAAATTTAAAAAAGCAATTTAAACATATTTTTTATCATCCGAAAATTTCTCATAAAAGCAGGATTTTTAAATAATGACAGAAGAATTTAAAAAATCTAAGCAAATTCGGATTCCGCATCAAGATACAAATTTTAAAATCATGAATAGAAAAGGGGGTCATTTTTTAAAACCGGCAGTTTATCAATTCTGTTGACAAAATGCAATTAGAAAAATTCTAAATTAAATCTTGTAAGTTTCTTAAAAGTATTCTTACCTTACTAAATGGTTGTGGGGAGTTACTCTAACTTGAAGAATTTCATTTGAGATATATTTTCTATTTTTTTCTTTTTTTCTTTTTTTGTAAGAAAAACAAATTGGGGTATTCCTTTTGCTTTTATCTTCATTAAAATGAGAGAACACTTTCAATAAAATTTGCATCACTTATCTCTTATGAGTTTAAATTTAGCAAACCAAAAGAGATATACAGTAAAAAGTTATCGTTTAAGTTATGTTGTAAAAATTACGCTTTCAGAAATGAAATGGATTTTTCGAAAGTTTTAAAAAATATTCTAAATGCTTTATTATTTTACTTCTTTATACATTTAAAGGATACATAAAAATATGTTATACCCAGGGATGAAGTCGTAAAAATAGCAGGGGTATACGCTCTAAGCAGAAGGTATACGTTCAAGGCAGAGAGTATATTCTAGAGTGTGTATACTATGGTTTTTTGATAAACTGGGGGTATACGGTGTTCCTTTAAAAAATTCAGAAGGTATACGCCGTATACCCTGGTATACTCTCCAGTAAATCCCTGGTTATATCACAAAATATTGTTATTTTCTTATAATTTTTTTTATTTAGCCGTTCTGCGTTTAATAACTTTATCACACGTACACATTTCTCTGCAAGTAAATATGCATGAATAGAAATAGCTATCTAGATAAATACATGTATACAGACACACAAATAGACAAACATACATAAATGTAGATAAAATGTGAAATAAATATAATATATAAGGCTTTAAAAAAGTTATTGTTATGGATACAGGATATAGATTAATGAATGCCTGTGAAGGTTGTGTGAGCGTTGTTTTATACGCACAAAATAAAATATCAGATGATTGTAAAATATGTGACAAACATGAAAGGTAAAATTAAATGGTATGTTAAAAATATATGGTGGGTATATGCAGAAGTTGACCTGTGTCACGTGACGAATTTTGAAGGTGAGAGTTAATTTGATTTAAGTTGTTTTGACCCTTTGTTAAATTTTAAAACTCGATGACTTCACATTTGATCAGTTTTTTGTTCGCTGTGCTTTTAGAATTGGTCAGCAAAAAATTATTACATTTTTTTCAGCAATGAATTATTAATAGGAAATGCTTCTCTGATTAATTAATATCTTGAAATTTATTATCATTTCTTTGAATTGTATTATGTATTTTTTGAAGGGATTTACATTATGAGACTTTCAAAACACCTTCAAATGAGAAAAGCGAAGAAATAATATTAATTTTAGAAATTCATTTCTCTGAAAATGGAGCGAAATAAATAAGAAACATAGAACTTCGAAAATTCTCACGGGGATTAATGACGTTGTACATAATTAAAGTGAACGTAAGATTGTATTTTGCAAGATAAAATATGGAGTGGAGTTTTTCTTTGAGATAATTTCTTTCTCAGAATACCTTACATACGGGAAACATTATTGTTTTTTTTAGCTTCTTTACTTTCAAAATAAGAACAAACAGGAAGTATATGTCTTCGTAATATTTATTCGAGTAAGAGATAATGCGTTGTTTTTGCGTTTTTTTTTATATTATTTTTCATTTCGAATTAATTTTGAGAAATATTAAAAAAATAAAATAAAATGAGAAAAAATCTTTCTTTAAATAAGTCTTGAAACAGAAAAGTCTAAAAAATAAATAATTATTGTTAGAAATAGAAAATCAAAATCATGCAATTTTCATTCTTTATGAAACAATTTAAACAATAGCAGTATGTTATTGTAAAATTTATTTTATTATGCTAGAAGATATTATGCTAGAAGAAGATATATAAATAAATAATTTAGGAAATTCATAACACGGTTGAAATTTCGTTTTCTGTAATTTCCTTAGTCCAGTCATTTAAGCTTAAATTAGGTAAGAATCTCAGAATTTGAGACACCCAGCTGTAAGTCTGTAAATACTTGTATATTGACACCCTAAAAGTTGTCTCAAAACCTACATATGGTAGGGTGTACGCAACTATTAAATTCTAAGATCAAAGGTCACAAAAATCGTTTTTTTGCGCTTTTTTTGTAAATATCTCATTTCCTATAGGTTTTTTGCTATTTGTATTTATTATCAATATTGTAGAATACTAAATTCTCTACAAATTTTGTTTGAAAACATTTTTCATACGTCGAACCATTTTCGAGATAGAGGGCGGAGAGCGCGCGGTCACAGCATCACTTCAGGTCAAACGGTGCCTCCGGTCGAAAACGCTCCATATATAGTTGATGAACTATCGATAAATCAATTATTATAAATATTTATCAATTATTATTAACTATTATATTATATTTTATCTCTTTCTTTATGCATTATATAGTATAGTTACGACCATCTTCTCTTTATTTCAGGTAACTGTTCTTGGTAACTACGGACGTACAATTTCAAGAAATATGGCTGATTTGTGTGTTCTATGTAATAAGTCAGATTCGGGAGGTGAATCGCTTATTGAAGTAGTGCGCGGTATGAAAACTCTACGAACTGCAAGTGTCGAACAAAACGACGGAAAAATTGATTATTTAAAACCAGTAACCTCTGTTAAAGTGCATGAAAAGTGCCGAAGTGTTTACATTAGTAAAAACTGTATCCAAGCAGCAAAACGGAAACAAGAAGAAGGAGAAACTATAACTTCTTCATTAGTACTCCGTAAAAAACGAGGTGCAGTGTTTGATTAATCAATCTTTATTTTGTGGCGAAGTTGCTGATGAGGCTGCAGAGAAAAAGAAAAGAGAAAAATACAGGCGGAAGATAAAAAATGTGAGTACTCTTGAGTTCAAAGATAATGTTATCAAAAAAGCAGAAGAACGTGCGGATGATTTCGGAGAATTGCTGAAAAGTCGTATAATCTTACAGTATGATTTGGTCGCTGCTGAAGCGAAGACTTTACTTTGCTTGCTTTACAAACTTTTCAAATAAATCATCATCATCATCGCCTCTTGAGAAACCTCGTCAAGATAATCAAGTTACAGAAGCTATGTTAGAGATTTTCAATTACATCGAAAATAATAATGATTCTCAATTCACACTAAAAGAGCTTAAAGATGTCTTGATAGGGTATGTACTAGATGATAAAACTATCAGTACAAGACTACAACAGAAGTATTTAACCGATATTGTAATTACGAAGAAAGTTGGAGCTTTCACAATCATTTCTTTCCGAGATGCACAAGCTGATATTCTATCAAAAGCTTGGTACGAAAGTAAAAAAATAGATCCTGAAGCAGAAAGGCTAAGAATTGTAGAAGCTGCAGCAGCAATTATTAGAGAAGATATCCGAACATCTATAGTTGAAACTAAATCTTATCCACCTCCTAATAAAATGTTGGATAATGTTAATCAAGAAATTCCAAAAACTTTATTACATTTCTTAGAAGAAGTCATCGTCAAAAACAGGAAAGGACAAATTGATCATTTAAAAACAAAATGTACTTCAATAAGCCATGCAATCATGGCTGCCATACGGGCTGCCACAACTTCAACAACTGCGCTTTTTAAAAAGGGAAAAAAATCATTTTTAAAAGTTTTTGAGAAACTGACGAACTTGGATGAACTAGCTGCAGCATTTGAGGAAGAAAATAGTTCGGCCCAGAGATTATTGGGAGATTATTCGGCCCAGAGAGTGGAACTCAAATCTTATTGGCAGTCTATAATGCTCCGAAATCTGAGAAAAGTCTCGATCATCTTCGTTATATCCATTACGTCAAGTCTACAAAACTTAATAAACCTGTGCAGCTTTCAATTCTTCCACCAACAAGTGCAGCTTCTCATCAACATTTCAAACGTGTATATTATCAAGTTCAAACTTGGTTAGGGCATGATTTGGAACCCCAGGTATGGGGTTGGGCAATGCAAAACGATTTTCTGGAGCCTATCATGACAATTTTACCACGTGCTCCAGAAGATTTGCTAAATACAACTTTCTGCAACTGCAAGAGTGGTTGTGGTTCGCGATGCAGATGCAGGAAAGTGGGCTTGCAATGTTCTTTGGCTTGTGGCCAATGTAATGGGCAAGCTTGTCTCAATGCAGAAACATATCAGAGCGACATTAACGAAGATGAAACCTTTGACCCCGAAATCATGGAACAACTTGAGACAAATGTCGTTGAAGACGATAATGAAGATCAGTTTGAAATTTACCAGCAGCCGAAAGACGACGATGAAGAGGAAGAAGATGATTAAAAACATAAATTATAGTTTTTGTACCCTTTATTCCATTTTTTTACTTTTAATAAAAATAAATGTATTGAATAGTATTTCTTAATAAAACGATTAATTCATAATTTATTTGTTTTTTTTTCATCATGTAAGAAGTTATTAATATTATATTAATTATGTTAAAATTCAAATATAATTCCTATATTTTCATTAACAATTTTGCAATTACATGGACAGGTAAGTGTTGTTAAATAAATTAATACTGAATGAAAAGTGGATAGGTTAGGAAAAAAATTATATATGGCGCGTTTTCGACCGGACGCACCGTTTGACCTGAAGTGATGCTGTGACAGCGCGCTCTCCGCCCTCTATCTCGAAAACGGTTCGACGTATGAAAAATGTTTTCAAACAAAATTTGTAGAGAAATTTGTATTCTACAATGTTGATAATAAATACAAATAGCAAAAAAACCTATAGGAAATGAGATATTTACAAAAAAAAAAAAAAAAAAAAAAAACCGCAAAAAACCGATTTTTGTGACCTTTGACCTTGGAATTTGATAGTTGCGTACACCCTACCATATGTAGGTTTTGAGACAACTTTTAGGGTGTCAATATACAAGTATTTACAGACTTACAGTTTGGTATCTCGAATTCCGAGGTGAACTTACTATAATGACTGGACTATCTTTCTAAATGTTTGGAACGTAATATTCCGTATACTAAGCTACAGGTTTCACTGCATTATAAGTAATGTTTAAGATATAATAATTCTTTAGATTTAATGAATTTTCAATGCATTGAAGAATGATTAACACTCTCAAGGGTTATATTTATATTCGTAAATAAGATTTTTTTTATATAATATTGGAAGAATTCTATTTTATTAGCATTTAAAACAAAATTTAGTGAAAACAACATTACAATTTTACCCATTTGCAAGACGCTCGGAGGGTTACAGTCAGTAACGTATGCCAATTATTTTGTGGAAACTTGTATGTGATTATGGACTTAGGCGTATTACGTAGCGCTTTAAACTTTAACTCAGATTCATCTAGTGCAGATCGAAGTATCATTCTGACAGTAACCATCCGCAGGTAGTTATGTATACACATCTTTTTTGAATTGTTTTTGTATTATTCTTTCGCCTCATAGATAAATGCAATTTAACTGAACGGAAAAACGTGATGTAACGTAGTTTAAAACACACTTTAACAATTTTCTTTCATGGAAATTAAAATATTCGAATTCTTTGATCAACCATTTACATGATGAACGGAATTTAATAAGCTTCACATAATATAAAGTAAAATTTAAATTACACTTAAAATCTTATAATAGAACGGAAAACGCGTTTCATGTGATTATCACTTACAGACAATAATATAAAACTTCAGTAATTTGGTACAGTCATGTAAAAAAAAAAAAAAAAAAAAAAAAAAATACGTGTTACAAAACCAACATCCATACAAGGAAAAAATTATCACGTATTTCAATAACATAGACGACTAATAAAACACACTTCAAGTAATTATTGTCTGCTTAAAGATGAAATCTTGCTCTAAGCCTGTAAATGAACCGTAAATGCGACCCATGAATGTTCATAGAACACGTATTGATTACATATTAAGAATAATATCAGATTTGAAATGTTTGAAATGATTTACTTTATCAAAATGTATTTCAAACTAGTACTGTCCATAAATGTACGAGCACACGAAAAAAAGAACAGGCTACCATACGAATAACAAAAATCCAAAGTCATATAATCCCTGTCGGCTTGGCTTGCAGGAGCAAGTAGATTTCGAAGTTAAGTACTCATTTCAACAACAAAAAACAATATGTGAATAAAGATAAACCCAGTTTAACAACTTTATTTGGCCGCTTTTGAAGAATTTTTAATTTTACTTTTCTGCAAGAGCTGCTTTTATCAGAATCATCTTAAGTTAAATTCGGCTCAAAATGTCCACTTTAACAGCATTTTTTGAAGTATATTCTGCCTTCATCAAAAACCTGAACAGTGCTTCACATTATATAGCTCCTAAATAAGAGAACCTGCCAATTGGATGTGTTTCTTCCCTTTCACGTTTTAAAGATTTTATGGTTGATTTTGTATTCGAGATAGCAATCGATGCAATATATATATGAAAAAATTAGGAAAATTTAAATTTTAAAAAAGGTAGTAGAGATTAAAAAAAAATAAAATTTATATAGTTCTCTTAAATTTCAATTAAGCATGCAATTAAAAAAAAATCAAAATGGACTTTTGATTAAATATTGAATTACAGTGAGGCTATTTGAATTATATTTTTATAAATAAACAAAATATTTGAAAAAATAAACAGTTTCTTCAATTACTTTTAGATAAAATAGTACATTTCGTGATAATGTACATGATATTATAGAATTTCCAGATAACATTAATTATTAAAAATATAAAGATATAATGAGTTTCTTATAAGCAAGTCAAGCTGAAATTTAGAAATTAGAAAATAAATACATTTAAATATTAGGAAAATCAGTTCGTTTTTAAAAGAAAATTCCCGATTCACATCCAAAAAAAAAAAAACTTCTTCAACAAAATAAGATTTCTCGAAAACTATTGGTATTTTTAAATATTTTTCATTTCACTTGTAGAAATTTTTTTCAAGTTGACAATATCTATTTTTTCTGTGTTCATGATCGTTAGCATTGAAATGAACAGTCAAAAGTATAATTAAATTACTTCGACGCAAAATGGAAAACATTTCCATGATTCAATTTATTCCACCAGTTTCTCAATCCTTTTGAATAAGACTGTGGTTTGAGAAAAAAACGACGTGGGAAAAGCATTTTTACTTTCACTTCTTTTTCCATTTTTTTTCTCTTTACTCCTGTTTTATTTGTAGGAAAAAGAAGTGTAAGTTTTGAATGAAATTCGTAAGCAATTTAGAGCATCTAAAAGGAAGGTATCAGAATTCATTTAATTGGCGGAGAAGATTTTTTTTCTTTGAAGTTGGTAGGGAGGAGGGGAAAGGTACATTATCCAAAATACGTTCATTAATGTTTGTAACTTTTTATATCGATGCTTGGAATCGAGCACTTGGAATACATGCAAATTGACGAAACACACAAAGCGCAAATTACCAACATAAAACATGAAAAATGAATACGAAGATAAAAAATTTTTGAATGCTTTCTCTAATGAGATTTTTGGATTTGATTTTTTCTATATTTTTGCAACAAGAAAATTCTGAACATTGTTTAATCATTTTTAACTCAAAGGCTATCAAAGCCTGAGATCTAATGTTCCCGCAGGTTCTGGAAGTATGTACATATGTATGTTTGTAATGCGATAATTTTAGATAGACATAACAGATTTGTTTCAATTTTTTATAGGTCATTCTGATAAGGCGCTTTTCTACTTAGTTTTGGAGGTTGATTAAATAAGTATAAAGGAAAGCAGGGGCTTATCCCCCCTTAATTTATAGAAATGGACATTTCAAGCAGAATTATTTGATTCACTTCAGTTTTGTTATTCCAGTTTATCATCATAAGATGTTTCTCTGAGTAGATTTGAAGATTCATAAGTAAGTAAAAAGGCTGGGAACGTTGGCGATAATCACCCTCCTTAATTTAGATAAATGCTTTTTTTCATGGAAAATTATCCGATTTTCTTCAAATGTGGCGGACGAGGTAGAGACATTTAGTGTAAAGTCAAGTAACTGAGGAGGATGTTACTTTTTTTTCTAAAGTTCAGGATTACCACCGGAAGCAGTCTACCAATCAAAAGACTTTCATCGAAGATTTCATCCTATTAAAGCATCTTATTAATGGCAATATTTTCACAAAAATGCGGTAAAATATTCTTTTTGATTCACAGGTATCAGTTTGTCTAGTAAAGCAGTCGGTTTGTTTCTCTGATTGTCATAACATGACGGAAACGAAGGTTCCGTATATTGTCAATACAACTAAAATTCTACCAATGAAAATTAAAGTCTGTTTCCTGGCATAATTTATGACTGAAATTTTTCATTGCTAAGGCGCTTAAATAAGGAGAAAATTTTTGTATAAACTTGCCTATGTAAGTTTCCACTTCATAAGTGGTAATCAAACCCTGTGAAAGCGGTTACAGTTGAAACTTCACCAATTTAAGGATGTGAAAGTTCCTCTTTATTATTAGTTTATGATAAAAACGGATGAATGACTGAAGAATTTGATGAAGTTTTATAACAGAGTAGAAACCAAGTACTAACTGGGCAAGTCTCGATCAACCTTCAACTCGCGATTCAACTCACAGTTGAGAAACCTCAGGTTAGCAAATCTAACCGCCGGTTAATATTTGAAATTCATCGCTAACTTTATAGACGAGATTAGTCAACCTTGGGTTAGTGAACTTCAGGTTGAAATGTGATGGTCATGATGTATCTGATTGGCCAAAGGTATCACATGACATACTTATCGCGTTCATGAGTTCGATCCTCGCGTACCACCAATTTTTAATTGTGAAGCAAAACCAAGATTTAAAATACATACTTGTGATTAATTTTTAGATCGATAAATTTCGAATTACGTTGTGATTTGGTAGTTTTGTTTGTTCACAAAATTAGATTCAAAGATTAGAAATACCAATACAGTTATAAGATTTTTATTTTTACAAGATTTTGCGTTACAGTATCATTTTTTCATGAAAGTTGCGTGATTCAAAAAAAATATATATTTTCTTTAATAATTAAATTTAATAAACGATTTTCTAACCAGGCTAGCAATAGTAATTAGAATAAAAGAAAATAACGAGCTAGTTTATTTATTTTTCAACGAAAATTAAAATATTGAAAATGCATCTATTTTTCATATATTTTTTCTAACGTAAATCTAATGTATTAATTAATTTAACTAATGTAATTGATGTGCAAATTTTTAAATGCGAAAAATTTCAAGATAAATCTTCAGAAAAATGCTTTTTCTAAACAAAAAAATTATTTAAAGCAAAAAAGAAAATTAATTATTATACTGTAGTATAGTTTAACGGCTTATTATTTTGTCGTCACAAAATTCCTGTTTTTGCGATTGCATGCTTTAAACACACATAAAAAAGCAGAAACTGAAATATAAGAAAAAACTGCTTTTTTTATTATTATTAAAAAAAATCTAAATTATTAACCAAAATTTTTCGTAGCAGAACTTTCTTTCTATTCACATTTGACAGATGGCGCTATCTGATATAAAAATTGCTAGACAAACTCAAAGTTTTTATTATTTTTTCAGATAGATTAATCTACACATTTAAACATTTTTTTTTAATTTTTGAGATAAATTAATTTACACATTTAAACAATTCTTTTCATTTTCCAATGAATTGTTAAATACATCGTTTTTGCTGAATATAAAATGCACTGAAATATATTTATTTGGATGAAGTAACATAACGTTTGCGCCATGCTATCTAAAATCAAAAGTAAAATTTATGTAAATAGCTTTTTTGCGCCGTTGTGTCTATTTGCACTCACTTAACTTAGCTTGGATACAAGGATAAAAAAAAAACCTATTTATTTACACACACAAAAAAAAAAAATTCATTCTGTTATTTGTGCTGATTTGAAAGTCATTTCTATCCTGTTGACAATGCAACAAGGTTAAACGAAATATCCATGCTTTATTTGCGAACGGCACAGATGTTTAAAAAATAAACAATATTGTTTACAAACGGGGCTTTCTCAGAAATCCCTAAAACCTGGTGATAAAAATTTAATTAACCAACATGTTGTAGCATCAGGACATATTACTGTCACCACTCCTTATCAAGTTTGGACTGATAAAATCTTTTGTGAAAGCTCTTTATCAAGACGATGAAGGGTTTGTATTTATCCGAAACTTGTTCCCATGTATATCGGATACCAAACTAAAATGAAGCGCATTTATAGATTCAGAAAATTGGAAACTCATAAAAAATGACCAGTCTGAAAGTATCCTTACAACGGTACAGAAAGATGCGTGGCTTTCATTAAAGGACATTGTGTATAATGCCTTAGGGAAAAACAAAGCGTTAAATTATAAATGTATAGTTCAAAATATAGTAAACAATTTTAAAAAGCTAAATTGTCACATGTCATTAAATCTTCATTTCTTGCTCTCTCTCGTTGACTTTTTCCTCAGATAATATGAAAGCAATTAGCGACGAGCATAGAGAACAATTTCACCAGAAAATTTCTGCTATGGAGACTCATTATATAGATTGTAACAAAATGCAGCAATTCTTGATATTGTTGCTTCATAAAGAGAGAAGATTCTGAACATAAATATTGTTAACGCAGAAATATTCACTAATATTCTCAAATTGATGCAATGAAAAGGAGTTCATCTGCATAAAAAGTGTGTAAAGTATATCAATGTGTAGAAAATGTGTGTAAACAATAAACAAGTATACTGCAGGTAAATTTAACATTAGTGTTATTATATATTATTGTACGACCTCCTAAATTGTGGTACATTGTAATAACATACAAATACACATCCTTCGCTAAAAAAAGTAAGAACACATTCAAAATTCCCAATATCATTTTTATTTATTTAAGAGAGAGTAAATAATTCAATTATTAAAATTAAAATGAAGAAAAAATAAAAAAGACATTTTTTTCAAAAAGTGTTATCAGTCAATTAATCAACCAAAACCTTCAATATAGAAGAGAAAAAAAATAATAATATTACTTTGTTGTGAGACATTATATTTCTTAATTACCATTGTTGGAAATTCTGAGCAATAAAAAAAAATAATATAAACAATTGAATATTGTTACAAGCATTACACAACAAAGTAATTTTAAACGCAGATGGCGAAGAAAACGTTTTAACAATGAATTTATAAAAGTAACGGAAATAACAATTCTTTGAAGTGGTTTTGTGCTTTGTAAATTTTAAAGATTTTCACATTTTCTATAAAAAAAAGTGATACGATGATTTTTTTTTGCTGAAAACGATTTCTAAGAATATGTACCTGTAATTTCATGATTATATCAAGACCTAAAAACATTGGTGATGGTGGTGATATGAATATCCCAGAAAAATCTGGTGAACTTAAAAAGACTTTTAAGATATTAGAAAACGAATAAAATTTCATTTGCAGAGAAGCTATAGATAAAGGAACATTCGCATCTGTATTTAAAGTAAAGAATCGAGACAAAGACAAAGATGAGATACTAGCAGCAAAGATCAGTATCGCTAAAAATTATCTAAAGGTGACAAAATAATTTGGTTAACATTGAAGAATGAACATATAGTTCCACTTTGGGATCATACTATCTCCAAAGTACAAATACTTATGTATTTCTAATGAAGAAGTATGAAATGACATTACTGAAGCAAATACTAGCCCTAATAGCATGCATGGTCACAGTAACGTCACAGTGACGTCACTGTGAGTCACTTTCGTCACATCACATCTGTGACTAAAATGCCACCACTCAGTGACGTCACATTGTGACTGAGATGTGACTTTCTTAAAAATCTTTAGAAATTTATAAATATCCTTCAAAACATGTTGTTTACTTTAAAAACATGTTTTTGGCAATTTAAATATCGTCACTTTTGTCACAGTTTCGTCACAATGTTAATGTCAAATTAGTCACCAATGACACATTTTTCACAAATATGTCACATTGTGACTACTTTGTGAAACGTCACAAAAGAGCTTTAAAACGGCCATAACGACTTCACATTTTAGTCACTGTGACTTTACATCGACGTCACGTGACGTCACATCGATAATCGATGGTCATAAAGTCACAATGTGTCTTCACAACGACGTTGCAGTGACGTCACCATGCTTTACGGGTAGACGGCAATTTTCGAAAAGATAACAGAGGATTTAAACGAGCAGTGTCATACCTAAAAGACGTGGCAGAAGGATCTTAGTTACACAACCATGGGATAGGTACGCTGAATTGAAATCTAATAACGTGCTAATTGATGCAGCCGATAGTGCTTCAATATGTGACTTTGGCTTTGCTCAAAAACCTCTATTGTTCATCGAGAATTATGGAATTCCAGTGATTTTTTGTCCACCAGAAGCGAAGCAGATGACCGAGGGTCGAGCATTTATAGATGGGCTCCAATTAGATAGATACACCCTCGGAATATTAGCATTGGAAATATTTACGTGTCACTCGTTGACAAAATGATTCTCTGAAGTTCAGTTGGTCGTCAGATGTTTACCCAGTCTTATTTGAGATCTTGCAACGAAACCGCTTCAAAGTTTTAGTTGGCATTGGTCACACGATGTCCAGTATTTCTTCTTCATCAATGGTAGATGTACTGAATGTGATAGAATCCCTCATATGCCTTGATCCATCAAAGAGAGCGACGGTGTCTGAAGTTTTATTGTACAAACTTTTTGAAGGAAAAATAAAAAAGTCTCAAGAAGACGAGATTTGGCAGAATAAAGCTAATTCAGGCGATCTTGAGAAGATGATTGATTTGTTAGCTCCGAATCCCATGTTGACTCTCGAGAATTTGTTAGATCAGAGAAAATCATATGCCTTTTGTGATTCTTCTGAAAAAAAATTTCAATCGAAGTTAACAATGAATAAAAGTAACGAGCAAAAATCATCCGATCTTAAAGCTGCAGAATTAGTTATTAGTTATGAAAAGTTACCAGAGGGATGTATGGCAAGACCAAGTGTGTGTAATCGCAGGTTAGAAGCCTGTTTGCGTCTTGTAGAAAGAAATAATCACTGAAATAAGGAATATTTTTACCAATAGTTTTTCACTTGTATTAAAACCTTTTTTGAAAAAATCATGCTTCCTACTAGAAATATACAGTCTAACACAATCCATAACCCGTACTTTGAAATAGCACATATTACGCTCCTCCAATTTTTGACTCTGGGCCGGTTACTTTATTTCAAAATTCATGTGTGTTTAGATGAAACAATTCACTTCATTTCAAAGGAACTTATTTTGGCTGTGACATCGTGTCTCAAGTAATTGTGTATTTTGGCTACTGGTCTAAATAACGGATACGTGTTCAGGGATGAACAGGTTTCTAGTTTTATATGTAGTTTTAATTAAAAGGATTTCATTTCTATTTAGAATCGATTCATTTGCATTAACTGTTGTAGTCTGTGAACTTTGACAGCACCTACCACAGAACCTAAGAGCATGACAGAGCTAAATTTTAGTTTATCCCAAGAGTAAATAAATATTAAAATAGAAACGATTTCACTTGATACGAGTGTTGCCAGTTTGTTACATTTCTTAAATTCTTATTGCTTGATCCCACTATATAAAAAAAGCCTTATTTAACAACAGAATAAAAACTCTTAAAATAATTCCAATTATACTATTTCAAAAAAGTGGTGTCAATCATTCAATATGAATTCAAAAAATATCATAGGCATGCAACGCTGCATGATACCGTGTTATCGCATTATTGTATTATTCCATTTAAAAGCAATATTTATATATGTCGTTATGTTTCATTTCATTATGTAAAAATGTTGGTTTGACTGTAAAATCTTGTATCAATCTGCGTAAGAATCACTTAATTGGGAATAGTATTGTATAAAATCGTTAAATTATCCGCTCAATAACAGTAACTACAAAAATAACAACAAAAATAACGATAATAATTCAAGTAATATTAATAGCATTTAAAAGTAATAATAAAGTTTCAATAAAATAATATAACCTATATTGTCGAATTTTTTAATTGAAACATGAAATGTTACAACAAAACACCAATAATATTTAGAAAGAATTTTTTTAATTTTTAAATACCTTAAATAACTTATGTGACTGATCCTATAAAAAATGTAAAATTAATTACCGTTATCAGATTAAAATCGCAGCTGTCCCTTTCACTGTAAGTATCTAGGATAATTATTCGATAAACATAAATGCCATAAAAGACGCAATACCTCAGGTATTTCTCGCAAACAATCATTTTATAAATGTAAATCACTAGCATAAAATAAAAAGAATTAGGACATAAACATAACTAATTTAATGTGACCTCAATATTTACATTGAATAATAAAAATGAAAACGGGTTTAGCGCGAATAAATTGTTTGCCGGAAAGTACATTAAATATTAATTACCTGTTAATCGATCCGCGTAAATGAAATATGATATATTAAGCTGTCATGGTTAATTTCTTTCATAAAAGTTTCAATTTATTACGTTCTTTAAGCTGATATTGGTTTTTGATCATGCAAATCGGAACTATGTGTTTAAAAATCGATATTAAAAAGCTATGCGTATCTCTTTTTGATTTACTTTTTATGATTGGCCTATTCGCCAGGAGGCGCTATAATCGCAATTTTTTTTTGTTATTGTACCATCAAAAAAGGTATGAAGTTATGTACAAAACTGAATAATTTTTTTTTTTGCATGAGATTTTTAGAAAAGCAAGCAGGTCCTCCCTCAATAAAAAAAAAATCTGACGAAAAGAGTTTTGTAAATCAATTTCCGTGTTATTTTCATTATTGTACCATCGAAAAGTGTATTTTATACAAAATATCGGAAACATCAAAAAATGTATTATATACAAAATTATACCAAATTTTTTTCTGTATGTTTTGGGCTATGGCCAGCAGATCTTCCTTGAATTTGTAAATATTCCATGCAAAAGAAGCATTGTGATAGCGCATTGTGATGAGACGGGAACTCGCGTCCTTCTAATCAGGCTATTTGCAAACAGCTGATGATAACAGAATAAGGGAAAACTATTAATTTTAAAAAACATCGTGATCCACATTAACTCGTTTTTACTCCGATTAAATGTGATGAAGCAGAAAATTAAGATGAAAATCAAAGTTGTAATAGCATTGAATGAATAATATTAAAGTATTAGTACGTGTAACTAATTTTTGAAATATTAAAATACACGTATCAGATAGAAGAAAGTTTTGGAATTGGCATATCCAATTAGTGTATATATATATATTACAAATTTAAAATTTTTTCGCCAAAACTAACCTTTATACTACCTTAATTTTCTTATAATAATATTCCGTACTTACTTCAAATTATTAAATTAAAATCTTGTTTCTAAATCTAATCTGTTAATCCTTATGCAGACGATATAAATTCTTAATTTGCCTTAAAAAACATTATTCCAGTATGCGTAAATTTAAAAAGATGGCTCTAAATTAAAAATATTCTTAATTAAAACTTTATTTCTTAATATTCCAAATAAAACTGATTTCTTCTATGTTTTTATCAACCCTTTTTAAGAAAGTCTTATTAAATTTATTCCAAAACCATACCTTTCAAAAAATATCATTATTTTATTTTATCTATTTATTTATTTTTCCTACGTCAACCTTTGATGTGTACATATTAATAAATTCATTTCTTTTCTTTTTCTCTTAAAATTAATCATTTATAAAAATCGTCTGCCTAAGATATTTAAAATTATGAGTCAATTATAAATTGGTTAAATAATATTTTTTTAAAATAAATTTATCGTTTGTGGAAAATAATCTCGTAGTTGGACAAGAATTCTGTTTACATAAAAGAATGATGGTTTGAGGTTACAGAATGTTCCAGAACTTTTTTTTTAGTTTAAAAAGGTGGAAGTCTCGAGATGAAAAAGAAGATTTCTTGGGTTGCTTCTTCGATGAGGACAGCTCGCTGAAATAATGATGGAATTTTTGCAAAAGGAGCTTTTCCTTCCTCATTATTACGAATTTAATAAATGAATTTACAGCAGCCCATGACTAATTATTGGATCTTCTACATTTATTTATTTATTTTGTTTTTTCCCTCGCTTGCCATGACTGTGTGTTTCTTTTTAACCAGTGGAAATAATTCGAGTTCTCCTTAAATCGTCACATATATATATATATATATATATATATATACCATTATACAATACTAGTATATATCATAACTATTTTACAATACGATTATTTAACATCTACAATCATATATAATAACTCGATAAGTAACAAACTTAATATAATACATTAATTAAATTATTATACAGACCTTAATAGTAATTGGACTGCGATGAAAAAACTTGTAGTAAACAAATGGAAACCCCAAAGAATGGTGTCAAATGACTACAAAGTAGTAATCAAAATATAATACACTATTCAACGCGCAATGCAGCAATAAACATAGAGTATAAATATTAATAAATTTTCCAATGTTAAACATATTGCGTTGGAAGGTTGAAATAGATCCATAAAATGACCATTCATTACTTTTTCGATTTTGATTTCAAATAATCAAAATAATGGTACTTTCATGTTCGGAACCGATTTTGAAAGTGAAAGCATCGGCTTAAAAAATACATGCAATTAAAAACTAACTAGTCGTTGGAGGCCACCGTAATACTTACCCATCATGGATATGCATAGTACAATATATGAAAACATAGCATATGTAAACAATTTATAAAATGCATTACAATTCCAAAAAAATTCGAAAATTTTTATATACCTTTCATCAGAACGTATTTTTCGAGAGTCCGAAAAAAATAGTTCCGGATAATCGAGGTTGCTGATATTAAATAGGCTTCGTCCCATTCTTACATACTAACTACATACAAAATTTCAAGTCTCTATCTCAATTTGTTCGGGAGATAGAGCGGTTACAGACAGACAGACAGACAGACACACAGACACACAGACGGATGGACGGCAAAAATTTTTTTCTAAAAATATGTTTTTCGGAATCTCCAGTGTCCGAAACGTGTAAATCCGTCAAAAAAAATTTCGATTTTCAAAACGATTGCAAGACTTACCCTATACTACGTATGATGGGTAAGTAAAAAGAATTAAATAAGTTTTATTCAGATGCATCATATAATGTTTTTCAAATTTACTGTTCATATTCGGTACTGAAAATTTAGTGTCTAGAATATAAGATTCATTGAATTGTTTTAATTAATTAATTTAATTTAATTTGAATTAAGATATTGAATTGTATTTTATAATAACATACTTAAAATTTGTATAAAATTATACAGGGTAACACACAAACACTGCGACGCAAATAGAAGACCATAGCTTTCAACTGATGGAAGAAAATAACCAGTTTCGTTCACCGTCCGAAGAAGAATACAATTCTGCATAAGAAACAATTAAGATCATTCTCAATAAGTTCCTCCTGCAGCGATGCATGGATTTAGCCGCTTCTGGAAAATTCTGAAGATGGCCGTGATAGTATCTTTCCGCGGAATTTCGGACCACTCTTTTTCCAGAATGCGTTTAATTGTGTTCTTAAATCAAAAAGGGCAACTTTGTGACATATGCTTTACTTTATTTTTGTTCGGAAATGCATGAAACTAGCAGGTGTTGTTATTCAGAAACTAGCTAATTGCACTCAGTTTTCTCTTTTTTATAAAACGCAATCGATCTTCCATAACAAGCCTTCAAAGTTGACGTTTTTGATCACATTTCCCGACAAAAGCAAAAAAAAAACCGTTCGAAAAACAGGAGAAAAACGGGTGATCACTTGATCAAAATAGTTTAAAACTGGACAGGTAATTTAAGGATAATAAAATGAAAACTAACTTCTTTTTGAAATCGCTTCCATATTCAGGCCTTCCAATTTTGTATCTTTCTGTTAAAAAATGAATTTGTTAATGTGTCAAAACGTTTTGCGCTTGTTGAGCGGAGCAGTTGAGAACAAACTGAAGGAAATAAAGTGACTTGTGCTTGATTGACAGGCTTTTTGCTCGAGGATTCCCAAAAGCAAAATTTTTTTGAATGGGAGGGGTTATTGGAAAAATGCTGGATTGATTTTTGCGCTTCAACTTTTCCTACAAAAAGTGTATTTATATAAGCAAAAATAACAAATAGACAGAGAAAGATACTCGAAGAAAATGAATAAAATAATAGCATAGCTCATAAACGCGAAAAAAAATTAAACTAAATAGGCATTTTCATCACGACAGTGTATTTATGTGTCACTCTATAGTGGTAAATTTTCTTTTTAAAGGGGTGGGGGGACACCAACACCCATATTTGCCCCGGTTCCGAAAAACAGCAAATAGACAAAGGAAAAAAACACACGAAGTAAATGAATAAAATAATACTATAGCTCATAAACGCGAAAAAAAAAATTAAACTAAATAGACATTTTTATCGCGACACAGTATTCATATGTCACCCTGTATTGGTAAATGGGGGGGGGGATTTCAAAACCCATATTTGCCCCAGTACCAAAAAATGCTATCTTCAAACCAGATAACACATAATTTACTGCTATCATTATATAGAAGTTGTCATATACACGATTAAATCAGAGAAAACATTTACAAAATCGGGGCTGAACTACATTTTTCACTGTTTTAAAAATTTGAAAAGGCGAAAAAATAAAAAAGTTGCAAATATGAAGGATCAAAACAAATTCGTCTTTTTTAATATTGTAGCTGTCAAACAATAAGCAATGGTAACGGGACTCGAAATATTTAAATAAAACTTGTTTTTTTTTTCATGCTGGCTTCATTATAAAAATGTCAGAAAAAAATCTTTACCCCGAACTTTTGTAAGATTATGTTGTTTTCTGGTACATTTCCCCTAGTCTATAATTCTAATTTATTTTGTTTTCATTTAAAAAGTATTTGTTTGACTTAATACTTTTTAAAATCACAAAAGCGTTATGCATGTAAATTAATTATGAAGATATACATTTTAAATTAGCTTAAATAATATTATTAATAATAAAATATTTAGATATGAATCATTCATATTTTGTATTGCCTCATTAATTCTCCATATACTAAAACAAAACTCACTTAAAATTAGATTTTTAAAATAAATTGGATAATTCAACACATTTTAGAACGTTAATTTATGGCAGTTCAAGTGTTTCGGTTAAAACATTTACGAGAAATTTATATTACTTTCAGGCAAGTTATTCTTTAAATTTAATTAGAAAATAGTTAATAAATAGTTAATGCATTAGTACTAATGGAATAGTTAATGCACTTTATGTTTTGGTTTAAAAAAAATACGTTTATTTCGTTCATTTTAACGCATTAAAACGACAAAGCTCAAATTATTTTATTCTATTTGTATAACCAAACAATTTTAAAGGAAGAACGTAATATTAAATATTTAAAAGATGGAGTAGAAGGTTTAAAGACAAATCTTGCTAATTATTCATCTATGTAAGTGCTTATAGTATCTTATAAAATTTTTTATTAACATTGAATTCATCATAGATTTTAAATTATCAATTATTGACGAAAAAGTAGAATATAATGTTAAGTCAAACTACAGTCGGCTGTCGTTAATTCGAACTCGTCTGGACACACAAGAAAAGTTCGAATTTTCTAGAGTTCGAATTATGGAAAGTATGAGAAGAAAACATGTTTAAAGGTGTACTGATACAAAAGGATTAACCCATTAACACCCGCATTATTTTCTTCGCTAAAAATTAAGTTTTGTATTTCCCACCACTTTTAAAAGCAAATTAACTTTTATCTAAATTTATCGAGTATTCTGTCTCGCGAAGTAAGGTATATATTTAACTTCCTCTTTACTGGTGGGATAATTGCTTTCTTAGCGTTTTTGTAACCGTCCTCAAAAAAGAACGATGGGCGTTAATGGGTTAATGTTATATTATTTTTTTAAATTTATTTCGGCCGTTATCATTAGAATATAACTTAACATTAAATTAAAAGCTATAAATACATAAATTAATTAAGGGATTAGAAACAAGTCTAATGGAAGAACAATTGGGATAAGATTATATGTATACTAGTTTCAGAACAATTCGGACAAAAATGAAAGACAGAAAGTTATTTTCAGAAACTGAAGTCCGTGTGAAATGAAGAAAATATGAAAATTTGAAATTAGCTCAAATTAAACGAAGCCAAAAGAAAATGAATACAAATAAATGAAAAATTTTAACGTTATTCTGCCTTTGATAATTTCGGGTCTTTATGATTAGTCCGAATTAAGCGAAGATTCGATTCACCCGATTTTGAATTAACGAGAGTCGACTGTATAATAATAATTTAACCTTTATCTTAATTTTAAATTTAAAAAATGCTACAGTTGAATGATTATTTACGTTGATGTCTATGATATCCGGAACAACATGTATCTTTTTAATTAAAACTGATTTAATGAATTGGTACTTAGAGCCCTTTTTGCAACATATTTACAAGAATAAATAGATTAGTTAAAACAAATTACTGTTATGGATATCACATAATTCTTATAAAAAAATCGTAAATAAATATGTTGTGATCCTATCTATAACAGAGAAGTGTTTTGTAGTTGTGAATTTTTCGTACGACATTTTTAGTCGCGTTCGTAATTACGTAAATACGTAGCACCTATACTTGTCGTTCAGTCCGTTCGTCCATCAGTCCGTCTGTCTGTCCGCCCGCATATAACAAACAACATTATATACACTACATTTGCATAGTACACTATCCTATATATACATAGATATCTATATATACATATTTTGATATCTATGTATACATACACAATCTAAAACTACCCAACCGAAATGTTTAAAATTTGAAATATATAATTTTTGTATCATTTTGTATATTCATTTTAAATTTTATGAAAATCGGTTGCGTAGTTCAATTATAGGGACAAACAAAAGTAACCCGCTACATTTTGGCCAATGTAAAAAAAATAGTTTAACGTGCATTTTAATGATATTACACACTTTCGAACATAATAAACTTGATATGCATTTATAAAATATACTAAAATACACATTCTGCACAGCCTACAGTGCAAAGAATATTTGTTATTAATTTACAGAGACACACAAAAGTATTCCATAACATAACGGTATAGGGAGGAACATTGTTATGTGAGTGTTTCAATTACATTAAACTAATTCACATTTTATGATATTGATATACTGCGATGCTGAGGTTTACGACTCGTTCTTCCTATAAAATAGAAAGCAGATAATATTTAGAGGAACACACAAAAGATTTCGTCTACTATAGGATATCCGAAGTATGGTATACTATTGCACCAAGATCGGAATATTTTGAAAAATTCGTTATATTACCAACGCACCTCATTTGCAAATTATTTTCGTAGCGCAATTTCCGACATCTATACTAATAAAAGAAAAAAAAATGCTCTGATGTCTCTCTGTGTGTTTCTGCGATGGCTAGCAAAATCTAAGACACGTACGAGCTGAAAAATTCTTTGATTAGCTCAAAGTTTCTCCTGATGTACCTGATAATTAGAATTTCAAAATTCTAATTATTAATTAAGTAATTAATTAAAATTCAAAGATCACTCTTATAAAAAATGCCTTTTTCCACTCCTTCGTTTGCTTTCGGTTGGTTGGTTCATAAAGCATTGCTTATAAAAATTTCATTCTTTCTGCTTGTTTTCGATTAGTTGGTTGTATAAAACTTTCGCAGAAATAATTAAATTAAAAAAAAGTTGCTCAGTTTAACTGATGGCACTAAGCTCACAGGCTACGCATACAAATTGAATATTACAGCCTTATAATGTCAAGGAATAATGCCTTGCAAAAAATAAATTAACGGGGGAACCCCCCCCCTTCTATTGTCTCTCTTTATACTTAATCATTGAACCCCCAAAACTAATCAGGGATACGCTTTGTCACATAATAAAACTATGTCCAAAATTCGAAGCAAATCCGATAATTCTGCATAAAAACACATTGACATAAGGAAAAGATCCCTATTATCGTCCCCCGGTTACTTTTAGGCCACTGGAAGTTTTAATTTTCAGTTAAAACATACCAAATTAAGATTTTGTATAAACTAACTATTCACACATATGAAAACATGGACAAATGTTGCATAAAAAATTTAACAATACGAAAAATTGCTTTTTAAAAGGTATCTCAATAAGAAAAAAAAATAAAAATAAATCCCAATTTCGTCCCCCTGAAAAAATTCCAAAAAGCCTTGGATTAACTTATAACTAAATAGAAACTAATTCAAAATAAATAATTAAATTAATTTATCTTAACTTGAGATACAAAGAATTGTCCTATTAATCCTAATAGTAAATAATAGCATCAATAATACCATAAAAAATGATGCATCCATGTATGAGGAACAAATAAATTGTGCATAGTTTTGGGCTTCTGAGCATGTTTCGTGCGACCATATGCGACAGTGAAGGCAGGGAACCTATTGTTCTCCAAGTTTATAATGAGAAAAACGCTTCAAGCAAGTAGAGCACGCTGCATAATTGTTGTCATCATTTGTTATGTTATCATCATGAGAAATTTTAACACAAGAATCACTTCCGACTTCGATGATGTTAGGTAGGGTATGTTTGGGCTTTTTACACGGTGGATTTTCCCCCTTCCTCTTGAGAGTGGTAGTTGTCAGAAGTTTTTTTTCAGCTCAGCGTTTTTTCTTCGCCTGGGAATTTTTCAATCTGTTTTTATGTAGAGGTCCAGTGATCAATGTTGCTGAACATACTCGAGCAGAAGTTGCTGGTGTGATCAGTGGCACTTCCTCGATCTCTTATTAGAATGGACCGATTTACAAAATTTGATGCAAATCCTCAAGATTAAGTCTTTACATACCTATATACAAAATTGCAGGCACATTATTTATCAGGATTTGACAGCGCTCAAATGTGTTTCTATTTTCGTCCCCGGGACAAAAATAAGAATTGAAAAAGGGACGGACGAAATTGGAAGAACGCTACTTCCAAACATGGCGATTCTTCACTTCTTGTAAAATAAACTGAACATTGTAAAATTCACTATATGGAAGTTTTAATATCTTACCTACGTAGAATACATGCAATGAATAGGAAAAAATACTTACGGTAAAGTAAATATTGTTCTACAAATGATGTACCAAAAACTTAGATCTTTAAAAATAGGAAATCCGACAATAATAATACACGGATTCTTCTTGGCGAGTGAAATTTTCATTTCTGAATCCTTTTATCTTCCGTTCGTTTTGTCTTGCGTGATCAGAAACGCCGCTTTCAGAGAAGCGGAGAAATGAATGGGGACGAAACTGGGGAAAGGGACGAAATATAGGCACTTTACCTTAAATGATAAACTCTTCGAGGTGTGTCATCTTTATTTATCTTTAACTGTAAAATAAACTGTAAATAAGTACAATTATTTACAAAATTTTAGAAAAATATTTTTTAAAATCTTAATTCTTAAGTCTTAACTTTTTAGTCTTTGAAAAAAATAAGTTTCCAAATAAATGTTGTAATTCGTTAATTTTTTATTTTATTTTATTTTATTTGTTTATTTTTCCATAGCCAGAAAACTATTCTGTATATGCTTTTATTAAAAAAAAGTATCTTACAGCTCAGCAGGGAATAACATTTCGCATTTCATAATTTTTAAACACAATTTTTAAATGCTTTTTTAAAATATTTGCTAATAATATATTTTTTTCCTGTTGAAGCATCACGTTAGAAAATATCATCTTTCAAATGTACTGCATTTTGAAGTTCCCATGAGAATTAATTTTATATTTAATAATATATATTATGCATAAATACTATCACGAAACTTTTAAGCATATTGTTTGGAATGGATTTGTAAAATATAATACTCAAAGTATTTCATAACGCCTTTGCTTAAATTATGCTTTGAAAACACTTCTATTTGAATTCTTTTTTATTTAGTTATTTCGTAATTTATTTATAGCAGTACATATTTTCAAAGTGAAATTTCTTACATACACTATATCTAAAGCACAGTAAATAGAAGAGTTATTTTAAATATAAACATTCAAAGCATGAAATTTTGTTCTTTGTCAGACTATTTGAAAACTGTTTATTGCAAACACAAAAGTATTTTTAACTCAAAATATTTATATATAAGATTTATACTTTTAAGCAATTTTCTTTGTCACATGTCACACTAGATTACATAAACATACACTTGAAATTCATAAACAGAGTACTACGTTACAGATCATATATAAAATTTTTATTTATAAACTTAAACTATGTGTTTCAATGGCATTTTTGAGCATAACAATAAAACCTATTCGTGTACTTACTTTGTATGGAATCAGATTAAAGATTTTAGCAAAAAACAGAAATAATATACGATAGTAATAAAATATTAATAAGAAAGAGCAATTAAAAACATTATTATTTTGGAATTTGAAATGGAATTTAAAATATTTATCTTTACTTTATGAACACAAAATACTTTAGTTTCAAAATTTAATCTGCTGACCTTTATTGCTTTTATTTTTATCAAAGTGTGTGATGCCACAATTCTTCTCAAAGCTAATCTCACAGCTTCTCACAGCTAACAGCTAGAAGTTAACAAAACATTTTTAACAGATCATTTGTGGACAACCCCTTAGAGAACATTTCTTTAATTTTATAGATATATCCTCATTAATTAATGGACTACAGTGCGTTCGGTTCCTAAATT
This sequence comes from Maratus speculifer, assembly GCA_964019185.1. Lineage (NCBI taxonomy): Eukaryota > Metazoa > Arthropoda > Arachnida > Araneae > Salticidae > Maratus > Maratus speculifer. The sequence continues at coordinate 412,255,632 of OZ025291.1, read as the reverse complement.
AGAATGAACAGATCAAAAACATTAATTGTTATATTTTATATCTTCTTTTAAAAAATATTTTTATTTGCAAATTAATTTTTTCAATTGAAATTTAGTACACAAATTATTAACCGATTCTAAGAATTTTCTGGTCCTGCAGTAAAAATCATCTTTTAGAAATCTAAGGAGTTTTTCCATGTTAATCTTTTAATTACAAGTTTCAAAATTTTCTATTAATTCATTTATGAGTTAAAAGCACGAGTTTTATGCCTGCTGAAAATAAAGAAGTTAACAAAACATTTTTTTCCAACTCGTCTTAAATGCGTTACCTCTCTGTTGGAGTTTTTTTAAAAAAAACATCTGCATTACATTTAAAGTGCCACATCTTTAAGAAGAACGTTTGTAATTAACTCTTGAATAAGGCTTAATGTATGATACATTTTCTAACACAAAGAATAAAAAATCATTCATGTCTATGTTGTAACAGAATCATAAAATATTTTACATGTGAAATACACTATTCTGGAGATTTTAAACTGTAAGATTCGCGATTCGAAAGAAATTCTAATTAAAAGCAATTTAGAAATCAGGGGGGAAAGTTATCGAAACTAGAGTGTTTTCGCTTTGTAAAATTGTGAAATAAAACTACGTGTACTTCAGCTAATTTGCTTTTAAAATCATTCAGAATGATTTAGAAGACAAGAAAAAAATATTAGTTGGAGTAAAAATGCATGCTCTAGAGAAATGTTTGAATGGGGGGAAAGAGGGTGATGTTGTTTTGAGAAGCTATTTCACGCAATTTTTGAAATAGATTGATAATTCCATTAGAAGAATTGTGAATAAAATTAATTTTTTGTATAAATATTTTAAACATTATTTCGGTTTTAAGCAATTTGGTAAGAGATTTCGCCATTATACGTAAATAACGCTAAAACTTTAGAGAGAAAATTCTTTCCGCGGTAAATTAAATTCTCAGGTTAATTATTTTTCTGTTTATAAATTTAAACTGTGCCTTTACAGATGTGAAAATGCCAATTAAATGGGGTATTTTCAGCAACAGCGTTGCTTGTCGCTTCCAAATGGTTATAAAAAAATCTTATTTATAAAAACATTGTATCAAACATTACGGCAATTAAGAGCATGCTCTATGTCTTCTGCCTAATTATTTAAAGCTTTTTTATTAATTTATTTTTCCCATTTAAATGGAAACACATACCTCTTTCGGACTTTTGCCACCATATTTATTGGTATTTGAATTAACATAATTAATTTTTTTTTGTGTTGAAAATAAATTAATAATACGCCTTGCCGATAAGTATTTACCGTGCCGCATACGTCCAATTTGATGAGCATTTTTCCCCAGTCCCAAACATTTGATAAAAACTGAGTCGACAAATTATAATAAGTTATTAAATTTTCTGGTGCTACAGTTTGCGAGCTCAAAATCAATGCTATTTAATTTTTTAATGCAATAAACTGCAGCAAAAATACTACATTTTTTTTCAATAAACAAGAACGAAAAATTATGCCTACAGTATAGATTCTGAAACATTTTCCAGCACGTTCATAACAAAATTTCACAGTTTACTATGGTGACGTCTAAATAAACAATATAGAAAACGTTTAATGCATACCCAATGTCTGTTATTATTATGAATAGTCGTTAAATATACATTTTATTTCATCCCTATGTATGATCTACAGATATGCGTGAATATTACGTAGTATGCGAAAACTTAATTGAGTTAAACGGTTAGCACAGCAGAAAATTTCCTGTATAAGGGGGTCCGGAACACAAGCACCTTTAAAATTAACAATTTATTGCATATATATGTGACATTTTAAACTTAGGGGGAGAGAAACATTATCGCCAGGTTTCCCTTTCTCCGCACAGAAGTCATGGCCAGCGAGAAAAAAGCAATATAAATAAATGTAGAAGATCCAATAATTCACTCCTTGGCTGCTGCAAGTTCATTTTATTAAACTGTAGCTATAATAGAGAGAAAAGCTCCTTTTGCAGACGCGACATCCAAAAAAATATTCCATCATTTACTACATCCAGCCGTACTCATGGAAGAGAGCACCCAAGAATCCTTCATCTTCTTCCCACCTCTCGAGGCTTCCTCCCTTTTTAAATCTAAAAAGAAAATTCTAGAACATTCTTTAATCTCAAACCATCATTCTTTTATGTAAACATAACTCATACCCAGAGTCGAGATTACTGTTTGACAGACAACAATTTTATTTAAAAAAAATATTATTTAATCAATTTATAACAGACTCAGAATTTTAAATATCTTAGGCAGACAATTTTTATAGACGATTAATTTTAGGAGAATAAGAAAAGAAATGAATCTTTTGATATGCACAATATCAAATGTTGACTGAGGGAAAATAAATAAATAGATAAAATAAAATAATGATATTTTTTGAAAGGCATGGTTTTGGAATAAATTTAATAAGACTTTCTTAAAAAGGGTTGATACAAACATAGAAAAATGAGTTTTATTTAGAATATTAAGAAATAAAGTTTAATTAAGAATATTTTTAATTTAGAGCTATCTTTTTAAATCTACGCATACTGGAATATATGTTTTTTAAGGCGAATTAAGAATTTAAATCGTTTCCATAAAGATTAATAGATTAGATCTAGAAACAAGATTTAAATTTAATAAGTTGAAGTAAGTACGGAATATTATTATAAGGAAATTAATATAGTATAAAAGTTAGTTTTGGCGAAAAAAAAATTAAAATGTGTAATATATATATATATTGTCAAGGTTTGTTTTTAAAATCTAGTTTTGAATCAATAATTGTTATGGAAACTATTTCTTGTGAAAATGTGTTTTACTTCATGATCGATTTTTTGAATATTTTCCCTTATAAATTGTTTTATGTGAAGAACTACTAAAGATGAATAATATAAAGTTGGAATGTGTCTTTTTCAATTGTTTAAATTTAATTTTGATTCAGCAAATTAAAAAAAATATCTTTTAAAGGTATGACTTTTTTAAAAGTTACATGACTTTTTTTATTTAAATATTTTAAATTTGTGTTTAAATTAATATTTACTAAATGCTTAATCATAATAAAGCTTGTATATTTTTGTTTATAAAAAAATGAAATTCTACAGTTAATATATCGAGTTATAACTATTTTTAAACATGCCAATTTTTTTAATAACTTTTAGATTTTTAATTAAGAAAATATGAGAAGTTTTACTATGTGATTTAAAAAAATAATAATATGTCTTACCCCAACAAAAAATTTCAAAATTTTACACAATAAATAAAAAATTTCTTAAAATATGTCTCGGGCATTCTGAAACGGATGTTGTTTTATGTATTTACCCTATTTTTCTACATTCCTTTAAAATTTTATCCTTTATGATTAATGCATATCTTATGCTTAACTTCGACTTAATTCTTAAATTCGAATATTCAAAGCACTAAATACTGGGGCTTTTTAAACATGTTTTTATCTTAGGCTCTGCTCTAAACTACCAGTTAGCCCCTTTTGGAACCCCTATAATTTTTCTCTGAAAAAGGTGCAGTTCAATAGCTTTTTTTTTTTTTTCTTTTCTTTTCTTTTTTTTTTTTTTTTTTTTTTTTTTTTTTCAAAATATCATATTAGGTCCTCCAATTACTATATAAACGAAGAAAAAATCAGTCCTCAGCTATCAGTAGTTTTGAATATTAATCGCTTTATTAGGACTTTTGCGTAACTCCTTTAAATTTTACCAAATTCCCTTGCAATTTTTTCTACACATTTCTAAGGTCTTCCAGATGTTTTATTAACGACTAAAAATTTCAGTGTCTGTTACCGATGACTGATGTGGCGCTTAACGTATGAATTAAACTTGGAATTTCTGGAACAACGTTCATTCTGTCACAAAAACAAAATATTTATTATGCTTTTCGTAGCCAAATTATTGCCGAGTAAAACAAAAAGAGCAATTTGACAAATTGTTATATCTTATATCAATTTTCTTAAAAAATAATTAAACATACGGGTTTACTGCATTTTACACTGAAATTGTAAGAAAAATTGAAATTTGCTACATGAAAATAATTTTCACAGTATATTTGTATTATTCGAAAAAAATTTACCTTCAAAAACAAAACAAGTTATTCGGTGAAATTTTTAACAATTAATAAATTTCAAATTGTTATTGGTAGATAACTTTTTAAATCAAAAGACATCGTGTTTTTTTCTTTGTGATATAACCATAAAATGTAAAATACGAAACTAACTATAATTTCGGAATCGCATTTTTAAATTTTCGAGATATCTATTTCTGTTTTTTAAAAAAATTAATAATTATAATGAATGTTTTTTGAGAATATTATTCTCAAATTGTACTTTTAATTTTTTCTTATTATCTTTAAAAAATTCCTTAGATTACAGTTTAAATTATCTACTAAAAAGAAATTGAGCACTACTGGTTTCTGTTTAATAAAATCAATAATTACAATGAATGTTTTTTATGAATATTATTTTCAAATTGTGCTCTTAAATTTATTTTCTAACTTACCTTAAATAATTTATTACATAGATTGTATTTTAAATTAGCTATTAAAAAGGAATTCAACTCTATAGATGTTGGAAAATTTAAACTACTTTTCCTGAAAGACTTCGCAATTTAATATCCGAAGGTAACATTTACCAACAAACGAAAATGTACTGTTGTGGGATGTTGTTCTGTACTTAAAATATAGAACAGAGGTGTTACAGTCACATTTTTATTGTAGACAACACAGCACAAAACACACTATATACAAATTGCATGTCGACGCGCAAAACAATTAGTTAAACATTCATAAAATTACTTTAGCCCAAAAGAACATCTCTAAGGGAGATGTATATCGAACACACATCCCAATCTTACATCTTACTCTCAACTAAAACTAAATTACTTCACTTCATTTCATGTCTTTTAGAAAGGAAGGCAAAATATCTCAGGATATTTTGCCGAAAGTGGCAATAGCGCCGCCTATAGATTCTATAATTTAGGGAAGGCAGTCATCTTGTTACACTGTCAAAATTATCTATTCATATTCCAAATTCCAAAATTTACCACAATTTAAGTATTAAAATAGCAACTAAGTTTTCGTTTTATTCACTCAACTGATCAGTATTTTTGAAAAAACTTTAATTGTGTATTTTTTAATGTATAGTGTATTTTTTAAATAAAATGTATGAATGTATAAATGTGTATTTTTTTCATGTCATTTACATAATTTTTAATCTTTTATCACCGGTTTTTCAAAAGAGGAATTTTTGACTAATTGAATCGGAAAAATGCTCGGATTAAATAAGGGAAAATTTACAATAAAATTTTACTGGTGAGAATAATAAATTATGATTGGAATATGGATGTCTGTACCTGGTACATGCAATCATGATTGTCAAAAACATGTTGCCCGTATGGCGAACAAGCAAATCAAGAAATCAGTTAACATCAAATGAAAGAAGAGATAAATTCCGAAAGAATTACTAATTTAAATTTTATATGCATCAGTTTTTAGAATTAAAAGCAGTTTTAATGGCTTTTATAGCTTACACTAGTCACGCGGCAAAAGCCGAGCGCTAATGTAAAGTCTATGGGCGCGTTCTTTTCAAATATCTCGCTCAAATTTTGATATTTTTGCATGATTTTTTGCACAAAATAGCTGAGGGTGATCCACAACCGGCCTAGGTTTTACTTTTTCAATTTTGCTCATATATTTTCTTACATTAGGATAGTTTCAATTTCAGAACCGGTTTAAACCGGTTCCGAAAGTTTAAGCAATTGTTTAAAGAAAATCTGAAACGAAAACTGAAAAAGTAAAAACTAGGCCGGTTGTGGGTCGTCCTCAGCTATCTTGTGCATAAAAATCATGTAAAAATATTAAAATTTCAGCGGGATATTTGAAAAGAACGCCCCCATAGACTTTACATTAGCGCTCGGCTTTTACCGCGTGACTAGTGTGTGCTCTTAAAGCGAAAATGTACGCAAACTAAATGTAGTTTATTGCTGGAAGAAGAAATTATAATTACATGAAATCATGAATTTTCAATGTATGCAATGCACTAAAATGTGATTTGTGTTTTTTATTTTCATATTTGGATATATAATTGGATTTGTTTATGTATGATTTATCTAAGTCATATATATATATCGTTGAGTCTTTCCAATTGTTTAGCGATTTATAAGGAAATTATGTAAAATGATATCTTCTTTCAAATTGAAATCTGCTATTTATTCGGAATAATGTAAAAATAAACCTTTTATAAGTACAACATTCTGTGGGCAAATTCTATGCATGAAATGAAATTTCATAAAGTCACGGGAATTCAATCTTGAAAATTCTACATAATACCAAATAAAGAAGGCAGGAATGATCATTAGATTTATAATTCCTCGCATATTTTCATGTTTTCTTCAGACGAATGAACCTAACCGAGATTTTTGTACCGTAAGATATGATGTTCTTTCGTCGATTTTAGAAACATTATTTTTCTTTAATGTGCGTATAAGAATGTTTGAAAAGCAATCGATTTCAATAAAATCATTTTCCATAAAACATAATAGCTTTTGGAATAATGCTTTTTGTTGCACTTAATAATGAAAAATAATAATAATGATATTTGTGAAAAATGCATAAATCATCAAGATTTTAATGATTTATTTTTAAAAAATTGACAAAGTTAATTATAATATTAGACTTAAAATCATCACAATACAAAATACCATGAGTTCCCATTTAGAAATCCAAAAAAAGTTACAGAATATAAATAAAACGTCTTTTCTTTTAACGCTTTTCACATATTTAAAAGATAATCATGAATGCGACTTGTCTGTTTGTCCGTCTGTCTGTTTACCGCTTGCCCATTCTCTAATCCTTCTAAATATAGTCTGATCTTATAGTATTTTTATATTGTGTGTATTTACTAAGACATATTCGGTATGGAAATTTAATGGTATTTTTTATTCGTTTACAGGGACATTCAAAAGAACTCCAAAACATTATTATTGGAGAAAATATTTTGTGGTATATTTTAATGATCTTACAAGATTTAAAGAATGTTGAAACTTACATGCATCACATAAGTATAAGTGTCATGTACATGTGTCACTAGCCATTATAATATAGGAGCCATTATAATGTATCACTAAACTACAAATGTAGAATATAATGTGCATAGAATTTATCACTCATTTATAGGGGCACACAGCAAAATTAGATTACAGTTGCGGTACGCGTTTTTAAATTTAACTATTTTTATAAATATGACTTAATGTATATAAATTCTAAAGATCCAAAGGTAAGACACCACATTTCCACTTATTGCCAGAAATTTCCAAAAGTAAATATTCAACCTACCTATATTATAAAGGCCAAATGTATCTGTGCGTAACTCATACGTCATATTGCGAATGGCAACATTTTAAAATTTAAAATGAAATTTTCGATTTGCAATTTTTGCTACTGAGAGTTTTTAAAGATCTAAACATCGCACATTTTCAATATTTACACCATCGTATATAGTCCAGTGAAATGGTAATAATAATTTACGTTGAAATACAAAAATTAGGGTAGAGCTAGTTTTTTAATATGTTGTATGGGTAAGTACTATGACTAATTTCTACAGGTTTGCCAAAAAAAATTTTTGCCGCCGGCGACGCCATCTTGAAAAAATGGCGAAATTTTCAAACTTTTTTTAGTTTTCCCGAAATATATGCGAAATTAAACGTGTAATAAAAAAAAGTTTTACTTTTTTTTAAGTAGACTTAGTTTTTTACAATTTGAGCTCAGACTTGTTATTTTAACTCAAATAGTTTTGAAGTTATGATTCTTTAAATTTAGACATAACTTTCCGAAAAAGAGAAATTTTGGAGTTTTTCACCATATTTATCAAATAATATCTTCTAAATAGCGACTCTTTTCATCCTCCAAGCTTAAAACGTTATTTTATGCTTGCCCTCATAAAAACTGTAGGCAGTAGGTATCTAAAAATCGTTAGAAAAAAAAAGGAAAAAAAAAGAAAAAACTATTAAATTAAATATTTTTCCCGCATTCTATCGTTCAAGTGGATTTGTGTTGGGGGAAAGGGGAGGGGGGGAGAATGCAATGACTTTCGACCGTTGTCGCATGAACCAATACAAGTTGTAGCATGCGAGAGCAATGGGGATAGAGGAGGGGGGGATTCTAACCAATAGCAGGTAGAGAGAGTTGAAAATAGTACAAACCCTCGCTCGAGCGTCAGTTATAAGGAAAGGGCATGTTTACAAACAAACGCTTCCTTTAACCAATCTACCAGTTACATTTTTCTATTCGCGATCATTACAGGAATCATCATAGCGCCGTTGACCAATCACACAACAGAGCTTTTAATCTTAGACAAATCAAACCTATCATAGACCAATCAGATCGCTTTGACATCTTGGGTATCGTAGGAGTCTTAAAGACGGGCAAGAAATTACTGTGGATCCACAGTAATTTTGTCCATAGTGACGTCAGCTGCCCTTTTCTTTTATCCAGTCGCGTACTACAGCTCTTTTAGAGTAGAGATAATTTCTGACTTATCTTTTCTTTAATACAATATGACTACTCCTGATAGGAATTTATGTTTTATTTGTAACAACAGTTTAAGTGAAGGGGAAACTAGAATTGTGAAGCAAAAGGGTATACAAACTCTACTAAAAGCAAGTGTCAAACGTGCACTTCCAAATCACGAACGTTTATTGAATTCTATAAACGAGCTTACTCTGCATGATGGTTGCTATAAAAGTTACATTAACCCACGAATGATCGAAGCATACATTCGTCGGGGTTCAAAAGATAAGCAAACGAAACCAAAACTTCGTTCAGGAGGGACAAGTTTCAACTTTCAAACTAAGTGTTTTTTGTGTGCAGAAGATATAACCAACGAATTCTCGGAATCCATTAAGAAGACTAATTTATCTAAAAGAAATAAAGTAATATTAGTTGAGAAACTGGAAGTGCGAGACACAATATTAAAAGCAGCTGAAAAACAAGGAGATGAAATAATTGACCGTCTAAAGAACGAGGAGAATTTAGTAGCAGTGGATGCACAATATCATCTTTTTTGCCAACGGAAGGTGTTTAAGTTACCCATAACTAGTAACAAAAGAGGACGTATCCATAGCAATAATATCGATGAAGCAATGGAGCCGATTTTTTTATATCTTGAGAAAAATTTATCCGAATGTCAATTTTCTATGGATGAACTGATTGCAAGCGTTGAATGTGATTACATCCCTGACGTAAGAACAATTAAAGCTCGCCTTTTTCAGAAGTATGGAGAAGATTTGTTAATTGCTGAGAATTTCCGCAAAAAGACTATTGTTTGTTTCAGAAATGTAGGATACAAGGTTATATCAGAATCATGGTATAAAAACCGTAAGACAGACCCTGTCGAAGAAAAACTACGAATCGTTGAGGCTGCTGCTGATATTATCCGAGGGGACATTCGTTCACAGGGGTACAATGTCACTGAATACACGCCACCTGATAACTTTTTGACTGATGCGACTTCTGTGATCCCTCAATCACTTTTACATTTCTTTGAACGAGTGATTCTGAAACACAAGCGTGGCTCTTTGGTTGGATGGAAAAGAAAGTGTATTGCGCTTTCACATGCAGTAATCTCAGCTGTGCGTCCTTGTTCTTTCATTTCATCGCTTTTAAATGGAATTGGCGTTTATTTGTATAAGCGTTTTGGATCAAAACACCTTATTGATCTCTTGTCATCGTTTGGGTTTTCATCGAGCTACACTGATGTATCTTTACTGGAATTATCCGCAATAATGGAATCTAAAAAACCAATTATCGAGTAGGGATCATTCTGTCAATTTGTGTTCGACAATGCCGACTTCAATGTGAACACACTTGATGGTTTGGGGACTTTCCATGCCATGGGAGGAATAATGGTGGTAAATCCTTACGTGTCAGTAAAACCTCAGAATAATATCACCCGTGTCATGCGGTGCTCTGCTGCAGAATTTATTAAAAAAACTGGTGGTAACATTGAATTACTGGCGTATAAGAAAACTAACTATGCAGGCTTGAAAAATGTTTCCATTGTAAATCTGAATGAGATTCAGCCTTTAAATGGTGAAATATTTTCTACAGGTAGGGATATTCTATGGCTGTATGGGAAGAGTTTAAGCAATGTGGAAGTTCCAGGGTGGAACGCATATAAATAGTTTTCTATCGTAGGACTCGCAATTTTAAAGTTATGTGTAAAAATTACCCGGAAATTCTCGAATTTTGTTTTTTTTGAAAAATTTTGCCTAAATTTGAAGAGCTATAACTCACCAACTATTATAGGTATGAAAATCCAATTGTACTCAAACTGTAGCAAATTTAGTCCACTTTGTAAAAAAGTTTAAAAACATTTTTGATAGATGGATATTTAAGAGAATATTTTGTAAAAACTAAAAAAAGTCTGATAAATTAGAGGTTTTTCCAAGATGGCGGCGCCAGCGGCAAAAAATTTTGTTGACAAACTTGTGGAAATTAGTCATAGTACTTACCCATACAACATATTAAAAAATTAGCTCTACCGTAATTTTTGTAATCATTTTCTACCATTTGACTAGACTAATAGGAAAAAATGTACTTTTAAATGCAATTTATTCGAAAACTGTATTTTATTTGTTTTCGAAATATTAATTTTTTGGTAGTTTTTAATACCGTTTTTCTAATTGAGGCAACAGGAGCACTCCATTTCTATTAAAAGCAAACGAAAAAGGAAGAAAAAGTGATTAATGTATCTTTATGTTGTCGTTTTCTCATTAAAAGAAACAAATTTAAATTTAAATACGCGCTGTGTCAAGAATATCGTCTGTTATAAAATTCGGCGATTTTTGGTTTCATTTACAAATTTAATTTACACTTAAAAGAATATAAACATTGTATTACTTGTTTCAGCTAATATTGGTACCTTTGTAAAGTACCGTTTGTAAAGTAAATTTGCAATAAATTAAGAAATACTCAATTATGGATTAAAAATAAAATAAAACCAAAATAATTTTATATTACAGACGATATACTTCAAATAGAACGTATTTTAATTTCAAATAAAAAAATTAAGAAAATGATAGAAATGAAATTTTTCTGTTGCCACAATTACAAAATTGGTACTAAAACTACAAAAAGATTAATGTATCAAAAATAAATTAAAAAACACCTCTCAAATAAAGTACGTTAAAATGTAATTTTTTTTCTCTATACGACGGTGTAAAAATAAAAAATGTGCGATTTTTTGACGTTTAAAAACGTAATTTTAATAGCAAAAATTGCAGAACTAAAATTGAAATTTGAAAGTGTTGCCATTTGCAAAATGACGTGTGCGTTACGCACAGATACTTTTGTCGTTAATAATATAGATAGATATGTTTACCTGATTAAAAATCATCAATTGAAATTTATTCTGATTCTACCATTAAAAAAAGTAAAAAATAAGTGAAAATAAGAAAGATATTAGAAAAGTGGTCGGGAAAAAAAAGAAAAGAAAAGTAGAAAGAAACACAACATGCTATTTTAAAAAACAGAATAATTCTGCATAAAGGTGTAGCTGCAAATTCCCGAATTTTAAATTGCACACAAATCATGATTCGAGCATTTTTTCTCTCTTTTGTTTCATTTCGAGAAAAAAAGAGATAAAAGAGGCATTTTTTAAATGGATTTTCAGTTTTTGAATTTTTTTTATAGATGCATAAATTTTTGATGCACGGATAAATGTGCTTAGCATATCTGAAACTTATTTTTTAAATGTATAGTAAAAATATTGCCAAAAAGATTTGAAAGGAAGATAATTTAAAGAAGATTATTATTTACATTTTTTTAGTTATTTAATGATAATATAACAGTTTATTACTAATATAACAGTTAATATAATTAGAATATGATAATTTATTACTAATTAATAAAAAATGAGCTTAATTACGATTTTAAAATACTAAATAACAATCTGATTTTAAAAGTTCCTTTTTTTCTTCCGTATTTGCTTTGCAGAGGAATTAACTGATAGTCGTCAGACATTAATAAACATAATTATTTACCCAAATATTGATTTAAAAAAAAGTAATATATATTAGAACGGATTTTTCGTTTATTTTCATGTATTAGAAAATCCGAATATTTAATGCTCTTCCATCTTTTATAGTAACCGGATGCCTCATACCGGGCTTTTCGAATTACAGAACATGGTAGAAACCATTTTTTAAGAGCATTTTTATGTGAAAACTATCAATTATGTATTTAGTGAAAGTTTTAGATAACATTACAATTTAAAATTTTATCTTTGCCGCATGTCAGGAGTTAACAATAAAAAAAATCGCCAGAGTTAATGATTCTGATTTTTCAAACGCGAGTTTGATTACATATTTGAAAAAAATATGTTTCACTTATGTTATTTATTTATTTTATTTATTTATTGGTGAAGTTTCAATTTCGTTGTGGAATAGTAACCAGAAATAAATCCTGACCTATGTATAATCTTTTTTTTTTTTTTTTTTTTTTTGACGTGACAACGTGTTGTAAATTGGTTTGCCGGGAGACACTTCAAGAAACTGCGTTACGTTATGTTACGCTCCGCTCACGATACGGGCTCACTTTTCTCTTAACTTTTTCCGGTCACTTGTGGGACCATTTTCTGAACGTGAATGTGAATTCGCTGCAAGGAAGGGGCGGTGCTTAATAGGAATTTTAGATAGTATCAAACTAAGACGAAATACGTTATGTATTAGTTATTAGTATAAAGTACAAAGAAAATAAGTGTAGTTTATTTCGTAATTCGGTGGTATATTATGGAAAACTAATGATATGTGATTAGTGAAAGCCATTTTACTTTAGTTATATTCTGCTCATTGAAAAATTCTTTAATATGCTGTTTACAAAATTCAACATTTGACATCAATAAACATGAAGTAAAATGTGTTTAACAAACACAGTGTATTGCAAGTTATTGTATGTATATTTGTATATAAATACGTATGTATGTGTAAAGGTCAAAATAAAATTTTGTTAATATGAAATTCAGTGCGAGATTCTTTGTATAAATTAATGTTTTAAATATAATTCTTTGTATAAATAAATGTTTTAAATTGTTACTATTATTTCATCCTTCTTCCTACTATACGAATGAATATTCACATTAAAATTATTTTACAACTCAAAGTCGTTGTCACGTAAAACTTTCGCCCGTATACCGACTTTACAGGCAACCAATTTTTTTTTTCCTTTTTTTTTTTTAAAGCTTTATTGTTTTGCTGTTGGGCTTCATGCAACAGAGATCGATTAAGAAAAATATGCTTAAAAATTATTTTCCAAAACATGAAAATTAGTAAATTGAGAATTATTTTCAAATAAATTGCAGTTGAAAGAGCATTTTATTCCTATTAGAGACTAAAATATATAGATAAAAAATGTATACAAAAAATTGAATTACCCTAATTTCCTGCGTATAATCCTCGGATCAAACAATCATTTTTCGACCCAGAAATTTTATTAAATAAAATATAACTTTTCAGATCGCCGTAAATATTTGCCTTCATTTACAAAATAAAATTTCTGGGTCGAAAAAGAATTGTTTGATCCGCGGATTATAGGCAGGAAATTAGGGTATTAATAAATCGTATTATAATTCGAGCAGTAACATTTTTATGTAGCGTTGATATTTGAGAAAAACTTAGACTATTTAAAAAATAACACATAATAAAGAATGATAAACAAAAACTGAAGCGTAGCGTACTTTTTCTCTTTTTTATCAACATTCTAAATCCTTAATTGAAAAAAAAAAAAAAAAAAAAAAAAAAAAAAAACTATAACATTACATAGGTCTCTTATAAAAATTAAAGTGTTGATAAAATTTCCGCACTTTTGTAAGCATCTGAACAATTCATTTTAAACATGCTCATAAAGCTGGAATGTCTTTCATATTGTATCGAAGGCTTTTAGTATTTCTTCTTTTAAATGGGAAATATGAAATAAAAAAATAATTCCATCTTCATACTATCCGCTGAAAGAATTTACAAAACATTCATCGCAATAGCACCCTCTCCGTTTGAATGTTGTACGCGTACGAAAGTGGGAAGGATTCGTTATATTTAATTGAATATATTTTTCGTAGTATAGAGATTAATTTACGTGTTAATGGTGTTGAAATCAAGGTCCAATCAAAATTTTCGTTACCCCTTTCACTGACAAGTCCGTGTTAACACATTCACTATAAGCTCAAGTTTTCACTGCGATGCAAGCAATATTGTAATATAAATGTATTAATTTAATAGATTTTTAATATACATTGAATAATAATTTAAGATTTTAAGGATTGCATTCACATTCGCTTTTAAGATTTTTATATAATATTGAGAGAATCGTCTTTTTATAGCATTCAAATAAATGCTGAGAAAACAACATTACAATTTTGCCCTTTTGCAAGACAGTCAGAGTGTTTTAAGTAGAAAATTCCGTTATATGGGGACTTTGTTAAAGGGAAAGTTCCACTAATACAATTTGAAACTTCTATGTTTTTCAATCAAATTCTGACAATTCAGTTCTTTCAATTAAATTCAACAAAAATTTTTATATAAAAGAGATATAATTATTTATAAAATTAATTTAAATTTGAAAAATAAATAATAAATAAATAATTATAAAAAACAATTTTTATATTCAACCCTATAAATAATTTTAGAACAACAGATTATTAATATTCAAATGTTGATATGATAAACACATAAAAATAATGACAAAAAATACCTATTTAATGTAATCTGTTTCTTCGAAGAAAAAAGCGTATAATGTATAACAAAATCCACCGAAATGCTTTTATCTCAGCAACGAATTCACAGTGCATTAATGGGTTTCCTACATCTTCACTCTATTTTACTCAAGATAACGAAACACAGTGCCCCCTAAATCCTGGTAGATTTAGAAGAATCTCTGAATATGTAGGATTTTCGAGTACTTTAACTATACACATGCAGATGGCTAAAAGCATGCTTTGATGGGAATTTTATCTGGTTGGTTTTGTAGTTGCTTTTTTTCCCATAAATAAGCGGAAGTTCGTAAACTTTAAAATATTGAGGGACCAGATAAGTTTTATTTTTAAGTAAAATGTTTTTAAACATGTAAAAATGTATATTTCAATATTGTTTTGAATTGATTAAAGAAGTTTTTTTATTTCAAGATTCATTTATTTTTTAGAAAATTGTAGTAAAATATGCTTCATAAAGTGGAATTACTTTATAATTTAAAACTTATAATTTACTGTGTAGTAAGTACTTCAAAACGGATAAATAACTTAATTAAATTAATTATTTTATTATAATATGTTAGAGGCGTCAGGTTTCAGTTTTGAAATGCATGTTTTTAAATATAGACAGTTTGGAAAAACAAAATTGTTTATGTTTCTTGTGACTCTAAAGTGAATGTTAATAAATTTTAATTAAAGTAAAAATTGGCAGATCTATAAAAATCAGAATTTGTTTTACGTTTTTGAGAGTTCGCAAACATATTATTGTCATTTGTCATATACCGTTCATAAAATATGGCACAATATGCTATAATTAATTAAAAAGCAGGTTTACTCACTCTCAACTCAAGTATGCTCGTGAACTTTTGGACGCATGTGTTTATATGTTACTACTAGGACATATAAACACATAGGAAATAAGTTTTTTTAGTATGTTTTTTTTTAACTTTTTTGACAAAACAGTACTTATTTATCAGTATTTATTCATTTAATGAACGTCATCCATCTGAGTTCTGTGCTCGACATGAAAACCTGCTTATAAATCATCGTCAATATACAGGGACTAGATAGCACAAAGAAATTTTACATCACACGGTAGATATAACCGGGAGTTTCATACAAGGAGCCGTGCATTGAAGCCAGCGGGAGTCGAACGCAAACAACTTCATACGCTCGCAAGCGATTAGCGGCATGGTGATTTAACCACTCGACCACGCAGGCTCCAAGACAGCTGTATTTGATATTTTTGTTTGTTCTTTTGTTTTTGCTTTACGATTTCGAAATTATTAAAAGTTATAGATACGTCATAGAATATTAAGTGTTTACTTTTCGCTCATCCTTAAAATTGTTCTTGTTTTTACAGAATTAAGAAAAAACACTTTATCGGAAGGCATTATTAAAGGTAATTATTTAGCTTTACAGATTGAAAAAAGGAACAAAGCTCTCTAAAATTTAATAATATGAAAATATTATAAAGATAAACGTTTAAAAAGGAATCTTAAAATGTATTTTATAATGCTTATTGCTTCATTTTCTCATAAATGCATTAGGCTTGTAAATTTTATTTGTCCATATCATATTTGTATTTCTTGACATTTGAATTTACTTTTCAGAAATTTTGAATTCATTAAAGGTCAAAAAATTAATTTAAATATAACATATTAGGTTTTTTAAACTTTTATGATTGCGAAAGTTTTTTGTTATATTTCTTATTATATCTACGACAATTGCATCGCATAGGCTTATAGAAAATTAATTCTTCATACATTGTCAGTTATTATCGTATATATCGTGATTAAATGTGATCGATAATGGTGCTCAATTTCACAAATGAGATGAGATTATTTTATCGCTTATTATATTACTCAGTCGCCTTATGCAAAGAATAGAATTTTCAATTAGAGGAACTTAATTTAAAAGGAGAAAAAAATTCAATTTCTTGCGAAAAAAAAATAAAATGTAAATGAATTAATTATAACTGTAAGGGAAAGTCTGGACTGAAGCAAGCGAAGCTAAATGGATTAGCTTCTTGAAACAAAAGGAAATCCGTTGAGATATGATTTTTTAATTAAGTCATCAATTTTTTTGCATTCTTTTCAGAGATATATATATTTACGTCACATTTATTTTCTACCACTACTGGCTAATCTTCCCAGAATAAAGTGAAAAAATGGCTATAATTAAGGATGGATTAATTAAAGATAGAAAAAGTTATCTTTAAGTGGAATACTATTAACAAAAATTTATATATTACAAATTAAAAAAGTTATGTTATTTAAATGACTGCCTGAGAGCATGTAGCGTTTTAATTATGTTACTTATAGTTAAATCGAAATTTTTTTTATTTAATTGAAAAAGAAATTCCTGTAATTTATCAGATTAAATTATTTTTTTATTTTAAAAAAAATAAAACTTTTTTGACGCAAAAGTCCATTAAAAGATTAAAATATGTTGCAATGAAAAATTATAACTTTTTTAATTTCTCTGTAAAGGTATACCATCGCAGTTACTTTTGCCTATAAATAATTGTTTACTTTTCTCCAACTGAAAAAATTACCTATGCTTTTATATATTATAGAATGAACTTCTTTATATAAAAAAAAAAAACTTAGGGTAAAAACATCAAGTTTTGGAATTGAAATTCGTGTATAAATTACTCAAATAATAATAAAAAAAATACGTGTGAGATAAGAAAATGTAACAATTATATTTATCTATCTTCGATTGAAGTTATTAAATGTAATCGGTAATTTAAGCTCTTATGAGGAAAAAAACATAAGCAAAAAAATCTATTTAATAAATAAATTGCGTATAAATCGTATAGTATTCAATAAATATCTTGAGTTAAGTTTAGTAAAATATAAGTAAAATTTAAAGTAATAGACTATGCTGCATTTTTTACGATATTTGTGATAGTTTTTTTCAAAACTTATGATCGGAATTTAATCAAACTTCATATTCTGTTACACTATTACCTAAATAGATCCTTATTAGGCTTTGTATACTACCCAAAAGGTGTCGCTTTTATGCTCTTTGAATTTCAAATTTTGATTGTAGACATTTAAGAGCCTGTGAGCTGAAATTCAACAATTTATTTCATAATGAAGTGTTAATATTTTGTTTTAAAATGCACATACGTTAATGAACTTATGCTTATTGAATCCTCATGATAGTCATAAGTTAATATTTAATTTTGACATCATGATAGTGAAATTGGAAGTTTTAACATGTACGAAATAGAAATTTTAGGATTAGCACATTCGAATACTTTATCTTCGACATTTGAAGGAAAATGAAAATGGTATTACCTACAGAGGAATCGATTAAAATTTTTAAAGTATCGATTAAATCGAGTTGGTTATAGTATCGATTAAATCGATTTAAAAAATCGAAATCGCCCATCACTAATCCACATCATGTTTCGATTTCTTGACATTTGAATTTACCTTTCAGAAATTTTAATTCATTAAAGATCAAACAATTAATTTAAATATAACATATTA
Organism: Maratus speculifer; assembly: GCA_964019185.1. Lineage (NCBI taxonomy): Eukaryota > Metazoa > Arthropoda > Arachnida > Araneae > Salticidae > Maratus > Maratus speculifer. The sequence goes on along the minus strand of OZ025291.1, from coordinate 412,237,381 downwards.
GGTTTTTTGAATTTTTATAATTGCGAAAGTTTTTTATTATAGTTCTTATTATATCTACGATAATTGCATTGCATAGGCTTATAGAAAATTAATTCTTCATACATTGTCAGTTATTATCGTATATATCGTGATTATATATGATCTATAATGGTACTCAATTTCAGAAATGGGATGAGAATATTTTATCGCTTATTACATTACTCAGTCGCCCTATGTAATGAATAAAATTTTCAATTAGAGTAACTTAATTTAAAATGAGGAAAACATTTGTTGCGAAAAAAAATTAAAATGTAAATGAATTAATTGTAACTATAAGGGAAAGTCTGGACTCTGAAACATGGGGAGTTAAGTGGATTAACTTCTTGAAACAAAAGGAAATCCGTTGAAATATAATTTTTTAATTATGTCATCATTTTTTTGCATTCTTTTCAGAGATATATTTTTACGTCATTTTTATTTTCTACCGCCACTGGCTCAGAATAAACTGAAAAAATGGCAATCATTAAGGATGGATTAATTAAAGATTGAAAAAGTTATCTTTAAGTGGAATACTATTAACAAAAATTTATATATTACAAATTAAAAAAGCTATGTTATTTAAATGACTGCCTGAGAACATGTAACCTTTTAATTATGTTACTTAAAGTTAAATAGAAAAAAATATTTTTTATTTAATTGAAAAAGAAATTCCTGTAATTTATCAGATTAAATTAATTTTTTTACTTTAAAAGAAATAAAACTGTTTTTGACACAAAAGTCCATTAAAAGATTAAAATGTATTGCAATGAAAAATTATAACTTTTTGAATTTCTCTGTAAAGGTATACCATAGCAGTTACATTTCCCTATAAATAATTGTTTACTTTTTTCCAACTGAAAAATTTACATATGCTTTTACATATTATAGAATTAACTTCTTTATATAAAAAAAAACAGGGTAAAAACATCAAGTTTTGGAATTGGAATCCGTGTATAAATTACTCGAATAATAATAATAATAAAATACGTGTGAGAAGAAAATGTAATAATTATATTTATCTATCTTCGATTGAAGTTATTAAAAGTAATCGGTAATTTAAGCTCTTATGAGGAAAAAAACATAAGCAAAAAAATCTATTTAATAAATAAATTGCGCATAAATCGTATAGTATTCAATAAATATTTTGAGTTAAGTTTAGTAAAATATGAGTAAAAATTGCTTGTTGCTCATAAAAAAACCAAAAAACAAGCAAACACAAACAAACATAAATAAATAAATAAATAAATAAATAAAAAACACACGTATAACTGAAAGTGAGAAACGGACTGTGGACATATCATGGAGGTGTTAGAAATATGCAGGAAAATAACATCAAATATGAACTGATACCTGGGATTTGTTAAAATTAAATAATTAAATTTGTACTTTTTCTTATGATAATAGGTATGCAGTTAGCATTAAACAAAAATGTTACTGATGCTTGAAACAAAATTACTGGCGAAATGTTCAATGAAGCATTGACAAATTAACTCATTTATTGGATCTGATATCAAAATGCTTTGAGAAAGTACTCTAAGAATTTAATAATAATAATAAAATATCAGTAGTAGGAAAACAAGAGTTTAAGCTCATGCGGCGGCGGGGCCGTCCCGCCGCCCCCGCCGCAGCAAACCGTCCCGCCACCCCCGCCGCAGCAAACTGTCCCTCCTGCGGTACCTCCTGCCCCCTCCATGCATCCCCCTCCACGAACGCCCCCCTAGTGGAAAAAAGGAACATTCTAATATAACAGGATAGGTGAACAACCTTCCCTAATTAAAAATATTATCAATCACATCTCAACTCGGAATCATACTATATGATGAAGATTAAATTTATATTTGAATTTTGAGCAACCATAATTTTAATGAGTATTATTAATTAAGCGAAACACTGGAAAAATCTCAGTTTTTAGCCATTTTATTTAGATTTCTTCAACTACAAGATGAGATTATCAATTTAACTCAAGAAACTTAAACATATATTTGAATTTTGCTTCTTAGACATCTTAATGAGTAGTATTAATTAAGTAAAAACAATAGAAAATATCCAGTTTTATAGAAAAAGACTGATTTCTTACGATTTTTATCAACTATATGATCAATGTAACGACTTAAAAGTTGAAAGTTAAACATTTATCCTAGTTTTTCAACAGCTATAGCCTTAATGAGTATCGTTAATTAAGTAAAAAAACAATGGAAAATATCAAGTTTTATTGAAAAAGACTGATCTCTTACGATTTTTATCAACTTAAGAGAGAAAACTTAAGCATACATTTCAGTTTTTCAACAGCTATAACCTTAATGAGTATTGATAATTAAGTAAAAAACAATGGAAAATATCAAGTTTTATAGAAAAAGACTGATTTCTTACGATTTTTATCAACTGCAACATCAGTGTATCGACTTACAAGTTGAAAGTTAAACATGCATTCTAGTTTTTCAACAGCTATAATCTTAATGAGTATCGTTAATTAAGTAAAAAACAATGGAAAATATCAAGTTTTATAGAAAAAGACTTATTTCTTACGATTTTTTCAACTCAAACTTCAGAATATCAATTTGATAGAAAGAAATTTAAGCAAGCATTCCAGTTTTGGACAACCATTTCCTTCATGAACATTATTTATTAAGCAAAACAACGGAAAATATTAAATTTTTAACTGATATCTTCATATTTTTTTTTAATATAAAATCAGGATACACAACTTAAAATAGAAATTTAAACATATTTTTTTAGTTTTTGAACAGTCGTTACCTCAAAGAATTTCGATAATTGAACAATTAACAAAGGAAACTAATGATTTTTTAACGAAAAAAGACGAATTAAACGAATTTGGTTAACTTTTACTCTAAATGGAAATTTCATCATACTTTTATATACTAACTAAGTAGAATTTTAATGCATAAACGAACACATTTCAGTAAATATTCAACGCACACACAAATATGAAAACAACACCTGCTTCTTGTGACGTCATATTGAAACCAAAACTTATTCCTTGGAAGTCCCTCACCATGCCTTTTCACCCCCATCTCCCCCAATTTTTTACCACAGGTAGGGAAATGGACAAAGCAATGACCTCTCTATCTTGTATATTTAGAAGTCTGGGAGAAAAAAAGAGACATTTTATGCACTCCAATTTCATAACAATTACCGCAATATCCCAAAATTTGAATTTTGGAAGACATAATCAGTATAATTAATTAAACAAAATAATAAAAATATTATTTTTTAAGGGGAAAAGGTGAATTTAAGCGAATTTGATTAGTTTTACAATAGTCTTTTGAACTGCAACTTGGAAATATTTATTTCTAACAGAATAATTAAACGTATATTTTAATTTTAACAACAAAAACTTAACAAGTATCATTAATTTAAGAAAAATAAATATCAATTTTAAAGAAAAGACGAATTTGAATAATTTTACACTAATATTTTCAAAAGCAACCTAGAAATATCAATACTTATTCACATATTTCACTTATTCACTGTATTCAATACTATATTTAATAAATTTGGATACACTTTAAGAATTTTCTAATGTATAATTAAATATTAGCTGTATATTTAATGTTATCCATGTTTTCAACATTAGTTCATAATCGTGAATTTTGTATTTTAAATACCATGTATTCAGGTTCAGATTATTTTCACTTGAAATCATACAGAATTTTTTAACAGATTCAGATTATTTTCACTTGAAATCATACAGAATTTTTTAACAGAGTTTGTTTTTGAAATCATTAAAGCAACTGTATTTAATATTTTTAACACCAATTTTCTAAGATTGTCTAACATTTTCCGATTATACATCCCCCATAAGTACATTTCTAAATGCTACAATCACTTTACATATCGAAAAGATATCATTGAAGCAACTGTATTTAATATTTTTAACACCAATGTTCTAAGATTTTTTAACATTTTCCGGTTATACATCCCTCAAAAGTATATATTCTAAACAATAGAAAATATTAATTTTAAGAATAAAAAGACGAATTTAAACAAATTTTATTAGTTTTACAATATTTTTTCTCATCTCCAACACGGATATACCAATTTTAACAGAATTAAACGCATATTTTAGTTTTTAAGAACAAAAATGTAATAAGTATCATTAATTAAACAAAAAATAAATATCAATTTTCAAGAAAAGACAATTTTTTACACAAATTTTTAACTTTGAAATACATTTATTTACATATATTGTTACAATATATTGCTAAACTTAAACTTTTTAAAAAGTTTGAATGTTTTTACAAAGGGTTCATATTTATATTTTTCACGTCTTGACTGCATTCGAAATCTTACAACAAAAGTATACTTTTATTATTTTTATTATTATTATTATTCTAGAAAACCTAAAAAGTCATTTCTTGCTGCTTTAAACACTTGACATATTAAAACTACTCTGAGATATTCTACCCATATAATTAATCAAATTAGGACATGATTCATCTTACACTTCAAAATTTCTGAATTTTTACAATACTTATTTTCATCAAACTTTATTCTTGATCCTATATATTTTAGGAGTACAGAATTTTAACATCTGTTTTTATCTACTTATCAGAAAATTATTAAAACACCCAACAACATTTTCCAAATATGAATATTATCTTTACAGTTTAATAATACAAAACATACACGAATACAAAGTTTAATTTTTACAAACATTTCATATTTCAAACCAAACTTTTCGAAATTTTCACATCATAAGAGCAAACATTAGACGAACTTTTTAACTTTTTAACTTTTTTTATTGCTTAGATCTTTTCATCATAACTTTTAATTATGATAATTATCCATTTTTAGGTTGATTGTCGAAAAACTGTAACTGAAATTACATAAACTTAATGTAAAAAACCATGTTCTCACACAATTTCTTGAAATTCAACAAAGAATTGACTATTACTTATCTATTATTATTCTAATTAAATACTTATCTACATCAATATCGACTCTCGATAGTATATAGATATTTCATCATTACACACTTACAACTCTTTTCAAACGTTTATCAGAAAAATAAGTCAATCAAAGTCTAGTAGTTATCACACCTGTTCCTCAGAAATATTACTATCATATGAAACAGTAAAGAAAATTAATAGATATTTAATATTTAATAACCTCATACGTGAATTTACTGTCGAAATGAGAATACTAATTATCTATAAAATCAACTGTTGAACAAAAAAATAGTACAGATTACCGAAAATTCAAATGTTTTTTCTGCAAAAGTTACAAAAATTAACAAATGAATGACAAGTTAGAGAAATAACTAAAAAGTTAATGAACATATTTACAAATTTATTAAAATCACACCTTTTTCTGGATTACAAACCGCAATTTCTTGAAAAATTTATCACCGAATTTGTAAGATTTTAGTCCTAGTATTACATACACTCAATAAATATTCAAAATTAACAAAAATATAATTTTTTAGTCTCATCAATAAGCAGAAATTCTATATTAAAAGAATATTTTCATAGTAGTACTTATAAAAATGAGAGTTTACAAACTGATTTTCATAATTTTATCACATTTAAACTTAATATTTTACATAAAACATTATTTAATCAAATTTTATGCTTTCTAATTCAGTAAAATTCAATACTTTTTTAGTTTTTAAACCAATACCACAATATTTATTTACATCAAACTTGATTCTTCACCTTTTATATTTCCACATTACACACGTGAGATAAATACTAACTTGGATCAGGAGTTGAAGTCAATAGATTCCATTCGATTTTCATCATGTACGCATTGCTCCTACACGAAATTTCTTACTGCTATAATCATCTAATGTATTAAAACTAATCTCCTCATATTTTTAATCAATTCACCAGATGTTTCATCTCGCACTTCTGAATTATCGTGCATCAAGTTGCTTAAAATATAAATACTATCTTTATAGTTTTAATGATATATAGTATACATGGTTTATCTTGAGTTAGCACTTCCATACTATTAATCAAATTATGTGTTTCATCTTGCACTTGATCTTAATGATTTCATCTTGCATCTGAATTATCGTCCATCGAGTTTTTTTTTTTTTAAATAATAATATATTTATAGTTTTTGATTATACATAGCATGTACAAATACAATCTTTAATTTTAACATTTCATATTTCAAATAACCTATTTCCGAAACCAAGCTATGTGAATTTTACCACAATACTTATTATCATAGAATAATTTGTGTTTCACACTTTTCTAAAAATTATCAGATATGTACCCCTCAGAGAAATTACTATCATATGAATAAATGAAGAAAATTTAATTTATATTAAATGTACACAAAATTGATTGCAATATACATGTATTTAATAAAAATAAATAAATAAGCGATTATTTATACATTAAACCTTTACTAAATATATATTTCTTTCATTATACAGATGTTTCAACAAGATGAACCAAAACAGCAGCAAACTTCAGAAATTAATGATCCGAATGATTCATCCCTAGCACATGTAGCGTTAACGAATAACACATATGTGAGTACTTATATGAGAAATACTAGAATTCGTATATGAAACGTAATTAGAGTAAATACAAAATGATTTGTCTTACTACCTACACTTTAACAAGTGCTTCTTACCTATATTATTGAAGAGAATCCTAACTGTGTCCATTTATTTCTACTACAGATGTGCTCTATTTGCTACAAACACTTCTTAAGTAAATGGAATTTAACAGAACATACAAAAATCTATACAGATGAAAAACCTTACACTTGGAAAGATTACCATAAATGCTGTTTTCAAGGAGACGTGAATAAAAAATGCACACATTATCATATAAAGCATTGTCAGATATATGTAAACTTAGCGAAGATATTCAAAAATTAGTCAGACTTTTGTAGAATTTAGAAATAAAGGAAGATATTTAGGCTATTTATCCATCATATTTTCACAACACTTACCACAATATCTCAAACTTAAAATTTGGAAGACACACACTGCTGAAAAGTAATTTTGTGATTCTTCTAACCAGTATGAATGTATAGATATTATTTTGCAGTGTATTCTTTGAATGCTCACATTAAATATTCTTTTATATGCATATATCGTTGTGTTTATTTTTCTAATACCTATTACATTAATGAAATACATAACATTTTAAGTGAAATAACACTCTCACAACTTAAAAAATGCATAAGAACATACAAAAAATAAGCAGATGTATGAAAAAATATGCAAGTTTACAAAATAATTTCATTGTTTTCTAGAAATATTAACAAAAAATATTTACAATATGAAAAAATTGCAAAAGTGAAAAGAAAAAACACAAATGTAAAAACAAAAACCACAAAGTGAAAAACTCATAACAAAGTTTTTGAAAAAAAATATTTACAACAAAATTTTTTTTTTTTTTACAAAAACCAAAACTTCCAAAAATATTTTATGCAGTATGCAATGGCGAAACCATTGCATTTGCTATTAAAAACAACGAAATTTTTGAGACTTTTTTCATAACTTTTTTGAAATTTTTGCAACATTTTTTTGCAATTTTTTTACACTTTTTTTAACAAAAATTTTTCATTTTTTAACGTTGTGATTTTCTTTTTTTTACTTTTGTAAAAACTTATTTTGAAAAAAAAATTTTTGTAAAAAATGTTTTTGAAAAAAAAATTTTTTGAAAAAAATATTTTTGGAAGTTTTGGTTTTTGTAAAAAAAAAAAATTGTTGTAAATATTTTTTTTCAAAAACTTTGTTATGAGTTTTTCACTTTGTGGTTTTTGTTTTTACATTTGTGTTTTTTCTTTTCACTTTTGCAATTTTTTCATATTGTAAATATTTTTTGTTAATATTTCTAGAAAACAATGAAATTATTTTGTAAACTTGCATATTTTTTCATACATCTGCTTATTTTTTGTATGTTCTTATGCATTTTTTAAGTTGTGAGAGTGTTATTTCACTTAAAATGTTATGTATTTCATTAATGTAATAGGTATTAGAAAAATAAACACAACGATATATGCATATAAAAGAATATTTAATGTGAGCATTCAAAGAATACACTGCAAAATAATATCTATACATTCATACTGGTTAGAAGAATCACAAAATTACTTTTCAGCAGTGTGTGTCTTCCAAATTTTAAGTTTGAGATATTGTGGTAAGTGTTGTGAAAATATGATGGATAAATAGCCTAAATATCTTCCTTTATTTCTAAATTCTACAAAAGTCTGACTAATTTTTGAATATCTTCGCTAAGTTTACATATATCTGACGATGCTTTATATGATGATGTGTGCATTTTTTATTCACGTCTCCTTGAAAACAGCATTTATGGTAACCTTTCCAAGTGTAAGGTTTTTCATCTGTATAGATTTTTGTATGTTCTGTTAAATTCCATTTACTTAAGAAGTGTTTGTAGCAAATAGAGCACATCTGTAGTAGAAATAAATGGACACAGTTAGGATTCTCTTCAATAATATAGGTAAGAAGCACTTGTTAAAGTGTAGGTAGTAAGACAAATCATTTTGTATTTACTCTAATTACGTTTCATATACGAATTCTAGTATTTCTCATATAAGTACTCACATATGTGTTATTCGTTAACGCTACATGTGCTAGGGATGAATCATTCGGATCATTAATTTCTGAAGTTTGCTGCTGTTTTGGTTCATCTTGTTGAAACATCTGTATAATGAAAGAAATATATATTTAGTAAAGGTTTAATGTATAAATAATCGCTTATTTATTTATTTTTATTAAATACATGTATATTGCAATCAATTTTGTGTACATTTAATATAAATTAAATTTTCTTCATTTATTCATATGATAGTAATTTCTCTGAGGGGTACATATCTGATAATTTTTAGAAAAGTGTGAAACACAAATTATTCTATGATAATAAGTATTGTGGTAAAATTCACATAGCTTGGTTTCGGAAATAGGTTATTTGAAATATGAAATGTTAAAATTAAAGATTGTATTTGTACATGCTATGTATAATCAAAAACTATAAATATATTATTATTTAAAAAAAAAAAACTCGATGGACGATAATTCAGATGCAAGATGAAATCATTAAGATCAAGTGCAAGATGAAACATATAATTTGATTAATAGTATGGAAGTGCTAACTCAAGATAAACCATGTATACTATATATCATTAAAACTATAAAGATAGTATTTATATTTTAAGCAACTTGATGCACGATAATTCAGAAGTGCGAGATGAAACATCTGGTGAATTGATTAAAAATATGAGGAGATTAGTTTCAATACATTAGATGATTATAGCAGTAAGAAATTTCGTGTAGGAGCAATGCGTACATGATGAAAATCGAATGGAATCAATTGACTTCAACTCCTGATCCAAGTTAGTATTTATCTCACGTGTGTAATGTGGAAATATAAAAGGTGAAGAATCAAGTTTGATGTAAATAAATATTGTGGTATTGGTTTAAAAACTAAAAAAGTATTGAATTTTACTGAATTAGAAAGCATAAAATTTGATTAAATAATGTTTTATGTAAAATATTAAGTTTAAATGTGATAAAATTATGAAAATCAGTTTGTAAACTCTCATTTTTATAAGTACTACTATGAAAATATTCTTTTAATATAGAATTTCTGCTTATTGATGAGACTAAAAAATTATATTTTTGTTAATTTTGAATATTTATTGAGTGTATGTAATACTAGGACTAAAATCTTACAAATTCGGTGATAAATTTTTCAAGAAACTGCGGTTTGTAATCCAGAAAAAGGTGTGATTTTAATAAATTTGTAAATATGTTCATTAACTTTTTTAGTTATTTCTCTAACTTGTCATTCATTTGTTAATTTTTGTAACTTTTGCAGAAAAAACATTTGAATTTTCGGTAATCTGTACTATTTTTTTGTTCAACAGTTGATTTTATAGATAATTAGTATTCTCATTTCGACAGTAATTTCACGTATGAGGTTATTAAATATTAAATATCTATTAATTTTCTTTACTGTTTCATATGATAGTAATATTTCTGAGGAACAGGTGTGATAACTACTAGACTTTGATTGACTTATTTTTCTGATAAACGTTTGAAAAGAGTTGTAAGTGTATAATGTTGAAATATCTATATACTATCGAGAGTCGATATTGATGTAGATAAGTATTTAATAAGAATAATAATAGATAAGTAATAGTCAATTCTTTGTTGAATTTCAAGAAATTGTGTGAGAACATGGTTTTTTACATTAAGTTTATGTAATTTCAGTTACAGTTTTTCGACAATCAACCTAAAAATGGATAATTATCATAATTAAAAGTTATGATGAAAAGATCTAAGCAATAAAAAAAGTTAAAAAGTTAAAAAGTTCGTCTAATGTTTGCTCTTATGATGTGAAAATTTCGAAAAGTTTGGTTTGAAATATGAAATGTTTGTAAAAATTAAACTTTGTATTCGTGTATGTTTTGTATTATTAAACTGTAAAGATAATATTCATATTTGGAAAATGTTGTTGGGTGTTTTAATAATTTTCTGATAAGTAGATAAAAACAGATGTTAAAATTCTGTACTCCTAAAATATATAGGATCAAGAATAAAGTTTGATGAAAATAAGTATTGTAAAAATTCAGAAATTTTGAAGTGTAAGATGAATCATGTCCTAATTTGATTAATTATATGGGTAGAATATCTCAGAGTAGTTTTAATATGTCAAATGTTTAAAGCAGCAAGAAATGACTTTTTAGGTTTTCTAGAATAATAATAATAATAAAAATAATAAAAGTATACTTTTGTTGTAAGATTTCGAATGCAGTCAAGACGTGAAAAATATAAATATGAACCCTTTGTAAAAACATTCAAACTTTTTAAAAAGTTTAAGTTTAGCAATATATTGTAACAATATATGTAAATAAATGTATTTCAAAGTTAAAAATTTGTGTAAAAAATTGTCTTTTCTTGAAAATTGATATTTATTTTTTGTTTAATTAATGATACTTATTACATTTTTGTTCTTAAAAAATAAAATATGCGTTTAATTCTGTTAAAAATGGTATATCCGTGTTGGAGATGAGAAAAAATATTGTAAAACTAATAAAATTTGTTTAAATTCGTCTTTTTATTCTTAAAATTAATATTTTCTATTGTTTAGAATATATACTTTTGAGGAATGTATAACCGGAAAATGTTAAAAAATCTTAGAAAATTGGTGTTAAAAATATTAAATACAGTTGCTTCAATGATATCTTTTCGATATGTAAAGTGATTGTAGCATTTAGAAATGTACTTATGGGGGATGTATAATCGGAAAATGTTAGACAATCTTAGAAAATTGGTGTTAAAAATATTAAATACAGTTGCTTTAATGATTTCAAAAACAAACTCTGTTAAAAAATTCTGTATGATTTCAAGTGAAAATAATCTGAATCTGTTAAAAAATTCTGTATGATTTCAAGTGAAAATAATCTGAACCTGAATACATGGTATTTAAAATACAAAATTCACGATTATGAACTAATGTTGAAAACATGGATAACATTAAATATACAGCTAATATTTAATTATACATTAGAAAATTCTTAAAGTGTATCCAAATTTATTAAATATAGTATTGAATACAGTGAATAAGTGAAATATGTGAATAAATATTGATATTTCTAGGTTGCTTTTGAAAATACTAGTGTAAAATTATTCAAATTCGTCTTTTCTTTAAAATTGATATTTATTTTTCTTAAATTAATGATACTTGTTAAGTTTTTGTTGTTAAAATTAAAATATACGTTTAATTCTTCTGTTAGAAATCTATATTTCCAAGTTGCAGTTCAAAAGACTATTGTAAAACTAATCAAATTCGCTTAAATTCACCTTTTCCCCTTAAAAAAAATATTTTTATTATTTTGTTTAATTAATTATACTGATTATGTCTTCCAAAATTCAAATTTTGGGATATTGCGGTAATTGTTATGAAATTGGAGTGCATAAAATGTCTCTTTTTTTCTCCCAGACTTCTAAATATACAAGATAGAGAGGTCATTGCTTTGTCCATTTCCCTACCTGTGGTAAAAAATTGGGGGAGATGGGGGTGAAAAGGCATGGTGAGGGACTTCCAAGGAATAAGTTTTGGTTTCAATATGACGTCACAAGAAGCAGGTGTTGTTTTCATATTTGTGTGTGCGTTGAATATTTACTGAAATGTGTTCGTTTATGCATTAAAATTCTACTTAGTTAGTATATAAAAGTATGATGAAATTTCCATTTAGAGTAAAAGTTAACCAAATTCGTTTAATTCGTCTTTTTTCGTTAAAAAATCATTAGTTTCCTTTGTTAATTGTTCAATTATCGAAATTCTTTGAGGTAACGACTGTTCAAAAACTAAAAAATATGTTTAAATTTCTATTTTAAGTTGTGTATCCTGATTTTATATTAAAAAAAAATATGAAGATATCAGTTAAAAATTTAATATTTTCCGTTGTTTTGCTTAATAAATAATGTTCATGAAGGAAATGGTTGTCCAAAACTGGAATGCTTGCTTAAATTTCTTTCTATCAAATTGATATTCTGAAGTTTGAGTTGAAAAAATCGTAAGAAATAAGTCTTTTTCTATAAAACTTGATATTTTCCATTGTTTTTTACTTAATTAACGATACTCATTAAGATTATAGCTGTTGAAAAACTAGAATGCATGTTTAACTTTCAACTTGTAAGTCGATACACTGATGTTGCAGTTGATAAAAATCGTAAGAAATCAGTCTTTTTCTATAAAACTTGATATTTTCCATTGTTTTTTACTTAATTATCAATACTCATTAAGGTTATAGCTGTTGAAAAACTGAAATGTATGCTTAAGTTTTCTCTCTTAAGTTGATAAAAATCGTAAGAGATCAGTCTTTTTCCATAAAACTTGATATTTTCCATTGTTGTTTTACTTAATTAACGATACTCATTAAGGCTATAGCTGTTGAAAAACTAGGATACATGTTTAACTTTCAACTTTTAAGTCGTTACATTGATCATATAGTTGATAAAAATCGTAAGAAATCAGTCTTTTTCTATAAAACTGGATATTTTCTATTATTTTTACTTAATTAATACTACTCATTAAGATGTCTATGAAGCAAAATTCAAATATATGTTTAACTTTCTTGAGTTAAATTGATAATCTCATCTTGTAGTTGAAGAAATCTAAATAAAATTGTTAAAAACTGAGATTTTTCCAGTGTTTCGCTTAATCAATAATACTCATTAAAATTATGGTTGCTCAAAATTCAAATATAAATTTAATCTTCATTATATAGTATGATTCCGAGTTGAGATGTGATTGATAATATTTTTAATTAGGGAAGGTTGTTCACCTATCCTGTTATAATAGAATGTTCCTTTTTTTCACTAGGGGGGCGTTCGTGGAGGGGGATGCATGGAGGGGGCAGGAGGTACCGCAGGAGGGACGGTTTGCTGCGGCGGGGGTGGCGGGACGGTTTGCTGCGGCGGGGGCGGCGGGACGGCCCCGCCGCCGCATGAGCTTAAACTCTTGTTTTCCTACTACTAATATCTATTACTTTAAATTAATCTTTTGATCGCTGCCTGCGTATTGTTTAAGTTAAGTATGTTATTATGTATTCTTTCGCAGTCATGCACTATTTGTGATAGAGCCATAGCTAGAGAGCCAATCTGGGAAAGATTTCATGGTCATTAAAGCCTTATGGCTCTCCCGCATTAATCGGGCAAGGTGTAGAAATAGTTCTGGCATAGCGAATGCTGAAAGTTCTGCCACGAAGTTATTAAGTTAATTTAGTGTGAAGCTCACAGTCGCAATAGGGACAATTAATTTCAATAATTCATAAATAAGGCCAGGGATCTCAACATTTTCAAAAGCTTTTGCGACATCAATGAAACTGAACTAACATACTCAGAAATGTCAAAGCCATTCTGGATGTATTTGAAAACACTAAGCAGTTGGTGTGCACTTGAATATTTAGGCCTTAAGCCAAATTATTCAGATGTTCAGGTATAAAATTTTGAAGGAGAGTAAGAAAAGTATGCTCAGATTGTTTTCCGATGCCGGGAAGCATACTAATAGGCCTGTAAATCCTTGCCAGTAAAGGGTCTTCTCCGTGTTTCTTGATAGGTACAAAAATAACACTTTTTTTCAATTAAAGGGGAAAAATTGAAATTTAAAACATGCATTAATCAGAGAAACTTTATAAATAGCATACTAGAACACTGTAAAAAAGAATCTTTGAATTTTTCAAAAATTGCTGGCAGCAATGTTACGGGCAGTTTTTGCCGTAAAAATTGAGGTAAAATTAGATGTAATAAGAAAAATTACTTCTAATCTTACTACAATTTTTAAATTCAATTTCTTCAATTGCAAAAACTGCTGCAAGTAGTTTTGTCATGAATTTAATGGATTTTTTTTACAGTGAGTGGGAAATTTTTAAGGATCAAGTTAGTTATTTTACGACGACCAGTGGACGTTTTGTTGGGTAGATTTTTAATCACCGCATTAACCTCCTCAATCTCAAGCGCGTGTTAATACGTTCACTGAGATCTAGGTTTCACTGCAATATAAGCAATATTTAAAGTAATATAATTCACTGGATTTAATGGATTTTAAAACATTGTTCATTGATTAATATACTCGAGCATTACTTTGATTTTTTTTAATTAAGAATTTTTTTTTGATAATGTTGAAAAAATCCTCTTTTTTAGCATTTAAAAGAAAATGCAGATAAAATAACATTAAACTTTTACCCTTTTGCAAGACTTTCGGAGGGTTGATTGTTATGACAAACTCACGTGCCAAAAATTTGCTAACAACATGGTCAAACGATGAATAGTGTCTGACTTAAAAACATCGCAATCACTGAAAAAAAAACTGTTACATTTACGGCAAAAACAGAGGAATGTTGTTAGCAGTTTCTGCCGTAAAAATTGCAGTAAAATTAGATGTAAATATTATCGTATCTAATTAATCACATCTAAATTTACTTCAATTTTAACGCAAAAAGTATTAGATATACGAATCGAAGAAACAAGAATTCAGAAACATTAATCAAGATTTTTATATTTTATTTCATGTGTAACCAAGCCTTAATTTCTCCACCCTGCGGTTTTGCAATGTTCTTCCCTTTTCGGACGCTAAAAGAACTGTAGACGTTTTTGAACTTTGATATCTATTGACTATTGACTCTTTCTATTTTATTACGCAGTTTTAATTGTAAAATGTAGATGGAGAGAAGTGCGTTTTCTATCTCCCATTTAATTATATTTACTCAAGATACTTAAATATGTGTTTTTTCATTAAAGTTATTACGACAAAGAAAATCACTCATCCTTTTCGTTATCTGTGCTATAACATATGTGTTAATAACATATTTTAGTGTTTTTTTAGAAGCTCATAACTACGTGTTTGGATAATGGTTTTACGATAGCAACCCGTGCCTACAGGGATCTGACGAACCATAAATGAGGTAAGCGAATTTTCCTTTTCTCTTTATTTTAAGTTTATGCAGTTTTAAAAAAATACTAACTTGTCAGAGGCTCCTCCAATCTAGTATACAAAGTTATTGTATTACATATATATTTACTATAAAAAGTGCTTGTAACATTAATGCAAACAGTTTTTTCCGTAAATTTAACGGATTTTTTTTTTTACAGTGATGCTTGCGAAACTCACCTTCATATTAATCAGAAATCACCCGATTTTTTCGTTGTCGAGGCATTTTTGTTCAGCATCCATAAGGAGAAAGAGGGTGTAGGAGTTTTCTAACTCTCTTGAGGTAATCCCAAACGAGATTATCCAAAGGAGCCAGTTAGACAAAGTCAAATGACAACATATCAAATTAGATAGATTTGATTAATTTTTAAATACATTTGTATTTTTTCTGGCATATAAACATTATAATCATTATAAAAATAGAATAATTATTTAAAACTATTTTGTAGTGCTCATTTTTTTGCGGTTTGATACATAATTTATGAGAAAACAAGCAAATTTCTAAAAAGTGATTTTTTCTCATTCATAAACAAAAATTCTTACAAATGGTACACAAACACAAAAAATAACGTCTAAAGAAATGGTATACACTCACATGCATATTTATATATGCAGAATAGTCCTTATTTTAGAAATTGGAGATATTTTAAACAGCACTTTCTAAGCTTGTTCTTCTCACAAATAAATAATTTCTCAGAAGCACCAAATTAATTTATAAAATGAGCACGTGTTTTAAGCGACTCATAAATACCCCCAATTAGTTACTTGTAGGCTCCGTGTATCTACATCAGTTTTCGCCCCATGTGACTTCAAGAAAGGAAAAAGTTTTAGATGTTCATCCGCGAGCAAGTTTTAAAACAGGCTCTTTTTAAGAAATTTTATATATTTGCTAAAAAATTAGCATTTTTTCTTTAATATATATCCTACTAACAAATAAAACTCATTATTTCAGGCTTTTAAATGCATTTGTTGGCTTTATTTAATTTTAAAAAGAAAATCTGCATAGAATTTTTTTTTCTTCTATTTTTGATAACTTTGAAAAAATTAATAAAAATCCTCCATTGAGACCGTGCTTTACTCAAATTAGCTGTGAGGCTAGTTCGTTTCTTTTCTATTATTCATTGACAATTCGAAAATTGCTCTAAAAAACAATTTTTTCAGTCCCTTTTGACTTTCACCATTTAAAAATGTTGCAAATAATTTTTGCCATTTGTTTTGTATATGAAAAAAAATAATAATAACAAAAAAAAAATTAGGCATTGATTGGAAAGAGAAACTGTACATTCATAAGCATATTGGAAATTCTTCAATATTCCTAAATTTTTTTCTTAGCATAGATCTTTCACTAAAAGTAATTTGAAAAAACACTGCACTCTGCAAGTAAAGATTTTAAAACTTTCCAAGAAAGATAAAAAGTGTTTATGAATCCAGTTTTTTTTATCCATTTGCCCATGTCCCTACCTGTCTGCAGCCTAACTTGAGTAAATGCATTCGTATTGCCATGTAATTTATATATGTTACTGAAATTTAGCATGACATGCACTGAATTGAAAATGAGGTGAGTAGCGTTAATATTTAGTTCACATGTTGACTCAAAAATATTCTGTTACATTATGTTCAATGGAAAAAATTAGCTGCAATATATTTTAATGATGTTACACTATTCCAAACATATTGAAGCTGATATTCATAATAGAATTTAACAAAAAAGGTGATTACTTTAGAATTACATTTTCATAGGATTCATGATTCCTTTATATGACTGAATTCGGAATATAATGATAAAATTGAGTTTAAAATTTTGACATGCGTTTTTAAATTTAGCAAAAATTTTGCAGGTAATTCGATAGGTATAAATTATATAGATAATATCATAGCAGTGTCCAAATTAATTCCAGTACATTTCTGCTTATTTCCGAAAATTGCTGAAGGAAAAGTTTCAACTAGGTTGTGTGTTTCTTATCGGAACTATTTTTTTTGTTCATAAGTATGTATTATTCAGTCACCGACCACATTATTAGACGCAGCTATCTTTTCTTGTATAGAATTATATTAATAGCTTCTTAGATATGATATTACTATGCTAATAATTACAAATGAATATATATATCATATTTCAGTCATTAGTTTCACGTTTTATTATAATAGTATAAACCCAGCTCATACAAAAACTTATCCATGGCTGGAATCATCAGCCACATATGCAAGAAACAATTTAATTTTGCATCAACAGCATGCCATGAAGAATCGAGGCTCTGATTGCCGCCAAATGAGTCTCCACAGAATATTGACATTTTTTAAATTAATTCATTAATTTATTGATTTATTGATTTTTTATTTGAGGTTCAAGTTTTAAGTTTTACAATTTCAGCATTACAAATATAAATAATTTTAAAGTCATTGGCATACTTTTTTATTTATTATAACCCTACAGATAATTTATATATTTAATTGTAACTATTAACACAGTAATATCATATTTATAAAACTAGTAATCTCATTCCACACAATTAAAAAATAACTGCATCTAACAATTCGGCCAAGGACTGTATATAAAAATCTATAGAAATTTTAAATATTTCATAAAAGATTTTGGATAATATTTCAAATGCAGATGGAAATTGCTTAAGTTTTGTTTTCAGTTGTGTAATGTGTTTTTTAATCTGTTTTATTAGACATCATCTTTGACAATATTAAACTGAAGTTCTGTTACCTTATTTTGAATGTTCTGGAAAGTATCTCAAAATCTAGGCTTGGCGTATCATTTTTC
The DNA here is from genome assembly GCA_964019185.1 of Maratus speculifer. Lineage (NCBI taxonomy): Eukaryota > Metazoa > Arthropoda > Arachnida > Araneae > Salticidae > Maratus > Maratus speculifer. The sequence continues at coordinate 412,219,144 of OZ025291.1, read as the reverse complement.
TGTCTTCTTTATTGGAATGAATGCTGTGCTTCAACTGCCACCAGGAAGTTACAAGAAGTAAATTCTTCATAATTTTCTAGAATCTGCCCACGAAGGACGATAAGTTTGAAGAGATTGATTAACTGGACGTGAAAGTTGAAAAGGACCCGAAATCACTTGCCCAGACATTGTTCAGAATATGAATATAAAAGAAATGAATGAATTCAATGATCTTTTTAGTTTATTGTAATTTATTAATGTACAAAAAAAAATTGTCCCTTTCTTTTGTCATTTCCATTCGAAATACAGAAAATTCTTCCACCTAACGTAAAAATTAAGTGAAGATCTCCAATACGCAGCTACATTTCCTTTGAAGGGTGTTCCAGCAACATAGTTCTTATGGGTCCTGGATTTTCCACCACAAGGAAATTTTTTGTTTCCAGTATTTTCGTGTAGAAAATCTATTTCTGAATAAAGCGAAATTTCGCGCGATTGAACTAGATTTGTTTTTCTATAAAAAAAACTTTGATATTTGACCTGGAAAATAACGATACACATACACTGTAAAAAAATGTAAACTTATGGTACTTTACCGTGGATTATACAGTAAATTTACTGAATATGGCACTTTTTTACATAAATGATCAGCTTCCGTAATTTTTTGTGTTTTACGTTTATGCAATGGCAAAGTCGGTTGATATAGGTATAAAGTCCGTTTTTTTACGGACATTCTATGGATTATCTGCTGCAGCATTTTTTTCAGTGTACGAAATCCGAGCAGTAGTGCTGTTTTGTATTTTTTTTGTATTAGGAACAGAATTTTTACGTATGCCATTTTCCTGTCAACACACTCACACACACACACAAAAGAAAAAATCCAAAACCTAAACTCAAAATTTCCCTAAATTTTTCTATGAAAAATCCAGGAAATTCCTTCAAAAATAGAAGAAAGCACAGCTTTGATAGTTCATTTGACAATAGTCCAGAGTCCTGTGTTTTGCAAACAAAGGAATATGAGTTCGATATTTTTATGAATTTCAAAGTACTCTGTCCCTTTAAATTGTTAGAAAACTTTTGGCATTTATAATAAATAAATAGAGGAGACTATAAAATTCTCTAAAATAAAAAAAAAAAGGTAAAAAAAGAAAAGTTGTGAAGATGCGTAAAAAAAGCTTTTTTCAATTTAAGCAGGAAATTATATGAAAATTCCTTTTTCTATTATTATATATACATATATATATTTCTTTTGTACACAGTTTTCCCTTTTCTGGAATGACTCATTTAAAAAGTTAAAAACAAAATTTAAAAACAAAGACAAAATTAAACATTTGTTAAAAGTTGACTTTTTTAATTAAGTTTTCGAGAAATACTATTTTGCAAAATCCCAGGACACATGTATCTAAATAGTTCTGATTACAGTTACAAGAAAGTGTCAAAATTTATCTTTTTGAAGAATATTAATAATTCAGTTTGGACAGAGTATTTTCGTAATCATTTTTACTGCAAAGGGGGAATTGTATGGATAAAAACATTGTTCAAAGTGACAAGTGTAATTAACACGAATCTTGAGAAAATACAAAAGTAAAAGTGGTTTTTTTAAATGCATTTATGGATAATGTACTTGTTGCATGCATAATTAATTTAACTATCCAACTAATAATCATTTTCAACAAAATTGTATTTACTGTACTTTTTGAAAGTATTATGATTGAACTGTTGTTTTTCGCTAATATCATCGCCAGAAAGAAATTACTGTATACATAGTTTAATTAGGATAACAAAAAATTCATTTCATTGAGAATAAACTTTAAAACTGAAAGAAAAAAAGAAAACTAACATCACTTCTAAGCTTTAGTTATAAACTGACACATGAGAATATTTCATTTATGAAACATTTCAACATAAATATTTAAATTTTTATAGATATACTAGCCGCCCTTGGCGACCAGCTTGGTCTCCCTTGGATGTATACTAAGCATTAAATAATATTGCTTTTATTCATAATTTATTTTAATTGCTCATTTTTTTGCCAAATTAGAAGATTCTGCTAGAGAAATCGGCACAGGTGCTATATGCGCACCACATTGACGCGATTGCATCAAAATGGCAATTATACTTGCCTCACATGATAAGCTATATGACATCAGTGCTAATAAATTAAGAACTCAGTAATTTTATACTATCCCGGCGCAGATAATAAATCGCCAAATATTGTTCCCGTGGCATTTTTTCGTATTTCACTAATTATTTAAAATATAAAATTATAATCCTTTCACTCATTTCATTTGTAATACATAACTTTAATTTGAAGCTGAAAAGTTTAAAATTCACTTTTATGTATATTTTATGTAAAAAGAACAGAAAAAAATAAAAATAAGGATATTTTGAAGCTCCATAATTGCAGCGAAGGAACAAAACATAAAAAATCTAATTTACACAGTCTAAGACTTATCAAAGGACTTTTGCATAGTAACCCATAAGATGTGTTTCATTTGGATGTTGCTATTAAACAATTAACAAATAATCGTGATTTTTGTGCCACATACGATAGCGTAAGATATATGTAGATATGTATACAGGATTTCTGCAGATTCTGATCGGGATCATCTGAACGAGCATTTTGACATGCAGTATCCATCCAGACTTTGAATACTGTGCTACCACCGAATAATGCGATTATGTAAAATCCATACCGACATCAGCATGTTGAAAAACATTCATAACTTATTTAAAACAGAAACACGAACAGGCGCTAATTGATCAGTTGGTATAAAATTAAATAAATATCCCAATAAGTATATGTATATGACGTATTATGCACTGCAATCACTAATACAGTAAAACCTCTAAATAACGGACACCTCGGGAATGCAGAAATTGCCCGCTATTCAGAGGTGTCCGCTATTAGAAAAACCTCAGAGATTCAAAAACCGCTAAGAAAGTCTTAACATTTTATTAATTGACTTTTATATACCCTAAAACCTCTTTTATATAATTGATCAAAAATTAATTTTTTTTTTTTTTTAACCAATGGGACTGAAATAAAATTGTACACACATTTTTCCACTTTTTATTACATTCTTATGAAAACAAAACATGTTGCAAAAGTTAACTTTTGCTTGCAATTACATGTAATTTGTTTTTCAAAGTGACATTATTAGAGATAATAGAGTTCCGGGCGCAGAGGAGGATTACACTTTTTGACTGTTAAAAGCATAAAATCTCAAAATTTTCCGGGGGGGGGGATATTTCAATGTTTGAAGATGTCCCTTCTGGGCAACCCCTTCTTGAACACTGAACGGGGGAGGGGGATTTTCCAAGCTCATTTATCTGTGATCACAAAATTCCCTGATAAATTTAGAGGTCTTTTTGCTTTTTTTTCATTTTTTTCTCCTTAAAAATACTTTTTCATCCTTTATCCCCGTAAATAGTGTCCGCTATTCGGAATGTCCGTTATTCAGAGGTTAAACATACAAAAAATTAGGTTTTGGGAGTGGGGATTCGAAAATTGTGTGTCAAACAGAGGCGTCCGTTATTCAGGAGGGTCCGTTATGGAGGTTTTATTGTACAAGTCGTTAGAGCATTTGTCCGTACAACATACGGGCGACGTGTTTTTGCCATTCATTATTTGCCAATGCCACGTACAGACATCCATATGACAATCATGATTTATTAGTCTCACCAGTAAACTTTTATTATAAAATTTTATATTGTTTAATCCGCGTATTTTTCTAATTCTAATAGGCAAAAATGTTTATTCCTGGTGATTAAAGCCTAAAAATGCTGTAAAAGATGGCACAGATGTCATATACGCACCACATTTTCACGTGCTTTTCTCCCCCGCCAATTTGGCGAAAATTTTGCTTTTGAATGTAAGTAACAAATAGCATGCAATAACAGGATGTGGTTTTTATTGCAATATAAAAATAAAATAACGTGAAAAAATGAAAGAGACTCTAGTATTTTTAAAAAAAATAAATAAAAAAAAATAAATGATAGTTGATATAAATAATTATTGATATAGTATATAATAAAAATAATTTAAAGGATTAAAGTAAAAAATAACAGTAAATAAACATGAATTTAATAAAAAGGGAAACAATAAATAAACAGTTATAAATAATAAACTTAATAGGTAACAAAACATTAAATATAATTTTCACAGTAATTCATAAATATTAATACTTATAGCCATATTGAACATATGCTGTTGTATATTTAATCAGCCCATCTCACTGAAATCTTTAACTTATCCCATTTTATTTCCCTAACAATCGTTATAAAATTATTGAACGGATCTTCTCCTTGGCACACATTTGCAGTGCCAAATTGGCGGAAGAGAAAAGCACGTGAAAATGTGGTGCGTATATGACATCTGTGCCTAAAAGTCATGAAAAAATAGGCATTACCTGATTTTTTTTCAAAAATATTGATCAGTTAAGAGGTTAACCCTTTCAGTAGCAAAGGTATTTCATTGCTAAAGTGTTGAAATAAATAAGTGACAACGGAATTTTCAAAAAATTTTATTAAAAAGGGCATTTTTCACATATTAACCCCTTCGCGACGGTATCTTTTTACAAAATTTTTAATCTTTTGTCACCGGTAAAAACAGAAATTTGTGCCTTATTAATCGAGAAAATGCTCTGATCAAATAAGGTAAAATTTACGGTAAAATTTTCTGGTGGGATTAAACAAGGATTCTTAAACCTTTTTGCAGCACGTATACGTGTTCGCTCGTCCAAAAAGGGTTAATAAACGGAATATTTTATTATCAAAATTAAATACATTTGAATTCATGAAATGAATACTTTTTATAATTTTATTACTTATGCTTTTCTCATGTCGAATGAGTGAATAAAAAAAATTGTATGCAAATGCACATATCAGTTTTCATTCAAGATGATTTCTGATAATGAAAATTCAGAGTCAGAGAGCTAAAAATGCCTTACTGATTCAATTTGGCGTAGAAGTCTTTCACTGTTTTCCAATAATGCCAAACAAAAAATTTCAAGAATTCAAATGTTTATAGACGTGACGTTTTTCATGCTTTTTCTTATTAACTCTTTTCGATTCGGACCCCACCCTAAAAACACATTTTTTTTTTTTTCAGAATGAAATTGGTGAGTAATTTGCAGCATAAGGATTCCGGATTCATTTAATTGAATCGATTTCAATGAAGCAAAACTATAGTGCCGTTGAGATTTTTTAAACTAATGCTTCTAACACTTCTTTTGAAATTGATAAAGCACTTAGAAGGGAAACATACACATATTGAAACGATGCATTGAACTACTGCATCGTATGTGCACCCCCCCATATCCAATGCATCTGTCAATGTTAGAAACATGTGAATAAAGGAGCGGGGGGGAGATTAATTTAGATTGTTCAGTTTATATTTCATTCAAGTTATACGACAAAAATTTCTGAATAGACTCAACTGGAATTTTTCACAAGAAAAGTTATTTAAGTATTTATCAACTGCTAACTATTTAACTTTTAATTATTTGAATTAGCAGAGTCATTATTATTTGTAGTAATAGCCAAAGAATACATAAAATATTGATTAAGATTATCAATAACATGCTCACTAACTATTGCTATTAAAGTGTTTTAAGCTTTTTTTTTATCCTAGAATATATATAAACTGAAAAAATTAGAATAAAACAAGAAAAAAAAATCATGCGTCTAGCCTACATAATGAACCACTTTCTAGCACATTCATAACTATGTAACAAAACTGCATTTAGAATTTAGCCAGTGGATGTCGTTGATTGTAGACATCCTGTATAATCAAGCAAGTAGTTGTGTAACCTCTCAGCATACTCTTTGGGATAATATTTACCCCAATCACATTGTGAACCTAAACTTTAAATATAGGCACATGTGCTAAATTATAAAAGGCGTGTGGTAGAAAAGTTAAAGCTAATCTAAATAGAAAACAACAAAACACACACACACACATATATATACAGGGTGTCCACACTCAACGGTGGCCAACGGCTAATATCGAAACCGTTAGTCATAGACACATAGTTCCAATTACAAAAGTACTATAAAAAAGGTAAAGAAGCATATTTTAAGTGATTTAGATAAAAAATAACTTTATTAAAAATTATCAAAATTAAATTATTATACGGTCCCCTTGGTCTTATAAGTGATATCTAGTAAATTTTTACCATTACTATACCAAGTAAAGAAAAAAAAATCCTATTTCTCTGCGATTAAAAATGACCGAGTAATAGTTGTTTAAAGTTGAAGCATTTTTTTGCTGCAAAATAGGGGTCAGTAATAAATTTACTGGAAATAAAAATAAACATCATATATAAAATTTAACATTAAACATTGAGAGCAAAATAATTTTTACAAAATTATTTAAAAATTTTTGTTGATGTTTACATAATAATGCAAAATTTACAACGTGCACTAAAAATATAAGTAAAAAAATAACAAAATTTTGCTAAATTAAATTATGAAAAGCAACAGTCACAATTCGTTACAAAATAATACATGTTTAAAATTTTACTAGATTATTTAATCTAATAAAATTTGGTGTAGTCCTGTAAAATAAATAAATGGTGCGCACCTAAAATCGTATTAATAAATATTACATTGTCATTGAATATGAATAAGTATGCGAATTGAACCTCGATCGGATATATGGAAATAAGTTAAAATTTGAATACAAACTTTGGACTAGGATAACATACATACGAATGTATGTAAAATAAAAGCTTATCAAAGTAACACACTTTATTTAAATAAAATGATGAAAAAAAGTTTTATTTCCTTACATAATAAAACATATATAAAAAGTACAATTGAGGAGGTTAATTTCAAAACTCACCTTATCGCTTTTGTTTCCTTTATCAGGCTATACCAATCTGCACTAATGCAACACTACAATCTGCTAATTTATTATGAAAACCCATGGGCGCATTTAATTTTTCTTCACAATTTCTCAAAATTTGATTTTTTCGATAAAGAGAATTTTGAAACTCAAGTCTTCAATTATTTTAAACAATCTAGAAGTTAATTAATTAAAATTAACTCTACCGCAAATCTTATGTGGTGCCAGCACTTTCAATTAAATATATGCCCTATATAATACTTTAAGCACATAAGTACTTAAAGCTTCGTCCAACTCATTCGTTTTTAGTTACAGAAAAGGGGTTTAAGTCATGAAATTTAAAGTTTCATAACTCGGTCAAATTTAATGTTAAATAAATGGCATCCTTCTTGTATTGCTTGTTTGAGTCATGGAAGTTTTTTACTAAATATCATTTATAGGATCAGGGGTCTGTGTAAAAATTTAATTTTCATAATTTTTTAAAAAAAATTGACCTAAATCGCTTAAAAACAATTCTTTACCTTTTTAAAAACATTTTTGCAATTGGAACTATATGTCTATGACTAAAGGTTTAAAAATTAGCCATTGGCAACCGTTCAGAGTGGACACACTGAAAATTTGTAGAAGGAAAACTTTAAAATCAAGAAAATAACAACAATTTTTTCTTTTATTATTTATACTATTCTCACGTCGAACAATTGAATAAAGAAATTGATATGCAAATGCACATATCAGTTTTCATTCGAGAGGTTTTCCGGTAATGAAAATTTAGAGCCGGAAATCTAAAAACGCTTTAATGATTCAATTTGTCTTACAAGTCTTAAACTGTTTCCCAATAGTGCCACACAAAAAATTTGAAGAATTCAAATGCTTTTAGACGTGAAGTTTTTTTTGCTTTTTCTTATTATCTCTTTTCGTTACGTAACAAGAAAAGAACTAGACGCCCCCCCCCCTTCACCCACCGCTTCTTTTAGAATGAATTCAGTGAGTAATTTAGAACATAAGGATTTTGGATTCACTTAATTGAATCGATTTTGCATTTCTATGAAGCAAAATTAAAGTGTCGTTGAGATTTCTTTTGCTAATGCTTCTGACAATTCCTTTGAAATTGATAAAGCACTTAGAGGGTGAAAAGACACATAATGAAATGATGCATTGCCGCATATTTCAATTACTACATCGTGTACGCATCTCTCCCCTGTCTAATGCTTCTATAAAAATGTTCTTTGAGTTAGAAACATGTAAATTAGATCGGAGGGGGAAATAATTTAATTTGTTCTGTTTATTTTTTATTCCAGTTATACTACAAAGATTTCTTAATAGACTCTAATGGTATTTTTTTACATTCAAAGTTACTGAAGTATTTATCAACTGCTAACTATTTAATTTTTATTTATACGAATTAGCACAGTTATTTTTATTTGCAGTAGTAGCCATTGAAGTTAGGAAATATCGATTTAAGATTATGAATGACATTACTAATTATTGCCATTAAAATGTATTAAACTTTTTATATCATGGCATAAAAGTGAGCTGAAATAAATTAGAATAAAGCAAGAAAGAAAAAATCATGCGTCAAACACACATTATGAAACACTTTCCAGCATATTTAAATCAACGCTACAAAACTTCTCATAGAATTTAGCCATTGGGCGTCGTTGACAGTGGACACCTGTTTAATCAAGCAAATAGTTGTGTAACTCGTCAGCACAATATTCGGGATAATATTTACCCCAATCACATTGTGCACCTAATCTATAAATATAGGTACGTGTATAGGGTTAAAGATAATCTAAAAATAAAAAACAAATACATATATATATATATATAATTTGTAGAGGGAAATTTTTAAATTAGGCACAACAATAACAATTTTTCACTTTTACTATTTATGATTTTCTCACATCGAAAAAGTGAATAAAGAAATTGGAATTCCAATGAACATATCCTTTTTCATTCAAGAGGATTTATGATAATGAAAATTCGGGGTCGAAAAGCTAAAAACGCTTTAATGATTCAATTTGACTTACAAGTCTTTCACTGTTTTCCAATAACGCCACACAAAAAATTTAAAGAATATAAATTCTTTTAGACGTGACGTTTTTCATGCTTTTTCTTATTAACTCTTTTCCATTCGGGCAAACTCCTAGAAACCCCCTTTTTCTAAAAGGAAAATGGTGGGTAATTTGGAGCATAAGGATTTCGGATTCATTTAACTGAATCAATTTTGGTTTTGTATGAAACAAAACTAAAGTGTCGTTGAGATTTCTTCAGTCAATGCTTCTGGCACTTCCTTTGAAATTGACAAAGCACTTAGAGGAAGAACACGCACATAATGAAACGATGCATTGCCGTATGCTTGAATTACTGCATCATTTTTTCATCCCTCCCCTGCCAAATGCATCCATAAAAATGTTCTTTGAGTTAGAATCTTGTGAATAAGATGGGAGGCGGAAATAATTTAATTTGTTCTGTTTATTTTTTATTCAAGTTATACGACAAAGATTTCTTAATAGACTCTAATGGTATTTTTTACATTCAAGGTTACTTAGGTACTTATCAACTGCTAAATATTTAATTTTTATCTATACGAATTAGCACAGTTGTTTTTATTTGCAGTAGTAGCCATGAAAGTTAAAAAATGTCGATTAAAGAATATCAATTACATTACTAATTATTGCCATTAAAATGTATTAAGCTTTTTATATCATGGCATAAAAATGAACTAACATAAATTAGAAAGAAACAAGAAAGATTTTCTCACTTCGAACAAGTGAATAAAAAAATCAGTATTCAAATGCCCTTAATTTTTTCAGTTTATTTTTTATTCAATTTATACAACAAAGATTTTTTAATTGACTTAACTGGAATTTTTCACAAAAAAGTTATTTAAGTCTTTATCAACTGCTAGCTATTTAATTTTTAGTAATTCGAATTAGCAGAGTCGTTAATATTAGTAGTAACAGCCATAGGATATATAAAATATTTATTAAGATTATCAATTACATGCTTACTAACTATTGCTATTAAAGTGCATTAAGTTTTTTTTTAATCATTGCATAAATATGAACTGAAATAAATTAAAATAAAACCGGAAAAAAAAAATCATGCGGTAAGTCCACATTGTGAAGAACTTTGCAGCACATTCATAATAATGTAACAAACTGCATTTAGAAATTAGCCATGGGACGTCGTTGATAGTAGACATTCTGTATAATCAAGAAAGTAGTTGTATAATCTGTCAGCACACCCTTTGGTATAAAATTTACCCCAATCTTACAGTGCACATAATCTACAAATGTAGCCGCGTGTGCCTACAATGGTAGAAGGCGTGCGGTAGAAGAGTTAATGCTAACCTAAATAAACACACCTACAAAAAAATTGTGTATATAATTTGTGGAAGAAAAATTTCTAAATTAAGAAAAGAATAAAAGTGTTTAAAATTTTATTATTAATGTTTTTCTCACGTCGAAAAATTGAATAAAGAAATTGGTATGCAAATGCATATATGAGTTTTCATTCGAGAGGTTTTCCGATGATGAAAAGTTGGAGTCGGAAAGCTAAAAATGCTTTAATGATTCAATTTGTCTTACAAGTCTTTAACTGTTTTCCAATAGTACCACAAAAAAAATTTCAAGAAATCAAACGCTTTTAGACATAAAATTTGTTATGCTTTCTCTTATTAACTCTTTTCGTAACGTAAAAAGCAAAGAACTAGACCCGCCCCCCTTCGCTTCTTTTAGAATGAATTAGGTGAGTAATTTTGAGCATAAGGATTCCGGATTCACTTAAATGAATCGATTTTGGATTTCTATGAAGTAAAACTAAAGTGTCGTTGAAATTATTTTAGCTAATGCTTCTGACACTTCTTTTGAAATTGATAAAGCACTTAAGAGGGAGAAGATACACATAATTAAACGATGCATTTTCGCATGCTTGATTTACGGCATCATGTATGCATCCCTCCCCTGCCAAATGCATCTATAAAAATGTTCTTTGAGTTAGAAACATGTGAATAAGATGGGAGTGGGAGGTAATTTAATTTGTTTTGTATTTTTTTAATTCAAGTTATACGACAAAGATTTCTTTATAGACTCAATTGGAATTTTTTACATTCATAGTTACTTAGGTACTTATCAACTGCTAACTGTTTAATTTTTATTTATACGAATTAGCACAGTTATTTTTATTTGCAGTAGTAGCCATGGAAAATAAAAAACATCGATTAAAGAATATTAGTGACATTACTAAGTATTGCCATTAAAAGGTATTATGCTTTTTATATCATGGCATAAAAATTAACTAAAAGGAATTGGAATAAAAACAAGAAAAAAAAATCATGCGTCAAGCCTGCATTATGGAGCGATTTCCTGCACATTTATAATAATGTAACAAAACTGCTCATAGAATTTAGCCATTGGACGTCGTGGGCAGTGGACACCTGTATAATCAAGCAAGTAGTTGTGTAACTCGTCAGCACAATATTTGGGATATTATTTACCCCAATCACATTGTTCACCTAATCTATAAATATAGGTGCGTGTGTTGAAGGGTAAAAAATAATCTAAATACAAAACTAATATACACATATACAGTCACCGCCAAAAAAATCTTGACATTTTCGATTTTTGATGTTTTGTTAAATATCTAGAAATATACACAAGGAATTATTCTGAAACTCCTGGTGTGTAAACAAAATAGTACACGTCATATATTTTGACAAAGATTTTTCCCCGAAATCTAACAGGGGACCGTCAATAAATTGAAAAAGAACGAAGATCTTTTGGATCACCCTGTCAAAACTAATAAAGCAAAACAGTTTAAACTGCAGATAATGATTGAGTTGCTTATTGTGATAAGTTGTGTTGATTTTTATGAATATAGCTTGAAAACTCTTACAGAAATTAAAGTTTTTATAAAAACGGTCCAAAATTTTTCCAAGTTTTTTGCTTATAATTTTCAGAGCTCTTCATAAAATACAATAATCTTTTCAGAAAATATGAAAAACAACATTGCACATAACACCCTGTAATCAGAATTAAAAAATAATAAAAAATGTACGAAAAATGAACGGGTTTACTAAATAATTGTTTACTGCGCATGCGTCAATGCTATTAAAATTTAATTTGCATATTACGTTAGTTAAATGTATAAAGCAACTTTTGTGAAAGTCTCAAAAACATAGCTTGAAAACTCTGAAAATTATCGTTTATAGAATATTGTCAAAATCCATTATTCCCAAAATGAAGCAAAAAGATGAGGGGCTGTATCCATATTCCATTGATTAGTACTTACACAGTATTGCAGGTACTACTATATTTGGATACGACTCCTTATCTTTTTGCTTTATTTTGGAAATAACGGATTTTGACCATATTCTATTGACGATAATTTTTAGAGTTTTTAAGCTATGTTTTAGAGACTTTCACAAAAGTTGCTCTATACATTTAACTAACATAATATGCAAATGAAATTTTAATAGCATTGACGCATGCGCAGTAAAAAATTATTTAGTAAACCCGTTCATTTTTCATACATTTTTTATTATTTTTTAATTCTGATTACAGGGTTTTATGTGCAATGTTGTTTGTCATATTTTCTGAAAATATTATTGTGTTTTATGACGAGCTCTGAAAATTATAAGCAAAAAACTTGGAAAAATTTTGGACCGTTTTTATAAAAACTTTAATTTTTCTACTGGTTTTCAAGCTATATTCATAAAAATCGACACAGCTTATCACAATAAGCCACTTAATCATTGTCTGCAGTTTAAACTGTTTTGCTTCATTAGTTTTGACAGGGTTATCCAAAAGTTCTTCGTTCTTTTTCAATTTATTGATGGTCCCCTGTTAGATTTCGGGGAAAAATCTTTGTCAAAATATATGACGTGTACTATTTTGTTTACACACCAGTAGTTTCAGAATGATGCCTTGTGTATATTTTTAGATATTTAACAAAACATCAAAAATCGAAAGTGTCAAGATTTTTTTGGCGGTGACTGTATATATGTGTGTGTGTGTGACATTTTGAGATAGGGTGCCAGTAATATTTGCAAGTTTCCCCATTTTATATCACAGGAGTAGTGGCGAAATAAAAATTAAGTAAAATAATAAACGTAGAAGCTTTATTAACCCCCTGTCTGCCGCTGGCTGATTTTTTTCACACACTAACCTGCAGGTTTCACTGCAGCATAAGCAATATTTAAATTAATATAATTCTACAAATAAAACCAAGTTTTGAAAAATTAAGTTAGGATTAATACTCTCAAAGATTATACACCTATACATAATAACATATTTTGAATCAGGTTGGAAAAAAAAAACATGTGTGTGGCACTCGGGGACTGCTGCGGTAAAGCTATAGCATAGCATTTTTTATCAACTTATGCAAAAATACTGCGTCAATATCTGCCGAAGTCTACCGAAGGATACCGTGCCGAAGTTTGCCGAACTGAAACGCCGTTAGCCGAAGTGTTAGGTTTTTTTCTTTACGGAAGTGTTAGGTTTTCTCGTTACGGAATTTCTTGATTCGGTCACTGCGCTCAAAGCCCGCGATAAAAGCTATGCAATAGCTTAATAAATTACCAAACAAAATTTGTTCGCGCTACGAAAATTAGATCGCGAGTTATAAGCATTTTAGATTTTTCGTCCCTCACCGTGGGGGGGTCTCCTGTCACCAAAAATTAACACTGTCTCATAATAAATTACCAAACAAAATTTGGCTGCGCTACGAAAATTAGATAGCGAGTTATACGCATTTTAAATTTTTCGACCCTCACCGTGGGCGTCTCCTGTCACCAAAAAATAACAATGTCTTATAATAAATTACCAAACAAAATTTGGCCGCGCTACGAAAAGTAGATCGCGAGTTATAAGCATTTTGAATTTTTAGACCCTCACAGTGGGGGGTCTCCTGTCACCAAAAATTAACACTGTCTCATAATAAATTACCAAACAAAATTTGGCCGCGCTATGAAAATTAGATCATAAGAAACATAAGTTTGAGGCTTGATATCCTAATATCTGAAAAATACCGCGTCAATGTCTACCGAAGGATACCGTGCTGAAGTTTGCCGAACTGAAACGGCGTTAGCAGAAGTGTTAGGTTTTTTTTCGTTACGGAAGTGTTAGGTTTTCTCGTTACGGAATTTCTTGATTCGGTCACTGCGCTCAAAGTCCGCGATAAAAGCTATGCAATAGCTTAAAAATCTTTTTTTAATATTTTTTATAAATTACAGAGAAAACAACATTACAATTTTACCCTTTTGCCGGGAAGCCAGGGGGTTAAACTACACATTAGCTGCTCCAAAATAGTTTATTAAAATTCATTCAAATAGAGTGGAAAATGATGTCCCCGGAGCAGACATTCCATAAAAAAACATAGCTTCCTCAAGTCACCTGAACCCGAAACATAAAATAAGTTTCCATCCATCTCTCGCCTCCTCACTTAACTAAAAAAGGTTTCTAGAACTTTTTATAATCTCTAACCACGATTCGTTTATGTAAACAGAATTTAATGGCCAGCGCCGAGGCTAAAAATAGCAGTCGAGAATCTTCTGAAAAACGATAATTTTATTTTAAAAGATTATTATTTTACTAATTCATAACAAAAATCAAAATTCGAACGTAATCTACAGACAATAATTTTACACAAAAAGAAAGGAAATGAATTTATTGATACGCAATAAATATCAAACAAGAAGAAAAAATAAATAAAAAGAATGATATTTTTAAAAAGTATGGTTTGGAATAAATTTTATAAGACTTTCTTAAAAAAAAATTGATAAACACGGGGAAAAGAATGAATTTTATTGAGAATTTTAGGAAAGAAATTTCAATTAAGAATACTTTTAATTTAGAGCCATTTTTTATATTTCCGCATATTGGATTAAATCCCACACAACACACGTTATCTATAAGACGTTGACTTATAGTATGAATACGTCTATAATCTCCATAATGTTATTTAGATGTGCATATCAGTAAATAAACAGACGTCGATCTGACATTCCAATTTAGATTTCTATCAGACGTCTGTGACCTGCAACAGACGATCTGTGGCTTTCACTCTTTTAACATCTAAAGGAAAACCTTTACTCCATGTCCTTAGGAAATACTCAAGACTGCATCCAATGGATTTGCGAATAACACGCATTATGCATCTCTTATGGAAAAAAATACTCTTGCTTGGAGGTCTTATAGATGTAGTCTTGTAGACTATCTGGATGTAATCAACGTCTGGAGGAACTCAGAGAGATCACACATGTTATTTCTAATAGACGTAAAAAGAGAGTATCGTGGATATTTTTAGATAACCTATAGATGTTTTGGCCGTCTTGTATTTACAGCTTCTAGATGACTTATAGATGAATGTGTGCTATGTGGGATGTTTTTTAAGGTGAACTAAGAATTCATATTGTTTCTATAAAGATTAATAGTTTACATCTATTAACAGGTTTTTAATTTACTAAGTTGAAATAAGTACGGAATATTGTTAAAAGCAAATTAATATAGTATAAGGTTAATTTTGGCAAAAAAATAAATTTGTAATATATATTTATATAATTTGTAGAAGGAAAATTTTTAAATAAATTAGACATAATAATAACGATAATAATATTTTTTTATTATTATTTATGATTTTCTCACATCCAACAAGTGAATAAAGTAGTTGGTATGCAAATGAACATATTGTTTTTGTTCAAGAGGATTTCTGATAATGAAAATTCAGATTCGGAAAGTTAAAAACTGCTTAATGATTCAATTTGGCATATAAGTCTTCCACTGTTTCCCAATAGTGCCACACAAAAAATTTCGAGAATTCAAATCTGGACGTGAAGTTTTTTATGCTTTTTCATATTAAAACTTTCCGAATAAAAAAAAACTAAAACACGAAACACTTTTATTTCTAGAATGAAACTGGTGAGTAATTTCGAGCATAAGGATTCCGGATTCACTTAATTAAATCGATTTTGGATTCTATGAGGCAAAACTAAAGTGCCGTTGAGATTTCTTTAGCTAATGCTTCTGACACTTCCTTTGAAATGGATAAAGCATTTAGAAGGAGAGCACACACTTATTGAAACGATGTTAATTTTTTTTTTATGCATTTCTTAAGTTGAACAAGTGAATAAAAAATTGGTATTCAAATGCACATATCCGTTTTTATTCCAGAGAGTTTCTGATAATAAAAATTCGGAGTGGGAAAGCTAAAAAAGCTTTAATGATTCAATTTGACTTACAAGTTCTTCACTGTTTTCCAATAACGATACACAAAACATTTCTTGAATTCAAAAGCTTTTAGACGTGTCGTATTTCATGCTTTTTCTTATTAACTCTTTTTGATTCGGAAAAAAAATCCTAGAAACTCCTCTCTTTATAGAATAAATTAGGTGAATAGTTTGGAGCAGAAGGATACCGGATTCACTTAATTGAATCGATTTTGGATTTCTAAGAAACAAAACTAAATTGTCGTTGAGATTTCTTTAGCTAATGCTTCTGACAATTCCTTTGAAATTGATAAAGCACTTTCAGGGAGAACTTTTATGGTTTCACATATATTCAAACGATGCATTGAATGCATCGTATGTGCATTGCCCCCTACTCAAAGCATCTCTCGAAATGTTCTTTGAGTTAGAAACATGTGAATAAGGAGGGGGAATTTATTTAATGTATTCAGCTTATTTTTTATTCAAATTATGCGACAAGGATTTCTTAATATGCTGAACTGGAATTTTTTCACATAAAAAGTTACTTAAGTTTTCATCAATTGCTAGCTATTTAATTTTTATTTATAAATTAGCACAGTCATTTTTAATTGTAGTTGTAGCTATAGAGTATTAAAAAAATCACTTAAAGAATATGAATGACATGTTCACTAATTATTGCTATTAATGTGTATTAAGCCTTAAATTGAGTGTGAGATGAATAAGATTTTTTTGATCTTGCTAACTTAATAAGAATTTTTTTCATTTTTCAAGAATCATTAAAATATTTAAATTTTGAAACTTTTTACGATTTTTGAAACATTTTTTACCTTATTGAAAAAAAATTTCGTATTTGAGACAGCATGTCTATGACTAATCGTTTAGTTTTTGTCCATCGGACGCCGCTGAAAGTGAACACCCTTTAGAATCAAGGCAGTAATGTTTAACTTATCACCACACGTGATCGGATAATACTTATCTCAATCACATTATGCATACAATCTAAAAATATAGGCACATTTACTGAACTGTTAAAGCTAATCTCAAGAAAGGTAATTTATAGAAGGAAAATTTTTAAATTTAATAAAAATAATAAAATTTCCACTTTTTTATGCATTTCTTAAGTGGAACAAGTGAATAAAGAATTGGTATGCAAATGCACATATCCGTTTCCATTCAAGATGTTTTCTGATAATAAAATTCGGAGTCGGAAAGATAAAAAAGCTTTAATGATTCAGTTTGGAGTATAAGTCTTTCACTGTTTTCCAATAATGGCACACAAAAAATTTGAAGGACTCAAATGCTTTTAAACGTGACGTTTTTCATACTTTTTCTTATTATCTCTTTTCGATTCGAACAAATTAAAAACTAGAATCCCTCCTCTTTTTAGAATAAAGTTGGTGAGTAATTTAGACTATAAAAATTCACTTAATTAAATCGCTTTTGGATTTCTATGAAGCAAAACTAAAGTGCCGTTGAAATTTCTTTAGCTAATGCTTCTATCACTTCCTTTGAAATCTATAAAGCACTTAAAGAGAAAACACACATATAATGAAACGACGCATTGAATTACTGCATCGTATCTGTAACCCCCCCCCCCCCCACCCAATGCATCTCTCGCTTTTTTTTTGAGTTAGATGAAATAAAATAATGTAGTGGGGAATTAATTTAATTTGTTTTGTTTACTTTTTATTCAAGTTATACGATAAAGATTTATTAATAGACTACACTGGAATTTTTCAAATTGGAAGTTACTGAAGAATTTATCAATTTCTAACTGTTTAATTTTTATTTATGTAAATTAACATATTTTTATTTGTAGTAGTCGCCATAGAAGTTAAAAAGTAACGATTAAACTATATGAATGGCATGTTTAATAATTTTTTGCTATTAAAGTCGTTTTCAGTCGTTCTTAGTTTTTTTCATATCGAGTTATAAAAATTAACTTAAATAAACTAAAATAAAACAAGAAAGGAAAAATCATGGGTCGAGCATAGATTATGAAGTACTTTCCTGCAAATTCATAATAACAAACTGCATCAATCTGCATCGCTTAAAAATTTAAAATATTACGTCTTATTTCACCATATGGGAATGTTTAACTCATTTAATAACCGAATTTCGGCTGTTCTTATCTACAATCAAAAAGTTATCGTAATTTCTAAGCAGCCCTGTATGTGATATAGATATTTGTATATATTAACAACATCTATTCAAAAATTTAGTTCATTTAAGCGATGCATATATTTCAGTTGATAATTATCCTTTAGCAATTTTTTCCAATAAAGGAAATAGTATGAGAATATTTTTGTGCAGTCCTGTATATGAGTTATAGAATTTATAATAAAGAGCAATATGCAAAAAACTAATTAAATTTAAGATGGCTTACTGAATTTTAAAACGAACAATCCAGCAGTTATTACTCAAACACAAAACTGTAACCGATCTATTTTGTATGCACCTGTAAATGCAAAAAAAAAAAAAAAAAAAAAAAAAAAAAAAAAAAAAAAAAATTCTATGAATTTATGTTTTAACGTGACTGTAGTGAAATTCAGTGATTTATGTCAGTTTCAAAATGTCTGAAGTAGCATAATGTCATTAAAATACCCTGCAAAAGATTTATCCCCATAGAGGATAATATAACGAAATCACTTTGGGTGTCCTTGTAAATGAACTATTAAATCGCGCATATTTGACATGCAATACCAAACATGATTTAGTGATTTTAAACAAGCTTTATCAATTGCATAAAAATTCGAGTATATTTACGAAAGTTAGAGCGTAGATAGACGCCTGATGAACAAACAAACCGAATGCATAAATATTTTTCAACTTTATTTGCAAATGTTAAAAATAAAAGAAAATATGAAGAAGGAAAATTTTTAATTTAGATGAAAATAATATATGTATATATATATGTGTATATATATATATATATATATATTACTTTTATTATTTATGCTTTTTTCATGTCGAACAAGTGAATAAAGAAATTGGTATGCAAATGCACATAAGAGTTTTCATTCATTTAAGAGCTTTTCTGATAATGAAATTTCGTTGTCGCAAAGCTAAAAACGCTTTAATGATTCAATTTTTCTTACATGTCTTTCATTGTTTTCCAATAGACCCACACAAAAAATTCAAGAATTCAGACGCTTTTGGACGTGACGTTTTTCATGCTTTTTCTTAACTCTTTTCGATTCGAAAGAAAAAACTAGGAAGAAATTGGTTAGTAATTTAGAGTATAAGGATTCCGGATTCACCTAATTGAATCGATTTTGGATTTTTATAAAGCAAAACTAAAGTGTAGTTGAGATTTCTGTGGTTAATTCTTCTGACACTTCCTTTGAAATTGATAAAGGACTTAGAGGGCAAACTCATACATAATGAAACGATGCATTGCCACATGCCTGAATTACTGCATTGTATGTGCACCACGCTTATCCAATACATCTCTCAAAACATTCTTTGAGTTAGAGACATGTAACTAAGAGATAAGGGGGATTAATTTAATTTTTCTGCGTTTTTTTAAATCAAGTTAAACGACAAAGTTTTCTTAATAGACTCAACTGGAATTTTTCACATAAAGAGTTACTTAATTATTTATTAACTGCTAGGTATTTAATTTCTATTTACCAATTAGCACAGTCATTTTCAATTGTAGTTGTAGCCATAGAAGATTAAAAAATCACTTAAAGAATTTCGATGACATATTTATTAATTATTGCTATTAAGATATATTCAGATTCAAATTTAGTGTCATATGAATAAGATCTTTTTGTCTTACTACTTTGAGAAGATTTTTTTTATAAAATTTTCGGAAACCATAAAAGTGTTTAAATTTTGTAACTTTTTACGGCTTTTAAAACATTTTTTGCTTCATTGAAAACATTTTTGTAATTGAAAGAATATGTCTATGACTAATGGTTTAGAATTTGTCCATCGGACGCCGTTGAAAGAGAAAGTCTTTAAATAATCAAGATAGTAATTTTTAACCTGTCAACACACGCGCTCGGGTAATATCTACCCCAATCACATTATGCATCAGATCTAAAAATATAGTCGCATGTACTGAAGAGTTAAAGCATATCTCAAAAAAGGTAATTTATAGATGGACAATTTTTTAATTAATTGAAAATAATAAAATTTTTAATCTTTTAGGCATTCCTTCAGTCTAACAAGTGAATAAATAAATTGGTATGGAAATGCACTCATCAGATTTTATTTAAAAAGATTTCTTATAATGAAACTTCGGAGTCGGAAGGTTAAAAACGCTTTAATGATTCAATTTGGCATACAAATCTTTCACTATTTTCCAAGAATGCCACACGAAAAATTTCAAGAATTCAAAGGCTGCTTTTAGACGTGACGTTTTTCATGCTTTTTCTTATTGTCTCTTTTCGATTCGGAAAAAAATTAGAAATACCCCTTCCCTTAGAATGAAATTGGTGATTAATTTACAGCATAAGTATTCCATATTTACTCAATTGAATTGATTTTGGATTTCTATGAAGAAAGACTAAAGTGGCGCTGAAATTTCTTTAGCTAATACTTCTGACACTTTCTTTGAAATTGACAAAACACTTAGAGGGAGAACACACACATTTTGAAACGATACACTGAATCATTGCATCATATGTGCACCCCTCCCTAAACTCCATACATCTCTCCAACCGTTCTTTGAGATAGAAACACGTGAATAAAGGAGTGGGGAAAGGGAATTGATTTAATTTGCCCTGTTTATTTTTTATTCAAGTTATACGACAAAGATTTCTTAATAAACTCAACTGAAATTTTTAACATTAAAAGTTACTTAAGGATTTACTAACAGCTATCAATTTAATTTTTATTTATACGAGTTAGCAGAGTCATTTTTATTTGCAATTGTAAAAAAAAATAATTAAACATTATCAGTGTCATGTTTACTGATTGTAGCTATTAAAGTGCATTAAGCTTCAAATTTAGTATCAGATAAATCTGATTTTTTTGGTCTTGCTAGTTTAATAAAAATTATTTCATTAAATTTTCGGGAACCGTAAAAATATTTAAATTTTGTAACTTTTTAGTTGGTTGGTTGGTTGGCAAGTACTGAGCTTTTGTCTCGAAACTCCAGAGAAGACACTAAGATAAACAGCCATGGTCAAATCATGTACGACACTTGAAAACGAGAGAAAAAATCAATAAGAGCAGGCCCACACAGGCTGTCAACATGTAACTTTTTACCGCTTTTAAAATAGTTTTTACCACATTAAAAATGTTTTTGTTGTTGAAACAATATATCTATGAATAATGATTTAGAATTTGACCTTCTGCGCGCAGAAAGTGGATATCCTGTATAATCAAGTCAGAAATGTTTAACCTGTCAGCACACGCGTTCGGATATACCCCAATCACATTATGCCTGAGATCTAAAAAGGTAGTAGCGGGTACTGAAGGGTTAAAGTTTATCTCAAATAAGGTAATTTATAAAAGGAAAATTCTTAAATTAAATGAAAATAATAAGATTTTTACTTTTTTTATGCATTTCTTAAATTGAACAAGTAAATAAAGTAACTAGTATGCAAATGCATATATTGGTTTTCATTCACGAAGATTTCTGATAATGAAAATTCGGAGTCGGAATGCTAAAAACTTTTTAATGATTCAATTTGGCATACAAGTCTTTTACTGTTTTCCAATAAAGGCACAAAAAAAAATCAAGAATTCAAATGCTTTTAGACGTGACGTTTCCATGCTTTTTCTTATTAACTCTTTTCGATTCGAAAAAAAAAATCAAACTAGTAACTACCTTCTTTTAGAATGAAATTGTTGAGTGATTTACAGCACATAAGGATTCTGGATTCACTTAATTGAATCGATTTTTATGTAGCAAAACTAAAGTGTCGTTGAGATTTCTGTAGCTAATGCTTCTGACACTTTCTTTGAAATCTATAAAGGACTTAGAGGGTGTAAACACGCATAATGAAATGTTGCATTGCAGCATGCTTAAATTACTGCATTGATGTGGACCTCCCCCTTACCCAATGTATCTCTGAAAACGTCCCTTGAGTTACACACATGTGAATAACATGGGAGAAGAATTAATAATTTATTCTGTTTATTTTTTTTCCAGTTATACGAAAAAGATTCCTTAATAGACTCAACTGGAAATATTCAGACATTAAAAGTTACTAAAGAATTTATCAACTTCTAACTATTTAATTTGTATTTATGTGAATTAACATATTTTTATTTGTAATAGTAGGCATATAAGATAAAAAATAACGATTAAAGAATATCAATGACTTGTTTATTAATTTTTTGTTATTTAAGTGATTAAGTTTTTCAAACCATGTCATAAAAATGAACAGAAATAAAATAGAATAAAACAAGAAAGAAAAAATCATGTGTGACGCATAGGTTATGAAGTACTTTCTTGAAAATTTATAATTATGCAACAAAACTGCACTGTTTAAAAAATTAATGTATTATGTCTCATTTCATCGTATGGAAATGCTTCTTAACAGTCATTTCATAACAAAATTAATGCTGTTTTTATCTACAATCGGGAAATTATGCAAATTTTTAAGCAGCCCTCTCTATGATGTAGCGATTTGTATCAATTGTAACATGCATTCCAAAATTTAGTCTATTTAAGAGATACATATATTTGAATTGAAAAATTTTTTTCAGCAATTTCCTTTAATAAGGAAATTAGTATGCGAAACTTTTGTGCAGTTCTGTATATGAGGTGTATAATTTATATAAAGAGTAATATGCTGAAAATTTATAAATTTAAAAGCTCAAACCGAATTTTAAAACATATACTACATCAATTATTACGCAAATGCAGAATTGTAGCGGATTTCTTTTCTGTGTTAATAAAAAAAATTAAAATTAATAAAAATAATAAAAACAATTAATTAAATTAATTGATAAAAAATGCTAAGAAAGCTCTATTTTAACGTGAAATTCAGCGATTTACATCAGTCTCAATACATTTGAAATAGCCTAATGTTATTATAATACTATTCAATTGATTGTTCCTTATAGACCATAATGTAATTGAAATCTTTTAAGAAAAGTAACCTGTAAATGAACCATTAATTGTACATGCTTCATATGCAATATCAAACATGCTTTGATAACCCCCATTAAGCTTTATTAATTGCATGAAAATCCGAGTATGTTTACGGAAACTAGAGAGTGGACAGACGGACAAACGACAGACAAACTGAATGCATAATCACTTTTACACTTTGTTGGAAAAGGCTGAAAATTTTTGAATATCAAACTTAAAAGCATTAAATAAAGCTGCTGCACTGAGTTTATTTTTTTGTAAGATTATTATTATTATTATTATTATTATTATTATTATTATTATTATTATTATTATTACGGCACTTGGCTAATTTTTAAATGATATGTTTTTTATTTTTATGAGATTCACTACTTTTAAAATATTTTAACATGCTACAGATCATTGAAAATTATATTTCCAAACTGGATGTCACATTTGCCACTTACGATAAACATCTGAACACCCGACGTCTTGACTTGATACGGTCATCTGAATGCCGGTGAAATACAGAAATTTGTGCTTCTTTAGAAGCATCTATACTAAAATATTTAGTTTTATTTAAGTAAATGCTCAGTTATTTTTTAATATGACGTTATTTTAACTCACTGAACCACTCTTAGATTAACATCTTATTCTCAATATCAGCGAAATGAAAAAATATTAAAGTGCAACAGCTTTAAGAGTAAAAATTTGGTTTTATTTCATCGTGACGTCATACCTGTTCAGTATTTTAATTAAAGTTATTTTTAATTGTAATGTGAAAGTGGCATCGGTAATGATCAGATAATTTCCTTTGTTTCCCTTCTATTTTGAAGAATGGAAATAACCCAATAGCCACCCATGATAAGATATTTCATAAAGGACATTTAAGAAAAATTAAAGTACATAGATGGGATTTTTTAAAGTAATGAGTGCGGCACATTTACAATTAATGTGCTTTCATAAAAAACAAATAAAATAAGATAAAAGTAAAAGAATTTAAATAAAAGAATTATTAAGAAAATCAGTTCAATTAAAAGCTTAGACCAGACGACTAAAAATATTACAGCCTTGTCTTTTAAATATATCAACGACTAGAAACCCGTCTACTATGACGAATAAAAATGTTTAAAGTAGAGTTAAGAAAATTTCTTAAAATAACTAATCACTAATATATTTGTTAATATAACTGTTAAAACAAATATTATTTTTACCTTAAGTTTAATTTCAACTTTTCAAATTACTGAAAAATTGAACTTTATTTTTATACATAATCAGTAACATGGAATTAAGAAAATGAAATTATGCAGCTATTAACTGAGCCTGTGATTTTTGGAACTACACTGTTAAAAATAAATCTGTGAATTCCAGGTGAAACTACCGGCAGCAATGTAGCCGAACTTTTACCGTTCCGTTAGTAGATTTTCCGTTGTGTGAAATACAAGAAGGGAAAACTCCGGTGTAGGAATCAGTAACTTTCCGTTACAAAGTTTGATTTATAATAGTAATAATTTAATATAATTTTTAAAAATGATTTACCGATTAATCTTCAAAGAATTCGAAATCACCGAGGGATTCTAAGCTGCTAGGTTATTTACTTAATTGTTATTTTGGATAATTTAGTTCACGCCGTCCTCAGGATCGAACTCCGGACCTTCAGGTTACGGAGCCAATTCTTACGAACTGAGCCAAAGTTGCTGATGCTAAACGGTACAAAGTATGTCTTTTATGAGTTAGTGGGAAAATCTGTTGTGCTTTTTAAAGATTTCCTTTCAAATATATTCCTCAGAATGTTTGTAAACGGATTATTTTAGACTGATGCATAATACTTATTATTTTTTAAAATCATTTTTAATTTTTTAAATAGTTTAAATTAAAAAAAATCACTGTTTAAAACCACTGTTTTTTTTGAATAAAATTTTTTTTATTAAATTTTTTTTTCAAATATATATATATATATATATATATATATATATATATATAGACAATTTTTTGAAATTGTCGTACACTATTTATTATTTATATATTTTTCGGCTAATAAATTAAAAGATTTTTAATAAGAAAAAAAGATAAAAATAAACAGAAAAAAATGTAATTTAAAAGAAATTTTTTATGTTTCATTATTCCATGGCGCCAATGGGACTCGAACCCACAATCTGCGCTCGCAGGCGATTTGCGGTGTGGTGCCTTGACCACTCGGCCATGGAGCTCCCCACACAACGGAGTGTCTCCGTTTTTTGTTTTTATTTCCATCCGTTTCGTTATTTTCAGGAAATATGATGGAATTTTGTGATTTGTAACGGAAAATACCCTTTTGTTGTTAAAAGGGAGTTTTTCTGTGAAATTCAGGAAAAAAATGTTCTTGAATTTCAGAATTTTTTTAACAGTGTACGTAATGAAAAAATTGCGCCATGGCACAATTATCCATCTTTTTATTCTTTTATTACTATTATTATTTTTTTTTAGAAAATTCTAAACGTAACAACTTTTTCTTCGTCATAAAACTTTTATGCATACGTTTCATATTTATATTCACTATTTGAAAGAAAATATTTTAACGTGGACTATATTATTCAAAATATATTTCGAAACTTGATGTAGCATTTGTCAGTTGCAATTTAGCAAAGATTCGCACTCTTCATTTGAGTTTCCAATGACAGTGTAAGCGAAATCCAGAAATTTACTTTTACAAGCATTCTCAGTAAAATATTTAGTTATATCAAAGAAAATACTCATTTCATTTTTAATATGACGTCATTTTCACATACTGAAGGGCTCTGGAATTAGCGTATACTCAATCTAAGAATCAGAGGAATGAAAAAATATTTTGAAATGTAAAAGTTTTATGAGTAAAAATTCATTTTTAAAAATCGTGATGTCCTTTTCTGTTTAAAAGTTCTAAAAAGTTATTTTTTATACTAATACGGAAATAATATCCGTAATAATATGGTGATTCCCATTGCTTCCCTTCTCTCCTCAACAATGGAAATGTATATCCGATTGTCACTACTCTGAAAAAAATTTATAAAGGACTTTTTAAATGAATATCAAAATGAAAATGAAGATATAACAAGTAAGAAAATCATGAGTTAAGCATAGATTATGAAGCACTTTCCAACGCTTCATGAAATTTTTAACAAAACTTCGTTATTTAGGTAAATAAGGATATAAAGCCAAATATGTATTCCAGTACTACTGAACAGCTCTGTATTTGATCTGACAGCTAACTTACATACTATATAATGGGAAAATTTAGTTTAGCAAAAAATGCCTAGTAGCTTCAAATTTCTCTTTCAGCAATTTATACTACTAGATGGAAACATACTTGAATACTTTGTTCAGCCTTGCAGTTTGCCTGATACCTTTATTACACATCAGTATTAAGATAACATTTATTTTAAACTAAAACACTCTTAAAACAGTTGAAATCACTTTCTCATAAATTATCATTCATAGGCTCCATGTACCCAATTCTTTGCGTGGCCCTGTATATCATTTTATCTACGTTCTGTTTTCTTAGTAAATTTAACGCACTTCAGCGTAAAAATGCATAGTTTATTTAAGAATCATCTGTTGCGGCGATGCGTATTAATGTAATTAATAAACTCACATGCTTCAGTGGACTGTAACATACTTTATTCTTTAAGACATTGCGAAGCGTTGCTAGCTCTTATAGCCAAACAAAACAACAACTAAGAAAAACACAGACAATGTACCATGTACCCAATTCTTTGCGTGGCCCTGTATATCATTTTATCTATGTTCTGCATTTCTTAGTAAATTTAACGCACTTCAGCGTAAAAATGCATAGTTTATTTAAGAATCATCTGTTGCGGCGATGCGTATTAATGTAATTAATAAACTCACATGCTTCAGTGGACTGTAACATACTTTATTCTTTAAGACATTGCGAAGCGTTGCTAGCTCTTATAGCCAAACAAAACAACAACTAAGAAAAACACAGACAATTTGCGTTTCTATAGTTACATACATTAGCGAACTTATGTGATGCCAGATTCCAAGCATAAATTACAAATAACTCTAACATCACATTTTAGTAATTTATGCTCATATTCAGTAACGTTGGCAAGGTGTTTTGTGTTACCCTGTATATTAACTATAGCATTTATACACACCATATAATGTGCAATAATTTAGTGAAACTTATTCGCCCATATCATAATTAAAATGCATTTCATCCATCCATCAGCTATCATCGGATACATATACAGTGCTTCGGAAAGAATGTACTATTTGAAATCTTTTGTGTGTCCCTGTAAGTACTATGTACTTTATATTAGGGAAGGCAGTATCGTATAATTTATACTAAGCCTCATTGACATACATTAATTTTATTATACATGAAACTTTAATATATTTAAAATATGTTACCCACACAATATACACAATTCTGCACAATTCCCTCTTTTACCATTATCTAATGGAATTCTTTTGTGTGGCCCTGTAAATGAATAATAGCTACATTTTCACCTCATATTTTATAGCATGCATATTTTAATGCACCTCGTAAAAGCATATAAATTTTAATGTGTTTGACAGGGTATAACATCTTTAAAATTCCTTTGAAACGATTTTTCCCCATAGGCCGTAATGTCATTGGAAAATTTTGATTCTCCCTGTAGATAAACTAATCATGGTAGAAACTTCATTTTCAATATGGTTCGTGCTAGGGTAAACTTCAATAACGTCCTAAAATTTCATGGCAATCCGAGTATATTTACGTGAGTCAGAGCACGGACAGACGGCCAGACAAACCGAATCCATAAGCACTTTTCAACTTTGTTGGAAAGTGCTAAAAATGGGATTATTTAAAAAACAGCAAGTGCGGGCGTGTGGGCAAGTGTTTTCATTTAAAAAATAACTATTAATATATTCATTAGAAAACACAGGTCAGATGTCTAAATAAAACTGCCTTATCTTTTAAATGCATAAATTATTCTTATTATTATTTGAAAACAAGAACAATAGTAAAAATTTTTGAATTGGTTAGTAATTATTGCTTATTGGCTATTTTTCTACCTGGTATAAACAGGACAATACTTCGAGTTAAAAATTAAAATTCGTAAAAGATTGACTGAAGTGTAAAACGCAAATAAATAAAAATAATAAATAAATAAATAAATAAATTAAAAAAATAAAGATGGAATGTTAAACATAAAAAACAATTGAAAAGACTTATCAAATTCTAATAATGTTCGGTAATTTCATAATTTTCAAATGCCAATAATTATGAAAAGAAAATTGCATAAAAAGTAAATGGAATACGTTATTATTTTATATAGTTTCAAAGCGTGTTTTATGTTGCTGAATAACTTTACCTTCCTAAGGCTTCTTCAACCGAAATTTTAAAAAAAATATATCAGCATTTCAAGAATCAATCATTTGCAACATTCATAAAAAAAATCAAATTATTATAATAAAAGGAATTAATAAAGGAAAAAAAATCAAGAAAATATCATTCGACTATTCTCGTTAATGGAAATCTAATGTCAAACATGTAAATTGAGAAATCAGTATTCTGACGACGAAACACATAAAAGTTTTCATTTAGAATAATTTCTAAATAAAGAAATTGCTGGGGTGAAAATGTAAAAGACTCTCAATAATTCAATTCGTAACATGAAGCTTTTAATTTATTCAAATATCATTACCTAGAAAAATTCTAAAGGGAAAAAAAAGGATAAAAATAAAAATAGCGTTTTAAATAAGAAGAAAAGTGTCCAGTTTAATTGACGGCATTGAACTCACAGCCTATTATCACTAATTGTAAATTGTTATCTGTATATTTTGTATTACATGTTCAAAGAGTAATCCCCCCCCCCAAAAAAAAAAAAAAAAATTAAATAGGGTTATTCACAATTTCACCATTTATATTTAACCAATGAATCCCTAAATGTAATAAGGAATCACCTTATCCGAATAAACCTGTATACCAAATTTGAAGCAAATCGGATATTTCTGCATGAAAAACCGATTTGCTAAATTTAGCAGCGTATTACCCTATTTCCCCCTTTATGTCTAAACAATGAACTTTCAAATCTAATCCGACAAGCTTTCTATTAGAATACACCAACAAAAAGTTTTGAAGCAAATTTGATAATTCTCCGCGAAAACCCATTTATTTAAATTAACGAAGGGGTCTTCAACTTTTATATTTAACAAATAAAACTCAGATCTAATTAAGGAAGTTTCTTAATAGAATAAAGTGATATATCAAATATGGAGCAAATCGAATAACTCTGTATAGCTACAGAAATATGTAGCTTTAAAAAATAATGTACTTAAATTATAGCAGTCTTACTAAAATTTTGTCTGTAACCCAGTTGCAGTTACGAAAAAAGTTCTAGGCAGACTAAAGCAGATTTTTTTTAAAATATTAGTAATCTTGCAGATTTTTGATTTATAGTGCTAAAGTGTATCTGTTACGTAAAGCTTTGCTGCTGCCGTCACATAAAAAGTTCTTGGAATCTCAGTTTCCTACATAAAATTTAATAATTTTACAATTTTTTTTCAGCATAATTGAATCGATTTTAGATTTTAATGAAACAAAAAGGCATTTTCGTTCAGGATAATTTAGATAAAGTTTCTAACATTTTATTTGAAACTGATAAAACATTAGGGAGGTTGCACACACAATGAAACAATGCATTCCAAAAAGTGTTAACAACTTTGATTCTCGTCGAAAAAAAAAGTTTAACGCATTCAATGCTCTTACTAATTAAATTTGTTCGGTTTTACTTTTTTAATCAAGTTGTAAAACATATGAACTCTTAATGTAATAACATAAACTTTTTCTCAGTTAAAAACTATTGCTACTTGAGTATTTTTCAGTTTTTTTAACATTATTAACTCTGGAATAATGCGGTAGTAATATTATTATAGTAGCAAACCAGTATTGGTACAACGTTGCGCCAATAATTCATTAATTGGAAATATTGCCAATAAAACGTCAATATTGATCCAATATTGGGATGTTTACATTTTGCCCTTATTTAACCAATATTTGCAGCCAATATTATGCCAATATTTTGGTTTCATTGGAAATATTGCCAATAAAACGCCAATATTGTACAAATGTTGGCGTTGTATTGGAAATATTTCCAATGAAATTTCAATATTTATTCAATATTGGCGTTTTATTGCCAATATTTCCAATGAAACTTCAATATTGGCATAATATTGGCTGCAAATATTGGCTAAATAAGGGCAAAATGTAAACACCCCGATATTGGAGCAATATTTCATGCCAATATTGCGCCAATGTGACAATATTGCTCCAAGATGTAGCCAATATTGGTTCAATATTGTTTGGCTACTGGAGTGTAATTTTCAAATTATAATAATGTGAAATTTAGGTATGTTTTTCAATTAAAACTGATTAAATAAATTGATAGTTATAACTTTTTTCGTAAAATATTTACGTTTTTTAATTAAAACTGATTAAATATGTCGATAGTTATACTTTTTTTTTAAATATTTACCAAAAATAATCTTATTAATTAACCAAAAATATTCTTATGGAAATATCTCAAATCTTAAAAAAAAACAGTATATTTAAATGTATTATGATCCTCTCTGTAAATGGAAAGACTTTTGTAGCTTAAGATTTTCCATGTAACTTTTTTCTTAAAAAAGAAAAGTTATACCTATTAAAATGATTAAAAATATCACAACTTTTTGAAAATATTTAGCTTCGACTGTTTCTATACGCTATCTAAATTTGATCGAGAAGAGTTTAGTGTGTGGCGAGAGCATTAAACTTTCATAATAGACTAAATAAATAAATTTTATATTAAATTTTCTTCATTGGTACTTAAAAGTACCGTCAGTGGATAAAGGGTTAATCGAGTCGACTTCTGATTTAAATTAAGTAAAATTAAACTGTCGTCCGGAAATCATTAAAGCTCAAACACATATTCACCCTTCTAAATACTGCCAAAAAAACTTGTGATAAATAAAAAATAATGTTTTCTTAGACAGGCAAAAGGGTTATGATTCAGAAAAAAAGATCGCATTTCATAAGCGTCAATCAGAAACATACAACCTCTGATAATGAAGTTCGGTGAACAGTCGTGTAACATTAATGTAGATGAAATACTAATGAAAGTTACCGTACCATCCTTCGAAATAGTCATCCCGCATAACTATGCACCACTGACACCTGCTATACAGGTTCTGGGAAATTCGCAAGAAGTCTTCTTTTGGGATGCAGTTCAAAAGCTTCGTCATATTTCGTTGGATGTCAGGAATATGGTGAAATCTCTTTCAAAGAGAGTTTGAGTCGTGAAAATTGGAATAAGTCTAGAGGATTGAGATCTGGCGAGTATGGTGGATGTTCAGTTTGCACAACTCCTCATGAATTTCTTTCGGTGTCTTGCAAAACTTAAAACGAAACTTTAAACTGATCTTTTGTTCGTTCACTTTCCTGTTCTCAGTTAAGAACCAACACACTGAACAAGCACTTACGCTCAACTGAACCACCGTGGGGGCAGATGGTCGACACTTGTCTCTATGCTGGTGCAGCGTTTTGTTTCCCCAGTGTTGCCAGATCGATCGTTCTGAATTCATTCACCGAACTTTATTGCCAAAGGTAGTAAATTGACATCAAATAAACACATTTTCTTTTCATTACAGTAATTTTTTGAAAAACAAAATTCACATGGATGAAAAAAACAAGTAAGAAAAATCATGCGTTAAGCATACATTATGAAGCACTTTCCAACACTTAATGAAATCATTAACAAAAATTTGTTATTTAGGGAAATAATAGTGTATAGCCAAATATACCCAAATATGTAATCCAGTACTTTTGAACAGCCCTGTATTTCATATGTCACTTCATATAATGGGAAAATTTAGCTTAGCAAGAAAATACCCAGTAGCTTGTAATTTCTTTTTCATCAATTCATACTATTAGATGGAAACATACTTGAATACTTTTTTTTCAGCTCTGTAGTTTACATTGTACCTTTATTACACGTCAGCATTAGGCTAAAATTTATTGTAAACTAAAACACTTTTAAAACAACTGAAATCACATTGTCATAAATCATAATTCATAGGCGTCCATGTACCGAATTCTTTGCTTAGCCCTGTATATCCCTTTATCTATATTCTGCAAACATTTCTCAGTAAATTGAATGCATCTCAGCGTAATAATGCATATCTTACTTAAGAACCACGTTTAAATAATTTACGCTCATATTCAATAACGTTGGTGAGCTCTTTTGGGTAACCCTGTATATCAACTATAACATTTATTCACACCATATAATGTGCATATATTTAGCGAAATGTAAACGCGAATATCATAATTAAAATGCATTTCATCATCGGATACATATACGGTACTTCGGAAAGAATATACTATTTGAAATCTTTTGTATGGCCCTGTAAATGCTATGTACTTCATATTATGCAAGACAGTAGCGTATAATTTATATTAAGCTTCAGTGACATACATCAATTTTATTATACACGAAAAAGCTTAATATATATTTAAAATATGTCACACACAATACCCCCTTTTACCATTATCTAATGAAATTCTTTTGTGTGGCCCTGTAAATGAATGATAGCTACATTTTCACCTTATATTTTATAGAATGCATATTTTAATATGTTTCACAGGGTATAACATCTTTAAAATTCCTTTGAAACGATTTTTCCCCATAGGCCGTAATGTAATAGCAAACTTTTGATTCGCCCTGTAGATAAACTAATCATGGTAGAAACTTCATTTTCGATAGGACTTGTGCTAGGGTAAACATCATTAACGTCCTAAAATTTCATGGCAATCCGAGTATATTAACGATTTTTCCCCATGGGCCGTAATGTAATGGAAAACTTTTGATTCGCCCTGTAGATAAATTAATCATGGTAGAAACTTCATTTTCAATAGGACTTGTGCTAGGGTAAACGTCAATAACGTCCTAGAATTTCATGGCGATCCGAGTATATTAACGATTTTCCCCCATAGGCCGTAATGTAATGGGAAACTTTTGATTCTCTCTGTAGATAAACTAATCATAGTAGACACTTCATTTTCAATAGGGTTTGTGCTAGGGTAAACCTCAATAATGTATAAAAATTTCATAGCAATCCGAGTATATTTACGGGAGTTAGAGCGCGGACAGACGGACAGACGGACAGACGGCCATCCGGCCAGACGGACAGACGGACAGACGGCCAGACAAACCGAATGCATAAGCACTTTTCAACTTTGTTGGAAAGTGCTAAAAATTAATTGATTCCATTTACTTTCTTAGTAATAAAAAATGTGTTCTTCTGTAATATACATTCAAATATGATAATTTTTTTGTACGTTACATTGTATCAAAGAAAATGTTCCAATATGGTGGCACGAATACTAGTCATTCGGGATCTGAGTGCCAAAAGCCCCATCGCGTATACCGGTCGCGCGGGATATAAGTGCAAACGACGCCGGCACATACACTGGTCACTCGTTCTGAAGGGATTAAGGATGTTCTCAATTGCTCCGCTCAACAAGCACGAAACGTTTTGACACATTTATTAATTCATTTTTTAACAGAAAGTTATAAAATTGGAATGCCTGACTAAGAAAGAGATTTCGAATCGAACTTAATTTTCCATTTTATGATAATTAAATTACCTATCTAGTTCTAAGGTATTTCGATAACGCGATCCCCTTTTTTTCCTACCTTTCGACCGGTTTTTTCTGCTTTCGGCGGGAAATGTGCTCAAAAACGTTAACTTTGAAGACTTGTTATAAAATATCTATTGTGTTTAAAAAAAAAAAATGAGTGCAATTAAACAGTTTCAGAATAACTCTTGCTATTTTCATACATTTTGGAACAAAAATAAATTAAAGCATGTGTTACAAAGTTGCCCTTTTTGATTTAATAACACCCTTAAATAATGCATAGGATGCTTCTTTTGAGTTTGACAAAGCACTTAGATTCTTATGAGGGGAAACAACATACGCAATGCAACTATGGATAACGCAAAAGTTAATCAATTGGAACCAGATGAAAAGGGGATGGGGACTAAACATATTGAATCGCCCCTTTAATTAAATTGGTTCAATCGATATTTTACTCAGATTAGTAAAAAAAAAGATTTCTTAATTTAGTTAGCTGATTTCTTCTTAGAAAAAGTTTTTGCTGAGTTGAGAAATTATCAATTGCTGGCGATTCAACATTAATTACTGAAATATACGATGATTATTATTAACTTTAAAGTAATAATAATCAAATAATAATAAGCTAGTAATATTAGTCAGGAAAGTTTATATAATAACGAGGATTGAACATCGGTAAATTTTTAGCTCAGAGGCTATGAATGCCTGAGAGCTAATGCGCTTAGTTTCTGTATAGTACACAGTTACGTAACGTGAAAACTCATGATAGAAA
The DNA here is from genome assembly GCA_964019185.1 of Maratus speculifer. Classification (NCBI taxonomy): domain Eukaryota; kingdom Metazoa; phylum Arthropoda; class Arachnida; order Araneae; family Salticidae; genus Maratus; species Maratus speculifer. The sequence continues at coordinate 412,184,660 of OZ025291.1, read as the reverse complement.
TATCCGATTTGCTTCAATTTTTTTCTATATTCATTCTGATAAGGCGCTTCCCTGGTAAAATTTGGACGTTCAGTGGTTAATTATAAAAGAGAAATGTTGGAACTAATTCCCCCTTAATTAATTAAATGAGTTTTTCCTGCAGAATTATGCGATTTACTTCCAAGTTTTTATACCAGTTTGTTCTGAAAAGGCGCTTCCCTGATTAGATTTGGAGGTCCATTGGTTAAATAAGAAAGGGGAAAGGGGAGGGGTAATTTCTTTCAATTTAATTTTCGAGGAGTATTAGTCCTTGTAATAAGAGTACAATGTATAATTAATTTCAACAGTCTGTGAGCTCAATGCCATTAATTTAACTGGGCACTTTTCTCTTTCACTAAGAGTTAGTAAAGCCATTTTTGAAATATATTGAGTGATCCCTTTAATTAAATTTATTCAATGTTTTTTTTTTATTCAAGTTATACACCATAAGAATTCTCAACATAGTTTACTTAAATTTTCTCAGTAATTCTATTGCTGCTATACTTTTTATGAATTGCTGACACATCTATAAATTATTTTTTTTGTTTGGAAAAACATAAAATTGGTAGATGCTGTTATTGAACAACTATGTGAAATAAAGACGTTTTCTATTTAATGGTAAACGAAAAAGATATTTCAGAAAAGACTATCAAAAGACCACTGAATTTTTCAAGTTTCAGTTTAACTCGCAATTTTTAGTTTAACTATATATCTGGTCGAATTTCGTTTCGTTTGGAGTCTTACTGCAATTTTTAGAGACTTTTGAATAGCTGCTTTTTATTTATAATAGTCTGGTATATAAAGTCTAATACTTAAATAATATTCTGAGAGTTAATTTAACATTTTATTCATCTTTAAATTAAGCGGTCTGACAGACTGCTCACAGTATTTATGTGACAAATTTTGTCAGAGCAGTTAAAGGTCCTGTCCTTGCCCGCGAAGACACTCTCGAGCTAATGCTATTCCTATGGGGAGGTATTTTTCTAATAATTCTTTTGCATTTTGACATTTTAAAATTATTTTTTTTATTTTGCATTGGATAGCTGAGTTTCATCTCAAGATCGCTCCTTGATTACTTTTTCGATTTTCGAAGCTGTGCCAAAACCTTGCCATTCCACGATTTTTATTCTGCTGACAGCCATGTGTGTTATAAATTACTTATTTTCACAAATATTAAAAATTTTAAATGAAACAAATCCATCAGTATCCAAAAGGACATATTTTTCATACTAAACTAATAAATTGTTTAAAAAAGATAAATTTAATTGAGTTATTGCAAAGTAACATAAAAATGCTATTTGATTTTAATTTTTTCTTCTTTAATTCTATAAATTTAAGGAGTCATATCCACATTTAAACAGGTGTTACGAATTTTGTAAATAGTTAGTGTTTGTACTGTAAAATAATGTAAATAATCTTATTAAGCTCCATTTCTTTACTAATATTAGTTTTTGTTACATTGTCTCTGTTATCAAACAAACTTGTCTATTATTTTCAGTGAATGTGTATGACAGATTGGCGAAATATTTGAGATATCGCCAAGTTGGTGTCACTTTTGGCGACTAATTTTGGTCGCCAAATTTGGCGATATATCGCCAAGTTGGCGACAAACTTGGCGATTGTTGGCGATGGTAACCCTTCCCTATTTATGGTAACCCCCCCTTAGGTCTACTGATACATTGTTTGTTGTTCCGTGGTTTTCCAGGTTTTTCTAGAAATTTCTAGCACATGCTACGAGACTATATATAAGGAGAGCGATACGAGCTGTTGTTATTATTTACCAGTCAGTCATTGAGTGAGCTACTAGAGATTGTCCAAGCGAGTTTGCTTGATGTATTGAGTTTTATCTACGTTGTTTTGAATGTGATATAGTGTTGAGACATTGTATAAAGAGTCTCTGCGACCTATATTTGTACTTGTTCGATAGATTTAAACAGTTATTTTGGAATATCTTGTAATATTTGTGAGTTTCGAAGACTCTGTTGTTCTGAAGTTCTGTAAATAAATTATTTTCTACTTTTCTAAGAGAAAAGAGTCTAACCATAGTCTAAAGTTGTCTAACCATAAGATCGAAAGAACCCTATATACGCTGCAACACAGGAATACACTATAAAATTTCAATGCTAACATTTTATTTTTTCACGCAAAAAATCATCATGTATCTTAGTTTATGTTAAACATATGTAATTTATGAAGAGTTTCATTGTTATTCATAGTTATTTAATGTTTGAAATGTTTTGAATATGCAGAATGGTCTCAAAAGAGATAAATTCATTTCTGAAATGTTCATTTTTAATAAAAATCTTGCTAGTATTATTCTTGGTAGAATATATCATTTGTAAATAAAAAAGTTAAAGAAATTATTGAAATACTTCGCGAAATAATAAAGATTGTTTTTATAATCGTTAATAAAATTAATGAAAATAATCTTTATCGCGGTCTCAGGATAACTTGAAAAAGTAATAAAATAAACTTTTTCAAAAAAAATATAACCGACTTCAATCAACGCTCTAAAAAGAGTTAAATAATTCTTTAAAATACCCTAATGATGAATTGTTATCTAATAATCACACATCAGATATCATGCACCGACAAAAAAATGGTTATAAGTTTAATACATAGAACTTAATATCCAGCAAATATGGTTTTTCGACAGAATATTTTTTACAAGAGATTAATTTACATATTTTTGATTTAATTTATGAATAGATACATATAAAAAGTAATGAATTACTTTTTGAAGTTGGTGCCAAACAATCACAATCAATAATGATTTTTACCATTTTATTTATGGTATTAGGCATAATATAACCACAATTCTTACTATACTTACAATAGTTCGGCACCAACTTCAAAAAGTAATTCATTACTTTTTATATGTATCTATTCATAAATTAAATCAAAAATATGTAAATAATCTCTTGTAAAAAATATTCTGTCGAAAAACCATATTTGCTGGATATTAAGTTCTATGTATTAAACTTATAACCATTTTTTTGTCGGTGCATGATATCTGATGTGTGATTATTAGATAACAATTCATCATTAGGGTATTTTAAAGAATTATTTAACTCTTTTTAGAGCGTTGATTGAAGTCGGTTATATTTTTTTTGAAAAAGTTTATTTTATTTCTTACTTTTTAGTTATTTATACCGTAATACTTAGTTTAATCGGTTGGATAGTTGCGGTGTAATCGGTGAACATATATATAAAAAAAAGTACATACGCGGTCGAATTGATGATAACCTTCTCTCCTTTTTTAAGTCAGTTAAAGAAATTATAATACGGAAAAAATAATGTATGTTATACATGGACGTTAGGAATGGGGTTCGAACCCACGATCCCTTTCGAGAACCAAAGCTTAAATCGGGCGCCTTAGACCGCTCGGCTATCCTGACTGCAATCTAAACGGTGAACAACGCCATATTACTTTTCGCAAGTCTATTATTTTAGCACATTTTCACTGATAAAGTACTGAGTTGGTAAAAGATCTCTGATACTCTGTGCTAACGGTTAAAAACAAAATATTCTTAATAGCATAATTAGTATTTAATTTGTAAAATATATCTGTAAAAAGAATAATACGGAAAAGGCTTTTTTATATATGTATGGCAGGAGTGGGGTTCGAACCCACGTTCTCTTTCGAGAACCAGATATTAAATCAAGCGCATTAGACCGCTCGGCTATCCTGATTGCAATCAAGTCAGGAAACTTATTCAAGGTCATGTTATTTTTCGCAAGACTATTAATTTAGCACTCTTTCACTGATAAAGTATTGAGGAGATAAAAGATCTCTGATTCTCTAAGGGTTAGATCTCTGATGTGCTAAGGGTTAAATACAAAATATTCTTAATAGCATAATTAGTATTTAATTTGCAAAATATATGTGTAAAAATTATAATACGGAATAGGTTGTTGTATACATGCATGTCGGAAGTGGGGTTCGAACACACGCTCTCTTTCGAGAACCAGAACTTAAATCAGGCGCCTTAGACCGCTCGGCCATCCTCACGTCACTCCATGGTGGAAACTCATTCAACAGTTTTAATTAGCGAAAAATCACTAATTTTAATAGTTTTTGCCCGTTTACTAAAAAATTACTGAACCATTTTCTATGAAATGGAAGTGGTACCAATCCGAGAGTAAGTTCTTTAATTTCACACCAAAACCAAATTAATCAGTTGGATAGTTTCGGCGTAATCGGTGAACATACATTAAAAAAATATATACGCGATGAATTGATAACCACCTCTCCTTCTTGAAGTCGGTTAAAATATTCTTAATAGCATAATAAGTATTTAATTTGTAAAATATATACGTAAAAACTATAATACGGAATAGCTTCGGAAACTTATTCAATGTCATGTTATTTTTTGTAAGTCAATTATTTTAGCACTCTTTCACTGATAAAGTATTGAGTTGATAAAAGATCTCTGATACGCTGTGCTAACGGTTAAATACAAAATATTCTTAATAGCATAATTAGTATTTAATTTGTAAAATATATATGTAAAAATTATAATACGGAAAATTATTGTACACACGTATGTCAGGAGCGGGGTTCGAACCCATTGTCACTTTCGAGAACCAGAGCTTAAATCAGGCGCTTTAAACCGCTCGGCCATCCTAACTTTGCTCTATTGTAGGAACTAATTCAACAGTTTTGATTACCGAAAAAACACTAATTTTAATAGTTTTTTCTTAATTACTAAAAAACTACTGAGCCAATTTGTATGAAATGGATGTGGTACCAATCCGAGAGTAAGCTCTTTAATTTAACACCAAAACCAAATTAATCGGCTGCATAGTTTCGGAGTAATCGGTGTACATACATAAAAAAAAAAAATACATACGCGTCGAATTGATAACCTCCTCTCCTTTTTGAAGTCGGTTAAAAACTAGCCCGGTTGTAGATTGTCCTCAGCTATCCTATGGAAAAAAAAAGTCATGTAAAAATAATAAAATTTGAGCGAGATACTTGAAAATAACGCCCCCATAGACTTTACATTATCATCCGGGTCCTTTTCAGTGACTAGTATGGCGCTTTAACTCAAAGATTTCTTGTCAGGGGATCGTTTCCAAAATGAGTATGATTTAAAAGAAGGAATACAACATTGGCTGGCTACTTTTGCCGATCGAGGATTACTAGAAAGACATAAAAAACTGGTTTCAAGTTATAATAAATGTCTCAACATCAGCGATGACTAGATTGAACAAGTTGGAAATTGCACGTGAAGCGTAGCAAATGAGGTACGTTCGTACGGTAGCGAAGTTTAAAAATATCACTCCCATATATTAATCTCACAAAATTGTAAATAATTACAAATAAAATGCGCACCAAACAATGTTATCCCTATACCATTATGCAATGGAATACTTTTGTGTGGCCTTGTAAATCAATAACAAATATTCTTTGCACCACAGATTACGCAAAATGTATATTATAATATGTACTTTATAAATCATATCAATTTTATTACGTTCGAATAAATGTAACACCATTAAAATGCATTTGAAACATTTTTCCCCATTAACCGTTATCTAACGGAATACTTTTGATTGTCCCTGTAATTGAACTATGCATCAGATTTTGATAAAATTTGAAATAACTCGACAAAATTACGTAATAACTATGTATTTAAAATTTCAAACGATTAAAATGCATTTGAAAAATTTTCCCCATTGACCGTAATATAACGGAATCCTTTTGATTGTCCCTGTAGATGATATATGCTTCCGATTTTCATAAAATTTGACATAACTAGACAAAATTATGTAACAATTATATATTTTAAATTTCAAACGATTCGGTTGGGTAGTTTTTGCATTGTTATATGCGGACGGGCAGACAGACGGACGGACAAACAGACGGACTGAACGACACCAATAGATGCTACGTATTTACATAATTACGAACGCACCTAAAAATGACTAAATATTTTACTTTCATTTAAGTCAAATCCTTTTTTACTTTCCTCCATTTTTCTTTAACCTAGATGTCAACCGGTAGTATTTTCTACAAAACTGTTGTATATTCTATAAGGATCTCTTTAACCCTTACCGGCACGAACAAATTCTGATTGTAAGACGAGAAATTATCGACTGATAATGGAATTTGGAAGCAATTTTTAAAGAAATTAAAGATCCCTTAATTTAAGGTTTGACTGTAAAAGCAAAATTTTATTAAAATATTATTGACGCGATTTGCAAGTTTGGAATTAGATATTTCAAATATATATATAAATTTAAAATTAGATATCCCGGATTGGGCACCCTGTGCCGGAAAGGGTTAAAGATCTTTAAAATGCTTTTTCTACTCTTTATTTAATTCTCTTAAGAAACACTGGTTAACAAAATTTAAACTTCCACATGACACATGAACTTTTTTTGTGTTTTTTTATATTATAGGGTATTTTGAATAAAAATAATCAGATTGATTTTTTTATCACCCATGAATTTAGTTTTATGATGTAACGAATTCCATCCTTTTAAACGAGATCCTAACAGTTCTACTTTTTTTTTGACAAAATTAAATCGAGTACTATATCATTTAGGTCTCCTTGAGTTTACAAATGAGGCTTATCTTGAACTTCAAAGTCAGAATCAGAATCAGAATTATCATTGTCATCAGCATTAAATCGGCTTGAAGTGGAGGGTTATTGATCATCGATATTAATCGATGTAGATGGTACCGGTTTTGGCAAACTGAAGTCATGTGGGACAGGTCTTATTGCTGAAGGTAAATTCGGGTATTGAACTGTGTGTTTTGCTTTTGGGTTTATGCCTTTTATTGTAGTAACTCAGAAATAGTAATCCGAAACATGATCTCTAGTCTCAGCCCATATCATGGGAATAGCAAACGGCATATAACGTACCCTTTTCTTATAATCCATTAAATGTTTTACACATGTTATACAACAAATGTGTAAGTTCGAAGCTTTATCTTGATGAGCAACCGAAAAAGAAGAATACTCGATATAACACTGCAATATCAGATCTGTAATATTATGTCTTTGTGTTTAGAAAGTCATTTCACCACAAACATAACAAAAAGAGTTAGGATCGTTAATACACTTATTGACATATTCGCACAAGCACGGTACTTCACTAAAATCAACGCACTTTAAATTAACAAAGAAAACTAATATAATTATCACTGTTTTTTACGAACGTTCACATGCATTTATCGCTATAAAGCCAATAATAAACTTGACTTATCACAAAAAAAAAAAAAAAAAAAAAAAAAAACTGAGGGACATTGAAACGAAATAAGTGCCTTTTCGTAATGAGGGTAGGTAGTCATACGATTACCTAAACAAGTTCGTGTGGCATGACCACTGTTGTCCAGTGATATTAATCTTTTTAAAAAAATTATCGCTGTAAAATATAAAATCAAATAAGAGTTCAATATTTTTTAAGAAATTATTATAAAATGTCAAATTATTATTATTATTATTATTATTATTATTATTAGTATGAAAAATATAATTTTTATAAAACATATGCAACAAACACTTTATTTTTTTCAGATGAATGATACAGACGCACTGCATTAAATAAATTATAAAATACAGTATCCATTATTTAAATGCTTATTTTACACATATTTTTAAGTAAAATTTTATAAGAATATCCAAGCTCAATTTTGTCATTGTAAAAAATGTGTGCATCGACGTATGACTAGGTCTAATAAGTCTAATTGACCTTTATTCAAAACAGCCCTTTTTTATCAAAGGAAAAAAATGTCATCTTCTCCATTCTATAATAGAATGTAAATGAAAAATTCATTCCAAAAGTTCTTATCAGATAAAACACTGCATTACGAAAAGGAAAGTATGTTATAGTGTAAAATATGATAACAATCCTATTATGCAAATTACAATTTTTAAAATTAAACATATTTCTTCTATGCTATATATTAAAAATATTTTTTCTCTTGGCTTTGGTTTTTTTTAAACCACAAATGTTGAAATAAAAGTATTTTTTTCTTGTAGGAAAAAAAATATTAGAATTTTTCTGATTCTACAGCATGAAAAATAATAAAAAAAGAAATAGTTTTTTTTTAATAATATGTAGCGATAAATATATTGTTGCAGCGTATATGGAGTTCTTTCGATCTTATGGTTAGAGAACTTCAAACTCTTGTCTCTTAGAAAAGTAGAAAATAATTTATTTACAGATCTTCAGAACAACAGAGACTTCGAAACTCACAAATATTACTGGATATTCAAAAATAACTGCTCAAATCTATCGTACAAGTATAGCTTTAGATCCCAGAGACTCTTTATACAACGTCTCAAACACTTAATAACATTCAAAACAACATAAATGAAACTCAAGCAAACTTGCTAACAAACGCCTTGTTCACTCAATGACTGACTGGTCAATAATAACCACAACAGCTCGTATCGCTCTCCTTATATAGGCTCGCAGCAGGTGCTGGAAATTTCTAGAACCATCTCGAAAAATCCACGGAACAACATTCAATGTATCAGTATATCAATAGGGGGGGGTTACCATAGAGTAGGGAAGGGTTACCATCGCCAACAATCGCCAAGTTTGTCGCCAACTTGACGATATATCGCCAAATTTGGCGACCAAAATTAGTCGCCAAAAGTGACGCCAACTTGGCGATATCTCTAATATTTCGCAAAGCTGCCATAGACATTCACTGAAAATAATAGACAAGTTTGCTTGATAACAGAGACAATGTAACAAAAACTAATATTAGTAAAGAAATGGAGCTAAATAAGAGTATTTACATTATTTTACAGTACAAACACTAACTATTTACAAAATTCGTAACAACATGTATGATTAAAATTTAAATATAAGTTAATATTTTAATAATGATTATTAAAATGTGACTAAAAATAATATAATTAAAATAATATAAATTTTCTTTATGCTAAAATCATATTTTTTTAACTTGATTGTTTTGTACTATTAAACCTCAAGCGATTAATTACAAATGTTTTTATTTAGGTAAATTGATGATTACATCTTTAAAGTCCTACAGCATAAAAGCACAAATCATTTTGAATCTGCACTATCAAATAATATGGATTATCTCGATTATCGTCTAATTAAATATAATCACAATTTAAAATTACAATAATTTATTCCTAGTTACCAACGATTTCAAAAAGTTTTCTTTAAACTAATTTAATATTTGATTAAAGTGATAAAAAAATATTTAAAAGGAAAAACATGTCTCTAACAGATGTAAATTTTCAAAGTGAGTGAAAAAAGTCCAGACCAGGATTCGAACCAAGTATGTATGGGCCGAAGCCGCCAACGCTCTTCCAACTGAGCCCTCCAGAACGAATTCTGGAGGACTCTTACAACCAAATGACCTCAACGATAACAGAATCTGGTCTAATACTATGAATTAACTCAACAGAATTAATCGAATGTCAATATTTGAAAATTTCAGAAATTGCTGCATACGAAGTTATATTAGATTAATTTTAAACACAATCGGTAAATGAATTATAACAGGTGTAATTTTGCAAGAGGGTGAAAAAAAGTCCGGGTCAGGATTCGAACCAAGGGCGTATTGGCTGAAGCCGCCAAAGCTCTTCCAACTGATACATACAGGACGAATTCTGGAGGACTCTTTCACCCAAATGACCACAACGATCACAGAAGGATTTCACCGACCGTATTATAATAAAAACCTTAATAACCAATTTGAAATTTGAAACATGAAGTACAAAGCTTGTATATCAACAAGTCTTAACACATTCGCTGCCGATCACGCGCCAGCGCGTGATATAGCGCCAACGTTATGGAGCCACTCACGCGCCAGCGCGTGATGACGGGTAATGTCTCAATAGCCAGTCACGCGCTAGCGCGGGAAAATCTTTCACTGATTCTTTGTTATAAAAAGTAAATCGGCTTCTGGGAAAAACTCATGTCTAGAGTGTGGCATTATCATCACATCTTCACGTAAGCGGCAGCGAACGTGTTAAAGTATTTTCAAAATGTTTTAGAAAGTATAAAACGTACCGGATTTGGAGATGGAAATTCGGAGTTGCAGACGATAAAGCAGTCTCATATATCATAAGATTGCATTTTATTATTTCACGCTTAAGTATCAACACAAAGAAAATTAATGTCAGATGCACTTTAATGTCATTTGTGTTCATTACTTGAGATTTAAAAATCCCTATCGGCTTGGCCTATAGGCGGAGGTAGATTTCGAAATTCCAACAACAAAAAACAAAATTTCATTACAGATAAACCTAGTTTAACAACTTTATTTGTTCTCTTTTGAAAAATTTATAATTTCATTTTTCTCTAAGAACTTGTTTTATAAGAAATATCTTAAGCTGAAATCGGCTCAAATGTCCATTTTGACAACATATTTTGAAATATATTCTGACTTTATTAAAAAATCGACTAATATGGCACATTATATAGTTCGTAAATAATAAAAACTGTAAAGTGAATGCGTTTGAAAGCGAAAATGGGTTTAAAAATGAGTCAGAAAAAACGCAATTTGTCATTTAAATACAACCTATATTTTTAATCATGATCAGTTCGGGAAATTTTTTGCGAAGTGCCCTCTTGGACAGCATTTTTTAAAATATTTCAGCCTTTATAAAAAAAAAATGATCAATACGGCACATATACAGCTCCTAAATAAGAGAACCTGTCAATTAGATGCGTTTGAAAGCAAAACTGAATTTAAAAATGAGTCAGAAAAAACGCAATTTGTTATTTGAATACTTTCTCAAATTTTCAATCACGATTACTTTGGGAAATTCTGTTCAAAATACTCTTTTTGGAAGCCTTTTTTTGGAATATATTCTGACTTTATCAAAAAACTGATCAATGCATCACATTATACAGTTTCTAAATAACAGGAACTGTAAACTGAATGCGTTTGATAGCACAAATGTTTTAAAAAATGAGTCAGAAAAACGCAATTTGTTATTCAATCCTCAAATTTGTTATTCATTCCTCAAATTTTCAATCACGATTACTTCGGGAAATTCTGTTCAAAATACCTTTTTTGGCAAGCTTTTCTGACATATATTCTGTCTTTATCAAAAACTGACTAATGTGTCGCATTATATAGTTTCTAAATAAGAGGATCTGCCATTTGGGTGCGTTTAAAATCAAAAATAAATTTAAAAATGAGTCAGAATATAAACAGTTTGGATTTGAAGTTTTTTTTTTCTGATACTCCTATTTTTGTTTAATTTATTTTTGCTATACGAATTGGTCCTATGAAAAACTTGTCAACACAAAAGTTGTAGATATTATTGAGAAGATTCAAAATAAATTTAAATAGATTAGATAGTTTAAGAAGTGACGAAATTATGGATTTTCCACTTTTTTCACCCTCCTTTTTGTTTCCGTTTTTAAATTTTTTATCGGTAAGAACTAGTACTATCAAAAACTTGTAAATACAAAAGTTTTAGATTATGTTGTTGAGCATTTACACAAAATTTAGGTGGATTTGATATCATGAGAATTGACGAAGTCATGAATTTTCTTCTCCCCAAACCTTGTTTTTTTCGCCCCTTGAGCCCATTTCTAAATTTATAAAAATCTGTCATGTATAAAATTTTGGCCCATTTTTATGAAGTAATATAAAATTTAAACCGATTCGATATCTATTTTAATTAAGAAATTATGGCGTTTTTTCGGTTTTCACAAAACCCTTCCCTATTTCCACCCCCTTGGACCGATTTTTCCCATTAACGAACTTAGCCGAGATTTATGTATCAGTTTGGAAGAGACTTGATCAGAATTATAAAAGTTATTGTGTCCATAAGAAAGTGATACACAGGGTGATAAAAAAAAACGTGGACAAAATGATATGACAAATCAAGCATACAACAAGGATCAAAAATCACACAGGGACATAGGGTCGCAAACTACTTATTGAGTTACAAATACAGGGTGTTTCATTCCAGCTACACCCGGTTTGAAAGTAATAATTTCGAGGAAAATAAAAATATTGTTATTAAAATGCAACGATATGTACCTTATTTTGTGTGAAATGTGATAACATTACGAAAAGGTCTCAAAAAACGTATCGCTCAAGCAATCGATGATGCCGCATAAACTGATTATGATAGTCCAAAATGTCAGGTGTCAAGTGCATATTGCTGGTGCGCATAATGCAAACGTCTACCACTTTTGTTTGGTGTTATCACACTTAAAAGAAAGGTGAGAATGTCTGTTAAATGTTTTGTTATAATATACTTCAGTTTTCTGAAATTTATTACCGTCACCCTAAATTCAGTTAGGATGAAACACCCTGTGTTTGTGACTCAATAAGTGGTTTGCGGCCCTATGTTCCTAACGGATTTTTTATCCTTGTCGTATGCTTGATTTGTCATATCAATTTGTCCATTTTTTTGAATCACCCTGTATATATATATATATATATATATATATGTATATATATATATAAACTTTTTTACTAATGGTAGTTTTGGGGTCTAGAGGTCACCATCGGCGTGGATCTGCAAAAATTTTTCAGAAATTCCAACATTGGAGCTACCGCAATAGGTATTATTTCATATGAAATCTCACCCAAAAAGAAAGAACTGAAATTAATGCCTCATATTTGAGAAAAATAAAATAAAATTTATAACCATTTAAACTGAAATACTCTAAACCTTTGTTTTAAAGAATTGAGTACCTTTATTGGTCCTTTTTAATTTTTTTCATAAAATGTAATTCATTTAAATTCTTTATAAAATACTTTAAATCACGAAGCTGCGCCCAAGATTTAAGTTTCCAGAGGTCAATGGGAAATGAGAAAAGAACAGCAATCAGTATTTTCAATAGCATTTTGGTATTCATTGAATAATACCGTGCCTCTAGTGCCTCCTTTTTCCTTAACAATGCAGTATTTCCGTCAGCAGCGTTATAAATTTGAATAACAATTACCTTTTCGCAAATTTAAAAGATATTTTAGTGCCATATTAGATTTCTTAAATATAGAACCCTTTATTCAAAGAATTGTCTAAGAAATTGCGTATAGGAGAATTTGAAGGAAAAGAATAGCTGAAGAACGACGTAAGATTTCGTCTTTTCTCTTCATTTTTTATGGTTGATTAATTCCATGCATTTTGAAGATTAAACAGAATCTTTGAGAGGTAGATACATTAAAATAGCATCTTAATGAAATTTCTAATATGTTACACTTTTATGAAACTTCATAAATACGATGAAAAACGTTAATATGTATTTGGGATGCGCTATATTACAAAAACACACCAACTATCCATTTGCATTTGCGGCTATAAATCTTCTTTTTAAAATTAACTCACGATGTTTCAATTGGATTTATATATATATTATTTTAGCAATTATATTTACACCATTGATTTTACTATTTTACAAAAATAAAGCAAATAAAGTCGCTTCATTTATTGGCATACAGTAAAAACTTTCTTCTGAGCACATTAATATGAGTATATGATGACAAAAAACAAGTTGCATATTCTACGTTTTAATAAAAACTAAACACTAACATCCAATTAAAAAATCCCTGAGTTTACTTTTCTAGTAAGTATAATTTATTAGCATTATTATTTTTGTGTATGTTTAGCAGTGATTAAAAATGATTTTAAAGAATTCTATAGATGGAAGCAGGCATATAAGTAACTTTAAGTAGCCAGTTATCATTACAATTTCGTTTTGCCGTTTTCAGCGAGCTTAGGCTCTCTATATATCCCTAATTAACGTCTTCGTATAACAATAAATGTACATTTTTCCTAGAACGTCTTTTTTAATTTTTTCCTGTTTTTACGTTTAAAAATAAATAATTTTTCTTAACTCTGTTCGGAACCGGCGAATTTTTGTAATAGAAGGAATCTAATGTATTTATGTATAGTATTATTGGCAATTAGTGAAGTTCAGACTGGACCAGAGAAATGCAAAGACCTTGGATTTTATGAGGGCACAATAATTTTAATGAATTTTTGTCAATTTTATTTTTTGTTGTATCTGGCTTAGCAAGGTTTTACCCTCTGGATTCTAAACCGCCCGAGATATTTTAAGCTATTTTCATTCGTACGTCTTTATTCGCATCAGAAATTAAATTAATAATACTTGCTTTAACTAACAACAGAAAATTCCGTATTTAAATAAACCGAAATTAGCTAGTAAATTTTTCTGGCGTAAAATCAGGTTTTCTGAATTTTATAATTTTTAGAGCGTGTTCTATCATGGGATTTAAAGGGTTACTACATTCACCTAGAACTGAGTATAGAAATGGTTTGATATTAAATTAGAATTATATTTAAATAGTCTGTGAACTTACATCATTTTTTTCAGTTTTGTCATTTATGCGTCTTGCCTTTTGGAGTCCTCTATAAAAATACATCTCTAGCGTTGTCTGTCTATTGATAACTTTTTTTCTAAACGAATTCTTGAAATCCGGTACAGCAGTCAGATATGTACAACGAGCGAAAAAAAATATGGGACTTTTTCCATAGGGAGATTTTTCTGGAAGATGGCGCATTGGCCCTTGGGCTGATTGGCTAGTGGGCGAATTCGAATCTGCACCTGATGTATGCATGGCATAAAATGACATGATATATACCTAGGGAGGAATCACGATTTCCATTTATATTGAAATGATTTAATTTAATCGTATACAATTTTTGGTACTACTTGTTTATTCCGTCGACCAAAAATCTATCGCCAAACTATAAGATTAAATGCCAATAATGGATGGTCTTGAATGTCACATTCAATGACATTAAATAAGATACACGTGTTTAAAACGTGTTTAAGTGATTTTTATTTCGACTTTTTATTTACATTTTTATTAATATTATACTAATTATTTGTTTTTTCATTATATAAAGTAAATAGTATTTCAATATGTATTATTTGGCTAAGTTACACATGTTTAAAACATCTTTAAGTGATTTTTATTTCGACTTTTTATTTGCATTTTTATTAATATTATACTAATCATTTGTTTTTTCATTATATAAAATAAATAGTATTTCAATATGTATCATTTGGCTATTAGTTTGGCGATATATATTATTTGGCGTAATTGGTCGACGGGGTAACCAAGTAGTGCTCATTTTTTTTGTTCTTCAGAATACAATACATATGTATCAATAAATAAATAAATAAATAAATAAAGTCACATAAATTTATAGGTAATCAAATGAGTAAGATAAAAAAAAAGCGACATAACAATGCAACAAAACAAAGTTGGTGTAATCAAGTATTAGCCCAAAAATAAGCATAAAAATGTAACATAACAATGTATCTTTTCCATGGTCTGCAACATTCAAGATGTACGATGAGATTATTTCTGTGCGCAAAAGCTCTTTGTCATTTTAAATGTAAAAGGATATGATGAAGTTAATTTAACATAAAAAGAACGATTTTGAAATGATTAAATGATGGTCCAGAATTTTAACACAGGTCCCATTTTTTGTGAAATTGTGAAAGTGTTGTAATGTTTATGAAACTTCCAGTCATGTATATATTTTTATTTTTAGTTATTGTTGTAGGAAGCGTTTATAAAAGAATGGTCTAGTTTCAACAGGCTGTTTAAACAAATAATTCACGAAATTGAAGTTAAACAAAACTAGTTTTTTTTTTCAAATTTTCCCTTATGCAGAGTTTTTCACACACGCAACCTAAATTCCAATTTTTCCAACACTTCGGTTTATAAGTAAGGAGTAACGGAAGAAAAATCCTCTTTAATTCTGTGTCTTAACACTTGCAAATCATTAGATTGCGGTGGATCGTACACACGATCTTTTAAAAAACTGCAAAGAAAAAAAAACTCATGACTCTAACAGCTTTTAAATATTCGCTCATCAAAAATGCTTCAGTGGGTTAGAGCAGGCTTGTACAACCTTTCAGTAAACAAGGGCGCATCTTGGCTCTTGGCAGTCAATGATGGGCGCCATTATTTACATGACTGAAAACATTTGGCAATATTATCGCATAGTATTAGTATACACGCACGTCTTAAATTAATGCAAATGAATCGTACAGTGGTAAGCAAGACCCCTACAGCTCTGCGATTACGTGTTCTAAATTTCAAATTATGCATTTTGTTTTAAATGAGAAGTCTATATAATTTTTTTTAGGGTAAGGTGCCAGAAACTTTTATTGCCGTTTATAATAACAATAATAACAAATAAATAAATATTTAATTAGACATATTGCTAGGTTTCTTTTAAGATGTGAAAATATGGTTTGATTTATTTTGAAGGCGTGGATTAGTTTAGTTTTATGAAAAGTACAAAAACAGGCAAGCATGACAGTGAAAAAACCATGTGAGTGATTTCAAAGGTATAGTCTAGAAGTGCTTTTATAGATAGATAGCCTTCTGAACTGTTTATTATTTTTTCTAAGCAAAATTATAGAAAGATAAACAAAAGAAAACCTTCTAAAATTTTTAAAATGAAGAAAGAAAATTAAGCCCTTTTATTATTGATATAAAACAGCCAGACACAAGTTTTAAAACTATATCTGATAAAATATTAATGAATTTTTTAACTTTCTTTATAATGAAATTTTAGCTCTAAAATATTTAATAACTGGAAATTTTTAAAAGGGCGCCAAGAAAATCGTCAAAGGACGCCATGGTGCCCGCGGACGCCGCGTTGGACAGCTCTGGGTTAGAGCATTATGGATTTAAATCGAATTCAAGAGTCGCATTGTGCACTGCAAAGCGAGTCAGTAACAAAGTAGTACTAGCTCATCCACTTATCGAAAACTGTTTGAGCTATTCATTATTTGTGACTTTCAAGTACTACTCTACAGTACTTGCAGTTGATACTATTAAAATTATACACGAGTACTATTATTATACTAAATTATACAAAAATTGCACCTTAAGTTTGTAAAAAGTTCAGTTTGAAAGTTGAAAACTCGAAAACAAAGGATTTTCTGAAGGCTACTGCTTTGGGAGGAAAAATTTTGTGAAGGATCCTGTTTTATTATGAATTTTTTTGTGGATGCTTCTAGAACCCAAAATTTTATTAACAGATCCTAGATATTATCAATATCTTTCATTATGATTCATAAATATATCGATCTTCAACACCAATGAAATGTTTTTATCAATTTGTCAATAAATTATGTATAACACGATAGATTTTTCTATTTGTAAAATTAAATGGACACACTACACAAATTATTCCATAGGCACTGATTATATTAAAAAACACTTTATTAAAAGAATAACACTCACTCGCAGCTCACTGCTGCATTATCGTCTGCACATTTCTCAAACAGAACTTTGGAATAATAATATAAAAAACACTTCACTTCTTTTCACTTTCTGGACACTGAGATTTTAATTATAGGTAGCACGGTATCGTCTGCCTACATGGAACACTATTCTTAAAAATATAATGCATAAAAAATAGTGGAAGTTTGAAATACTTTTTCTAACAGAGGCAAATAAATAAGGAATGATGATTATAAATATAATAAATTAATGGATTGTTATAATGTTGCGTAATAACCGCAAATAAAAAAAAACTTGGCTCTTTAAAGAAATGAGAATTAGAGAACTGTATTATATTTTATGGAAATTTCTTTGAAAACAACATATAAAGAAAAAGAAGTTTTGAACATAAATTAACAAAATTAAATTTAAGAAAAAGTATAAAATCTTGCGTTGTACCTTTCTTACAATAATAAAATTAAAAATTCCGGACAAAATATTCAAGGCAAAATATTTAATTTAAGCAATTATAACATATAAACGAAATATAAATTATGTGTTATCAATAACGCACGATATGTGAAGAAAGGGAATATGTAACTTTTCTGTACAAATAAATATTTTCCGTATTAATTTCAAATGCGGTACAATAAGAAAATGTTAAGCTGTGACGAAAATTAAATTCCTAAGTAAATAAAAGGAAATAATAACACTCTAAGTACAATGCATCAAATCAGATTAAAACCATAAAATTTATGTATACAGTAATTAAAATAAATTAACTTTCTGTCTAATGTTTGTTTAAACAAGATAAATTTATTCAGGCCGAATGAAGGAATGATGCCAACGATTTATATATTGTGAGTCAAATACTTCATTTTTAATTATGTACATGCAATAATTAATTTATAACAGTTTTCGAACATTTAGATGCGTTAATTAAACTGGTTTGTTCGTTAATGAAGTCGATAGATTGAACGCGTTGCCTTTATTGAACATCAATGTCTGAATTATTAGTGCAAAAATAATTAAAGAATCACAACTTATATTAAACGAAACATTAAATAATATTCAATTTTGTTGAAGATAAGATTACTGATGTATATAAAATTATTTAAACAAAATTAAAGTGATGACTGTATTTTGTTAATTGTGACATTATACTATAATGAGCTTAAAAATGTAATTTCGCGAAATAAGGAAGCATTGTTTTGCATTACATGTTTAATAATAATATTTGAAAAGTGATTATTTTTTAAATAAAAATATCATGTTTTGTATATTTTACTGATAAAAAGTTTCGTATTTTTTAAAAGTATTTAGGAGTTAGGATTCATTGTAGAAGATTAAAGGTCTGTAAGCATAATTATATTAAAGTGGCTGAATCAAATGCGGTAAAAACTTAAAGGATATAATGTAAAATTTTACCCTTTTTATCTAATAAATTTTTCTAGTTATCCTTTGCTAGATTATTGTTTCTCAAAAATAAAATGTTCTTTAACTGGCCGATAAATTTTAATGACAGCATATTGTAGCGTGCTATTTCGGTGAGTAGCGTGGAACCAATAAAGTCAAATTATATTTTTGATAGATTTCGTAAGAAATACTACCTATTACATTCTCCTTTATGTTGAAAGTTCTGATAAATAATTGCAAATCTACGCTCATTTTGACTCCCAGAACTCAAACCATCCTCAGTTTAAAACCTCCATAATTTTGCACAAATCTCTTCCAAATTTGTACATAAAATCAAGCTGCAGAAAATCCACAGCCAAGCTCGTTAAGGGTGATAAACACTCAGCGGCCGAATTCTCTTACGTACTGTTAAGTCTATGGGCGTTTCATGCATAATTTTATTCAAAATATCCTCGAATGGAATTAATACTTTTTAATTTCTTTTTCTACTATTCTCTTATTAAAGAATGACATTTTTTTCATAGTTATATAATATTTCTAAAATTTATGCTCAATTTAATATTTTTTTATTTTAAAAAACTGTTGAACTGGAAGTAAAAGTTTAACACGTCATATAAAATTATGCATAGATTTCAGAAATATTAAAAAAATAAGAAAAAAAGAGATACCCTTTAAGAAGAGAACGTTAAAAAAAAAAGTTAAAAATATTAATTTCCCGAGGCTATATTTGCAATATAAAAATGCATTAAATTCTCACAGAATTTCCTTTTTTCTAACCGATGACCACGCCCCTGCCTGCCGTGTTATCTCAGCTTAACGGGCTAAGTACCTGATATAGGGGCGGGTGACCACCTAATCGCCGCGTAGAGTCAATAAACCTGATATCTTCGCTTTGCACGTCATCATATCTGCAGTACTCTCTTCCCGTTAGAGCATACTTTGTTTTACAGTGCCCTTAAACTTAACGTTACAGAGCGAAATTCGGCCACTGAGTGACTAGCACACTTAAGAGCCCGCACTACTGATTGAAAAATAAATGATAATGTTAAGTCTATGGGGGCGTTCTTTTCAAATATCTCGCTTAAATTTTAATATTTTTACATGATTGTTTTCCCATAGAGTGGCTGAGGATGATCAATCTACAACCGGGCTAGTTTTTACTTTTTAGATTTTGGTTTCAGATATATATTTTTTAAAATTAATTTAATTTTCGAAACCGGCTATATC
The DNA here is from genome assembly GCA_964019185.1 of Maratus speculifer. NCBI lineage: Eukaryota > Metazoa > Arthropoda > Arachnida > Araneae > Salticidae > Maratus > Maratus speculifer. The sequence continues at coordinate 412,164,814 of OZ025291.1, read as the reverse complement.
CGGTTTTGAAACTGAAACTATCATAATATAAAAAATATATAACCAAAATCGAAAAAGTTTAAACTACCCCGGTTGCAGATCGTCCTCACCTATACCTCACCTACACCTCACCTGTATCATGTAAAAATATTAAAATTTCAACGAGATATTTGAAAAGAACGTCCCCATAGACTTAACATTATGATCCGTGTCTTTTTTACATATAGTGTGGGCTCTTAATGTGCAAAATAGTACCCAATAAGTGGAAATAGGCGTTGTGTAAACCGAAAGAATTTGTGTAAACCGAAAAAAAATAATAACTTCTAAATTATATTACACATCGAATCAGTTTAAAATTATTATTACTTCCGCAAAAAAATCCGAAAAATATATACCACAGATTTTTGATCAAATTAAAAATGTTCTCTGTCCTGAAAGGACGAAAACATGAGAATTTTATGGAGAAAAAATATATATAAGAGAGAAAAAAAATTAAAAACTTCTTCAAATAAAAAATATTTTTTTTAAAAATTCTTTTAGCATTATCTACAGCTTTTAGTATAACAACTTATCTATTTACTATTACAACTTATTTATTTACTATTAGAACTTATCGACAACTATTGACAAGTTTTTGATAGGCCCAAGTGTTACGGAAAAAAATAAAAACGAAGACAAAAAGGTGTTATTGAAAAAGAAATATATCTATAATCTTGATATTTCACAAGATTAAAATTTCACTTGTATTTATTATAAATCTTCTTAATATATTATTAAAACCTTTCATAGTGACAAGTTTAAGATAGGATCAACTCTTACAGGAAAAGAACTGTATTAGGAATCAAGTATAGAAAATCAGCACTATGATAAAGTATCACAATAAATAACTGTTTTGAATTTGATAATGAAATCTATAAAACATTATGCAATGCAACCAATTTAGACAATTTAAGAATAAGTTTATTGTTGTTTGTAAGAATAAGTTTATTGTAACCGCAGCCGGTTGTGATTATTTTCAATCATTATACCTGCTAGTTATTATAACATTTTAACCCTTCATTGCACGATTTTTCCTTTCTTTATGAAAAAAAATATTTTGATTATTTTAAATAGTCACAAATGCAGGAAAAATAATAAAAAAATTCTGACTTCATATATATTTTTTTAATATGGATTTTTGTGGTATGTGCCATGTATCTCTAAAAGTACACAGTGAGATATTTACATTTTTGTACCAAATGTGACATAAATCTCAGAATATTGGTGTATTATATATACAAAAAGAGTATAATGTTATTAAAATTTTATTGCAGTTATTTAACCGTTTGAGGGGCAAGCAATTGTTTTCTATAATGTTGAATTTACACCGAAATGAAACTTTAGAAACTTTTTTTTCCAAAGTTAGAAATATGAAATTTTAACTAAAAGCTTCTGTTGCGAATCTTGATTCAAATCAGATGGTAAATATATCCCATTGCCCTGACACACTCTATTAGAGACCTTAATTCAAAAAGTCTATCATGGCCCTTTATGTCTTTAGGAATTTCTTTAGTATTGTCACTAAAATGTGAAAATTGTCCGAATTCTTTTTTAAATTTATTGACAGACATTGTCTCTTTAATTGTTTGGTTACCTAAAACATCTCTGCAGTAGTATCTGTAATGGAAACTTCTAAAGGTTGAGAAAAGTCCTTTAGGATGCTGTATCTAAATATCTCTTTTGGTTAAAAAAAGATTTAAAAAAAGGAAAAAAATGATAGCGAGTCTCTAAGGCCATAATTACAGCTGTTAAGGAGTTACTTTCTCTATACTTTATTTGCGCTTCAGGAATTTGTCTTTCCATAGTGACTTTTTTCTATCAACACTGGGTCCAGCAGGGATATCTGCAGCATCCGAAAGAATAAATAACCTTTCTCTAAACTGATGCTTCTCATTATATATATAACCAGTGTTGATTTAAGAATGTCCAGGTGGAGGGCATTCATCAAGAACATTTATATTTACTACACAGATAATTTAAAAATTGGTTTAGTTTAGAAATTCAATCCTTCCACTCTCCCATTCACACACACAAACTCCCGGCACATAACAATGTCCCTCCAGCGAAAAAACACCTGACTTCAATATTGTTGATTTTAACTTTTATATAGTACTTTTAGTGAAATTAAAACTACTTTATTATTTAATCTGAAAACTTATCCCCTGTGTCAACTGAGTCCCTTTTTTGGATCATATTTGTTGTTATTGTGCAGTCAACTTCTGATTCATATGAAGAAATAGCATTTTCAATTATATTTTTAGCTCGAATATATGTTGAATCTTTCCAGTTAACATCAGAAACTCAAAAAGATTGATCATCATTATGAGATGCAAATAATGTTACATTCATTTAATCTTGCGTTAGCCCTTTGCGCACCACTTTTCACTAGAATGTTTTATGAGCTTTTGCCCTATGTTCTATATCGAGCACAAACACGAAAACAAGATTTCAAGCTGCTGTATTGAAATATTTTACTTTTAAGCTACTTTAATTACAAATATGTGATATACTCGAATGTCTAAAATTTTATCTTGCGATATTTTCAATATTTTAGGGTGAAAAATTTGAAGCAAATTCTACTGTTGTATACGATGCAGACTAGAAATCTTTTTAAATAAAAAATTAATATCTAGTGAGGTAGTGCCATCAAGTGAGAAAAACTGGTAAAAAACTCTTTGTTTAAATGTTCTAGATATGGTACAAAGCTCAGAAAATCTAAATTTAAGATATTTAGGAAAATAGGGGGATTTTATTGGTATGCTCCATATATGGCACACCGTGCAGTAAAAGGTTAAAAGCACTGATAGCATCTAAAATTTTTTCTTAATAGCAATACTTTCACAATCAAATAAATTTACCCAAGAACAATATCTTTGTTAATAGATTCTTGCTCATATAATGTTGACCATATTTGATTTTAATAATTAATATTTGTATATAGAACATAATAAAACATTTTTACTTTGACATTTGACTTTATATTTCAGATGATTGCCAATTACTATTTTTTAAAACTGAAGATATTAACATCAAGAAGATAATAAACTAACAACTCTTTCAAATATATCTGTGAAATAAAATGTTTGACATTTTTAAAATTTCTTGTCAACAATGTAAAAAAAAAAAAAAAAAAAAAAAAAAAAAAAAAAAAAAAAAAAAAATTCTATACTCTATCAAAAATATTTTTCTGTAGTAAGCTTTTATCCTTTATTTGGAAATAGTCTTTGAATTTTTGGATAATTTGCTATTTAAAAAAAAGGCACAGAGTTTTTATATAGTTTCGCTGTAATAATAATAAAGCAAATTTCACGAATATAAGTGTGTTGGAATCTGAAATTTCCAATTTCAAAGTTTTAGCGAACATGTGATTTTGTCATTTCTGGATCAAGATGCTTTTAAAGTATTTCTTTGAGTTATATTTGTTCTTCTAGATATGTCGGTTGGGCAACTCTGTCGAAGTATTTTTCAAAAATTAAAAGTATTTAAAATAAATTCTGTCGTGTTTTTGTTATTATTGTATTTTTACAATGATCTACAAGAATAAAATTTATTTATCGATAAGTTGAGTAAAACGTGTAAAATGTAAATTAAAAATCTCATTCTTACAATGCAAATAAATCTCTGCATGTTTTGTTTCGCAAAATAGTTTATTATTTTTTAAAACTGCAGTTTTAAACGTCAAGAAGATACTAAACTAACAAATCTTTCAAATATAACTATGAAGTATAATGTTTGACATTTTGAAAATTTCTTGCCAGCAATACAAAAAAATTTTCTATACTCTATAAAAAAAATGTTTTTCTGTAATAGGCTTCTATCCTTTATTTTGTATTAGTCTTCGAATTCTTGGATAAGAAAAAAAATATATATATATATATAAAATGGCATGGCGTTTTTATATAGATTCGCTATAATAATAATAATAAAGGAAATTTAACGAATATAAGTGTGTTGGAATCTCAAATTTCCGCTTTCAAAGTTTTACCGAACATATGATTTCGTCATTTCTGGATCAAGATGCTTTTCAAATATTTTTTTTTTAGTTTTATTTATCCTTTTAGATATGTCGGTTGAGCAAATGTGTCTAAGTATTTTTAAAAAATGAAAAGTATTAAATATAAATTCGGTCGCGGTTTCGTTATTATTATTTTTTTTACAATGATCTTTAAGAATAAAATTTATTTATTGATAACTTGTGAGTAAAATGTGTAAAATTTAATAAAATACAAAGCTCATTTTTAAAATGCAAACAAATCTTTGCATGCTATTTTCGCAAAGTAGTTCTTTGATGAATGGAAGGTAATAAATGAATCAGAAAATATATACAAGTATGGGGAAAGTTGTATTCATATAATGAGGAAAATACCCAAATATTTTTATTATAAGGCTTTTTCACCAAAACAAAGATAATATGAAATATTCTGCCAAAGTACCTGAAACGCTAGAGTTACATGCCATAAAAATTAGCATCCAAAAGCCAATGTTTTCATATGAAAAAGGAAAAATATGCTTAATCGACAATCTCATAAAATATGTTCTTGATTTTGACTTCACTATTATTGCATAAATTTAAATTTTTTGAAAATGGTAAGTTAAATATAAAAAAAAAGTGTAACAGAATTGATGTTTTTACTTCATACATGAAAGTCCTGTTTTAGTAACATCAATCAGGATTGAATAATTAAACTCGTGTTCCATAAAACATCAGTTTTGTGTTTTTTTTTTTTTTTTTTTTTTTTTTTTTTTTTTTGTCTTTTGGAATATTATGTGCATAAATCATGAAAGGTCAATTTCGCACTATACTGTATATAATGAATGACTCATTTACCAATTTGAAATTTGATACATGAAGGTACAAAACTTGTAAATTAATATATCTTAAAATATTTTCCAAGTTTTTAAGAACGTAAAAAAAAAGTGTCGATTTTTGCAGATGGAAATTTGGAGTTGGATATAGAAAAGGAATCGTATACGCCATTAAATTGAAGTTTATTATTTTATGTTTTAATATTAATATAAAGATAACTAATGTAAAAAGCATTTTAATATCATTTGAGATAAGTAAAAAAGAAATAACTGAAATTAGTGCTTCATTTACGTGAATAATAATACAAAATAATAACATTCAAAATGAAATAGATCTGAAATATTCTATAATTTTATTTTAAAAAATAATTAATTCAATAGGTCCTTCTTAAATTTTTGCATAAAATGTAATTCATTTAAATTCTTTATAGAATATTTTGAATGGTGAAGCAGCGCCCAAGATTAAAGTTTCCAGAGGACAACGGGAAATGAGAAAAGAACAGCAACAGTATTTTCAATAGCATTTTGGCATTCATTGAATAATACCGTGCCTCTAGTGTCTTCTTTTTCCTTAACAATGTAGCATTTCCGTCATCAGAGTTATAAATTTGAATGACAATTACCTTTTCGTAATTTTAAAAGATACTTTTGTGCCATATTAGATTTCTTAAATATAGAGCCTTTTATTCGTAAGTTTTAATTTAGAAATTGCGTATAGGAGCGTTTGAAGAAAAAAAGGCTGAATAACGTCTATTGTAAGATTAAGGCTCTTCGCTCTTTTTTTATGGTTGATTAATTCCACGCATACTGAAGTTAAACAGAATCTTTGAAAGGTAGATTTATTAATGCAGCATCTTAATGAAATTTCTGATATAGTACACTTATATGAAGCGTCATAAATACGATGGAAAACTCTAATATGTATTCGGGCTGCGCTATATTATAATGACTCTTCAACTATTCATTTGTATTTCTGAGCATAATTTTTCTTTTAAAATTAAATAGCGATGTTTCAATTGAATTTTTATAAATAATTTTATTTGAAAACACGAGTAGACTTTATATATTAAGATTTCTGATATCTCTACTAGCTAGTGATTTTTCTATTATAGCAATTCTATTTAAAATTGCAGATATTGTTTTTAACTATTTGGAAAATAGTTCTTGTCCTCGCTAGAGAACTGGGAAATCTGAAGTATACCTGAATCTTTTTATTGGTTGAATTCCGCAACTTATTTTTTTTAATTACTGGTCCATGTTTAATGTCCAAAATTGGAATACTTCCGTGTTTTATTTTATTCGTTTTCGGATTGCTCCATGTTTAATGTCTCAAAATGGACTGCGTCTGTTGCCACAATGACAAAAATATAATAAAAACTTAAATAATAATAATAATAATAATAATTTGAAAACAAATTGCGATAAAGATTTCAAACAAATTGTATTTAAAAGTTCATTTTTTTTTCTTTACGCAACGGTGTAAAAATAAAAATCTGCGATAATTAGAAGTTTAAAAATTTGCAGTTTCAAAAATTGTAAAACTGAAATCTCATTTAAAATTTTTGATGGGTACAAGAATGTTATTGTTTAATCCATGTCGTGCGTAATAAGACGCGGGCTTAAGTCAGTCTGATTAATTCCATCAAATAAAAATGCATATTTCAAACAGCTAAAGTTGTATATCTATAAAGTACTGTTTTTTTTTTAATTATTGGTCTAGGAATATTAACGCTTGATGCACGACGTACTTAATAAATAACTCGTTTGATCATCATAAAAATGATGTTTGTTATAATTATTAATTCAAATATAGAATTTATTTATAATTCCTTAAAATTTTAGTCATTGAAAATATAATTTTCCAAATAGTCGTTGCATTTTGCTTAATAATAATTTATTTTTTTTTATTTTGCAGTGTTAAAGTGAATGACGTGAGTTCATATCATCACATGTTTTTAGGTATCTGTTTAAAATTATCATAATTAAAATGCATTTTATTCACCCATCAGCCATCATCGGATACACGTACAGTACTTCGGAAAGAATATACTATTTGAAATCTTTTGTGTGTTCCAGTAAATGCTATGTACTTCATATTATGCATGACTGAATCGTATAATTTATACTAAGCAGCAGCTTTATATATCAGTTTTAATATATATGAAATGATTTAATATAATTAAAATATGTCGCACATAATTCCCCCTTTGACCATTATGTAATGGAATTCTTTTTTGTGGCACTGTAAATGTAATATACCCTGTTTTTTTCACCGCATTTTTTACAAAATGCATATTTTAGCACTTCTCGTAAATGAATATAAATTTTAATATGCTTGAGAGGGTGTAACATCTAAAAAATACATTTGAAAGATTTTTTTCCATAGGTTGTAATGTAATGGTAAACTTTTGAGCACCCCTGTAAATAAAAAATTCATGGTAGAAACTTCATTTTCAATGGAGTTTGCGCTAGGATTAATGTCAATAACATCTAAAAATTTCATTCTGATCCGAGTATACTTATTAGAGTTAGAGCGCGGACAGATGGCCAGACAAACAGAATGCTTAAGCACTTTTCAACTTTGATGGAAAGTGTTAAAAAATGGGTTTTGAAGAAGAAAAAATTCTATAACTTCATCTATTCACAATATATCAAATTCACATGAATTTATTATAAAGTTTCATGATATCAGAAATGTTTTACTGACACGGTTTTAATAGGACCAACTCTTATAGGAAAAGCACTGTATAGAAAATGAAGTATAAAAAGTCATCAATAAAATAAAGTACCACAATAAGTAACTATTTTGAATTTCATAATAAAATTTCTAAAAAAATATGCAGTGTAGCCAATTTAAACAATTTATGCCGTGACTAGTTGTCATTATTTTCAATCATTATAACTACAAGTAATTTTAACATTTTAAAAGCATTGATAATTGTTAAAAAACTATTCTTAAAAACAATACTTTCACAATGAAATAAATTTAACCAAGTACAATTCGTTTGTTAATATATTCTTGCTCATATAATGTTAACCATACTTGATATTAATAAATATTTGTATATAGAACATAGCAAGCGATATTTTTTGACATTTGACTGTATATTTGATATGATCCAAAATTAATGTTTTTTTTTCAAACCGCCTTTTTTTAACATCAAGAAGTATCAAAATTAAAAATCTATCAGATGTAATTATGAAATATAATGTTTGACATTCCGAAAAGTTTTTGCTGGCAATGCGAAAAAGTATTCTATATCCCCCAAAAAAATGTTTTTCTGCAGTAATAGCTTCCATCTTTCATTTTGTAATAGTCTTCAAATTTTTGGATACTTGCTAACAAATATATATATATTTATATATATGTGTGTGTGTGTATATATATAATTAAAAAATGGCATGGCGTTTCTATAGAGAATCACTGTAATAATAATAAAAAAAATCTGAAGAATATAAGTGTGTTTGAATCTGAAATTCCTGCTTTAAAAGTTTTAGCGAACATATGCTTCCGCCACTGCTAGATAGTTTTCAAGTATTTCTTTGAGTTTTATTTGTCCTTCTAGTTATATCTATCGGGCAACTATGTCGAAGTATGTCTCAAAAGTGAAAAGTATTAAAGATAAATTCTGTCATGTTATTATCAATTTCATTACTTTTTTTAAAAGATTCTACAAGAAAAAAATTTATTTGTCAATAAGTTGTGAGTAAAACGTGTAAATAGTAATAAAATAAAAAGCACTTTTTTAGTACGAGTAAATATTTACATTTATTCGCAAAATAGTGTTATGGTGACTGGAGGATAATGAATAAATTATAAAGTAAATACTACTTCTGACAATAAAGTTCGGTGAATGAATTCAGAAGGGCCGATCTAGCTACAATAGGGGTACAAAACGCTGCACCTGTATTGAGGCAACTGTTGATCATCTTCCCCCACCGTTGTTCAGTTGAGTGTTGTTTATGTTCTGCGTAAGACATGTTTTACAAAGTGCTTGTTCAGCGTGTTGGTTCTTAACTGAGAACAGAAAAATGAAAGAACAAAAGATCTGTTTAAAGTTTGGTTTTAAGATTTGCAAGATTCCGAAAGAAATTCATGAGTGGTGGTGCAAATTAAACATCCACCATACTCGCCATATCTCAATCCTCCAGACTTCTTCCTATTTCCACGACTCAAACTCTCTTTGAATGAGTTTTGACCTTATTGCTGACATCCAATGAAACATGACGAAACTTTTGAACTCCATCCCAAAAGAAAATGGGGGTTAAAGTTATGGGATGTGACTATTTCGAAGGATGGTATAATAAATTTTGTTAATATTTCATCTACATTAATATTACAAGACTATTCACCGAACTTTATTGTCAGAGGTAGTACAAGTGACTTGAACATGATATTCAGATAATAAGTAATGTATCTGAATATTTTTATAATAATGCTTTTTCAACAAACTAAAATAACATGTGATTTTCCACTAATATAGCTGAGGCTTTATAGTTATATAACATAAAATAAACACTAGAAATCACATATTTCTACATGGAAAAAAATATGCTTCATTTTACTTATCTCATTAAAAATGTTCTTAATTTTGACATCACTATTAACGCATAAATCTTAGTTGCGAAATTGGAATGTTGAGTGCAAAATTATAAACAACAAATTTTGTAAAAGAATTGCTTCTTTTACTTCATTCATGGAAGTCCTGTTCTAATATTATGAATCAGGATTAGATTAAACATGTTAAGCAGCCTTTCATGAAGCAGTATTTTTATGATATGTATTCTTTTTCTATTGATTATTATGTGCATTAATCAACCAAAAACAAATTAGCACATCACTATAACAAATAACTCAATAACCTACTTGAGACACGAAACATGAGGGTATAAAACTTGTAGAACAATAATTTTTAAAGCATTGTCTAAACATTTAAGAAAATATAAAACGTCCTGATTTTTGCAGATAGAAATTTGGAGTTGGAGATGAAAAAAGCAATTTCATATATCATTTGATTGAATTTTATTATTTTATGTTTAAGTATCAACTCAAAAAAATAATGTAGAAAGCATTTTAATGTCAGTTCAGATATCAAAAATAATGAATAACTAATGCCAGCGTCTCATATTGTGTGAAAAAAAAACATAAATTTTTCAACGAAGCAGATCCAAAATATTCTATATTTGAAAAAATAATAACAATTACTTTTATATGTCCTTTTTAAATTTTTGCATAAAATGTTATTCATTTAAATTCTTTATAGAATGTTTTGAATGATGAAGCAACATCCAAAATTAAAGTTGGATGTTCCAGAGGACAATGGGAAATGAGAAAAGAACAGCAACCAGTATTTTCAATAGCATTTTGGCATCATTGAATAGTACCGTGCCTCTAGTATCTTCTTTTTCCTTAACAATGCAGCATTTCCGTTATCAGCATTATAAATTTGAATGACAATTACCTTTTCGCAAATTTAAAAGAAATTTTAGTGCCGTATTAGATTTCTTAAATATAGAACCCTTTATTCAAAGAATTGTCTAAGAAACTGCATATAGGAGAATTTGAAGGAAAAGAACAGATTAAGAATATCTATTGTAAGATTTCGTCTCTTTGCTTCATTTTTATGGTTGATTAATTCCACGCATTCTGAAGTTTAAACAGAATCTTTGAGAAGTAGATTTATTAAAATAGCATCTTAATGAAATTTCTAATATAGTACACTTATATGAAGCGTCATAAATACGATGAAACGCCCTAATATGTATTCCGGATGCGCTATATTCCGGACTCTCTTTAAATTTTTATTTGTATTTCCAGCCGTAATTGTTCTTTTAAAATTAACTCGCGATCCTTCGATATAATTTTCATGCATAATTTGATTTGAAATCACGAGTACTGTTTATATGTTCAGATTTCTGATGGCTCCAGTAACTAGTTTTCTTTGTATTATAGCAAATATGTTGAAAACCATAGATTTTGCATTCTTTACAATCTTAAAATTGAATGACCTGGTTTCATATCCTCACATGTTTTTAGATATCTATTTATAATAGGGAAAATTGTGATTTGGTCATATTTTGTGTACCCCAACATTTACATTTTTATTTCAAAGATTAAACTTGTGATCTTTTATGCGTGGAAATCCCAGGATTTGGATTCATTGAGCATAAAATTACCTATAATAATAATAATAATAATAATTGAGACATTATTATTATTATTATGCGTCCGACTATTTTTACCTATTTTAAGAAAATACAGTTGAGTATCTCTATAACGAAACTCCATACATCGAATTTCTCTATATAACGAACTTTTAGTAGGAACGGTCCCCTTTTCTCATGATTACATTATAATCAGTCTCTATATAGCGAAATATCTATCTCCATATAACGAATTTTTTCATAAATTGGTCTTAATTTATTCAGTTTTAAAAAGCTTCGAAATCATATAGAATCAATTTTCCATCACCTATTTTTGATTTATTGTCAGTAATGAGTTTTTTTTATATTACTTCTCTCCTTGTTCTTTAAATCCAACGAATTCATTCCATTTCCCACACACCTTTCCACATCCTTCTCAAAACAGAGTCAATTGGATTGATACACATGTAAGAGAGGAATCACTGAGAGGCACATGAAAGAGGCCTTCAAATGGAGGAAAATGTTAACTACAATTTTTAATTCCTTGCTAAAATTTGAGCATTTATTTTTTTGAGAGCGTAACGATTTTAAAATCAAAACAATAAAAAATTACAGATTTTCTCGTCTGAAATTGATGCAAGTCTTCCTTATTTGATTTTCATTAAGCTTTCAAATAAATGTCTGTTCTCTTTTTCGAAACAGCTTATTAAGAAATAAAATGTTAGGTTAATATTTACTTTTAAACATTTCAAATTCTTAATTCAAAAGATCAAAAATAATATTTGTTCAAATTTTACACATTAAATACGATTTTTAACATCATTCTCTATACATCGAATTTCTCTATATAACAAATTTTTTACTGGAACAGTCGATTTCGTTATATAGAGACTCGACTGTAATTTATTTTACGTTAGTAATGTCGATAAACTTTATTTTCTGAGATATTTTTTTTTTACTTTTATTAACCTTTAATCATCCGGCTATCAATTAAAAAAAATTAAAGTGCTTTTGTGTGGACATAATTCGTAAAAATGAACACCCCTCAGAGAGAAGAGGGATATTCATGACTATTTAAAAAAATTCTATGAGGGTGTATTTAAAAATGCATATCCTCAGTTATTTAAAATAAAGCTCTAGAAATGTTTTAAAAAATGGTCTTAGTTGCTCATTCTTCAATAGTATGTTTTTTTTGTGGTGATGGTAGGGATGACAAGTAAAAACGTTTTATACACTTAAAATAAATAAATAAAAAAACATAATTAAACTTTTTTTGAATTGTTTATAAATGAGTCAACAACATATATAGTTGTTAAATTATGAAGAAATAATAAATATTATTTGTTTAATTAAACATAATAATATATGCTGTTAAAATGTACAAGAATAGATAGAAACTACAAACACTATTATAATTAATAAGTATTCTTTAATATAAATAACTATCTTTCGAATTATTTTCAAACAAAATGCATTGAATAATAGCTATAATTAACGAAATATAACAAAGGTTTGATTAAAAAGTATATTGTATTAAATATTTCAGTTTGAGTTATTTACACCTTATAATTAATTACACCTGACTTTAAATATTTAAATCAGAAAACAAACTGATAAAAGATGTTCACTGATGAAATTAATTCTTTGAACATGTGCATCTCAACAATATTAGAATAAAATATTAAAACCGACTAATTCAATTTGTTTGCATATATTTATGAAATTACAAAATTAATTGCGGGATAATTTACGTTAATTTTAAATTTCGAAAGAATGATCTGTTACTGGTGTAACAAGTTGTGGCAAACAGGCGTGATGAAAATTTAATTAAATATACGAATACGTACATCAAAGCCAGTCTTATTAAAAATTAAAAAAATCGTGCTTTCTTTTAAACTCTATTCCGTTAGTAAACCTAAAACCGAAAAAACACAACAATCTGAAAAAAAAAGAAAGTTTGATCTTCTGTTGGTGCCACTGTAAAATCTTGGTTAAAAATAAAAATAAAAGCAATAGTTATAGTTACAGGTTTTTTTTCAAATTTCCCGAACTTTGATTTTGTGGTTAAGGCAGGTATTGATAATTGAGTCCGCATATAGTAAACCCTAGATCCCCATTATTCGGAACTAAATGTGAACAAACACTCTTCAATTTAGCGAAAATTAATAATAGGTAGATTTCATTAATAATATAAAAACAAATTATTTACTCTATATTTTAGTAAAAAGTAAACAATATCTTTCGATTAACCCGCGAGTAGTCGCGACTTTTTTCACAACGTCATTAGTCGCGCTCGGTCTTTTCGCCGCTGACACCCCGCATAGCAATTATGTAAAATAAGAAATATTTTTCACCTAATATACGAAAATAGCGTTACAACGAAGATATAAATTTGCAGTTTTCTTAAATTATGCATTTTATTCATGAGATTTGGAGTAATTGGAAAAAAGTAAAAATGAACTCACATTAGGGACTTTTACGTAGACTTTTTCCCCAATTTCAACTTTGTTTCGAAAAATCTACCTGAAAGAAAAACAGAGGTGTTCTCTTACTTCACTAAGGTGGCCGAGAAAGCTTCAAAGTCAGTTACACGGTAGATCTCCGCTGTATTTGTAATGTGATATAAGTTAGGAAAAGATAAGTTATACGGGCGGCGAAAAGACCGACACGCGACTACTGACGGGTTAAAATATCACTGACTTTACTTCATAAATGTGCGCAAATTAGTTATTTTTTGTTTTTAGCAGTGATTAAAAATGATTTTAAAGAATTGCATTATTGGAGCCGATATGCAATGTAAGTAACTATCCTTCATTCCAATTTTGTTTCAGGCGTTTTCGTCAAGCTTAAGCTTTATGCATGCCTCTATTTAACTTCTTGGAATATCAATAAATGTACCTTTTTTTTTCACGAACGTCCTTTTATTTTTTCCTGTTTTTAAGTTAAAAGATCGTTTTTTTTTTCTGAACTCTGTTCGGAATAGGCGGATTTTCGGAATAGTTATACTATACTGAATTTATGTATAGTACTGTTGTGTACTTCAGGTTCGGACTGGACCAGGAAAAGGTCACAAGATTAGATTTTCAGAGGGCACAAGGATTTTAATCAACTCACGTCAAATTTATTTGCTCGTGTTGAGTCTAGTTTAGCAAGTTTTAACGCATTCAGCTAGAACCAAGTATGAAAATGGCTTGATATTAAGTTTGAATTATGTCCAGATATTCTCTGCACTTAGCTCAATATTTTCAGTTTTTCCCCTTACATGCCTTGCATTCTGGCATATCTCTAGTGCTATCTCTCTATTGTTAACTTTCACCTAAACGAATTCTCGAAATTTAGTATAGTAATTAGAATGTACGTGTACAACGACGGAAAAAATATGGGAACGGCTCAGGCACCTAGAAGAGCGAAGATTTCTCTGGACAAGGATGCGCAGAATATCAGACGATGGGTTGACGGGCCCATCCAAACCTGAACCTGGTGTCTATATGTGACTAGCGATCCGCCCTCGCTTTGCTTCAAGTAGAGCAAGTCGCCCAGTTCCTTGCTATTACTGTCAATGCAAATTATTACTACCACTTCATCCCATTAAATTCAACTACTAAAAACATTACACTCCTTTTAGGTAGTCGGGTAAAAAGTAGCCTATATCTTAATCTAAGGTGCAAGATACCCCTACTCAAAATTTCATAAAAATTGATCCATCCGTTCTTGAGTTATAAAAGGTGTAACTAACAGGATTTTGTTTTATGTATATATATTATAATCAATAGTATTTGCAGCGCACGCGATAGAAAGAGGTAATTTTTCTACACCTTGGGTTACATTATTGGAATTTTAGTAAGGATCCATATATATATATATTAAATATAATATAGCCTATGCTTACCAGAAATAGTGTAGCTTTCCAACTGTGAAAGAAATTTTCAAATCCGTCAAGTAGTTTCAGAGCCTATTCAATTCAAAGAAACAAACAATCAAATCTTTCCTCTTTATAATAATAGTATAAATAAAATAACATAAAAATGACCTAGTGAGGAGTCACGATTTCCATCTTTATTGAAATGTTTTAATGTAGTCGTCTACATTTTTTTTTTGTTTTTACTATAGTTATATAAAAATGTAAAAAAAAAAAAAAAAAAAATAACACAATTTCAAAGTTAATTAAATGAGTAAGATAAAAAAAAAAGCGACAGAAAAATGCAACAAAACAAAGTTGATGTAATAACGTATTAGCCGTGTGATAAGCATGAAATGTAATAGAATAATGTAACATTTCCAAGTTCTGAAATATTCAAGATGATTTTTTTAAACAATCAGACCATTGCACAACACAAAAGCTCTTTGTCATTTTAAATGTAAAAGCATATGGTGAAATTAACTTAATAGAAAAGATGATTATGAATAAAATGATTAAATGATGGTCCAAAATTTGCACACAGGCTCTATTTTTGTGAAGTTTTGAAAAAAGTTGCTAAGTTTATAAGAATTCTACTCATATATATATTTATATATATATTAATTCTAAAGTATTGTTATATGAGTTATTTATAAAATTATGTCATGGTTTAAATGATATATTGTAACAATTTAATTTATATTATTTAAACAAATAATACATGAAGATGAAGATAAACTAACCGAGTTTTTCTTTGAAATTTTCATTATGCACAACATGACACCCACGAAACCTAAAGTCCATTTTTTCCACACTTTGTCTAATTAGAACGAAGTAACGTTTCAAACAACAGTGAAGAAATGCCCCTTACCCTTCATGGGTATCGAACCAGGGTACAGTCACTGCCTCCTCTACAATGCCTTCTCGCTTGTGACGTAGTGGAGGCGGTTTCCCTGACAACGATCGCGTTCTGAGCTTCGTGGCGATTGTGGAACCAGTAGGGTTAGTGATTTCACCTCCACTTCATGATGTTTCACGCTTGTCGTCTGCTCAGTGAATAGGCATTGTAGAGGGGGCAGTGGTACAGTCCTGTCGTAGCTTGCAGTGTAACGCCGTCACGCCAGTGTTATACAAACACGCTTTGCAAAATCTTTACTTATTTCAGATGCATTATATAAAGCAAAGGTCTCATGTTGAACACGGGATTTATTTTAGTAGTAGTAACATTTTTCTATTGAGTGTACAATACTAAATATTTTTCAGATTTTATTTCCATAATTTCGTATATTTAGCTTTTTAATTTCAGCTTTATAAAAAATAAATTTTAGCCTTTAAAATATTACATGTATTAAGAGTTGAATGTGTTACGAGTTATGTTTCCTTCATTTTTAGAAGCGTTTTAATATATTATTGTAATATTCTTCATATTTATTTATTTTTGAAAAGATACTAACATATATAAAAACAAATAAACAAACAATAACCCCCCTCCATATATTTTAACAAATTATTTGTGCGACGATCTATTGTAACCCCAATATAGATAATTACTAGTGGTTATTAAAATAAATTTCCTTTAATGTTTTTTATAACTGAGGTAATCGTCAATGTTAGAATAATTTCGTTAATATCTTTCAGATGTTTTAATTTTATGTGCAAATTTTTTAAAGGGAATAGATTATATATATATATATATATTAACAATTAAAGAAGAGGTTTTTCCATTTTAAAATATCATGCGCACTTTTTAAAAAATATGCTACAAATATGTTAAATATTATTTTAAAATCACAATGAATAATAAACTAACTTTCTTTTCCAACTAACTCAAACTTAAAAATAAATCATAAAATGTTATTTTTCAATTACTTTTTTAATATCGTAAAAACATGTCAGTTTTTTATTAAAAAAAGAAAGAAAAATTAATATAACATTAATGATTAACTGAGTTATAAAAAGCAATAAAGGAAATTTATTTTAATAACCCGTAGTAAATACCTTTATTGAGTTGATTACCTTATTGATACAAATTATTTGTTAATGAAGTAAATATTAAAATTAAAAGTAGATTTTTTTCCATTTTAAAATATCCTACGCGCGTAAAAAATATTCTATAAATAAGTTAAACTTTATTTTAAAATCATAATGAAAAATAAACTAATTTTTATTTTCAACTATATAAAAACTTAAAAAGAATCAATAAAATTATTTTTTTTAATTATTTTTTTAACGTCGTAAAAATATGTTAGCTTTTTACTATTAAAACAGAAAGAAATAAAGAAAAATAATATAGCTAATTGTTTAATATTTTTCTATTCCTGATATATTAGGCGCCATGTTATGTTAAAATTCCAATTTAACAGAAAAACTGCTTAGTATATTTTGGAATGTTTAGAATGATTTCAACATATAACCATATTTAGCTAATATATAGGATTTTCATTAAAAATAATGAAGGAAGACAAGTATTACAACAATTACTTCGCTTTCCTAACAGAACAATTATTTCTAAACATCATTTACGGAACTTGTACTGTTTTAATATGGAACTTGCACTGTTTTTGAAAATTTTACGAGTAACTTATAGCATTTATATGGATTTGTAATCTCAAAATCTCAGTTATGGAAAAAATACTGTTTTCTCGGAAAAACGAAACTATTTCGTAAAATTTTACGGAAAAAATTGTGTATATGGCGGATTTTTTTACAGTGTACTTTCATCCGTGAAAGCCCTGTCTTGCTAACTTTAATCAGGATTATGTGCACAATTCACAACGAATTGAAACGTGAAGGAACAAAGATTGTAGTTTAATAATTCTTAATTTATTTTTTAAATATTTAAAAAAGTACGAAAAGTGCTGATTTTTGCAGCTAGAAATTTAAAGTTCGAGATGGAAAAGTAATCACATATATCAATATATTGAATTTTATTACTTTACGTTTAAGTATCAACATAAAGAAAATGAATGCAAAAGGCATTTTATTATCACTTGACATCACTAAAAGAAACAAATAAATGAAATAAATGCCTCATATTGTGTGAAAAAAATAAATAAACCGTTAAAATAAAATAGATCTAAAATATTCTATAATAAAAAATTATAATAATTATTTTTATACGTTCTTTTTAAAAGTTTCCGTAAAATATAAAGCATTTAAATTTTGTATAAAATATTTTGAATCATGAAGCAATGCCCAACATTAAAACTTCCAAAGGACAATAGGAAATGAGAAAATAACAGTTGCCAGTAATTTCAATAGCGGGTTGGCATCACGGGATAATACCGTGCCTCTTGTGTCTCCTTTTACCCTAACAATGGCAACATTTCCGTTATGAGCGTTATAAATTTGAATGACAATTACATTTTCGAAAATTTAAAAGATATTTTAACACAATATTAGATTTCTAGTATATAGAGCCTTTTATTCAAAGAATTGACTTAGAAACTGCGTATAGGGAAAATTGAAGGAAAAGAATAGCTGAAGACGGTCTATTGTAAGATTTCGCTTCTTTGCTTCATTTTTATGGTTGATTAATTCCGTGCATTATGAAGATTAAAAAGAACCTTCGAGTGGTGGATTTATTAAAAAAAGCATCTTAATGAATTTCCTAATGTATTACACTTATATGAAGCGTCATAAATACGATGAAAAATCCTAATATTTATTCGGAATGCTCTATATTACAACGATTTTTCAAATATCCATTTTTATTTACGACCGTAATTCTCATTTAAAATTGATATCGCGGTGTTTTAATTTACTTTTTATATATAATTCAATCTGAAATCACAAATACAGTTTGTATGCAAAAGTTTTTGATACCTTGTCTACGTAGTGCTTTTTTTATTTTAGCAATTATATTTTTTACAGCTATTGATTTTGCAAAGTTAAAGCGAATAAGATCGCTTTATATATTTTGACATAAAGCAAAAACTTTTCTCCACATACAAATCTCAGTCAATGATGACAAAAAACATGTTAAATATTCTACATTTTAAACAAAATTAAACATTATCACTCGATAAAAAATCATTGATATAACTGCTTAAGTGTGCGTAAATTAGTTATTTTTTTACGTTTATCAGTGTTTAAAAATGATTCTACACAATTGTATAAATGGAGCCGAAATATACTGTAAGCACCCACCGTTTATTGGAATTTGGTTTCAGGCGTTTGCATGAAGCTTAGGCTATATGTATACTCTATTTAACAACTTTGATTAAGAATAAGTTAAAAAATCGATATTTTTTGGTAAAGTCTGATCGGAATAAGCAGACTTTTTGAATTGCGGGACTCTACTGTATTTATGTATACTATTACTATACCCATAGTCAAGATCGGATTGGGCAAGGAAAATGCGCACAAACCTTAAATTTTCAAAGGGCAAAAAAAAAAAAAAAATAATAATAATAATGAACTCTCGTTAATTTTTCTTGCTTCCCTAATAGCATGCATGGTCACAGTGACGTCACGGTGAGTCACTTTGGTCACATCACATCTGTGACCAAAATGCCACCTCTCAGTGACGTCACATTGTGACTGAGATGTGACTTTCTTAAAAATCTTTAGAAATTTATAAATATCCTTCAAAACATGTTATTTACTTTAAAAAACATGTTTCTGGCAATTTAAATATCGTCGCTTTTGTCACAGTTTCGTCACAATGTTAATGTCAAATTAGTCACAAATGACACATTTTTCACAAATTTGTCACATTGTGACCACTTTGTGAAACGTCACAAAAGAACTCTAAAACGGCCATAACGACTTCACATTTTAGTCTCTGTGACTTAACATCGACGTCACGTGACGTCACATCGACAATCGATGGTCACAAAGTCACAATGTGACTTCACAACGACGTTGCAGTTACGTCATCATGCTTTACGGGTTCTGTTGTATCTGGTTTGGCAAGGTTTAACACATTCACCTAGAACCAAGTATCAAAATGACTTGATATATAAATAAGAATTATTTCCAGACATCCTGTGCATTTAGTTTAGTATTTTAATTTTTGTCATTAATACACCTTGCCTTCTAGGGTACTCATATAAAAATACACCTCTAAGGATATCTATTCATTGTTAATTTTTACCTAAACTAATTCTTGAAATTTAGTATAGTAGTCAGAATGTACGTGTACAATGACGGAAAAAAATATGGGAGCGGCTTAGGCACTTCGAGACGCGAAGATTTCTCTGGACGAGGGCACACCCGCCCTGGGACCGATGGACTAGTGTACAAATCTGAACTTCCACCACGTATATATATAAGATAAAAAAAGATAAAAATTAACTAACGAGGAATCACGATTTCCATTTTCAAAGAAATGTTTTAATTTAGTCGCCAACTTTTTTTCTGTTTGTTTTCACTATAGTTATATACTAATGTTAAAAAAATAACAACAAAGTTTTAAGTTAACTAAATGAGTAAGATAAAAATTGATAGAACAATCCAATAAAACAAAGTTGATGTACTCAAGTATTAGCCATGTAATAAGCATGAAATGTATCTGAATAATGTAACATTTTTCAAGTTCTGAAACATTCAAGATGTTTTTCTTAAACAATCAGGCTATTTCTCAACGCAAACCCCCTTTGTCATTTTAAATGTAAAATCATGCGGTGAAATTAATTTAATTGAAAAACCTATTAGGAAAATAAATTATTAAATGATGGTCCAAAATTTTCACACAGGCTCCATTTTTCGTGAAAAGTATTGTTATGTTTGTAAAAATTCCAGTCACATTTTTTTCAATTTGAAATTATCATTATGCGAATTGTTTCTGAAATAATTTCCTAATTTCAACATTTTATTGTAGCAGTTTTATTTAAACTATTTAAACAAATAATAAATGGTACTGAAAGAAAAGTAACCAAGTTTTTCTTACAAATTTTCACTATGCTCAATATGATACACATGCAAAATATATAGTTTAATTCCCACATTTCGAATAATAAGTACAAACGGAACTCCGTACACGGAGAAATGGAAAGAAAATCACTAATAAGAATGTATTTATTAAAAATACAACACATTGCTCAATGGTGCACAAAACAGAAATTTTAATGTACACTTGTACAATTAAAATAAAATAAAATATCAACGTTTCGCGTCGTCTTCTGCGGGCGTCTTCAGGAAAATATGATTATGGAAGGACTAAGTTTGCATCTTGATCGAAAGATAATATTTCTAATAAATTAAAATCGAAATGAATTAAAAGTGTAAAAATGTTTCCACTTACACGTGAGTAAAAATTAAAATATTGTAACGGAATAAAAATTTTAAGATTTTATGATGTTATGCCATATTTTTGGTACATTGCAATGTTTTAATTTTTACTCACGTGTAAGTTGAAACATTTTAAAACTTTTAATTCATTTCGATTTTAATTTATTAGAAATATTATCTCTCGATCAAGATGCAAACTTAGTCCTTCCATTATCATATTTTCCTGAAGACGCCCACAGAAGACGACGCGATACGTTGATATTTTATTTTATTTTAATTGTACAAGTGTACATTAAATTTTTTGTTTTGTGCACCATTGAGCAAT
Source organism: Maratus speculifer (assembly GCA_964019185.1). Lineage (NCBI taxonomy): Eukaryota > Metazoa > Arthropoda > Arachnida > Araneae > Salticidae > Maratus > Maratus speculifer. Next base: position 412,143,389 of record OZ025291.1, on the reverse strand, counting down.
GTGTTGTATTTTTAATAAATACATTCTTATTAGTTAAATTTTATCGTACAACTGTCCAGTATATATGTAGGAAAGAAAATCATCTTCAATTGTGTATCATAAGGGCACTGATCATTAAGCTGCCGAATTCCCCTCGGTAATGATAATTCTATGGGCATCTGATGCATTCGCATAGTTAAAAAATCTCATCTGGAAATTATTTTTAACTTTTTTTTACTGTGTACTCTTCTTATGACATGACATATTCGACAAATAACATTTTGTTTTTCTAAGTTTTCAAAAATTCTCTGGAATACATACTTAATTTCATATAATGTTTTAAAATTTTATTCTCAGAAAATTTGAAAATGCACTTGTTCCAATTTCAACAACTTTGTATGCAGTGTTAAAATCTTCCTTACAGTTAGTTCGTCAGTTTTTAAAACATAAAACATTAAATTAAGCAAATATTTTGGAAATATTTTGAGAACAGGAAAAAAAGGGACATCCTTTGACAAGAGAACCTTAAAAAAAGAAGTTAAATATATTGATTTCTTGAGGAATTATTTTAAATATAAAAATGCATCAAATGGTTGTAGACTTTACTTTACGGAGGGGAGTGCGAAATCTGATTGATCAGCACCCATAACTCTGGTAAATCATTAGATAGCGGCGGAATGTAAACACGATATTTCATAAAGCTGCAAAACAAAATGTCGGATCTCTGTAATGAATTTAAATCTTCGGACCAACAATAACGCTTTAATGGGTTAAAGCGTTATGGGTTAAAATGGCAACTCAAGAATCCCGTTTTGTATTGCAAGCGAGTCAGTAACAATGCAGTACTAGATCATGCACTTATCTAAAACTATTTGAGCTACTCCTTATTTGTGACATTGAACTAACAATCCACAATTTTTGCAGTTGATACAATCAAAATTTGACCTGGGAAATTATTTTATGGACATCCTGTATTAAGGCCCATTACACAGGAGATTTTTACGTGTATAAAAGCTAAGTAATATGTTCTTAGACAATCTCAAGTATATCTGACAGGGTTAGATTTTATTTATAAAGTATTAAGTTTGTGAGAGTTTCAGTTTGAAAGTTAAAAACTTGAAAACATAGAATTTTGTGAAGGGTATTGCTTTCAGATGAAAATTTTGTGAAGGATCCTGTTTTAATATGAAGGTTTTTGTGAATGCTTTTTTAAAATAACCCAAAATTTTGTTATCAGGTCCCTGATATTATCAATATTATTCATTATGGTTCATCAATACACTGATCTTGAATACTAATGAAATATTTTTATCAATTTCAATGACTTATGTTTAAAACTATGGAATTAAAAAAATAATAATAATACGTAAAACAACCATGCGGGTGTTGAAATGTTTAAGGTTAATAGTGCAAATAAATATCGATTGATTGTAAATATAAAAAATATTTATATCAATTTCATTTACTTTTGTGTAACACTATAGATTAAAAATAATAATAATAACACATAAAACAACAATGCGGGTATTAAACTTTTTAGGCTAATAGTGCAAATAAATGTGGATTTATTGTAAAAATAATAAATTAATTGATATAAATTTTGTTTAATGCATTGTGTGATAGCTGTAAATATAAAATGTAACGAGAATTTTAAAATTGTATAATATTGGATGGAAATTTCTTTGAAAACAACAAAAGAGAAAAAAAAAAGACGAAGGGTAATTTAGTAAATTAAATAATGAAATAGAATCTTGTGTGATACCTAACTCACAATAATGAAATTAAAATAATTTTGCAGAGAAAATATTTAAATTAAGCCATAAGAAAATGTAAACAAAATTTGATTTATTATCAATAACGCAAGATATGTGACTTACTTATTTGCGCAAACAAACATTTTCTGTAATTGTTTTAAATGCAATACAAAGAAGAATATTTGCTAAGCTGTGGCGAAATTTAAATTGCCACCTAATAAAATTAAATGATGATACTCTAAACCAAATGAATCAAATCAGATTGGAAGCATAAAATTTATGTATACAGTAATTAAAATAAATTAACTTTCTCTCTAATGTGTGTTTAAACAAGATAAATTTATTTAAACCGAATTAAGGAATGTTGTCAGCGATTTAATATATTTTTGCATCAGATACTTCAGTTTAAACTATGTTACAAGCTATAATTAATTTACATCTGTCTTCAAATATTTAGATGGGTAAATAAACTGGTAAATTTCTTCGTTAATGAAGTCGATACACTGAACGCGTTGATTTTATTAAACATCAATATGTGTATTAAAAGTGTAAAAATAATTAAAGAAAAACAAATTATATGACGCGAAAACATCAAATAAGTGTTAAATTTTGTTGAAAGAGTATAATATTGATATAAATTAAAATATTGAAATAAATGAAAATAATTTAATCATTGTATTTTGTTAATCTTGTGTCATTTCACTATCATGAGAATGAAAATTATATTTTCGTGAAATACAGAAGAAGTATTTTGAACTACATGTTTAATAATAATATTAGAAAAGTGATTTTCTTTTTTCTTTTTGACACAAATTATACTTTTCTTAAATTTTAGCTAGACTTTCTATTTTCAACAGTTATTTATAATTTCGGGTACATTGTGACATGTTAAATGACTCAAAAATAATTATTTTAAAGCGACTGAGCAGTTAAAAAAAATGTAGCTAGGGTAACATCCCCAGTCATTGGCATGCACCAGTGATTGGCACATCCTACAAACATGTCCTAAAATAAGACTTATATCCAATCTTTTAAAAATGCAAGACCATATACCAGTTATATGCTCACTTACGTTCAAGATTATAACTTTGATTTATGCTGCTAGATAACAATAGTGCCTATTAAAGAGAAACAATTATGGCTTGAATCAAATTAGCCATTTTTGTTGCAAATGCTTCTTCTTTGGCTTAAGGAAGACATGTTTTTCAAGTCATTATTATCTGATTTATAATATATTTTAAATTTTAATTGACAACAGTTTTGTTTAGTTAAAAAGGGTTACTTTAATTGTGTAAAAGTATTTTCGACACAAATATTTGGATTTCTGAATTAATGATAAATGCCAATTAATGGTGCTTCAATTTTGCTAGTTCCAAGTTATTGGCACCTATTCCAGTTACAAGGGATTCGGATTCAGATTAAACCACTTATTTTGGAAGTGCTTTTAAAGTTATAGACTAATTTTGTTTATCTTTTGTTTTTATTTGAAAATATGAAATATTATCAGTAAATGGAATCCATTAAAGCTTCATATGACAATTACTGGGGACAGCATGACAACTACTGGGTATTAATATAAGTATATTGTATTGTTTTCAAGTGTCCACATTTCAGACTAATATGCTGAATTCTTACTCTCAAAAACCTGAAATATGGCATCTTCATCTATGGTAAATTCATTTAAAGCGATTAAAGTCAATGCAAAATGTAAAGTATTTTTTTAATATAAACATGTGCCAATTACTGGATCACAAGGTGACATACATTGGTGCTCTAGGTGCCAATTAATGGTGATTTCAGCAACTTTTTATAAATATATTTTTATAAAAAAAAAAAATTCATTTTTTTTTTTTTTGCTTTTAGTGGGCAAAATACATGCACAGATATACATTCTTTGATTTAAAAATATTTCCAAGTAAATATCTTATTTCTTTGTGATGAAAATTGAAGTAAGTTTAAAGACAAATCCTTAATGTGCCAATTACTGGGGATGCTACCCTAGTACTATGAATTTTTTTCCTTTTTTCAAATAATATTTTCTATTTATCTTTATGATGCGTTATTGTTTTTCATAAAATAAATATTTATTAACTGGCAATTAAATTGTAATGGTAGCATCTTGCGGAGTAGTATATAGCAAGTTCCGGTTAATAGTGCACACCAGTAATGTATCACTACATTTATTAATTGTAGGTATATTTGCGATACTAAACGCATCCATCTTTTTTTTTAAATAAATCTTTTAATTTAACTAAATTTAACTAAAACTTCAATAAAGTAAACTGCAAAAGTAAAAGTAAAATTCAAAAATTGTAATTAAGTAAATTGTATTGAAATGAATCTAAAAATATTGAACAGAAATTCCGGCTAGGATAAGTTTCCTTTATAGTAGATATAATTGTATCGCATATACAGGGTGGTTAGTTATTAACGTCAGGTGTTCAGAGCCCTCTAGCGAGTAAAGTTTTGGGCGAAACATAACCAAATTTGATCAGCATACGAAGTAGACTACGGGATTTCGAATTCTTTAAAAAAAATAAAGAAAATAAAAAGTTTAAAAAATCGCCACTAGGGGCAATTTTAGCTAGAATGCGACTAAAATGCATTTAATTTGCATAAAATCAGCAATTTTAGCGCACCAAAAGTGTATCAGTGTAAATGTTGAATGATTAAATGGCAAAAAATACAGTACAGGTCAATTTTATACTGCTGGAATACTGCCCGAGCGCTGATGGTATCTGCACATTTTTCATCTCTTGTTCGACAACAGCAGTTACAACTTCGTCAACTTGTTATTGACTAGTCACTTTGCGTCCTAGGCCTTGTTGCCGCATAGTTTCAAATCGATGAATCATCTTTTGTAAATTTGCTATGCTCATCGGTTCTTTTGGCAAATTCTGTAATAGGTGAAATTCAGGACGAGCGCCATTGCAGTTCTCGTTCTGCTGATAACACAGCTTGACTAGTAAAGTATGGTGAGAGTTGATAACGATGAGAACTCTTCCAGCCTTTCCTTTTATACTCCTGATTGCTATACAGAACTGATTTTATGCAAATTAATGCATTTTAGTCGGTAAACAACGCTAAAATTGCTCCTAGTGGTGATTTTTAAAACTTTTTATTTAATTTTTTTGAAGAATTCGAAATCCAATGGTCTACTATGCATGATGATCAAATTTGGTTATGTTTTGACCAAACCTTTACTCGCTAGAGGGCTCTGAACACTTAACGTTAATAACTAACCACCCTGTATTTTATTAAGACAACGTAGATTTTTTATTTTATGAAATATTCCGGGAATAGATGTCGCAGGCGCACTGGAGATGGGCTCGATTTTCATTTTTGTGCCATTTCTGAAATAAAATTACGTTTTGAATATTTGTTATATCTGGTTTTCAAAAATAGCTTGATAGTTTTATAATGATGTGGATAATTTTATTATAGATCGGGAAGTGGCTGCACGCACAATCAGTTCATCGAGTTTACGTAGAAAAATCTAGGATTAGTTAAATCTCGATTTGCATTTTAAAATGCAATTGGTCTGCTAAGTCACACCTTGGTGGAAACACTAAAAAACACAATTTTAGCGGTTGATTCATTGGTTTACTATTATGTTTTCCACCCCCTCCCAATCCTCCATGTTTTCACATTTTTGTTGCAGGAATCAACCTACAAGTTAACGTCTGATATAATTTGCTGATCGATTGCATTTTAAAATGCGATCGATCAGCCAATCGGTAGCCACAAAAATTTATGTTTTTTTTTTTTTGTTTTACATACAAAACATAAAATATAGGTAAAACTAATCGTAAATTAACCCCTTAATGGTCGCATTAAATTACGGTTTAAAAAATCAAATTCATTATTGCCACCATTTTTTTGAAGAAAAAAAATATTCATCTTATTTGATGACAAGTAAAATGATACCAGCACAAAACCAATTACACTATTTTTAAAACTGGTGGGAATCGAACAATTCCGAATAAAAGCAATGAAGCTTGGAGTCCGTGAATGTCTCGGGCGCGATGATTAAGTGGTTAAGCGAGTGTGTTGCAGCATTTTTATCCGTTCAATTTTTTATTTTGACGCTGAAAAAGTGTCTCCCTTTCAAGCATTTGTATGCTTAAATTATCTAATGATTTTTACTTGCACTTTTTTTATTGATTTTTTGGAGATTACGAAAAATGCATTAGATTTTAAAAATAAAACAAATTAAAAATATTTTTATTTTAAAAAAATTTTTAAAAATAAAAATTCATAAAGTAGAAGGTTTAAGTGTTCGTACTCTAAAAACAAACCATTCAAATTTTTCTGCATGTTTATTTTTCTGTACTAAGTGACTAATTCTCAAATTAACTCTTATCGTTACGCAAATTTATCGAAATCTTTATTTAACGATTAGGTCAAAACAGTTTTCTTTGAAATCTTAATGACTTGTTTCATGTTTCAGAATATTTTCGGTGTAGAAACTGAACTAGATGACTCATAGGAACAATACAAAAGCTGCAATTCTAAGTAATCATTAATAAAATGCATTATTTCGAAGAAAACTCTATTCGTTTTCGTAAACGAACCACAAAGTTGAAAAACAAAAATAAATCTAATCGTTTTCTGTTAAACATAAAGGAGATAATTTAAAACAAATGGAATGTTAAACATTAAGAAAGAGGAAAAACTGAACATTTCTTTTTTTCGATTATTATATTTCATTTTTTTTACTATGATAATAACATTCACCATTTGAAAAAAAAAAACTCCAATGTTACTTCGTTCTGTTGGTAGATAAAAATACGTCATTAACAATTGCAGCTAAAATGGATATTTAATCATGCATTTACAAGTGGAATTAGAAGGAATGTAAGTATGAAAAAATGTAAGTAGATTATAAAAAAAAAAGGAATATTTCCTATATCTGAAATGTTATATCTGTTTAATTTTGTTTTAGATGTTATACGTTTTTATTTTGATAAAAAGAAAAACTTACTGAAATCTGTTTAAAGATTAATTCACTCTATAAGCAGTGTTTTAATAGTATCGGAACTCAAACAGATTTCAGCTCAGGCACTTACGTATTTTGTTTGAATATTTATTTAGAAGGCAGAGTTCACTGGAGCTTATACGTATTGTGCTATATGGTTTAATTATATATGGCAATCAGATCAGCATTTTTACTGTCTTCTTCTTCAATAGAAGAAAATATTGTATTCGACATTTTTTCGACTCCCGGTTTTCAATGTATTTGCACGTTTTATGGCTCAGAGATCCCCAAAAACATGCTTTTACAAAATGTTTGTCTGTCCGTGTGTGTGGTATAGTATTGCATTATATATATAAAAGCCCTCCGTGTATAACGATTCCGGGGTCAACCCATCCACGAGAAATAGAAACTTACTGCAACTGCGTCCACGTTAGGCTTAAGTATTCCGAGCCGTTCACAAATATTCTAATTGTTCAATTTATGGAAATATACATGTAAAAGATTTATTCATTACTCGTTTTCTTTAAAACCTACAAAAACTATTTAATTATAATGTTTAAGTTCTAAATAAAACAACCAGCAATTACGGAAAAAACAAATGTTAAATTACGAGAAAAACAAATAATGTAAGCAAATTAATACTGTTGCCAATCAAGAATGACAAATTCCGTGAATGAATTTTTAGAATAACTCCATTGTAACATCACGACTCGCGAATGATTGGGTGCGTTCGGGAGCTACGCGTTCAGGAGACAGGTCCATGGAGTGGATCTTACAGTGGATATAGTACTCGGTACTCTGCGCTCATCAACAGATTAAGAACAGACCATGGATTCGATTAATGACGGTGCTAATAATAAAGATAATCTGTTACAAACAACGGTGAGCTTCATGGCCGAATGGATAGAGCGTTGAACTCAAAACCAGAGATTGTGGAATCGAATGCTTCGCGTCTAAGCGTACTCGAAGCAAAAACTCCTGAGTTCGCGCACACAGCGCGTGTGTCTCCCGAACACGCCCATTTTTTGCTCTTTATTGTTGACATTAGTTTTCGATCTTATAAAGTGTTTTCTTTTAAATATTAGCTAAAAAATGGGCCAAAATAGGAATTTTTTTTATACATTTTAGATATTTTTATTATTTTCTCTCAGTATTTTTATATATTTTTTGCCTGACTTTATTCTTTTAAAATTTATGTATTTGGGATTTCTTCATTACAACCCCCCCCCACCCCCATCCACCAGATAGTTTTGTTGTAGTTTTAAATGCAAATTTCTGTTAAAATTTTCTTTTTTATATAGATTTTTCCCCATGTTTAATCGCTGTATTTTTAAAAATTGTTTAAGCCTAAAGTGGCTGATTGATCACAGTTGTAATTTTTTATCATCCTTTTAAAAATGCAAACACGTCATTTTGACGGGCTGTCTTCTAGTTAATAATATTAAAGTATTAACATGTGTACCTACTGTTTGTTATATTAAGATATATGTATGAGATAGAAAAAAGTTTAGGAATTGGATCATCCAACTAGCTTGTTGTATATTATTGTTTGATGAAATGAAATCCTTGGTGAACTTTTTTTCTGAAAATTCCTGTTATAATTGTTCTCTTATGTATCATCTATGTATCACCCATGAGCGATCGTTTATCCATTTCGTTCTGCGGCGCTGTATATGATTTTATTTATGTTATACAAACATCTCTTACACAATGAAGTACAATTAAGCTTTTTGATACCAAAACGCATTTAAAAACCACCTTTAAGCAATTCATACTCATATTTAGTAATGTTTACAATATCTTTTATGTAGTCCTGTATGTCATCCATAGCATTTATAAATACCCATAAGTTGCAATATTTTGTTAGTTTTCTGAGTGTCTTGCATATGAGTAAAATTGTAATGTTGTTTTCTGTGCATTTTGTTTTAAATGCTCAAATAATATTATTCTTTCAACATTATAAAAAAAAATCTTAATTACAAATACGAATGTAATCCTTGAAAAAATCAATCATTCTAAAATGCATTGCAAATTTATTAAATCTGCAGAATTATATTATCTTAGATATTGCTTATATTGCAATGAAACCTCTAGCTTTGAAAACGGAAGATTACGTTTCAAACCTTTAGACTGTTAAATTTAAAAACGCACATAAAAACTCAAAATGTACTTTTAAAAATTAAGACGAATTGTCGGATACAGTACTGTACTCGGAATCTTTTATGTGTCTCTGTAAATCAAAGATAAACTATACACGCGTAATATTCTACAGAAAGTATCTGTAGTCAGCAATGTCCAGTAATAAAGTCTGTAATGTCAATTTCATTATATTTGAAAAAGTTCAACATTAACTGTTTGCAGAGTATTTTAATTGATTCCATAAACCTTTAGATAATGGAATACTTTTCTAATTCCCCGTAAATTAAAATAAATGCTTTCCACTTTATTTGCCACAGAAAACATGTTTTAACACACTTCATAAATGTATACCAGTTTTATTATGCTTAAAATGGTCCAATAGCTTTAAATTGCATTTAAATCTATTTTTTCCCACTGATTTTAATGTAGCATAATATTTTTAGCTGTCCATGTCAATTATATATTCTGCAAGCTTCATTTTAAACAGGCATCATGCTATAGTAAATGTAAATAACATATTTAAATTACAGAGCAGTCTAACCTTATTGACAAACTTAGAGCATGAATAGATGAACAGACAAACTGAAGTCAAAACACTTTTCAATTGTGCTCAAAAGGGTTGAAAAATGAGTAATTTCCAATTAACCTAGCTTTTTACAGGCATTTTTCCAAAAAGCCGATAAACATCAATGTCGTTGATAAAGAAATGATCGATTTCGATTTAGCCTTATATGCTTAGACTCTTTGCAATAAGCCTGAAAACTATCAGAACAAGTGAAAAAATGAATTTGATTCTTCAATTAGGCTCTTTGCAAACAGCTTAAGGCACAGCTTAGTCACTGAAAAGGACACGGATGATAATGTTAAGTCTATGGGGGCGGGCTTTTCAAATATATCACTCAAATTTCAATATTTTTACATGTTTTATTTTGCATAGGATAGTTAAGTATGATCTTCAACCGGGCTTGTTGCTACTTTTTTGACTTTGGTTTCAGATTTTTTTTTAAATTACGCTAACTTTCAAACCGGTTAGAACCGGTTCTGAAATCGAAACTATCATAATCTAAAAAATATAGAATTAAAATCAAAAAAGTAAAAATTAGTCCGGTTGTAAATCATCCTTAGCTATCCTATGTAAGAAAACACATGTTAAAATATTAAAATTTGAGCGAGATATTTGAAAAGAACGCCCCTTAGACTTAACATTATCATCCGTGTCCTTTTCAGTGAATAATGTTTCGTCTTAAGATCTGAGTAAAGGGCCCCATTTCTTAATTAGACATACTACTACATGTATAGACGATTTTGGGTGGCTTATAGTGGCCGCTAGTAAGCGCTCCTTTTTAGACGATAGAATTAGGTTACTCTATAATCCCAAGATTGTGTAGCAACAACACAGATGAACCGAAGTAAATGAGAATCACCAGTAATGTCTCTTCTTAGTTTTTTTTATTGAGATATGCAGGAGTGAGCAGAGAAATACATTCCTCAGGGAGTGACCCTTGGAAACACAGTCTAAAGAACTACATGATGAAAATGCGTCTTTTTTGGACGACAGACAAAATCCAAGTGGTATTACAATCAGTACAGATGTTGATTAGTGATTTGGGTTGCGGTTTTCGCCAAAACCCTTTGTATAATTGTCGACCTTGGCGATAATTATGCAGAAGGAGACAGAACGCGTTGTTAAGTACACAGCCAATTGATAATCTGTAAATTATGGGCGCAGGCACAAAAGGGTTAATAGAGTAATTTCGTGAGAACTGCATAAACTCTCAACGGAACGATGAAAGAATCTGCTTACATTCACATATTATGCCCGATATTAGAAGAATCAATGAGACGCACCCATGAAATAATTTGCAGGACAAAATGTTTATAAAGAGAAAGAAAACCTTCAGCAGCTGTACAAAGATTAGATTTTATTTTAGTTATTGAAATCGCAAAGGCAGCTTTCAATGGAACTAGGAGAAGCGCAGATTGAAAAGAATTGTTTTTTTTTTTTTTTTTTTTTTTTTTTTTTTTTTTTTTTTTTACTTCAGTTACTCATTACATCAGACAAAATCATGTAAGAGAAAATAATTAATGAAAGCTTTTTCATACTTAGTACAATATTAAACTGTGGGAAAAGGGCGCAATGAATACCTAAATCCTAAATTATAAAGATTAACTGAAACGCAATTTTATAAAAAGAATGAATTTTGACCAAAAACTATATATAATAGAATCTCCATTATACTACACATACTTCATCTCTTTTTGTTTATTAAATATTTGGAAAGTTAAAAGTTAATGTAAACTGAATTTATATTAAACTTAATGTAAAATTTTGTGGTGATAATTTTCTCTCACAGACTTTCCATTAATACACATTTTATTCTAAAATTAAACTTAAAATCTGAATAAAATTAATACATTGAAATACATTCAACAATTAAATAAAATTGTTGAATGCATTTCCATTATTTTATCAGAGAAATAATTGCTAATGCACATTAATTAGAAACATGGGGGCTGTCTTTGTTTAACATATTGCACACTGCAACCTAATTTCTTATATTAATAGTTAAAAATGGACTTTGTTTATAAGTAATTTCTGTGTATATTTATAGAATTCAAATTGATTTAATTTTTCCTTAAATTTAGAACTTTAATCAAATTAGAAGAAAATAATCTCATTTTGTATAAAAACTCAAGTTGCTTTCGATCCAAAAATACATATTAATGTTTCATATAGACTTCTTACAAAAATATAGTAGTTGATTAGCATAGTTGATTAGCATCATACATAGTTTATTAGCAACATACAGTTGATTAGCAACATACAGTTGATTAGCTTATAGTTGATTAGCGACATACTGATTAAAAATACATTGATTAGCAACAAATAGTTATATATTTTAGTTTTTAGGTCTCATATAGGACCACGACCGAACTCGATTCCTCTTATACGGTTGTAACAAAAAGGTCGAAGTCCCTTTGTGTTCGGGGAATCGGAGTTTAGCTCCGGAGAATTTTAGGAGCATTTTTACCGACTGTGTTTAATCAAGAATTTACCTTGAACACTTCGTCAACTGAGAATAATAAGGTTCTATCTGTGTTTTTGAAAAAAATGACTTATCGATATTGAAAGGTTCTATTTGTGTCAATGAAGGCATTTCTGGATTAAAAAATTGTCATAATAAAATTATAATGTTATAAATAAGTTATATATAAGTTCATTATATATAATATCATTATATCATCTTAATATATAATATCATTTTGACGCAAAAATGCTTTCATAAATACAAATAGAACCTTTCATTATCAATAAGTCTTTTTTTTTCAAAAAAAAAACAAATAGAACTTTATTATTCTCAGGTGACGACTTGTGTTTTCTTGAAGATAACTGAAGTTGCAAATTTTATTTATTTATTTATATATTTTTAAAGACGTTTCTTTGTCGTGTTCCATAGTGCACTTACGATTCGCTAAAAAAATTCAGAAATTTCGTGAATATCCCTCAGATTCGGAGTACAAACCGTTGAAATGAAAAAAAAGACTTGTTGATTTTTTAAAATAATCAAACCTTAATTTTTTATGTATTATTATTATTAGTTCTTTATTGTCTCATTTCATGATCAGCACCTACAATATTTAAATTTACTGGAAATATAATTAAAAATCGTGTAAATAACCACGTTTTTTTTTTTTTTTCAGATATTGATCAAAAGACTTTTTATACAGATTATGAAACATGTAAACATATTTTTACTTTTATTGTATGCTTTTATTTCGACTGTCGAAAATTAAAATACTTTATTTTTTATTTTATTTGCAATTTTTCTATATGCATGTAAAAATAAAATTAGCACATATAACGTTTTAATATATATATATATATACATATATATTCAAAATAATTAAGAAATTTGTAAATATTAATGTTGTAATATATATATTACAAATTTAAATTTTTTTCGCCAAAACTAACCTTTATACTATCTTAATTTTCCGTACTTACTTCAAATTATTAAATTAAAATCTTGTTTCTAGATCTAATCTGTTAATCTGTATGCAGACGATATAAATTCTTAATTTGCCTTAAAAAACATTATTCCAGTATGCGTAAATTTAAAAAAAAGATGGCTCTAAATTAAAAATATTCTTAATTAAAACTTTATTTCTTAATATTCCAAATAAAACTGATTTCTTCTATGTTTTTATCACCCCTTTTTAAGAAAGTCTTATTAAATTTATTCCAAAACCATACCTTTCAAAAAATATCATTATTTTATTTTATCTATTTATTTATTTTTCCGCCGTCAACCTTCGATAGTGTGCATATTAATAAATTCATTTCTTTTCTTTTTCTCTTAAAATTAATCATTTATAAAAGTCGTCTGCCTAAAAAATCCCGATTCAATTATAAATTAGTTAAATAATATTTTTTTTAAATAAATTTATCGTTTGTGGAAAATAATCTCGTAGCTGGACAAGAATTCTGTTTACATAAAAGAATGGTGGTTTGAGGTTACAGAATGTTCCAGAACTTTCTTTTTAGTTTAAAAAGGTGGAAGTCTCGAGATGAAGAAGAAGATTCTTGGGTTGCTTTGTGGATGAGTACGGCTGGTTGAAGTAAATGATGGAATATTTTTTTGGATATTTCGGTAAAAGATCGTTTGCAAAAAGGAGCTTTTCCCTCTATAATGACTGCAGTTGAATAAATAAACTTACAGCTACCAATGAGTGATTTCTTGGATCTGCTACATTTATTTATTATTTTATTTTTTTCCTCGCTGGCCATGACTTCTGTGCAAAGAACGGGGACCCTGGCGATGATGTTTTTGGCTCCTAACTTTAAAATGTCACATATATATATTACAAATTAAATTTTTTTTGCCAAAACTAACCTTTATACTATCTTAATTTTCTTATAATAATGTTCCGTACTTACTTCAAATTATTAAATTAAAATCTTGTTTCTAAATCTAATCTGTTAATCTTTATGCAGACGATATAAATTCTTAATTTGCCTTAAAAAACATTATTCCAGTATGCGTAAACTTAAAAAGATGGCTCTAAATTAAAAATATTCTTAGTTAAACTTTATTTCTTAATATTCCAAATAAAACTAATTTCTTCTATGTTTTTATCAACTCTTTTTAAGACAGTCTTATTAAATTTATTCCAAAACCCATACCTTTAAAAAAAATATCATTATTTTATTTTATCTATTTATTTATTTTTCCGCCGTCAACCTTTGATGTGTGCATATTAATTAATTCATTTCTTTTCTTTTTCTCTTAAAATTAATCATTTATAAAAATCGTCTGCCTAAGAAAATCTGAGTCGATCATAAATTGGTTAAATAATATTTTTTTAAAAAATAAATTTATCGTCTGTGGAAAATAGTCTCGTAGCTGGACAAGAATTCTGTTTACATAAAAGAATGATGGTTTGAGGTTACAGAATGTTTCAGAATTTTCTTTTTAGTTTAAAAGGTGGAAGCCTCGAGTTGAGACGAAAGATTCTTGAATTCTTTCGTCGATGAGTACGGCTGGTTGAATAAATGATGGAATATATTTTTTTTTTTGATATTTCTGTAAAAGATCGTTTGCAAAAAGGAGCTTTTCCCTCTATAATGACTACAGTTGAATAAATAAACTTACAGCTACCAATGAGTGATTTATTGGATCTTCTACAATTATTTATTTATTTTTTTTTTCCTCGCTGGTCATGATTTCTGTACAAAGAGCGGGGACCCTGGCGATGATGTTTTTGGCTCCTAACTTTAAAATATCACAGTCTTTTCTAGAGTCGACAGGATGTTTTATGCCTGTGCTGCCTTTTTTGGTTTTTAAAGAAACTTGCTATGGAACGAAGTGATAATAAAAACTGTGGATCGCTGAATAATTGCCCGTCATTATTGGATGTGTTCTTAAACAAGAACTGCCATAGTCTCATGATTTCTGGAGTGACAAAAACAGAGGAATTGTTCCTGTAAAGTGCTTTGAGTCGGCTTGATTTTCCTGAAGCCATGATTTCTTGAATGACTGCAGAAAAGGAGTTGTTCTTAATTAAGATTTTCAAATCTATGCTGAGGAAGATACTAATCTGAACTAATTGCTAGTCGCTTCGAGTCTGATGTGGATTTCCTGACGCTTGATGTTGATCTGTGCGCATAAATTTTGATTCAGTATTCATGGTCATAGTGAAAATTTTTGAAAATTAATGACTTCAAAGTGGTGAGTATGCAAGAAGTATTTGATGAGGAATTTAAAGACGATTGAATTTATTGAAGATTTGTCAAAAAACTGTAAGTTATTTTTTTAAATGTTTTGATTATTATTATTTGTATACTTTTTATGTATTTATTTAAATTAATTATTCTCTGTTTGTCAGGTTTATTTATTTGATTATTTATCTGTGAATCTTACTTACTTACCTATTTATGAGTATCATTATTATCATTATTATGTGTTGGGGATTGAAATATTTTTATTCTTAAGGATTTAATTGAGGAGTATGATGTTCTTAAGATATTTACTGTTACTTATTAAGACAATTATGATATTTTTATGCACGATTAAAGGCAAGTTTGTAATAATAATGAAGTAAAAAAGAATTTAGAAGCTCAAGTTTATTTCAAAAAAGTACATTTTCTAATTTATTGATATTTGTTTGTTATCAAGAACTATTCTCAGAATACAGTATTTTCATGATAATGTTCCTACAACTAAACATTTGAGCTGAAAATTAAGTCAACATTTATATTTTTCCTTTTATTTGTTAGAATTTCTGGTTACAGTGAGCTTTGGTTCCCGGATTCTTATAATTTATTTAAATTCAGTAAGAAAGATGGAACTCAGAGTGCCAGGACTCTTTTGAAAAATTAAAAAATTCTTTAATTGCAAAACCCATTCTCAAAATTTATGATCCTAAATTACCTTTACACATGTTTGTAGATGCCTCTCAGATAGCAGTAGGTGCCGTTCTAAAACAACCTGATAAAGATAATTTCTTACATCCTATTGCTTATCATTCTAGAATTTTGAAGAGTTATGAGCAAAATTATTTCATAACTGAATTAGAATGTTTAGCTATTATAGATACTCTTGACAAATTCTATCATTGCTTTCATGGTGTCAAGTTTACAATTCATACGGACCACGCATCTCTAGTATGGTTAAAGAGTGTTAAAAACTTAAGAGGTAGGCTTTTTAGATGGTCACTCAAACTTAGTATGTTTGATTATGGGATAAAATATGAAAAGGGTTCAACAAATGTCGAAGCAGACATGTTGTCACGAAATCCTGTTTGTCATTTTAATCAACATATTAGTTTATTGCTAGATAGGAAAGAAATTATAGAGATGCAAGACAAAGACAATGTTTGTGACAAAAAACATAAAAAAGAGAATGGAATTATTATAGTTCAGAAAAAGGGATTCAAAAAAATTTTTGTACCAATGTCATTAAGAAAAAAATTACTCCATATTGCTCATGATAATTTTGAACATTTAGGGATTCAAAAAATGCTTAATTTAATATCTCCCAACTATTATTGGCCTAATATGACAATAGACATTACAGAATTTGTTAAACATTGCGATACCTGTCAGAAAAATAAAAAACCAAAACAGAAAAGATTCGGCTTATTACAAGCTATGCCAGCCACAGATCAACCTTTTGAATGTCTTTCTATTGATACTGTTGGTAGATTTAACTATTAAAACTCAAAAAAAAAAAAAAATTCTTACACATAATAATAGATCATGCAACTAGGTTTGTTTGGGCTTTTCCCTCCAAAAATATTACCACTGAAACATACACTAACTGTTTAAAACAAATTTTCAATATCAAAGCACCTCAAAAAATACTTAGTGACAGGCATAAATCTTTCAGATCTCCAAGATTTAAGAAATTCCTTAAAAATCATCATGTTTAACAGCGTTTTACATCCGCACATCATCCTCAGACCAATGGAAAGGTACAGCGCGTTAATCAGACTATAGTTACCAGGCTTAAATGTAAAGTTAATTCAACTTCTTCTAAAATACCTTGGACTAGATTATTAAACCAAGTCATCGAAGAATACAACAATACGCCCCATTCTATCACCAAATTCCCACCTGCCTATTTATTTTATGGTCAATTGCCTTATAAATCTCCTTTAAAACAGAACTATTACCCACCAGTAGACAAAGCCCTCAAAATTGCGAAAGCGCGAACTCAGGAATTTCACCTTAAAAGTAAAAGACTCTATGATCGAAATTTTGTCGAATGCCCATTAAAAATACAAGACTCTGTAATTTATGAAGAATTTAAATACCCTAACACTCGAAAATTAGAACCTACGTTCTCTGGACCATATAAAATTATAAATAAACTTTCCGATGTAACTTATGAAATAGATAAATTTAATTATGAGACAGGACAGAATTCCGTTATTGTGCATGTTTCTAAATTAAGACCCTATTTTTCGCCAGAAGATTTTAAACTGTTTCATGAGCAACCCAAAAAACAAACAAATCCTCAGATACAATCATTATCACTAGATCAAACTAAAGTCAAGACAGTAGATTAAATTTTAATTCTTATTCTTTAAATATTTTATCACCATAATTTTCAACATTAGCAGGTATGTTCTTGGAGGCCTACAAGAATATTACTTGTTTTGGGGAGTTTTTGGGGTTAAATTGGGCTCCTTATGCAAGCATAAGTTGTACACTTTGATTGTAAAAGCTTTCAAATTGATGTTGATAAATTAATTTTAAGTGTATTTAAGTCTAACTATATTTACTCATTATTTGACATTAGTATTATTCTACTTATTCAACAGATATTAGGTGATAATAGTTATAAAATTTGATGACTTTACTCAAACCTATAACTTAATATGTGATTTTTAGTGATTGTGAAAACTACAGATATTAAAAGTTTTTCAAAAAACCACACTACTTTTATTTCCATTTCTCAATTAAGAATGACACCTTTTATTCCTATTTGTATTTTATTATTAAAGTTTATAAACCATGTGTAGATAAAACATTATTCTACATTTGGCATTTGAAAACTTATAACCAAATTTGACAATTTTGTAAAAGAATATCAGAGAGGAATTATTGTAAGGAAATACTTGTTGAGAGTCCATTTTCTAAATAGTTAGATTTAATTTTATTTGGATTTTGGAATTATTATGATTTTTTTATGTATACTTTCGGCTAGCAAAAAATACTTTCTTATGCTATTAGAAGATAAGAAAATTATTTAGTTGCTATGTAATTATTTTTATCCTTCAACCAATATTTTCCCTATCAATAAAAAAGTAACTGTGATATTTTCTTTTGATTATACTCTTGTTTTATTATTTATTATCATTATGATTTCTATAAGGAAGTTTAGTATTAATTATGCTCTTATTGAGAAGTATTAGAATATGGAGAATTATTATTATTATTGCTATCAATTTTGAGTCTTATTATACTACTACTTATTATTATTGTTGTTATTATTATTTAAAATTTTCTATATTATTTATTATTGGTGTTGGGACTATTTATATAATTGAAGAATTTAATAAATAAAAGATTTGATTGTTAAAGATGTTGGATCCAACATAACATTAAAACCAAAGATTAAACTAGGTTTGAAGATCTTTAATTAAAGAGACTGTATTCAGTGAACATTGGAAAAGACTCTTTTATATACACTATTGAAAGACTTTTTACATTTGAAGGACTCTATTTAAAATAAACTATGCATTAAGTTATTGTAATTATTTAAACTTCCATGAGAAAGAGTTTTTATTGTTTTTATTATATTTTTTATCTCTTACTTATTAATATTTATAACTTATTTATTTTTATTGTATGTATTATCTCCTATGCACTTACAAATAGTAAGTGATATTGTAACATTATTGTATTTCTTTCAGGGAAATGCTCCTACCTAAATTTAATTTACATTAATTTTCTCTTAACTATTTTATTTTAATCGCTAATATTTTTTATATTGCGTTAATTTTCTTTTCTTCCATCTCTTGGCTTCCTGAGTTTGACAGTTTTATTCCAAAATTTAAATTTTCTAAATTATTATATTTCTATTGTCTGAACTTGTAGTTTCATTTAACTATCAATTTCATACAAATTTTTTGGGGAGGGGGTATAAAGATTCTTGAGTTCTTTCGTCGATGAGTACGGCTGGTTGAATAAATGATGGAATATTTTTTTTTGGATATTTCGGTAAAAGATCGTTTGCAAAAAGGAGCTGTTCCCTCTATAATGACTACAGTTGAATAAATAAACTTACAGCTACTAATGAGTGATTTATTGGATCTTCTACAATTATTTATTTATTTTTTTTTCCTCCCTGGCCATGACTTCTGTACAAAGAACGGGGACCCTGGCGATGATGTTTTTGGCTCCTAACTTTAAAATATCACATATATATGTCATGATAAGACGACGAGACCATATTCCATGCTATGTACAAGCTCCAGTGGAAAACCATGTTATTTGCAGAACATTCTACTACTCACTAAGAATCAACATCGGGACGAGCTGATCAGTCGCTCCGGCAGTTTGACATGCAGTGGATTAGTTTATTTGGGTATTTCCACATAAGAAAGTTCAATCAATCAGTCTTTAAATTCATTTTATTAGAACTCAGAAAATAAGTTAAGTTCTTCCCCGCAGTCACCTTAGCACACATCGAACACTACAACCTTCGTTATCCAGTCTATATCATCAGATATTCTAATTTAACGGGGAAATAAAACGGGCATCTTAAAAGTGTAAAAGTTAGTCGCATTCTGAGCTCCGAAAAACCCAAAATGAGAATCCAACACCTGCACGAAAAACTAGCCCCTCCTCACTCCGCGTCAATCATTTTAGGTAGCTTTCATTACAAAAAGTAAAAAGCTACCTATTGTAGTCGTCCGGAGGAAAGCACTTCCAGAAAATTTTGGTATATTTTCACCGATCATGACCCCCAGACCTCAAAACCACTCTCCGTTCAAATGTTGGCATATATATATATATATATATATATATACATATATATGTGGGTATAAAGGATGAAGTATTAAGCAATAAAAGATAATATACTCAATGATTTAATGAACGTGATATCCCAATTGAGACTCACGTGATGATGCATAAAAAAGGAACGAGGTGTTCTATAGATTTCAGCGATGGCGAGTTTGATGGATTTTTAATCCAAAGCTCAGGGAAGCTTATTTATTTTAAATATTATTCAGTTCTACTGTTATCATTGAATGTTACTTGCATATTTTATGTCTATTAAACCCTTTTTATCTTATCAAGAATATTAGTTTTACTTAAATCATAAGCTAATCACTCAATATCCCACAAGTTTTGGGGGCTCGTTGCCGAGATTTGAATGATTTCGCTGATTTATATTTGAATTTGAATTTCACGATGAAAGCTATTTTACACTAAGAAGATCTAAGTGTAAGAAAAATGTTTTGCTTTTAAACTAGTACGTATTATGTAAAAAAAGGAACTGTTTGTTATATGTGTAATGATTAGAAATTATCCGTAATCAAGCCTGCAAGATAGTGCACTATATTGTTTTGTTGAAGTGTAAACAAAAATTATAATGTCTGTTCTGAATAAAGCTAGAAAGGCGGACTTGTTAACATTGTGTGATGACCTAGGTATAGTTGTGCCTCAGAGTCCAAGAATCATTGATTTGATAAAGTTGGTGACTGAATCGAAGGATTATGAAGAAAATTTTGTAAAAGTTCGACTTGAAGTTATTGCCGCGGAGAGAATAGAAAAAGAAAGACTAGAAGCAGAAAAAGAAGAAAGAAGATTAGAAGCAGAAAAAGAAGAAAGAAGACTAGAGGCAGAAAAAGAAGAAAGACGATTAAGGCTGGAGGCAGAAAAAGAAGAAAGAAGGCTAGAGGCAGAAAAAGAAGAAAGAAGGCTGGAGGCAGAAAAAGAAGAAAGAAGACTACGGTTAGAAGCAGAAAGAAGATTAGAAGAAAAGAAGATGGAGATGGAGTACGAGTTACGAAAAATTGAACTTCAAGGAAATATGACAAGTACAAGTGACGGTTCGGCTGTAACTGGTTCAGGTAAGCAACCAGATTTGTCTAAATTAATGTCACACTTTGATGGGAAGGGTGATATTAGTATCTATTTAGCTCTATTCGAGAGACAGATTTCTAGGATGAATATAACAAAAGAGAATTGGGTCATGCACTTATTAAGTTTAATGCCGCTAGAAATTGCTAATGTTATAACTAGAGAGCCAGAAACATTAACAAATAACTACGATTATGTAAAAAACTTGCTGCTCAAAAGATTCAAATTGACGCCAGAAGAATTTAGGCAAAAATTAATGTCGCATAAGAAAGAAAACTCAGCCACTTGGCGCGATCTAGCATTTGAGTTAAGGAATTATTTAGAAGAATGGATTACCGGTCTTGATGTGTCGAATTTTGAAGATTTAAAAGAATTAATACTGGTAGATCAAATCAAAAGAAGATTACCGATAGAAATGAAGGAACATTTCATCGATGATCTTCCCAAAATTAAAAGTGTTGATACATTAGTTTGTAAACTAGATGATTACGAAACAGCAAGACGTAATATTAAAACCATGAATAGAAATTCACACCACTTTGAAGAAAGAGATCCAAAAATGCGCGAAAACAACAACACAAAACCATGGTTACCATATCAACGTTATAATACTTTAAGAAGACAACAATTTAAAGATAATACAGATAATGTAAATGAATTTTCTTATTTAAATGAAAAGAACAGGGCACAAATTATGTGTTTCAAAAGTAATCGTCTTAGCCACGTAATATCGCAGTGTAATAATGGGAATAATAAACAAATAAAAAATGACAGCCAAAATCGGAGCCAAAATCCGCGATTATCCAACTACAAAGAGATGAATTCCGCAGTAATCAAGCAAACTAACAGTGCCAAATCAGATTACATGAAAAATATACGGTGAAAAGACACAGATCTTCTTCGACACTGGAAGTGATATCAGTTTGGTGAGTTACGAATATTATACGAAAATAGGCTCGCCAAGATTATTTTCAAATAATATCTTTTTGTCCGGCATAAATAAAATAGTTGTTTATCCAAAAGGATACTTCCCATATGAATTTAATATTGATGGTTTTCTAATCAGAACAAATTTGTACGTGCTAGAATCTCTTGAATATGATATTTTACTGGGATATGATGTCATTAGCAAATTAAATTTGGCGATAGACGAGAACGGAATTAAGATCGTTGGCAAACGCAATAGTATTCAAGTAGGTTACACTAAAGTTCAGAAGAATTCTGATATAAAATTGAATCATGCTGCCAAAAATAATAATGAAATGAAAACGTCTACGTTAGATAATTCACGTGATGAAAATGTTATACTTGCAAATGATAATAATGCAGGAGGTAATCACTCGATTAATTTCGCGAGAGTCATAGAAGAAAATGAAATTGATTTGAATCACGTGAGAAATTTGAAAATTAGAAAAGAAACAAATGAGAAAGAAGAAAATTTAATTAGTAAGAAAAGATTGAATGAAAGAAACGAGACATCACAAACAGGACGAATGAATGACCTAAAAGAAAAACGCAATTTATGTGCACGTGCCAATGAAAATAAAAATGAAACGAGGAAAATTAAAAAATATTATAAACGGAAAAATACAAGGGAAGAAAGGAATATTGAAGGAGTTAATGCAAATAAACAGAAATTTATCAGAAATTACAAGAAGCGTGATTACAATGATAGAGATGAAGAAAAGAAATATTATTCGAGAAATAATTTTGATGGAAAACGTCACACATATGAAAATTGGAGAAACAGCAAACAGAAATATTTAGAGGTACAGCAAACAGAAAGAAAATATGAAATTTTTGAAAAAGAAAGGGCTGAACCGTGTGAAAAGGATACTTTTAAATTTAAAGGCAAAAGAAGCATAAAAACAAATTTTAATGGTCCGCGTAGAAATCTATATTTTTGGAGTAATGGTAATTATAGAAAGCAATTTAACATGATGAGAAAAGTACCTAACAGATATGAATTAAATGATACCGAGTTAATCCAAGAAATGCAGTATGGAACAGGAATGAAAAGGAGAAAATTCCATGGACCTAATAAAAACATTATAGAAAAATCACATGATCATTATGATGCAAAGAGGATTGGAGACCATGGTGGACAAGATATCCACTATTGCAAAATACGTCAAGCCGTGGGGCAGCTGGCGAGGTCGCCAGGAACGTCAGGATGACCGAAAATGTGGGTATAAAGGATGAAGTATTAAGCAATAAAAGATAATATACTCAATGATTTAATGAACGTGATATCCCAATTGAGACTCACGTGATGATGCATAAAAAAGGAACGAGGTGTTCTATAGATTTCAGCGATGGCGAGTTTGATGGATTTTTAATCCAAAGCTCAGGGAAGCTTATTTATTTTAAATATTATTCAGTTCTACTGTTATCATTGAATGTTACTTGCATATTTTATGTCTATTAAACCCTTTTTATCTTATCAAGAATATTAGTTTTACTTAAATCATAAGCTAATCACTCAATATCCCACATATATATATATATATATATCTGATTTTTGTCATGCGATAACTAACATATTTATGAACCGATTTGAACGAAACTTGGTATGTACATAGTACATACAAATATCTCGACCGAGTTCGTTGGCCAGCATCATCCGCCATCTTGTTTCAAAATGGCGGCCATTTAATTTTTTTTAATTTAAAATTTAAAAATTAATTGCGAAAACATTAAAAATTGGAAAATATTTTTATTTTATGTGTTAGATCTTAAAACACCAATTCCAGAACACTTTTTATTTTGTCTATATCTTAAAAAAATGATTGAGTTATAGAACTTTGAATTTTTCTTATGGCTGACATTTTGAAACGATCTGATTTTTGTCATGCTCTAACTAATGTATTTATGAACCGATTTGAATGAAACTTGTTATGTACATTAGGGTGGATCGAAAAGTATAGGAAAATTTTTTTTTAGAAATCACTATCGGCGCGGCGTGCAAAAGTTGCCTTTTATGTATACTAGTTTACAGGGTTTTTTTTATTAAAATCCATTCATATCTTCCGGTGCCCCAAGCGCCCCAAAAATAATTAAAAATTGAGTTTTTTTATGATTTCTTTTATATATTTTTGTTTTATTATTTTTTCTTAATTACTTTTGGCGCGGGGTGCAAAAGCTATCTTTTATCTATCTTAGCTTACATATTTTTAAAAAATAAAATTCATTCATATCTTCCAGTGCCCCAAACGCCCCAAAAATAGTTTTAAATTGAAATTTTCTTGAAAAAAATTTTTTTTGTTTTATTTTATTTTTATTTTACTTTTTGAAATTCATTTGGCACTGGGTTGGAAAGTTGTTATTACGATACTACATAACTCTGCAGTTCCGATATATATTTTTAATCAAAATCCATTCACATCTTTGATGCACCAATTATAATTAAAAACGGAAATTTTTACAAAAATGTATTAAGAATTATAATTTACGAAAAATACTTACAAATTTTGAAAACAGTTTCATTAATAACGTATAAGGTTATAAATAACATTAATTTTACAATAATAAGCGACATATAAATTTAAAAATCAAAGCATTAAATCATAAAAATTACAAAAATCGAACTTACGTAGAGAAAAGTTTTACATCCTTCAATTTGGAAATTTACATATTTTTAAAGTTTGTAATCTTTTTTGGTATCAAATTTTTTATATGGCTTCTTGATTCGATTTCAACGTAAAACGGTGTCTCTTTTCTTGTCCAGATACAGTTTCTGATCCCTCAGACACTAGTCGAACGCATCTTTCAACCGCTTGGGTATGGCATGGATATTTTGACCATTCATTTGTTTTTATAACTTTTATCATATTCTCAATTTCTTCGCAAAACACATTCATCAAAAGAGGTGGTTCAAAACGTCCAACTCGTTGCCAGTCAATAAGTTCAAAACAATCTTTCGCTTTGAAGTTTATTTGGGGTACTTTGAAAATTCTCACTTCTGGTGATTTTCTCTTTTTATTTCTAGCATAAATCAGCTTTCGCATTGCTAAAGATCTGATATGTTCTGTGTTATCTGTGAGCATTGACAATAGCAAATTTTCAGGGTGGCAAGAAAAAAAACTATTTCGTTGAATAACAGCATCTACGATCTTTCTTAAATTGGGTTCCAAATATCTAGAATATGTGATAAGTTTCGAAATATGACGCGCTCCTTCAGTTATGGATGGCTTTGTTTTGATATGAAACCATACAGGTGCATATACCTTCATAATATATGTTGTAAGAGTAATGAGATTATCAGAAGGATTTTCTGTAGCCACTTACAACCTTAAAATTCTACACGCAATTGTTAGCCATCTTGAGTGATAAAGGGGACCAGGTTTCATTAATGCCAGATCAGAACCACATTCACCACGTGATATTGCTATTCAAATACCATATAAATATTGCTGGTCATTGCTGAGAACTCTTCTATCTATGTTGTCTTCCAACTAATAAAGTATAAAAAGTTTATTTTATACATTTAATAAAATACGATTAACGATTTCTCATTCTCTCGATCTACGTTTTACGTTAGATAAATTATTCTTTAACTGTTAATTTTACTTGTATTTTTTAGCTCAAAATTTGCATGAAACTCGATTTGCGGCAAATAATCAAAAGTTTTGGGTCATTGGAAGAAATTTATCAAAGTCGAAAATTATTTGGATGCATGCTAATATACTATAAAATGCATCTTTTTTATCCCGCTGATAAAATAATTTAAAATAAATTAAAAAAACAAAAATTAGAAATTTTTATAAAATTTCCATTTTTTTTACTATTTTGGGGGCGCTTGGGGGCGCTTGGGGGCGCTTGGGGGCGCTTGGGGGCACCGGAAGATATGGATGGATTTAAATTTAAAAAAAGATTGAACTAATATATATATAAAGCAACTTTCGCAACCTTCGCAAAAAGTTATTTTAAAAATATTAAGAAGCGAAAAAAAAAAAATTATAAAATTTATAAAAATTTCAATTTTTAACTATTTTTGAGGCGTTTGGGGCACCGGAAGATATGAATGGATTTCAATAAAAAAACATATGTGAATTAGTATGCATAAAAGGCAACTTTTGCACCCCGCGCCGATTCGATTATCCGAATTTCGATTTTTCGATCCACCCTAATGTACATAGTACATACAAATATCTCGACCGAATTCGTTGGCCAGCATCATCCGCCATCTTGTTTAAAAATGGCGGCCATTTAAAAAAATTTAAAAATTTAAAGCTAATTGTGAAAAAATTAAAAGTTGAAAAATATTTTTATTTTATGTGTTAGATCGTAAAACACCAATTTTAGAACAGTTTTTACTTTGTCTATATCTTAAAAAATGATAGAGTTATAGCACTTTGAATTTTTTTTATAGCTGATATTTTGAAACGATCTGATTTTTGTCATGCTATAACTAACAAATTTATGAACCGATTTGAATGGAACTTGGTATGTACATAGTACATACAAATAGCTTGACCGAGTTTGTTGGCCAGCATCATCCTCCATCTTGTTTCAAAAAGGCGACCATTTAAAAAATTAAAAAAAAATTAAAATTTAAAAATAAATGCAAAAAATTAAAAGTTCAAAAATATTTTTATTTTATGTGTTAAATCCTAAAACATCAATTCTAGAGCACTTTTTACTTTGTCTGTATCTTAAAAAATGATTGAGTTATAGCACTTTGAATTTTTCTTATGGCTGACATTTTGAAACGATCTGATTTTTGTCACGAGATAACACTCGTATTTATAAATCGATTTGTATGTAACTTGGTGTGTACATAGTACTTAATAAAGCCTGGACCGAGTTCGTTAACCAGTTCCATCGCCATCTTGTTTAAAAATGACAGCCATTTAAATTTTTTAAAAGAAATTTAAAATTTGAAATTAGGTACAAAAAAGTGAGAAATTGAAAAATATTTTTCTTTTAATCATTTGATCTTGATACAAAGATTCCAAAGCACTTTTTGTTTTGTCTGTATCTTAACAAATGTCTGAGTTATAATACTTTTAATTTCTAGTGTTGTTCACATTTTGAAATGATCTGGTTTTCGTCACGTGATAACACGCGTATTTATACACCGATTTGGATGAAACTTGGTGCGTAGATAGGACATACTTATGCCTGGACCGAGTTCGTTGGCCAGTTCCAACCGCCATCTTGTTTCAAAATGGCCGAATATTATTTTTTTAATTAAATTTTAAAATTAAGTGAAAAATGTAAGAAATTGAAAAAGATTTTTCTTTTGTGTTTTGGCCTTGATACAAAGATTCCAGAGCATTTTATCTTTCATCTATATCTTGAAAAATAGCTGAGTTTTAGCACTTTCAATTTCCAGTGAGATTGACATTTTGAAACGGTCTGAAATTTGTCACGCGTTAATACGCATATTTATAAATTGATTTCGATATAACTCCGTGTGTTCATGGTACATACCAATGTCTTGACCGAGTTCATTTGCCAACTTTATCCACCATCTTGTTTCAAAATGGCGGCCACTTAAATTTCTCAAAAATCTTTTTAATGTATAATGATGTATAAACAAAAAATTAGAAATTGAAAAAATGTTCTTTCTAAACTATTTATCTTAATAATGAATTCCGGAGTATTTTTTGCTTTGTCTTTACCTTGAAAAACGCCTGGGATATAGCAGTTTGAATTTCTAATGTGGGTGACATTTTTTAAAAAAAAGTCAATTTGCCCGCGACAGCACTCGTATATATTAATCGATTTCGATGTGAGTGTGCATGTTCACATGAATTAAGATTTCGATCAAGCTCATTCGGTTTTTTTATCCATCATGCTGCTTTAAAATGAATATCGTGGAATTTGGCGACCCTATAAATTGCTTAAAATAAAACCAGTTTGAATAAAAGATGAATAATTTCTAAAAATTTCTATTAATATTCAGTATTGAAAAAAACTAGTATTCAATCTTACATAATCGTGTTCCACTATTTTGAGCATCGTATATTTGATTTATATAATTTAATATAAAATAAATAAATAAGTATATGAAAGCTACCTCTTCCTCCCGGCATTGCCGGAAGGACTTTTAAAAATCCAATTAGTATTAACTTCGAGGCCACACGTCATAAATCATCGCCTCTGGTCTATGAGGCGCGGCCTTCCGGTAGGAATTCATTCTTGTCTCGCAAATAGACTAGCCTGCTAACATCCGCGCATTAACACAGATCACATGATGTTAAATAAAAAACAAATTTAAAATCCCGAGAATATTCTAAAAAGGAAAAAGGTTACGAAATAACTTCCCGCCTATTTTGAGAAACAAGCAATAACTTATTAAAAGTGAATTTTATAAAGTATATTAAGTGAAATAAAATAAGAAAAAGAATTTTAGCTGTTAAAAGATTAATACATTACGAAACTAAGATTAAAATATGTTCCACAATTTTAGAATTAAAAGCTCAGAGAGAAATTTTTTTTTTGTTATATATATATATATATATATATATATATATATATATATATATGACCCTTTTACAATACTACTATTCAACATCTACAATGAATACAGAATAATCTATAAAATAACAAACATAAGTTAATTTCCAAATATTGGCACTTTTTTTAAACACGTAATTAAATTTCTATTTTAATTGTGTACTTTTATATCATGATTGTCTATAATTGAATATGTAATTTTACATATAATTTTATAAATTTTCGATACACGTATATATTTTAGATCAACACATATAATGAATGGTCAAATGCAGTAAAAATTGTTTGCAATGCAAAGACATGTACATTTTCTAAATATTTCAGAATCGTGCAAATATCTATGTTTAAAAAAAAAAAAATCGATCTATGTTGATTGCGAGTTATTGGCTAAAAGCTTCCTTATTTCGTTGATATTTTGCAATTTGCAAATATCCTTTTAATTTTATCATATAGTTTTATAATATGAATGTTTAGAGTTAGAATATTTAATTTATATGCAACTTTGTTATTTTCTACAATCTTGAATATTTTATATAAACACATATAATAGCTAGATTAATGAGAAATGTTTGCAGTGTACATAAATTCTAGTGAAATTCTATATTTATTAATTGATTAATAATCGTGCAAAAATAATCTATGTTTTGAAAAAAAATATTTCGTTATGAGTTGATTACTGGACAATGGCGAATTCCTTACTATCTTAATATTGTCTAAATATTTTTTTTATTATATTTCTTACAGAATAACTGCCTAAAATTCAAATATTTGATTTAATAATTTCTCTTGTTTTTATATTTTTCTAAACATGATAAAAATCTACGATTATTATTATTATTTTTAAATTTCCCTATGCATTTCATTTTCAGTTGTTCAAAGTTGTATGCTATCAACTTTGCACCTATATTTTCCAACCGAAATCTAGTACAAAAATAACCCACTTGTTTAAAAAGTTATCCTGATTCAGAAAAGTTTGTTTTGAAAAAGTCTTTTTTTATACATTTTTAAACTAATAAATATTACCTTAAAAAATATTGTATATTTTATGGTCAGAATTCTCAGTTTTTCAAGTAATCAAGAATTTAAAAGTAATTAAATGCAGAAACTTACTTATAATCTTTGTTTTCCTTGTTATGTTGGCGTGTTATTTAATATATTTTTAATTGCTTAAGCTTAAAGCATTGTATTTATTTATTTTATCTTCAAATCATTCATTTTTTCTGTTTTTAATATACAAAACACCTTTAAAAATAATAGTATATTATCTATATCTTTCATTAGCATATACAGCGACGTATTTCGTATTTTTAGTGTATTAAAATAACACTTAATAATCATTATTTAGATTCTGTATTCACGCCATCTACCGGTGACTGTAGTCATTTTAAGATTCCGAAAGTAATGGGTGATTGTGAAGGCTTATAAGGAAAAAGAAGAATCGAGTTTGGTCATGATAGGACAAACTGTCACAAAATTTTATGGTTTATTCATGCAGTATATTTGTCATTCTCTTAACGCTTCTACATAACTATTTTCACAGATAAAGTAATATTAGCAAAGATGTATAAATACTTGAAAGAAAAATGCAAATATATATATATATATATATATATATATATATATATATATATATATATATATATATATATATATATATATATGTATATATATGTATATTTGCAAATATTCTTTTGATAATTCAATTATTGTCTTATTATTTTTCTAATGTTTTTCCTTGAACTATGTTTTCCATTGCGATTAATCGGGTAATTTAGAAATCATTTTTCGGTTTATCCTTATTTCTAATCAGAAATTAATCGCAATTAATGTGTCTATTTAGCATTGCCCATGAAAACGAGCTAAATACCACATTTCCAATATTGTTCCAATTTTTGCCAACTCCTATAAATGACATAGTTTGTTATTTAACGAGTTATTCTATATTTTGATGTTGATTTGTAGTATTATCTCATGGTTCTATATATATATATATATATATATATATGAAAATATGGAATAACCCATTAAATAACAAACTACATCAAACAGAGGAGTTGCCAAATATATAAATTTAACATCAGCCTGTTAAGAAACTTTTTCTTCTGTATGTATTAGAGAAATATTTATAGTGAGGATAAAATATTATTTTTTAGAAACTGTTAAATACTATCCTTTATGAAGTATAGTTTATGTGTTAATATTCAATATTTGCATATATCTTAATGAATATTAAAAGTATTAAACAAATTTATTTAATGAATTTTACGAAAATGACATTTTAATACTTTTTTCAAAATTCTGAATGGAAGTATTAAAACATAATTTTATTAGATAAAGATTTTATAAATGTAAAAGAAATATTGCTTAGAATCTGAAATTAATTGATAACCGTATCTATAAAAATATCATTTCAAATGTATTTTAAATTTTTGTTTACATTCAACGCAAGTGTTTTCTGTAAAATAAGTGCCGTCAGATTTTACTTATAGGTATACAGTTTTCTGTGTTATTTCAATTTCTTCTAGACGTAATAGAAAAATATGTGAAAATACGCGATTCTTTTAAAATAATGCTCTTTATAAAATATTTCAAATTGTCATTGCACAAATAATGCAGCCTGTTGTGATTTCTAAATATAACCCTTCGTAATTTTAAATACTTGAAGAGCAATAGACAAGCAATTTAGTTAATAATAAAATTTATTTAAACTCAGCTGCAAAAAACATTTTTAAATTAGGAAAAGTTGTTTGAATATCTAAATAGCACCAATTTCTTTAATGCATTTTTTAACTTAATAATTAAGTGGGGAGGGAGAATCAGCTTTCATCTTAAATTTTAAAATGACACATTCTTCATGTAGACTTAATTTATTTAACGGTATTTGCAGAATTCGGAAAACGAGTTAGAATATATAATGTTCTGCTTTTATTTAATTTAAAGATATGTTATAAGCGATATTTGTCAACTAATTTGAAAACATTTCCGAACTAATTAACTAAAACATCATGTTGCCTAAAAGTGAATAGTAACTTTAAATTTATTATTCACATATTATAAAAGAAAATTCATTTTATTTACAATTTCATAAGCATTAATGTAATAAAATTAACATATAAGGGAACTGAAAATCCATAGCATAAAATGTGTTGTCTTTAAGTGATAAAGTAATGTATTACTTAACTTCGGGCTATAGTATCTAAAATTTAGAAATGATAGACTTTAAAATTTCATGTTGTCATCGAGATTTTTTTTAAAAATAGCTATGCATTAAGAAAAGTATTTATAATATTCTTACATTTTATGAACGTATTAATATTTACACGATTCATATCTATAATAAAAATATTTTTAATTTCTTCTATCATTACAAGAAGAAAGTATTGGATTCATGAAAATTTTCAAATTCCGGTTTTCGACAGATTCACACGTTTTAAGGGTTATAGAACCCCAAAAAAGTGTTTTTACAAAATGTCTGTCTGTGAGCCTCTGTCTGTCTGTCTGTGTGTATGTGACATAAATTTTGTAGGCTCTCTATCTCTATAGATAATGCACGGAATTTCATAACAATAAAGTTCATATTCAGTTAGTCTCTGAAATAAATTTGTGCTGATTGGTTTTGGTGTAAATCGCTCAACAGGTGACGCCATTATGCTGCCATTTGTTCGATTACCTCAATAATCTATCTCCAGAATTAATGAAAGGAATTTCATCAAACTTCAGACTCAGTTATTTCTTAAAATGAATTGATGTTTGTTTCCGTTTTAGTGTGAATCGCTTGATAAATAGCGCTGCTGTGCAGCATTATTTAAGATTTCCGCAATAGCACAATCTACGAATTAACCCTTTAAGCGGCCTGCAAAATATTCCATTCATGTTTAACAATTCATAAAATAGTAATTATAAAAGGTATTGGTAGGGAAATTTTTATTTGACAAACTTACATATTTATTTATCTTATTCACTTCAAAAAATTAATTTCAATAATGATTTTGTGTTAAAGCAGCCATTGTTTCTAAAAGTTACGTGACGGAAAACCCCGGTTAGGGCGCTTAAAAGGTATACACCAATTTTTATGAAACTTAAGATTCGGGTAGTCCTTGACATGAAATGAAATATTTATATTTTGTGCAAATCGCTCAACAGATGGCGCTGCTATGCTGCATTTTGTGCTATTTTTTCAATAGCTCTAACTTCAGAATAAATGCACCGAATTTCCGCAAACTTCATAGTCAGTTAGTCCTTTACATAAATTGACTTTTATCACGATTTGGTGTATGTCGCTCAATAGGTGGCGCTTCTAAGTTGCATTTTTAAAGATTTCCACAACAGCTTTGGAGTCAGATTCGATTAGACCTTAATATGAATTTACGCTTTTTATAATTTTTTGTAAATCGGTCCACAAATGGCGCTGCTATACTAATTTCTTTTCGATTTCTGCAACAGTTTTACCTCAAGAACTATTCTCTTAAAATGTCAGGCAAAAAATAACACAAGTTGAGCCGAAATTCGCTCATCTCACGTTTTCAAAGGCAGCTTCTCATAAAGAGTTGAAACAACTTAAGTAAGTGAGTTGTTTTTAAACAATTTAAATCAAGATGAGTTATTTAAATAAGCAAAGAAATCAAGATGAGTATAGCATTTAAAAAACAACTCATTCACGATTCAATAAATTACAGCTCTTTCCTGAGAAGCCAAATCCACTCTTTCTTTTTAAGAGTGTAATGCATGGATTTCCATCAAACTTTAGATTCAGTTAATCCTTGACATAAATTAATTCTGTTTACTTTTTTTTTTTTTTTTTTTTTTTTTTTTTTTGTCAAACGTTTTGCAAATGAATCTGCTATGCTGAGTTTTGTAGGATTTAAACAAATTTAGCGATACCCATATCACAAGACCTAATGCATGAAATTTCGTATCTTTAAAATACTCGTGATGGCCATAAATTGCCATTTAATTTTGGCATTATGATAGCATGTATGAGATAGAAGAAAAGTTTGGGATTGATACATCCGACTAGTTAATTTTTATCTAAAAGGTTGAAAATGAGAAAATATCCAGACAATACACGCACTTCTTAAAAACATTTAAATATTATGAAATTCTGGAAAATCGATATTTACTCAATGGTTAAAATTGTCTTGTAGGTAGTCACATAATGTTCTCTGAATGTAAAATGTCACAGCTATAGGTATTTTACAGATGCTTTGCTTTTTAAAACATGTTTTCGGATAATTATGGGATGACGGATAATAAAATGATATAAAGGAATAAATCTAATAAATCATTTATTCGATAAGAGATTTCACAGGTTTTTGTAAGAAGACACAATTGGGTAATTGTGTAATCTTCATAATATATCATCTGGATATCTACACTGTAAAAAAAAAATTAGAAGTGTTTCAAATCTGAATCAAACGTTTAATTTCTAAAAAGAAATTTCAGGTTTCATTTTATTCTGTTCTGAATACGGAACATCTCAAAAAACGATCGGAAATCTCCTTGCTACTATCCATATTTTCAACTAAGGTACCCTGGGGTAAGAACGCCACGTTAAGGTTCTACCAATTTTCACGGCTCAGTTTTAGTTTGTATTTTTCAAACAAATATATGATTCGATACAGCAACTCATTGACTGTCTATATAAAAAAAATAATTTAACAGATATGTATTCATAAAATGTAATGGCGTGATTTCTTGACCAATGCTATTTGGCGTTTTTATCCACCTATATGGGTAATAACGCCATGCAAACAAAATTATGAAATAAGATGGAATAATTGCATGTAGATTGCCCAAAACTAAAAATACGAACTCTACAAACGTAGAAATTGACAAATTGCATTCTAAGCTATTGAAAATGTTCAATTTTTTGTGAAAGTGTAAGAAAAATAAAGGTGTGGTGTGAGGGGGAGAGGATGAGGCAAAAGAATATCAGACCGTGAGCTTCTTTTATCTTAAAAAAGGATGGCTTAAATAGAATTATTAGAAACATTGCACAGTTTTAACTGTATTTATTTGAATCAGTATTTAGGATGTAGCTCGGCAACTGTAGGGAATGAACCGTTGTATTAATGCCAACGATTGGCGTTATTACCCCGTCATAGTTATTGCGCTGTACATTTTAAATTACAAATTATCTCGTGAAGATATCCAAAATCTTCAACAACATTTTGAAAGTCCATGAAATGTACTACAAATTTATGTAATTAACAAAGTATTTCCGGATAAAAAAAGTAGTCTTCACATCACAAAACGTATCTCGCAAATTTTAGATCAAGCGTTAATTTTAGTTGCTTGTAAAAAATATAAGACCTAAAAATGAAACAAATTAACTTGAAGTTGTTTTTTGCGATTTATATGACTCAAAACCCTTCTGCGCAGAGTACATAGGTGTCATTTACCAGATTATCTCATAATTATGCAAAATATTAGCACTTGGCGTTATTACCCCGCCTGGCTTTTACCCCAGACCACCTTATTTATCATTCTTAAAATGCAACGTTTTATTCTCAAAATGGATCTACTCGTTTCAGAAAAGGAAATTAATTACCGTTTCCAAAACAGAACCTATGCAACTTTTCTTACAGTGTAGTTGATAATAGCAACCACTGTTGATTTCATACACTTTTCTCTGGGAAAGATTTCTGAAGCTCCGGGAGGAGGCATTGGGGGAGGAAATGGTACGTTTTTACCATTGGAAATACAAAATTAGACAAAATATTGCGGGGGACACATCTCATTGCACCGGATGGGAAAGCCCCCCCCCCCAATACATCCCTGAAATCAATATTAGTAGCAATAGAATACGATTACTGAGTGATCTTTAGGATCAATGTAGGACGTCTGGCCGACGATTATTATCGCATGGGTTTAGGTAGAGAATTGATACAAAATGTGCATCAATCCTGCCCATCGAACCCCTTTAGAATCACAGTGTAGTGCATTGGACAGATACACGGATTTTTTTTAAAGATACAAAATAAAAAACAAAAGATTTTTTTCATTTCGAATGAAAAACTTAATCGTTGTCTTATGATATTTTATAGAAAAATCTATAGGCGCGTTTTTAATTTTGAAACACGCAAGGGATTTGATGTTTAATGTTTTAATAAGAGACGCATTCATGATTATGTAATCTTTTCACGTCTGCATAATTCCCAATAAGGAAATGGTATTTCAGAATTTTGCCACGAATGTTGATATATCATTTATTTGAAAAATAAAGCATCTAACAAAATTTCATTTTGCATTTTAATTCAATAATAGGTCTGTTATACACTGTTAAAAATAAAGGTGACAAACCGGTTGCATTCGGTACCCAGGGATGAAAAGGAGTTACCGTTTGACACCCGCGGGATTGAAAATGTGTTTGGGGTGCCATTTGATCTCTCTCTGGGTGACTGACGCTAATCAGGGTGCCGCGCAATGCATACTGTTGGAAGATTTTCACCCCTTGGTCATTTGCATATGCTCTGTGACTTGTATCCTTCCTCTTCAACTACAGCAATTTCTCCCTACGATGACCATCACCGCTATGATCCCAATTTTAGAACTTCGGATGGCTAATTTTCGGCAAGCTTTTTTATATAAAGCAATCTTTGAATTTCAGGACATTTGAACATTTTAGGTTGACCTTGAAGGTGAGCTCGATGGCCGAGCGGTTAGATCGCTGAGCTTGCAATCTGACGTTGTGGGTTCGAATCCTTTGAGGGCCAAAAGTCGGTTTATATATATATATTTTTTTTTACTTTTTATTATAGGGAACTCTGGATTAAGGATGCCATCTTTTCACCCTAATTAAAGGTGTCACCAGTGAGACAAGCCTTTCACCCCCTAGAAGGTGCAATGTGTCATCATTAGTTTTAACAGTGTTGGTGCATATTGCTAAACAAACGGCTTCATAAGTATAACTCTGCAGATTATAATTTATACAGTATATGTTCATTTGTGACCACAGAAGAGGGGTGTATTGTGTGGAAATTTAATCACTTACCCTTAAAAACCTCATCCTGAGCCTTATTTTTTAAGTTTTTATACTTTTATGCACGTTTTCATCTGTGCATAAAGAGCTAAATCCTGAGTGCTATAATTTCGTGTTACAGTAAAAACATGCAAATTTTCTTGACTCCGCTGTGAAACTTGCATTTGTCGAGATGTATCACTTTTATTTGTTTTCACTTTTAAGTGTGCATTGACTCTTACGTACTTCTTCCAAAGATAAGGCTTTCAAAATTGCACAAATTAACTTTTAACTGCTGAAAATTACGCGTATTATTAGATTTTAGCGTTATTACCCACACTGGCGTTATTATCTCAGGGAACCTAATTTTAAATTGTTTCAATATCTTAATTTAAGACTTTACTCAAACAATTAGTAAAATCAGTGCTTTGTTTTTCTTCTAAAACTAAGAAAAGCTTTCGTACGAGATTTTCAGAATTTCTCGCACACTTACGAAGAAATCTCCTAATAATATTTGAATAATTGTTTGAAACATTTATATATTAAAAGAACAC
Source organism: Maratus speculifer (assembly GCA_964019185.1). Classification (NCBI taxonomy): domain Eukaryota; kingdom Metazoa; phylum Arthropoda; class Arachnida; order Araneae; family Salticidae; genus Maratus; species Maratus speculifer. Next base: position 412,106,464 of record OZ025291.1, on the reverse strand, counting down.
GATAACAACATTTTGATTTTAAAATAGATTAAAAGTATTTATATTCAAATATCAGAATAGTCAACCATCGGTTTTAATTTATGAACACCACTGTTTTCAGTGTCTCTTTTTTTCAGAATTGGGCAAAATAACTCGAAAAATCATTTTCGATACAAAATACAAAAAACATTGGTTTTAGGAACTAAAATACAAAAAAAAAAAAAAAAAAAAAAAAAAAAAAACTTTATAAAAGAAATATATTCAAAATACAAAATACATGTATTTTTAAAATACATTCAAAATAGAAAATACATTTTCAAATTTTGAAAATCGCTGGGTGTTGTACTATATGAATGCAAAGTTCTTTTCCAAAATTGATTAAGTTTTTAAAATTATAACTGAATTTTTAAATTAAGGAAAACAAGAATGAAAAATCATGTATCAGCATAGATTATGAAACATTCTCCAACACATCGAGAAATATTGTAACAAAACTTTTCAGTTTATTAAAGAAAACGATGACGTTTAAACAAAAAATTTGAAAATCATAATGCATTTGAAAACCCAATTTCTACTATTAGTGTCAATAGTATATATGCATATATATATATATATATATATATATATATATATATATATATATATATATATATATATATATATATATATATATTTGTGTGTGTGTGTGCAGTTCTGTACATGATATATTGATTTGTATGTATATTACATAGTATGCTAACATTTTTTTTAGTTAAACAAATATTTTCCAATTCAGCATTTACCATGAATAAACGAAATGTGTTTGACAACTTTTATACAGTCCATTTTAGGATCTATAGAATTTAGACACCCCAAGTCATGTTATACAAAAAAGGAAAAATTGTGCGTCAAGCATAGATTATGAAACATTTTCTAAAACATTCAGAATAATGTAACAAAACTGCACCGTCTAAAAAATTAAAATATTCTGTCTAATTTAAGGCATAACACGTTTGAAAATCCAATTTCAGTTATTCTCATCTTAAAATTATTTGAATATTTGCAGCACTCTGTATATGATATATAAATTATTATTTATTAACTACATGCAGGTCAAAATTTAATTCGCTTAAGATATATAGGTATACCTAAATTGAAAAGGCAGTTCAAAAAACAGAACTGTAATCGGTTTCCTTTGTGTGTCCTTGTAAATTAATAAAAAGTGCTATGAATGCGCTGTTACAAAGTGATCGTCAGCGAATATCAGTCAAATAAACTAGTTTCAATATATTTGAAATAGCGTAATTTCATTAAAATATTCTTCAAGCGATTTTTCCCCATATACCTTAATGTAATGGAATTCTTTTGAGTGCCCCTGCAAATGAACTATTAATCCTGCATGCAATATATGCAGCACTAAACATGTTTCGGGGACCCTAAATAATCTTTATCAATTGCATGAAAATCGGAGTATATTTATGGGAGAATAGACGGGCAGATAAACCGAATGTATAAACTCTTTTCAATTTGTTGGAAAGTCTTAAAAAATAGTTCAATTTAGGGACTTTGCAAATATGGCGTTATCAAGTTTTGATAATTTTGGAACCCCCCCCCCTCCCTTCTGGTAATGATATCCTTATCAAAGTGTAATTTTTATTATTATTAGAATTTATTTGTTTTGTTTGGAGTAATATGCAAAACTGGTTACATTTATTTTTCGCATTTACTTGATTGATTCAAACGAAAAGAAATCAATAAAATATCTCTTTATATTTAATAACACTTATAATTACTAGTTACTATTTAAAAGTATTTTATAATAGCTTTTTGTTACATAATGCATCCGACAGTTATAAAGTCTTGTTGCACTTGCCCCGAAAGAATGAAGTGTTGGGGTAGATCTAAATTTTTATCAAGAAAGTGGAGAACATTATTTCTCTTTTATTTATTAGTAAACGAATGCTTCATTTCAAAAGTACTTTATATATAGTTTCTCAAACCGTGATTTTTTTTTTTTTTTTTTTTTTTTTTTTGCAAATACATATGGAGACTAGGAAGTTCAAACGCTGGAGCTGGAGTATTAAATATTTTAGAATTAAATAATTTTACAATAATTTAGCGATTTTAATTTGCCATTTTGTATTTCCATAAAATGAGATAAAATACTATTTTGACCCAAAGACCATGTTACAAATAAGAAGAGAAAGTTTTCATTGGATGAAAAATGATATAGATATCAATAGACAAGCCGCCGCCCGCTCTCCCTAGAAATATCTTTAGATATCATGTGGTAGACCCCCCTCCTCCCATCAAATATGATAACGTTATGTATGCACAGCTTCTTAAAAACTTGTACCATAACTAAAAACGTACTTCCAGCAGTTATTGCTCTTAGCCTTCAATTGTTCAATTATTGTTCAGTTTCTTCTGTAGCCAAATTCTTTTACGTGTCCATGTGAATGAATGGTAAATTGTATGCACATCATATTCAACAATAATCGTCATGCAGAATACTTCAGTGTTATGTATAAATTTCGGCATGTTTAAATTAGTACAATATCATTAAAATATACTGCAAATAATATTTTCACATAGACTATAATGTAACGAAAGTTTTTTGTAAGTCCCTATAAAGGAACTGTTGGCGCTACACTCTTTATTTTCAATACCGATAATGCTATAGTGATGCACGATACCATCTATAAATTCCATAGATTTTCATGGAAATCGGACTCTATTTACACGAGTTAGAGCTTGAAAAGACAAATAAGCAAACCGAATTCATGAAAACTTTTAAATTTGTTATAAAGTGCTAAAAAGGAAATAAATAAGTGTTAAAATGCAATAAAAAAGAAAAAAATCAGTTCAAAATTAAATGAAAACTCATTTCATACAATAAATAAAGATATTTTCAAAAAGGGTCGTTTTCATTTTTGACTTTTACTCCCTTTCAGAAATGTACACATGTGGCTCAGTTTCGGGAATATCGCGAAACAAAAAAATGTATATTTACAGCAAAAAACTTTATCTTTTTTTGGGAGTGCAATCGCTTTTTAAAAAATATGAATTTTAACACTTGTAAAAACTTTGCGCATATTGAAAACGACTTTTTTCCTACGCTAAAAGTTACTAAACGTATGTATTTCAACATGCTTGTAATATTTTTTAAGCTTATCATCAGAGTAGATTTACATCACTCAGAACAATTTCGAAATTTTTTAACTAATAGAACTTAAAAAAAATAACAATAATCTGAAATTTTTTTAAAAGAAAAGCAAAAACTAAATATTTTACTTCTAAAAAGCGAGGTGTTTCAATACATCTTCGATCGACCTCCGTTCATATTTTTACTTCTAAATATTAATAATTTTTCCAAAATATTAAAGAGGGCTTGGTTACAAGCATATTTAAAATCGATTGAAATTTCATAAAATTCGAATAATAAGCACTATTTTTTTAAGTTACAGCACCCGAAAGGAAAAAAAACAGCGAGAGAAAACATTTTTGTTTTACAATTTTATATATATGTTTTTCAAGAAATTTTTAAACGAACTGCAAAACTGTTACATTTATAACAGATAAAAATTTCAAAGAGTTCGGACAACAAGAATTTTTTTAAAAGCTATGGAATGGTTCTACGGGAAAATCAACAAAATGTCTTCTTACAGGTGCATTTACCAGTTTAAAAATATATTGTTTTCGCATTTTTTTTTCCATGTTTCACGCGTAACGAAACTTCTTGTTTTATACAACTTAAACTTGTTTTGTGCTCTTAAATTTTCCATTGTTATCAACAGACATTATTTTGAAATATTTCCTGTCTGATATTGCACGCGATAAATCTGCACGTGACGAAATTTTCGAAACCGAACCCCGATCCGAAGAAAAAAAATCGGCCCAACCCGTGCCGGTCCGTAGAAAGAAATTTATCGGCCCGGCGCAATATAATAGCTAAAAGTTTGACCCGAGTCTGGCCCGGCCCGAGTAAATTTCAACAAAACACTGATCTTTACTCGTACAGAGGAGTTCTGACCAAAAAAAACTTTTTTTTTATGCTTATAATCTTTATTTATGAAAAAGTGCCGTAGACTGCAATATTTATGTTTTTAAACCTTTGTTTATTGTATGCAAATGTTTCAAATATCATTAATATAGTAAGTACAGTAAAATTTTCTGAGACATAATCGCATAGGAAAGAAAAGAAAATTCGTTATAGATAAATTTCCCTTCTTAGCATCTGTAAATGTATTATATGTTTTTTCCTCATGTATTATTGTATTTATTTTGCATGGAGGAACACATTTTTCAGTTTAAAACAAGATTCCGTTATAAGCAGGTTCTTTCTCATACGTTTAAATATATTTCAATCTAGGTATATTTTAATAAGCACAGACCATGTTTTAAAAAGAAAAAAAAGTAAATGTTTAATTGTAGAACAAAGACGATTTAAAAATGTATGCATTTTTTGTAAAAATGTTTAGCCCAGACCATTTTACTGATCAATGAACAGACCTGGCCACGCCGAGAAAATACTTTTAAAACGGGATGGCTCAAACAGGGTATTGAATATTTTGGTCCGTGAAGGCTATGTAGGAAGTCAATCTTAGAATACAACGAAAAAAATAAGTTAGGCCAGCCCCGGCCCGGCACGGAAAGAGTAATGACTAGGCCTGGCCTGATCCGGGCCTTCAAAAAAAAGTAAGGTTTGGACCCGACCCGACCGAATGCAGAGAATGAAAGTCGGCCGAGCCTGGCTCACAACGTGGGCCGAGTTCGCGCTCCGAGCCCAGACCTCGCCCGTGCAAATCTCTATTGCACACTATTTCTTATCACAATAATATTATTCTCTTGGTAGATTTTCATTGAGAACGTCAAATGTATTATTCAACTTTCCAGGAGTCTTTATAGCAGATAATAGCATTACATTTCTAACCTCCTTTTGAAAATAAAAAGCAATAAGAAATAAAACTTTTTATGGATCCATCCAGTCAATCACAGAACATTTTGTTTTGCAATTGTCGAAGCCACAGTAAGATTTATAACATTATTTTGTAACCATTCATCATAAATGCTTCTGAAGAAGCTATACATCCTGTTCATAATCTTTATCATTCCACTAATTGAAAAAATGTGTTTATAATAACGTGCAGAAACGAATTCAAAGACTAAACAAAGTGGAAGATATTTCTTTGTTACGAATCTTTGAGTTGCGGTTTACAAGACCGCAAAGTTTGAAACTTATAAAAATTGTATTTTCTACGAAAATGTATTTACAAAATACAAAATACTTGGAAAAAGCATTACAAAATACATTGCTAAAATACTTTCGTTTCGTCGGATTAAAATATAAAATTCAAAATACAAATGTATTTTGAAAATGTATCTCAAATTCATGTATTTTCGATACTGCCCAGCTCACCTTTTTTTATTTTACGAAATCATTCTGTGATTAAGTAAGAAAAAATACTTTTCAGAATTACTGATATTCAAAAATTCGAAAGCTAGAAAACTCCGAAATTAACTTTCGTTTCCTTCAAACTTATATTACTATCTTACATGATATTAATTTGTCTTTGGAATTTTTCTATGGTTGAAAAGGAAATAAGCATTCTGTTGTATATTAGCTAACAATGAAACTTTTCTTTGCTCTTTTGAACAAAACTTTTTCTCTTAATCTTTTTGGCAATCGACATCGGAAAAACTAATTTATTCTTCATTATCTAACATTTCTATTGTGTGTCGGAATCGACGTCACAAGAATTTATTAGAACATTTTATCCCAGACTGTATTTTCTATTTTTCTTTTTATCTAGTCCAGCCTCCTTTTCCGAGCCTGCGGTTTTTTCACTTTGGAACATCCAGACAAATGTATGATATGCTTCTAGACTTTAGACTTTTTTGAACATATACATTACACATTTTTCATTGTGTGCACTTATTATGATTAACTGTAAATGAAGAGACGCTTTTTTCTTTCTCCAGTTTTCAACAATGTTTAACCTAGATATTTTATTACGTTTTTTTTTTTATTCCATTAAGCCATTAAACATAAAAAAGGATATCCAATGTGTTCTGTTTCCTGAAAAACAAGTAAGAAAAATCATGCGTTAAGCATAGATTACTAAGCACTTTCCAACACTTCATGAAATCTTTAAAAAAACTTCGTTATTTAGGGAAATAAGGGTATATAACCAAATATGTATTCCTATACTTTTGAACAGCCCTGTATTTGATCTGTCTGTTGATATACATATTATAAAATGGGAAAATTTAGTTTAGCAAGAAAAAAGCTTAAATTTTCTTACATAACATAAAATAGTACATAAAATGGGAAACATACTTGAAAACTTTTGTTCAGCCCTGTAGTTTACCTTATACATTTATTACACCTCAGTACGAAGCTAAAATTCATTTTAAACTAAAACTCTTAAAACAACTGAAATCACATTGTTATAAATTACCATTCATAGGTGTCCATGTACACAATTCTTTGGGTGACCCTGCCCTTATATAATTTTATCTATATTCTGCAAACATTTCTTTGTAAAGGGAATGGAGTTCAGCGTAAAAATGTTTACCTTATTTAAGAACCACCTTTAAGTAATTTACGCTCATACTCAGTAGGCAAGCTCTTTTGGATAGCCCTGTATATCAACTATAACATTTATACACACCCTTATAATGTACAAAGATTTAGTGAAACTTAAATGCATATATCATAATTAAAATGTATTATATCCATCCATCAACCATCATTAGAAACATATGCAGTCTATCGGAAGGAATTACTATTTGAAATCTTTTGTGTGTCCCTGTAACTGCAATGTACTTCATATTATGCAAGACAGTATAATTCATATTAAGCCTCAGTGACATACATCAATTTTGTTATACATATTTTAAAAATGTCACACACTATTTCCCCCTTTACCATTATCCAATGGAATTCTTTTGTGTGGCCCTGTAAAGGAATAATACTATATTTTCACCGCATAATTTATAGAATGCATATTTTAGTGCACCTCTTAAATGCATGTAATTTTAATATGTTTGACAGGGTGTAACATCTTTAAAACGCCTTTGGAACGATTTTCCCCCATAGGCCATAATGTAATGGAAAATTTGTGACTCTTCCCTGTAAAGAAACTAAGCATGGTAGAAATTTCATTTTCAATAGGGTTCGTACTAGGGTGAACGTCAATAATATACAAAAATTTCAGGGCAATTCGAGTATGTTTACAGGTGTTAGAGCGCGGACAGACGGACAGACTGACAGACTGACAGACGGGCAGACGGATAAACAAACCAAATGCATAAGCACTTTTCAAACTTTTGGAAAGTGTTATAAACGTTAAAATTCATTTCAAACGATTTTTCCCGATAGGCCGTAATGTAATGGAAAACTTTTGTCTGTCCCTGTAAATAAATTAATCAAGGTAGAAACTTCATTTTCAATAGGATTCGTGCTAGGGTAAACCTGAATAACGTCCAAAAATTTCATGGCAATCCGAGTATATTTACGAGAGTTAGAGCGCGGACAGACAGCCATCCGGCCAGACGGCCAGACAAACCGAATGCATAAGCACTTTTCAACTTTTTTGAAAAGTGCTAATAAAAAACACGTAATACACCCTTATTAATTTCACATTTTAGCATCTTTTGCAGCAAGATCATCACTGTGCAATTCCAATGGATTTATCTTCGTTCGTGAATAGAAGGATCTGTGGGGAGAAACAAATATGAGGTAAGATAATTTTTTCCTTACCTCTTTTTTTTTATCAGATTTCATATAAAAATAAATAAAATAGAGGTTCCCCCGTTTAGGACATTACGACCAATTTATTATTGTTTTTATAACAATTTCAATGATGATGCGCATTTTTAACAATGTGTATTGCAGAGCCTTATACCACAATAGAAAGCTCTTGAGATCCAGAAAACTTAAGTATTGGCGAAAGAAATAATAATTAATTATCTTAACAAATTTGTCTGACAAATTTAACTTTTAGCTGGTGTTTGTGATTCAAATGGTTCAGAGTAGAATTCGTAGGTGCCATCTTCCTGATTTTTTGATAATTCCGCGTAATATTAGAATAATATGGCATTATTACCCGCACTGGCGTTATTTTCTCAAAGAACCTTATTTTAAATTGTTTCAATATCTTAATTTAAGGGTTTACTCAATTATTTATTAAAGTATAAATTATTATTTTGAAACAAAGAAACAATTTGGTGCGATATTTTCAAAATAATTCCCACATTTACGAAGATATATCCAAATTATATTTGAATAAATATTTGAAAGATTAATATATTAAAAGAATAAGATTATAAAATTTTGATTTTAAAAATGATTAAGAGTATTTACATTCAAATATCAGAAAGTCAACCATCGCTTTTAATTTGTTAACACCATTGTTTTCAGTGTCTCTTTTTTAGCGTTTTCCAACAAAGTTGAAAAGTGCTTATGCATTCGGTTTGTCTGTCCGTCTGTTCGTCTGTCCGCGCTATAACTCTCGTAAATATACTCGGATTGTCGTGAATTTTTTGGACGTTAGTGACGTTTACCCGGGCACGAACCCTATTGAAAAGGAAGGTTCTGCCATGCTTAGTTTATTTACAGAGACACTCAAATCTTTCCATTACTTTACGGCCTAAGTGGAAAATCATTTCAAATGAATTTTAAAGATGTTGTTACCCTGTCAAACATCTTCAGATTTATGTGCACCTACAAAATGCACTAAAATATGCATTTTCAAAAGCATGCTGCGAAAAAAATAGATATTATTCATTTACAGGGCCAAACAAAAGAATTCCAATTCATAATAATAAAGGGGGCGGGGGTTGCGACAGATTTTCATTATGGTAAACGATTTCATATATAACCAAATTGATATACGTTGCTGAGGATTAATATGATTTATTTCATGCATAATACTAGTGCATTGCATTTACAAGGGCACACAAAAGACTTCAAATAGTATATTCTATCCGAACTATTGTATATTATGGAAGATAGCTGTTAAATGGATAAAATGCATTTTTAATTATGATATAAGCTTTTAAGTTTCACTAGATGTATGCATATTACATGGTTTATATAAATGTTAATTGTTACACAATTTAGGTATACAGTGTTACACAAAGTATCTCGGAAAGGTTACTGAATATGAGCATAATTTACTTAAAGTTACTTTTTAAATATGTTATGCCTTTTCACAATGAACTGCATTTTGTTTACTAAGACATATTTGTAAAATATAGATAAAATGATATACAGGATTACGCAAAGAACTGGATACATGATCGCCTTTGGATGATAAATTCTAGAAATTTGATTTAAGTAGTTTAAAGAGAATTTATTTTTAAACTAAAGTTTAGTAAAATACTTTCGTGTATTACAGGTACGATGTACTTTTCAGGACTAAACTAAAGTATTTAAGTATGTTTTCATTTATTAGTATAAATTGCTGAAAGAAAAATTTCAAACAGTTAGGCGTTTTATTGCTAAACTATATTTTACCATTATATTGTCTATATATTAACCGATAGGTCAAATACAGGGCTTTTCAAAAGTATTGGAATATATATTTGGATATGAACAAGGATACGTTATTTTCCTTGTTAACGAAGTTTTGTTAAGGATTTCAAGAAGTGTTGGAAAGTGCTTCATAATCTATGCTTAATGCATGATTTTTTTAATTGTTTATTTAACGAAATAGTTCTGTGACTAAATAATATAGATAGCATTTCGAAATTACTGATTGTCAAAAATATGAACGATACACAACTCCGAAATTAATTTTCGCATGCTTCAAAGTTATATTTCTATCTTTCATGAGATTAATTTGTCTTTGGGATTTTTCTATGGTCGAAAAGGAAATAAGCATTCTGTTGTGTATTAGCTAACAATGCAACTTTTCTTTGCTATTTTGAGCAAAACTTTTTTTCTTAATCTTTTTGGCAATGGACATCGAAAAAACTAATCTATTCTCCATTATCTTACAATACGATGATTATGTGCATTTTTTCGAGCAATGTTTATTGCAGAGGTTTATACCACAATAAGAAGCTCTTGATATCTAGAAAACTTAAGTATGGGCAAAAGAAATAACAATTAATTTTCTTGACAAATTTGTATTGAGAAGATGATAACATTAAAAATGAAATATGTAAGCTATATCATAATTTGAAATGTGAATATAAGCATTCAATTAAACTAATTTCTTCAACGAAATAATTGATTCACGCTCAGTTTCCAGAAATAATTACGTCGAATTATAAGGGAAGCATTCTTAGAGAATAAAATTCTATAAGGGAATATGAATATGAATAGGGGAGAGGGGGGCACCTTTGAACATTTTTTTTCAGAAAATCAATATATTTCTTACTTAAACTACATTTATTGAATTTTAAATATTACAAAATAAAAGCAACGCATTTTGTCATCATATGAACCATAAATAAACATTTTCTAAAAAAATTAAATAAGTTGTGAGGATTTAAATATTTGAAAGATTTTTGTTCAAACTTGCCCCATGTAGGGGTACCTTTGAACAAGCAAGGGGCATCTTTCAACAAATGAATAAAATATGAAAATATTAAGTTTTTTTTTAAAATTTGTATATGTTGCAGAAATATTAAGTAATATGAATAAAATTAAATAGCTACATTTTGTTCAATTTACGAACTTTTTTGTTATTTAATCAAACTTAAATCCATCAAAGTTGATGTCAAAACTCATTGTTGATAAAACACAAACTGTCCCTCCAGTTGTGTTTGGTTGTGAAAACTTTTTTACAATATCCTTGAAATATACCAATATGGTATCTGATGATCTTCTGGAAAATTAAAATTTTCCATTAGCTATTTTTTTAGAGACCTGATATAAAATTCCGTTTTATCCGTTACGGAAACCAGAAATAATGTTTGGAAACCTGTTAAATCATGAATCATCATTTTGCATCCAGGATTTGCTATTATCCAATAAATGAATTTAGATTTGATTCAATTTAAATTTGAAACTTCCCATCACTGATATGTAGAGAGGTTGGAACCTACGTTCTTTGACATTCTTAATTAACTCACATAAAAAAATCTGAAATAATAATAATTAGATATATTAACAAGTCTTTACTTCATGTTTTTAAGTATTCTCTTTAAATTCTTTCAATTATTATATATCAAAAGTTTATTCGGTGTTTTTTCGCTGTTCTATGGTGCCCTATCACACGTAGTTCAACATTACAACGGTTTACTTGATTCGGCTGAAGAATTTGAATAAAATAAAGCCTATAAACTAAAGCTAACATAGTTGTTCAAGCATTGAATAATAAATTAAAATTTTAGGAATAGAAAATTGTAAACAAAAATCTTTCAACTTTTTTTTCTGAAGTATAGATTCAAGAGGGAGAAAAATACATATCTTGTTTAGACAGCACTGTTCATACAAAATGGTACAACTCTGTATAATTATTCCCTGGTAGCAGCAGTAATGTATTGTCATATACATTTTTAAAAAATAAGTAATTTATTTGGAGGAAAATATTTAGAATGTTCAAAGGTGCCCCCCTCTCCCCTAGACATAATATTATAAGAAATAGGACGAAAATTAATTTATGCTTTTTCTCTTGCTTATTAATATAAAAGCTTAGCTTACAATTACGATACGCATTTTTTCGAACAATTATTATTGCAGGTGCTTATACCACAATAGAAAGCTCTTGAGATCCAGAAAACTTAAGTATTGGTAAAAGAAGTAACAATTTTCTTGACAAATGTTTCTGACAAATTTAACTTTTAGTTGTTTTTTGTTATTTCTATGATTCAGAGCCTTTTTGCGCAGAACTCGTAGGTACTATCATCCTGATTCGTTGAATTACTACTTATTCGTTAATTACGCGTAATATTAGAACTTGGCGTTATTAACTCAGGGAACCTTATTTTAATTCGTTTCAGTATTTCATTAATTTGCACAATATTTCACTTTTCTTCTAAAAGAAAGAAATGATTTGATACGATAATTTCAGAATAATTCCCACATTTACGAAAATATATCCTAATAATATTTGAATAAATGTTTGAAAGATTGATGTATTAACAGAATAAGATTATAACATTTTGATTTTAAAAGGGATTAAAAGTATTTACATTCAAATATCAGAATAGTCCACCTTCGGTTTTAATTTATTAACACCACTGTTTTCAGTTTCTCTTTTTTTATTTAAGAAAATCATTCTGTGATTAAATAACACAAATTACTTTTCAGTATTATTTATATTCAAAAATCCGAACGATAGATAGCTCTGAAACTAACTTTTGTTTCCTTGAAACTTATGTTTCTATTTTTCATGAGATTAATTTATCTTTGGGATTTTTCTATGATTGAAAAGGAAGTAAGCATTCTGTTGTATGTTAGCTAACAATGGAATTTTTCTTTGCTCTTTTGAGCAAAACTTTTTCTCTTAATCTTCTTTGGCAATCGACATCGGAAAAACTAATCTATTCTCTATTATCTTACATTACAATGATGATGTGCATTTTTTCGAACAATGTTTATTGCAGAGGTTTATACCACAATAGAAAGCTCTTCAGATCCAGAAAACTTTAGTCTTGGCGCAAGAAATAATAATTTTCTTGACAAATTTGAATTGTGAAGATGATAATAATAAATATGAAATATGTAAGCTATAACATAATTTGAAAAGTTAATAAAAGCATTCAATTGAAGTAATTTTTTGCAACGAATATTTGATTTATGCTCAGTATCAAGAAATAATTACGTTGAATTATAAGCAGAGCATTCTTAGAGAATAAAATTTTATAAGGGAAATATGAATATGAATAGATATTGTGTTATAAGAATATCGGAAGAAAATTAATTTATGCTTTTTCTCTTGCTTATTAATATAAGAGTTTAGCTGTGAAAATTTAGTTTTTCTATGCCAAGAATTTTTTAATAAAATTATTTGTTAGAATGTAAATGTAATTATAATTCAATATTAAAAGAATAAGACTATAACATTTTGATTGTAAAAGGGATTAAAAATATTTACATTCAAATATCAGAATAGTCAACTATCCGTTTAAATTTATTAACACCCATGTTTTCAGTGTCTCTTTTTTTATTTAACGAAATCGTTCTGTGACTAAATAAGATAGATAGCATTTCGGAATTACTGGTGCTCAAAAATATGAACGAAACACAGCTCCCAAATTAACATTCGTTTCCTTCAAACTTATGTTTCTATTTTTCATGAGATTAATTTATCTTTGGGATTTTTCTATGGCTGGAAAGGAAGTAAGCAGTCTGTTATATATTAGCTAACAATGTAACTTTTCTTTGCTCTTTTGAGCAAAACTTTTTCTCTTAATCTTCTTGGCAATCGACATCGTAAAACTAATCTATTCTCACATTATCTTACATTACAATGATGATGTGCATTTTTTCGAACAATGTTTATTGCAGAGGTTTATACCACAGTAGAAAGCTCCTGAGATCCAGAAACTTAGGTATTGGTGAAAGAAATAACAATTTTCTTGAAAAATTTTTCTGACAAATTTAACTTTTAGCAGTTTTTTGTGATTTCTATGATTCAGAGCCCTTTTGCGCAGAACTCGTAGGTACTCTGATTCATTGATAATTACGCGTAATATTAGAACTTGGCGTTATTAACTCAGGAAACCTTATTTTAATTTGTTTCAGGATTTCATTAATTTGTACAGTATTTCACTTTTCTTCTAAAAGAAAGAAATGATTTGATGCGATAACTTCAGAATAATTCCCACATTTACGAAAATATATCCTAATAATATTTGAATAAATATTTGAAAGATTGATGTATTAACAGAATAATTTTATAACATTTTGATTTTAAAAGGGATTAAAAGTATTTACATTCAAATATCAGAATAGTCAACCGTCGGTTTTAATTTATTAACACCACTGTTTTAAGTTTCTCTTTTTTTTATTTAACGAAATCATTCTGTGATTAAATAAGACAAATTACTTTTCACAATTATTGGTATTCAAAAATCCGAACGACAGACTGTTCCGAAATTAACTTTCGTTTCCTTCAAACTTATATTTCTGTCTTTCATGAGATTAATTTATTTTGGGAATTTTCTATGGTTTAAAAGGGGAAATAAGCACTCTGTTGTATATTAGCTAACAATGCATCTTTTTGCTGATCTTTTGAGCAAAATTTTTTCTCTTAATCTTTTTGGCAATCGACATCGGAAAAACTAATCTATTCTCCATTATCTCACATTAAAATGATGATGCGCATTTTTTTTAACAATGTTTATTGCAGAGGTTTCTACCACAATAGAAAGATCTTGAGATCCAGAAAACTTAAGTATTGGAGGAAAGAGATAACAATTAATTTTCTTGACAAATCTGAATTGTGAAGATGATAACATTAAATATGAAATATGTAAGTTATAACATAATTTGGAAAGTTAATATAACCAATCAATGGAAATAATGTTTTCAACGAATAATTGATTTACGCTCAATATCAAGAAATAATTACGTTGAATTATGCGCAGAGCATTCTCAGATAATAAAATTCTATAAGGGAATGTGAATATGAATAGATATTGTGTTATAAGAATATCAGACGAAAATTAATTTATGCTTTTTATCTTGCTTATTAATATAAGAGCTTAGCTGTGGAAATTTAGTTTTTCTATGCAAGAATTTTTTAATAAAATTATTTGATACAATGTAAATGTAATTATAATTCAATGTCACATTTAATATTAAAAGAATAAGATTATAACATTTTGATTGTAAAAAGGATTAAAAATATTTACATTGAAATATCAGAATAGTCAACTATCGGTTTAAATTTACTAATACCATTGTTTTCAGTGTCTCTTTTTTTATTTAACGAAATCGTTCTCTGACTAAATAAGATAGATAGCATTTCGGAATTACTGGTGCTCAAAAATATGCACGATACACAGCTTCGAAATTAACATTCGTTTTCTTCAAACTTATGTTTCTATTTTTCATGAGATTAATTTATCTTTGGGATTTTTCTATGGTTGAAAGGAAGTAAGCATTCTGTTGTATATTAGCTAACAATGCAACTTTTGTTTGCTCTTTTGAGCAAAACTTTTCTCTTAATCTTCTTGGCAGTCGATATCGTAAAAACTAATCTATTCTCACATTATATTACATTACAATGATGATGTGCATTTTTTCGAACAATGTTTATTGCAGAGGTTTATTCCACAATAGAAAGCTCTTGAAATTCAGAAAACTTAAGAATTGGAGAAAGAGATAACGATTAATTTTCGTGACAAATTTGTATTGTAAAGATGATAACATTAAAATAAAATATGTAACCTATAAAAGTGAATATAATCATTCAATGAAAGTAATTTTTTCAACAAATAATTGATTTAGTTTAAGGATCCAGAAATAATTTCGTCGAATTATAAAGGAGCATTCTTAGAGAATAAACTTCTATAAGGGAATATGAATATGAATATATATAATCTTATAAGAATATCGAAGGAAAATTAATTTATGTTTTTTCTCTTGCTTATTAACGCAAAAGCGCAGCTTACAATGATGATGCGCATTTTTTAGAACAATGTTTATTGCAGAGGCATATACCACAATAGAAAGCTCTTGAGATCAAGAAAATTTAAGTTTAGGCGAAAGAAAAAACAATTAATTTTCCCGACAAATATAACTTTTAGCTGTTGTTTGTAATTCATTTGATTCAGAGACCTTCTATGCAGAACCCGTAGGTACCACCTTCCAAATTCTTTGAAAATTACGCGTAACATTAGGACTCGACGTTATTACCCCCAATGGCGTTATTAACTCAGGGAACCTTAATTTAAATTGTTTCAATATCTTAATTTAAGAGTTTACTCATATAATTAATAAAACCAGTATTTTATGTTTCTTCTAAAACAAAGAAATACTTTGATAGGATATTTTCAGAATTATTCCCACACTTACAAAGAAATCTCCTAAAACTATTTGAATAAATGTTTTAAGATTAATACATTAAACGAATATGATGATAACATTTTGATTTTAAAAGGGATTAAAAGTATTTATATTCAAATATCAGAATAGTCAACCATCGGTTCTAATTTATGAACACCACTATTTTCAGTGTCTCTTTTTTTTTATTTAACCAAATCATTCTCTGATTAAATAAGACAACTCCGAAATTTACTTTTGTTTCCTTCAAACTTATGTTTCTATTTTTCATGAGATTAAGTTATCTTTAGGATTTTTCTATGGTTGGAAAGGAAGTAATCATTCTGTTGTATATTAGGTAACAATGCAACCTTTCTTTGCTCTTTTGAGCAAAACTTTTTCTCTTAATCTTCTTGGCAATCGACATCGGAAAAACAAATCTATTCTCACATTATTTTACATTACAATGATGATGCGCATATTTTCGAACAATGTTTATTGCAGAGGTTTATACCACAATAGAAAGCTCTTCAGATCCAGAAAACTTAAGTATTGGAGAAAGAAATAACGATTAATTTTCGTGACAAATTTGTATTGTGAAGATGATAACATTAAAATGAAATATGTAAGCTATAAAAGTGAATATAATCATTCAATTAAAGTAATTTTTTCAACAAATTATTGATTTACGCTCAGGATCCAAAAATAAATACGTCGAATTATAAGAGGAGCATTCTTAGAGAATAAAATTCGATAAGGGAATATGAATATGAATAGATATATATATATAATCTTATAAGAATATTGGAGGAAAATTAATTTATGTTTTTTCTCTTGCTTATAACCATAAAAGCTCAGCTTACAATGATGATGCGCATTTTTTGGAACAATGTTTATTGCAGAGGCATATACCACAATAGAAAGCTCTTGAGGTCCAGAAAACTTACGTTTAGGCGAAAGCAAAACCAATTAATTTTCCTGACAATTATAACTTTTAGCTGTTGTTTGTAATTCATTTGATTCAGAGACCTTTTATGCAGAACCCGTAGGTACCATCTTCCAAATTCTTTGATAATTACGCGTAACATTAGAACTCGACGTTATTGCCCCCCAATGGCGTTATTAACTCAGGGAACTGTAATTTAAATTGTTTCAATACCTTAATTTAAGAGTTTACCCAAATAATTAATAAAACCAGTATTTTATGTTGATTAATAAACAAAGTAATACTTTGATATGATATTTTCAGAATTATTCCCACACTTACGAAGAAATCTCCTATTTGAATAAATGTTTTAAGATTAATACATTAAACGAATATAATAATAACATTTTGATTTTAAAAGGGATTAAAAGTATTTTTACAAATATCAGAATAGTCAACCATCGGTTATAATTTATGAACACCACTGTTTTCAGTGTCTCTTTTTTTCATTTAACGAAATCATTCTGTGATTAAATAAGACAGCTCCGAAATAAATATCTGTTCTTTGAAACTTATGTTTCTATTTTTCATGAGATTAATTTATTTATGGGATTTTTCCATGGTTGAAAACGAAGTAAGCATTCTGGTTTATAGCAGCTAACAATGTAAATTTTCTTTGCTCTTTTGAGCAAAACTTTTTCTCCTAATCTTCTTGGCAATCGACATCGTAAAAACTAATCTATTCTCACATTATCTTACATTACAATGATGATGCGCATTGTTTCTAACAATGTTTATTGCAGAGGTTTATATCACAATAGAAAGCTCTTGAAGTCTAGAAAATTTAAGTAATGGCGAAAGAAATAACAATTAACTTTCTTGACAAATTTATCTGACAAATTTAGCTTTTAGCTTTTGTTTGTGATTTATATGATTCAGAGTCCTTGTGCGCAGAACACAAATGTACCATCTTCCTGATTCTTTGATAATCACGCGTAATTATTAAACTTGGCGTTATTACTCACACCGGCGTTATTATCGCAGGGAACCGTATTTAAAATTGTTTCAATATCTTAATTTAAGACTTTAATCAAATAATTAATAGAACTTGTATTTTATTTTCTTCTAAAACATAGAAATACTTTGGTACGATATTTTCAGAATAATTCCCACATTTACGAAGATATATATATATATAATATTTGAATAATTTTTTGAAAGATTAACAGAATAAGATTATAACATTTTGATTTTAAAAAGGATAATAAGTATTTACATTCAAATATCAGAATAGTCAACCGTCGGTTTTAATTTATGAACACCAGTGTTTTCGGTGTCTATTTTTTTTATTTAAAGAAATCGTCCTGTGACTAAATAAAATGTACGATAAAAATACGAAAAATATGAACGATACACAGCTCCGAAATTAGTTTTAGTATCCTTCAAACTTATATTTCAATCTTTAATTAGATTAATTTATTTTGAGATTATTCTGTGGTTGAAAAGGAAATTAGAATTCTGTTGTATATTAGCTAACAATGCAACTTTTCTTCGGTCTCTTGAGCAAAACTTTTTTGTCTTAATCTTTTTGGCAATCTACATTGGAAAAACTAATCTATTCTCCATTATCTCACATTACAATGATGATATGCATTTTTCGAACAATGTTCATTGGAGAGATTTATACCACAATAGAAAGCTCTTGAGATCCAGAAAACTTAAGTATTGGCGAAAGAAATAACAATTAATTTTCTTGATAAATTTATATTGTGAAGATGATAAAATTTAATATGAAATATATAAGCTATAACATAATTTGAAAAGTGAATACAAGCATTCAATTAAAGTAATTTTTTCAACAAGTAATTGATTTATTCTCAGTATTCAAAAATAATTTCGTTGAATTGTAAGTGGAACATTCTTTAAGAATAGAACTCTATAAGGGAATATGAATAGGAATTCACATTATGTTATAAGAATATCGGACGAAAATTAATTTATGCTTTTACTCTTGCTTATTAATATAAAAGCCTAGATATGAAAATTTAGTTTTTCTATACACGAATTATTTAATAAATTTGTTTGATAGAATGTAAATATATGGGTAATTAAATATCACTTAAATTCTAGATACATCAGTAGTGACACATATGCGATATAAGTCAAATATAGATTTCTTTCTGAGACTGATAAGTAGTACGGCTAATATCAAGGTAAATAACTTATATTGTGATACTGTTGGATTATATTTAGTTCTTAAACAATTTTGATGAAAATACGTCTACAGTTTTTTTTTCAACTTAACCGTGATTTGATTACAATTAAAAAAATTATTATTTTAACATTATCATATAGTTACATAAATAAATAATACCAGTAATACTTTTTTCAGCAGTATAAAAATTTGCCCAAGCCAATAATTGAACACATAACCTTTGTCTTTATTTTGTAACTTTTTCCAATTGAGCTATCTAAACGACATTTCAAACAACGTAATTTTATGCGACAATTAAAAAGTCACTTTACAATTTTTCTTATTGGATTTTATATATAGTGACATAAAATTATTTATATAAACCGAGGTTTATCTGCTTAAATTATTTAGGGGAGGATTAGGGGCATTTATAACACTATTTTATAGAACTGAGATGTTCTTTTGTAATTATTTTATGCAATTAAGGGCAACATTATCAATTATTTCATTGTCATAAATTAATGGTGATAACCCCTGTTCTACTATATGTATTTTATGTCGGTGCAAATATTACATTCAATGGATACAGAAGTGAAAAATTTCTGAAATCGAAATTTTTATATTGCTGGGGAGAGAAACTTGACATTTTCATGATAGAAATAACTTAAAATTTTAAACGCTATGTAAGAGTAATATATAAAAAATTCGAAAATTAAAAAGGCTGGAGAGTGGAATAAAACTGGTGCAATAATGGCGTTATTAATCATTAATGTTTAAGTAGATTGACTATTTAGATTGAGAATGGATTTAATCATAATAAAACCAAGTGACTACATCAAGAAATCAATGCTCTTTGTCTATGAGTAAAATTGAATTGACTTAATCGTAATCAAAACATTGATTACATGAAAATGACCACTGGTCATTAGTCTATGAGTAGAATTGAATTAATTTAATCATAATAAAAGCATTGATTACATAAAAATAATCACTGGTCATTAGTCTATGAGTTCTATTGAAACAAACTTAATCGGTCAATCTTTAGTCATGATTAAAAAAAGAAACGTTAATTTTCAATCGTTTATCTAATTAAAATTTTGCACAACCCTGTTTCTCCGCTCAAAACGTGTTTCAGTTGGAGTGCTTTGTCAAAATTAGTAATGAAAAAATATGAAAAATTAACATACTTAGCGTATTTCACTTTAAGTTTTCGTTATAAGTTTCAATTTACTATTATTGTTTTTGTATTATATTTTATGTATGTATTCGTATGTTTACTTTATATTGGGTTTATAAAACCTTTGTACAATATGTTTTATAAATTATTAAATTTGTGGTTTTTGCATGAAGAAATCTGAGGCTCGATCGTCATAGACTATTGAAAGGTATTTTTCGCTTGGGCTTGGTTCTTATACTTTAAAAATGAACTTCTTACATGTAAGTAAAGCCTATTTAAAATAGAATTAACAAATAATGGTGAGACATTCTGTTATATTAAATTAATTTATAACATGATTATTTAATTTCCGGGTTTTTTTCACCTATTTGGAAAATTTACATCTGACGTTCTGTTATGTTTCATTAATACTAAATTAGCTAAGCATGATAGAAATTTTCTTATTATTAGAAGTCTTAGAAGTCGATTCTGATAAAAAAGTACTTTCCAATAAAGTCTGAAGTTGGTTAACATTTAAAGATGTAGACGATTTGTGGTAATATAAAACCACGGTCGGGGCTCTTTTGGTGTCATCTGTTTTTAATGCCTAATTACCGACATTAAATGATATTTTTTAATGCAATGCCCAGTAGTGCACATAAAAGAAGTAAACACAAAATTGTGATTAAAGATAGTTTAGAATTAATAAAACATTGATGGTTTCTAAAAACAAAGTTATACGAAAATCGTATTCCATGCACAAACGATTTTAAAAGCTTAAATATAAAACTTTATGGGAAAAAATTAAAAATTGCTGAAAATAAGTAATATTATAAAACTAATATATAACGCATTGATATATAAAAAAACTAAGTAATGTAAGTGAGGTTTTACATAAGTGTTTGTGCATGTTCAGCTCACAAATGGAGAATTCCCAATAAAAGTAATGATTTCAAGATAATAAAATGCAAATGTGTTAATAAAAACATTCTTAATAAATTCCTTTTATGCATATTTAAGAAATATATGAATTACATAACACATTAACTTTTTAGTGTAACTCAATTTATAGAAGCTCAATGAAAATTCACTCTTTCGCTAAGTAGTTTTTCAGTTCCGCTTAAAAAATTACTAATATTTCAATCTTTTTTGAAAATGAATTTGAATCTGAGAAAAACAAACTTTAACTGTGCATAATATTTAAAAAACTTTAAAAAAATGCCTTTACGTTTTTAATCATATACGTTACCGGAAAATACAAGTATGAAGTGAACAAGAGTGTTACAATTGAACATTGTTTTCTATATCTGCACAACCTCGTAATCAAAATTGAAGTACAGTACTAATACATGTTATTACTGATTGATGTCTAAGAGCCACATTGTTTTACTGTTTGTCCAGCAAATAAGAACCCGACTTCAAAATTAATTTTCTCAAAAACAAAGACCGAAATAATTATATGATAAACGGTTTGTTTATTAGATAAGCTGAAAAAATGTTATAGAAAAGTTTCTATCGGTAAATCTTTTGAAAATATTGTATTCTGATTGCAAAAAATGCTTGACTTGACATTTTTTCTTGTTTTAGATTACTTGCGGAGAACGAGTTTTTCGGCGTACCGAGCCATGGTTTAACGATTTTTGGAACTAATCTTTTCGAATTTCAAAATTCCAAAAATTAAATTCTAAAAATCATTACAGTTATCTCACTAAAATTTTATCTATAACCTAAGTTTCAGTTAAAAAAAAAAAAAATCTAGGAATTTTAGTTTTATAAAAACATTTTAGTAATTTTACAGATTTTTTTTATTTTCAGTGCAAACCTATATCTGTTACATGATTTTTTGTGTTGCCGTTAATTCAAAAATTCCTGGAAACTCAGTTTCCTAGAAAACTTTTAGTAACTTTACAGACTTTTTTTTTACTGTGTAGAGTGAGTGTGCCAGTTGTTTTCCGAGTATCGAATGTAATGTGTTCCAATGCATGAAGGAGCTGACGGCGGATATTGTATTTTTATTCAACAGTTTTAATTTTTTCTATTATTTGCTATTTATAAAGCGAATTAAATGCTTTATTTTTATTACAGCGGCTCCTATCGATGGAATTTTGTATTTTTAATTTCTATTTATTTTTGGTACAACTCTGTTAACCCGTCGACCAAAATACTATCGCCAAATTATAAGATTAAATGCCAATAATGGTTGATCGTGAATGTCAATTCAATGACATTAAATACGATACACGTGTTTAAAACGTCATTAAGTGATTTTATTTCGACTTTTTATTTGTATTTTTATTAATATTCTACTAATTATTATTTTTATTTTTTAAACTAAAATTTACGTCAATATGTGTAATTTGGCTATTAGTTTGGCGATTTGTATCATTTGGCGAGATCCGTCGACGGAATAACAGAGTAGTACCGTATTTTTTAAATAAATGTCAAGCGCATCAGGTGAATTACCTGTAGTTCAAATTTGATCTCATTTGGACCAATTTAACGCGTTCTAAAAATCTTAGAAGTGAGTAACTTATTTCTCGCTAACCCTGTATTTACGACAGTTAATCGTTGTCGTTCGCCATTGCTCTAAGTTGCGACAAAATGCTTTATTTGGCGAGTTAAAGAATAATCAGACTCACCAAATTGCAAACGCTCAATTCATGCTCTTTTTGGGTATGTATGTATGCCAAAACAGGACAGATCCTTATCCGCATTTCTGCGCGATTGGATGTCTTTTTACATGTCCAATTGTGTTCTATTTACAGAGATACTGACTCAACATTAAATCAGGAGTTTAGTAACAGCCAAACACAGAAATGTGTTTGAGATATATATTTATCTATTGTCAGTTAATCACTATTAAAGTAACGGCGTCGTGTCTGTAAAAATACAAATAAAATTATCCGCATCAAGCGCCAAATAGAAAAATGTTTTAGTGCATTGCGGTATTGAATTTACAAATTTATATACTTGTATTGTACATAGTTGTATCCAAAGTAATCATTGACGGATCATTTTTTTTCTATCGAGTCGAAATCTCGTAGCAATTTTTAGAGGATATTTTTGTTGTTTTAAATTTTTATTTAGACTGCTACAAAAATATCTGAAATATTTACGCATTTAGGAATAGGAAACATTTAGAATGTAATTATTTGTACTAATTTCTGTAGCAGATAGTCAAATTTCTATTTTATAATCAATTACAAAAAAAAAAAAAAAAAAAAAAAAAAACTTAGGTTATTTTAGAGCATTTGAAAAAAAATGGACACAATAAGTAATTAAAGATGCATTTTTTAGTGTTTCATGCATAATTTATTTTGCTATGACATTTGAATGTATTTATTTGTACTAATTTCTGTAGCAGACAGTCAAATTTCTATTTTATAAGCAATTACAAAAAATTAGGTTATTTTAGAGCATTTGAAAAAAATGGTCACAATAAGTGGTTAAAAATGCATTTTTTAGTGTTTCATGCCCAATTTATTTTGCTAACATTATTTTTTATGGCGACTGGTTTTTATTTCTTATTCGCGAAATCGCTAATGGGGGTTCGTCAAAAGCCAGCGAGAAACCTGCAAGAGAGACAAGCGGCAGACAGTCAAGCAGAATACATAAACATTTTTCATGAATGTTAATAAGTATTAAAAATATATATTTATTGAATTATCCGCATGCGAAAAACTCATACATTTCAATTGAAAGTAACATATTGATTAAAGTACCAAACTACATTATTTATGCCATTATACTGTCTCATATATCCGTTTATGGCTTCCTATATTTTCCACACTTTGAATTAATTACGCCGTCATTAATGAATTTAAATGAGAAAAAATATTAATTCCTTAACCAAAGAATGTGATCAATATACCATCATAGACTCACTTAATGTGCGATTAATATCAATTCTGACATTTTTCCAATATATCAATTAATTTCTGAGAGTAATCGATAATACGTTATAAGGAAAATGGGGATTATTTTCTCGTGAAAGAAGAGTCTTGGCCACTAAACATATACATATTTCAAGGATTCTTTTTAGAAAGAAAAGTGATCTAAAATGTCCATGTTTTATAATTAAAAATTGCTTGAAACTCCAAAAAATATCCAGCGTTTTTTTTCCTAGTTACAACAAAAAAATAATCATTATAATAGATGCAAGAATATATAATAATTTGAGGACAAGAAAATTGAACTAAAAGGCTTAGAAATTAATGATTAAGGAGATCATTAAATAAGTGATAAAAAATGAAAAATGGTAGTAAGAAATTTTGTGTTTATGAAAATTAACAAACATAGAAGGTGAATAGTGTTTTATGTATTAATTAAAAATGTAGTAAATTATAGTAAATATTACACGAGATACAATTAGGTTGTTTTTCATTTACTTTGGTTCATTAATAAAAAAATTTAAAGAAAAAACTTCAACAACTCGTTTTAGAATTTTCTTGTTGTAGCATGTACGTACTAGTAGTCTAAGTAATATTGATGAGAACATAGATTTAAAAATAACTTTGACAAGTAATGAAAATCAGATGCTATATTGAAAGAGCATGATAGTTTGTCAGGAACTTTTTTGTTATAGGAAAAGAAGAGACACATAAAATGGCAAGGTTCAATTTAAAAAGAAAAGCAACATTTTCAAAAGCAATTTCTGGAAAGTATCATATACATTTATAAATATAATAATATTGCAATATTTTTGTGAAATAATTTTCAATGTATCAAATGACACGCATTTTGTGCAGCAAGCGCATCACTTAATCAATACATTGAGAGGAAATTTATGTAATCTATACATAAATACACCATACAATATTGTAATGCAAGAAAAGTAATATAAAAAACCAACTAAGATTAAAAGTTTTTTTTTTTTTTTTTTTTTTTTGGTCACCGTTTCATTTTTGTGACTGTTTAAAATACTTGATGCAAAATTTTTGTTTCTCACGATTGAGTTTTGCTAAATTTTATGTTTATAAAGTACTGTTCATCAGTTTAGTTTTCAGAATATTTAATAGCATTTAATAGTGAACTTCAGTTTCTTTAATCCAAGTCGAGCCAATACTTAAGGAAAACTACAAAGCTTTTAAAATGAAAAGCTTCTTAAACTTACGAAATTAAATGTACAGCTACAGCATAATTTAGGGACCATGTGGGCTAATTCAACATTAATTTCATCATTGTACATTGTCTCTTTGCAACAAATATTTACATTTGAACTTAAAAATTACCCTCCATATTTATAGAACTAAGTAGACAAGGTATCCAATTTCAAAGGTCACCAAAGACGAATTTTTGAACCGTTAGTCATAGACATATATATTTCCAATTGCAGAAATGTTTCAAATGAGGTTACAAAAAATTTAAAAGCGATTTGGGGCAGTAAAAATGTTTTTTAAAAAATTACGAAATTTAAGTTTTTATAGTAAGATTTTCGCTTGTATTTAACTTTCAAGAAGAGCTATTTAACTTTGCTTTATAATCGAATATCCCAACGATTTTAAATTTATTCTTGGTAATAATTCCACCCCCAAATCAGACAGAACACTAGTAAAAAATTAGAACAAAATCAGTTAGATAAGTTTAACCAGTTAAAATTTTTGAGTTATCCTTGTCTAGAAGTATTATTATTTGCCATAGTACATATACGTTCCGAATTAATATTTTGTCTTGTATTTGTCTTCCCTTAAGACAAATAGTTATACGAAGTCAGTGTGGTTTAGTGCAAGTTGTTTGGCACAGCAGAGCGTTCTCGTGAAAAACATTTATCATTCTGTTCACTCAACATCAGATTCATTCATCGATCAGTTTGATGGGCAGTAAATGATGATTAACTGTTGGTCACACAAAATGTAACACCAAGAAGGAGCAGATATATCACAGTGAAATTTATTTAGGCAGATAACATGTTGTACAATGATAAAACGATTAAAATTACAACCTCTTGTGATATGTGGATGATGACAAAATCAGTAGTTAGTATTGCCGCCACTGTTTGCCTTAACCGCTGCCACACGCTTCGATATAGAATCAAAGAGGCCTTGAATGTCTCTTTGGGGTACAACACTCATCATGTTTTCTACATATATTTTCAAAGTTGATCTGCCGTTGCATCGAGTGGTGTATCGCGGGGCACTCGTTGCGCAAGCATGGACCACGTGTTTTCGATTGGTGATAAATCGGGAGAACAAGCAGGGCAAGGAAGCAATTCACTTTGATGCGTAAAGAAGAACTCTTGAATATTACGTGCCACGTGCGGTTGTGCATTATCCTGTTGGAATCTAGCTGATGGCAAATGCTGAATGTATGGAAGGACAACGAGCTCAAACACCTCAGAGATTTAGAGCTGACTGTTCAGCGTACCGGCAAAGCGTACTAGAGAGGTGGGGCATAAATAATCCAACACCATTCCAATCCAGGAAACCGGGTGCAGGACCAATGTGACGACGCATAACGCAGCAATTTAAAGTCTCTCATCACGGGTCTTCAAACTTGAATTCTATCATCGTTATGTTGCAGGCAGAAGCAGGATTCGTATGTAAACACAATGTCGTTCCATTCCGTTGTCTATAACTGCCAGTCAAGGGTAAACAAGCAATGGACGTCTTGCGAACATTCCACGCTGCTACAAATGGTGTGGAATGGTACCAACGGACACCGAAAGATGCGTAGCAGATTGAATCTGTTGTAACACGGTTTGTGATGAGGCTGCGCATCATCACCATGCGCACAATCAGCCTCTTACCATGGGCAAGGGAGAACGAGGTGGGTGCAATCGGCACCGTTGGTCCGTTATTCTCTCCTGTATCCAGCGATTACAGATCCGCATCACAATTGCTTGGTTTCGTCTAACACCTTGACAGTCTTCGCTCGCTACGATGATCGGTTACTCTAAAGGAATCTTGAATTAAATGAAATATATCTAGTAAAGATTTAAAAAAAACTTAACTATCTTATTAAATTATCTAATTATATTAAGTTAAATCTAATTACAATGAATTAAACCTAATTATATTAAGCTATCTAATTAAATATTCGTAATTTTTGGCTTATATAATCTTACATTATTCTGTTTAAAGTCGACATTGATCACGTAATAGGCCAAATACCTCTAAAATCAGTTAAAGTACTTATGTTTAACTATTTTTTTTGTTGTTGTTGGTGTATTATCTTCAATATCCTAAACCTGCTGCTGAAATATGGCGAAATGTCCTCAATGTGCGGCCATTCCATTTAACGATCTTAGGTGGGAATTTCTAAAATAGATAAAATACATGTTTAAGTTTATTTTAGTAGAAATAAGAAAACCGCAAATTCATGTCTCTATCTAAAACTACTGCTAAAGTATGGCGGATTCTGTTCTATCTAAAATTGGATCGAGAAGACTGTTTTGTGTGGAAAGAATAAAAATCTTTTATTAATAGACAGAATAAATAAGTTTCATATAAAGTTTTCTTGAGTGGTACTTTAAAGTACCGTCGATGCATAAAGGATTAAATTTCGACATTAAAAAACTGTTAAATGAAATCATTTACATCGCAGTTTACAACGTTTTATAATCATTAATACATTGTTTGAAATTTATTGAAGAATTAGATTTTAAATACAGATTGATGATGATTAAACAGTTTTGTCAAATAAATTCATTAAAAAAATCTTTTTTTAAAGGAATTTTTTGATATTTATAAAAATGATATAAAAAAAGGAAAATAAAATTTACAGAAAAATTAAAACTAACTGCTATATGTACTACACATAAAAAATGCCGTAAAATTTAGGAGTATTTTGCTTTTTATTTAATTTTGATGATTTATAGAAGAAACTTGTCAAAAATGACGCGTAATACATTTTCAAAAAGGATTTTGATTATAATTTTTTTCATAACATATTTATTCAAAATTAAATAAATACTCTTAAGAACTTATTTGAATGTTTACTAATTAAATAGTATATAAAAGCTAATTAATATAAATGAACTATTATATTACACTAAGGGAGCCTGAATTTTCAGAGTTTTTGCATAAGGACTTAAAAAAATTGGAAATTTTGCTCTTTTGTCATTACACAATAAAAATAAAATAAAATTATTAATTTTTTTTTTTATGAAACTTGACTTTCTAGTACTTTTTACGTGACAGCAACAATAAAAATTCGTGTACCAGACACGCGTTTACACGGTAAATCAAAAAATATGTATGGTTAGAAAGAATTTTTTTAGAAAACTGGGGTGTCCAGATATTTTTATGAAACTGAAACCTGGATTACCGATAAAATTTTAGTAACATAACTATTAGCTTAGTTTTAGTAAGAGAACTGTTAGCTGCTTAGCTTTACGAAACTAATTTTGTAGATCTTTATATACATTTTTTTTTTTCTGTACAATGTATTTTTTAGGAAGCAAACATTTCTGTAACTTTACATCTTCAAAATTATAGTTTTTTTTAAAGTGTATTACCTTAAAATATGAGAATGAAATTTTAATGCGATAAACTAATTTTATATTAATAGATTAGAGCTTTTTGTTATTCCCCTGCATGTATTTAAACGTTTATTTCGGAACTAAATGCCCTTGAGAATTTATAACTAACGACAGTATTCCAGACTTATTTCGATTTATAACAAAGTTTTCGTATCCTTGAAACAACAGCTAAATTAAGGGGACGGTGGACGTTAAAAATTTATTCTATTCATTTTTATCATAGCAATATGAAATTTTTTGCATATATATACATTTCACCAAAAGCATATAGAATACCTTCAAAAAATTTCCAACTATATTAAAATTTGTAATTTTTTTTACAAAAATTTAAATTTTTAAACGAAATTTTAAAATGCTCCTCGTGGCTTAATTTTTGAAATATTTTCTTGCTTCTGCATCTTTATCTCTTAAAACTATATTATAAACAAATTTGTGTAAGATTTTTTAAATCTCTTGAATAGTTAATATTTTACAGATTTTTTTTTTTAAATTTCTTATCGATTTTCATCAAAGTTTTGCCTTTTAATAAGTAAAAAATAAAATTTGACTATCTTAATGAAGACGAATTTTAAAAAGCTTACACAATTTCTTTTTAAATAATATCAGGATACTTCCTTATCAATTTTGTAAATATTTAATTCAAATCAAATTAATCAAATTTAATCAAAAATTAAGAGGCAAGGAGCAATTCATAAATCTAAAAACGCTGAAAAATTAGTTTTGAGAAAAACAGATTTAAAGTATATAAATAAATGTATCTTTATTATTTACTCCTTAAAACCTTCATAAATTATATTTTAATAAGAAAAAACTATTTAGGTACTATTATACCCCAGAAATAGTCCTTTTTTCTGACGATTTTCCTATAGATGATTTTGCTCAAATAAAGGTCCACTGTCCCCTTGATATAGAAATAAAAAGGACGCAACTAAACATTTAAAAATTTATTATCTCATTGCATATATATTTTTTTATTCTTATAGAGAAAACAACTGGAGTAATTTTTTTCTGCATATTACTTGCGTATAAATTTTATATATCATGTACATGGCTACACTTTTTTCCAGTATATTCCAGTTTATTGCCTGAAATTTATAAAGAGTAAGTATTAAAGTCTAATGTATTTTCTAACGAAATTAAACTTTTATATACTGTGCAGTATACATAAAAATCTGTATATCATTTATATAGCTGCACAAAATAATTCGAATATTTTTCTGGCTATAAATGTTTGAATCTATTTTTCAAATGAATAAATGCATTTTCCAAATTGTTTACTTTTAGATCATCTTTCGCCCTACACTGTAAAAAAAAATCAAGAGGTTACTAAAAATTCTTTAGTAAATTTGTATTCCACAGTATTTTTTAGTAACCATTACAAACTTTTTTTTGCAAATGAAACAAGCATTTCTTTTGTAAACTGAACAAAATAATTTTTTGTATAACTAACTTAAAAATTTTTAGTATGAGCCACCAAGTAAATTTTAGTAATAGCTCCAAAATTGTTTTTAATAACCTTTACGTGCGCCAGAAGGACAGGAGCTGCATCCAAACTTCTGAAGCGATAGATTTTCGGCAAAACCGCAATAGATGGCAGCATCAAAAATGCTACCTGCTCTGACAGGGTTTTCATAATACCTTTATTAATGAGTACTTACACTACATACATTCAGGACGTATTTGACGATGTCCGGTATCGAACCCGGGACCTCTTAGCCTGGAATCCGTTACTATAACCACTATGCTATCAAGGCCACACCAAGTGAGTTTTAGTAAGAGCTATTAAAAATGTAAAACTATTAACTCAATCCATTGCTCACTTTTTTCTAGTAATTCTTACAGATTTTCTAGTAACCGACTAAAATTACTAAAAATTTTTTAGTAATTACAAGGATCACTAAAGTTTTTTTAGTAGATCGACCCCTTTTTTTTTACAGTGTATTAAATAGTGACATTTTGATATATAATTTCAACGGTGTTGGAAAGCGTTTATAATCTACGCTTGAAGTTTGATTTTTCTTTTTTGTTTAAGTTTCCCATAAATTTGAAAAGAAATTTTACCACTTTATCATTTATTATATGATTGAAAGAAATTGGATGAATTTTTATTATCTAATTAAATATTTACATGTACTCATAAAAATCAAAATATGATGATATTAAAAACAACTCTTTTTAATCCCACATTTTACAACGACCACTGAAAAATTTCATTCGTTACGTAATTTTTTTTTTTTTTTTTGTCAGAAATAGTGCTAGTTAAAGAATATTTTTCCAATTCTATTTAGTACTATTCATATTGTGTTCATTATCAATGCATAAATTCTTTTAAAATGCGTACTTAACTTAATAATTTCATATAATAGCTTCTTATTTATTTTTAAAAAGTACTTAAATATTCTATAATTATACAAATATCCATATTTTTCAGACATACATTATTTCCTCAAATTAATCATGAATATAAAAGAAAATATCAATTTGTTGCAGTAAAAAAGTATGAATAATTTACTTAAAATTTAAATTTTCTGCTTACTGATATTTATGTTTCAGAAAGAATTGATTTCTAAAGTTACATTTTAGCCTTTTCTTCAACTTTTATTTTTTATTTTAAATTCCTGATGAATTTTCCAATTAAAATGCTTTTGATGTTTTCAGTTTTTAGCATTTCAGAATATATGCTTTTAACAATAGGAATTAATTTCGTTCTACAAAGAGAGATACTGTTTATAAAAATCAAGCTTTTTTTATATTGAGTGTAAAATTCTATAATGGAAAATTTATTGTTATAATTTATAACAAATACTTATCCAGCGCATATGTTCATAACCAAAATGTTGTTTAATAAATCTCGAAAGATGTATTTTATTTTTATATTTATAAAATTATTTATTTTATATTTATAAAATTTATTTTTACATTGTAAAAGCCTGAAATATAGCTTAATTACAGAGGTTTGTGTAGTTTCAGTAAGAATTTTTAAATTTATGAAAACTCGAAACTACAGTATATTTCATTTAATTGAAAAAATTTCAGTAGCTATGATGCCCTGAAAGTTTCTTAATATTCTGCTGCCAAACATGTGCTACATTTACACATCTTCTCTCCGAGATATAATTGAAAATAGATATTGACCTATATAGACCCTGTAGATTTTTGAATTGGTTAACAATGGAACAGGTGCATTTTGAGATATCCCTAGATCACTGAAATTTTAAGTGTAAAATATTATTTGTTACACTGTAAAAAAAAAAATATATATATATATATATATATATATATATATATATGTTACAGGCCAAACCCGATTTTAGGCCAAACTAGATTGGCCTAGTCCAAACTAGTCTATCCTAATGCCCATCGGATAGACTAGTTTTTCCTAGGCCAAACTAGTCTATCCTAATGCTCATAGGATAAACTAGTTTTTCCTAGGCCAAACTAGTCTATCCGAACGCCCATCGGATAAACTAGTTTTTCCTAGGCCAAACTAGTCTATCCGAACGCCCATCGGATAAACTAGATTTTCCTAGGCCAAACTAGTTTGGCCGAATGGTCATTAGGATGAACTAGTTTAGCCTGCTATTCATTGGTTTGAACTAGTTTATCCTAGGCCGAACTAGACAGTACTAGGCCAATTCAATTTGGCGTGATTTTATTGAATCTAGAGATCGCCACGGCGCCAACTTTCTAGTTTTGATCTAATTTATCCTAGGCCGATGCAATTTGACTCGCTTTTAGCTCACATACTATCAAAGCCTGAGAGCTAATGTGCTCGTAGATTGTGTGTGTGTATGTAACCATGTGCGTATGCACATACTTATGTACGTACGTACGTACGTCGGACTAATATATAGCGACTAATATAACGGACTAATGTGGAATTAATATAACACAAGCACCCAAGTGTTGGAATTTGGAATCGATTTAGTTCAAATCAGACGGCTTCGCCCGCTATCGGGCCCCTTGTTTTATATAAAATCTCGAAACGGGCGTATGTTGAAGCGAATGAACCTCGAAGAGAAAAAACATGATGATAAATTTTTAAGAAAAAAGATTCCGCATCGAAATACCACTATTTCCTAATAGTATTTTTTGTAAAAATGTTTTATTCTTGGTGGAACATTTTGAAACTTACAGTTTTGAAACTGACAATTTATGGCATTTGATATAAATTTATAAAAAAAAAGTCACATTTCGGCGTGAAAGAGGGTGTGGATGCAAACAAAATCGCGAAATATAACGGAAATTCTAGCTTTTAAAGCACCGCGACTTTAAGTAACATATCTACTATTAGGTTGTTTAACGAAGTTTCATTCAGATACAGTTTTGTTAATAATAGAGTGCACTCCTTGGTGTTGGAATGAGAAACTAATATAACGTGGCTTAGTTAAATCTTGCTGGCTTCGCCCGCTATCTGACTGGCCTATGCAGCGGGGTTATGGTTGGAAATTCGTTCGCTTCGAGGCTCTTTCGAAAAGGAGGATTACATTCGGCGGTGCGTACTCAGCACGCTTGCTACGATTTGAATTTCGTTCGCTTCGAAGTTCGTTCGAAAAGAAAGAGGGCATTCGGCAGTACGTGTGCAGCACACCTGCTATACGCTGTCGCAAGCTGTAGGGATGCGGCTGGAGAACTAATGCACGAAATTTAATAAAAATTTACATTCAGGTAGTCTCTGATCTAAATTGATGCTGATTAGTTATTGGTGTAAATCGCTTATCAAGTGGAGCTGCTGTTTTGCATTTTTTATGATTTACGCATTAGCTTTATCTTAACTGATACACGAATTTCCATCAAACATCAGTTTCAGTTCGTCCATGAGATGAGTTGGTGTTGTTTCTATTTTGAAGTAAATCACTCAACATGGCTATGCTATGCTGCATTTTTAACAATTTTTACAATAGCTGTATCTCAAACTAATGAACGGAATTTAATATAAATTTATATTCAGATAGTCTCTGATATAAATTGATTCTGATTACCTTTTTATGTAAATCGTTCAAAAATCACTATTTTGTCAATAGTGGCATTAAACGCGGAACATATTTTTATAAATTTATATCATGTGTCATAAACTATCTTAAAGTTTCAACTAGATCAACCAAGAATTTCCTGATTTTCCGTTATATTTCCTGATTTTCTTCCCCCCCTCTTTCCTTTCGTAATGGGACTTTTTTTACAATTTTTATCGTGTGTATAAACTATCACAAAGTTTCAAACAGTTTCAACAAGAATTTAACATTTTTTACAAAAATTACTAATAGAAAATAGTGGTATTTGACGTGCCATCTTTTTTCTTAAATATTTAACATCATGTTTTATTATGTTTCTAAAAGTTTCAAATAATGGTAGTATTTAATTATCAGCTAAAACCTTAAAAAGTGCTGAGTTTAAAAAAAAAAATCTAGCGTCCTCTTACTCTACCCCCCCCCCATCCTAAATTTCAAGTGTCATGCTTTATTTAAGCTTTTTCTTATTTTTAAAAGGATTCGGATATTTAGTTTCTTAATATGAACAATTTCGCCTGAAGCGATGTGTGCAAAAACCAATATCTGTTACGAATTAAAAATCTTTTCATAAAACCGAAAGTCTCTATCCGATTGAAAAAAAAAATCCGTTCTACGTTTATATCTCAGAACCCCCCAAATTAATCAGGTAAACGCCTTATCAGAAGGAACATACATCCAAAATTTGAAACAAATCGGTAAATTCTCTGTGAAAAACCTATTTACCTAAATTAAGAGTGTTACCTCCCATTGCTCCTTTCTGTATACGTAAACAATGAATACCCACAACTGATCATGGATGTACCTCATCAAAATGATATTATACCTAAAATTTTAATAAATGTGATCATTTTGCATGGAAAACTGACTTAACTAAATTAAGGAGTTGTGTGTGTGTGTGGGGGGGGTGCGGATTAGCCTTTTGTTCTCCTCCCCTTATTTTTATTCAATGAACCCCTGAAACTAATCAGGAAAATTCATTATCAGGATAAATCTATGTCCAAAATTTGAAGCAAACTGGATATTTCTATCAGGAGTTATCGCATTACGTACACACGTACGTACATACGTACGTACGTACGGCCATATGTACGTAAATTGTTACATACACATACACAGAATCTGCGAGCACATTAGCTCTCAGGCTTTGATAGTCTGTGAGCTAAAATCGCGTCAAACTGCATCGGCCTAGGATAAAGTAGATCAAAATTAGAAAGTTGGCGCCGTGGCGGTCTTTAGATTAAAAAATATCACGCCAAATTGAATTGGCCTAGGACAATCTAGTTCGGCCTAGGATAAACTAGTTCAAACCAATGAATAGCAGGCTAAACTAGTTTATCCTAATGACCGTTCGGCCAAACTAGTTTGGCCTAGGAAAATCTAGTTTATCCGATGGGCGTTCGGATAGACTAGTTTGGCCTAGGAAAAACTAGTTTATCCGATGGGCTTTCGGATAGACTAGTTTGGCCTAGGAAAAACTAGTTTATCCGATGGGCGTTAGGATAGACTAGTTTGGCCTAGGAAAAACTAGTTTATCCGATGGGCGTTAGGATAGACTAGTTTGGCCTAGGCTAATCTAGTTTGGCCTAAAATCGGGTTTGGCCTGTAACATATATATATATATATATATATACATATATATATTAAATTTATAGTGCAACAATATTGCCAGATGTTTTTGGCGTAAAATTTGCAGTAAAATTAGATGCAAGAAAAAAAATTAAATCTAATTTTACTGCAATTTTTACGGCTAAAACTGCTGGTAGCATTTTTTGCTGTAAATTTAACTTTTTTTTTTTTTTTTTTTTTTTTTTTTTTACAGTGATTTAAAATTTTAAGAAACATTTTTACTACAAATCTGCTTTTGCATGGAATCTATTTCGGTCATTTGCGGTTAAAGTAAATTTGTCTCTCTTTAAAAATTGAAAAGAGATATGGCTCTAAGTGCTCTACAATGAGTGTGTAATAGTCATATCAATTTCATAACAACGACTTGTCACCCTCAGATCTACAGAAAGATGTCGATCATTATTTTAATACAGTTGGCTCTCGTTAATTCAAACTCGTCGGAACCACAATATATGTTCGAATTATCCAGAGTTCGAACTATAGAAAGTATGAGAGGAAAACATGTTCAAAGAGATACTGTTGCAAAGAAATTAATGTTATAGTATTTTTAAATACATTTTGGGCTGTGTTATTATTAAAACGAGGTGGAACCTGTCGAACTTCGACGAAAGAAAATGTTTTAGAAGGAACTCTTTCATTGATTTATAGCAACGTACAAAATTAGCTACAGTAAAAAATGCATCTTATACTGGTCAGTTTAACTCTAAAAAATATTATTTTAAGCTAAAATTAACAAAATACCATTTCTATAAAAGTGAGTTGTCCAAATTATTAAAATTAAACTTTAGACGCATATGTAATTAGTAAAATATGATAAAGATAAGTTACTGTGATGGAGTTATCAATCTCTTATGTTTGGCTAAAAAAAAATGAAACAGACACGATCATAAAATTTCACGTGAAGTCTAAACCCGTCATCATTTTCATCTTCTTAAAATCTACATACGAAATTTTAACTTCATTTTTTTTTTCAATTTTAAGAGAAAATGGCGCATTTCTGTTGCGACGATTTCAAAATTCATACAAAAACTATAAAAAAATTAATATCACAAAAATAAATTGAGGTACAGCTATAAAACAAATTGCATTTAAAAGTACATTTTTTAGGTGCGTTCGTAATTATATAATACGTAGCACCTATAGTGGTCGTTCAGTCCGTCCGTCTGTCCGTCCGTCTGTCCGTCCGCATATAACAACACAAAAACCACCCAACCGAACCGTTTGAAATTTAAAATACATAACTATTACATAATTTTGTCGAGTCA
The DNA here is from genome assembly GCA_964019185.1 of Maratus speculifer. Taxonomy (NCBI): domain Eukaryota; kingdom Metazoa; phylum Arthropoda; class Arachnida; order Araneae; family Salticidae; genus Maratus; species Maratus speculifer. Next base: position 412,069,903 of record OZ025291.1, on the reverse strand, counting down.
TTTCAAATTTTATGAAACTCGGATGCATAGATCAATTACAGGGGCAATCAAAAGTATTCCATTACATTACGGTCAATGGGGAAAAAAGTTTCAAATGCATTTTAATCGTTTGAAAATTAAAATACGCAATTATTACATAATTCTGTCGAGTTATTTCAAATATTTTCATAATCGTGTGCATAGATCAATTACAGGGGCAATCAAAAGTATTCAATTACATTATGGTCAATTAGGAAAAAGTTTCAAATATATTCTATACGTTTGAAATTTAAAATACATAATTATTACATAATTTTGTCGAGTTATTTCAAATTTTATGAAAATCGGATGCAAAGATCAATTACAGGGACAATCAAAAGTATTCCGTTACATTACGGTCAATGGGAAAAAATGTTTCAAATGCATTTTAATCGTGTTACACTCATGCGAACTTAACAAAATTTATATGCAACTATAAAGTACATATTATAATATACATCATACATAATTTGTTTTGCAAAGAACATTTGTTATTGATTTACAAGGCCACACAAAAGTATTCCATTACATAATGGTATAGGGAGAACATTGTTTGATGAACGAACGCACCTAATTTGCTACGCTTCACGTGCAACTTCCAACTTGTTTCTCTTTACGCCGATGTAAAAATTGAGAGTGTGCGATGTTTAGGTGTATAAAAATTGCAATAGCAAAAAATTGTAAAACCGAATTGCATGGGAAAGTGTTGCCATTCGCAAAATGACGTATGCGTTACGCACAGATACGTTTGGCCTTTATAATATAGATATGACTTAATATTAAATTAAAGGATATAAATACATAAACTAATTCAGGGATTAGGAACAAGCACAAACGAAAATGGCGTGAAGGTGTCATTGATGGACAGATGGGGCACTAATAAGCGAATATGAAATGCATAGGACTATATGTACGCTTGTTTAGAACAATTCTGATAAAAATTAAAGAAAGAAAGTTATTTCAAGGATCTGAAGTCCCTGAGAATGTAAGGAAAAATGAAAAATCGGAATTTCGTTAGTTCGAATTAAGCAAAGTCAAGAGAAAATGAGTTCGAATAAATGAAGATTTTTAACTTTATTCTGCTATGGAAAATTTCGAGACATCGTGTTTAGTTCGAATTAACCGAAGATCCGATTTCGAATTAACGAGAGTCGACTAAATATCAAATTATCATTTACCTTGAACTAAGATTAGTTTCTCACTTATATTCATAACACATGAATTTAAAATGACTCGGTTTATTAAAGTGAAAATACTAATTAAACTGAAATAAAATATATTCGTATATAAATGTAACATAACTTTTTAAAAAAAATATGACTGCTCGTTCCTCAACAGACAAAAAAGAATGCACATTAACATAAAATCTAAATTTATCGAAAATCTTCCCGAGCATTTAATCTAAATAAATCAGCCATTTTTTTATCCGAAGCCTCTGAATTATTCATTTCTTTGAAAATCTAGGTACATTTCCAATATTTTGCAAATAATCTGAAAACAGGAAACTGATATTGTAGCATCATTTTTAAAGATTTTTTTCTATGCAAAATGTGGGGAATAAAATAGAAAAATGGGAAAATTCTATACACAACCAATGTCGTTCGGCGGAAGTATCCGAAGTGACTGGTAAGGAAACGAACTAACCAAGAAAAAAAAAATCTCAAGCGATCGGGCACATGAGCATTTATGATAACAACAATAAAAGAATAATTACCGCTTCATAATAGAGATGGCGCTATTAGTAAACAACACCAATGGAATGAATCTGAGAACCGGTTAGAAATCGCTCACTTACCGTGAGGTCATGTATCTTGTCACATTGGTCGATTGGGTTAGCTCTGCTGAACGCGCTCATTTTTTTAATGTATGGAAATATCGTTTACTTTGAACAAGGATTAGTTTCTCACTTATATTCATAGCACATGAATTTAAAATGACTCGGCTACTGAAAGTGAAAACACTAATTAAAGTAAATGTACTCATGTATAAATGTAACATAATATATATTTTTTAAAGGACTGTTCTTACCTTAACAGGCAAAAAAGAATGTGCATTAACATAAAATCTAAATTTATCGTAAATCCTTCCGAGCGTTTAATCTAAATAAATCAGCCATTCTTTATCTGAAGCCTCTGAATTATTCATTTCTTAGTAAATCTAGGTACATTTCCAATATTTTGAAAATAAGCTGAACACAGGAAACGGATATTGTAGCATTAATTTTAAATATTTTCTTCTATGGAGAATGTGACGGAAAAAAAATAGAAAAATGGGAAAATTCTTATTGAAACGCTACAGATTTAACTTTCAAATTTAATAAGTTTTTAAAATCAAAATCAGTGTGAAATGCGTGATTTACGAGATTTTCGCTTCTAAATATCGGTTTTATTTATGGCCTCCTTAACATTAATATTATCACTACAGGTGGTATACGAAACAACATCGAAATGTTGAAAACTGAATATATATGCACATACACTGTTAAAACTAATGGTGACAAACCAGTTGCATTTGGCGCCCTGGGGTGAAAGGTGTTATTATTTGACACTCGCGTGCTTTAAAATGTGTTTGGGGTGCCGTTTGATCTCTCACTGGTTGATTTACGCTAATTAGGGTGCCGCGCAATGCATACCGTTGGAAGATTTTCACCCCTTAGTCATTTGCGCATGCTCTGTGACGTGTATCCTTGCCCTACTGCTCGTCGTCACTGGTGGATCAGAACAGCTATTTCTCCCTACGATGACTATTACCGCTGTACGCTGTCCCAATTTCGTTTAGAGCTTCGGTTGGCTAACTTTTGGCGAGATTTTTTATATAAAACAACCTTTGAATTTCAGGACATTTAAACATTTCAGGTTGACTTTGAAGGTGAGTTCGATGGCCGAGCGGTTAGAGCGCTGAACTTGTAATCAGGCATTGGGGGTTAGAATCTTTCGAGGGTTAAAATTCGGTTTGTATATTTTTTAATTTTAATCCGTTTTATTATTGGGCACTCTTCGCTTGGGTGCCATCTTTTCTCCCTATTTAAAGGTGCCATTCTGGCTCCTTTAGGGGTGTCACCAGTGAGATAAGCCTTTCACCCCTAAAAGGTGCAATGTGTCACAATTAGTTTTAACGATGTATGTACTGAATATATATACATATACAGGGTGATTCATAAAAGATGGGCAGAACTTTAAGGGGTTATAGTACACTTAAAGACAAATAATATTAAATAGGAGACTAAGGGTCCCAGACGTATTCCCAAGGAGATAGGGGGCATTAAAGTTTAGGGTCCGAAATTTCAAATGATTATAAAAAATGGAAAAAATGGTCGATTCGTTTGCGGTTTTTGCAAAAAATTTTCTTTATGCCAGTATTTTCTTGAAATAAAATTTTAAAGTTCAATTTCAAAAAATGCCGATAGGGGGCGCTTTAGACTTTGAAGTAACAAACAACTATTTTTTAACGTTATTTTTTGTATTTCTTTAAATGATTTCGAAAGCTTAGACTTAAACTTAAATTTTGATCTAAAAATCTGAGTCCTAACGAGTAGTTAAGTAGCGTAAACTGAAATTTGAAATTTGAAACCCTTCTCCCCCCAGAACAAAAATCAGTTATTCCCGATCTTTGTGTCGTAGATTAGGCTCTAACTACTGCCGCGTTTTGCTAAAATTATTCTTTATGTCAGTATTTTCTTGAAAATAAATTTTAAAGAAAAGTTTCAAAAAATTCCGATAGAGGGCGCTTTAGACTTTGGAGTAACGAACAACTATTTTATACCGTTATTTTTTGTGTCTCATTAAATGCTTTCTAAAACTTAGACTTAAATTTTCAGCTCAAAATCTGAATCGCTGAGCGTGGTTCAGTAGCGAGGGGAGGGGGTTCAAATTTCAACTTCTGAACATAGTTCAGTTTGCACTACTTAACCATGCCCAACGATTCTGTGCTGTGATACGAGGCAAAAATACAACTTTCGTCAAGGATTGCATAGTCGGAATTCACTCATAAAGGCACTGGCACAGTTGGAAACGTCGCTCATGCAAACGTTAAAGCTCCATTCCTGACGCTAGTCACCGGGTGAAGAAGGAGACAGAAAGTATGCAAATGTCAAATGGGGAAGAAGAAAAACACGTATGCAAAATTTCGGCACGATTCAGGCATAAAAACCACTGAACGGTGAGTCAAGTGTAAGTCGCTGTAGTAATGAATCGGAAGATGGTGCCCTTCACGAATAAGGAAAAGGCTGAGATGCATTTAATTTACGGAGCGGCAGATGGAAATGGTGCAGAGGCACAACGAATGTACGGAGAGCGATTTCCCAACAGGCGGTTGCCTAACCGCAAAACTTTCGAGCGCTTGCACAGACAATTGTGTGAGACGGGATCATTTCTCGCTTCCCGGTCGAATGCAGGTCGTGCAAAAAAAAGGACGAATCAGTAGTTGTTGCAGAAGCCATTCTGGATGTAGTAGCGGCGCAGCCAAGTACAAGTACACGAACAGTGGCTAGGCAGGTGGATACCTCACAGTCCATGACTTGGAGGGTACTGAAGGATGAACATTTGCTCCCGTTTCATGTGCAACGAGTCCAAAAACTGTCTCCAGGGGATTATCCAAATCGTATTGAATTCGCCCGCTGGTTTCTGCAGCAGAACGCGCTAAATCCACATTTTGGACGAACTGTGCTTTTCACCGATGAATGTACCTTCACACGTGAAGTTACATTTAACACACACAATGCACATGTATGGGCGGATGTCAATCCACATGCTACGTATCCACATGCTCATCAGAGACGCTTTTCCATCAATGTTTGGGCAGGAATCCTCGGAGACCACCTAATCGGACCGTACCTTCTTCCTGAACGCCTCAACGGTAAAACATACCTCACATTTCTGCAACATGTGCTGCCAGACCTGTTAAACGTTGTTCCTCCACGCATCCGGCGGGTCATGTGGTTCCAGCACGATGGAGCGCCAGCCCATTACGTACGAGACGTCCGCAACTATCTGGACATCACATTTCCGAACAGATAGATTGGTCGAGGTGGTCCTGTTGCTTGGCCTGCTCGCTCGCCAGATCTTTCACCCCTCGATTTCTTTTTTTGGGGACAATTGAAGGCTCTTATGTATGAGACACCCATTGAATCCCCCGAGGAACTGGTCGCCAGACTTTCCGCCGCTGTAGGGGAAGTGCTCGAAAAGCCTGATGTTTTCGCGAATGTTCGCCGTTCCATTCTTCGCCGTTGTTCTGCGTGCATAACCTCTGGTGGTCACAATTTTGAACATTTATTGTAATTACATGTTAATAAATATGCTTTGGTAACATAATCGTAATTTGTGTCTTTTTACCTCGTATCACAGCACACAATGTGTGGACATGTTAAACTGAACTGTGCTCAGGAGTAGAAATTTCAAACCCCTCTCCCCAGAAACTTAACCACGTCTAACGATTCAGATTTTGGGCTGAAAATTTAAGTCTAAGCTTTAGAAAGCATTTAAGGAGACACAAAAAATAACGGTATAAAATAGTTGTTCGTTACTCCAAAGTCTAAAGCGCCCTCTATCGGAATTTTTTGAAAATTTTCTTTAAAATTTATTTTCAAGAAAATGCTGACATAAAGAATAATTTTAGCAAAACGCGGCAGTAGTTAGAGCCTAATCTACGACACAAAGATCGGGAATAACTGATTTTTGTTCTGGGGGGAGAAGGGTTTCAAATTTCAAATTTCAGTTTACGCTACTTAACTACTCGTTAGGACTCAGATTTTTAGATCAAAATTTAAGTTTAAGTCTAAGCTTTCGAAATCATTTAAAGAAATACAAAAAATAACGTTAAAAAATAGTTGTTTGTTACTCCAAAGTCTAAAGCGCCCCCTATCGGCATTTTTTGAAATTGAACTTTAAAATTTTATTTCAAGAAAATACTGGCATAAAAAAATTTTTTTGCAAAAACCGCAAACGAATCGACCAATTTTTCCATTTTTTATAATCATTTGAAATTTCGGACCCTAAACTTTAATGCCCCCTATCTCCTTGGGAATACGTCTGGGACCCTTAGTCTCCTATTTAATATTATTTGTCTTTAAGTGTACTATAACCCCTTAAAGTTCTGCCCATCTTTTATGAATCACCCTGTATTACAAATTTCGTGAATAAATTTCAATTAAGTATTACTTTTTATTTTAGTATTTCTTTGGCTATTTAAGCATCTGAGTGATATAGATATCGTTAGTTAAGGGTCTTAATGAAAGTCTTAAGGGCAGTATCTTATTTCAAGGTTATTTCAAGACGTAGTTCTAATTAAATATAAACTGAATCTGTGTGTCAAATTTTACAAAAAACAGTTACCATGGACCAACGACGTTTTCTTTTTTAATTTTTGCTAAATTTGTATGAGATGACACATACCTATTTATAATTTTTGAGTATATACAGCTACATCCAACCCTACGCCCCATAGTTTTATTACAAAGTCTTATTATTCTTTTTGTAATGCTTTCTTTTGAACAATACAGTTAATAATTCAAATATTTATTATCTTATACCTCTAAGCGTGAATAATAATTGAACTTGATTGTTTATTTAATTATATTTTCCCCAGACTTTTTATTGAGATTAATTGGAAACATCTGTTGGTCTATATTCTAATTTTGTGACGCTAATTTAAATCAATCCGGCTTAAATTTCAATTTGTGTGTGCAAAATCTCTATTCATAGTTTAACACAAAACAACTCAATGTACTCATAATAACCTACAAAATTTTTTTTAATTCTCTTCAGTTGTAAAGCATGTTCCATGTAAATTAATAGGTCAGTGATAAAAATTATTTGACTTTTTTGCTTGCATAAACTCGACTTATCTCGACGTTTTTTGTAAATAGACTTACACCGTTAGTCTTGAAATTAATCTCTAATGTAATTTCAAAAGGCTGAATTCGACAATGGTTCTCACAATAAAGTATGTTATACCATCTATATTTTATTGGTTATATTTTAATAGTTAGGTAAGTGAAGTAATCAACTGACCTTTTCGGTAGCAAAACATCATCTAATCCATCTACTTCCATAGGACGAGCCTTATTTTATTTATTGATATTGACCAAGTGAAATGATGTGGATAACACCGACTATTTAATAAAAAAAAAATACATGATTAATTAATGTATGAAATAATTCTTTATTGTAATTAGATGGAATAAAGCACAGAAATGTGTATACGTTTAATCATAGGAGCGAAATTTTGAGAGTTTTTACAGCTTCCCAGATATTAATATAAAACCTGCTGTTAATTATTAAAGATCCTTTCATCAGAAGAATTACGTCCCGAATCCCGAATACCAAGTACGTGTCTTAGAGAAAAGATGCAAAGTTCAGGAAAAATGATTGATCATCAGTTCTCATTGTCTTTCAGTATATAACGGCAGAGACAATTCCTCTACCGCTAATTAATTGTTCATTCACACTTCAATTTAGTGGCATGATCTACAAATTTGAATTCAAGTTAAAAGTTATTATGACTAGATGAAACATGAAATTACTGTTTTTTACAAATTTGAGTTGCAAAAGTCTTGTAATAAAAATATGGATATACTGTTAAAATTTTGCTCTTGTTTGAACAAAATTTTAGTGCTCAGTAGCTGCCACCATAAAATGGTGAAATTTGGAGCTTTCTATTCCAACCTCGTTGCAACTATTAGAACTACGTTTCAATAGAAGCTCCAAATATTATTTCAAGATTTCATCATCTTGCAGTGGCAGCTATTGAGCACTAAAATTCGGTTCAAACTAGAACACGATTCTTAAGGAAGACCCGAACGCATTTTTAGAAAGAATCACTTTTTGAGCACCAGCCTTGGCGAGTTGGCGAAAGCGAAAGCGTTCAGCTGGCTGCATTGCCAAACACAAAATAAACAAAGTTCAAATGTGTCATAAAACATATGATTAATAGAATTATAATTATTACAAGAGAATCTTTACTACTGTTTTTAATTAACTTCTCAATTTCTTCGAACATAGCGAGTTAAGGAAATAATATTTTTGAATTGGGGGGGGGGGGGATTTGTTTAGGTGTTTTGTAAAATTTAAAGCATTTTAATCTGAAAAAGCTCTTTTTTTTAAAGCTATGTTTTAATCGTAAACAACGGTGAATAACATTTCCTCATATTATAGCCTTTGCTTGATAACATTTACGGAAAAAACAAATGAACAATAAGCGCGATCTTTTTGCAGAAGGAAGGGTTGCTATTCGCTAAGCAATTGACGTCACAAACAAGAAAGGGTGCGTAGCATTGACTTCATCTCCGCGCCAATCGTTGTTCTGGCGATAAGGTGCTCAAAACGTGATTCTTTCTGAAAATGCGACCCGAACCCCATTTTCGGCCAAGAATCATCAAATGTTCAAAAAAAAAATTCTCTCAGAAAACGATAAAATACATATTTGCGAATATCCATGCAAAATTTCAGAACTCGGAGACACTTGGAACAGGTAGAAAATGAGTTTTTTTAATTGTACTCGCTATAGAGTTTAAAGGACTAGCGGCCATTTAAAACGTGTTTTCCTTAAAATGACTTTTTTCATATTTTGCCTAAGTTCAAAGTACTAAGGCTCAGTGGTAAAATGATTTAGAAACAAAGTGTTTATATTTTTAGAATCTTAAAAAAATTTGCAACAAAAGTAAGGAGAGATATTTTTTTTTAACTATTTCTGAAAATTTTACATAAATTGGTAAACATGAAAATTATAGTGAATTTAAGGAAATTTACCATGCATATTTTTTATTTTAGCCGATTAAAATAGAAAATTAAAAATATCTCTCCTTAGTTCTTTTCTATATACTATAACACTATCTAAGAAATTTTAGTAATACCAAAATATTGGAAATTGAAAGAGGAGTAGTAATTTTAAAAAGTGTATTTAAAAAAAAATCATAAAAATCCCCATAAATAATATACTTTTTGATAAAAAGTGAATTTTTTTGCTAATTATTCCTTACAAAAAGATTCTTAAGTAGTACACCAAAATTCATTACTTTAAAATCAATAATAAAAATTTTGGGTTTTTTCTTACGGGTCTCCCTTAACAGTGCATGAGTAATCAATATGTACATTGCATTCTTATAAAAGAAAAAATTATTTTTATTACATAAAAACTTACTTTATTTTTTATAATTGTACGTAAGACGTCTAATTTCTTTTTTTCTAACTGTACAATTATTGTTGTTATTTATATTCTATATACCTTCAAATCCGGTGGAAAAGCCTCGTCTCATGCGAAAAAAAAATATCATTTATTATTATCTTTTTCTTATATTTTCAATCGCAACTACCCAAATAAATATATCACAAGTCATTAAAAATAGAAATAAAATATTCCCAGAAATACATTTATGAAAAACGAAAATATACGCAGTGGAATTGAGGCCTATTATTGAAGTATACCGATCATTATAAATGAGATTTTATCATTAGCCTTTTCTCATCATCATGCATCGTTCAAATTATTGAAGAAACTAGTTTCCGCTTCGAGAGCATATCTTTACTATGAAACGTAATTAAATTTTTCTGAGTCATCACAATTTAATATTCCATTTGGGAATTTTTTTTCTTATGAAACAGCTAATGTAAAAGATCGTATAAAAGACTTCTGCATCGCTTGGAATCAGTTATTTATTTGGAATAGAAATAACATGAAACGTTTATTTGCGAACTGATGTAGATAGATATGAGGAATCAAAATGCTATTTCTGAAAATCATTTGACGTCATATTTGAAATTTTCGCAGAAAATTGCACAAATAACAAAAGCATCTTTGTTAGAATTCCGTTCGGTTAGTTTATTCGCGATGCTGGTTATATGACTGAACCTAATAAAATTTTTCGTAGCGTAGGTCAGGAAACCAATTCGTAAGTTTAAAAAGTTTTATTATTTCTAACGTTAACAGTACCTATTGCTAAGATGATTCAAATATTATACATAAATTTGTAGATAATTGAGTAAAGTAATTTAATTGAAATTATCAGAACAGTGAACAATTTAATTATTTTTATTCATTTGAAATTTAGGAGATAATTAAATTTTTAAAGCAAACATCTTTTATTCTGAAAAAGGAATTATATATATGAATATAGCATAAAATTTTTTAAACATGTCCCAATTTTTTATTAATCCATTATTAGGTGCGTTCGTAATTATGTAAATACGTAGCACCTATAGTGGTCGTTCAGTCCGTCCTTCTGTCTGCCAGTCCGTCCATCCGTCTGTCCGTTCGCATATAACAACGCAAAAACTACCCAACCGAATCGTTTGAAATTTAAAATACATACTTATTACATAATGTTTTCGAGTTATTTCAAATTTTATGAAAATCGGATGAATAGATCAATTACAGGATTCCGTTACATTACGGTCAATAGGGAAAAATGTTTAAAATGCATTTTAATGGTGTTACACTCATTCAAACTTAATAAAATTTATATGCATCTATAAATTACATATTATAATATACATTTTACATAATATGTGGTGCAAAGAACATTTGTTATTGATTTACAAGGCCACACAAAAGTATTCCATTACATAATGGTATAGAGAATACATTGTTTGATTAGCGTTTTAATTGTATTTCACTATTTACAATTTTATGAGATTGATATATGAGACATGAGAGTAATATTTTTAAAACTTCGCTATCGTACGAGCGCACCTCATTTGCTACGCTTCACATGCAATTTCCAACTTGTTTTTAATTATGTCTTGTACATTTCGTAATATGGAAAATTTTCATAAATCATTAAAATCCAAAATTGTCCAATAAAGAATTCGATGAACTTTTAAAATTTATGCAAGTGAAGTACGTTTTGCATACGTTTTCTTTTTGCTAAATGTATATTTATTGTTAATATTTATATTTTATTTTTACTTTGTTTTTTACGGAAGAAAAGTCACATCTTTTACAAAAAGAAAAAATATTTTTTTTCTTCTTTTATTTACTGATATTTTCCTTCACAGCTACGTAAATAAATATACCACAAGTCATTAAAAATAAAAATATATATATATCTCGATAAATACATACACTATCTACCAAAAAGTATTTGTACACTTTCAGTTTTTGACATTTTGTCAAATATTTAAAAATATACTGGTCGGATTCTTCTGGAACTTCAGAAATATAAAGATTATGTTTCACTTTATATTTATTTACATTCATTTGTTAAGCGGGTAATTAGGGGGCCGGCAAAAAAACAAAGAATAATAGAAATATTTGGGATCGCCCTGTACATGAAAATGCACGAAACGACTTATCGCTTTAGAATACAAATATATGAATACAGTAGAATATGTACACTAATGTTTGTGAGAATAGCATGTATATTTATGGCGATAGAGCGATTTTTTTGAAAAATTCAAAAAATTCTGGTATGTTTTTTGTTTATATCATGCTGGGTTTTTGACCAAATTAAACGCAAATTTCAGAAAAATTGGCAAAATGCTGTAGAAAAAATGTAGCGCAATTGGAATATAAATATATTAAATATTTTATGAAATATGAGTAGTTGTATAAAATAATTTTTATCTGCGCATGCGCGAAGGATAAAAACAATTCTTTTACATCATTTAATAGTCAATTCTATGGAGTAACTTATAAAAAAAATCCAATGAAATATCGTGAAAATTCAAAAAGATATCATTATTATAAGTAAGCTGTTTTTACATTGCTCTCTAAAAACGGCTGAATGATAAGGGATTCTCCACAAATTGACATTTTTTATTGACTGACTTTTAGGAAAAAAATAGTATTTAATGTATACAATATCTAATACAATATTTCTGTTAATAAGTATCTTGACATCTGTGATGGAAAAGAATAAAAGCCCTTTTCCTTTTCTATCACAGGTGTCAAGATACTTATTAGCAGCAATATTGTATTCAGTAAATAGTACTAATTTTTTCCTAAAAGTCAGTTAATAAAAAATGTCAATTTGTGGAGAATCCCTTATCATTCAGCCGTTTTTAGAGAGCAATGTAAAAACAGCTTACTTATAATAATGATATTTTTTTGAATTTTCACGATATTTGATTGGATATTTTTTATACGTTACTCCATAGAATTGACTATTAAATGATGTAAAAGAATTGTTTTTATCGTTCGCGCATGCGCAGATAAAAATTATTTCATAAAACTACTCATATTTCATAAAGTATTAAATATATTTATATTCCAATTGCTCTATATATTTTTTAATAGATTTTGCCAATTTTTCTGAAATTTGCGTTAAATTTGGTCAAAAACCCAGCATGATATGAACAAAAAACATACCAGAATTTTTTGAATTTTTCAAAAAAAATCGCTTTATCGCCATAAATATACATGCTATTCTCACAAAAATTAGTGTACATATTCTACTGTATTCATATATTTGTATTCTAAAGCGATAAGTCGTTTCGTGCATTTTCATGTACAGGGCGATCCCAAATATTTCTATTATTCTTTGTTTTTTTGCCGGCCCCCTAATTACCCGCTTAACGAATGAATGTAAATAAATATAAAGTGAAACATAATCTTTATATTTCTGAAGTTCCAGAAGAATCCGACCAGTATATTTTTAAATATTTGACAAAATGTCAAAAACTGAAAGTGTACAAATACTTTTTGGTAGATAGTGTATATGCGATACGAAAATATACGCAACGGAATTGAGGCTTATTATTGAAGTACACCAATCATTATAATGGGATTTTATCTTTAGCCTTTTTATTTTTTTTCAACATCCATCGTTCAAATTATTGAAGAAACTAGTTTCGCTTCGAGAACATACCTTTACTATGAAACGTAAGTAAATTTTTCTGAATCATCAGAATTTAATATTCCATTTGGGATTTTTTTTCTTATGAAGCAGTTAATGTAAAAGATAGTATAAAAGACTTCTGCATCGCTTAGAATCAGTTATTTTATTTGGAATTACGATAAAATGAAACGTTTACTTGCGAACTGATGCAGATAGATATTAGGAATTGAAATGCTATTTCTGAAAATCATTTGACGTCATTCTTGAAATTTTCACAGAAAATTGCACAAATAAGAAAAGCATCATTGTTAGTATTTTGTTCAGTTAGTTTATTCGCGTTGCCAGTTGTATGATTGAACCTAATAAAATTTTTCGTAGCGTATGTCAGAAAGCCAATTCGTAAGTTTTCAAAGATTTATTATTTCTAACGTACAACGTATGGAATGTTAAGAAGATATAAATGTTATATATAATTTTGTAGAGAAATGAGTGATATAATTTTATGCTGTAATTTAAATGAAATTAGCAGCACAATAAAGAGTTTAATTAATTTCATTCGTTCGAAATTAAGGAAATAACTTATTAAATTTATATAGAAAACATCCTTTTTACTGTAAAAGGAAATATGCATATGAATATAACATCAACTATTTTTAAATATGTCCCAATTTTTAATTAATCCATTATTTTTAATTATATGTATTGTACATTTTGTAACATGGAAAATATTCATAACTGCTGAAATCCAAAATTGTCCAAAAAGAATTCGATGAACATTCAAAATTTATGCCAGTGAAGTATGTTGTGCATACGTTTTCTTTTCCCTAAACGTACATTTATTGTTATTTTTTACATTTTATTTCTATTATATTTACCTTAAAGCCGGAAGAAAAGCCACGTCCTATACAAAAAGAAAATATAATTTTTTTTCTTCCTTAAACTACCGACATTTTCCATCGCAGTTACGCAAATAAATATACCACAAGTCATTAAAAATAGAAAAATATATATTCTTGGAAATACATTTATGAACAACGGAAATATACATAACGGAAGTGATGCTTATTATTGAAGTATACCAATCATCATAAATGCGATTTATTTTTAGCTATTCTTCACCATTCATCGTTCAAATTTTTGAATAAAGTAGTTTCCGCTTCGAAAAGATATCTTTACTGTGAAACGCAATTAAATTTTGAGTCATGACAATTTAATGCTTCATTTGAGATTTTTTTTTTTCTTATGAAACATAATGTAAGAGATCGTATAAAAGACTTTTGCATCGGTTGGAATCAGTTATTTATTTGGAATAACGATAAAATGAAACTTTTAGATGCGAAATGATGCATATAGATATTAGGAATTGAAATGCAGTTTCTGAAAATCATTTGACGTCCTTCTTGAAACGCTCACAGAAAAGTGCACAAATAAGAAAAATATCATTGTTAGCCTTTCGTTCGGTTAGTTTATTCGCGTTGCTGGTTATATGACTGAACCTAATAAAATTTTTCTTAGCATATGCCAAGAAACGCATTCGTAAGTTTAAAAAAAATTGTTTTTTCTAATGTACGCAGTAGCAAATGTTAAGATAATTTAAATATTATACATAATTTTTTTGAGAAATGTGTAATGTAAATTAATGCTGTTTTTTCATTGAAATTAGCCGCACAATAAACAGTTTAATTATTTTCATACGTTCGAAATTTAGGGGCTAATTTATTAATTTTATAAAGCATACATCTTTTTTTCTATAAAAGGAAATATGTATATGATTATAACTCCAACTTTTTTAAACACGCCCCATTTTTTTATTAATCCTTTATTTTTAATTATATGTCTTGTACATTTTGTAACATGGAAAATTTTTATAAATCATTGAAATCCAAAATTGTCCAAAAAGATATTGTTACGAATTTTGTAAATAGTTAGTGTTTGTACTGTAAAATAATGTAAATAATCTTATTAAGCTCCATTTCTTTACTAATATTAGTTTTTGTTACATTGTCTCTGTTATCAAGCAAACTTGTCTATTATTTTCAGTGAATGTCTATGGCAGCTTTGCGAAATATTTGAGATATCGCCAAGTTGGCGTCACTTTTGGCGACTAATTTTGGTCGCCAAATTTGGCGATATATCGCCAAGTTGGCGACAAACTTGGCGATTGTTGGCGATGGTAACCCTTCCCTATTTATGGTAACCCCCCTTAGGTCTACTGATACATTGTTTGTTGTTCCGTGGTTTTCCAGGTTTTTCTAGAAATTTCTAGCACATGCTACGAGACTATACAGGGTGATTCAGCTCGTCGGTGACAAACTTTAAGGATCGATAGAGCACACCTAGACGAACATTTTTGAATAGGGAATGTAGGGTCCCTGACGCGATGGTAAGGCGCTAGACGCTTTCGAAAATTTGGGTGCCGAAATTCGAAACGTCATAAAAACTAGGTAAATGGTTAGATTTCTTGCTTGTTGCGTCGAAATGATTCTGTTTGTTTAGACTTTCTTCAGTACCAATTTGATAAGCGTATCTCTTAAAACATGGATAGGGGGCGCTGCAGACTTTGGAGAGCTAGACAACAACTTTAAGCCCGTTATTTTGATAATTTAACACATGCTCGCCAAAGTTTATACTCTAACTTAAAGTTTGAACCCAAAAGTAGAGCCCTGCAAAAAGCGTAAGAGCCGGAATAAAATGTCAAAGTATAGGGTGGTCGAAACTCGAAGGCTCCTAAGAGATAAACAAACAGATTTCTTGACTTATGGCATGCATTTTCATGATTCTGTTTGCTGGGGCTCTCTGAAACTCAGTTGAACGGTACAAAAAGAAACATCGATAGGGGGCGCTTTGGGCAAAAAACATAATTCGTTGACATTTCGGACGCTAACTGGAAACGGGCGCTACGATCAGTTAGTAATAATGAAAACACATTTTCTACCTCTGCTCAACACTTCTGAATAAATTTAGACCAAAAACATCAATGATACTGGAAATTTATTTACAAAAAATAACACTACAGAAGATGCTCGAAATTTCGACCTTGGGCCATGATGCAGGCTTCGCACCTCCGTCGCATTGAGGAGTGTGTGTTTCCAACAATGCCAGGAGTATCTCTGATCTGCCCTGCAGTTGCCACAATGCGCGCCACAAGTTCTTCAGCACTGCTGACAGGTGTATGGTATACCTCGGCCTTCAGGTAACCCCAAAGGAAGAAATCCAAGCAGGTGAGGTCTGGTGATCGGGCAGGCCAGTGAACTGGACCCCCACGCCCGATCCACCGCTGGCCATACCTTGCGTTTAGATGGAGACGCACGTCGTTCGTGTAATGGGCCGGAGCTCCATCGTGCTGGAACCACATCTGGCGACGCGAACCTTCGGGTACGTGCGCCTCCTCCAGAAGCTGCGGCAGCACTTGATCCAGGAAAATCAGGTAATTTCCACCTGTCAGCCGTTCAGGTAACAAATAAGGGCCAATGAGGCATCCCCCCAGAATGCCGGCCCACACATTTACTGAGAAACGCTCCTGGGCTGCTCGGCTTCTGGTTTCATGTGGATTTTCATCACACCACACATGACTGTTGTGGGCGTTCCACATTTCCTCCCGGCTGAAGGTGGACTCGTCCGTAAACAAAATGCTGTTTACAAAACGGGGATCCCTGGATCTCATCGCCAAGTACCATCTTGAGAATTCCACTCGAGGGCCAAAATCCTGCTCTCTGAGCAACTGCACCCGCTGGATGTGGTAGGGGTGCAGATTCCGGGAACGTAAGATGCGCCACGCAGTTGCTTGCGAAATGCCAACATGTCTGGCGATATCTCTCGTGCTAAGACCTGGGTTGTCCTCAACCAGGTTAAGCACAGCCTCTTCGTTGTCGGGGGTGCTCACTGATCGCTCCCGTTCAGGCCTGCCTCCGTCGAAAGATCCCGTTGTGGACAACCTCTGGTGTACTCGAGCGAAGAAGGCATGGCAGGGGATTTTCCTGTTGGGGTAACGCTCGGCGTACAACCGCTGAGCGGCTCGTCCATTACAACCAGCAGCGCCATACGCCAAATGCATGTCAGCCAATTCAGAGTTTGTGTACCGTTCCATCCTACTACCGATCTGCAGACAAGTAACCCGAAGCTTAAGTAGGTACCGCACGTTCAAAAGACGTGTCTGCGCATACAACTACGTCATCTCGCGTTGTCGTCTACGCATTACGTATCTTTTGCATATCGATATGGTACGATATCTTTTGCATAAATCAGCAAAAAGCACCTTATGTAAATTTTATTGCGCGCATTGTGCATGATTGAAACCAGCTATGTTTGTTAAAAAAAACAAACAAACTGCAGTTTTAATAGCTTCTTATGATAAGTAAATTACTCTCTTGTTTTGTTTCTAACTGATCGTAGCGCCCCGTTTCCAGTTAGCGTCCGAAATGTCAACGAATTATGTTTTTTGCCCAAAGCGCCCCCTATCGATGTTTCTTTTTGTACCGTTCAACTGAGTTTCAGAGAGCCCCAGCAAACAGAATCATGAAAATGCATGCCATAAGTCAAGAAATCTGTTTGTTTATCTCTTAGGAGCCTTCGAGTTTCGACCACCCTGTACTTTGACATTTTATTCCGGCTCTTACGCTTTTTGCAGGGCTCTACTTTTGGGTTCAAACTTTAAGTTAGAGTATAAACTTTGGCGAGCATGTGTTAAATTATCAAAATAACGGGCTTAAAGTTGTTGTCTAGCTCTCCAAAGTCTGCAGCGCCCCCTATCCATGTTTTAAGAGATACGCTTATCAAATTGGTACTGAAGAAAGTCTAAACAAACAGAATCATTTCGACGCAACAAGCAAGAAAATCTAACCATTTCCCTAGTTTTTATGACGTTTCGAATTTCGGCACCCAAATTTTCGAAAGCGCCTAGCGCCTTACCATCGCGTCAGGGACCTTACATTCCCTATTCAAAAATGTTCGTCTAGGTGTGCTCTATCGATCCTTAAAGTTTGTCACCGACGAGCTGAATCACCCTGTATATAAGGAGAGCGATACGAGCTGTTGTTATTATTTACCAGTCAGTCATTGAGTGAGCTACTAGAGATTGTCCAAGCAAGTTTGCTTGATGTATTGAGTTTTATCTACGTTGTTTTGAATGTGATATAGTGTTGAGACATTGTATAAAGAGTCTCTGCGACCTATATTTGTACTTGTTCGATAGATTTAAACAGTTATTTTGGAATATCTTGTAATATTTGTGAGTTTCGAAGACTCTGTTGTTCTGAAGATCTGTAAATAAATTATTTTCTACTTTTCTAAGAGAAAAGAGTTTGAAGTTGTCTAACCATAAGATCGAAAGAACCCTATATACGCTGCAACATTTGGTGTCAGGAGTCGGGATCTTATGGCGAAAACAAGAACAATGGATGGTCAACTGAAAGAACTGTTAGAAGCTATTAATGGAATAAAGGCAGAATTGACGAAAGGCCAAGAAGAGTTGGCGGAAAAAATGAATAAAGGCCAAGAAGAGTTGGCGGAAAAATGAATAAAGGCCAAGAAGAGTTGGCGGAAAAGATGAACAAATGCCAAGAAGATGTGACTGAAAAGATTAATAAAGGCCAAGAAGAAATGAAGAAAACTTTAGAAGAAAAGTTCTCGTCGGTAGAGAGAAGAATAGGCTCGGTAGAAGAGAAAATAGAGGAAGTAGAAGAGAAAATTCAGAATGAAGTTAGTAATGTTGAACAGAAAATGGAACGGAAAATGGCGGAAGTAGAAGAGAAAATTCAGAATGAAGTTTGTAAAGTTGAAGAGAAAATCAGTAACGTTGAAGAGAAAATCAGTAACGTTGAAGAGAAAATACTAGGTGAAGTAGATGAAAAGCTAAATAAAAAAGTACAAGATCTTGAGAAGAAACTTTCAGCGTCTAGTGGTAATTATGAAGAATTAAGGAATCCGCCTGCTTCTCCCGTGCACATTAAGCTGTCGACAAACGATGGAAAGAGTTCCTGGCAAGTTTACAAGACCCAATTCACCATTGTAGCTGAAGCGAACAAATGGAGTGACGAGGTGAAAGCTTGTCAACTGGCAGCATCTTTAAGAGGAGAAGCCGCCGACGTGCTGCAGACATTGCCCGATATGACGCAACTCAATTTTGAGACTCTAAGTTGCGCACTTGAAATGAGATTCGGCGAAAAATTCTTCAAGGATTACACGAGAATACAAATGAAGAGCCGCCATCAAAAATCGAGTGAAACCCTTCAAGAGTTTGCCTCGGAAATTGAACGGCTTGCAAATTTAGCATTCATTGACTGTCCAACAAATGTACGGGAAATGCTCTCACTGCAATATTTTGTAGACGGAATAAAAGATCCAGAAGTGCAGAGAGCGGTATGAATGGCAGATGTACAGGATTTAAAGGCTGCACTACTATATGCCTTAAAGTTGGAAGCAGCTACACAAGCCAGCCGAAGAGATCGTCATTCAGTCCGAGGGGCAACGGTGAACAAAAGCTCAGACACTGAGATCGACTTCTTGAAAGAAATTAGGAAATTAAATCAAGAGATTGAAGCTTTAAAATATGGAAGAACAAGCGCAAGAAGACAGAATCTCACGTGCTGGGGATGCGGTGATACAGGACATCTCCGAAGAAATTGCCCCAAAATTCACGAACGTGAGATAAATTCAAACAGTCAGCAGGGAAACTAAATTTTGGCCATCTCGCGGGGCGGAGGTTGCCAGAGAATGAAAAGCCCCACCTGAAGATCCTCCAGATATCAAAAATGAGCGGCGGTGATAACGAATTATATGTGATAGGCTTTATTAACGGAATTCAGTGCCGTATGATTGTCGATACAGGAGCCAATGTGACAATAATAAGAGAAGATTTGGCTCGAAAATTGAAATGTAAACTCATCTGGACTCCACCATGCGTTACCCTGCAAACTGTGACGGGCGACAAGATAGGCATATATGGAAAGGCAAATTTAACTATCAACTTTGGAGGAACGAAATATTACCATACGGCATATGTGGCTGACATAACAGATCCTTGCTTAATCGGGCTAGATTTTCTGAAGAAGTTTGACTTCAAGCTTGATTTCAAAAATAACAAAATGCTCTCAAAATTTGAAGAAATAAGTCTTTTTGGATTGAATAACGAAATTGAATGTAAACAAGCAGTAATAGCCAAAGAAGACATCAATCTAGATCCAAGAACAGAATTTTTAGTTCCAGCTGTAATTAAAAATGAAACTAATTACCGATTTGGCCATATAGATTATCCAGAAGACAATAGTACACAAGCAGGAGTATTGGTGGCTTCTTCTGTGGTAGACCTCTCGAAAAAGACCATTCCAATCAGAATTGCTAACATCAGTGATAAGACGAGGACTATCAAGAAAGGAGAGGTGATAGCGTCATGTGCTCCTGTGACGTGCATAAGTCAAAATTCCAGTCACTTTGAGAAATCTTCAGATAATTTAGTCAAGGATTTGTTACAAAATACAGACTTAAATCCAAAACAGATGGAAGCTGCTGAAAATTTAATTAGAGAATTCCAAAGTTTATTTTCCCAAACATCTGAAGACTTTGGACGCACTAAAATGGCACAACACCGAATTGACACGGGAAATCACTCTCCTATTAAACAGCACCCTAGACGATTACCTTTTGCCAAGCAAGAAGAGGTGCAGAATTTAATTAAAGATATGGAAGAAAATGACGTCATCGAACCATCAACAAGTCCATGGACGTCTCCCATTGTATTAGTAAGAAAGAAGGATGGTTCTACAAGATTTTGTGTAGACTACCGCCGACTGAATGACGTCACCAAAAAAGATAGTTACCCTCTGTCAAGGATTGACGACACTCTTGACACACTTGCGGGCAACACTTGGTTCTCAACTTTAGACCTGAAGAGTGGTTACTGGCAGGTAGAGATCCATCCCGACGACCGCGAGAAGACTGCCTTTACAACGGGACAAGGATTATGGCAGTTCAAGGTAATGCCTTTTGGTCTATGTAACGCACCTGCAACTTTTGAACGCCTTATGGAAACGGTTCTTCGGGGACTGTCATATGAGGCATGTCTTGTTTATTTAGACGATATCATAATCATAGGAAAATCTTTTGATGAACATCTGAACAACCTCAGGCGGGTGCTACAAAAGCTAAAGGAAGCTAATTTGAAGTTAAGCCCTTCGAAGTGCAGTTTGTTTCGCAATGAAGTCGCCTACCTTGGACACATCATTTCGGCGGTTGGAGTTAGGACTGATCCGGAGAAGATATCGGCCGTGAAAAATTGGAGTCGTCCAGCAGATGTTCACCAGCTTCGAAGTTTTCTAGGATTATGCACCTATTACAGAAAATTCGTCAAAGGCTTCTCGATGATTGCAAGACCACTTCATAAATTAACAGAAGCCAATCAAAAATTTATGTGGACACAGGAATGTGACGCTGTTTTCGAAAAGCTTAAGGAGGCCTTGACATCCACTCCAATTCTGTCGTATCCTCAAATCGATAAACAGTTTATACTTGATACGGATGCAAGCAACGAAAGCATTGGCGCTGTACTGTCCCAGGAAATCGACGGCCAGGAGCGTGTTATCGCCTATTTCAGCAAGTGCTTGTCAAAGGCCGAGCGAAACTACTGCGTAACAAGAAAAGAGCTTCTTGCTGTAGTGAAAGCCATAGACCACTTTCATCACTATCTTTACAGTCGAAAGTTCCTGATCCGAACTGATCATGCTTCTCTAACTTGGCTATTGAATTTTAAGAACCCTGAAGGCCAGATAGCCAGGTGGATACAAAAGCTTCAAGAGTACGATATGGAGATACGCCATCGAAAAGGCTCATCACATGGAAATGCAGATGCTCTCTCAAGAAGACCCTACTCAGAGAATTGTAGATACTGCGACCGGGCTGAGAAGAAATTTAATGTCAAAGGTCCTATAGTAAGACAAGTTACAACTGGGTCTACATCATCGCAAGATCCGTGGAGTGACGAGAGCCTGCGTAAAGATCAACTTGCTGATCCTGAAATTAAGCCAATTCGAGAGCTGAAAGAGGAGTCCAACAGGAAGCCCAGCTGGCAAGACATGGCCCATTACCATCCTACGACTAAACGTTATTGGGCTCTCTGGGATTCCTTACATTTGAAGAACGGCATCTTGTACCGAAAATGGGAGTCTGACGATGGAAAGACATGTAGATGGCAACTACTACTCCCTAAGTCGAGAATTTCTATGGTCCTTCAAGAACTGCATGGTAGTCCCACAGGAGGTCATTTTGGTGTAATGAAGACCCTGCAAAAGGTTCGAGAGCGTTTCTACTGGAATAATGTTCGCAGTGACGTGGAGAAGTGGTGTCGAGCTTGTGACACCTGTGTAGCACGTAAAGGTCCTAAGAGGCGCACCCGTGGACGATTGCAACGTTATAATGTAGGAGCTCCTTTCGAACGAATTGCCCTAGACATCCTGGGTCCACTTCCTAGAACATCTGATGGCAATAAGTACATCCTCTTTGTCATGGACTACTTCACTAAGTGGCCTGAAGCCTATGCCATTCCTAATCAAGAGGCGGTAACCGTAGCAGACATACTGATTCAACACTGGGTTTCCAGATACGGAGTTCCTCTTCGAATCCATTCCGATCAAGGAAGAAATTTTGATTCGGCTGTGTTCAAGGAAATGTGTGAACTACTCGGCATGGACAAAACCCGAACAACACCTCTACACCCTCAATCGGACGGCATGGTAGAGCGGTTCAATCGTACCATCCTAAATAGCCTCTCTCTCCTGGTGTCTAGAGACCAACAGGACTGGGACAAGAAATTGCCTCTTTTCCTGCTTGCTTACAGGAGTGCCACTCATGAGGCCACTGGTTACTCCCCTTCTCAAATGCTCTTTGGTCGTGATCTTCGTCTACCTGCGGATCTTTTGTTTGGCCGTCCTCCTGATGCTCCTTCATCGCCTGAGGAATATGTCGATGAACTCCAGGCGCGGATTGAGGAGATTCATTGTCTAGCGAGGAACCGAATTGGACTGGCATCAGAAAAGATGAAGACACGGTACGACACAAAGGCAACAGGACATGAGTTCAACGAAGGTGACAAAGTTTGGTTGTGGAATCCGATACGTCGTAAGGGACTGTCGCCAAAATTACAAAGAAACTGGGACGGTCCTTATACAGTCGTCAACAGGCTGAATGACGTCGTTGTACGCATACAAAAATCGCCACACGCCAAACCGAAGGTCGTACACTATAACCGGCTAGCCCCTTATTTTGGCCAAAGTGATTAGAAATTCGAAACTTGAATTTAAGACCATGGTCATGAAAGTCACTTTTTGTAAATATGTAAATAGTAATTAGTTCTTATTTATGTAAATTTTATTATTATTGCTATTATTTATTTATTTATTTATTTATTTGTTTATTTATTTTAAGTGTTTTCCTCTAACTCAAGGATTGCACTGCCCGGGATGTGCAGTCTTTGAGGAGGGGGTAGTGTTACGAATTTTGTAAATAGTTAGTGTTTGTACTGTAAAATAATGTAAATAATCTTATTAAGCTCCATTTCTTTACTAATATTAGTTTTTGTTACATTGTCTCTGTTATCAAGCAAACTTGTCTATTATTTTCAGTGAATGTCTATGGCAGCTTTGCGAAATATTTGAGATATCGCCAAGTTGGCGTCACTTTTGGCGACTAATTTTGGTCGCCAAATTTGGCGATATATCGCCAAGTTGGCGACAAACTTGGCGATTGTTGGCGATGGTAACCCTTCCCTATTTATGGTAACCCCCCTTAGGTCTACTGATACATTGTTTGTTGTTCCGTGGTTTTCCAGGTTTTTCTAGAAATTTCTAGCACATGCTACGAGACTATATATAAGGAGAGCGATACGAGCTGTTGTTATTATTTACCAGTCAGTCATTGAGTGAGCTACTAGAGATTGTCCAAGCAAGTTTGCTTGATGTATTGAGTTTTATCTACGTTGTTTTGAATGTGATATAGTGTTGAGACATTGTATAAAGAGTCTCTGCGACCTATATTTGTACTTGTTCGATAGATTTAAACAGTTATTTTGGAGTATCTTGTAATATTTGTGAGTTTCGAAGACTCTGTTGTTCTGAAGATCTGTAAATAAATTATTTTCTACTTTTCTAAGAGAAAAGAGTTTGAAGTTGTCTAACCATAAGATCGAAAGAACTCTATATACGCTGCAACAATATGTATGAAAATTCGAAACCTACATAATAAATGAACAGTGGCTTATTGTAACTATATATATTTTATTTTTACTTTCAGTAGCTTAAAATCCGGTAAAAAACTATGCCTCATGCAAAAAGAAAATATCATTTAGTATTTTTTTCTGATATTTTCAATTTCATTTATTATTATTATTATTATTATTATTATTATTATTATTATTATTATTATTATTATTATTATTATTATTATTATTATTATTATTATTAATTTCTGATATTTTGAATATCATTTATTATTATTTTATTTACTTTATGATAGTTCCAATCGCAACAACATAAATAAATATATCACAAGTCATTAAAAAAAGAAAAATATATATTCCAAGAAATACATGTATGCGCAAAGAAAATATACGCAACGGAATTGAGGCTTATTATTGAACTACACCAATCATCATAAATGCGATTTTATTTTTAGCTATTTTTCTTCATCCATCGTTCCAATTATTGAAGAAGCCAGTTTCCGCGTCGAGAACATACCTTTACTATGAAACGCAATTAAATTTTTCTGAGTCATCACAATTTAATGTTTCATTTGGGAATTTTTTTTTCTTATGAAACAGATAATGTAAGAGATGGTATAAAAGACTTTTGCTTCGCTTGGAATAAGTTATTTACTTAGAAAAACGATAAAATAAAATGTTTACTTGCGAACTGATGCAGATAAAAATTAGGAATTGAAATGCTATTTCTGAAAATCATTTGACGTCATTCTTCAAAATTTCACAGAAAATTGCACAAATAAGTAAATCATCATTGTTAGTATTTCGTTCAGTTAGTTTATTCGCGTTGCCAGTTGTATGATTGAACCTAATAAAATTTTTCGTAGCGTATATCAGGAAGCCAATTCGTAAGTTTAAAAGGTTTTATTATTTCTAACGTATGCAGTAGATTATGTTAAGAGGATTTAAATATTATATATAAATTTGTAGACAAATTTGTAATGTAATTTAATGCTGTAGTTTAATTGAAATAAGCAGCACAGTGAACAATTTAATTATTTTCATTAATTCGAAATTTAAGAAATCACTAATTAAAATTTTAAAGGAAACATCTTTTTTCTGAAAAAGGAAAAAATATATATATACGAGTATATGTCAACTTTTTTAAAGATGTTCCAATTTTTAATTCATTCATTATTTTTAATATGTCTTGTAATAATAATCCCCAATTCCATGGTGTATATTTCCGTTCCACATAAATGTATTTTGGGGAATATATATATTTTTATTTTTAATGATTTGTGGTATATTTATTTGCGTAGCTGCAATGGAAAATATCGGTAATTAAAAGATGAAAAAAAAATTATATTTTCATTTTGTAAAAGATGTGTCTTTTCTTCCGTTAAAAAAATATAAGTAATAACAATAAATATACATTTAGTAAAAAGAAAATGTATGCAAAACATACTTCACTTGCATAAATTTTAAAAGTTCATCGAATTCTTTCTTGGACAATTTTGGATTTTAAAGATTTATGAAAATTTTCCATATTACGAAAGGTACAAGACATAATTAAAAACAAGTTGGAAATTTCACGTGAAGCGTAGCAAATGAGGTGCGTTCGTACGATAGCGAAGTTTTAAAAATATTACTCTCATATATCAATCTCATAAAATTGTAAATAGTTAATTACAATTAAAACGCTCATCAAACAATGTTCTCTCTATCCCATTATGTAATGGTGTATGAATATTATATAATAATTTTGTAACATGAAATTTTTTTATAAATCATTGAAATCCCAAACTGCCCCAAAAATATATATCTGTGAAAATTCGAAACCTACGCAATTGAGAAGTGGAATATTGTAATTATTTATATTTTATTTTTACTTTTATTAGCTTAAAATGCGGTAGAAAGCCATATCTATGCAAAAAGAAAATATCATTTATATGTATATATATATATATATATATATATATATATATATATATATATATATATATATATATATATATATATATATATATATATATATATGTATATATATATATATATATTTACTTTCTAATACTTTCAATATCATTTATTATTAATATTTTTTACTTTATGATAATTTCAGTCGCAGCTACACAAATAAATAAATCAAAAATCATTAAAATGTAAAAAATAATATTCCCAGAATTACATTCATAAGCAAAGAAAATATACGCAACGGAATTGAGGCTTATTATTGAAGTTCACCCATCATCATAAAAGCGATTTTATTTTTAGTCATTTTTTCTTCATCTATCGTTTTCAAATTATTGAAGAAACTAGTTTCCGCTTCGAGAACGTACCTTTACTGTGAAACTTAATTAAATTTTTTTTTTCAGTCATCACAATTTAATATTCCATTTGGGATTTTTTTTTCTTATGAAACAGTTAATGTAAAAGATCGTATAAAAGACTTCTGCATCGCTTGGAATCAGTTATTTATTTGGAATAACGATAAAATGAAACATTTATTTGCGAACTGATGCAGATAGATATTAGGAATTGAAAAGCAATTTCTCAAAACCATTTGATGTCATTCTTGAAAGTTTCACAGAAAAGTAAACAAATGAGTAAAGCATCATTGTATTTCGTTCGGTTAGTTTATTCGCGTTGCTGGTTATATGACTAAACTTAATAACATTTTTCGTAGCGTCTGTCAGGAAACCTATTCGTAAGTTTAAAAAGTTTTTATTATTTTTAACGTATGATGTAAGTAATGTTAAGAAAATGTAAATGTTATATATAATTTTGTAGAGAAATGAGTGATATAATTTTATGCTGCAATTTAAACGAAATTAGCAGCACAATAAACAGTTTAATTGTTTTCTTTCGTTCGAAACTAAGGAGATAATTAATTAAATTTATACAGGAAACATATTTTTTTCTGATGTAGGAAGTATGTATATGAATATGACATGAACTTTTTAAAACAGATCTCAAGTTTTAATTAATCCATAACTTTTTAATTATAGGTCTTGTACATTTTGTTACATGGAAAATATTCATAATCTTTGAAATCCAAAATTGTCCAAAAAGAATTTGATGAACATTCAAAATTTATGCAAGTGAAGTATGTTTTGCATATGTTTTCTTTTTGCTCCATGTACATTTATTGTTAGCACTAATATTTTATTTATACTCTATTTACCTTAAAACTGGGAAAAAAGCCACGTCCTATACAAAAAGAAAAAATATTTTTTTTCTTCCTTAAATTACCGATATTTTTCATCGCAGCTACGCAAATATATATACTACAAGTCATTAAAAATTAAAAAATATATATTCTTAGAAATACATTTATGAGCAACGGAAATATACACAACGGAATCGAGGTTTATTATTGAAGTATAACAATCATCATAAATGCGATTTTGTTTTTAGCCATTCTTCACCATTCATCGTTCAAATTATTGAACAAAGTAGTTTCCGCTTCGAGAAGATATCTTTACTATGAAACGTAATTAAATTTTTCTGAGTCATCACAATTTAATATTCCATTTGAGAATTTTTTTTTTCTTATGAAACAGTTAATGTAAAAGATCGTATAAAAGACTTCTGCATCACTTGAAATCAGTTATTTATTTGGAATAACGGTAAAATAAAACGTTTACATGCGAACTGATGCAGATAGATATTAGGAATTGAAATGCTATTTCTGAAAATCATTTGACGTCATTCTTGAAATTTTCACAGAAAATTGCACAAATAAGAAAAGCATCATTGTTAGCCTTTCATTCAATTAGTTTATTCGCGTTGCCGGTTACATGACTGAATCTAATAAAAAGTTTCGTAGCGTATGCCAAGAAACTCATTCGTAAGTTTAAAAAGCTTTATTTTTTCTAACGTACATAGTAGCTCATGTTAAGATGATTTAAATATTATGTATAAATTTGTAGAGAAATGAGTAATGTAATTTAATGCTCTGATTTAATTGAAATTTAGCTGCGCAATAAAAAACTTAAATATTTTCATTCATTTGAAATTTAGGCGATAACGAATTAAATTTTTAAGGCAAACATCTTTTTTTTCTGAAAAAGGAAATACATATATATGTATACAAGTATAACATCATCTTTTTGAAACATATGTTCCAATTTTTAATTAGTCCATTATTTTTAATTATATGTCTTGTACATTTTGTACCATGAAAAATTTTCAGAAAGCTTTGAAATTCAAAACTGCCCCCAAAAGAGTCTATGAACATTTCAAATCTACTCAAGTAAACGAAGACTTATTATACAATCAAGATATATCTGTTTTTCTATTAGTTTTAGCAATGTTTCATTATCCATTGTTCAAATTACTGAAGAAATTAATAACTGTTCAAAAACATATCTTTATTTTAAAACGTTATTTAATTTTCAGTTATTTCTATATTCCACATTTGGATATTAATTCTTATGAAATAAGCTATATAAAATAACATATAAAATATTTTACATCAGTTTTTTATTTTGAATAACGCGAAATTAAACATTTTACATATGAACTTATGCAGATTGATATTACGAAATGAAATATAAATTTCTAAAGTTCCTTTGTCGCCATTCTTGAATTTTATGCGTAAAAGTGCATAATTTAGGAAGGCATTATTGTTAATCTTTCGCGCTAGGATGACTGAACTAAATAAAGTGTTCAGTAGTCAATTTCAACAAGTCCTTTCGTAAGTGAAAAATGCTTTATTATTTCTAATGCGCGTATTAGCTAAAATTTAAGAGATTTAAGTCTTATAACAATACATAAACGTTTTTGAAAGAATAGGGATAATCCCGTAAAGTATGGCGACGTCACTGCAACTTCGTTGTGAAGTCACATTGTGACTTTGTGACCATCGATTGTCGTTGTGACGTCACGTGACGTCGATGTGAAGTCACAGTGACTAAAATGTGAAGTCGTTAGTGCCGTTTTAGAGCTCTTTTGTGACGTTTCACAAATTGGTCACAATGTGACTAATTTGTGAAAAATGTGTCATTTGTGACTAATTTGACATTAACATTGTGGCGAAACTGTGACAAAAGCGACGATATTTAAATTGCCAGAAACATGTTTTTAAAAGTAAATAACATGTTTTGAAGGATATTTATAAATTTTTAAAGATTTTTAAGAAAGTCACATCTCAGTCACAATGTGACGTCACTGAGTGGTGGCATTTTGGTCACAGATGTGATGTGACCAAAGTGACTCACAGTGACGTCACTGTGACCATGCATGCTATTAGGGATGTAGCGTATTTTAGAATTTGGTTAAACTTAACATCGTGGTAAATCGTTAAATTAAGTTTAATCGTTCAAAATATTATGAAAAAAAGTTAATATTTGATGCATTTAGGTGAGAATCATACAGGGTGTCCAGCAAATAAGATCCCGATTTCAAAATTATATTTCTCAAAAACAAAGATCGGTAGAATTATGCGGTAAACGGTTTGTTTATTAGGTAAACTGTAAAAATCTGATACGGACGTTTCGAACTGTGAATATTTTGAAAAGATTGTGTTCTGATTGCTAAAGATACTTGATTTGATATTTTTATTATTTTAGATTGTTTGCAGAGAACGAGTTTTTCGGCGTGCATTGCCATATTTTAACGATTTTTCGAACTAAATTTTTGGAATTTCGAAATTTCAGAAATTAAAATATTCAAAATCGTTATGTACGTCGAAACACTCGTTGTCTGCAAGTAATCTAAAACAAGTTGGAAATTGCACGTGAAGCGTAGCAAATCAGGTGCGTTCGTACTAGACTAACTCGTTTTAAAATATTCAGATCTTTCTGATATAGTAGAGCGTACTTTGGATACAGTATAGTGGTCGAAATCTTTGTGTTCCTGTAAATATGCAGGAAGTAATTTTTATTATACTTCATTAACGTATATCTTATTCATAAAATGTGAAGTGGGTTAATATAATTAAAACACGCCCCAAACAATGTTTCCCCGTATAACATTATTTAGTGCAATACATTTGTGTGGCCCTGTAATTTAATAATAAATATTCTCTGATTCCCAGATTGTACAGAATGTAGATTTTAGTAGATACATCATAGATTTATGTCAATTATATTATGTTCAAATGAGTGTAACACGATTAAAATGCATTTGAAACATTTTTTTCCCATAACGGAATACTTTTATTTGTCCCTGTAATTGATCTATCCATCCGATTTTCATAAAATTTGAAATGACTCGACAAAATTATGTAATAAATATACGTTTTAAATTTCAAACGATTAAAATGCATTTGAAACTTTTTTTCCCATTGATTGTAATGTAACGGAATCCTTTTGATTGTCCCTGTAACTGATCTATGCATCCGATTTTCATAACATTTGAAATGACTCGACAAAATTACGCAATAATTATACGTTTTAAATTTCAAACGATTAAAATGCATTTGAAACTTTTTCCCCCATTGACCGTAATGTAACGGAATACTTTTGATCGTCCCTGTAATTGATCTATCCATCCGATGTTCATAAAATTTGAAATGACTCGACAAAATTATGTAATAATTATGTATTTTAAATTTCAAATGATTCGGTTGGATAGTTTTTGCGTTGTTATATGCGGACGGACAGACAGACGGACAGACGGACAGACGGATGGACTGAGCGACAACAATAGGTGCTACGTATTTACATAATTACGAACGCACCTAAAAAGATAAATGTGATGTCAATCATTCTTTGCATTCAGATAATAATCTTTTCAAAATATTCACCGTTCGAAACTTCTGTATAAGATATTTACAGCTTACCCAATAAACAGCTTGTAGAGTACGGGCTTACAGAGCCCGTTTAACGCATAATTCTATCGATCTTTGTTTTTGAGAAATCTAATTTTAAAATTGGGGTCTTATTTGCTGGAGACTGTGTATGATGCAGTTAATAAAGATATGATTATGTCAAGAAAGAGTATAACTAACACAAATAACCTTCATTATAAAATTAAATGTGTTTTGCATTATTAAAAACTTTAAAAATATTTTAATACATATTAAAAAGGTTCTTTGCATTTTTAATTCAGTGGTTGCGAATTAGAAATAGTATAAGCCAATTTATCAAATGACTACAATAACCTTTGCTTGTAAAATCAAATCTGTTTTAGCATTATTAAAAAACTGAAAAATCTTTTAATACATCAAAAAGGGTACTTTATATTTTCAATTCAATGAGTATCTAATTAAAAGAACATAGGATGTTCTGGTGTAATAACGCCAGGCGGGGTAATAATGTCAAGTGCTAATATTATGCATAATTATGAAATAATCCGGTATATGACACCCATATTCTCTGCATAGAACGGTTTTGAGTCATATAAATCGCAAAAAATATCTTAAAGTTAATTTGTTCCATTTATAGGTCTTATTGCTTTTCCAAGCAACTAAAATTAACGCTTGATCTAAAATTTTCGAGATAAGTTTTGTGATGTGAAGACTATATTTTTTATCCAGGAATACTTTGTTTATTACATACATTTTTAGTGCATTTCATGTACTTTCAAAATGTTGAAGAACATTTTGGACATCTTCTCGAGATAATTTGTAATTTAAAATGTACTGCGCAATGAGTATAGCGGGGTAATAACGCCAATCCTTGGCTTTATTACCCCGTTTGATTCCCAACAGAGACCGAACTATATCCGAAGGGGGTTTATTTATTAATATGGGGCAGCATTATTATCATTTTTGAAATGGCAAGATTAAGGGGGGAGGGGGTCCAATATCCAAAACTAATCTCTGTAAAAATAAATAAATAAATAAACTTTTATAAATGAAACTATATCAAAATGTTTTCGATATTCTAATTCGAACATCTTCAAAATCATGTTTCTATTAAATTTCCACTGGGTTGTTCAATTGAGTTCTAAATTTTAATTGCTCTTTTAACTTTAACTTTTCCGCGTTCGGTTTTTCAAAATTTTGCAAATTTAACTCTTAACCGACGTTACAGAATTTGTAACGTAACTAATGTGAAGCGATTTGTGAGACCGCAAGATTGAAAGATGAATAAAAAATGAAAATAACTCATAGGATTTTGTTTTCGTACTATACGTTTTATACAAGACTATTATGCTTAATATTCACCTAGTATTTAAAAGTCTCTGGTGATAGTACTAAAGTTTCAAATGAAACAAAATTTCAGTAGTGTTTGTCGTTAAACTGAAAATTACAAGTTAAACTATTAAAATTAAAAGAAAAACAGTGGTCTGTGAGACCGGTAACATTAAATAAAGGTTAAAAGGCGATCAATGACTAAAAGTCATAGAACATTCCTGCACTAAACGTTTTGTACAGAATTAATTCTAATTAAATTTAATCTATTCAAATACTTCTAACAATAGTAGAAGGACTCCAAACGAAAGAGAATTTCATTTGTCGCTATAGTTAACTGGAAAATACAAGTTAATTTGTTACCCAACTAAAATTTGGGAGGGGGGGGGGACACAGCGTACAGTGTGATTGCTAACAGCAGTTAAAGGTTAATTTTGCTGTTAATATAGAAATATTGATGTATAACCACATGAATCGCTTATAAAATATAATAAAATATCTCTTTGGGACAATATTTTTTTATCAAAAATCTTATTTAATTAATTAAAAATTTATTAAAGCATGTTTTATATAACGCCGATAATTTAGCTTTAGGTTTGGAGAATCCGCATTAGAGGGAGTTATGAGTTAAAAACTTTTTGCAAGACTACTATGATATTAATAACAAAAATATTTATTACATATAACTCTAGTTATTATAAAATTTCACATGATTAAAATATTACATTATAAATGGTTAAAACCATGCAATTTCTCTTATAATTATATTTAAGCGGGACTTTTTAAGAAAAGAGAGCCATAGGGTGTTATATTTTGCTGAAGCTAACCCTCACTCTTTTTTCTTTCACTTTCACAAAAAAATGAATATTTTCTATCGCATAGAATGCATATATGGGAACATAAATACTGATTCAAATAAACACTGTTAAAACCATGCAATGTTTTTAATAATTCTATTTAAACGGTCCTTTTTAAGAAAAAAATAGCTTACAATCCGATATTCTTTTGTCTGCCCCACCACCACCACACCTTTCTTTTTCTTACACTTTCACAAAAAATTTAACATTTTCAATAGCTTAGAATGCAATTTGTCAATTTCTAGAGTTGTAGAGTTTGTATTTTTAGGATTGGGCAGTCTACATGCCATTATTACATCTTATTTTATAGTTTTGTTTGCATGGCGTTATTACCCATATAAATGCTTAATAACGCCAAATAGCATTGGTCAAGAAATCACGACATTACATTTTATGAATACATATTTTTTAAATTATTTTTTATGTAGACAGATAATGAGTTACTGTATCAAATCCTATATTTGTTTGAAAAATACAATCTAAAACTAAGCCGTGAAAACTGGTATAACCTTAACGTGACATTATTATCCCAGGGTACCTTATATGTCAATTCATACAATGACACCCATAATCTTGCATGTAAAATTAAATGTCTTTTTGTTACATTAAAAATATTTTAATACATCAAGAAAGCGTCCTTTATCTTCACAATATAATGGTTATCTTTGTTAAGGAAAAATGTATAAGTAAATTAATAATTGAATTAATCCTAATAATGATAGCATCTGAAAAACTTTAATTTCACGTTGAAACAACTGATTAATACATATTACAAACATTACAGGAACGTTTCCTAAATTCATTAATAACAAAATAAACTTTGCTTTTATAAATTCTTCTCTAAATATCAAAAATGGATCATTTTCACATGTTTTTAAAGAACTCATTTCGAAATCACGGGTAAGTTGCAAGAGTTTATTGTTTATTTTCGCTCATAATTTCATTATATTACATTTTCGTAATAGATGAGATTTCGTAATTTTCTGTAATGTTTAATTTGTATTTTTACTGTGTAGACAGACCCGTGCATATATTTTTTCACTGTTTCATCAGATATAATCTACATATGAAACTCAATGATGTTTTTCAACTGTAGCAATGCAACTGTTTTAAGTCCAAACGGTTTATTCCTTTCAGAACGATACACTGCAAAAAATGTTAGATGTTTCTAAATGTATAAAACTGTGCTGTAATCAAAAACGAATATATGCTGTGACATCTTCTAACTCATTTAAGGTTTCGAAAGCCGTTCCTTTACCTTTAAAAATTTTAAAAAACTTTTCGTTTTCGAAATTTAAAGAAGAATTTATAAAAAATAATTTTTATTAGCTGCCCGTCCTTTTCGGAAACGTTTCTAAGTAGCTTTTACAGTACAATAATCACTTTTCTCAAATCAAAATATCACTTTTTCGGATACTACCAATTCTCAAGTAAACATTTTCAGCTGCATAACTGATTTTGTGCATGCAATTGTAGCAAAATAATGTTAATTTTCATATTAATGTTAATACTGTAAATATTGTATGTTTGTCTTTAAACATGTTCTCTGAATATCAAAATATCTTTGTATGAATTGATAGTATCCGAAAAAGTGATATTTTGATTTGAGAAAAGTGATTATTGTACTGTAAAAGCTACTTAGAAACGTTTCCGAAAAGGACGGGCAGCTAATAAACCTTACGTGAGTTAGAAGAGATCACAGCATATTTTCGTTATTGATTACAGTTTTATGCATTTAGAAACATCTGACATTTTTTATGGTGTAGATAAAGCTTTTGCTTTATTTTAAATTTTTCACAACCGGATTTCCAAAACAGAAGTTTTTTTCTGCAATCAAACCACGAAAATGCTCTGATTTTTTATTTTAAAATAAAAAAAATAACTGGTAAAAGCATAGTGAAGAATTCTGAGCTCCTTTAGTGGCACGTTTACCGTTACCCAAGGGGTTAATCTTTCGTAATCGATTCAGCTTGAAAAAGAGAAGAAATTTCTCTTTAAACCATGCACAGAAATTATTTTATAAACTATAAAAATACTGTAAATTAAGATAAAACTGTCCCACAAACTGCATTTGAAAGAAGGTTTTCTTTTCTATTCAGTGGAAAAATAAAAATGGGGCAATTTTAGAAATTCATGAATTTGCAAAATTTATGAAATTTATTATTCAGGTCGCTGCGATCGTGAATATGACGTCAGTTATGTTTAGGAATGTGTTATTATTTTTTTAATATAGTGAGTTGGTAACAAGGCTTTGCAAGACATATAAAAAGAAAAACATTTTCTTTAACAACAAAAGATTATACTGTAATGTAGGTTCTTCGCATCTATTACTCGATAACTTCTATATTGCATATCTTCATCGTCTGCACTCGATTTCCAACCGAACCTAAGTTCGATTCTAAAAGATATAAAGTAACTCCGCAAGTGCTACGTTGTTTTTATTATATTTACTTACTTCTAAGTTTTAGAAGTAACTAACATGATTGCTACAACCCTTAATGTATGTCCTATAATGGTCAAATATGAAATCCGCTGAAATATAATAGCAACAAAATTATAAATATATATATTTTTAAATTGCTATTTTTCCAGTAATTGATTGGGCGGAAAAAGTCAATGGGAAGCGTAAAAAATAATCTTTAAAATATAATCCTTGGCATATTATTAAGTTTTTTTAAACTATTAGCTGAAATAAGCGAGATTGAAGTGTGTTATATTTTAACTTACCTTAAATGTCTCCGACTAATTAAGTGTTAAAGTTTTACATTTTTAAATGTCATAAATTGGATTCCCTTACAGCACATGGCTGACAACAATGTGAAAACAGGTACTCATACAAACAAAAATATTATGGCTAGTGCCACAAATAAACTCATTTTCGACGAAATATTAAAAAAAATTATCAAAAACTGGAAGGGTATTTACTACTGGTGGGGTCACTTTATCAACAGAACAAAAATACTGAGCAACCGGACTACCCTTTACTAGCCCCGCCTTGAATGGGTTGGGTGGGGTGGTTGCACATTAGGGTGGGTCGAAAAAATACAAAAAACGCTTTTCAAGTCAAGCGCATCACTAGGTACAGGAAAAGACCCGAATGATAATGTAAAGTCTATGGGTGCGTTCTTTTCAAATATCTCCCCCAAATTTAAATATTTTTACATGATTTTTTTGCACAAGATAGCTGAGGACAATCCACAACCGGTCTAGTTTTTATTTTTTTAGTTTTGGTTTCAGATTTTTTTTTAAATATAAATTACTGTAACTTTCAAAACCACTTTAAACCGGTTCTATCATAATATAAAAAATATATAATAAAAATCAAAAAAGTAAAAACTAGGCCGGTTGTAGATCGTCCTCAGCTATCATATAAAAAAAAAAAAAAAAAAAAAAAAAAAAAAAACATGTAAAAATATTAAAATTTGAGCATGATATTTGAAAAGAATCCTCCCATAGACTTATCATCTCCATTATCATCCGGGTCGCATTTTCAGAAAGAATCATGTTTTGAGCACCTTATCGCCAGAACAACGATTGGCGCGGATTTGAAGTCAATGCTACGCAACCTTTCTTGTTTGTGACGTCAAACGCCTAGCGAATAGCAACCCTTACTTTTGCAAAGAGATCGCGCTTATTGTTCATTTGATTTTTTTCGTAAATGTTATCAAGCAAAGACTATAATATGAGGAAATACTATTCACCGTTGTTTACGATTAAAATAGCTTAAAACAAAGAGCTTTTTCAGATTAAAATGCTTTAAATTTCACAAAATATCTAAACATAGGTTTTTTTTCTCAATTCAAAAATATTATTTCCTTAACTCGCTATGTTCGAAGAAATTGAGAAGTTAATTAAAAACAGTAGTAAAGATTCTCTTGTAATAAATATAATTCTATTAATTAATGTTTTATGACACATTTGAACTTAGTTTATTTTGTGTTTGGCGATGCAGCTAGCTGAACGTTCTCGCTTTCGCCAACCCGCCAAGGCTGGTGCTCAAAACGTGATTTTTTCTAAAAACGCATCCGGGTCTTTTCTGTGCTTAAGAGTAGGGCCTTAATACTGCTAAAATGTATCAAATTCGGGAGAATAAAATTTTAGCAAAAAAAAAAAAAAAAAAAAATAATAATAATAATAAATAAAATCGTTTATATCTTCAGGTTGCGCATGTGCTGTTAATTTTGCCGAAATGTAGAAAAATTCCCATTATTACTTTTTTTGAGATAGCCTCTTCATGAATGCAATATCAATGAGATTATTATGTATTAGGATGACAAAATGTAATGTTGATATATTATTTAAACCCACATATTTCTACCGGTAATAGCTGTGTTCTAATGTTGTAAAGAACTATTACATTTAAATATTGACAAGCTAATTAAGAAAAAATATTATCGTATAAATGGGATTCTTGAAAATACTTGCTGTTAGGTAAATTTTTGTTGTTACCGTTATATAAAAAGTTCTAAGAATCACTGTTTTTCAGAAACATTTTAGTAACTTAACAGATTACTTTTATGATGTTGAATGTAAGTGATTAACTATTTGTAAAGTAAAATTATCCTACTGAGACAACAAAAGAAATTTAAAATCATTTGTACTGCACGATTAATTTAAAATGTTTTCCAAAACATTAAAACTCTTGAAACTTTCCGCTATTAGTTAAAACAAGTTTTTCTGTTTTTAGAATCTGAAATTGTGAAAATTTCTTAAGGTTCAAACTGTCATAACTGCATACGTGTCGATCATATAAGATTTGGACTTATACTGTTTATTTTGTTACTGTACAAAATGTTTCAAAATATGATTTGTTGGATTTAGAAACTGTATACTCTGGACCGAAAATAACTTTTTTCCGATTTTCGATGGTGAGTAAGGCTGAAAATTTACCACTGGTGGTACTAAGTTCCACAAAAAAATTTAAATTTTTCGGAAAATACTTTACTCTGCGCAAATGGCTTAAAGCTCAAATGCCACTTATTTATTTTTTTAACTAAAAACTGTTAAATTAAATTTATTTTAGGTAAATATATTTTAAATGCCATTATTTAGTATACGAAATGGTTAAATAAGCTATAATTATACATTATTTAATAGTTAAGCGTATTTTTAATTATGCTATTTTTATAGCGTTTAAGCGTATAATTAAGCAAAAATTGTAAGTATTGTTTGGTTTGTTCTTCGATTCCTCTCTTTTTTCTCGTCCTCATGTATCCTTCTTTATAAGTTTCATCGATAAAGACAATGTTTGGAAACATAAAAAGAAACTTGGAAAGAAGAATACAGTATAAGGAAGAATTTGGAGAAAGAAAAACTGCAAGCATATTAAAAAAAAAAAAAAAAAAAAAAAAAAAAAAAAAAAAAAAAAACAATTTTCAGAGAAAAAAAAAGATGACAAGTGATATCGTCGATAGTAAAACAAAATTAATATCACCACGTTCTCTGAATGAGGTTCGGAATATTTGTATATATTGATCTTTCTGGTCACCATGGAGAAATTTCAAAACCATTACATAATGCTTTAAGCCAGAATGAACCTGTTTTGGAAATAATAAATAAGATAACTGCAACATTCGATAGGAATGAGCTTTCACTTAGATACTGACATCAAGTGGCCAAACTAGATGATAGAACCTCTTGACCTAAAGACCTTCGACAACTCAAGCGGAGCTAGATTAACAGGGTACTCAACTCTTCAGCGTTTTGCATATCTGATGTCCATTAATCAGGAATAGGCTCATAGAAACGGACACGTACATTTTCGTACTCCAATATGGTATGTGCTTCGTTTTTTTTCGACCATATTTTTCTATGGAAATCGTTTTATCTTTTCTACTATTAAAGAATGACCTTGTATAAAGATAGAAAACCAACTATTATAAATGCACAAATAAAGTATGAAAAAGTAGCAACAGCCTTTTCGAATCTACTATGGAGATTCTTCATCAGTGCAAAACTCAGCGAGCTAGAAAAAGCAAAACTGAGGAAAGAGACAGAGAGACACAGGCTTATATACCCGCTACGGAAACGATCCCGCCTAAAGAAAAGCAATCAATGAGAAAGGAGCAGCCTGAACAACTGGGTGAACAAGTAACGACATGTACCGGAGAACAAACAAAACAAAAACTAAAAAGCGAGAAAAAAAAGTTTTAAATTGAAGATTTTCAAATGCTAGGAAAATAAGGAGTAATTGATAAGTCATTGACTAAGGAGTGAGAATTTTTAATGATGTGATAAGCTTCCCAAAAATTAAGATCAAGAATGGAAGGACACTTTGGATGATGGTAGCTGAAGCAAAGTTAAACTTATGTTGCAAAGACCAACATAATGGAACATAAAAGGTATGTCAAAAATCAAGAACTTAAACGCTCTTCTATTGCTCAACACTGTTGGTCTTTGCAACATAAGTTTAACTTTTCTATTATTATACATTGTATATTATATCATATTATTATTATGTTATACATTATATTATACATTATATAAATTAATGTTTTTCTGTAGCCGAAAAACAAACATTGTATCAAACGTGTTCTTTCTTTGCCATATCACATGTGGTTACCAAATTCCCTTTTTGAGTCATAAAATGTGGAATTTAAAATATTTTCAAAACTTAAAATACTATAATTCAGGAGAGAAATGAAATGTCTGTTTTCTTTCTGCACGGGTTTGGAAGCAATTACAGCACATGCAAATATACATGCTGTTATCTATTATCCAGGTTGTGCCAAATTTCACTTTGCAAGTTCGATATTCCATAAAAAATTAACGAAATTATAGAACAAAAATGTATTTGTTTTTATATAATAAACAGCAAGTTCCAAAGTTTTGTGTGATTCTCGAAAAGGTCTATATAGGCACTTTTGGTTACATGTACAACATCGCAGAAATTCGAGCTCCTGACACATTTCTTGGAGCATGTACACAAGAATTGTGGCGATGTAATCGTGTGATTTAGCTTATCCAAATCTTTAATCTGCATGCCATGAGTACCATCTTTAATATAACCGATAGGAAATCAAGTAAACATTGAGGCTAAAAAATTGCATCATGCCGTCTAATCCACTTATTAGGAAAGTTATAATCTCTATAAATATATTGTGCCTTGAGCGTATTGAGGTCTGGGTGATGGATGACGTTTCTATTTTGTTCGAAAATTTTTTTGCACTTGTGTAACTGACTTCGGTTTCTATAAACCAGTCCACCACACAGTTGGAATTTTCTTCTGGTGTAGCCATCTCCACTTATGGATTCCATTAGGTCGTACCTGAAAGATAAATTATTCTTTTTAGTAAAAAAAGCTTTATGATTTGTTATGTCACGTGTAATTTGAACTTTGTTATCTTTTTTCGTTCAGGAATTACGAACAATCCGATTTGTGATGATAAATTTGATAATTTTGAATTTCAAAATATATAATTTTTCAAAAATTTATAATTTGGCTACAGTTTTAGCACATTTGAAAATATACAATCTTTAAACAAAATAACATATTCATCTACGACTGTCATGTGACCTAACAAAAAACGCACGTGAGAATTTTAAATCTTTTAAAATGTGCCGTGAATCAACTCTTCTAAAACGCCAGCCACAAAATTACCCAAGTTGAGCGGAAATTCACTCGTCTCACATTTCGAAAGTCAGCTTCTCGTAAAGAGTTAAAACAACTCGAGTGAATGAATTGTTTTTAAGCAACTTAAATCAATATAAGTAATTTAAATAAACTATTAAAATGAAGAAGAATAAAACGTTTAAAAAGCAACTCATTCATGATCCTACAAATCACAG
This sequence comes from Maratus speculifer, assembly GCA_964019185.1. Classification (NCBI taxonomy): domain Eukaryota; kingdom Metazoa; phylum Arthropoda; class Arachnida; order Araneae; family Salticidae; genus Maratus; species Maratus speculifer. The sequence goes on along the minus strand of OZ025291.1, from coordinate 412,029,206 downwards.
ATCTTTCCTGAGAAGCCAAATCCACTCTTTCGCTTTAACGACTTGATCGTCACGCCCGAGACATTCACGGGCGCATTTTCAGAAAGAATCACGTTTTGAGCACCTTATCGCCAGAACAACGATTGGCGCGGAGTTGAAGTCAATGCTACGCACCCTTTCTTGTTTGTGACGTCAAACGCCTAGCGAAAAGCAACCCTTCCTTCTGCAAAGAGATCGCGCTTATTGTTCATTTGTTTTTCCTAAATGTTATCAAGCAAAGGAGGAAATGTTATTCACCGTTATTTACGATTAAAACATAGTTTAAAACAAAGAGCTTTTTCAGATTTAAATGCTTTAAATTTCACAGATCATTAAACATAGTTTTGTTTTCTTCAATTCAAAAATATAATTTCCTTAACTCGCTATGTTCGAAGAAATTGAGAAGTTAATTAAAAAGAGTAGTAAAGATTCGCTTGTAATAAATATAATTCTATTAATCATATGTTTTATGACACATTTGAACGTTTATTTTGTGTTTGGCGATGCAGCTAGCTGAATGTTCTCACTTTCGCCAACTCGCCATGGCTGGTGCTCAAAACGTGATTCTTTCTGAAAATGCTTCACGGGCTGCAAGCTTCATGGCTTTTATTCAGAATTGTTTGATTCCCACTAGTTTTATAAAAGAGTGTAATTGGTTTTATTCTGGTATCATGTTACTTGTCATTAAATAAGATGAATATTTGCTTTTCAAAAAACTGGTTGCAATAATGAATTTGAATTTTAAAACCGTATTTTAATGCGACCATTAAGAGGTTAAGAGGGTATTATTAATTGAAACAATAAGAAATACTTTATCAATCTTTAAACTTTGTAAAAGACGATCAAAACGGACTCCGTCTGATGACTTTGAATGTTATTTTTCAAAAATAACATTGAATATTTTTGGAAATTAATTTAACAACATTCAAAGTTTTGAGATATATGCTTCTAAAAACTACGATTTTGCACATTTTTAAATGTTACAATTTTATAAATCAGAAGAGAAAAGCGATAACTGCTTTCTTTCTCTGCACATATTTAAAAATAATAATAGCACATACAACAATATATGCTCTTACCTCTTAGACTTTAATGATATATTTTTTAAAACAATGCATTTTCCCCAAAGATCCAGTAAATTTTAATCTAGCCAATCTTTAAATATATACAGGGTGTTTCTAAATTCATGGTACAAACTTTAAGGGGTGATAGTGCACATCAAGACAAACAATATTAAGTAGGACATCAAGGGTCCCAAACGTTTTCCGAAGGAGATAGGCGCCATTAAAGTTTAGGGTCCAAAAATTCAAATGATTATAAAAACAGAAAAATTGATTGATTCGTTTGCGGTTTTCACTAAAACTATTCTTTATGTCAGTATTGTCTTGAAAATAAATTATAAAGATAAATTTTAAAAAATGCCGATAGGGGGCGCTTTAGACTTTGGAGTAACGAACAACTATTTTTTACCATTATTTTTTGCATCTCATTAATTTTTTTAGAAGCTTAGACATAAACTTAAATTTTGAGCTCAAAATCTAAATTGTTGGGAGTAGTTAATTAAAAAAAAATTGAACTATGGGGGAGGTTCAAATTTCAAATAATTATAAGAAACGGAAAAATTGGTCAACTGATTTGCGATTTTCACTAAAATTATTCTTCATGTATGTATTATATTGAAAATAAATCATAAAGATGAAATTTAAAAAAATGCCGATAGAGGGCGCTTTAGACTTTGGAGTAACGTACAACTATTTTTACCGTTATTTTTCATCTCATAAAACTTTTTTAGAAGCTTAGACATAAACTTAAATTTTGAGCTGAAAATCTAAATCGTTGGGAGTGGTTAAGTAGCACAAACTGAGCTGTGTTCAATGGGGGTGGGGAGGTTCAAATTTCAAATGATTATAAAAAACGGAAAAATTGGTCGATTCGTTTGCGGTTTTCGCTAAAACTATTCTTTATGTCAATATTTCTTTTACAATAAATTGTAAAGATAAATTTCAGAAAACTCCGTTAGAGGGCGCCTTAAACTTTAGTGTAACCAACAACTATTTTTAACCGTTATTTTTTGCATCTAATTAAATGCTTGTAAAAGCTTAGACTTAAATTTTGAGCTCAAATTCTACATCGATGGGAGGGTTAAGAAGCGCAAACTAACTGTTTTCAGTAGTTGAAATGTTACTCTCCCCAACCCTCGAACACAGTTCAATTTTCCCCTACTAATTTACTCACAACGATGTTGATTTTGAGCTCAAAATATAAGTTTTAACTTTTACAAGCATTTAATTAGATACAAAAAATAATAATTTATTATAATTGTTGGTTACTCTAAAGTTTAAGGCGCCCTCTGACGGCTATTTTTGAAAGATATCTTTAAAATTTATTTTCAAGTAAATATTGACATAAGGAATAGTTTTAGCGAAAACCGCAAACGAATCGACGAATTTTTCCGTTTTTTATAATCATTTGAAATTTGAACCTTCCAACCCCCCTTGAACACAGTTCAGTTTGCGCTACTTAACCACTCCCAACGATTAAGATTTTCATCTCAAAATTTAAGTTTATGTCTAAGCTTCTAAAGAAAAATATGAGATGCAAAAAATAACGGTAAAAAATAGTTGTACGTTACTCCAAAGTCTAAAGCGCCCTCTATCGGCATTTTTTTGAATTTTATTTTTATAATTTATTTTCAAGATAATACTGACATAAAGAATGATTTTAGTGAAAATCGAAAATCAATTGACCAGTTTTTTCGTTTTTTGTAATTATTTGAAATTTGAACCTCCCTCCATAGTTCAGTTTCCATTACTTAACCACTCCCAACGATTAAGATTTACATCTCAAAATTTAAGTTTTTGGTTTAAGCTTCTAAAAAAATTAATGATATGCAAAAAATAACGGTAAACAATAGTTGTTCGTCACTCCAAAGTCTAAAGCGCCCTCTATCGGTATTTTTTTAAATTTATCTTTATAATTTATTCTCAAGACATTACTGACATAAAGAATAGTTTTAGTGAAAACCGCAAACAAATCGACCAATTTTTCTATTTCCTATAACCATTTGAATTTTTGTACCCTAAACTTTAATGGCGCCTATCTCCTTCGGAAGACGTTGGGGACCCTTAATTTCCTATTTAATATTCTTTGTCTTGATGTATACTATCACCCCTTAAAGTTTGTACCATGAATTTAGAAACACCCTGTATATATAGGTATATTTTAATCTAAAGCAATTACTTGATCTAACAAAAAGGACAAATCTTTTAAAGAATTTGTGTATTTCACCTAATTTAAACAATATGCAGAACTTTCAGTTTTGTATTCAACATATTGACGTTTTCGATTTTCTTTAATTAAAAGGAGTTTTAGAATGGATTTTTTTAGAAATTGATTTAACCACACACCTCTTTTAAGTCATATGCTGTTAAAAGTGATAATTTTTTTAACAGTTAAAAAAATTAATCAATGTAATTCAGAGGAGAAAGGAGATAACTATAGTGCTTTTTCTCAGCCAGTGTTTGCATAGAATAACATGTAAAAAAAGGAAAAACTTTTAAGTCTTATTCTTCAAGATAAAATTGGAATTTTGGTTAAAATATCAGTATCTTTTTGAAGAGCACAATCTTTTAAGTACATATTAATCTATGACAATTTATACATGCAACAATAAGAATGTGTATGTTTTAAATCTTTTGAAATTATGTATATATTTCCATTAGTTCAAACAATGCGGAAATTTTATAAACATTCGAATTTTGTAAAGAACTTGCAAGATTGCCGTTTTTGTTTCCTTCTTATTATAATGTTTTTTATATTTAATTCTAAGGGATTTTTTTCTTTTGTTTTCTATACAGATTTTTATGTACAAAGTATGCATAAAATCATAAATAGCATGGGAACAACAGCAGTTACAACAATATAAATAAATACACCAAATAAATGAAATAAAATAGAATATAATAAAAAATAAAATTCGAAATTCCGTGAAAAACTTCTCTAGCTAATAGAAAAAAATTTCTCTGGTATGTTTAGTGCTTGTATATAACCTTGTCTATTTAAAAGCATAGCTTTTAATTACTTATATATATTACTTATTATTTTAATTATTTAATATATTATATATATATTATATTACTTATATATATATATATATATATATTTATATAGATGAAATAAAAAATGCTCTGGGATCTTTGTATCAAGGTCAAAACACGAAAGAAAAATTTTTTCAATTTCTTACTTTTTTGCAACTAATTTAAAAATTTAAATAAAAAAAATAATATTCCGCCATTTTGAAACAAGACGGCGGTTGTAAGTGGTCAACGAACTCGGTCCAGGCATCGGTATGTATTATCTACGCACCAAGTTTCATCCAAATCGGTATATAAATATGCGTGTTATCACGTGACGAAAACAGATCATTTCAAAATGTGAGCAACACTAAAAATTAAAAGTGCTATAACTCAGTCCTTTTTTAAGATACAAACAAAATAAAATATGGTTTGGAATCTTTGTATCAAAGTCAAATGCATAAAAGAAAAATCCTTTTCAATTTCTCTCTTTTTTGTACCAAATTTTAAATTTTAAAATAAAAAAAAAATGAAATGGCTGAAGTTTTGAAACAAGATGGCGGATGGAACTGGCTAAGGAACTCGGCCTAATATTCATTATGTACTATGGACACACCAACTTACATCCATATCGATTTATAAATACGCGTGTTATCTCGAGACAAAAATCAAATCGTTTCAAAATGTCAGCCATAAGAAAAATTTAAAGTACTATAACTCAATCATTTTTTAAGATATAGACAAAATACAAAGTGTTCTGGAATCGGTGTTTTAAGATGTAACACATAAAATAAAATAAAAAAGTTTCAATTTTTAATTTTTTTCGCATTTAATTTTAAATTTTATTTTTTTTTTAATTTTTAAATGGCCGCCATTTTGAAACAAGATGGCGGATGGTGCTGGCCAACGAACTCGGTAGAGATATTTGCATGTACTATCTACATACCAAGTTTCATTCAAATCGGTTCATAAATACGTTATTTATAGCATGACAAAAATCAGATATATATATAAATACACTGGTGTCCAAAAGTTAAGCATAATTGCTAATTAAGTAATTATTTTTAAGTAATGAAAGAAATATGAATCGGAATGTGCTGAAACTCCAGGTGTGTAAACAAAATAGTACGCGTCACATATTTTCGCGAAGAGTTTTCCCTGAAATTGAACAGGGGACCGTCAACAAATTGAAAAATAACGAAGATCTTTTGGATAACCCTGTCAAAACTAATGTAGCAAAAGCGTTCAAACTGCACATTATGATTAATTGGCTTATTGTAATGTACTGTGTTAATTTTTACAAGGTTAGCATGTATACTCGTAGAGAAATTAATGTTTTTATAAAAACAGTTCTAAATTTTTCAAAGTTTTTTGCTTATAATTTGCAGAGTTCTTATTATAAAATAATGTTCTTTTTTGAAAATATGACAAACATCATTGTACACAATACCCTGTCATCGGAATTTAAAAATAATAAAAATTGTATGAAAAATGAGTATGTTTAGTAAATAATTTTTTATTGCGCATGCGTCAACGATATCAAAATGTCATTTGCATATTGTGTTAGCTGAATGTATGGAGCAACTTCTGTAAAAGTTTCAAAAACATAGCTTGAAAATTCTGAAAATGAGAGCCTATAGATTCAACTCAAAATCCTTTATTCCCTAAATGAAGCAAGAAGATGAGGGGCTGTATCCATATTCCATTGTTTAGTGCCTACACAATATTGCACGTACAACTATATTCAGGTAAAACCCCTGATTTTTTTGCTTCCTTTAGGAATAACGGATTTTGAGTTGCTTCTATAGGCTCCCATTTTCAGAATTTTCAAGCTATGTTTTTGAAACTTTTACAGAAATTGCTCTATACATTTAGCTAACACAATATGCAAATGACATTTTGATATCGTTGACGCATGCGCAATGAAAAATTATTTACTAAACATACTCATTTTTCATACAATTTTTATTATTTTTAAATTCTGATGACAGGGTATTGTGTACAATGATGTTTGTCATATTTTCAGAAAAGAACATTATTTCTTAATAAGAACTCTGCAAATTATAAGCAAAAAACTTGGAAAAATTTAAGCCTGTTTTTATAAAAACCTTAATTTCTCTACGAGTATACATGCTATCCTTGTAAAAATTAACACAATACATTACAATAAGCCAATTAATCATAATGTGCAGTTTGAACGCTTTTGTTACATTAGTTTTTACAGGGTTATCTAAAAGATCTCCGTTCTTTTTCAATTTGTTGACGGTCCCCTGCTCGATTTCGGGGAAAACTCTTCGCGAAAATATGTGACGCGTACTATTTTGTTTACACACCTGGAGTTTCAGCACATTCCGATTCATATTTCTTTCATTACTTAAAAATAATTACTTAATTACCAACTATGCTTAACTTTTGGACACCAGTGTATATATATGTCAACATTTGAACGGAGGGCGGTTTTGGGGTCTGGGGATCAAGATCAGTGAAAATATACCAAAACTTTCCGGAAATGCTTTCCTCCGGACGGCTGCAATACGTAGCTTTTTATTTTTTGTAATGAAAGCTACCTAAAAGAACAATTTTAACCCTCTGCATGAGCATCTTGAAAATGGGTAAAATTGTAATGTTTTTTTATTTTCGTTTTATTTCAAATGTTCCAGAAAATATGATACTTTAAGCATTACATTTAAAAAACTTAATTGCAAATTTGAATGTAATCCCAGGGCTCCCAAATGATCCGCCAATTGAACATCAATATTTTTCTAGAAATATTTTCCTTTTATATTTTTCTAGAAAATTGCGCAGAAACTAGCTTCGGAGCTTAGTTTTATCGCAAATTTTGTAGAAACTTATTATGAAATTTTCCGTTAAAAATTATTGGTGTTCAGTTCGCAGAGCATTTTGGAGCCCTGTAATCCTTGAGAGTATTAATAATTCTAAAATGTATTGAAAATTCATTAAACCTATAGAATTGTATTATATTAAATATCGCTAATATTGCAGCAAAAGCTGGAGCTTAGTGAGCAGAATATTATGTGTCAAACACTTAGAGGGTTAAGAAAAAGAGAACTAATCCGGAAGCATCGAAACGACAGGCAATCCATAAAACACAGTTTCTCATAGCAATACGATAGACAGCACATTTTACTGTTACTAGATGTCTTAATGTTGTTCTACAGCGTAATTATATGAGGACCCTAGAAGCCAAGTTGTATAAGTGACAAAATTGGGAAAAAAGAACTAAGAGCACAAACGACTTGGAAATATGTTTCTTTTTTTTTCAGGTAATGAAATATAAGTGATTGTCTAATTATGTGCTGAGTTCTAGAGGTCAACAACTTTTGCCAATAATAATCCGATTGATTCATTATAATTTAATTGATATATAATAATAATATTGAAATAATTATAATAATACAGTACAGTCCAATCAATAATAATACAGTACAACAATAATACAGTACAATCAATATTATAATACAGTTAATTATAATATTGATTAATTATAACTTTAACTTAAATTTTAACCTACTTTTTTCACATTTATTGAAATAAGTGTTCAAAAACCACAAAAAAAGAAGTGACAGTTTCCAATCTCATTCAGTCAATTATTATTGATGTTCAAATTTAACGTTCATTAGCTTTTAACTCAGTTTATTCCAAATTCATTTTTTTTCAATTGTAGCCCGCGGCTTCTTACGTCCTTTATACTGTCTCAAACCTCTACTGTGCTCTATACTTATTTAAAAAACATGATTTTAACAACTTTTTAATTACAATATTTATTTTTACAGGTACTGTGATACGTCTTCTTCAAGACACGTCAAATACAAGATAAAAAGTCACAGTGAAGGAACTATGCTTCCAAGACCTTTAAAAGTTTTACTGTACATTCTTGGATTTCTTCTTATCGCTGTTTCGTTTATAGTTGTTGGACTTTCGTTGTATCCGAACTTATTTAGTTACTATAAAAGACAAATTTCTTGTGAGCAACAGAAATCAGAGAATCGCATCAGTGATCATTACATACCCTCTTTTATAGAGATATTAAGTGGCATGGGGTTATGTGAGGAATCACAAAATGAGACTTTTTTTCAAACACTACAGTTAAACAGGAGTAAAATAGACAGTCCCATTGAAAATGGGACTAGAACTTTCTTAGTGGATGCAGATTTAAATCCAATAGACTGCGTGTGCCCTGATTCAAGTAAGAAGACTGGTACCTTTAAGAATTATATTAAAAATGAAAATGAAACATCTGATGACGAACTAGATACTGTTTACGAATGCATTTGTAATGAAACAGGTGAAATAGTAGATTTCGAAACAAATAAAACGAAAAATGAAAATGAAAATTATAATGACAGTCTTCCAAGCTCCAATGAAACACGTCATTTTAAATCCAATGAAACAAGTACCATGAATGAAAATTATTACTTACAATCAAATAAGTGCTACTGTACAAACTTACATACAGCTAAAAATGTTAGTCTGAATGAAACAGACAGTGAAGTGCCTAATGCCACTTTAGATGTAAATATCACATGCAAATGTCCTGAAGATTTTAATTTTGGTGCTAATGAAACTACACCTGCAAGTGAACAGCATGATTATATACCACTGGAAATTCGCAAATGTCAGTGTTTTAAAGCAAACAAGGGAGAAAGCGTGATCTTAAATGGATCAGAGATATATAGTGGAAATTTCGATGGTATCATAACAAAAGATAATGAATGCATATGTCCTGACACACTAGAGGAAGGTGACTCTATTGCTAGTGGTGTAAAAAATGAAAGCAAAAACAATATTATGGAATTGTCAAATATTGAAGACGCAAATTTTCCTGTCAGTGAAACAAAGGCTACCAAACATAACGGAACTAAATCTGTAACTGAAGAAAGTGATGTCGATTCTTTAAACTCTGAGAAATGCGAATGTCCTGAAATGATGACTAATGAGCCAAGCATTGAAAGCAGCAATATACTTGGTGTCAAAACTGCAGATGGGGAATGTATATGTACCGCAGCACCAAGAATAAGAAATTTCAATATTACAACAAATGGAAGCCAGAAATATGAAAAGCAATCCTTTAATTATACTAACCCAATCCATACAAATGATTTTCATTTCAATGAAACAGGTACTGTGAACGAAACGATTTCTCCGGAAATACTGGAAATTGACAATTTTGATATGTATGATGCCGGAGTTACAAATGACAAAAGCGTTGTTGATTCTTTGAATACTAAGGAATGCGTATGTCCCGAAATGCCACATTTGTTAAATAATGAGTCAAAAACTGAAAGTATTAAACGCGGTTTTAAAACGGTGCATGGTGAATGTGTATGTCCAGAAACACTCGACTTAGGTGAAATCCATGCGAATGAAACAGAAGCTGTTAATGAAAAAGATATGATTATTGAAGATGAAAATACAACTAAAGATTTTAAGGAATTGTCTAATACCTATGAAGAAGAAACTACAACTGAAAAAGAATTAATTGATGATAACGAAAAAAGTTCTCAAGACAAAGAATTGGCGAACGACTTTGTAGACGAAACTACTACTGAAAAAGAATTTATTGATGATAACGAAAAAAGTACTCAAGACAAAGAATTGGCTATCGACTATGTAGAAAATGTAAAAGAAAAAGAATTAACTGATGACGGTGAAAAGAAAGTTTTAAATAACAAGTAATGATTAAAGATGACGATTAGTTACTTTTAAATACAACGAATAAAATAAATTGTTATAATTTTTTAAGAAATATTTATTATTAAGATAAATTATTTATTACATTTTTTAATAAAAATGTTTTAATGCTAATTTTTATTAACAATTTTGTGAAAAAACAGTATAAATGGATGTCATATATATAAAAATTATTAACATTCGAAGTGGATGAAAAACTTATTTGTTTAAAATAATCTATTGTTTGTTTTAACAATTTATTTGAAAATATTTATACTTACATGCTTATTTTATCAAAAATTATAAGATTAATTTTTACCTTTTCTTTGATATTATTCTTATAATGTTGTACATATCTAAGATAGGTAGACATAAGATGTATTTCATGTGCATATTTTCGCTTACACCGTTAATATGTATAATAAAAGTCAAAAGAAAACAGAAAAAATTGAGACAAAGTATATTATGTACAAAACACATGCTAGATAATAAAAAAATAACTATACATTATTAATTTTAATTTAAAAAATGGCCAACTAAAATTCGTGATTTAAAATTTGTTATTCAGTTAAAAAAAATAATAAAGTAACATCAAAATACACCTTGATAAAAAAAATCTGACGTTTGTATACTTTTAAGAACGCAGAACTGTGAATTAATCAGTGATAACAACAAATATTTTCTCTAAGCAACGATTCTATGTCACGTCCCAATATATTCTCTGTTTTATCAATCTACTTCGTGGTAAATATAGGGATTTTAGATAAGAAGTAAGCGATACAATAAGGAGATTTGCGAAAGAAAGAGTAAATACTTAATTGTTAAACCATGCATTCAATAAAATATTTGGTAAAAACACATTTTTCTGGACCAAAAGACTGACAAAGAATATTTTCTATCCGGATGATAACTTAATATTAAAAAGTCTGAAAAGTACTTGTGTATCCCATCAGAATCAGACCTTACATTTTGAAATGTACTGAAATATAATATATTTTAACTAATACATATAAATAATTAAGTTAGATTTTATTTAAAAAACTTCTTGTTCATTTATTCTTTCTTTTGTGCTAATATATCAGAAAAGTGACATTTTTTTTTCATTGAATGTGAAAACTCGGACACCCTGAATAGCCACTACGCTGTTTTGTTTCTACGACAATTTGTATATTATAATCAGAATGATATTTTTCAACTACATAAAAGGATGAAGGAACATGTAAGGATGAGGGACATGTTAAGCATGAAGGAACATGTTAAGGTTTATTACACAGCAAAGAGAAAAACGTCCATGAAGACTATTTCAACGCTAGAATCAGGATTTGCCGTGCCACAGTTTTGGTCTTATCGGATAATTCAGTAAAAAGAGTATTAACACACCAAGCCATGGACACAAATGCTACTCCTGGCAGAAATATTTTCGCTCTGTTGGAATAAACCTTATCTGTGTTACTTCATCTTTGAAATTGATTTATATAAGGTAAATGCACCAGTAGTGGGCCACTTAAGGACATTTATCTAATTATTATTTAAGTATTAGTGAATTTAAAAAAAATTTTTTTTAGCCTAGTCCTAACCTTTATGTATCAGAAAAAATCTTCAAATTTTTAAAATATATTCTCTAGAAAAAAAGAAAAATAAACAATGTTACCTTCCTCTATGCTCCAGTAGTGGGCCAAATAAATTTCTGATGCTCCAGTAGGGGCTCCCTAGAAGTGGGCCTCTCCATTCTTGAGTTTAATGCATACTGTACAGAAGTTATAATTTGTTTTACATTTCTACAGTTAAATATACACAATAATGAAATCACATTTAGAAGTTTTGATGATTACGGAAAATAATTTTAGCTTTTATTTAGTTTTTTCGTATAGTCTGTAAAAACACCCTTCTAGCTCAAAGACTATGAGAATAATGAAGTTGTCTCTTTGCCTGATAACAGATAAGGGTTCCAGCCAATCAGCAATTAGTTTGTTAACTGACAGGGGTGACTAGAAAACTTGTTTTTCAACTTTGAAAATTGGTGGACCACTATAGATACATGGCCCACTACTGGTACACTTACCCTAGTTGAAAAATTTTCTTCTCTTGATTATGACCAAATTAATCTTTCGATACCACAACCGGCACATACCTATAAAAACTATAATTCTCAGTATGCGTAATAAATTTGGCCAATATGGTCACTATAGCTGATCAAGAACAGTCTAAAGACTGGAATAATATTTCTTTTGAACATTTCAAATGACTGCATAAGACAAAAATTAGAATTTTTTCTTCAGTAACAAGCAAACAAACAAGTAACAACAAAAAAATGATCAAACTATTAAGTAGAGATTTATTTCATTATTTTTATTGAATACTCAAAAATATACTACGTGAATGTTTACTTTACTACCAAGCGAAAGACCAACTTAGTGAAAAATGTCCCAGCCGGGAATTGAACCCGGAACGCTTAGAATAGCGCTCCAAGTGCTCTACCATACTCTACGTAGTAAATTTTCAAGAATTTCAGGCGTAATTTCAGTGCTGAAAATTAGCTGAAAAATTAATTAAATTAAGAAATATTTAATAATACTTTTAAAAAGTTTCAGAGTGTTAAACAAATAAAATGAATTAATTTAAGGACATTTCATTGCAAAATCTAGCAGTACAACATTGAAAAACTCTAATTGTGTATATTATAGTATGTGCCATAAATTATGAAATTTTAGTTGAAAATTTGAAATTTAACTTTTTTACAACTTATCACATTATTAGAGCAATGTATAGATTTCAAAGATTTTTTTCTTAAAAAAGAAGAAATCGTGCAGTAAAGGGTTACATGATATAATCAAGTTTCTATCATGTAAATGCTATAATTGAGGGGTTCACAAACATATAAACAAAGCCCACCCTCCGAAAAAAAAGATAGATTATTTAGAAGCTGCATAAAACCTTTTTTATCCACTCGTAAATAGAAGCAAGTCTGTTTTCTCATACTTCCTCACATGCGTCATCTGTTCACTTGGTTCACAGTAGGGGTGAATAAAACAGATTTTATGCAGCTTCTAAATTGACTCTCTCTCTCTTTTTTTTACTTTCTTCTATCTTTACAAGAAGAAAGTATTGGATTCATGAAAATTTTCGACTTCCGGTTTTCGACGGATTTATACGTTTTAGAAGGTCCTGAACACGTTTTGACTATTTTTAGAAAATGTCTGTCTGTGAGTCTGTCCGTCTGTCTGTGAGTCTGTGTGTCTGTCTGTGAGTCTGTCTGTCTGTATGTGACAAAAAATTTGTGGGCGCTCTATCTCGAGAACTAATGTTGGAAATTTAATAAAATTTGATATTCAGTTAGACCTTGATATGAATTAGTGCCTATTGGTTTTTAGTGAAAATTGGCCTGCAGGTGGCGCTGCTATACTACGTTTTTCATGATTTTCAAGATTGCTATATCTCAAGAACTAATGCACAGAATTTCACCAAACTTCAGATTCTGTGACCCCTTGATATACACAGACGCTGATTAAGTTTTGGTGTAAATTGTCCAGCAGGTGGCGCTGCTATGCCACGTTTTTCATGATTTTCATGATAGCTATATCTCAAGAATTAATGCACAGAATTTAACCAAACTTCAGATTCCGCGATACCTTGAGATACATAGCCGCTGATAAGGTTATGGTGTGAATTGCCCTATAGGTGGCGCTGCTATGCTACATTTTGCACGATTTTTGCGATAGCTATATCTCAAGAACTAATGCATAGAACTTCATCAAATTTTAGATTCTGTTACACTAGAATATATAACATAATTAGACGCTGATTACATTTTGGCATTAACCTTGCAACAGGTGGTGCAGCTATGCTGCACTTTGCACGATTTTTTCGATAGCTATATCTCAACAACCAACGCACAGAATTTCATCAAACTTCAGATTTTGTTACAAAATGACATATAACATAATTACACCATGATTACGTTTTGTTATAAATCCTACAACTGATAGTGCTGCTGTGCTATATTTTACACGGTTTTTTTTTAACTAGCTATATCTCAAGAACTAATGCACAGAATTTCATCAAACTTAAGATTCTTTTACACCGTAACATAATTAGACGCTTTTTACGTTTTGGCATAAATTATCCAAGATATGGTGTTGCTGTGCTACGTTTTGCAAATTTTTTGTTATAACTATATCTCAAAAACTAATGGACGAAATTCCATCAAATTTCAGATTCTGTTAGGTCTTGACATAAATAGATGCTTATTAGGTTTTAGTATAAATTACCCATTATGAGGCACTACTAAGCTCATTTTCTCAGAATAATAATTAAATTTTGCGTTTTAGGCTTTTCGTATACCAGAATCTCATTAGGCTAGGTCCAATGTTCGAGGAAATTCGATGGTGGGTAACTTTGGGGTCACCACGTTTTTTTTTTTTTTTTTTTTTTTTTTTTTTTTTTTTTTTTTAATATTAAAATGTACTTATGAGGTAGAAGAAAGTTTTGGGATTGACACATCCAACTAGTTTCAAAAATGGACTGGGTCTACTACTATTGTTAGTTTTCAATTTTAGCTCGGATTAATGCGTTGTTGTTTTAAGATATGAACATCAAACGAGAGTAAAAATTAGCAACCTTGATGTCGCCCGGATAGCTCAGTTAGAAGAGCAATGGCACGACAAGTCAAAGACTCATGCTTAAGTCCTAGTCTGGACATTTTGTTTTGTAGGAATTAATCTCAACTATGATAAACCAAATTTAAAGAAGTTAAGTAAATTTTTTTAAAGTAAAAATATTGTAAATTAATGATTTTTCCTAAATAAATTATTGACCTAATTATGTGGAAATCTTTCTTTTATTAGCAAAAAAGTGATAATTTCACAAGAAAAAAAATTTACAAGACGTAATTATAAACAATTTTTTTTTAAAAGTGTAACTGATTACGATATGGACATTTGTTAAAAAAGTATTTCATAATAAAATTAGTACAAATTTGCCAAACTTCCCTCCTTTTTGATTATTACTGCTTTGTAATGGAAATCTAAACTATACTTAATCCTTTGTATCACCATGTTGCAAATTTTCAACATACACAAGAGTCAATAGCACTTACACAGTAAATTTTAAATCACGAATTTTTATTGACTGTTCCTATTTTTTAAAACACAAGTTAATCCAAATTGACCGTGCGAATTCTCAACAGATGATGATATTGGGTTAATTTCTCATACCAAAGTTTTGTTTATCATTTCAGAAGCTGCAAGTTGAAATTGCAAAAATTAAATTACTAGGGAACTGCAAGAAGTATAAGTCACCGATTTTGACGAAAGTGGTATCGTTGGAAAGATCTCATCCAGAGCAGTAAAAAACTCAATAGTCGCAAATGAGCCGCTTTCAAGATATCCGACAATTTATCGCGCGTTACTAGTGCATACTTAATAAGGACCACAAAAAAATTGTCTCGATTTTAACGAAAGTGGTATCGCTAAAAAGATATCATTATGAGGGAGAAAAAACTCAATAGAATTACCCTTCGGAAATGAGTCGTTCTCGAGATATCCGATAATTTATGGCACGTAGCTAGTGCATACTGTTCTAGTACACACTTAATGTAAGACCGAAAAAAATGCTTTCTCGGTTTGGATGAAAATGGTGTCGTTTCAAAGATATCATTGTGAGAAGTAAAAAACTTAATGGAACTAATCATCTGAAATGAGCCGTTTTCGAGATATCCGACAATTTATGTCACTTAATGCAGTTTCCCAACAGTGTGTATTAGCAATGTGACAGAAATCGTCGGATATCTCGAAAACGTCTCATTTTCGACTGGTGATTCCATTGAGTTTTTTAATCCTCACGATGATAGCTTTTGAACGATACTACATTTGTTAAAATCGAGAGTAAAATGTTTAAATGTCTCCCATTAAGTGTGCATTAGCTACGTGACATAAATTGTCGGATATCTGGAAAATGAATCATTTGCGACGGGTAGTTCCATTGAGCTTTTTACTGCTCTCGATGAGATTTTTCTAACAATACCACTTTCGTCAAAATCGGTGACTTACACTTCTTGCAGTTTCCTAGTTAGTAGATTTTGTCAAATTAAAAAGACTGTAAAAGTTCAAAAATAGATTTTTTAAAGGTAATTTTGTATACTTTAAAAAAAATTTATTAGAAAATGGGCAACATTTATGATAAATATTTGAATTTCTGTTTATTGTAGATGTGGAAAATGTACCTTTTAGACAGCAATTATTTTAATTTTACGTTCCTAATTCGTTAACTATTTTATATGCATAAAATGATGTATTCTAATATCTGAGTCAATATTTTTCAAATGGAAATTGTTGAGTTACAAAGGGTTAATGACAGAAAATACGTTATTAAGTAGCGTATTTTTTTTCCAAGCACCTTTGTCGTTCCAAGCCCAAGCTCGCACTCTGATTGGTTGTTGCTCTCGGCACTCTGTTTTTATGTAACTTGGCGATAATCATACTTGGCGTAGTGATAGATGCTTCCGTCCAGGAGTTTGATTTCCTTCTGAACCGAGTACAAAGTAACTTTTCCCGTTTATTAATAAGTAAAGCATTAGCCATTTTATAAAATAACACAAGATAATAATACACAAGAGCACAAAATGAAGGAAGAATAAGAATGAGTAGGTTAGGTTTTAGATTTACCCGTTCACTTATGAGCGAAGTATTTTTCGCCAAGTATGGTTATCGCCAAGTTACGTGAAAACAGTGCCGAGAGTAATAACCAATCAGAGTGCGAGTTTGGGCTTGGAACGACGAAGGTGCTTGGAAAAAAAAATTCGCTATTAAGTATAATGAAAAAAAATTTTGATACGAAGAACTATTTAAAAATAGTTTTACTCGAAAACCGGAAGGTTGGCTACATCTATTTTAATGACGTGAAGTAGAAAACTTTTATTCATAATATAATATCATGCCGTTTTTCTTGTAATATACAATGAGTTGCAGTGGAAAATTCCAAAATGTATTTTTTTTTTTTGAGATTGTGTTGCAATATAAAGCAAATCTATAGTCTGAAATTTGCCATTTCATTAAATTTTACTTAAAAAAATTATTTAATTCTTTTTTATGGTTTCGTTAATCTGACGATTCTTCTCTGACATCTGTCTATCTGTCACAGAGCTCGTACACAAAAACCATATAAGTCAGAGTGTTCACATTTTGTGTACTTACATCTGAATAGCTATTGTCATACAAAAAATCATAAAATGTTGAAAAAATACTATCATTTTAATAAAAATATTTTTGTCAATATCATCCGTTAATTTTTTTTCTTTTTCTTCTAATTGTTGCGCACAAGTTTAAGTAAGCATAAAAATTATATAACGTAAACAAATGGATTAAAGAAATCGCGTGAAAAACGCGTTTATTTGTTTTTATCTCATCCTATTACATCCTATGTATCATACATTTTAACATGCGAAAGGAATTTTTTTTTAATTAAATTATTTATTTAAATTACTAGCCACCTTTGGTAAGCAGTTTGGTCTCCCTTAAATTTATGCTAAGCTTTGCAACATATTATTTATTGTGTTGAAAATAAATGCTGTAATAATAAATAAAATTATGTTACAAACAAAATCCTTTGTGCGATCTGCGATCTGCGATCCCACTTACCCACTTGTTAGTTAAATTTGGTGTACCAATAGTTTTTTTTCTAAGATACATTTTAAAACTACTACTCCTTCAAATATGCATAAACATCTTATTCAAAACTTTTATTGATGCAAGAATAATCAAAGAATTTCAAAATGCTTTTCAAATTTTATGTTATTTTATTCTTCAAAATTGTGGAAAAAAGCGTCAAATTGTAAAAAATAAAATAAAATAAAATAATCATACAAAAGAAAAAAAGAAAACAAAATTGAAAATTTTTTTAATGATGTCAGCCTGGAGAATAATTTCTTTCAAATATTTTGAGATGTGGAACTACACAAGCTTTCAACTGAATAGAAGTCAGTGATGCATTTAATTCCAATTTTTTTGTCATTAAAAAGTAAATAACTGAAAGAAGGTAAAAAAATTTCAAAAGAGTTTCATAAATAAAGTTTTTAATACGTTGTTTGAAATGGAAGAATAATTTTGCTTGAAGGTTGCACCAAAATCAGTCATTTGTTTTCATACTGGTATGAATTTCTATAGCTGCGTTTGAATTTTAAAACCAATAAAAATAACTTGTTTCTTTAAACAACTTAATAAAAGAAAGGTAAAAAAAATCCTTTTGTAGGTTTTTTTTCATGTCTTTTTATGAAACATAATAATGTAATCAGCATAACAATGTTGTCAATATGTTCTCAATCTTTATTGTTATTTAAATGTGTTTAAGAAGACATACATATGTATGTTTAAAGAAAAAAAAATCGGAATTGTTATCATAAATAATATTTAGAAGTAAAAAAGTAATGAGATATTTTAATATTAAATATACGAATATGAGATGCTAAAAACCTGTTATAAAATTTAAATTCATCATCTTTTTAATATTAGCTAACATAATGTTATACAGTGGCGGTCAAAAGTTTCCGGCCAGTTAGTTTCTTTGATTTATTTACCAGAAGGTTTCAGCAAAGAAGAAGAACAATTTCTTCAAAAGTGAGGAATTTGTGAATGACCTCTGACCACGTAATCATTTTGATTGGATACTGTGGACGCTTCATCCAAAGCAGTAGAATTCGAAGTTTGCGTTTGCAAAAGTTTCCGGCCACTCATCATTCCTTAGCTTTTTTCTATCGGTAAAATGTTTTTTGGTCGTGTTTGTGAATGAATCAACGTGAATAGCAAAGTTTAAATTCAAAATTGAAAAGTTCAACAAATATTGTCCGTAAATGAGTGATTTATTTGTTACTAAAGGGCTAATCTTCTCGAGGTATTGCGGTAAAGTTATCGATTGGTAAATCAACTGTAAACGATATTTAAAAATTATATAGAGATGGTTGTGGCCTTCAGGACTTTGTGAGATCCGGAAGACTTAAAAAAATTACTGTTCTACCTGACAGAATTATGAAGAAAAAAACAATTGATGACCCTCATAAAAATTCCGTTGCAATATACGGCTATTTACAAAATGAAAATATTTTTGAAATAAGTCGGTCTACTGTGTCAGGATTCTGACGTGATACAGAACTTTATGGAAGTGTCGGTGTTCAAAAAATTTTCGTAGATAAAAAAATATTAATGTACTGACTGGCGTTTTCCAAAAAACACAAAGTCTGGTATAGTGAAAACTGGACAAAAGTACTATTTTTCCATCAATAGAATTTGAAACTTTTTGGAAGTGATGGAAGACACTACTTCCGATGACCTAACAACAAACAATGTGATTCAACATATGTTATTCCTACAATGAAGCATGGCGGAGGACACGTTATAATGTGGGGAGTATTTTCTTCAAAAATTGTCGGCCCGTTATTTAAAATCCACGGCAAGATGAATGATGCAATGTATAAGGATATCTTGCAAGATTAGTTTCTGCCTTATTAGAGGAAAATTTTTGTCGAGACTATTTGTTTTAACAGGATAACGACATAATGAATGCATGCAAGCCTTGGCAAGCAATGGTTTTCGCACCAAAAAATTTCGTTTTTGAAATGGCCAGTCCAAACGCCCAACATGAATCCAATAGAAAATCTTTGGAAAGAAGTTTACAAACGTCTGATGAATTATAAATATCCCATCTCAGCAGAAAATTCCAAAAAATTGCAAGAAATGTGGAAAAAACGTACCATAGATGAACTTTAAACGTTGATTGTATGAATGTTACGTTACGGCGCCATAGAATTTATTTCTATAGGTAATAAAATACTAATACTATAAAATACTAATTATAAATGTTGTTGATTGCTGTAGTTTTCTATTACAATGCATTTTTTAAAAAATTGCTAAGGTGGCCGGAAACTTTTGAGAACATGCGTTTCCTTTGTACTTAATTTTGTCAATTAAATTTATTGATATTTACATGTTATTCCACAAGTAAGTTCCTAACGATTGTGTCAATAAAATGAATAAATATCACTTTGAGATTTCTCTTTTCATATGGGTAAGGTTACAAATTAACTGAAAAATTTTTAGTGGCCGGAAACTTTTGACCGCCACTGTATGCTTGTAATATACAGTGTGTTCACTCTCAAAGGTGACCAATGACTATTTTCTGAACTGTTAGTGATAGACATATTGTTCCAGTTGCAAAAAAGCTTTTAAAAAAGGTAAAAAATTGTTCTCTAAGTAATTTAGGTAAAAAAAAAAGATACGAAAATTAAAATTTTATACGGTTTCCCGGTCCTATAAGTGATATTTAGTAAAAATTTTCCATCGCTCTAACAAGCAATTCAAAAAAGGTCCTATTCATCTAACATTAAAATTGACTGAGTTATGAAACTTTAAATTTCAAGACTTAAATCACTTTTCTATAAACTGAAAACGGAGACTATGCTTTAAGGGAACGTACACTCGAATGCATATGACTAACGGTTTAGAAATTAGCCATTGGCCACCGTTGAGAGTGAACACCCTGTATAGTACCTAATTTTGTGTTTTTCTATGAATTTAAAATTTCGTGGAGCACCATGTAGCATTTAACTCAACATTTAAGTTTCATTACACTCTTAAAATGAAAGAGTGGATTTGGCTTCCCAAGAAAGAGCTGTAATTTATTGTATCGTGGATGAGTTATTTTTTAATCAGTTTACTCATCTTGATTTAAATTGCTTATGTAAATGACTCAACTTGAATTCAATTTTTTAAGAACAACTCGTTCATTCGAGATGTTTCAACTCTTGTGAAAAGCTGACTTTAAATCGTCAAACGAGAAGATTTTGGCTTAACTTGAGTTATTTTGTGACTAAGGTTTAAAGAGAATGCATTTTACTGAATAAATAAAATTATGATTTATATGTTTTACCAAATAATTTCCTTTATTTAATAATTTTTACAGTTTTATCTGACAAATATGTTTATGGTGAGGCATTTAAAATTATGAGAAAATGTATATTTACATTATGCTGTCGTATGCGGCACAAAAATCGCGATTATTTGTCAACTGTTTAAAGACAACATCCAAATAAAATGCATCTTATTGGTTTGTGTAAAAGTCCTTTGGCAGGATGTAGGCCGCTGTAAATTAGGTTTTGTTTACGTTTTGTTCTTTCGCTGCACTTATAGAGCTTCAAAATATCATTACTTTTTTTGTTGTTGTGCTTTTTACTTAAAAAAATAAATAAAAGTCACGAATTTAAAACATTTCCGTTTCAAGTTGAATTTTTTTATTATAAAAGAAATGAGTGCAAGGTTTATGCTATTATATTTTAAATGAAATTATTGAAATTCGAAAGAATGCTACGGGTACAATATTTGGCGATTTAATGCCTGCGCCAGGATAACATAAAAATACTGAATTCTTGATTTCTGGGCACAGGTATCAGATACGCACCACATTAGCTCATTTTTTTCTGACGTCAATTTGGTGTAAACTTCGTTTTCAAATAACATTTGCGTAGATATATTTTAAACTGTTTTCTATCATTTTAAAAAGAAATTAATAAAAACATAAAAAAAGTTTAGTTAATAATTATAGAGAAGACAATTTAAATAATTAAAAAAATAAACAAACAGTTTATTAATAAATAAACAAAAATAGCCGGGTCACTATGTGACGCATATAATTGCCATTTTGTTGCAATCGCGCAATGTAGTACGTATATGACATCTATGTTTATTTATCTAGCAGAATATTCTAATTTGGTAAAAAAAAAAATGAACAATTAAAATAAATTATGAATAAAAGCAATATGATTTAAAGCATAGCATACATTTAAGAGATACCAAACTGGTTGCCAAGTGTGGCTAGTGTAAAAGAAATATAATAATAATAATAATTTAAAAAGTTCAGACTGCAGTATGAGGCTATTATCATCGAAATGTGCAAAAGTCAAGCGACTTTATATATATACACTATATTGCCATTGATTATGGGACACTTGCGATTTTAGACATTTTACTAAATATCAAGAAAAATACATGAGGAATCATCTCGAAACTCTTAGTGTATAAATATAATAGTATACCTCATACATCTCCGTGAAGATGTTTTACCGAAACTCCATAGGGGACCGTCAACAAATTAAATAAGAATGAATATCTTTTGAATAACCCTGTCAAAACTAATGTAGCAAAAGCGTTCAAACTCTAGATTATGATTGAAAGCTTTATTGTAATACACTGTGTTCATTTTTATGCAAATAGCATGCATACTCGCAGAGTAATTAAGGTTTTTATAAAAATGGTCCCAAATTTTTCCAAGTTTTTTCCTTATAATTTTCAGAGTTCTTAATATAAAAAAATATTTTTTTCAGAAAATATGACAAACAACATTGCACACAGTACCCTGTAATCAGAATTAAAAAATAATGAAAATTGTATACAAAATGAGTTGGTTTACTAAATAATTTTTTACTGCGCATGCGTCAACGATATCAAAATTTCATTTGCATATTATGTTAGCTAAATGTATAGAGCAACTTTTGTGAAAGTCACAACATCATAACTTGAAAATTCTGAAAATAATCGTCAATTGAATAAGTTGAAAATCCGTTATTCTCAAAATGAAGCAAAAACAAGAGGGGTTGTATCCATATATTCATTGATTAGTGTCAATGTAGAATACACAATACGGGATGTTACGACTACTTCTGGATAAAATCCCTCATATTTTTACTTCATTTTGGAAACAACGGATTTTGCCCTTTTTCTATAGACGATTACTTTCAGAATTTTCAAGCTATAATTTTGAGACTTTTACAAAAGTTGCTATAAGGGAAAATATATATTATAAGGGAAAAACTTAGAAAAATTTGGGGCCATTTTTATAAAAAACTTAATTACTTTGCGAGTATGCATGCTATTTGCATAAAAATGAACACAGTGTATTACAATAAGGCATTCAATCATAATCTAGAGTTTGAGCGCTTTTGCTGCATTAGTTTTGACAGGGTTATTCAAAAGATATTCATTCTTTTTTAATTTGTTGACGGTCCCCTATGGAGTTTCGGTAAAAAATCTTCACGGAGATGTATGACGTACACTATTATATTTATACACTAAGAGTTTCGAGATGATTCCTCATGCATTTTTCTAGATATTTAGTAAAATGTCTGAAATCGCAAGTGTCCCATAATCAATGGCAATATAGTGTATATTTACATAGAAAATTTGCTGTTCGATTATTTACAATTGGAAATAACAATTGTTGCTTTCGTAATATCAGTTGTTTGATTAACGGTACAGTCTAAAAACACGATTTACATAATGTACAAAAAAATAACGAAGCATCTTATTGCGACTAGAAGTTTTTAAACATATATATATATATGCAAAATTTTGACTAAGACTTCAATACGCAGATTTTCTTAGCTTATACTTTTACGACTAAATATCAATGATTCATACGAAAAGTATTTTACAAAACATTATATATCTGACTCATGAAAATTAGAAAGAATTCGGGCGAAAGAGCAATTCTGTTTTTAATGTTAAATAATGAGACATAAAAAGGTGATATCACAATTCTTCTATCACTAAATATCTATATTTTCTCATGATTTATTTACACTGACTCCTGAACTACAATATTTAATACTTATAACAATATGAAACCGTTTCGACAGTAAGAACTATTTTTTTTATCAATTAAATGACCCGATATTAAAAATTCTTCTTACCACGCCTTTACCACACAATATTCAATATTTTTTCATGATTTTGATATTATGGTTTTGAAATCATTATATTTATTCCTAATAATTCTCATTAACTGTTTAAACAACAAAAAAATTTTCAAAAAAAAAAAAAAAGAAAAAGAAAAAAAAGAAAGAAAGAAAAGAAAAAGAAAAAAAATCCGAAATGAAAAAAACTCAATCGATTTTTTTATGATCTAGTTTATTATTCAATTAATTATAAACTCAATGCAAAAATGCATAAAAATATTTGCATTTTTAACGGAGTTATAAGATATTTATGTATCAACACTTTCATAGCCGCATCCATATAATTTCAACTTTAAGTCGCGTTTTCTCAAAACTTGATTTTGGACGACTAACACCAAGATTTAAAAAAAAAAAATATTTGATGGAATGGCTTAAATTTTTTTGCATGCATATAGCATCATTATCTATAGAATGAATTAATATAGTTTAGATAGTATAATATTTTGAGTATTTTTAATGAAAAAGGAGTTGTATTTTTTAGAAGTTTTTTAAATTTTCAAATTCGAGAGTATTTTTAATAATGTTGTTTTTGAGTGATCGTTATATCCTTAATTCATTCTATAGAGTAAAGTTTCTGGATCATTTTAAAGCAAAAATTAGGTTCTTATGACAATTCAACGTTAAGATATCTTGCTGTTGGTAATATAACGCATAATTTTTTTTTTCGAAAATTTTGTTACATAAATTTTGATATATTTCTTATTATATTACATCGAAGTACTTCATTCTATAATTTTATAAGACTACAAACATACCTTTAAATTATCAGAAGGTTTAAATTAATTACATTGAATATTTCTGTTTTTAAAACGACTCGAAGCTAGAGCTCTGTTTACATGTTTTTCCGTATCGATCAACCCCTGAGCCCCCTTAAGGGAACAGAAGACTGGGTGCAACCCTATGCACTCATAAAATTATCATAATTTTTGACTGTAGACTCACTCCACCGCTTTTAGAGAAAATCTTTGCTTGACTACATTATAGAGGAGTCTGATTTATCAGAATAGAGCTACTCTATAAAAGCGATGGAGTGATTAAGCAGCAGAAGTTGCAAATGTTTAACCCTTTGCGGCGCAGGACAAATTCATTGCTTAAGTATTGAAATAAATGACTCACACCGGAATTTGAAAACATCTTCTTTTGTAACTAAGAAAACGCTGTATTTCACGCATTAAATAAACCGTAATTTTTTTAAAACAAAATTCCGGTGAAAATGTGGTGTTTCAGAATTAAAATTAAGTGGTATATCTATGAAACCACCGCGCCGCAAAGGGTTAACAGGATGGAAATCTGCGAGTTTTCGGACCTGGTTCCTCCGAAACCGATTTTGATAAAATTTGGAATCCTTATTTACTGGATTTTGTTCAGTTTTTTTTTGCGAATAACTCCTTTTGATTTAAAACAATGGCTATTTTTCGATTTTTTTCCATTTTTTTAGATTTTTTTTTTCCAAAACTAATTTTTGTTTCGAAAACTTTTGGTCATGATCTTATATTTATACTTTATCACCATTTTTTTTTATCAAAACCGGTCGAGTACTTTAAGAGTTAATGATGTTTTTTATCTGAAAAGGTCAATTTTTCGCAGAGCTATAAAACTAAGACACTTCTATCTTATGAAGTTTTTGCACATTTATATCAAACACATTAATTAAAGTACAAACAAGCACTTGGTTAAAATTTTATTACATATAATAAATGAGTATAAATGTTAGATTAAACAGAATGCGAGTGGGAGTAACGTACCTCTTGTGTTTTCCCTCAAACATATAAAATTATACAAATTTGCAGTTTATTACAGTTTATTATCTCAGGCACAGGCAACACCGGCGGGTGAGTTAGTTCCGGGAAACCATTTTCCTTTACCTGTAAAAACCAAGAATATGTTTAAAGAATTGAAACAAGAACAATAAATCATACATTCAACGTGAAACAGTTTTCAACACATTCGGAATACTGCGTATCAATAACTGGGAAAATATCAGAATTCTTTTGTTCATTCCTGTTAATTATCTATATATTGGTATTTATATTTCATTGTATGCTAAAAAGTAATTGAATTAAACGCATGACACAGTTAAATTTTTCCATTCAGAGATTTCTGTTAGTATGAACTGAAATACATGTAAATTCTTTTGTGTGACCCTATATATAACGCATGCAATTTATACACACTAAGTAAAATGCAAGAGATAGCTAAATTTTAAACCACATATCACAATTGTAAACACATTTTTAGTCATTCTTCTTCATAGGCAGTACGGTACCGAAATAATTTTGTTTGTCCCTGTACATGAATGAAAAATTACATGCACACCATATTCTTCAGTAAGTGATTGTAGTACACATCAGTGATATAGATAATTTTCAATATGTTTAAAATAGTTTAATATCCTTAAAATATAACTCAAATGATTTTTTTTTTCATAGGCCGTAAATCTTTTGAATTTTTCTATATATGAAATGTAAGTGCTATACACTATATTTCCAAAACAGAGTACACCATAGTAAACTCCAATAACATATACAGTTGACTCTCGTTAATTCGAACTCGTCGAGACCACACGAAATGTTCGAATTATCCGAAGTTCAAATTATGAAAAATATGAGAAGAAAACTTGCTTAAAATGGTACTATTACAAAGGAATTAATATTATATGTTTTTTAATTTATTTCAGCTGTTATCATTAAAATATGACTTAATATTAAATTATAAAAATATAAAAATATAAATACGTAAACTAATAAAGGGATTAGAAAGAAATACGATGTAAGAAAAATTTGAGGCGTCACTGATGAACAGACGGAGTACTAAAAAAGTGGATATCAATATCAAATGCATGAGATTATATGTATACTCGTACGGAACAATTTTTACAAAAATCAAAGAATGAAAGTTATTTAAAGCGTATAAAGTACGTGAAAAGGAAAAAAATGAAAAATATGACTTGAATTAAACGAAATCAAAAGAAAATAAGTTCGAATAAATGAAAAATATCAATGTTATTCGGAGATTCAAAATTTCGGGACTTCATGTTTAGTTCGAATTTAGTGAAAATTCTATTTATCCGATTTTGAATTAACGAGAGTCGACTGTATCTATTTCATGATAATCACGTTATTATTACGTGAGTTAGAACACGAACTGATAAATCCAATTCATACGCACTTTTGGACTTTGTTGAAGAGTATTAAAAATGCTTTTCTGTAAATTTTTTGTTAAAACCGCATCATGTTACTGTTCATATTTTTCGATTTTTTAAAAATTAACTATTTTTAAACTTTTGGAATATTTTGTATAAATAGCTAAAACCACATGGATATTTCATATAAGAATAATTGCAGAATCTGAAATTCTTTTTTATGATTTTGTTCTGTAAAAATGTAAAAATAAAAAGGAAGATTTAATATAGAAAATGACTTTTAAGATCATAAAAGCAAATAAGTTTTGAAAATAGTAATTACCATAATGGAATCAACTTTAAAAATATGTCCTGTCTAACATGTGGACTTTTTAAACCACATCAATATTCATAAGATCACAAATCAGTGGTGTACATTTTATTACGAATACTTTCATTAAAAATATAACTTCTCTGAAGAAAGTAAAAAAGCTGAAAATACTTTTAAATGGATTGCGAAAAATAAATCTGTTTAATGTGTTATTGCAAAAGGAGGAAGATTTTTAAATGAAGTATTCTCTCGGATTAGCAACTTTTATTCAGACATGAAAGTGGCAGTGTATTTTAAGAGAAATGAAACACAATGTTTTTAATGCAATTGGAAAAGTTAAAATTTTCTCGTTTCAAATTTTTTATACTTCTGCTGATGACACTTAATATTAAGGTTTGTATGTAAATAGTATGTTTAATATATGTATTTTGGAGTAAAACTATAAGGAGAAATTTTTCCCTGTAAAAATTTTCTACTGTAAAAATTTCCTACTGTAATAATAAACTAGTCGTTGGAAGCCAACGTAATACTTACCCATCATTTATATGCATGTGAAAATAAAATATGTGAAAACTATTTATACAATGTATTTCAATTCCAAAACTAAATTTAAATGCTGTTAATACACATAGTAATGCTCTATTAATGAATTGCTGATGCACCAATTTCAACAAATTATATAAAACGCCAAACTACTCAAAAAGTACCAAACTACGTAAAAGAAACATCCTTATAACTCCAAAAATAAGAATCATATTAACTAACAGTTTGCTGCGTCGGATTAAGTGTCTCATTTGCAATTAAAATATACCTCTGAATTGAAATTGGAATGAAATACAGAATCATGAAAAATCGAAGAATGTGGAAAACATGATTACAAATATCTCGACAACTAATAATCCGATCGACTTCGTTCTTTATGCAAAATTTGTTTTTTTATTGCTTTTTACATGCATTCCTGAAAATAAAAAAATTCGAAAATTTTTATATAGCTTTCATCAGAACGAATTTTTCGAGAATCCGGAAAAAATAGTTCCGTATAATCGAGGTTGCTGATATTCAATAGGCTTCGTCCCATTCTTACATACTAAGTACATACTAAATTTCAAGTCTCTATTTCAATTTGTTCGTGAGATAGAGCGTTTACAGACAGACAGACAGACAGACGGCAATTTTTTTCCCTAAAAATATGCTTTTCGAAATCTCCAGTGTCTAAAACGTGTAAATCCGTCACAAAAATGTTTTCGATTTTCAAAACGATTGCAAGACTTACCTTATACTACGTATGATGGCAAGTAAAAATACTAAAAAGAATGCCTATGAATCACAAAAGTAAATACGTTTTTAAAATAGTAATTACCATAATGGAATCAACATTAGAAATATGTCCTTTCATACATTGAGACTTTTTGGACCACATTATTCAATTTTTGTTTACATATCTGCTAATGACATATAAAGTTATACAAATAATATATAAAGTTATACAAATTTGTTGTTTATTTAAGTTTATTATCTCGATCACAGGCAACACCGATAGGTCAGCAGTTATGGAATTCCACTTTCCATGACCTAAGAAAATCCACAAATATATTTAAGGAATTAAAACAATAATAAAATATTACACATTTAGCATACATTATGAAACAGCTTTCAACACATTCGGAATACTAGATATCGATAATTGGAAAATCATCAGAATGTTTTTGTTCATTCCCATATATATAATCTATAGATTTGTATTTATACTACATCGTATGCTAAAAGTTAGTTCAATTAAATGCATAACACAGTTGAGGTTTTCCATTCAGCAATTTTCGCCAGTATAGACTGATATGCACTTAACTTTTTTTGTGCAACCCTGTATAATACATGTAATCTATACACACTAAGTAATATGCAAAATACAGTTCAATTTTAAACCACATATCAGTATGGTGAACACATTTTCAGTCATTCTTCTTCATATGCAGTACTGTACTCAAATATTTTTGTTTGTCACTGTAAATAAATGATAAATTACATGCACACCATATTCTTTAGTAACCAGTTGTAGTACACTTTAGTGATATAGATAATTTTCAATATGTTTAAAATAGTTTAATATCTTTAAAACATGACTTAAATCATTTTTTCCCACCGGCCGTGATGTAATGGAATGTTTTTGAGTTTTCCCGTATATGAAGCATAAGTGCAACTCATTTCATTTCCAAAACCAAACATACTACAGTAAAACCAAATAACATGTATAGACTTCATGGTAATCACATCATTTTTACGTGAATTAGAGCACGGACTGACAAACCCAACTCATAATCACTTTCAAGTTTCTTACAAAATATTAAAAATACCTTTTTGTGATTTCAGTGCAACTCATTTCATTTCCAAAACCAAACATACTACAGTAAAACCAAATAACATGTATAAGATTTCATGGTAATCACATCATTTTTATGTGAATTAGAGCACGGACTGACAAACCCAACTCATAAACACTTTTCAAGTTTCTTACAAAGTATTAAAAATACCTTTTTGTGATTTTTTTGTTAAAACCACATTATGCCAAGACCTATACTTTTCCATTTGTTAAAATTTGACTTTTTTAAACTTTTGGATTATTTTCTATTGATAGCTAAAACAGCAAGCGCATTTCATATAAGAATAACTAGCGGACCCGACAGATGTTGTCTTGGCACCGACTCCAAAAAATCAAATAAATGTGCATAAATATAATAATACGCATGATAAATACTACGCTCTTAATTTAAAGTCTTATTACAATTATGTAAGGGCATTATTTTTTCATTTTGCAGTAGTTTTTGAAGTCGGTTCAATTTTTGATAAAAAAGTTTATTTTTCTTCTTTTAGTTAAAAGTTAACGATTTTTTGAAGTCAGTTAATTAAAATTATAATACAGGAAAAATTATTGTAAATCATACACGTATGTCACGAGTGGGGTTCGAGCACACTACCTCTTTCTTCAAAAACCACAGCTTAAATCTGGCACCTTAGACCACTCAGCCATTCTGTCCGCACTCTATTCAGCGAACTTATTCAACACTTTTAATTAGCGAAAAATCACTAACTATTAGTTTTTGCCTAATTACTAAAAAAGTACTGAATCAATCTCGATAAAATGTGAATTTAAACCATTCTAGAATACACTGGAACTCACACAAAAAATTTCATTAAAATCGGTCCAGTCGTTTAGGAGGAGTTCAGTGACATACACATGCACAGAAGAGTTATATATATAAACATTGCATCTGAAAAATATGAAATTCTACTGTCAAAATATAAAAAAAAGAACACTTAATATAGATAATGATTTTAAGATGATAAAAGTAAATACGTTTTGAAATTAGCAATTGCCAAAATGGAATCAACTTTAGAAATATTTCCTGTCAGACATTCTGACTTTTTGAACCACATCAATATTCATCTAATTAGAAATCGGCGGTGCACATTTTATTCCGAATAAATTAATTAAAAGGTAATTTCTACAGAAAGTAAAGAACAAAATACTTATAAACGGAATACGGAAAAGAAATAAAGAAATCTGATTAATGTACTATTGCAAAAGTAAGAAGATTTTTAAAGTTTTCGCCAAGATTAGCAACTTTTGTTCATGCACGAAAGTAAAGGTGAATTTTAAAGTAAATTCAACATAATGTTTTTTATTTGATTGGTAAAGTTAAAATTTTTATTGTTTCAATTTTGTTTACATGTCTGCTGATGACACATAGTAATATGTTTTTTATGTAAGTTCTATTAGTATATTTAATATATGAATTTTCGATTTAAAGTAAAACGAGAAAGTTTTCTCTGTAAAAATTTTCTGCTGCAAAAATATAAATATAAAAAGAAGAGTAAATGTAGAGAATGACTTTAGGTTCATAAAAGCAAATACGTTTTGAAATTGGCAATTACCATAATGGAATCAATTATACAAATATTTCCTATCTGCGACGCAGACTTTTTAGACCACATCAATATTTATCTTATTAGAAATCAGCGGCGCACATTTTCTTCCGAATACTTTCATTAAAGAAATGACTTCATTGAAGAAAGTAAAAAAGAACTGAAAATACTTTTCAATGGATTGCGAAAAAGAAATTTGTTTAATGTACTATTGCAAAAGGAGGAAGATTTTTAAATGAAGTTTTATATGATATTTTGCACAGTCAGTTACTAGTGACTTTCGCGGCTTAAACGGAAAGACCAGTGCCAGTCACTGGAAACTGACGTGGCACTCAGAGTGTTACAAAAGATATTATAAGTGCTTTTAAAAAATATAAAATAAAATAATTTGAAATCCTCCTTTAGCATCATGTGTTTTTATAAAATGATGCTTTTAGCATATAAGATTAAACTGAGGGGATTTTGAAACTAAGGGAGACCGGGGTTAGTTGTGCCAGGGGTAAGTTGTTTCAAAAAGCTTCCTGACTTAGCCAATAGGTTGCAGCATTTGTTGCGTCATGTGAGTGAAGAGGTTGATTGTTTCAACGCGCTGTGTATTTTTTGAAGTATAGCGTCGCGTTGTTTTCGAGATAAAAATATTTATCTTGTTTTCCATCGTAAAAGAAAATTTTGCGACCTACATTTGAATCGTCATTGCCACTAACGATACTGGGGTATGTAAACTTCTTTAACATTATTTAAATGCTTATATTTTGAGCAGTTATTCTATGCATTTCATTTGTTAATCATGTCGACATTTCGGAAACTAATGAATAAAGTTCAAAATGGCGTAACGCGGGGCTAGTTGTGACGAAGTCAAAGAGACACGTTGTGATAGTGTCACTACTTATCCTAGCATAATTTTGAATGAAAGTTTTTATATTTCAGGAAAAATGATGCGAAATTACAAGAGGCGTTACTGAAATAGCTATCGATTGGAGATGAGAGCGTTAAAGACCAGAATAACAATGAAAAAAATAGTAGATATGGAACTGTTAATGAACAAAGAACTTCAGCAATAACTTAAATCAGTGATGTTGGGATTGCAAGACCGTCTTCAGAAGTAAGAAATCTCATTGAATTGAATGATTCTATGACAACTGACAATAGAATGTGTCAGTAGTAAGTCTAACAGAAGTAAAACCACTTCCGAAAGCAATACCTCAAAAAGGCAAGCGATCTATTCGTAAATGTTTGAAATCTGCCATTCTAACAAGCACACCTGTAAAAGAGAAAACTCAAGCAGTACAAAAAGGAAAAGAACGCAGAAAACAATTTGAAGAAGAAAAGACAAAAAAGAAACTGAAGAAGGAATGGAAAGGCCAATCAGTGCATAAAAGATGCACCTAGGTTATTGAACAAAAAGGAGAAGCAAGTATTGGATATATATCTGAAGATGACGAAAATTGCTTATGTCTAGTTTGCTTGGAGCAATACAAACTCTCTAGAACCAGAGATGACTAGGTGCAATGCATGACATGTAAAAGATGGGCGTATGTCAAATGTACCAAAAATGAACCTTATACTTCTATTAAATGCAAATCAGACGCTGAAACAAGCGATGACAATGAGTGATTAAAAATATAGGATGTAGGCCTACACATTTTAGTAGGCTTCCGAGTCAAGGATCAATATAGCCAAAGATTAGTTTTGGCTTACTTTTTACTTTTTTCCTGATTAAGACAGTTTTTTTATTTCTAAGTGTCTCTAAAAGTATCTTTATAACGGATTAAGAGTTTACAAGTTTTAACACTTTAACTATTTTATTTTCATTTGATTTACAATATTATTCAAACATGAAAGTGCTTTATTGTGTTAAGAACGTTATAAATGAATAAATTTCTCATTCCTGATTTTGCATATCCCATTTAATCGCCTTTCTTACATAATTTGTATGTATTACAATGTACTTATATGTGTCATTTATGTGTAACAATGTGCTCCAAGCATGTCACAGCTTGCCCCGTACCGGGGGTTAGTAGTGACAAATTTCGAGGTTACGCAGAATTAATTTTGTGTTTTGAAAAACGTTAATAATGTTAATAGCAGTTTTATAAATATGTTATGCAAGACTTACTCTAATGATATGATACACTAAATATTTCGCTTCAGTTCAAATCTAATTAAAAATGTCGAAAATGTCACTATTAGCCCCGGTCTCCCCTACTTCAAAATTTCCACACGTATTTTAATTATAAACCAGACCATTATAAATTAGGTAAAGGAACTTTTTTACATGCACGGAACATTCACAAACAATCTCTGTCAATTTTATAAATTGCCAAATTTTTACACAAAAGAATATTGCTACATATCCTTTTTATGTGAAAAACTGCTTTATAACATCAGTCTTTTTCATATTTAATAGATTAGAATATTTATCTGACTAATATTTTACTGCATAATGGAATGATCTTTTAGTATAAAGAAATTTTGATTCAGAAGCAAGAGGTATATACTGGAATAAAGATTTTTTTTCTTACATATTCAAATAATAATAATAATAAAAATGATGAATTAAACGCAATTTACGTTAGTTATATTTCGTTTAAATATGAACACTTCTTCTTTGTTTTACCTATTTTCCTCTAAAATACAGAATTTTCCAAAATAAAATAAAATTTACCGTAATTCAATCAAATGAAAGCTGCATTTTCGTCAACACGCGGGGTTTTCCTGTAGCTGTGCTGCTTAGTATTTTTCATATAAAAATGAAATTTTTAAGCTTATCGTATTTTCGTAAACATGTTTCATGCCTAAGTCATAAATATTCTGAAATTATTGAGTCAAAAGACAGGAATTACTTTAAAGAGTATAAAAAAACTCTTCCAATCAAACTTTGTGTATAGGTCGCTTTACTTATAACAATCAATAACAACTTATTAAAGAGCTTTTACTGCATTACGTTTGAAAATAATCCGTTAAATATAACAAAGGCATTTCCACTAGCCCTACTATTGCTGTGATTGTTTTATGAAATTCATTTGAAGTGAGAAATATAACAACGAAAGCATAAAGCATTATTCGCTGCATATCAAGCCCCCCCCCCTCCCTAAAAAAAAGAGAAAAAATCTAATTTATTGTATAATGAAGAAATAGTTGTATTATTTGCGATTGTTTTTATATGTAAAAGAATTTTTTATGCTACTAAAAAAGTAATTTTATCTGTAGCATAATTTTTATTATATTTAAATTTGCGTGGCATACAAATTGTAGCACGTGTCACTTCGGGCGCATATTCCCTACGTTCGCCAATCGTGTTCTAGGTAATATGATTTTGATCAGATTAAATAAAAGGGGGGGGGGGTAGGACAGATTGTCCATTCGACGGGTATGTTCTTTTTCTGTAAAGTGGTAACATTTATTTTTGTGTAATAAATTATATATAATATAGCACCCGGTCATTAGTAACAAAATCTGAAATATTTTTTTTACATTTAAAACGATTTTTTGCAGAAAATATTCTATTAAAATACACATCGATCTCATTTTTTCTAAATGCGGCAAAAGAAAAAAATGTAGGTTTACATTTTTTTAAAATCAAAATCTAATGGATATCAAGGGCTACGACAACTGTTTCATTTATTTTAGGTATAAAATAACTATGTGTTTTTTCGGTTGGGGAACTTCAGGTACTTATTTGCGAGAAAGCGAATTCTATAAATGCGGACATACTTATAGGGGATTTACTAAATAAGGTAATGATTTTTTTTCATACATTGTATTATTATGATATTTAGAGCAGATAATTTGATTATTTACCTAACCTGTGCTTACCTAATAAAAAAACGGAAATATTTTGTGAAAAAAACGGAAATATTTCTGGAAAAGACGGAAATAGTACTGGCGTCTAGATTACCAGTACTATTTCCGTTATTTAACGGAATTTTTTTTTACAGTATAGGTATCGAAGACGTTAGGGTTTGATCGTAGAACAAAATTTTATATCCACTAGGGACTAGAACTGTGGAGCCACTGTCGTAGATATAAGGTTAAGGATATGTTTATTACCTCTTACTTACTGTAATATGCTTAAATTTTCACATTATTAATCTTTTAATAATGGTTTTATTTAGAGTAACAGGTTTTTGCTTGGTTCAAAACATGGTATTCAAAACTTACTAAGATTAACTCATTATGATTTCAAAAGCAGTATTCTTAATTTTGTCACTATAGTGCCTTTTCAATGAAATTTTGTCAGTTCAGTACACTGTTTAACTTTCCCCAATCTTGATCAAAAATACCAAAATTATTATTTACAACTATTCAATGTATTTATTAAACTTTTTTGCTTAGATAATTTTATGATGAACCTTCTGATTCGAATCGAATGCAATACATTAAAGAAACTACCAATTAGATCTAGGCAAGTTACGGGGTAACTTTAGTCACGAGAAAAGACAATTTTACTGATACTAGTACTATGGTCCTATGTGAGACATGTATAAAGATATCTTGGTTAATTTGAATAATTTTAATTTTAATTAATTATTTATCAATTTGCATTAGGTAGCTAAGATCGATCTGTCCAAAGGCCGTTTTTTAACTTTTGAATTTTGAGTACATATATTTTTAATGAAGATGTTTTTGAAATCTACTTTTAAAAATGGTCTAGAAAAGGTAAGTGTTCTCATTAAAAAATGTCTAAACAAAATCGAAAAGGTAAGAAACGGCCTTTGTACAGATCGATCTTAACTATACCATGCAACAACAACAAAAAACATTTAAAGATATTGAAATGCAGCCGAGATATCTTTTAGGAATTTCTTCCATAGATTTAGCATTAACGAACTTGATTGTTCTCGTGATTGAAATAGCCCCTTAAATAAAAACACTGTTTGAAGTTTATGCCCATATACTTTACATTGCTCACTACCTCATTTCTTATCTATTTATAATGAACATATTGCTTAAAATTTAACTTGTATTTTCCCCTAAATCGCAGAGTGAAATTATCCACTTATTTTTTAAATTGCCCCTATAACATTTTTGACTATGGCCATGAGGTCCTGTAGAAATCGAGGATATTATCACACAAGATTGCACTGCGTCACCAATAAATGAAGATTTTTCTTTTGTATCACTATAAATTGTATGAGAGCTCTGTGTGAAAGTGAACCGAACTTCATATGCGTATTTATGACTATGTACGTCAGGTCCCAATTAAAAACTGATATATTCTCCAAATTATAACCTCTGACGATGCCTAGTCAGGTGAAAATCTCGTAATTTGATCAAGGTTCTAAATTACGATATCAAAATCGATTATCGGTCATCACATTTATAGGCGGCTCGTATGAGTTCTGTGGAAGAGTTACCATTACCCACGTTTTTTTTCTTTTTTAATCCCTTCCATTTCCAATAACGTACAAACGATCCCAAACAGGAAAATTAAAAGTAATCTAGAACAGGCCAGCATAGTAACAAATGTGATAAAAACAATAGCGATACAGCCACAATCAGGTAGATCTCAACTTGTGGCAATCAAGCGGCCCGCAGCCAGATAAAACAAACTCGTTAAGACAGGCATATTGTCTGGGAAGTAGGGGGCTTGGTCTGCGGTTTAATAATAATAATAATAATTCATAAAGACTAGAGCTGTTTTCTATTTAGTTATTTCTTTTAGTTTAAGTGAAAAATTCTTTATTATTTTTTGACTGAATTTTATATTTTATAAATTTAATTGCTATATTTTAGGCGCGGGTTCTTGCAACATTTTAGTCAAAATCTGTCACTTTGATAACGACTTTTGTTCAATTTTCATAACGATCGCGACAATTGCTGAAAGCAAGTCATATTAAGCCACCTAATTGTCCGATCTATAATTAATTTGCATGTTTATAATAAGCAAAAATTTCAGTTTTTTTGATATATTACATGTTGATTAGACTTAACTACGACGTCCGACATAATGGTTAAAAAATATATTGAACTTTAAATGTAATCTCAAAAGAAAAATAGATGTATTACGTTAATTTAGTTTACTTTAGTTAGTTAAGTTATTGTAAGTTAAACAGAATTACACTTTTAAAGTTTGTGTTAACACATACGAGATGAAAGAATTCTTTTGATATTTACAATTAGTTAAAATTGAAAATCTCCTCTAATGTTATTCACAACATTCTACCTGAACTTCGTGATATTTAATTTTGAAGTGAAACCTAATTTATATATTTTATTTAAAATTTGTATACCTATATTTTCGTTATACTTCAAAATCTATATTATTATTTCGAACACGTAAAAACATTTTATTTATAACTTTTGTAGTGATAAAGGCAATTGCGGAATCTTTAAACGTTTTTTACCACTATATGTTTCGTTATTCTTTAAAAAAATTGCAAGCCTTGAAGCGAAAAAAATAACAGGTTTTGTGATCTGAAAAACAAATGAATTTATCAAAAATTATTCAGCGTAATGAAATCTTCCGAAAGGTTTTTTTTTCAGACATTTGTATATTTTATACTACAGAAATATTCATCCGATAAAAAATATTTTATTCATATTTTATTCAGCATAATTTACTCATATTTAAGTCAGATTCTTTCATTAAAGAATAAAAACATCGAAGAAGGTAAAGAGCAGAAAATATTTTAAAATGTGTTGCGGAATAGAAATCTGCTTAATATGCGATTGCAGATACAGAATATTTCTGAATACAATTTTTTCCAACATTAGTCATTTCTTATTCATACATAAGAAAGAATTGTAAATTTAAAAGAAAAATTTAGAAATCTTTGCCATTTTTTATGCCGTTTGTTAAAGGAAAATTATTGTTCCTTTTTTGCGTTGTTTATGATTTATTTATTCATTTAAAAATAGAAACGTATGTGTGTAATTATGTTCATGTGTGTAATTATGTTTATGTATGTTATTATGTTTATGTGTGTCTGTTAAGTCTTCAGATAAAGAAAGAAAACAGAGCTACACAATTTGGTTGGAAGGTAACTACATATTCGCGTTTTGCACCCCCGAAGTCAGTTGTTATACTTTTGAATCTTTTATTTCTTGCCATTTTTTGCTTTTTATCACGTAATATAGAAAGTTTCAAGTATTACAGAAATTTTTTTAATTCAGTACATTCGAAATTCGTACAGCGATTCTTGGTAATCCGGCAAATTTTTAATAAGATGGTTTTTTTTAGACTTTTCGTATTCAGCGATGTTTTTTTCTAAATTTGTAAACGACATCCAGTTTCAATCACTTACTCCAACGTCGCAAAATTTTTACTTTTGAATTTGTAAAATCTTGACTTCAGACACTGGAGATTCCGAAAAAACATATTTTTAGAAGAAGAGAAATCACCGTAAGTCTTTCTGTCCGTGTGTCTGCCTGTCTGTCTCAATGTCTGTAAACGTTCTATCTCCTGAAAAAAAAGGAAATAGAGACTTTAAATTTTGTGTACAGTTAGTATGTAATAATGGAAAGAATCCTAATGAATATCTGTACCTCAATCATCCGAAACTATTTTTTCGGATTCTTGAAATATTCGTTCTGATGAAAGGTATGTAAACATTTTCGCAATTTTTCATGTTAAGAGCGAATGTAAAAAACAATAAAAAACCTAAATTTTGCATAAAGAATGAAATGGATCGAATAATTAGTTGCCGAGATATTTGTAATCATGTTTTTTACACTCTTAGATTTTTTGTGATCCTGTATTTCATTCAAATTTCAATGTAAATATATATTTAAATTGGAATGTAAACGTTTAATCCGTCGCTATAAAGTGTCATTTAATGTAATTAGCATTTTTAAAATGATAAGGATTTTCCTCTTACTCAATTCGGTAGTATTTTATTACCTATCGACAAAAAAACTATCGCCAAACTATGAAATTAGTTGCCATTCATGGGTTACCTTCAACGTCCCATTCACTTGATATTAAACACATTACACGTGTTTGTTTCAACATCAAGTGATTTTTAATTCGAAGTTTGTAAATTCGAAATCTGTATTTTTGTTAATCTTTTACTATTTTATTTGTTCTTTCCTTATCTAAAATAAAAATTATGCCATTTTGTAAAATTTATGAGTAGTTTGGCAATTTATTCAATTTCTCGAAACGGGTCGACGGGATAATCAAGTAGTACCCTTAAATCCGTAACAGAACATAATATATGTATTAAAAATATTTTGAAACACTTTTATATTTTATTTTTAAATTGCAATTCATTTTCTAAATATTTTACTCATGTTTAATTTCATATTTTACACAATGCATATCATGTTTATAAAGTATTACGGTGGCCACCAACGATGTTGAAAAGTGTTTATGATTTCGGTCTGTCCGTCTATCCGCGCTCTAACTCCCATAAATATACTCGGAATGCCCTGAAATTTTTGGACGTTATTGATTTTGACTCTAGCACAAATGCTATTTCAAACGAAAGTTTTGGCACAATTAGTTTATATACAGGGACAGTCAAATTTTTACCTTTACATTATGGCCTACGGGAAAAAATCGTTTCAAATGAATTTTAAACAAGTTACATCGTGTCAAACATATTAAAATTTATATGCATTTACGAAGTGAACTGAATTATGTATTCTGTAAAGTATGCTGTGAAAAATATAATTATTTCTCATTTACAGGGCTACATAAAACAATTCCATTACATAATGGTCAAGAATGGAATTCTATGCGGCAAATTTTAATCACATTGAACTATTTCCTATAAAACAAAATTGGTATATGTCCGTGAGGCTTAACATAAGTTATAAGATATTGTGTACAATACGAAGTGCACAGTATTTACAGGGACACACAAAAGATCTCAAATTCTACATTCTTTCCGAAATGTATCCGATGATGTCTGATGGATGGATGAAATTCATTTTATTTTCACTAAATATATGCATTATATATGGTGTGTAAATGCTATGGTTGGCGTACAGAGCTGCACAAAAGAGCTCACAAACGTTATTGAATATGAGCGTAAATTAATTAAAGGTGGTTTTAATTTTTTTTTTAATCTAGAAGGAATTTAGTTACTAAGAAATGTTTATGGAATATAGATAAAATGATATACAGGGTCAAACAAAGAATTGAATATATGGACGAATATGAACGATAATTTATCAGAATTTGATTTCAGTGGTTTTAAGAGTGTTTTAGTTTAAAATAAATATTAGCTAAATACTGGCGTGTAGTAAAGATATTTGGTAAACTACGGGGCTGAACAAAAGGACTAAAGTAAGTTTTCAAATATTAATATAAATTGCTACAAAAGAAAATTCAACCTACTGCGCATTTTCTTTGCTAAACTAAATTTCTCCATTATATAGAACATATATCAACCAACTGGTCAAATACAGAGGTGTTCAAAATTACTGGTTTGGTTTGGTTTGGTTTATTTTTGTCGTCTGATTATCTACACTAGGGATATAGGACCAGGGGGGAGTGCCCTTCGTGGGGGTCTTTCTAAGGGAACCTAACCCGTATTTATGCATGGTTCGAAGAAAACTACGAAAATTGCGAACGGTTAGGCCGACAGCCGCGATTGGGTCAGAAAATTACTGGAATACATATTTTCAAACTTTTATACATATACAGCAGAATTATTTTAAAAAATAACGAGGTTTTGTTAAAGATTTCAGGAAGTGTTGTAAAGGGTTTTATAATCTATTCTTAACACATGATTTTTTTTATTTGTTGCATTACAATTTCAATCACACGTTATAATTCAATCTAATTTTTTTCTATAATAAAAATAAACAGGAATCTCGAGATGCCGCCTTTTAAAATAACTTTTTTCTTTGTCTAAGTTTTATTATTTTTTTTACGTAAAAAATCTAAAAGTTAAATTGGAAAAATAAAATTGAAGACATAAGAACAAATACATTGCCTTTAAAAATAATTAGCATAATGGAATTTGATTAAAAATGATTTCTTTTCTCACGTTTGGGAAATCTTAAATTCACAAATATTCAACCGATTAGAAATCAACCATGCATATTTTATTCAGACTTTTTCATTCTGTGCTGGAGAAGGTAAAGACAAATAAATATTTCAAAATGAATTCGGAAAAGAATGTGCTTGGTGTGCTTTTTCAAGTGGAGTAAAAAAAATCTCCATATTTTTTTCGCTGAGATTAGCCATTTATTCATATATAAATCTGGGTTTGAATTTAAACAAATGTTATAAGAGATGGAGAGGAAGGTATACTTTTCCTCTTTTTGTACTTTCTATCTATTCATATTTAAATTATCTTTTGAAAAATTGTGCAATTTTTATTTATTCAGTAATGTTTTTTGCACAATTCCCATTCAATATAGTTTTAGATATTAAATATTATAGTCGTGATGTGCATAAATACATAAAGAGAAAACATTTTCAAAAATAAATTTAAAAAATAAGGGAATAAACATGTATTGCTTGATACTCTAGTTTTTGACCTACAAAAAAATAAAAACATCACATTCGTTATTACTACAGCTAATTTTGTAAATGTGAAAGGGGAGTTATAATTGAAATATAATGTTACGTTGCAGCTTATAGCAATGCACACTAATACATAACTTTAAAAATACAATATAGCGTTTTTGTACAATTCCATTCAACATTTTTTAACATATACGCGGTGTATACAAACACATAATGTGAATTTTTTTTTTCAAAAATCAATCAATATATAAATGAATAAGCATGTTTTTCTTATCACTCTCTTGACCAACAAATACTTACATCACTTCGATTCTCATGTTATGATATAGCCAAAATTTTAAATGTGAAAAAAGAGACATGTCTGACATATATTTCATTGTGACACATAAATGATAATAATAATAATAAAAGACAAATCGTGTATATCTGAGCTTCTTCAATACATATACTGGTTCTATGAAATTTGACTTATGTATTTTATACAAATCTACTTCTACAAATCTATTTTCTACAAATAATTTATATTACAAATTAAGAAAAGAATAATGAATATATTTTTTCTACAGTAATAATAGTAATAATAATAATAATAATAAACTTGAATCTTAAACTGTTCTTTAAAATGATCGTTCCATATCCAATGACTGCGTTAGAAATATAAAGAAACTTAAATCAAAAAATTAAAATGAAAAAAATTAATTCGTGCTTATAAGGATAAATACTTTGTGAGGGAGTGTCCTTTGGAATAAAGGTACTCTAGCATTTTAGTGAGATCGTGACGGCGATGTTCTACCATGTGTGGCGCAGAAGCGACATCTATCCTTTATTGAACTTTAACTTTCCAGAGCGTGTGTGTCACCGTCGAATATACAGTTAGTTGCGGTTAGGAGTAATATGCAAATTTATAGCGCCGTCTTCAGTTTACAACGTATAAAAGCTGTGAGTTAGAGTGTGTTTTGTGTGGTGAGAAGGCGAAGCCAGCTAGTGGGTTGTGAGGCGGCAGTAGTCCGCAAAACAAGTTAGATTGGTGTTCTATAGGGAGATAGATTGTGTTCTAAAGTGAACCAGTCAGCATTGTGAGCCAGTCAGCATTGTGAGCCGAGTTAGTTTGTGGTGAGCTGAGTTACCCAAGAAGAGTGCCAGTGGGTAAGAATAAATTCAATACGTTGGATTTTTTTGAGAATAAAGAGTGTTTTCAACCACGGGCTGTCTTATTATAGAGTTAAACTAGCTTTTAGCCGCAAATCTGAACGTGAAGCTGGTGTGAAGTGCCCCGATTTGAGCTTTAAGCCTTGGTCGTGAGTATAGCTTATGACTTAATCTCTTAGTATTGTGCTTAATGACTGAATCTTGAACTATCGCTCCACTTTCCCATGTTCCAGAGGTTTAAATAAAATGTTTGTTTTTATCTTATACTTAGAATTATGTCTTCATTCAACGAACATACCCCCAGTCACATTACAACTTTTTTTTAAATGATTAGTATAATGGAGACTTATTTAAAATGATTACCTTACACGCGTTTAAATTCATAAATATTTATCCGATTAGAAATCAACCATGCATATTTTATTAGGATCCTTTCATTAAAAACGAAATATGTTGGACAAGGTAAAGAACAAAAATTTTAAAAAAAGAATTAGGAAAAGAATGTGCTGGATCTGTTCTTTTAAATGGAGTCAAAATTCTGCATAAAATTTTCAGAAAGATGAGCCATTTATTATATATGCATAAATCTTGGTTTGAATTATAAACAAATGTTATAAAAGATGATAAGAGAAACTTTTCTTTTTAAGCATACTTTCTAACTGCTCAAA
Source organism: Maratus speculifer (assembly GCA_964019185.1). Classification (NCBI taxonomy): domain Eukaryota; kingdom Metazoa; phylum Arthropoda; class Arachnida; order Araneae; family Salticidae; genus Maratus; species Maratus speculifer. The sequence continues at coordinate 411,986,034 of OZ025291.1, read as the reverse complement.
CAATAATTATTTTAAGCGATTTTTTTTAAGATTTAGCAATTTTCATTTATTCAATAACATTTTTGTACAATTCCATTATTTTTTTTTGCCATATGTGTTATTATAAACGTGATGTACACAAATACATAATTAGAAAAAAATTCAAAAATTAGTTAGATGTGCCAATCTCAAAACTTTCTTCTATTTCATACATACATTTTAATAATTTTAAAAAATAGTTACTCATTTTAATGCTTTAATAATTTTAATTCAATATCATACCAACTTTGATTTTTATCTTAAATTTCTGCTTCAGTCAATTAATATGAGTATAAACGAATTTACGTCTCTGCACGAACCGATAGACAATAGGCAGACTTTTTTTTTCAAATTCAGGGAGATCCTATTTGCCTTACCAAAAAATAATCATATACAAAAAATTTAGCTCAGTTATAGAACTAACTTCATACACTTTTAGGTGGTAATAATATTTAATTAAGGCATAAAATTCGCTATTGCAGCGCCCCCTTTCGGCGGATTTTTTGTTAAAAATTCAGGGAGTACCAAATAGCCATAACCATCCACTTACACAAAAAATTTGGTTCAATTCGATGCATAACTTTATGTACTTTTGGTCGGTACAATATTGAAAATGGCACAAACATCGCGATTGCAGCGCCCCCTTCCTTCAGAATATTTCAAAACTGAAGTAGGACCTGCTTGCCACATTCAAAAACATCCACAAAAAATTTGGTTCAATTCTATGCATAACTTCATACACTTTTTGATAGTAGAATGGCGACAAACACACAGACACACACACAGACACAGACACACAGACACACGGACAGACAGACAGACATTTTGTAAAAACATGTTTTTTGGAATCTCTGACCCCTGAAACGTGTAAATCCTTCGAAAACCGGAAGTCGAAAAAAATTTCGATTACAATACTTTCTTCTATTGAAGATAGAAGAAAGTAATAAATTAATATATAAGTGAATAATCATGTTTTACTTATCTCTCTCTTATGTGACCAATAAATACCTACATGCATTTGATTCTCACGTTACGCTTTAGCCAACATTTTAAATGTGAAAAAAAGGAGACATGACTGAAATATATTTCATTGTGACACATAAATAATAATAATAATAATAATAAAATGCAATTTCCCAAATTACAATGACTATTTGGAAAACTATATTTTCATAGACTAAAATTTTAGACTTATAAATAAATACATTTTAAACTACATATGTAACCATAACTACATTTTAAAAAAAATAATAAAATAATAAAAATCGTTTTTATGATGATCAAAACATGGTTTACGTAATAATAGAGTCTTATATTAGTGCGCAATGGATTAAAAAATAATATTCCTGTGCCAATCATTTACAAATTTTAAATAAAATTTTAGTTTTACAATTTTCGTTACTGCAAATTTTTAATCTTCGAAATACATTTTCAATTTTACACCGTAGTATAGAGAAAAAATGTACTTTTAATAGCAATTTGTTTGAAAACTGTATCTCAATTAGTTTTGTAAGTTATTAATTTTTTTGTAATTTTTAATACTTTTTTTTGTCATCATGGCAACAGAAGTATTTTATTTCTGGACATCAAACATAAACCAATGAGAAAACGAATAACATAAAAAAACATTAGTATTCCACATTCGGACGTTAAACATGTACCAATCAGAAAACGAATAACATAATATAAATTGCGGAATCAAACGAATAAAAAGATTCAGATATGCTTCAGACTTCCGAATTCTCTACCGAGGACAGTAACTATTTTCCAAATAGTTTAAAAGACAAACCATGCATACCTGAGTTCCTTCAGTACATATACTGGTTCTATGAAATTTGACTTACGTATTTTATTTAAGGCTGTTCTACAAATAAATTTTACATATATCCAACTATATATTACAAATTAACAACAACAACAACAAATAATATATATATTTTTTCTACAATAAAAAAATGCTTGAATCTTAAAATGCCTTTTAAAATGCCCTTTCCTTATTCAATTACTGCATTAGAAATAGAAAGAAATGTAAAGCAAAAACTTAAAATAGAAAAGTGAATTCGTAATTATAAGAGTAAACACTTTAAAAAAATAATTTGTATAATGGAGACTTATTGAAAATGATTACTTTACACGCGTTTAAATTCATAAATATTGAATCGATTAGAAATCAACCATACATATTTTATTCGAACACTTTTATTAAAAACGAAACATATTGGAGAAGGTAAGGAACAATAAATATTTTAAAATGAATTAAGGAAAAAAATATAGTGGATTTTTTTTTTTTTTAAATGGAGTAAACATTCTGCATAAAATTTTCACTAAAATGAGTCATTTATTATGCATGCATAAATCTTTGTTTGAATTTAAAACAATTGTTATAAAAGATGGAGAGAGGACCTTTTCTTTTTTACAATACTTTCTAACTATTTAAAAAATTCTTATTTTAAGTGAATTTTCAAAGATTTATCAAATATCATTTTATTCAGTAACATTATTATACAATTGCATTCAACATTTCTTGACATCTATGTTATTATAAACGTGCTGTACACAAATACATAGTGAGAAAAAAATTAATAAAAAATTAATATATAAGAAAATAAGCATGTTTTCCTTATCACTCTGTATCGTAACCAACAAATACCTACATCAATCAGATTTTCATGTTATGCTATTGCCAACATTGTAAGTGTGAAAAAAAGAGACATGATTGAAGTAGATTTAATATCAGAATATATCAACGAACAATGATGCATAAATTAAAAAAAAAAAAAAAAAACATTAAAGCGTACAGTTTTGTTTCATTTCAATACATATACTTGTTAAACGAAATATGACTTAAATTTCATATATAGGTTATTCCATAAAAAATGAACAAATCAGATGTGGCTGACATGTCCAGATATTAATGAAAATCATCATATAAGTAGATCATATTCATTTGCGAGTAAACACATAGTAACACTTTTCATTCTTTATTATTTCAATATAAGCGATTAGATTAACAGTTGATACTAGTCTAGTTGATACTTCTTGTTGTTATCAACCTTAGGAACGGAAAGACTGTTTTTTTTTATTCTGTAATTTAAAAATGAATAAATAATTGTTTTTTGGGGAAAATGAAATATATCTATTACTCGTCTGAACATGAAGGACACCTCTTACAGTTTTAAATTCAATTAAATTACTAACAATTTTTTATTACCAATAATTTAAATTACTAACAATTTAAATTCTTATTGAAGTTATAGCTAATCGAATATATTTGTCATATCGATACTTTCACTCTTGCCTTTTTATTCCTTACTTAGAAAATAAACAGTAAAGTGTTGATGGGGAAATTCAATATTTCTATCTCTTTTTCATATATCAAGAAAAGCTTTCAAAACTTTTAAATTATTTGATAATATAAATAAAAATGAATATTTTCAATATAGAATTTTTTATTCTTTTTTTCACTTTATTTTTGTCTGAAGAATAATTTAAACTTGAATAGGGAAAAAAGTTTCATTTGAACAAATAATTATATATTAATCCTATATCCAAAAAATAAAATGTAGATGGCAACACACATCTTTTTTCCCTGAAATTCTACACTATTTTAAGAAACACACGATTTCGAAAAGGAAAGTTATATAGAATGTAACGAATAAATATTTCTAATTTGAATCCATTTTTTCTTATGCTATGAAGCAAAAAGGAAATTTGAATTTTTTTGAGTATATCATGGACTATTACATATATTAATCCTTATGACTGTGCAATATAGTTAACATCTGATTAACTATCTAACTAACAATTTTTGCGGATACATAAGAGGACAAATTATGATTTTGTAAGTTTTTTTTAAAAGTTTTTTTGAAGATGAAGTAAATAAATGTCTTTCTTCAGCTTGGAGAATTCGATCTTTACATATAATACTACGTCAAGCAAGAATTTTACAGATGTATTTTTAATTTCTTTGATTTTTATAACGTTTCTAATTTTCTGAAAATTAACAATTTTTCGATATTTACAACCAAATTGGGATAAATCATGGTATCCTCGGATGATTATTATTACACAATAAATATAAAGATAGATTTTCAAAGGTTACAATATTATTGTCTGGTTGCATTCATGAATTATACAAATTTAAGCAGTGTTTGAAGTTAGTTTCACTTTGTTTGGCTGCATTTTGACATATACAATTAACAAGTCTTATTTCTAAGTAACGGTTCGGTATTTTGTATTTTAAAGAATACCTGTTTCTTAGAACGAATATGTGTGGTTTGCAACAACTCTAACTTTGATGGACCTAAGATTAATTCAGAATTTTTTAATTTATATTGTCATTTTCAAACTTCATATCATTCGTAATGTTTTTCAAAAATGTAATAAAATCGTAATGTTTAAGGGACAATCCTGCAAGCCATTGATACTTCATCTCTATTACACATATAATGTTCTTTTAAATGTTTAAAATTATGTCTATTTTTAATGTGGGTTTTTTAGCTTATCCTGTTGTTAAATTTAGGGGGTTGTGGAGGGGGCGTGAGATAAAAATACTGATTTTAAAAAAATCTGTTAATTGTTAAAAAGGATTCATCTCAGAAAATATTTTGTATTAGTCCAGTCCATACTTAATCTATATATATAAAAGAAAGTCTGGATTTCGTATTAATCACAGCACAAAAAAATCTGCCGAACCTAAAATCTTGAAAATTGGGGTAAAAATACTTCTGATAACATCGAGTGCCGCTAAGAAGGGATTTTCGGAAATTCCACCCCTAAGGGGTTAAAAAAAAGAACAAACTTTTAAAAAATTCCTTAAAAATCGGCTTTTGTAGATATTTTTCAACTGATAACATATTTTAGTGTATTTTTTCATGCTGAATCGAATGGTACCAAGCAAATTCTTTTAAGTTCAGTAGTTCGCGAGATACTTCACATTTTTCTGATTTGGCGGTGTCTTTGGCGCAAAAACCTGAAATTTTCATTCCTTATCCTTCTATAGTAAAAAAAAACTAGCCTTAAAAGGAATGACTCCTGGAATGATGCTGATGTGGAAGATTTCCGGAACTAACGAATCTGGGTTGTCCACTCCTTCCATGAGTCGAATAGACCAATCAGGAAAGGGCTCCGTCTATGCATCGCCATATGGGTTACCATAAAGAGAGGAAAGGTTACCATCGCCAACAATCGCCAAGTTTGTCGCCAACTTGGAAATATATCGCCAAATTTGGCGACAAAAATTAGTTGTCCAAAGTGACGCCAACTTGGCGATAACTGTAATATTTCGCCAAATTTTTAATTTCTTTACAACACCAGTCGTTTGATACATCATTTGAGAGGTTTGCAACTGCTGATTCATATAATGGATGTCTTGTGTGTTATCCCCCATTCTGCTCCCCAGGGAGGACACATTTTTAATTTCTTTACAACACCAGTCGTGTTACACAAGATTTGAAAGGTCTGCAACTACTTATTCATATTATGGATGTCTTGTGTGTCACCCCCACACTCTGCTCTCCCCAGGGGGGTCACATTTTTAATTTATTTACAACACCAGTTGTGTGACACATCATTTGAAAGGTCTGCAACTGCTTATTCATATTATGGATGTGTTGTGTGTCATCCCCCACTCTGCCCCCCAAGGGGGCACATTTTTAATTTCTTTACAACACCAATTGTGTGACACATCATTTGAGAGGTCTGCAACTGCTTATTCATATTATGGATATCTTGTGTGTAACCCCCCCCCTCTGCCCTCAGAGGGGGCGCATTTTGTAATTTCTTTACAACACCAATTGTGTGACACATCATTTGAAATGTCTGCAACTGTTTATTCATTTTATGGATGTCTTGTGTGTCACCCCCACTCTGCCCCCCAGGAGGGCACATTTTTAATTTTTTTACAACACCAGTCGTGTGACATCATTTGAGAGGTCTGCAGCTGCTTATTCATATTATGGATGTCTTTTGTGTCGCCTCCCACTCTGCCCCCCAGGGGGCACATTTTTAATTTCTTTACAACACCAGTCGTGTGACACATCATTTGAAAGGTCTGCAACTGCTTATTCATACCATGGGGTATTGGCGAGCGCAGCAAGCAGGGGTAGCCCATAATTTGGAATCGCGAAGCGATTACGCGGGGGATTGGCGAGCATAGCGAGCAAGGGGGCGGGGCCCCCCTAGTCTATATATATAAAAGAAAGTCTGGATTTCGTAATAATCACAGCAAAAAAAAATCTGCCGAACCTAAAATCTTGAAAATTGGGGTAAAAATACTTCTGATAACATCGAGTGCCACTAAGAAAGGATTTTCGAAAATTCCACCCCTAAGGGGGTTAAAAAAAAGAACGAACTTTTAAAAATTCCTTAAAAATCGGCTTTTGTAGATATTTTTCAACTGATAACATATTTTAGTGTATTTTTTCATGCTGAATCGAATGGTACCAAGCAAATTCTTTTAAGTTCAGTAGTTCGCGAGTTACTTCACTATATTCTGACTTGGCGGTGTCTTCGGCGCAAAAATCTGAAATTTTCATTCCTAACCTATATATATAAAAGAAAGTCTGGATTTCGTATTAATCACAGCACAAAAAAATCTGCCGAACCTAAAATCTTGAAAATTGGGGTAAAAATACTTCTTATAACATCGAGTGCCGCTAAGAAGGGATTTTCGAAAATTCCACTCCTAAGGGGGTTAAAAAAAGGAAAAAACTTTTTAAAATTCCTTAAAAATCGGCTTTTGTAGATATTTTTCAACTGATAACATATTTTAGTGTATTTTTTCATGCTGAATCGAATGGAACTAAGCAAATTCCTTTATGTTCGGTAGTTCGCGAGATACTTCACATTTTTCTGATTTGGCGGTGTCTTTGGCGCAAAAACCTGAAATTTTCATTCCTTATCTATATATATAAAAGAAAGTCTGGATTTCGTATTAATCACAGCACAAAAAAATCTGCCAAACCTAAAATCTTGAAAATTGGGGTAAAAATACTTCTGATAACATCGAGTGCCACTAAGAAGGGATTTTCGAAAATTCCATCCCTAAGGGGTTAAAAAAAAGAACAAACTTTTAAAAAATTCCTTTAAAATCGGCTTTTTTAGTTATTTTTCAACTGATAACATATTTTAGTGTATATTTTCATGCTGAATCGAACGGTACCAAGCAAATTGTTTTAAGTTCATTAGTTCGCGAGATACTTCACATTTTTCTGATTTGGCGTTGTCTTCGGCGCAAAAACCTGAAATTTTCAATCCTTATCTATATACATAAAAGAAAGTCTGGATTTCGTATGAATCACAGCACAAAAAATCTATTGAACCTGAAAAGTTCTACAATCAGGTTAACATGTTTATGTAAGCTATATTTAATTATCTCAATATATATAAAACGCAAAGTGAAATTTCATTGCGGCCTCACATAATTTGAGTTCTACAAGATAGATTTTAATGGATTTTACATTGTTAGTTAGATAATTTTTCAGAAATTTTGTAACAAATGAAATATAACATTCTACGTTGTTTAATTAAATACTTAGGAAATATTTTTTATCAGATGAACCCAATTACAAAAGTTTGACTTTATTTTAAAAATTCCGCTGAATGAATTTTTATGTGATGAAAATTGTTAATATGTTGAGTGCTACGTCATTCATTAGTGAGTAACATTGAACTTTCCGTTTAGATGACTGATTTTTCACCGACGACAGCCGGTCTAAAGTACGATATAAAACTAAAAATTACTATGATATAAAAATTTCGTTTGATTCAAAGTTTCTTAAAAAAAAAAAAAAAAAAAAAAAAAAAAAAAACAGACCAGCGTAGCGGGCGAAGGCTGCTAGTTTTATATATTCTCTTTCAGCTTCTGCTTCTGCTTCCACTGCCACTAGCAGTTCAAATGCACCTGAATTTGAAAAATTCCTGTTAATGGATGAGTGCAGTCTGCAGTTCTTATAAGAAAAACTTTTAGTACTTTTACTGGAAAATCAACTTAAAACTTTTACTGGAAAATCAAGTATATATGGTATGCTTTTCACCATTTTTTCCGGCTATCTTAATGTTTAAAGATTAGTCATAATTCTTAGATTTGTTTTTTTCCTCTCAAAAAACTCATCTTTATTGTGTTACAAATTAATGTTTGTTAGTAGTTACTAGTAAATGATGAATTAATTTAGTTGCATTTCAGAACTACAAAATTATTTTCTGTTTTAAAATTTGGTGCCCAAGTTTTATTTATTTATTTGTATATTTTTGACTGCATTTTAACTTATTCAAGTGTCTATGTTGCATAGAATGTACTATGTATGTATGAACATAGTTTAGTGTGATGTAGTAGATGCGCATACATCTATATATATATATATTCCAGAATAATTGCATTACCAACATTGGATAAAATTTTCTGTTTGACTTGCATGTAGCATTAAGGTCCCTGTCCTCGTTTGAGGAAACGCTCGCGAGCTAATGCTATTCCTATGGGGAAGCATTTTTCTAATAACTCTTTGGCAGTTTAACATTTTTGAATATATATATATATATATATATATTTGCATTGGATAGCTGAGGTGCATGCCGACAGCGCACCTTTTTTACTTTTTCGATTTTGGTTGCAGATATTTTTTACAAAGTTAGTTTCACTTTCAAAACTGGTTTTGAAACTAAAAGTGCTTTAAAAAATATATATGCAACCAAAATCGAAAAAGTAAAAAAGGTGTACTGTCGGCATGCACCTCAGCTATCCAATGCAAAAAAAAAAATATTAAAAAATGTCAAAATGCAAAAGAGTTATTAGAAAAATGCTTCCCCATAGGAATAGCATTAGCTCGGAAGCGTTTCCTCGAGCGAGGACAGGGGCCTTAAATATATATTACTAGATAGCCCCTGTCAAGACCTTGAATGTCTTATTAGAAAAATTCTTAAATTTTTAATTAGCTATGTTTAAAATGTTGTAACCATGATAAATAACTTCTCTAATGCATAAATGATTCCCATATCTTAAAGGTGATCAGTGTTCTCGCTGTCACTCGCCAAAGCGCCAAATTGCGACTAAATTTTTCATTTGGCGAATAAACAAGCGATTAGATTCGCCAGATTGCTAGTGCTCAATTTTTGCCTTTTCTTTTTATCTTTTTCATTTTTCATACATATGCATATATAAGTATTTTTAATATATTTGTAGCGGATAGTTTAAATTACATTAATAACAATCGCAATCACAACTATAAAAACTTACGGTTTTTTTAGAACATATTGAAAAAAAGGGTGTTCTTAAATCAAAAAGGGCAACTTTGTGACACATGCTTTATTTTTGTTCGGAAATGCATGAAAATAGCAGGTGTTATTCAGAAACTGTCTAATTGCACTCAATTTTCTGTTTTTAAAAAAAATACAATAATATTTTCATAACAAGCCTTCAAAGTTGACACTTTTGAGCACATTTCTCGACGAAAGCAGAAAAATGGATGATTACGTCATCGAAATAGCTTAGAGCTAGATAGGTAATTTAATTATCATAAAATAGAAAAATAGATTCGATTCGAAATCGCTTCCATAGGTAGGCATTTCAATTTTTTACATTTCTCTTAAAAAATGAGTTTGTAAATGTGTCAAAACGTTTTGCGCTTGTTGAGCGGAGCAGTTAAGAACACCCTTAAAGGATTACAGATAATTTTTTTGTATGCTACATGGAGAATCTATTTTGCTAATACTTTTTTCATTTGGCGAATGTTTTTTATTTTTAATTCGCCAAATCACTAACATTGGTCAAATGTCAGCGAGAACACTGAAGGTGATAGATGGTGCTGTTAGTCTAACCTCTTTTTAATTTTAAAACGGCAGTTTTTGTCTTGGTGGCAAAACGCTGCATCACGGACGAAAGCGACTGTGACGTCATTTACCATGTTAACACCATCGTGCTATGTTGATTTGATGGCTTAAGTATTTGACATATTTATGATACGGTTTAAATTTTTTATATCAAAAAAGAATAGCAAAATGTGTTATAAATATTGTATAGTACTATGTTGCATAAATAGTACAGTAAATTCGCTGCTAATAAGCACTTTCTTAGTGTTCCTAAAGATTATAATAAAGATAATATATTCTGATGTTAACATGATAGAAATGTTTTTGTAAACTTACAATCTGCTATTTTTCATTTGTATGTGTATTTATTGATTAAATCTAAATATTTTTTGGTACTGCTAGGTTATCTTGTCGACCAAAAAATTATCGCCAAACTATAAGATTAAATGCCAATAATGGATGATCGTGAATGTCACATTCAATGACATTAAACACGATTCACGTGTTTAAAATGTCATTGTGATTTATTTTGACCTTTTTATTTGTATTTTTAATAATATTCCACTAATTATTTGTTTTTTCGTTATTTAAAATAAAAATTATATCAGTATGTATAATTTGGCTATTAGTTTGGCGATTTGTGAAATTTGGCGAAATTGGTCGACGAGATAACAGAGTAGTACCTTTTCTTTGAAAAAGTGAATGGGAATATGCATATGAAACAAAAAAAAATATTTATGTGTCATATATATAGTCGTTCATTTTTATTTATACATATTAAGAAATACGAAGAAACCAATGATTTATGTTTGAAATATATATATATTATTTAATAATCATAATGCAATTTTTGGAAGCCTCTAATTTTGATATCCATCTTTAATGTATAATTTTATTCATATGAAAAATAAATAATGCAATCACTTATAAAAACAAATTTTCACTAAAATCATGCATTTTGAGTGAAAGATATTCCGACTTTTTGTAAAAAAAACATTTTTGCATTAGTAGCATATCCAGAAAGGGAACAAATGGTGGGGGTGGGGGAGGGGTAAGAAAAGGTTTGTTCTCAGAAGTTTTAATTCATGGGAAAATTCAAAGTTTAAAGAATTTTTAAGGGAGATTTTAACCCTATAAATAACACTTTTGGATTCGAAATGTTTTGAAAAAATAAAATATATATATGCATACAATATCATAGCTACCAAGATTCAGGAAAGAAGCTCGGAAGATTTTTTTACCCGAAAAAATTTAATATAAATTTTTGCATTGATCAATCGATTACGTCGATTTGAAATGGTAAAATTTACTGTAAATTTTTTCCGGGTTTAAAAAGGATGTTGGCAGCGGAGGATACGGAGGATGTTGGTAGCTATGCAATATTTTGTTTGTTGTGTGCATACAATTAAGCTTTTTTTTTTCATGAAAATTTATATTTTATCTCATCTGTAAAATAACATTTCTAGTACCGAAAATCTAAGTTATTTTATGCTTAGAATTTTTTTATTTGTAATTGGTTACCATTATATGTTTTTAATGTATATATGTATGTACTTTATAGAATTAAGTGAAAATTTATTATTTCCTGTAAATTATATATAATTTTGAGACCAAATGCCCAAATGTATTTAACTTTAGATGAATAACAGTGGACAAATTATATTACATTTTTTTTTCACTCTAACAGAAAATAAAGCAAAAATTTTCAATTTGAAATTTTAAAATTGCCTGCTGATCCTACATGACACGTAATCTATGATACATACACATGTAATTATACTTTTTATAAGAAATCATCAGTTAAACTTACATAATAAATCAGAATAAATAAAATTTTTTATTTATATCTTTTCTTTTGAAGGCAAATACTAGCGAAGAATTAATGCTCGGTATACGAAAAATTTCCAAATTAATATTCTGTTTTAAATATTTACGATATGTCACCGATTAATTGCATAGTTAGTAAATTTCAAAGTCAGTATAATAAACATTTTTCTACTTCATTATTTGACATATATTAATAACCAAATATTAAAAAGTTATTCATTTTTTAACGCTTTTTTCTAATAAATTATCATGCATTACTTGAGACAAGTAATAAGCACTTTTTAAAATATTAAAAAGTGAAAATAATCAAACTTTTTTTGTAAATAGGTAGATTTTCTGATGTTCATTTGTTTCTGTTTTAGATGCAGTTTTTGAGGAGCAATCTGTTACTAAGTCTACTGTTGAAGACATTGGCTAAGACACGCTAAAGAAAGAAAATATTATGTTAAGAGAAAAGACATAACAGTGTACATTAATAAGAGATGGATAAAATAAAGATTAGTGTACAAATCTAGAATTCTCCTTTTCATATTTTTCTTTCAAATCATATTTTTAGATCACCCTCCCCCCCCCCCAAACCAAAAAAAAAAAAAGCTTATGCTCTATTGTCCAGGGTCATTCAAAAAGAAATATTTAATTGAACAAATTTAATTATCGAATATTTAAAAATTTATATTACTTTTTTTATCAAATTTTAAAAAAATGATTGTCTTTAATCGCTTATTTTCTTTGTTAAAAAACTAAATTAATTTCTTGGTAATTGCTGTTCTAAAAAAAATTGTTACTTTTATTTAAATAATAACCTTGTTTTCCTCTGGTCTACATGCAAAAAATAAAAAATAATTTGCTTTTTTATCTTTGATTTTATTTTAATTGCAAGGTAATTTTAATTTGCCAAGTGTCATTTTTTTCCTTCAAAATTAGTCTAGTGGCCTAATGGGATTTATTTTTTAATAATGTTATATTGCCTATGAACTCTATATGGGCCTGTCCTTTTAGCTTTTTTATACTAAGATAATCTAAATCTTGAAAGTTTCAGCCATGGAGTGGGAAGAAAAATTAGATACCAAAATTATACAGCACAATATTCTTACATTTTACAATTGCTCTTTAAAGTCTGTTCTTGCACAGAAATAAACAATGCAAATATATATTTATGAAAAGCAGTCCATGACCCTACATTTAAACAAATATCCAATACTCTGGCGGAATGGGGAGAAAATGATATCGGACTAATTTAAAAATCATAATAAAGACACTTAAAAGCAGGAAGGGGTCAACCTGGGGTGATGAAGCTATTGAAATGGGATTCGAGCTTATGCGATGGTTGGGGTGTACAGGTGGCTCATTCTTATTTCTCAAATAGGAATCAAATTTGATAAAGTTTCCTTTTCTGAATCTCAAAGATATATCAATTTAAATCACTAATGTAAACCTTTAAGTATGATTATATAATTCAGGAGCTATTTCAAGGATTACTAAATGAAAAGTAATGAATGTTTTTGCACTAGCTCCCAACACACATTTGCTATTCATCTCCAAGGTGTCTGCATCCATGTAAATGTCAACTTTTATAAACTATATCAGGGTGGCTAGAAATAGAGGTTTGTAAAATACTCTAAAATCCTGCAAATTTGTCTGCTACTTTCCCTTGCAGATGAAACATATTGACAAGATTATCTTATTCATAAACTATAATGTGCCGTGCTTAACAATTTGTGATACAGGCAGAATATATTGCAAAAAAGTTTTCAAAATGGACATTTTAAACAAAATTTCTCGAAGCAAGATAATAAAAATGAAAATAATGGTCGTACTAATAAAATAACTGTTTACAAGTGCGAAAAATAAAAACACACAAATGCTTATCCATCTCTTCAAACATTACGTCATCGAGTTACATGCTTTTATTTTTTTTAAATGTGTCATAAAATTTCATCTTTTCAGAAAAAATATTTTTTGAAAAAAATTCCCTTAAAAAAGGAATTTTTTTAAATTTTTTTTTTACCTTTTTTGTAGTCGTCTTGGACATTTTACAAGAAAGGTCTTAACACTGTTAGTACCATTTTGGGTCTTCAATGGCTCCATTATTATTTTTATTTTTTTTAAAGATTTTGTTTAAAACCGAAAAGAAAATTATAAATTGAGCATCATAAAATCAACTTGATACCTTGTAAGAAGCGTCATTAAATAAAATTACTCTTTCAGATAATGGAAAAACAAGAATGCTCATCCAGAATTAAAATCTCGGCTAGAAGGATTAAAAGTGCATTCTGTGAATACTTCAAAAAACATTATTGAAACTACTAATTTATACAATAAAGTGTGCATCATAATGTAATGTAAAACTTGTCTCTCTGTAAATGATTTGACAATTTGGTATGGTTGATTATTATTGAAGATTAAGTTGACTTTACTTAAAAATGCCTGCTTGCTAATGCTAAACATTTAGGTAGGTTCTTGTTTTAATTTCAAAACTTTTAAGCTTCCATTTTTCATTCCACAGCTAAGGTCTATTTTTAATAAGTGTATTTCGTACTTTTCCAATTTTGGTTGCAGTTTTTTAAATACAGGTACTTTTGTTTAACTAATTCTGAAAGTAATAATACCTTCATTTCAAAAAAATGTTATAGCGCAATAGTTTCAGCTATCCTAAATTGTTTAAAAATATTTAAATTTAATACATTGCGATCCATGGGGACAACATTGAACTTTGCTTTGGCCACTGGTGACTGACAATGTAAAATATGATATAAAAAATAGATTAGTGTTTAAATAATTAAGAAAGTAAAATCTTATAAATTTAAGTTTAATTAAGTTCAGTAAATTATAAAAAAATCTTCAGTGATTGCTTGAAACAATATATTTTTGAACTTGGTGACTGAATTGGCATTTGACGTGTTAATAGAAAAATTCAAAAACCGGTTCAATTAGGAAAGGTATTTGCTAGAAGACAGTCATGGATGTCTTCGAATGGAGAGTCCCCTTGAGAAATAGATGCATCACTATAAGTTAATTATAAATAGCCAGAAAAGTTTATCTTACCATGAAAGAATATAAATGCTGAAGTTCTTGGATTCTTTTTTATGCATAGTTAAAAAAAACAACAACAACAACAAAAAAGTCTATATATGTGGATAAAACAATGCTGAAGATCATACTTTTTTATACAAGGCAGAGGTCGATCCAGGCAAAATTTGAAGCCTATTTATTGTCCCTACAAAAAAATAAATTTAATAAAATGGGCCCCTCCACAAAATTCCTTTTACTCTTTTATAAAACTCTTTTTAATGAGAACTGTTTAAAAATGCGTAATTTGTAAATATAACTTGTTTATGAAAAAGAAAAACTTTAGCAAAAGGATTTAAAGATGTTTTTGTTAATAAATGCTTGGTTCGAATTTGCGTAACTCGGTTTCAAATTTCATTACTATTTTTTTTCCTCCACAAAAATGATTTTACTTTTCACAAAATGGGCTCCAAGAATAAAAATCTGGATCAACCCCTGACATGTCAAAAAAAAGAAAATTATTGGCTGCAGGTTGAACTTGGGTGATCCAGGGGGTATCTGCAACTGTCCTATTACTGTACAAAATGTGTAGTAAAATGTTGTCCACAGGACACTGACAGGCTTCACATTTCGAACTTCAGGGGATGTCCTACAGCTGTCCACAAGACGAATTCATCCATCCATAGGCTATCAGCATATCTGGAATATGACACCACTAGGATAATTTTAGGACCGTCCAGAGGGTATAATATAAGCGACCTATAACCATCCCAAAGGTGTCATGAAGTGACATCCATAGAATGTTGACAGGTGTGACATTTCGAAACCCAGGGGATGTTCTGTAACTTTCGACAGGACCAATTCATCGGTCCACAGGATATCACACATGTCCGAAACATGATATCTTCTGGATGTTTTAAGGATGTATCTGTGTTGTCTGGGTATACGGCCATGGCCTTTTTTTTTTTTTTTTTTTTTTTTTTTTTTTTTTTTTTTTTTTACATTTTTGCTTATTTTACGTGGAATAACGTATATACGACTTTTCTGCAAACAATTTTTACTAACATCCAACATTGAATTACATTTTCGATCACACGTTTTAATTGAACATATTTTTTTTTCTAAAGAAAAATTTCAAGATGCCTTTTAAAAGGTTCTTTCAGTGTTCATTATCTTTCAATGTTCATTTCATTGTATATGATACGCTTTAGAAAACTCAATAAGTTAACATTGGAAGATGAGTTGGGGATAATAAGAATAATTTGATTCCCTTAAAACAATAATTAGCATAATGGAATCTGATTAAGAAATATTTCCTCTCACCCGTTCGGGAATTCTGAAATTAAAAAATATTCATCTGACTAAAAATCGCCCATGCATATTTTATTCGGACTCTTTCATCAAAAAATAAAAATATTGGAGGAGATAAAGGGCACTAAATATTTTATTGAATTTTGGAATTATATATGTGTTTTATGTGTTCTATACAGATGAAGTAAAAAAAAATCTGCATATTTTATTTGCAATTTTTTAGCTATTTATTATGCATATATAAATCCAGGTTTCAATTAAAAAATATATATATAAAAGAAAGATATGGAGGGGGTGAGACATTCCCTTTCCACATTTTCTAACAATTTATATAATTAATACTTAAAGTAACTATTTAAAAAGTGCTTATTTTTTTACTCAATCAGTAATATGTTTGTCCAATTCTATTCAACTTTTTTGACATATCAACTATTATAATCATGGTTTGCACAAATGCATAAAGAGAAAAAAATAAAAAATGAATAATAAAAAAGAAAATAAAGATATTTTTCTTATCATTCTGATGTGGGACCTACAAATAGAGACAACACAGCCGTTATCACCTAAGCAAATATTTAAAAATGTTCTTTCTTTGTCATTTATTATTTTAGAAATATAAAAAAACCCTCAAAAAGTTAGAATGAAAAAGGACTTTTCATAAATAATAATAAATGCATTCTCAAAACAGTAATTAGCACAATGGAAACTGCTTGAGAAAGATTTACTTTCAAGTTTGAAAATTCTGAAAGTCACAAATATTGAATCAATTAGAAATCAACCATGCACATTTTATTTAGATTCTTTCACTAAACGAAAGATGCTGGAGAAGGTAAGAACCAATAAATATTTTTAATTGAATAACGAAAAGAATGTGCTTTTTAAAGTAGAGTAAAAAATCTAAAATTTTTTTTGCTGAGATTAGCTACTTATTAGTCATCCATATACCTGGATTTTCATTTTAAACAAATATTATAAAAGAAAGAGGTATGTCCATTTCTATTTTAGAAATTTATATTTATTAGAAAACGATTTAATACAATTCTATTTAACATTTTTTGGCGCATCAACAATTATAATCGTGGTGTGTACTACTACATAATGCTAAAATAATTTCAAAAAGTAAATTGTAAGTAATTGAGTAAACATATTTTGCGTCACTCTCTGTAGTGTAACCTACAAAAATGGTCATTACATCCGTTATAACGTTATGACCAACTTTGTAAATGTAAAAAAAAGAGACATAATTGAAATTTAACATTTCATTGGCGAGTATGCCTACGCACATTGGTGCATAACTTTAAAATTCCAATAAAGCGGTCAGTATGTTATCCTTTCAATAAATGAACTTTTTAAATGTATGCTGACTTATGTTTTTATATACGGGTTGTGTTCCAATAATGCTTTTCTCTATCAAAATCTTTACACTATTACTTCAATAATACCTTATAATTTACTTTGGTTTTAATTAATTTTAAAAATACGTAGAAATCTGAATTGACCTTTTAAAATGCTCGATTCTCTTTTCTTGTCCATTTTCTATTTAAAAAAAAATAAAAATACTCAAAAAGTTAAAATGAAAAAGGACTTTGCAAAAACAACAATAAATGCATTCACTAAAAAGTAATTATTACAATGGAAACTGCTTAAGAAAGATTCCCTTTCATGTTTCAAAATCCTGAAAGTCACAACTATTCAATCAATTAGAAATCAACCATGCATATTTCATTAAATGAAAGAAGCTGGAAAAAGAAAGGAGCAATAAATATTTTAAATAAATTGAAAAAAAATATTCTCTTTAAAGTGGAATAAAAAATCTACAAAATGTTTTTGCAGAGATTAACTGTTTACTAATAATCCATATACATGGGTTTGAATTTTAAAAAAATATTATAAAAGAACGAGGGATTAACTTTTCTTTTTTCAGATACTTTCTAATCATTTAAACAATTCACATTTCAAATAACGTTTAAAGAATTGTGAATTTTTTATTTATTCGGAAACATTTTAATACAATTCCATTCAACATTTTATTGGCACATGAACAACTAGCATAATCATGGTGTGTACTAATGCATAATGCTAAAATAATTTCAAAAATAAATTAATAAATCAGTGAATAAACTATTTTGCTTCACACTCTGGTGTATGATCAACAAAAATGGACACCACGTCTGTTATAACGTTATGGGCAACTTTTTAAATGTAAAACTAGTCGTTGGGGGCCACCGTAATACTTACCCATCATGGATATGTATATGAAAATAAAACATGTGAAAACTATTTATACAATGCATTGCAATTCATAAACAAAATTTAAATATTGTTAATATACATAGTAATGCTCTATTAAAGGACTGCTGATTATATAAAACGCCAAACTACTCAAGTAGTACCGAACTGCGTAAAAGAAACATCCTTATAACTCCAAAAATAATAACTCTATTAACTAACAATTAACTGCATCGGATTAAGCGTCATATTTCCAATTAAAATATACCTCTGAATTGAAATTTGAATAAAATACAGTGTCATGAAAAATCGAAGAATGTGGAAAACAGGATTGCAAATATCTCGGCAACTAGAAATTCGATCGACTTCGTTCTATATGCAAAATGTGTGTTATTTTATTGCCTTTTACGTCCATTCCTTAAAACAAAAACAATCGAAAATTTTTATATACCTTTCACCAGAACGAATTTTTCGAGAGTCCGAAAAAAATAGTTCCGTATAATCGAGGTTGCTGATATTAAATAGGGTTCGTCCCATTCTTACATACTAACTACATACAAAATTTCAAGTCTCTATCTCAATTCGTTCAGGAGATAGAGCGTTTACAGACAGACAGACAGACAGACGGACGGCAAAATTTTTTTTCTAAAAATATGTTTTTCGGAATCTCCACTATCTAAAACTTGTAAATCCGTCAAAAAAATTTTTCGATTTTCAAAACGATTGCAAGACTTACCCTATACTACGTATGATGGGTAAGTAAAAAGGAGACATAATTGAAATATAATATTTCATTGGAGCGTATACCGATGCACAATGATGCATAACTTTAAAATTCCAATAAAGAGTTCAATATTTAACCCTTTCAATAAATGCACTTTTTAAATGCATGCTGACTTATATCTTTTATATGTGACGTGTGTTCAAATAATGGTTTATTTTTCTATCAAAATCATTACACTATTATTTCAATAATACCTTATAATTTAGCATAGGTTTTATTTAATTTTAAAAACACGTAGAAATCTAAATTGAGCTTTTAAAATGCTTTTTCCTTGTTTATTTTCTATTTTAGAAATATAAAAAAACTGAGGAACTTTTCTTTTTTACATATTTTGTAACTATTTAAACAATTCACATTTAAAATAATGTTTTAAGAATCATAAAATTTTTATTCATTCAGAAACATTTTTATACAATTCCATTCAATATTTTTTGACGCATAAATAATAATAATCATGGTGTGTACTAATATATATACCTAAAATAATTTTAAACAAAAAATAATAAGTGAATAAACATATTTTCAAAATCACGCTTGTATGTGACCAAAAAATACCTATTTAACTTCCTTTATACAATATAGCCAACATTGTAAATGTGAAAGGAGACACAATTGAAAACTCATCGCAGCACATATATTAACGCACAGTGAGGTAAAAATTAAAAAAAAAGCGATCCAATAAATTGTCCTTTTAATAAATATACTCGTTCATTGAAATCTGACTTGTATATTTTATAAAGGATTTTTCGTCAAATAGCTTGTATAAAAATGTTTCTGAATAAATAAAAATTGCATGCTTCTTAAAATGGTATTTCAAATGTGAATTGTTTAAATAGTTACAAAGTGTGTAAAAAAAGTTCATCATTTTTTCCCCCTAAAATAGAAAACAGACCAGTAAAAATCCTTTTAAAAGGTCAATTGCGATTTCTACATATTTTTAAAGTTAAATAAAACCTATACTAAATTAATAGGTGCGATTGAAATAACAGCATAAAGATTTTGATTAAAAAAGGACATTATTCACTTTACATTTCACTTTCAATTCCATATTATAATTCCATATTTTTTTCAATAATAAAAAAGCTTGAACTTTAAAGTGCCTATTAAAATCTTATTTCGGTATTACATTTCTGATTGAAATATGAAGAAATGCAAATCAAAAAGTTAAATGGAAAAATATTTTCTTGCTTATAACAGTAAATATACTCCTTTGAAAATTAATTAGCACACTGGAGTCTTATTAAAAAGATTAAGTTTCAGGCGTTCAAATTCATAAATATTCATCTGAATACAAATCGATCATGCATATTTTGTTCGGACAATTTCATTAAAAGTAAAAAAAAATGTTGTAGAAGGTAAGGAGCAGTAAATATATTAAAGTGAATTGCTGAAATGAATGTGCTTTATGTGCTTGATTGTATCCTTTCAATAAATATACTTTTTCAGTGAAATCTGACTTATGTATTTTATGCTCGGTTTTTCCACAAATAGTTTTCACGTACATCTAATTTTACATTTAGAGATTCAATTACAAATTACAATTTAATACAAATAGTTTTCACGTGCATCAAACTTTACATTTAGAGATTCAATCACAAATTATAATTTAATACTATATTTTCTATAAGAAACAAAGCTTGAATATTAAGGTTCCTATTAAAATATTCTTTCCATATTCAATTACTGCGTTAGAAATATAAAGAAATGTAAATCAAAAAAGTTAAAATGGACAAATGACTTCGTGCTTATAAGAGTAAATACATTTTTTTAACGTAATTAGTAAAATGAAGTCGCATTAAAAAATATTAACTTTCACACTCTCAAATTCATAAATATTCATCCGATTAAAGTTAGTCAAATATACTTTATTCGGACACTTTCATTAAAAACGAAACGTGTTGGAGAAGGCGAGGAACAATAAATATTTTAAAACGATTTGGTAAAAGAACGTGCTTGCTGTGCTCTTTCAAATCGAGTAAAATTTTCCATAAGTTTCTCGCTGAGATTAGTCATTTATTATTTATGCATAAATCTAGGTTTGAATTTAAAACAAATGTTATAAAAGGTTTAAGGTAAACTTTTTTACATACTTTCTATTTAAACAATTCACATCTAAAATAACCTTTTTAATAGTTAGAAATTATTGTTTATTCCGTAACTTTTTTTAACAATTTCATTTAACATTTTTTTTATTTCTCAACTGTTATAATTTCGGTACGCACAACTACATATTGAGAAAAAAATCAAAAATAAATTAATACATAAGTGAATAAACAGGCTTTTCTTAAAACTCTTGTGTATAACCAACAAATACCACCATCAACTACGTTATCACTTTACGCTATAGCCAACATTATAAATGGGGGGAAAGGACACATGATTGAAATATATTTCATTTCAGCATATACTGACGTACAATTGTGCATAAATTAAAAAAAATAAAGCGTACATGAGTGTGTTCTTTGGATAAATATACTTGTTAAATAAAATCTGACGTTTATATCATATGTATGACTTTGCAACAAAGAGTTTTTACTAATTTCCAACATTGAAAAACATTTTCAATTACACATTTAAATTTAATATATTTTTTTTCTATAATACAAATGAGCAGGATACTCAAGATGCCTTTGAAAATTTCCTTTCCATGTTCATTTTCTATTTTTGAAATATTAAAAAAAAACTTAAAAAGTTAACTTGGGAAAATGACTTTGTGATAATAAGAAGAAATGCATTCCCTTAAAAAGTAATTAGCATAATGGAATCTGATTAAAAATAGTTTCTTTCACACACTCAGTAATTCTATAATTAAAAAATATTCATCGAACTAAAAATCAACCATACATATTTTATTCGGAATCTATCATCAAAAAATAAAGATGATGGAAAAGTCAAGGAACAGTAAATATTTTCAAATGAATTGTGGAATGGATATACTTGATATGTTCTTCAAGTGGAATAAAAATATTTCAATTTTAATTTTAAAATTTTCGATTAGATTAACTATTTATAATTCATACATAAATTTGGGTTTAAAATTTAAGCAAATGTTGCAAAAGAAGGAGAAATGAACATTAATATTTTACATACTTTGAAACAATTTATATTTAAAATAACGTTTTAATAACTAATAAATTTTATGTATTCAGTATTATTTTTATACAATTCTATTCAACATTTTTTGATATATTTACTATTATAATCGTGATGTTCACAAATACATAATGCAAAAAAAGTAAGTTATTAAAAAAAGGAATAAACATATTTTTCTTATCACTATTTTATGTGACTAAGAAATACCAACATCACTTCCCTTATTATATTACGCTAGAGCCAATATTGTAAATATTTAAAACAGCAGACATGATTGAAATATATTTTATTGCAGCATATACTGACGCACGATGATGCATAAATAAAAAAATATATATATAAATAGCACAGAATTGAAAATTTTCAATAAATGTACGTGTTTAGTGAAGTCTGACATATATTTTATGTACGATTTTTCTACATACAGTTTTCACGTACATTTAACTTTACATTTACAGATTCATTCGCAAGTTATAATTTAATACATATATTTTCTATAACAAACAAACAAACAAAAAAAAATAATAATAAAAAAAAAACTTGGATTTTAAAGTTCCTATTAAAATGTAAATAAAAAGTTACAATGGACAAATGAATTCGTGCTTATAAGAGTAAATAAATCCCTTTAAAAAGTAATTAGTATTATGGAACGTAATTAAAAAAGTTGGAAATAGCACGTGAAGCATATCAAATGAGGTGCGTTCATACGGTAACGAAGTTTTAAAAATATCAGTCTCATAAAACTGTAAATAGTTAATTACAATTAAAATGCGCACCAAACAATGTTCTTTGCACCACAGATTATCCAAAATGTATATTATAGTATGTACTTTATAGATGCATATCAATTTTATCATGTTTGAATGAATTTAACACCATTAAAATGCATTTGAAAAAAATTTTCCCACTGACCGTAATATAACGGAATACTTTTGATTGTCCCTGTAATTGAACTATGCATCCAATTTTGATAAAATTTGAATTGACTCGACAAAATTATGTAATAATTATGTATTTCAAATTTCAAACGATTAAAATGCATTTGAAACATTTTTCTCCATTGGCCGTAATGTATCGGAATATATTTGATTGTCCCCGTAATTGATCTATGCATCCGATTTTCATAAAATGTGAAATGACTCGACAAAATTATGTAATAATTATATATTTTAAATTTCAAACGATTCGGTTGGGTATTTTTTGCGTTGTTATATGTGGACGGACGGATGGACGGAAGGACTGAACGATAACTATAAGTGCTACGTATTTACATAATTATGGGCACACCTACAAAAGATTACCTTTCACGCGTTCAAATTAATAAATATTCATCCGATTGTAAATCAATCGTGCATACTTTATTCGGGCACTTTCATTAAAAATGAAACATGTTGGAGAAGTTAAAGAACAGTAAATATTTTAAAATGAAGTCAGAAAATAATGTTTTTGATTTGCTGTTTTAAATGGTGTAAATATTCTGAATAAAATTTTCACTAATGTTTGGTATTTATTATTCATGTATAAATCTAGGTTTGAATTTAAAACAAATGTTATAAAAAATAATGAAAATAATTTTTTAACCCCATTTTTGAAACTATTTAAAAAATTCATATTTAAAAAGAGATTTTTAAAGAGTTCTCAATTGTTATTTATCCAGTAACATTTTTTTTTCAATTCCATCTAACATGTTTTGACGATACAGATATTATAATCGTGGTGTGCACAAATACATAATGCTAAAAAAAGTTCAAAAGTAAATTATAAAGTAAGGAAATAAACATATTTTTCTTAACATTCTGGTGTGTTACCAATAAATAGCGACATCTCTTCCATTGTCATGTAACGATATAGCCAATATTGTAAAGGTGAAAAAAGGAGACATGATTGATATATATTACCAGACAGCATATTTCGATGCACAGGAATGCATCATTAGAAAAAAAATAATAAAGTACGCAGAATTGTGTCCTTATAATATATATACTTGTTAGAAGAAGTTTGTTTTAGATATCATATATTTGAATTTCCTACAAACAGTTTATACAATATCCAACATTGAATTACAATTTCAATTACACATTACTGAACATATATTTTTTTCTATATTAAAAATAAGCAGGGTCAAGATGCTAATAATTATTATTATTATTTTGCAAGTTCATTTCCTGCTTAAGCAAAAGTTAATATGGAAAAACGACGTTTTCGTAATAAAATGAACGTTTTCCCATGAATTTCCCATTGATTAAGAAATATTTTCTCTTACATGTTCGGGAATATTGAAATTTAAAAATATTCGTTTGAGTAAAAATCAAACATGTATATTTCATTAGGACTATTTCATTAAAAAATAAAAATATTGAAGAGTATAAAGTGCAGTAAATACTTTAAAATGAATTGCGATATTATATATGTGATGTACGTGCTCTAAACCAATGGGTAATAAATCTGCATATTTTTCTCGCAAAGATTAGCCATTCATAATTTAGTACATAAATCTAGGTTAAATTTTTAAAGCAAAAGTAATAAACGAAAGACATGAAGTGGGGTTTTCTTTTTCCACACTTTCTAAGAATTTAACGTATATTAATACTTAAAACAACTATTTAAGAAGTGGCATTTTTTATTTGTCTAGTAATATATTTTTTAATGCTATTAATTTTTTTTTGGACATGTCAACCATTATAATCGTGGTGCGCACAATGCATAATGATAATTCATTTCCCAAAAATAAATAAATAAATAAGCATACTTTTCTTACCACTCTGGTGTAAGATTTATAAATTTCAAAATCACATCCTTTATCATCTAAGGCTACAACCAACATTGTAAATATGGAAAAAGCTAACAAGATTGAAATATAATATTTCACTGAAGCATTTACCACCGCAAGTGATGCATAACACAAAAGAAATCCAATCAAGCGTAAAAATTGGCTTTTCAATAAATATAGTTGTTAAATTAAATCTGACATATATTTTACATATAACTTTTATGAAAACATTTTTCATCTAGTATCCAATTTCACATTATAATTTCAATTAAAAACTTTAATTGTTTTTCTATCGATAATGAAAATAAGCTTGAATATCAAGATACCTTTTAAAATGTTAAAAATGTTCTTTCCATGTACATTTTATTTGTTTAAAAAAAGAAAAATATGTAAATTAAAAAGTGAAAATAGAAAAAAAGAACTTCGTGCCTATAACAGGGGTCGTACATGTCCTGAAATTTTAAGACCAAGAAAATCTTCAGCACCAGTATTTTCTCATAGAAAATATCTTCTTAAAATAAAGTGTCGTTTCGTACGTTAAATCTAGATGTATATTTCTATAAATAAATACTGATATTTGTCCTGAAAAATTCACAGAAATGTACGATCCCTGCTATAAAAGTAAAAGCATCCGCTTAAAAAATAATTAGTATAATAGAATCTGATTTTTTTTAAAGACTACCTTTTACTTGTTGAAATTCACTAATATATATCCGATTTGAAATCAACCATGCATATTAAATTCGGACACTTTCATTAAATAGAAATACTGGAGGAAGTAAGGAATAGTAAATATTTTAAAATGAATTCTGAAAAGAATGTGCTTAGTATGCCTTTTAAAATGGAGTAAAAAACTTTCATTGAAATAAAAAATTTATTATTCCTATGTAAATCCAGGCTTGAATTTTAAAACAAATGCCATAAAAAATGAATGGGGATTTGTGGGGATCGTGATTTTCACACCTTCTAAATATCCAATTAAGTTATTTTTACAAAAAAAAAAACAAAAAAAAAAAAACAAGAATTGTGCAAATTTTACTTATTTAGTACCACTTTTGTACAATTCCATTCAATCTTTTTTTACCTATAAATTATTATAATAGTAGTAGTATAAATAAATGATGAGGAAATATTTTCCAAATATAAGTAAACAAAAGAACGAATACATTTAATAAACATGTTTTTCTTAACACCTGTATTGTTGGTCTAAAACGTTCGATATCACTTATGTGATAAACAACATGTCATATATCACATGTCATAAACAACATTCTAAATCCAAAAAAAAGGGATACATAATATTATAATCGTATTATAAAACCAAATATTATAATCATGGTGTGCACAAATACACATAGAAAAAAACTTTCGAAAAAAAAAAGTAATAAAAAATAAATAATAAAAAATTCAACAAACATATTCTTTAACACTCTGATGTATGATACAAATATTGACATGACATCGTAAATGAGAAAAAATGAGACATGATTGAAGTATTGATTGAAATATATTATTTAATTGGAGAATATATCGTCGTACAGTGTTGCATAACCTTATAAAATAAAATAAGGAGTAACAAATCTTGACCTTTTAAAAAATATGCTTGTTTAATTAAATCTGGCAAATATTTTACACAAGGCTTTTCTAGAAACAGTTTTTTATTAATATCCAATTTCACATAATCATTTCAATTACATATTATAATTTAACATTATTTTTGTATAATAAAAATAAGCTTGTATCCCAAAGTGCCTTTTCAAATGTTCCCCAGATGTTCATTTTCTATATTAAAAATATAGAAATTATATAAATAAATGAGAAATTTTAAATGGAAAAGTGACTTTTTGATAGTAAAAACAAATGCATTTCCTTAAACTTAATTAGCATAATGGAATCTTATTGAGAAATATTTCCTTTAAATATTCAAATTCACAAATATCCATCCAACTCGAAATCAATCATGTATTTTTTATTCATACACTTTTAATAAATAAGAAATATACTGGAGGAGATAACGGGCAGTATTTTTTTTAAATGGGATTTTTCAGAAAAGAATATATTTTTAGGTGCTTTTTCAAATTAAGAAAAAAAAATCTCCATATTTTTTTTTGATAAGATTAACCATTTGTTATTCATGTATAAATCTAGGTTTGAATTAAATACACATGTTATAAAAGAAAATCTAAGTAGCTTTTTTACATACCTTATAACTGTTTAAACAATTGTTATTTAAAACTAGCAAAAGCCATGCTTTGTTTGGATTCGCGAAGCATTATTTTATAAAACAGATATTTGAAAGTAACAATATTTTTTTTATTATTATTTTTGCACCTTTATTAAACAAAAACGTTATTTTATGTTTTGGCGCATTTTAATTTTTTATTTATGATGTAAAACTGGCATAATAAGATATTTTCGAAGCAAACTTTTACAATTTTTTTTTTAATTTTCAACTAAAAGCTCTTTTAAAGATGTTTTTACAGTTTCAAGTAGCCACTGGTGTTTTTTAATTGTTTGAAATATGCATGTTTCCAATCTTTGTAATCAACATCCGATAATCTTTGATAGCTATTTTAGAATAATATATTTGAAGAAAGCTTGAAGAAAGTTACTTCTTCAAAATCCTATTTTCTGGAAAAAACATTTGAAATCTGCTTTCGTTGATACTATGAATTTTTAACTGTAAAACATTTTATTTTAATTTCTTAGTTTTTATACATGTTAGCGTATGAGAATTGCTGTAATTCTCTCTGCGTGGGAGAACTTTTTACTTTCTGCGAATGGCAACTCAATTAATGGAATTACCTTTTAACGAAGCGCTCTCTCATTCTCGCAGTGACGTTTTCACGAATAGTTATTGTTGTGTTTGCGAACTTATCAAAGTCTTATTTTTCTATAAAATCCTTCTGATTAATGAGTCGATATTATTTAGCCACAATACGACCTTCGCAAAAATATTTATAAAGAGCTTGAACCAACAACTTCACGCAGATCTTTTAATTTATCATTTATATAACAAATTTAAGAATTAATTTTATTTGTTTACAATTATTTTGTTGCCAGTTTACAAAAAAAAAAAAAAAAAAAAAATCCATAATACAATTCTTTTAAAATGTTTAAGTGTCATCTGTGCAAACGATTTTGCGGGATAATGAAAACATGTTTTATTTAATAAATTAATCATGATTCTATCTATAATTATTTACTCCATGATTTAAACTTTTTTTTCTGAAAATATACGCGTTTCATTTTTTATTTATTTGCCAAATTGCGTCCGTATTGGAAAATGCATGTAAAATAAATTAATTAAAATAATAATTTTTTTAACGTTTTACTGTAAAAAAAATTATATTCTGCAAATCTACAGATCGTAATTTATTTTTGTGTTTAATTTGAAGTTAAAATATTGAATAGTTTTTTTGTAAAAAGTACGACAAATTGTAATTTGAGTGGACTAGTAGAGGATTCGCTTCGCTCATCCTAATAACGTCTTTTAACTATTAAGTATTTTTTATTTATTGAATAGCATTTTTATAAAATTCCATTCAACATTATAAATATATAAATTATACAGAACTATATTCCTTTAATAAATATACTTTCTCTGTGGAATCTGACATATGTATTTTATATACGATTGTTCTACAAATAAATATCCCATAAATATCATCCAACTTTATATTACAAATTTAATAACAAATTATAATGTATATTTTTTCTATAATAAAAAAGCTTGAATCTTAGAGTGCCGAATAAAATGCTTTTTCATTTTCATTTTTTGCGTTAGAAATACCAGGTGGAACCCGTCGAAATTCGACGACAGAAAATGTTTAAGGAACTGTTTTATTGATTTTTAATAAATCTACAAAATTAGTTACAGTAAAAAATGCATCTTATATTAATCAGTCTAACTCTCAAACAAATATTATAAAAATACATCTTATATTGATCAGACTAACGTTCAAATACATATTATTTTAAGTAAAGCTTATTAATAAAACTCAGTTGTCCAAATTTTTAAAATTCAACTTATTCGCATTTGTAATCAGTAAAATATAATAAAGATCACTTATTACCATGAAGTTATCAATTGAAGCTCTTGTGTTTGGTATACATTTTCATCTTCTCAAAATTTACACACGCTCTTCTCATATCCGTATTGACGTATATCCACGTTTAAAAAATTGTATTTTAATTCTTACCTTTTAAAATGACTTTAACTTAAATCTTGAAGTCCTTTAATTGATAAATAAAAACGAAATAAAGCCGAGCTTTATAACAGATGACATTTTGAGAAAATATACGCATTTTAATTTCTTTTTTTTAATATTAAGAGAAAATGGAGTGATTATGTTGCCAGAATAAAAGAATTCGTACTAAAAACTATAAAAAATTAGTATCTCAAAAACAAATTGGGATACAGTTTTAAAAAAATTGCATTTAAAAGTACATTTTTTTCTATACGATGCTGTAAAAATTTAAAATTTGCGATATTTAGAAGTGTAAAATTTGACGTAGCAAAAATTGGAAAACCGAAATCACATAGGAAAGTGTTGCCCTTTACAAAATGACGTATGCATTACGTACAGATACGTTCGGCCTTTATAATATAGATAAAGTATTTTATGACCTATTAAATATAAAAATGTTGGCGTGGCCAGCTACATAATAAGGAAGAATGCAGAAATAAATTAATACATAAGTGAATAAGCATGTTATTCTTATTAATTTTGTGCGCGACGAACGAATACCGACATCATTTCAGTTATCACGTTTTCGAAAATATCAAATATATGCAATATTTTGATATATATAGTATATTTTCTATATATAATCGATACTTCCAAAATACTCAATTTACAGCTGATAAATGCAATTATCAGGTATAATATAAGTTAGAAGCTGAAATATATTGAAAGCTAAAACTTAAACAATGTTCCAAAAATACATTTCTCTTTTCTTTTCTTACCCGAGAAAAAAGTTGAAGATCCAGTAACTGAAAATATATACAATTTAATTTATACTCTTATAAAAAATTATAGAAATTGTACCGTTTCAAGAAACCTTTATAATTTATAAAGCAAAATATTAAATACAAAATAGTTTTTTTAATATGGAAGAATTTTAACATAGATGTAAGTTTGTCTTATTTTTGTATTCCATAAGCTGTTGTACAGTTTAGATTCAATTAACCAAAATCAGAAAAAATAAATTTTTAAAATGAAGTTATATGTAACTAATTATAAAAATTAAACACGTTATTATTCAAATTACTTGACTCACTCGAATTAATCGACTCACATAATTATTAGTTATATGCTTAAAAATAAAATTTAAAATATGAAGCTTTTAAAAGATATTTTTTATCTTTACCTAAAAAAGTGTCTGCAAGCGGCAAATCTATAGAATGGCGTAGTCAATAACATCTGAAAATGTCATTAACGCTCTCTTGTTTTGACTGAAGGAATTATCCAAAATTATTTTGAATGGAGAACTTTTGAAAATAAATATCAAATATATAAACTATCAAACATTTTGATATTTTGAAAATAAAAAAAATTGAAAATATCTAAAAGATATTTTAAAAGAAAATATCAAATATATGTAAAGATACATATTATGATATATATCCATTGATATATATCGACGACACCTGGCTATAGCAAATATTAAAATGTGACTAAAAACTGATTGAAGAACATTTCATTGCAGCATTTATCGACAAACAGCAATAATAAATCAAAGAATAAATAAATTATTTAATACCCCCATAAGTGAATAAACAGGCTTTTCTTATCACTCTTGTGTATAACCAACAAATATCACCATCACCTCCGTTATCACGTTACGCTATAGCCAATATTGTAAATGGGGGGGGGGAGAACACGTGATTGAAATATATTCCATTTTAGCATATACGGATAAGAGTTATGCATAAATACAATGCAACGCATAAATATAAAATAAGTAAATAAATAAATCAAATAAAGCGTACACAATTGCTCCCTTTCAATAATTATACTTGTTAAATGTAATCTGACATATATATCGCACGTATGACTTTTCACCAAACAATTTCTACTAACATCCAACATTGAATTATAATTTCAATCGCACAGAATACTTTACAAATGAATGACCAACAAATGACTTATGATATCACTTACACTATAGCCAATATCATAAATGCGAAAAAAAGTATATATTTCATTGCAGCATATATCGACGCACAGTGATGCATAAATTTAAAGAAAAGATCCATTGCATTGAACTGTGTTTTTTAATAAATATACTTTTTTAATTATATCTTACTTGTATATTTTATATACGACTAGTTCCACAAATAATTTTCACGCATATCTAGCTTTATATTACAAATACAGAAACAATTTATAATTTACTATATATTTATTTCTATAGTTAAAAAAAAAAAACTTGAATCTTAAAGGGCTGTCAAAATGTTCTTTCCATGCTCAATTACTTCGTTAGAAATATAAAGAAACGTAAATCGAAATGTCAAAACAGAAAAATGAATTCGTGTTTATAAGAGTAAATACATTCCTTTAAAAAGTCATTAGTATAATGGAGTCTAATTAAAAAATGATTACTTTTCACGCTTTTAAATTTATAAATATTCAACCGTTTAGAAACCATGCATGCATATTTTATTTGGAAACTTTCATTATAAACGTAACATGTTGGTAAGGAGCAATAAATATTTTAAAGTGAATTCGTAAAAGAATGTGATTGATGTGCACTTTTAACTAGAGTAAAAATTCTGCTTAAACTTTTCACCAAGGTTAGTCATTTATTATTAATGCTTAAATGCAGATTTGAATTACAAACAAATTTTATAAAAGGTGTAGAGAGGAATTTTATATGTACTTTTTAACTACTTAAATAATTCTTATTTAAAATAAATTTTCTAAAAATTATGAATTATAATTTATTCAATAACAGTTCTGTCCAACATTTTTTAGCTGTAACAGAAATTATAATCTTGGTGTGCACAATTACATAATGCGAAAAAAAAATCCCCCTCAAAAAAATAATATATAAGTAAAAAAACATGTTTCGACATGGTTTGTGTTCTTTTCGCTCTGGTGTGTGATCAACAAATACCGATATCTCTTCCGCTGTCACGTTATGCTATAGCCAATATTGTAGATGTGAAAAAAAGAAGAAATGATTGAAATATATATCCTTGGAGCATATTCGACGCAGAGTGATGCATACATTAAAAAAATAATATAGAACCTAGAATTGTATTCTTTCAATAAATATATTTGTTAAATGAAGTTTGACTTATATATCATACATATGACTTTTCTATAAACAGTGCATACTATTCATTAAACAGTACATAATTTATTAAACAGCTCATAATATTCAGCATTTAATTAGAATTTCAATCACACATTATAATTCAATTTTTGTCTATAATAAAAATTAGCAGGATACTCAAGATACATTTTAAAAAGTTCTTTTCATGTTCATTTTCTACTTTAAAAATATGAAAAATCTCAAACAGTTGATGATGGAAAATTACTTTGTGATAATAAGAATAAATGCATTCCCTTAAAAAGTAATTAGCATAATGGAATCTGATTAAGAAATATTTCCTCTGATAATTAAAATCATCAAAAATATTCATTTGACTAAAATGAATCATGCATAATTTATTCCGACTCTATCATCAAAAAATAAAAATACTGGAGGAGTTAAAGATCAGTAAATATTTTAAAATGAATTGCGGAAAAGAAATGTGTTTATCGTGCTTTATTAAAAGGAATAAAAAAATCTGCATAAAGTTTTCGCTGAGATTTCCCACGTATTATTCATAGATAAATTTAGGTTTGAATTTTAAACAAATGTTATAAAAGAAAGAGGAGAGATTTTCCCTTTTTTATATTTTCGAACTAATTAAACAATTCATATTTAAATAATTTTTTAGAAGTATGCAATTCTTGTTTATTCAGTAACATTTTGTACAATTCTATTCTACATTTTTTGATATGTCAACTTTTATAATCGTGGTGCGGACAAATAAAAAATGAGAAACACTTTTGAAAAATAAATAAATAAATAAATATTTTTTTCTTATCATTTTGGTGTGTGGCTTACAAATACGGGCAACGCATCTGTTACCACCTTAGATGACAACCAACATTATAAATGTGAAACAAAAAGGAGACATGATTGAAATATAACATACCATTTTAGCGTATACCAATGCACAGTGAGGCTTAATTTAAAAAATTAAATAAAGCATTCTGTATTATACCCTTTCAACAATCGCACTTATTAAATGAATGCTGACTTACACCTTTTATATATGACTCTTTTTCCATTTTTTTTCAAGCATCCACTTTCATTCACAACTTACTTTATTCACAAATTTTTGACATAT
Organism: Maratus speculifer; assembly: GCA_964019185.1. NCBI lineage: Eukaryota > Metazoa > Arthropoda > Arachnida > Araneae > Salticidae > Maratus > Maratus speculifer. The sequence continues at coordinate 411,952,779 of OZ025291.1, read as the reverse complement.
TAACTACAGTAACTGTGGTGTGCACCAATACATAATAACAAAACTTTGTAAATAAATTATTCAAAATGTAAAAAGACATATTTTTCTTAATAGTCTGGTGTGGGATTTATAAATATCTACATGACCCCTCTTTCCACGTTATGCTAAAGCTAAGATTGTATTTTTGAAAAGATGACATCACTGAAATATAATATTTCTTTGTATCGTACACCGACGCACAGTGGGCAATAACAATGCAAAATCCAATAAAATGAAAAAAAAATTGTCTTGTCAATAAATAATTTTTGTTAAATGAAATCTTATTTTTTTTTACATTCGATTTTTCTACAAACAGTTTTACTAATGTCTAACTTTATATAACAATTTCAATCATACATTAAAATTCAATATCTTTTTGTATGATAATAATAAACAGAAATATTAGGATGCATTTTGAAATGTTCTTTTCATGCTCATTTTCTACTTGAGAAATGTAAAAAATCACAAATCAAAAAGTTAAACCGGGAAAATGACTTTGTGCTTAGAAGAGTAAACGCATTACCTTAAAATGGAATTAGCATAATGGAATCTTATAAAAAAAGTTACCTTTCACACGTTGAAATTACGAATATTCGTTCGATTAGAAATCAACCATGCATATTTTATTCGCTTACTTTTATTTAAAATAGGAATTTATTGGAGAAGGTAAAGAGCAGTAATTTTTTCAGAAAATGAATTGCGGAAAAGAAAAGTGCTTAATGTGTTATTTTAAATGGAGTAAAAAAATCTGCATAAATGTTTCGCTAAGGTTAGCCCTTTTTTATTCATACATACACAAAATTGAATTTTAAGACAAATAATTTTAAAAATATGGATAAAATCTTTTATTTTTTCCTATATTAAAAAAAAAAAAAAGGTCAAGGAAATTTATGTTTCTTTTTGTATTTTTTCTTCTATGCTTGGTGTGGAGCACGATTACAAAAACAACGCAGTATACATGATATATTTTTTACATATTAACTATAGTAATTGTAGTGTGCACTAATAAATAATCTGGAAAATTTCAAAATAAATTAATAAAAAAAAAAAAAAAAAAAAAAAAAAAAAAAAAAATCTTTAAACTTCGGCCTGTGACTTATAAATTTCGACATCATTCCTCTTTCCACGTTACGCTAAAGCTAAGACTGTAATTGTGAAAAAAATATGACACATTTTAAATATAATGTTTTAGTGCATTGTATACTGATGTACTAAAACGTTATATATATGCTATGTGTATGAATACTATTAGAATTGTTAATATTTGTATTTTCGATTTAAGCTAAAATTTTATTTCTGAAATCTTAAGTTTAATGTAATATTTACAAATTCAAAATTATTTTCTTTTTTTCTGGAGGACTTTCAATCTAAAGCTTTAAAAAATTTTAAAATATGTTACACAATTGATTTTAAAAGAGTAAGAATTATAAATAATTTTGAAGTGAATAAAAAATTACGGTTTATAGATAATTTATATGAATATATTTTTTCAGGATATATATAATAATTAAAGTTATAAATAATGAGTGCATAATGTTTACTTGATGCTTCGTATAAGTGATGAAATAATTCCCAAAATCGCAATCAATTATAAAATAAAATGATAAAAGGAAACTTGAAGGACCCCAAAATATCTGTATGGATGATATTAAAAAAGCGATAGAGGATAGAGATTTGGAGGAAGAATTATTCTTGACTAGATGAGCTGGAATATTCTTCGGATGAAGGCAGAGGCACCTGATGATATAAAGTGAGTTTATACACTAAATTGCCAAAGGTGACCGGCATCTTACAATTTTAGACGTTTTGTCAAATATCTAGAAAATTACATGAGAAATTATCCTGAAACTCTAAGTGTATAAACGCAATAGAACAGATCATACTTTCAGAGGAATGTTTTTTTTTTCCGAAACCTACAGGAGACCGTCAAAAAATTAAAAAAGAACAAACTTATTTTGGATAACCCTGTCAAAACTAATATAAAAAAGCGTTCAAATTGTAGATTAGGATTAAGTAGCTTATTGCAATAAACTATGTTCATTTTTATGTGGATAGCATGTATACTAGCAGAGAAATTAAGGTTTTTATAAAAAAACAACCCCAAATTTCTTTGGTTATAATTTTCAGAGTTCTTAATAAAAAAAATTTTCTTTTCAGAAAATATAACGAACAACATTGTACACAATATCCTGTAATCAGATTTTTTAAAATAAAATTTTTATGAAAAATGTGCAGATTTTCTTAAAAATTTTTCATTTCGCATGCGCAAATGCAATCAAAATGTAATTTACATAATGATTTTGCTAAATGTATAGAGCGACATTTGAGAAATTATAAAGACTTAGCTTGTAAATTCTGAAAATTATGGTCGACAGAATAAGCACAAAATATGTTGTTACAAAATGAAGCAAAAATATGAGGAGCTATATCATTCATTGATTAATGAATGATACAGCTATATACATTGATACTATATTCATTTATTAATGTCAACACAGAATACACAGTATTGCACATATTACTATATTTGGATACATCACTTCAATTTAAAAACTGATTTACCAAAAAACAGTTTTTTTCTGTATGTGTGATAAATGTATTTCATCATAGAAAATTGTTTTATTGTGTATATGTAAGCAGATACACAAAAATGAAAAAAAAATATATGCCTGTAATTTTTATGGATCTAGTAATTTTTCGGACATTAATGTCATTTTATATTTTATCGTTTGATTTTACATTTCTACTTCATCATGCAATCCACGTAGTTTAAATTGGTGTTTATAACTTCATAGAATCAAGATAAAACAACCAATTTTGTCTTTTTTTTTTTTTTTTTTTTGAAACAGTTTAAAATATATCAACATTGAATAATTTTTCACTATATTTTATTTAACATTATTTAGCTTTTTCTTAGAACAAGAGTAAGAAAAAACAATTAATCTACATTTTTTCTAATACTTCTAATTTATGATAACAAGGGACACGAAAATGGGAAACTAAAAAAAAATAATAATAAACTTAAATAGAAACATTTTAAAGTTGCATTTCATAGTTAAACATCCTAAATATTCCATACCTCAGGGTCTACTTCGAATCCTTCAGGATGCCGAGAACATTTCACATTGTTATCTACGAGAAAATAGAGTGAGGATAGAGAAATACCATCCACGTATAGTGAAAATACTGATGGAATAAAAGGATTTTCTATGATTTGGTTACACTTAACATGCTGTTTTCAGGTATAAAACGAAAACAACATCCATTTAATTTTTTTTTCAGTAAATATATTTCTGTATCATAGTGGTATATTTGAATCTTTTTAAATAATGCATTATTTTCTCCTTTATTCCTCGTGTTTTGAACCAAAATTTCCACTCTTTCGGCGTCTCTTTCAAATCTTAAGGATTCAAAACACATTTCACATTGTTATCTTCAACATAATAGAGTGAAGATAGAGAAATATAGTAAAATTATTGCTCAGATAAAAAAGGTCTTTCAGGATTTGATTACTTTTAATTTCCTTTTTCAGATATAAAACGAAAACAAAATCAGTTTAATTTTCTTTCGGTCAGTATATTTCAGTAGCATCGTCGAATATTTGAAACATTTTTAATATTATATTATTTTGCTATTTATCCTTAACGTAACTTCTGTTCACTAAGCTCCAGTTTTGATTGCAATATAACAATATACACGGACAGACAGGCATTTTGTAAAAACATGTTTTTTGGAATCTCTGACCCCTAAAACTCGCAAATCCGTCTAAAACCGGAAGTCGAAAAAATTTCGATTACAATACTTTCTTCTATTGAAGATTGAAGAAAGTAAAAAACGCATACGGTCAAATAAAGAATTTACATAAAATAACGTTATTTTTTTAAAATGCACCAGTAAGTCCAGCGCCAAGAATATTGTAAATACAACCAAATAAACATGATTTTAACTAGAGTTGAATTTAGGGAGTGGTCAGGGAAGGACATTCCCCTCAGAAACAATAAAATGCCGCCTATTAAAAAATAATAATAAAAACATTGTGAAGAAAAATACATTTTCAGAAGTCGCTGCTATGACAACCATTGCTTGTAAGCTAGGTTTTGAAAACAATTCAAAATAAAATAATTATTATTTCCCGTTGCTATTAAGATAGAAAAAACTATTTAAATCCATTTTAATAATAATAATAATAATAATAATAATAATAATAATAATAATAATAAAAGCTTTTTTATGTATTTTTTAAATTCGTTTTTTTTTGTCTCGGATACTTTTACATTTAAAATAAATCATAAAAGACGGAAATTAAAAGTAGATGATAATTAAAACAACAGTATTTTATCCCTCTAACGTAATATGTCATTAACTAAGTTCCAGGTTTCACTGCAATATAAGCAACATTTAAAATAATATAATTCTATAGATTTAGTAAATTTTCAATACATTTTAGAATGATATTAATACTCTCAGGGATTACATTCACATTTTAATTAAGTATTTTTTATATTGTGTTGAAAGAACCATATTTTCTGAGTATTTAAAATAAAATTCAGAGAAAGCAACACTACAATTTTACGCATTCGCAAGACGCCGCTCAGAGGATTATTTTCATGTTGATTTCAGTTTTTATGTTTTTAATGGTCTAAAATATAACTCCTCCCCTCCCTTCCGGAACTGTATAATTCTGCCCGAGACACTCCGAGACACAAAAATCCTTCGCAAGGAAAAATTTTTGAATTCAACACTGAATTTAAATGCATTTCTTTCAAGCGAAGCCGGTTTCTGAATGACTTTACACTAGACTCTCGATTAACCGGATAGATTGCCAAATGCCTGGTTCCGGATAAGCAAATTCCCTGATAATCAAATTTGTGCAAATTTTAATGAAAATTTTGCAAAAGGGATAGATAAATGTCAAATTATCATACGAAAAGACATTAATAACTTAAATAATTCAAAAGATAGAGAATAAAGATAGATTTACGATTAGTAAAATAAATAAAGAATAGAAATGTAGTTTACCTAATTGCTTTTTGATGTATCAAATAATAGGAATTTGTTATCATTTTTTCATTGAATCTTCGATAAATTTCACAGGATCATTTTTAGATCATTTAATTATGTAATTACGTAGCACCTATAGTCGTCATTCAGACTGTCCGTTTACGCGTCTGTCTGTCCGCATGCATATAACCAAAAAAAAAGCTACCCAAGCGGATCGTACAAAATTTAAAACATAGATTTGTTGTATAATTTCAAATTCATTTCAAATTTTATGAAAATCGGATGTATAGTTTAATTACAGGGACAATCCAAATTAGTCAATTACATGACAGCCTATGCAAAAAAAAAATAGTTTCAAGGTCATTTTAATGATGTCAGACTTCGAATATAATAAATTTGATATGTATCTATGAAGTATGTACTAAAATATACATTCTGTGCAATCTGTGGTCAAAGAATATTTTTATTAATTTACATGACCACACATAAAAGTATTCTAATGTGTAATGATATAGAGGAAAAATTGTTTTGGGGGGGGGGGGGCGTTTTATTTATATTAAACAATTTAACATTTTATGAAACATACGTTTCTGAGCTTTACTACAAGTTACGTCCCATATACTAGAAAGCAGATAGGACACCGAAAATATTTCGACTACTACACTGCATTCGAAGTACTGTATATTTTTACACTAAGATATAAATATTTTTAAAACTTCGATATGGAATGAACACAGCACATTTGCTACGTGTGACGTGCAATTGCGACATTTTTCACCAGGTGTGCTTTCATCTTCTTGCTCCAAATAATTAATTAACGCCTCAGTCTGTACTAATATACATATTTACTCAAGTTTTATATTAATAAATTTTCTTCAGCACATCTATGATATTTTCCGTATATATTACCATTATCACGTAAAACGTCACAACATTTCATATTGGAATCTTCGTTAATTCTTTTCTACACTGCTTTTTCAATCACATTTTCAGGACAGTATAATTTTGTCATATCTTCAATGATTCTTCTCTGCAAATCAGTACCATTGTCGATTTCTGTAGGAACGTCATTTTCGTCATCCGACAAAATGGCTCTCATGATTTCTTAATCGTTGTGTTTTTAACAATTTGCATGCAACAGTATCATAATAAATTGCATTCAAAACTGTGAGATTTTTACTTTTCGGTTAATTTGCAAAACGGATAATCCGATCTCAATTAATCGAGAATATATTGTGTTTAAATTTCAAAATTTTAAAAAATATAATGTCGTCATTTGAAACATGAGTTGTGCAGTATCAATTTTTACCAGTGTCCAGACGTTATATTAATCAATAAATATTGAATTATAACCAAAAGTATCAATGTATCACGCTTATAATATATGCATTTGTCTAACTCAATTCTTCCATCATTAAGATTAATAAAACACTAATAGTATTACAATAAAGAAAAATATTTATTTAAAGTGATGGCATTGAACTCACAGACTGTTTACACTAACTGCACATTATACTTATTTCAAAGAATAATGCCGCTGGAAAAATATATTAAGGAGGAGATTAGCTTCCCCATTTCCCCCATTTATACTTAACTAATAAACCTCCAAATCTAATTAGTGAAGCAACTCACAAAGTGAAACCGGTATACTAAATTTGAGAAGCAAATCGGATAACTCTGCATCCAAAATCTATTTATCTAAATTAAGAGGCGGATTATCAATGACCTTTCAGAACGATATATACACATATATTTTTTTGAATTTGCGGATGATCTTCATAGTTACTGTCCCTGGTTTCCATGGAAATCACAGATAACTTGTTTTTCCACAGTTTTTGTACTTCATTTTAAAAGATCTAAAACAATATCTAATGTAATGTGAAAAAAGTATCCAATTGGGAATTTAGAATGTTCTTATTATAAAAATACCCTCAAGATCATACCCCTGTCTTTGCCAAACATTGTATAATCAGGTAAGTGGCTTATCAGAATGAAACTATGTATCAAATGTGAAGCAAATCGGATATTTCTATCAAGAGTCATCGCATTATCTACAAACAGACAAACATACGTATGCACGCATATATAGAGCTTGAAGCTATTTTAACTCTGAGTTTTTTGATAACCTGTGAGCTAAAAATAACATTATAAGTAATATCGTCAACTTTTAAAAACATGACAAAAAATAGAGCTTAATGTCTTTTCCATTTATATCATTTTCTCATGTAATATACATATATATATATATATATATATATATATATATATATATATGTATTATTTCCGGTATATATACCGAAATATTTGTTAAAATTTTGCTGGTAGTAATCCGTTTCTAAATTGTATGCCATTTCACGGAATTTCTTGAAAGAAAATAAAGCACCCATTAAATAATAACCATAATAAAGTAACTAAAATAAACACTAATTTTTATTAACGTAATGAAAAAAAGCACTTTAAAAATTGACTCTTAGTATATAATATAAAACATTTACTAGAAACATGTTGTAATTATAAGTTTAATATTTTTTTTTCTTTGATTCAACGACAGAGTGCTTGTGTTAACTTTGTCTCTTGATGCAAAAGAAATGTTCGGATTGTTTAAATTTGTCTTACTTCTTTCGGGTTTTTTCATTGTTATTATAGAAAATAAAGACTACTACACTGAGAAAGAATCAAAGTAAGTTCTTTTTGTTTTCAACAATTTCCAAGATAGTTTTTTTCTTTGACAATGTTTTTCATGTTCTTGTACCGAGAGTTTCATTTGAAAGCTATGGTAAAAAGTCAAATAACTAGAAAATAGTTAGATGCTAATTTTTAAAATCGTAAAAAAAAAAAAAAAAAAAAAAAAAAAAAAAAAAAAAAAAGAATTTTTTAATTATTTTTATGTATTGATAATAAATAGAATCAAACAGATATCATATAAAAATATTGAAAAGCTGATTTAGAGCACTGATGTGCATTACGACATGTTTATTGTAGAATATGTTGCATGCATAGCATTTAACGTATTTTATTAAGACACACAAATGAATATTATTATAGTAATGCTTTTGAGCGATAATTGCGGCATGTGCATTTCAGTTGTGATCTGCGTTTTTAAGTTTAACTAAATTTCTGCATATTGCGTTTTGTGCATAAATTCTATATATCACTGACAAGGTTGCGCAAAAGCATTAATAGCTAATGAAGACTTGCAGATAGTTCACAAATTTTTCACGTTATATCATAATTGATAAGAATTAGTGGCAGAGTAACTTAAAAAAGTCACGTTTCAATATACTCGTATTAAAAGCAGCATATTTCTTGATCGACAGTTTTTATTTTAGTGTTGATCAATTTCATAAAATACAAGATTAAAATATTTGCAGATTCTTTTTTTATACATTTAAATTTGTACATATATACAGTCTATTTACAATGAAATATTTGCTACTAATAATTTTATTAACATTAATTGTTACTTTCTAGGAACGCAATTGAAATTAAGAAAATTTAATTTCCTTCCATTTTTAAAAACCAATAATAAATACAGTTTACTGCTTCAGTCAATTTTTACATTAAAACTATAAAACTAAAAAGAACAAGAATTTATTTATTTATTTATTTTAATTATCTAGTAAGTCCCGTTACCTGGCACCCCCCCTCCCAACTGATAGAAAGAGAAAGGGATTTTCGAAATATTCCACATTGACTTCGGATGTGAATTGCTGAAGGGTAGATTTTATTTATTCTACTTGAACAAATTTTTCTGTGATATATATGTTTTCACAATAGTAATAAAGTATAACACAGGATTATGAAAACACGGGATTTTCACGTATATCCAGCATTATATTACAAATTCAATAACAAATTATAATTTAATACATATTCATTTCTATAATTAAAAAAAAACTTGAATCTTAAAGTGCCTGTTAAAATGTTCTTTCCACTGTTAGATTTCTGCATTAGAAATATAAAGAAACTTAAATCAAAAGGTTAAAATGGAAAAATGAATTCGTGTTTATAAGAGTAAATACATTCCTTTGAAAAGTAATTAGTATAATGGAGTCTAATTAAAAAAAGATTACCTTTCACGCTTTTAAATTCTTAAATATTCATCCGATTAGAAACCGAGTATGCATATTTTATTCGGACACTTTCATTATAAATGTAACATGTTTTAGAAGGTAAAGAGCGATAAATATGTTGAAATGAATTCGTTAAAGCATATGCTTGGTGTGCTCTTTAAAATAGAGTAAAAATTATGCTTAATCTTTTCACTAAGGTTACTCATTTATTATATATTTAAAATAGAGTAAAAATTATGCTTAATCTTTTCACTAAGGTTACTCATTTATTATTGATGCTTAAATGCAGATTTCAATTAAAAACAAATTTTATAAAATATGTAGGGAGTAACTTTTCTTTTTCTCATACATTTTAAACCTTTAAGAGCGGTGGGATAAAATATATTCCACCTAATTTTAATTGCGAAATACCACATTGGCACCACAATTTATTAATGAAAAATGTAATTTTATAAATTGTGTGAAAATAAACTTCTACAATTTTGAAATGAAAGTATTTTTAAATTCTGGTGTTAGTCTATCATTTTACCGTTTTACGAATTAAAGTGCTTTGCTCCTGAAAGGGTAAACTGTTTAAACAATTCTTAGTTAAAATATATTTTCTAAGAATTATGAATTATTATTTATTCAATAACATTTCTATACAATACCATTCAAAATTTTTTGACGTAAAATATATTATAATCGTGGTATGCAAAATAATAATAATAATAAATAAATAAATAAATAAATAAATAAATAAAATAAAGTAAATAAAAAATATATTAATATATAAGTGAATAAATATGTTTCTCTTTTCGCATTGGTGTGTGATCAACAAATAACGATATTTCTTCTGTTATCACGTTACGCTATGGCTAATATTGTAACTGTGAAAAAAGAGATATGATTGAATTATATATCCTTGGCAGCATATTTGATGCATACATTTAAAAAAACAATAAAGCGCGCAGAATCGTATCCTTTCAATAAACATAATTGTTAAACGAAGTTTGACTTACATATCATACATATGACTTTTCTACAAACAGTTTATACTAATATTCAATCTTTAATTACAATTTTAATCACATATTATAATTTAATATAATTTTTGTCAGTAATAAAAATGAGTAGGATACTCAAGATGCCTTTTAAAATGTTCCTCTCATTTTCGTTTTCTGCTTTAAAAATATGAAAAATCTCAAAAAGTTAATAATGGAAAATTACACTTTATAATAGTAAGAATAAATGCATTCCATTAAAAAGTAATTATCATAATGGTATCTGATTAAAAAATATTTCCTTTGACATGCTCAGAAATTCTGAAATTCAAAAATATTTATCTGACTAAAAATTAACCATGCATAATTTATTCAGACTCTTTCATTAAAAAATAAAAATATTGGAGGAGTTAAAGATCAGCAAATATTTTAAAATGGAATTGCGGAAAAGAAACGTGCTTAACGTGCTATATTAAAAGGAATAGAAAATCTGCATAAAGTTTTCGCTAAGATTTGCCATTTATTGTTCATAGATAAATCTGGGTTTGAATTTTAAACAAATGTTTTAAAACAAAGATGGCGCAGTTTCCCTTTTTTTCTTATACCTTCTAATTAATTAAGCAGTTCACATTTAAAATATTTTTTAGACGTATGCAATTCCTGTTTATTCAGTAATATTTTGTACACCTCCAATAAATATATATATATATATATCTATCCAAGTGTTTCAACCCATAATCTAGATCAGCCTAATAATGAGTTTCCGCAAAATACAGAAGAGAGCCAATGACAATTAATAATACCCGGGTATATCAAAACACATAATGGATCCAAACAAAAAATGAACAATTGTCAAACAGCTACTCATGTGAAAAGTGAAGACTCATTACCATGTTTGATAGATACAGGTAGTTCTATCAGTGTAATGCCATACCATTTAGCCCATAAATTTAATCTAAAAATATCTAAAGTTCAAAAGAGTATTTCAGTCGCACAAACTCAAGGTGTTCTAGCTTTGAAAGAAAAATGCCTTGTCAGTTTGCAGTTAGGACAAATAACTCAAACCATTGAACTGTTTATAATTCATAACTCTTTACCATATGTTTTAATTGGGCTACCACATTGTGAATTGTTTAGAGTAAATATTGATTGCTCTAAAATGCAAATCCATCAAAATAACAAAAAAATATCACTTATGCGTAATATTTCAAAAAAATCATCCCACCATACTTTGCATTTGTCAGAACCATATATCCACCCGCTAAAAGCAGAGATCCAAAATGCAGAGATATTTGAAGAAAATTTTGAACCGGAGTTGTTTGAAACTTCTGACCATGGGCCCAAAGTTCAGTTGGCTAAAGAACAACTACCTGCTCTTCTCGCCAAATATGTCTGTATTTTTGCAAAAGATAAGTACGATGTAGGCTGTGTGAATATAGAACCCCAAAGAATCCATTTAACCTCTGACCTTCCCGTTTCACTTAGGGCTTACCGTACATCACCCAAAGAAGAGGAAAAAATCCGAAACCAAGTCCAAAATTTGTTACAGGCAGGAATCATTAAAGAGAGTTGTTCCCCTTATTCGTCGCCTGTCACTTTAGTTTACAAGCGCGAAGAAGGGAAGAAAACTCGTTTATGTGTAGATTTCAGAAAATTAAACGCTATTACCAAGACAGACGCAGAACCCCTACCCCGAATTGATACCCTTTTGGATAAATTAGCACAAGCTAAGGTCTTTTCCACTCTCGATTTGGCCAGTGGATATTGGCATATACCTATCCACCCTCGAGACACCGAAAAATTGGCATTTGCGACCACTTTCGGTTTATTTGAATGGTTGCGATTACCTTTCGGATTAAAAAACGCACCTGGGATATTCAACCGCACACTCCGAAGAATCTTTAATAAGTACAAAATTAATTTTGCCTGTAGTTATTTTGATGATGTTATTGTATTTTCTCAAAATGAGGAAGAACATTTGATGCATTTAGAGACATTATTTAATATTTGTGTCCAAGAAAATCTCAAATTAAAGTTATCAAAGTGTAATTTTGTTAAATCAACAATTAATTTCCTTGGTTATGAAGTTTCTAATGGATGTATTACCCCTGACAATCCAAATGTAGAAGTTATTAAGAAATTAAAACCACCAACCAATGTAAAAGAGTTGCAACGCTTTTTGGGATCTATTAATGTCTATAATAAATTTATTCCTAAGTATGCCGAAATTAGATATCCTCTCAACCAATTGTTAAAGAAAAATGTCCCCTATGTATGGGACCAAAATTGTCAAGATTCTTTTGAGAAACTAAAACAGGCTTTGATTGAAAAACCTATCTTAAGATTGTTTGATCCCAAAGTGCCTTGTGAACTGTTTGTAGATGCCTCAAGTCTTGGAGTAGGGTGTGTTGTGAAACAGGTAGATGAAAAAGGAAAATTACACCCAATAGCATATCACTCTAGAAATCTTCGAGATTATGAAAAAAAATATGCAATAACGGAATTAGAATGTTTGGCAATTGTGGATGCCTTGGATAAATTTTATCATTATTTACATGGTCAAAAATTTGTCATTCATACGGACCATGCGGCACTTACCTGGCTCAAAAATGTTAAAAATTTAAGAGGTCGTCTTTTCCGCTGGTCTCTCAAACTTAGTATGTTTGACTATGAAATCAAATACCAAAAGGGCTCCACTAATGTTGAAGCTGATATGCTATCAAGACAACCTGTTTCAGAAAATGTACACCATGTTATACATCTCCTTGACTTGAATGAAGTAAGAGACAGCCAGAAAAAGGAAAATGTAACAGCAGATGGTAAAAAATACATTGAAGTAAATGATGTTGTTGTAATTAAAAAGAAAAGTTTGTATAAGATTGTTGTCCCCATGTGTTTACGGTTACCCCTCTTAGAAAAAACCCACACCCAATTTGGCCACCCTGGTATTTATAAAATGATAAATTTAATTTCCCCACAGTATTATTGGCCTAATATCAATCAGGACATTGAAAATTTTGTAAAACATTGTCATACATGTCAAATAAACAAAAAGTGTAAACAAAAAAGATTTGGCATGTTACAATTGATGCCTCCAACAGATATACCTTTTGAATGCTTGGCATTGGACTCTGTTGGCGGATTTAATTACTACAATTCTACGAAAAAATATTTGCATTTGGTGGTTGACCATGCAACTCGCTATGTGTGGGGTTTTCCTTCAAAAAGTGTAACTACTGAAACTTATACAAACATTTTGAAACAATTATTTCAACTACAAGTACCAGAAAAATTATTAACTGACAGAAATGGAGCATTTACAGCTTCCAGATTTAAGAGATTTCTTCGTACTTACAATGTTAAACACAGATTGACAAGTAGTCACCACCCCGAAACGAATGGAAAAATTGAACGCCTAAATCAGACTATTGTAACCAGATTAAAGTGTAAAGTTAATTCTTCTTCCAAGAAAGTACCCTGGACTAAATTGTTAGATGAAGTCTTAGTTGAATATAACAATACTCCTCATTCTGTAACTCAATTTACCCCTAGTTATTTATTGTTAGGAAAATTGCCATATGATCCTCCTTTGCCAAATAATAGTTATTATCCTCCAGTTGATGAAGCTAGAAAATTGGCTAAAGAAAGAACAATTGCTTACCATAAGAAAAATAAAGTCCGCTATGATGCTCGTTTCCTTCCTGTAAAGTTTAAAGTTGGTGACCTTGTAATGTATGAAGAATTTCATTATCCTAATACCCGTAAATTAACTTCCCCATATTCTGGACCATACACCATTCTGAAACAACTTTCTGAAGTCACTTTTGAAATTGATAAACCCAGCCCACATTTTAAGAGAAATTCTGAAATTGTCCATTCATCCAAGTTAAGATACTACCATTCTCCTCAAAATCTCAAACTCAACCATGAATAAACCCCATCTATCTCTTTCATCTTTCAATTTTTTATTTTTGCTATTCTATCGTCCCTCTATCATTAGTATTTGGAAGAGGACCCAGCTGGATGTTAACCCTCAACCCCCAGCGGTAAAGGATGAAAGTTACAGTTTAAAAGCACTGTTAAATTTTTTTTAATGTTATTAGTATATGATGAAATGTGTTACGTCAATAAGGGTCCTCCGCTCCTTGACCACCCGTCTTTAGCCGGACTGTTTTCCCAGATTCTCTTTCCAGGTTGAACGGAGAATCTGGCAAAACTGCTTCGCTTGCCCTTTGTAGGTGAATGTCAGTTTCCCACTTTCCTTTTCTATAGTGCAAGTGGCATGTTTTTTTGGGATGACCTTTCACCACAAAGTATTGAAACCCATCTCCCACTAACACTGGGCATGGTGAAAATTATAGCAAATTTATATTTTTACTTAGTAGCTATAGTTTTCAGAGGTCTGACATTTTTGTATTTTGGAGTTAGTCTCGAATTAAGCCTAAAACTGGATACTGTACATAGTTAGAAAAGATGCAACCTAAGAATTAAGTAGAAAAAAAAAAAAAAAAAAGTTTTTATAGTATTATAATTAGTATTATGTTATATAGTGTTTTCTTATATAGTGATTATATTATATAGTGTTAAAATTGTGTTGTGTTGTAATTACTTTTGGTGATATTTCAGTGTTAACATACAGTATTTTCAGAGAAAAAAAAAAAATGTGCATTTATTATACAATTGTATTTTGCTGATAATATTGAATATCATATTTTTTGAGTATTTTGCTATTTTTACCCATGTTTAATGTCAATAACTTGTGTGTGTTTTAGTATCTTATTTTTGAATATTTGATTATATTATATAGTATTCCAATTTTGTATAAAGAATGTTTCCAAAGGACTTTCCTTCATAAAAACTTTCAACCAAAGGAAACATCACAGACATTTAGAAAACTGTTTAGTGGAAAAAAAAAAAAAAAAAAGTTTATTTTTTAAATGTTATGTATTTTAGTCAATATGTGTTTCATTATTTTAAGTGTTTATATTTTGATTTTGGTTAATGTTTCTTTTTTGTTGTCCTTCTCGAGAATGTCCCTTAAATGCTGCAGCATTATTCGTCGCATTATCAGTACCATTATCCGTCACAATGTCAGTACCATTATCCGTCGCATTATCAGTACCATTATCAGTAGTATTAGCATTAGTGTTCATGTTATTCAATGCCAAAATATTGACAAATCTTTTATTGTAATATAGTGTTTTTTATGTAAAGAATAATGTTTTCATATAACCTTTTTCATGTAACCTGTAAATAATGTAGAAACTAGGTCCAGCTGGCTTGACGTTGTAAAACTGAAAAAAAAAAAAAAAAAAAAAAAAAAAAAAAAAAAAAAAAAAAAAAAACAATCAACCTATTTAATAATAAGGAAGAAACCCAGGTAAAATATTTAGGGGAGCTGAGACCCACAGACCTTGCAAGCAAGATCTGTGGCTCTTGTTTTAGTGGGGGGGGATATGAAAGGATAAAACCTAAAGCCTTTTTAAAATTTAAACTTAAAATTAAAATTCAAAAACTTAAAGGTCCGAATTAATATTTTTAACTTTAATCTAAAATTTAAATGCCCCTTCTTGTAACCTTAATTCTAATACTTAAAGCTAGTTTGCCCCTGTTAATGTTCTTTCCCAACCTAACATTTATTACTCTCAGAGATGATTTTTGGATGTTCTTTAAGATTAAAAAAGCTGACGTAAACGCAATTCTTAATTTGTAGGATCAGCAATGAAACCCTGGAAAACCGCACCTAACAACGTCATAGTGCCCAGATATTTCTTAACCAATTAAAATTAGAGTAACACCCATTAGTTAGTATCGCGACCTGGTAGAAATAATGCGAATTAACGGCCTTTAAATAGCGGGAGCGCCTAAAACAAGCGGCTTTTTTGACCTAACACTTGCCTAATAAAATGCTGCCCAAAGAAACGAAGTTTTGAAAGGAAAGCGTCAAGTCACAGGGACCTGGTTTCTCCCAAAGATCTGCCAAAAAGGATTAATAAACCAGGCCCCAAGTGAAAATACTGTGTCGTTATTTGTCTCTCAATCGCACCTCATGATTCAACAACAATAACGGCTTATCGATGTTAAAACACCAAAATCTTTCCCGGCCATTCGGACGATTGACTCGGCGCGATCGCGAAAGTTCCCCCCCCCGGAACTTCCACGCTGGACGCGACGGATCTATGTTTCAGCGCCCGACCTCTCGAATCTCTCCACGACTACGATATGAACTCTCTCCACGACTACATTACATGAATTCCCTCTCCTCGGATCGGATGGTGACGGAACTCCCACGAACGTAAGGCCCAGACTCGGGTTCCTTACATATATCTATATATATATGTTCTATATTTTCAAAATATTTTCTGTAATAATTCTGGTGTGCACTAATAAATAAACAGGAAATTTTCAAAATAAATTAATAAAAATGTAATAAAACTTATTTTTCTTAACATTCTGGTTTGTGACTTATAATTACCGAAATCACTCCTCTTACCACGTTACGCTAAAGCTAAAGATTGTAATTGTGAAAAAAAGATGACACAATTGAAATATAATATTTTATTGCATCGTATACCAACGCACAATGTCACATAACTTTAAAAAATCCAATAAAGCGTAAAATATTTTAGCTTGCCAATAAATAATTTTGTTTGATCTGACTTATATACTTTACATTCGGTTTTTCCTCAAACAGTTTTACTATTATCCAACTTTACATCACAATTTCAATCATACATTATAATTCAATATTTTTTTCTATGATAAAAATAAGCAGGAATATTAGGATGTGTTTTAATTTTTTTTTTCATGTTCATTTTGTACTTGAGACATGTAAAAAACATAAATCAAAAAAGTTAAAATGGAAAAATGATTTTGTGCTTATAAGAGTAAACGCATTACCTTAAAAAGTAATAAGCATAATGGAATCTGACTTTTTTTTTTAAACATTACATTTCACATGTTAAAAATCACTAATATTCATTCGAATAGAAATCAACCAAGCATATTTTATTCGCTAACTTTCATTAAAAAAGGAACTTATTTTAAAAGGTAAAGAGCAGTAATTAAAAAAAGTGAATGGCGGAAAAGAAAAGTGCTTAATGTGTGATTTTAAATTTTAGTAAAAAAAATTGCATAAAGGTTTTGCTAAGGTTAGCCCTTTATTATTCATACATAAATGTTAGTTTGAATTTTAAAACAAATAATTTAAAGAATATGGATACAATTATTTTTCCTACATTTAAAAAAAGGTGAAGGAAACTTATGTTTCTTTTTGTAATATTGCTTCTATGCTTGGTGTGAAGCACGATTACAAAAACAATGCAGTATACATTATATTATGTGTATGAATACTATTAAAATAGTTAATATTTTTATTTTTGACTTAAGCCAAATATTTATTTTTAAAACTTAATTTTAATGTGGTATTTACTAATTTAAAATTCTTTTACTCTTTTTCCAGAAAGACTTTCAATCTAAAGCTTTAAAAAATTATAAAATATGCAATAGAATTGATTTTAAAGAGTAGGGATTATAAATAATTTTGAAAGCAATAAAAAATGTTAAATTTTATAGATAATTTTTAACCCATCACTGCATGATTTTTTTCTATCTTCATGAAAAAAATATTTGAAATATATGTATCGATCTTATAATGGGAAAAATAGGAAAAAAAATTCTATTTCAAATTTTCAGCTAAAATTTGACATGTTATGGCGTGTACCCTGTATAAACAATAGCTTTTTTTATTAATGTATTGATATATTTTGCAATTAAATAAGCATTAATTATTTTTATCAACTTAACACTCTGCAGCTTTCTTTATATTAATATTTTTAAGTATTCAGTAAAAAAAGCAAATTTTGCCTTAAGGGTGTATTCGAAAAAACGCTTTTTCACCTTCAACAGCTCGAAGTTTTCCGATACAACATCAGACAGATTTTTAAAATTAGAAACATGAAACTTGCTGAGGGGATTCTTGAAGAAGCGTATAAGGTGCCGTGTGATGTTTTTTACGCTCAATTCATTAGAATTTGATTTATAAACATTTACCTTCTCGGCATGACCTTTTTTTTCGTTCTCAAAACTCTCGCTTCGGGAAAATCTGTTCAAAAGGCCGTTTTTTATCGCTTTTTTTTACAATATTTTTTACATTTATCAAAGAATTGACAATCACGGCACCTTTTGTACTTTTTAAATAAGAGAATCTGGAAGTTTTATGCGTTTAAGAGCAAAAATGCATTCAAAAATAAATCGGAAAATAAGCAGTTTGAATCGAAATACACCCTTAATAGCTTGATTGTTTTTTTTTTTTTTCGAAGAACAAATTCTAAATTTTATTCAAATGCAGCCATGAGACATGGACAAAATAAGTGTTATTTCATTCTTTGAACTGTTCTTGAGCAGTTACAGCGCTCATATTTACCAAATTCATGGCCCATAATAAGAATTATAGTGTTTTTAGGTATATGCCAAATGAGGCAGACGGTGCTGTGAAGTGTTAAGTTTACCTTTTTCATATTATATATAATTATTAAAGTTATAAATAACGGATGCATAGTGTTTACTTGATGTTTCTAATACCGGGTGTCCCAAAAATGACTGATGGATTTTAAAATTCAATAACTTGCAAACGGTGACAGCTATTTAAAATTTTTTTGCAGGAGGGTTATGTATAATGTCAGGAGTTTTTTTACCGCAATTTTTTATTTTAGTTCGCATCTCAAACAATGGGTGGCGCTGACGGCGATTGAAGGCTAGGTGATCAGTTCTGAGTGAAGCGTCGACCTGGCCTTCAATCGCCGTCAGCGCCACCTATTGTTTGAGATGCGAACTAAAATAAAAAAATACGGTAAAAAAAAAAAAAACTCCTGACATTATACATAACCCTCCTGCAAAAAAATTTTAAATAGCTGCCACCGTTTGCACGTTATTGAATTTTAAAATCCATCAGTCATTTTTGGGACACCCGGTATATGGAGGTACATATTATATAGATATGATGTATATACATGTACATATTACATAGATATGATGTACAGGGTGTCCAGCAAATAACACCCTGATTTCATAATTAAATTTCTCAAAAACAAAGATCGATAGTAATACGCGGTAAACGGTTCTTTCATTAGGTAAGCTGTAAAAATCTTATAGAAAAGTTTCGAAAGGTAAATATTTTGAAAAGTTTGTATTCTGATTGCAAAGAATGCTTTGATTTGACATTTTTCTTGCTTTAGATTGCTGCCAGATAATGTGTTTTTCGGCTTAAAATGCCATATTTCATAGTTTTTTGAAATTAAATTTTTAAAATTTCGAAATTCTAAAAATTTACTTCGAAAAATCTTTAAAATATAGCACTGTAAGCTGAAAAATTATTTCTCTGCAGGCAATCTAAACCAAGAAAGATGTCAAATCAAAGCATTCTATGCAATCAGAACGCAATCTTTTCAAAATATTCACTGTCACCGTTTACCGCATATTACTATCGATCTTTGTTTTTGAGAAATTTTATTTTGAAATCAGGGTGTTATTAGCTAGACACCCTGTATAAATACATACATATAACGTAGATATTATGTTTAGGACATGATCTATATGGACATAGACATCCATTTTACATAGATATTACGTGAATCTGGATATCCAACAAACATTTTATGTATGTATTCGGAGAGACATCTGATGGTAATATCTACGTAGATACTACGTAATATGAAACTCCTTGGATGAATTATGGACATGGTATACAGATGTAATTTACGTTATATGGCTGTCATATTTACCAATTTGTGCTGTGTGGGGTGTGAATTGCTGGATGGTACATTTTATTTGTGCTGCTTGAACTAAATTTACTGTGATATGCACTATATGGCCAAAGGTGACCAGCCACTTGCGATTTTAGACATTTTCTTAAATATATGGGAAAAATACACGAGGAATTATCCTGAAACACTAAATGTGTAAACATAATAATATAACTCGCACATTTCTGCTTGATTTTGTCCCAAAACTCCACAGGGGACCATCAACAAATTGAAAAAGAACGAACATCTTTTGGATAATCCTGTCAAAAATAATGTAGCAAAAGCGTTCAAATTGTAGATTATCATTAAGTGGCTTATTCTAATAAACTGTGTTTATTTTTATACAAATAGCATGTAATAGCAGAAAAAATTGAGGTTTTTATAAAAACAGTCCCAAAAATTTTCAGTTTCAAAATTTTCATATTTTTTGCTTATAATTTGAGGAGTTTTTAATATAAAATAAAAAAAAAAACTTTTCTGAAAATATGACATAACATTGTACACAATTCCTAGTAAACAAAATTAAAGAACAATAAAAACAATAACCTATGGACGAAAGAAGAAGGAAAAATAAAAAACGAAAACAAAAAGTGGGATGGAAAAAGGAAAAAGTCCATAACTTCTTCAATTCTTAATCTATTAAATCATATTAAATTCATTATATAACTTCTCAAGAATATCTACAACTTTTATACTGACAAGTGCTTTATAGGACCAATTCTTATAGTAAAAATGAATTAAACAAAAATAGGAATTGAAAAAATACCTTAAATCCAATCAGATTATAGTCTGACTAATTTTTAAATTCATTTTTGATTTTAATCGCATCCAAATGGCAGATTTTATTAATTAAAATTTGTGTAATGAGGCATATTAGTCGGGTTTTTATTTTATAAAGGCAGAATATATTTCAAAAATGCTACCAAAATGGGCATTTTGAACAGAAATTCTGAAGCGACCGTGATTGAAAAATTGGGGAAGTATTCAAATAACAATTTGCCTAATTTCTGACTTATTTTTAAATCCCTTTTTGATCTTAAACTCATCTATTTAACAGGTTCTCTTATTCAGGAGCTGTATATGTGCTGCATTGGTCAGTTTTTCGATAAAGACAGAATATATTTAAAAAAATATTGTTAAATTGGCAATTTTGAACACAATTTCCTAAAGTGATGGTAATTGAAGAATAGAGGATGTATTCAAATAACAAACTGCTTATTTTATGACTTATTTTTAAATTCAATTTTGTTCTCAAACGCATTTAACTGATAGTTTGTCGTATTCAGAAATACAAAACGTGCCTTATTGGTCGACTTTTTCATAAAGTAAGAATATATTTCAAAAAATGCTATCAAAGTAATCTTTTGAACCAAATTTCTCTTAAAAGGATTCTGATAAAAGCAGCATCTACGGAAAAATGAAATTAAAAATTCTTTAAAAGCGGCCAAATAAAATTGTTAAACTGGGTTTATTTCAAAAAATATTTTATTTTTTGTTGTTGCAATGAGCATTTAACTTCGAAATTTTTCTCTGCCTGTAGGCCAAACTAGCAGGTTTTTCTTTTCTTTTTTTTTTAAGTTTGCGGCTTTAATGTTTTGTATTGAAACTTATCTAACTGGTGTTCTCTGTGAGTAAATGCGAGGTTCTGTAACATTTCAAGTTTTAACGCCACCTGCGAACAGATATTGAAACTATTTTTGTATATAAAATTCCATAAGAAGCTTTTTTGACCAAGCTAGTTTCTTGACATTCAGTTGAATTTTAAAATGTATCAAGAAATTTTTAGTCCACCCTAAATATAATGCCAGAATGTTTCAAGATATTTTATAAACCATTTTATTGGTACTCATTTGCTAAAAGTGCCATATTATATGAAAATTCATGAAAAACACTGAATTTAAAAAATATATATATAAATATAAAAAAAATAAATATAATTTTTTATCAACAAGCAAAAAATAAACCATTTTCTTTAAATAAAACTTGTCCCTTACTAAATGAAATAAAGCATTTACTAATACCATAATGAAACTTGTAAAGATTCAAGTTTGATTTTTTCTTTAATTTTACAGCATGAATACTTGTGTTGCTTGTTTTGTGATTCAAAAGAAATGTCTTCATTGTTTTAATTTGTCTCAATTCTTCCAAGTGATTTTATTGTTATTGAATAAAAGGAAAATGGTTTCACTGGAAAAAAATTAGGTTGCATTTTTTAAAAACAGTTTTGAAAGTAGTTTTATTTTGTTTTTAACGAGGTTTTCTATGTTCTTGTTATTAGACGTTTTATTTGAAAGCAATTCTATTTTAAAATCACAAAAAAAAAAGAAAATCTATTATTCATGTGTCACATGTTGCATTTCAAACAATTCAAACAGGAACTTTAAAATTGGTTTTCTACACGGTAAAAAAAATACTGATAATACTTTACATGCTAAGTGCCACGCCAGTCACCGTGGATATTGAATTTTTCATTTAAGAGCTCACACAACTCAATAAAAAATACCCGAATAGTAATGAAAAGTCTATGGGGGCTTTTTTTTCAAATATCTCGCTCAAATTTTAATTTTTTAACGTGATTTTTTTTGCATAAGATAGCTGAAGATGATTTACAACTGGGCAACTTTTTACTTTTTCGATTTTGATTTTAGATTTAAAAAAAAATACTTTACTCTTTAAAACCAATACAACCGGTTCTGAAATTGAAACTATCATAATAAAAAAAAAATATGTATAACCGAAATCGAAAAAGTAAAACTAGCCCGGTTGCAGATTGTCCTCAGCTATTCTACGCAAAAAATCATGTAAAAATATTAAATACTCAGCGAGATATTTGAAAAGAACACCCCTATAGACTTAACATTATCGTCCGGGTCTTACTCATTCAGTAATGCGGGCTCTTAAGCCCTTATTTAACGATATAAATAAAAATTAAGTAGCATTTATATAAATTTTCAATGATTACTTAAAACAATACATTTGTTTTAGTTTTATATCCTATTTTAGATTGTTAGTCACTAGTGATAGACGCAGCCTAAGCGTAAAGTTTACCGTCAATCACCGGTGTCTGGCTTTCAACGTGCTAAGCTACGAAAATTTACTATGATCACGAATAAAATTTTTGCGAAAACATCTTCCAAGTCACCCAATATTGAAAAGTGTTCGTTTATCTTAAGGGGCCGCTTCACTCAAATGAAAAGACCCGTTCGCTAATGCTAATCCTATGGAAGAAATCTGTAAAGATATCTCGGTTGCATTTTAATACTTTTAAATGATTCTTTTTGCATTGGATAGCTGAGATTGATCTGAATGCAGGCCATTTTTAACTTTTTTGATTTCGTTTAGAGGTATTTTTTTACGAGAATGCTTTCATTTTCAGAACCGGTTTGGAAAGCGAAATCACCCTCATAAAAAATATCTGTGAACAAAATCGAAAAAGTAAAAGACGGCCTGCATTCAGATCCATCTCAGCTATCCAATGCAAAAAGAATAATTTCAAAATATTAAAATGCAACCGAGATATCTTTATAAATTTCTTCCATAGGATTAGCATTAGCGAATGGGTCTTTTTATTTGAGTGAAGCGGCCCCTTAAGAAATCTCAGAAATAAACGTATTTCGAAACTTAACCCTCTGAACATCTTGCAAATGTGTAAAATTGTATTGTTGATTTTTCCTTTTTTTTTTGTTTTAAGTGCTCAGAAATTTTAATTCTTTCAAAATTATAAAATAAAAAAATAAACTTATTTATAAATATGAATGCAACCCTTGAGATTATTAATCACTCTAAAATGCATTCAAAATTCATTAAATCCATCGAATTTTCTTATCGATATTTCTTATATTGCAATGAAACCTGAAGCTTACATAACAGAATATCGTGTACCAAAACTTACAGGGTAATAAAAAAAATTCTAAAAATTGAATTTTATTATCTGCCCGTAATTTTTGGAAATGTTTTCCAGTAATCTTTACAAAGCATTTGTCAGTTCTCTACGTATCCAGAAAAATATATCTGGATACGTTCAAAATACGTATCCAGAAATCAGTTTTTTGGATGTTACCAGACCACAAAAAGACCAGACCAAAAAGTAGAAAATAATGATTCTCTGATTTTCGCACATTGAGTATTCTGCCCGAGTTGAAATGTTACATATCGACCAAAGCATTAATAGTTCAGTATTTTTTCACATACAAACAGGAAAGGTTATGAATATTTTAGGAATTTGTAAGCAATACTATTGTTATGGCTCAAAAAGCGTATCTTCAATTTTAATGATATTTTTCCTTAAAAGAATTCTTTCCTTCATACTTTGAGTATTATTCTCTAATTTATTATTTGGCGTAAGTAAAAAATTACTACCAAAAATATTTTTTTAGAAAGATTCCTTCTCACACGTTCCGGAATTCCCAAACATACAAATAAATATCTTGGTAAAAATCAACGATGCACACATCATTCCGAATCTTTCATTAAAATATAAAAATACTGTAGGAGGTAAAGAAGAGTAAATATTTAAAAAGTAAAAGAAACGTGCTTAATGTGCTATATTAACAGGAGTAAAAAATCTGCATGAATTTTTTGCTAAGATTAGCCATTTTTTATTCATACATAAATCTAGTTTTGAATTTTTAAACAAATTTTATAAAAAAAAAAGAGTGGGGATATTTTCCCACACCTTTTTTGTACTTTATAACTAACTAAACAATTCGTATTTAAAATAAATTTTAAAACTGTGAATTCTTGTCTATTCAGTAATTTTTTTCTTTACAATTGCACTCAAAATTCTTTCACATATTAACGATTGTAATCATGGTATGTACAAATACATAATGGGTATATGTTCAAAATGAATTAATAAAATAAAAATAAACACACTTTTCTTAACACTCTGGTGCTTGACCTGCAAATATCGACATCACATCTGTTATCACGTTACACTAAAGCTAAGATTGTCATTGTGTAAAAAAGGTGACATAATTGGCATCTAATATTTCCTTGCATCATATACCGACGCACAGTGAGGCATAACTTATAAAAATCTAATAAAGCGTAAAAACTTCTAGCGTGTCAACAATTGTTTTGTTAAATGAAGTCTGACTTATATATTTTCCATAAGATTTGTCTACGAAGAGTTTTTACTAACATCGAACTTTACATTACAACTTCAATCACATATTATAATACAATATAAGGTACCCTGGGGTAATAACGCCACGTTAAGGTTCTACCAATTTTCACTGCTCAATTTTAGTTTGTATATTTCAAACAAATACATGATTTGATACAGCAACTCATTGACTATATATATAAAAAAAATAATTTAACAGATATGTATTCATAAAATGTAATGGCGTGATTTCTTGACCAATGCTATTTGGCGTTATTACCCACTTATATGGGTAATAACGCCATGTAAACAAAACTATGAAATAAGATGGAATAATTGCATGTAGATTGCCCAATTCTAAAAATACACACTCTACAAACTTAGAAATTGACAAATTCCATTCTAAGATATTGAAAATATTAAATTTTTTGTGAAAGTGTAAGAAAAATAAAGTTTTGGTGGGGGGGGGGGGAGGATGAGGCAAAAGAATATCAGACCGTGAGCTTCTTTTTGCTTAAAAAGGACCGTTTAAATAGAATTATTAGAAACATTGCACAGTTTTAACTGTGTTTATTTGAATCAGTATTTAGGATGTATCTCGGCCACTGTAGGGAATCAACCGGGATATAATGCCAAGAATTGGCGTTATTACCCCGTAATAGTTATTGCGCTGTACATTTTAAATTACAAATTATCTCTAGAAGACATCCAAAATCTTCAACAACATTTTGAAAGTCCATGAAACGTACTACAAATTTACGTAATTAACAAAGTATTTCCGGATAAAAAAAATAGTCTTCACATCACAAAACGTATCTCGCAAATTTTAGATCACGCGTTAATTTTAGTTGCTTGTAAAAACAATAAGACCTAAAAACGAAACAAATTAACTTGAAGCTGTTTTTTGCGATTTATATGACTCAAAACCCTTCTGCGCAGAGCACATGGGTGTCATTTACCAGATTATTTCATAATTATGCA